>OZ024869.1:77028149-78384816 GCA_964017185.1 Rugalucina vietnamica | reverse complement strand
CTATCTATCTATCTATCTATCTATCTATCTATCTATCTATCTATCTATCTATCTATCTATCTATCTATCTATCTATCTATCTATCTATCTATCTATCTATCTATCTATCTATCTATCTATCTATCTATCTATCTATCTATCTATCTATCTATCTATCTATCTATCTATCTATCTATCTATCTATCTATCTATCTATCTATCTATCTATCTATCTATCTATCTATCTATCTATCTATTCACCATTTTTGCATTATCGGCTGGTTTCCTGCTGACAAAAATCAATATTGGAAAAACAGGTAACCAGGTACCCCCTCAGGGGGGTTTTGGTAACCTGTATTTTCAATATTGATTTTCTTAAAGCTGGGAACCAGCGGATAATGCAAAAATGGTGAATCTATCTGTCTATCTATTCATTTATTTATTCATTCATTCATTCATTCATTCCCTCAACCCTATCAATCCTTTCTATCGCCAGTACTAATCATTAAATGTTAATGGGCTTTTTTCCGAGACACTAAGCATATGTGAAAACATCTCACATGCATACATCATGTATATGTCTACGAAAACGCATGTACTCAATAACATAATTTATCTTTGAGTTGTTACTTACCTGAAGATTTCCATAAATTTTGGCCGAAACGACTCAGGGCCGAATCGACTCACCCAGAAAATTGGCCGAAACGACCCACCTACCAAGGCCGAAACGACCCACCCCCAAAATTGGCCGAAACGACCCAGGCCGAAACGACTCAGGCCGAAACGACCCAGGGCCGAAACGACCCGGATTCGGCAGGCATGCAGGCAGACAGACAGACAGGCAGGCAGGCAGGCAGGCTGAATCTGAATATTTTACTGGTGACACGCCAATTGACATGCAATTTGGCAGGGAGTGGTGCGGGCAGACAGACGGAGAGACAAGAATCGACCCGCCCAACCGAAGTGACCCAAAAATATTTTTCAGTTCGGTTTACTGATTTGTAACTTTGTCAGGGGAGGTAACCAGTTTTGACAACAGATGCGAAGAGAAAATCTATAATTTTCATTATTTTGTAGAAACTCTGAATCATATGATGTGTCTTATCAATTAAACGGTATATAAAGAAAGCATGATACGCTATTTCTTTGTCATGTTTCTGTCTAATCCATAGTTTCTGAGAATGAATTCGGGGTGCATTTTACATTATTTCCGATTGTAACCAGTAGTCGACTAAAGGTTACCTGAATGGGCCTGATTACCGGAATGGACAGTTTGGCCTAGGTTATACACTGATCATGATTAGTTTGAGAATCATGTGGTTTAAGTAGTTAAATTGTGTTCCGTACGGTCGCCGGTCGGTTAGCCTACAGTAGGTCAGGTGCTCATATAGAGTGACAGGTTGCAGATTCGTACAGGTCGAGGATTCGTACAGTCGGTAGTTTTAGGCCTCTGTAATACTAAGCATGCATTTAAGTAGACATTCGATTGTATCCGCAATCAGTAAAATATTTCTGTCAATCACTTTCAGTGCAAAGTCACATGCATGGCAGCGCGTGTTCACTGCAGACGATTTTGCCGGCAATCAAAGCGGAAATTTTGGTGCATTCCTTATTGTTTTTCATTGGCATTACCATTTCTGCATCAATAAAAGTCTGATCAGGGCAGTATATGGTAAGAAAATAACAGTAAATTGTATCCCAAGTACTAACAGCTCTGCCACTTTGTTCAGTTGTTTACAGTTTTTGTCAATCAGCTAACCGCTGCTCTCAGCTGTCATCCTGAGATTTCCCTGAGGGAGACATCATTATTTTGTTAGATGGGTTATTACCTGTTCGTTCCATTCATGGTACGTTTCTACACCCATATTCAATTTTTTGGTGAAAATCATCAGCAATATAAATGCACATTATATGTTTTAAGAAAACTCACTGAATTTCAATCAACTAAAAATTGTGCCAATACCAGCTGTTTTCAAATGTTCAGAACTCACTGTCCTGTTGACTAATAGCTATGAAACTTTGCATACCGAGGTAGAATTGATCTATTTCCATCTTGAAAATGAGTGTTTAGAGTTGCTCTTGATTGTTATTCCACAAAGGTAGTGTACGAATCTGCAAGCTGTGATGCATGATTTTTACTGATTTTCATCCATTAAAATAATGAGAGATCCCTACCAAACCGGAAGTGCTGAAAATGAAAGTAGGTCAGGAAATTAACCAAGAAGCGTGTATTATTTTGGTAGCGACAGGTGAAAGGGCTTATTCAAAAGGTGACTGAGATGAGATGAAAACACTTTCAAAACTGTACGAATCTGCAACCTGTCACTCTATGCTTATATAGGCCCCTGTCACAGTGCGAGCACAGTTTACTTATTTCTACTTCTCTTCAGACCTGTATTTGCCTATAGAACAACCACTGGTGATCTTAATATATTCCAATCAAAGAAACCTCTGAACAGTGGCCCTAGTACAGGACCCCACAACTGAGCTACCCTAACCACCCTGGGAAGTCAATTTTGCTGTACTGAGATGAATTTTATCTTATGCAAACTATTCATATGACTACAGATGTACATTTTAAGCAGATAATATCCATTTAAAGCACCCAAAGCCATAGCATGATGTTCATTCCGGTAGTCCATTCCGGTAATTAGGTCCATTCCGGTAAAGGAACGCACCCATCTGAGTTTGTTTCTAATTCCAATAAACACACCATAGATAGATAGATCTATCTTCCTTTACATCTTAACCTCAAAAAAAGGACTTCAGATGGCGCAGTCAGGGAAACTAGCCGAATACCGCGATGTTCATACCGTGATGTTGAACATCGCTGTTTTCCGCCATCTGAATCTGAATCTGAATGGTTTACTTACATACACACACACCATACATACATGTATATACACACACATACGAGGTTTGGCCCGGTAAATCGTGTTCTTTGTTGATATTTTCATTTATATCTGATGCCCTATTGGCATTAAACTTTTCAAATGCCTTCTGCCATTCAAATTCAGTAAAAGAGGTGCATAAAATGTATAATTTTATGTACAACTTGTAAAATCTGCATGATTGATTAGGTCAGTTTATGCGTACCCGGCGCAACCCAAACAAACACATTGAAATTATCTTCTGTGTGCTCAATAAAGTAACATTTTTTAGCCATTTCAGTGTTAAGCGCCAAAAGGAGCTGTCTGCTCATAGCAACATTCTTTTAACATCACCAGAAAAAATTTCGAATGTTACATATCATCTGTTTGAAAATGGCACACATATAAATGTTGTCTGTTAAACCTACAACCTAATGAAAATGGTGATGTTAGAGGAAGAGAAAGGGCGGCGAACGGCAATCCAGTTCTGTGTGCAGACCGTTTTGGCCTCAAATGATTCATTCAAGCATCTGAAAAGCTTAGACATATACAGTGGTAATTCGAGGAGCCTTGTTTTTAAATGGCATGGTCGATTTAAAGATGGGTGGACAGAAAATACTCAGCATGGACAGAAACCATTCATGAATGCGTAACATACTTTCCGCAGATGGAATCGCATCTTCAGTGTAAACGTTTTCAGGGCAGAGAGAAATTAATGTAAGCAATTCAACAGGTCGTTACATAGTGTGTAGCTTAGTGACATGTTTCAAAAGCTGGTACAAATATCGCCTGTGTATCGCACACAACGGAGCGTACCTCTATAAAGACATGCAGTACATGAAGTTGACGCTCAACAGTAGACGATGTCGTCAGCGTGGGCCGGGTCTGCATGACTTGTAGTTTTGTATTGTATACTGAGATTTTATTCTTAGGTGTATTTTTCTGAAATTTTGTATGTATACCCAGAATATGTGTATGTAATAAACTTGTAAATTGGAAGCCTGTGCATTCAATAGTTTTCATGCAGCAAGCACAGTCCACAATTTACTGGGCCAGCCTTCGTACATACATATGTAACAAGTGAAAATATGCTATTCACATTTTGCCTGGCCGAGGATCGAACCAGGATCTCTTGCGTGCTAATCCAGCTCTACTGCATCCGTATATCCGTATCCGTATATCAAACTGCGGTTAACCAGTACCTATATAAGCCGGCTTATACCACAAGGCTGTACATATTCCCCCCCTCCATTTTAGATTCATCCGCGAACCTAGATTTGACACACTGTGATGGATATGCTCTGAGCCATTGGATGGGTCATTTTGCGTTGGGCACCAATTGTAACAAGTGAAATATATGCTATTAACTTTTTGCCTTGGCGAAGGATCGAACCAGGATCTTTTGCATGCTAATCCAACAAACATTCTAAGAAGTCGCTGTAAAAGCCAGCTTGTACCACAAGCCGATACAAGTGTGTTTTCAGGGTTTTCAGGGTTTGACACTAACTTTTCAGAGTAAGGAGTCCAAAGGACTCCAGACATCCGAAATCAGGGAGTCCAAACAAAACGGTAGGAGTCCAAGTGAAAAACAACAGAATGGCTGAAGGGCTTAGTGAAGGCTCATGATGCAGATGAGAAATCTGTTAATTTTGTCTTAAGTCAGCATGACTTCAGTTTGCTGTGGTAACTTACATGTAGAGCTTTGTATTCAAAAACATCAGTTACATGCTATTTTCTGTTCACTTCTACAGGGCGACTAGGGAGAAATAGTCTCCCTAAATGAACAAACTTCTCCTTATTTTCAGCTGAGGGAGAAGTGAAAATGTATAAAATATATAGGCAAACCTGAAATTCAAGTCCAAACTTCTCCCAAATTTTCTTGGAGAGAGATAAAATTTCTCCCTAAATTTCTTGTCCAATTTGAACCCTGCTTCTAGGGTCAGTTGATGACCATGGCACTCTGATCTTTATCTGTGATATTATTTCAGATGTCTGAAAAGCCAGCGTATCTGCTGGGTAGAGGAAGGGGGAGGGGGAGGCAGCACTTAGATACCAACAACAGTCACAGGGGAGTGGGCAGGGGTGGTATAGGCAGAGGTCAGGTGGAAGACAAATCTGGTAAGATGATTGCTATTCCGATTATCGGAAAAGATGGCGTGACATCATCAGCCAGCATCCGGGTCACTCTCACGGGTGCAAATGAGTAATGGCGGCTTTATTAAAAGCCAATATACGTATGGTTTAATTGCACAAAATGACCCCAAACGCCCAAAGCTTTAAAAGTTTTGTTGTGTAATGAGGCAAGACTTTTTCCGTAATGCATATTTTTTTTTTGAATTTGGAAGGAAAATATCTTGAATAGTGCAATATTTCCGTGTTTATAGTTAAACATTTTGATTTTTCGGCAGTCGCGGGCGGCTTTGATCTGTCGTTATTGAATATGCACACAATTTCAGGCACTTCAGTCTCAAATTACATCGAAATTTTATATGACAATTTAACGCCGTAGTATTTCTGCTGTAGTTTTGTAGTATCTGTTTTTGGAGGAGACATATTATTAAATAACATACCACACACGCTTGGATATTAAAACTCATAACAACTTCAACGGCATGGTTATTGTACATTTCTATCTATCATTCTATGAAATTGTCGTAATTACAAAACAAAATCGTGAAATATAAGCTGCGGTTAGATAAAAACAATCTAGTAAAATGTGAACTGAAAATAATAAATGAATAAATTGGACAAAGTTATCCAACAACATGTATCTCTTTCTCAGAAGCTCATTCAGTTTTCCGAGTTTAAAACAACCTTGCCAAAATAATTTTTCAGACAGATGGCGGATAATTCTTTTTTAGTGGACAGTTCTAATATTGAGATAGATTTATTTTAGTCATTTTAGCTTTCATTTCAATGTATATTAACAATTTAAGACACATTTTCCGGCACAAATATGTGTATTAAGTCGACTCTGTACCCGTGAGTTCACAGGTAATGCTATCGATGACGTCATCGCCATCTTTTCTGATAGGCGGAATACAAACATAATTTAGGTTAATAATTTGAGCATGGGAAAACCAACAATCTGGGGTTTGACCAGGTCTGACACAAACCGGCCTTTGCAGTCACAGAAGCAGGCTGGAGGCGTGAAATTTGGAATTTATGAAGAAGAAGGATTGTACTATCTGTGTAGCGAAAACAAAGACGCTGATCAGCTGTGCAGTTACCGCACAGCTGATCTGCAGCTTTGTTGTCACATTTGCAGATTGTTGGCTTTCTTATGTGTCGGCTCAATTTTGTGATTAAAAGTTATAAAATTCAAAATAGAAGTACTTTACTTCCATTGTAGCAATACAGGGGTGGGCACAATATGATGAATAAAATACAGGTGTTGATCAGCTGTGAAGCAAGCGTGTGCATATGGTCTGCTCCTTTGTTTTCCCTCATGGAATAAGCTGCTCTTCTCATCATGTGACTCAATAAATCTTATATAGCCCGTCTTTGTGGTCTGCTTTATCATGTTTAAGTATATTTTTGACATGGATAATTTGAGCCGCATCGTGAGAAAACGGGAATTTGGCCTATGCGAAAACAAAGGCGCAGATCAGCTTCACGGTAACCGCGAACCGCGAAGCTGATCAGCGTCTTTGTTTTCGCTACTCGGATAGTACAATTCCTCTTCTACTTAAATCCGAAATTTCAAGCTTCTAGCTCTTTCCTGTGCTTGTACAGGCTGGTTTGTGTCAGACCTGTTCGGAAACCACATTGTTGGTTTCTCCACGAGGTGGCTCAAATCTTATGTAGCCCGTCTTTGTGGTCTGCTTTATCATGTTTAAGTATATTTTTGACATGGATAATTTGAGCCGCATCGTGAGAAAAGGGGAATTTGGCCTATGCGAAAACAAAGGCGCAGATCAGCTTCAGCGCCTTTGTTTTCGCTACACGGATAGTACACTTCCTCTTCTTCTTAAATCTGAAATTTCAAGCTTCTAGCCTGCTTCTGTGACTGTACAGCCTGGTTTGTGTCGGACCTGGTCGGAAACCCCGAAGACCGGTTTTCTCGCGTTGCGGCTCATTTATGTAATAATGACAGTGACAGTAACAGCTGTGGAGAGATTTCAAGCTGCCAGCGAGAAGAACCAGGAATCTATACAGCGCCATCTACAAGATGGCAATGACGAGGATCAATCCTCGGAAGATGAAGAAGATATCGGCAATAATGTACTAGAGAAAATCTTTCAGACTTATTCTACTACTACAGGTCAGTGCAGTGTATTGATAATTTGATTCAGTCACTCATACATTTGGTACATCTGTAAAAATAGATAATGATTAATTTTTTTCCATAATGACATGTATGATTAAACAAAGAAGAGACTTTTCAAATTTTCATACGTAAATCTGAATTTTACAAAATACATGTATTGAAATGAAATGGAAGCAAATACAGATATTTCTCATTTTGAGGTTTTCTTCAAAGTGAAGTGTGAGAAAAGTTAAAGTTCCCTCTGAAACAACTTGTATGGAGCATTTACCTTATTTGGCTGCTGTTCCATTATGAAATGAGCCGTCTCGTGGGAAAACCAACAATGTGGTTTCCGAACAGGTCCGACACAAACTTGGCTGTACAGTCACAGAAGATGGTCAGAGGCTGGAAATTTTGGATTTAGAAAGCAGAGGAATTGTACTATCCGTGTAGCGAAAACAAAGGCGCTGATCAGCTTCGCGGTTACCGAGAAGCTGATCTGCGCCTTTGTTTTCGCCTATGCAGGTTGTTGGTTTTCTCATGAGGCGGCTCAAATCATGCCCATGCAATATAGAGAGATACTTTCCAGCTGTACAAATTGAAAAATTCATTCAAATTGTTTTATTATATTTTTTATATTCTGTTCAAAACATTGATTGTGGGCCGAGACAGTTCTAATGAGTACCCTCCATCTATGTTTTGGATAAAAGATAATGAAGCATTGTATACCCCTTCACACCCCAGTTTTACATGAGCCTGTGCATGAGAAAACCAACAATTTGCATCTATAGGCGAAAACAAAGCCGCAGATCAGCTTCGCGGTAACCGCGAAGCTGATCAGCGCCTTTGTTTTCGCTTCACGGATAGTACAATCCCTCTTCTACTTAAATACAAAATTTCCAGCCTCTAAACATCTTCTGTGATTGTACAGCCCCGTTTGTGTCAGACCTGGTCGGAACCCCAAATTGTTGGTTTTCTCACGCACAGGCTCAAATGTTTTCTTGGTGAATTATTCTGTCCATTTGTTTCAGATAATGATATAGTTGATGCCCAGGACACCTTGCTACATTCATTTAGATCCAGCACCTCAGCTTGCCTTGTGTGTATAGAGACAATCAAGAAAAATGATCCTGTATGTCTACTGTTTCTAAGTAATATCATGTTTATAGGGAAATGGTCTTTTGATTAAAATGATAGCTTTGCATTCAATGCAAATTGGGAGTGGTTGGTAGCAGACCTGTGTTCGATTATTTTGAAATGTAATTCATTACATTACAATTATTTTCAAAATCATTGCATTACATTACAATTACAATTACAGCTAATTTGATAATGTAATGCATTACATTACAATTACATTGCAAAGTAATGCATTACATTACAATTACTTCAAGCCATTTGAGATGTTGAGAAATTTATTCATATAAAAATTAGAATCGTTTAAAATCGTTTATAACATGCATACATTATTACATTAATACAAATTGATTAAAATACTCCAATTTTAAACAATAGCCATGGTCCATGGTTGACTGGCTTTACAGTTGGCAACATTTTGCTTTAAAAGTACCAGATGTATCATTGGGAAGATCATACTCCCCCAACATAGTTCTGACCATATATGCCTGTTTCTGATAAAATGTGCACATCAGTCTGATTATAATTAACTGTTATATGAAAGCTCACAAATCTTTTGTCAAGCATTAATAGATATCACTTGAGCTAACACTGACAAATCAAGTTTTTGTAATCCCCTAGAGTATGTTTTGCACCTTTACCTGTCATAGGTTCTCTTTTGTTGTCCAGTTTATGTGAATTCACTGAATTGTATTATTGTAACAGTAAACAATCATTGATGTTTGCTGGCAGTGCAAACCTTGATATTTGAAATAATTGGAGGATTGACTATTCAATATGAAAGCTAGCGATTTGTTATATTTTCTGCACTATGCACAATGATTAAAAGTAATAAGAAACAGTTTATGTTCAGTAAACTGCACATAGATGAAAAAGATAGATCCTTTTGGAAGCAGTCAGGCTGATTCTTGATGCATGTACCATAACACATTCAAAAGATAGGACTGTATTGACAGAAGACTAATTGACTGGTAAAAATGTGTACAAGGACATTTTGACTCAACAAATGAGGCATTATTAATGCAAATAGAAGAGATGAACTCAGAAAGATAGAAAGATGAAGTGACAAAGCATTTTTTATTATTTGTAGAAATGTATGCAGAAAAGTGACCATATGGAAATGTAATTCAAAAGTAATTGAAATGTAATTGCCATTACAGACCAATTTTGAGTTGTAATGCATTACATTACAATTATGTAATGAAAAAAAACTGACCCATTACAAATTACTTTGCATTACTTTAAAAATGTAATTCATTACAATTACATTACAATTACAATTACAATTATCACAGGTCTGGTTGGTAGTGTATCTGATTTAGATTGAAACAGACCCAAGATCTATTCTCACACCCAGGACATTTCATTGATGAAGATTTGGTCATGAAAATATTTCTACGGCCGCCATTCTTCCTCTTTGAATGAGTCAAGAAGAGCATTTGTCAGTCAGTGGCTAAAGAACCTTGAACAAATTACTGTTTATCTACCTTTTGTGAGGCTTGTCCAGGAGCAGTGCATTAGTTTGCGAAGACCACATATACTTCACAATGTACACTGTTACATCCTTATTATGCTATTAATGTTTTGAACTATGTTTCATGTTTCAGATATGGAGTTGTGAGGGTTGCTATGCAATCTTCCATATCCAGTGTATACAGAGATGGATCAAAGATGGGGTTTACCAGCAAATGTACAAGACTGACGATGACTCAGCTGCTGAAGATTTCCCTTGGCACTGGTAAGGCTTGTGAAGTGTTTAACAGTGTGAGATATAGATATAATAGCACTATCAATTATTCTTTTCATATCGCCTGTGGGTCTCTTTTTAGCTCACCTGAGCCGTCAGGCTCACAAGGTGAGCTTATAGTATACCCATGCTCCGTCGTCCGTCCGTCCGTCGTCCGTCCGTCCGTCGTCCGTCCGTCGTCCACCATTTTCAAAGATCTTCTCCTCTGAAACCGCTTGGCCAATCAAAGCCAAATTTTACATGAAGCATCTATGGGAAGGGGGAACCAATGTGTATATAAATAATCCAGGTCACATGACCAAGATGGCCGCCATGCCCATATATGGTAAAAACCCTTCAAAAATCTTCTTCTCCGGAACCACTGGACCGATTTCAACCAAACTTGGCATGAAGCATTAATGGCTCAAGCACTACAATGTATATATAAATCATGACCCTATGATGACCTTGACCTATTTTACGGCAAGGTCAACATAGGTCGCGAATGCATTTGAATGGGAAAAATTGTTAAATTGTCATTTAAAGGAAAAATCTTGCAGAAAATGAGCAGTAGGACTGAATATTAATGATTCTGAAAAAAATTGGGCACCAGGGGCTCATCCGCCCCCACCCCGGGGCAATATACATGTATATCTCCACTATATTCAAACATCTTCTCCTCTGAAACCGCTTGGCCAATCAAAGCGAAATTTTATGTGAAGCATCAATAGGAAGGGGTAACAAATATGTATATAAAAAATCCAGGTCACATGACCAAGATGGCCGCCATGCCCATATATGGTAAATACCGTTCAAAAATCTTCTTCTCCAGAACCGGTTGACCGATTTCAACGAAACTTGGCACGAAGCATTGATGGCTCAAGCACTACAATGTGTATATAAATCATGACCCTGTGATGACCTTGACCTATTTTACGGGAAGGTCAACATAGGTCACCAATGCATTTGAATGGGGAAAACTTTTAAAATGTCATTTAAAGTGAAAGTCTTGCAGGAAATGGGCAGTAGGACTGGATATTAATGATTCTGAAAAAAATTGGACCCCAGGGGCTCATGTGCCCCCACCCCGGGGCAATATACATGTATATTTCCATAATATTCAAACGTCTTCTCCTCTGAAACTGCTTGGCCAAACAAAGCCAAATTTTAAGTGAAGCATCTATAGAATGGGGGAATCAATGTATATATAAATAATCTAGGTCACATGACCAAGATGGCCGCCATGCCCATATATGGTAAAAACCCATCAAAAATCATCTTCTCTGAAACCAATAGACTGATTTCAAGGAAACTTGGCGTGAGGCATCGATGGCTAAAGTACTCCAATGTATATATAAATTATGACCCTGTGATGACCTTGACCAAGTTTATGGCAAGGTCAACATGGGTTGCCTGTGCATCTGAATTGGGAAAACTGTTAAAATGTCATTTGAAGGAAAAAGCCAACAGGAAATTGGCAAATGGACAGAATATTGAAGATTCTGAAAAAAGAAAATGGCCAAAGGGCTTATTTGCCCCTGCACTGGAGTTAAATACCATAATATTCAAACATGTTTATTGGTATATGCAGCTGATCTCAGGTGAGCGTTTACAGGACCATTGGTCCTCTGGTATCATTCCTGTGGTAAAAACAGTTAGTATAGATTTTCATTTGAAATATTTTGTAACATCAGACTAAGGTTATAGAAGGAGAACTGTCCCAAAAGCAAGGTATCTTAAATGTTTTGTTAAAAACTGTTTTGCCAATAGAAGTTCTGCAATAAACATTATAAAGAGCAGTCATATTCTGTCTAAACATGAATCAGCTATTTCTGTTTTTGCTCTTTTTAGCCCCAAGTGCAGAACTGAGTACAGCCAGAAGAGGGCTCCGACCAGGTACCTTTGTTTCTGTGGTAAAGTTGAGGAGCCTCAGTTTGATCCTTGGCTGGTTCCCCACTCGTGTGGTCAGACTTGTGGGAAAAACCTGAAACCAGACTGTGGACACACTTGTTTGCTACTTTGTCATCCTGGTGAGTTGTAGCCACAGTTTGATCCTTGGTTGGTTCCACACTCATGTGGTCAGACTTGTGGGAAAAACCTGAAACCAGACTGTGGACACACTTGTTTGCTACTTTGTCATCCTGGTGAGTTGTAGTATAGGAACTGCCATTGAGAGGACAAAAAAGCAGCTGTTTTGAACCTGCCACATTCATAATTTTGTAATTGGTAAATGAGATAAGAAAGGCTATTATGATCATTTGAGCCGCCCCATGGGAAAACCAACAATCTGCATAGGCGAAAACAAAGGCCCAGATCAGCTTCGCGGTAACCGCGAAGCTGATCAGCGCCTTTGTTTTCGCTACTCGGATAGTACAATTCCTCTTATACTTAAATCCGAAATTTCAAGCTTCTAGCTCTTTTTCTGTGCTTGTACAGGCCGGTTTGTGTCGGACCTGTTCGGAAACCACATTGTTGGTTTTCCCACGAGACGGCTCATTTGTCCATGCACAGCATTGAATGGGATTTCTTCCAAGCTTTGGCTTTGCATAAATTGGGATAAACTGTATCTTAGTTGAGCTCAGTTGAATCATTTTGTCATTTAATTTCTGTTTGGTCAAAGTTTGTCTTTGAGCCCTTTCAATAAAGCCTATTCATTCTTTCTTACAGGTAGTTGTCCCCCATGTCCAGTGACAGTTAAGTGCCCCTGTTACTGTGGTAACGCCAGCCCGGTGGTGAGGAGATGTAGTGCCAGAGAGTGGGCATGTGGTGGAGTCTGTGGTAGGAGGCTCTCATGTGGTCAACATACTTGTCAGCAGGCATGTCATTCAGGTAATATATCAGAAAAAAACAGAATAAACAGACCTGAATATATGTATTATTTTGATATCTAAAGAAGATTTTTACAGATTTACCTTTCTTTTAGTATAGACCTTTGTACCGTCCTGACATGACTGAAAAATTGTTGACTGGGAGGTTAAGCCTCAATGAAAACAAACAAACAAGACCTTTGTAGATGTGCATTTCTTTGTTATGGAAGAGTGTAGGACAAAATCCCCCCCGGACAGAATCCCCCCCCCCACTATTTTTTGTTGACGACAGAATCCCCCCCCCCCCAGTATATCTTGCAAGCTTCCATGACATTTCGTCGAAAACCATTTGGTCGAATGTAACGATTGGTCGAATGTAACATTCTGTCGAAATGACAGTTTGTTGAAAATACGTCGAAAATTTTCGTCGAATTAACAATTGGTCGAAAAATCGTCGAATTTTGGGCGAAAATGGGATTAGTTAAAAACGAAAGTAGGCTTTCAAAAAAAAGTATATTGCGCATGTTTTTGCATGCTTATTTAACTCCTATATGCATTTAGGTATTACGGAACACCAAAAATAGAATAGCATAGAACAAATTTTATTCAGCCGGAATCAGATCACAGAGCAATGGCAATAATTTGTCAACATGTCAGAATCAAATCACTAAAATCCAATAATATGAACTGTCCACTTTGAAATATTTCAGGTGAATGAAAACGAAAAACTCAAAAACAAATCAGAAAAAAAATGTATGAATGTACTTACCTTTTCATGAAAAATGCTCAAAGCAAACTTCAAACGAAAGGACAAACAATACGGAAAAAAGTCCATTCATATTTCTAACGGTAAACCCTATGACTGGTTATATCCGACTTATAAAAAAGTCAATCAAGCAAGCTCAAAACAAAAATGAGGTCTGAGCCGAGATTTTCTGTCTGATCACGGTAAAATAATTTTCGACCAAGTGTCACAGTTTGTAACCAAAAAAATCGACCAAATGTCGTAGTTCAATAATTTTTTCGACCAATTGTTATATTCGACGTAACGTTACATTCGACCAAATGTCATTCGACGAAATGACGTGCACCGATCTTGCAAATAGGACAGAATCCCCCCCACTCCCAGCCAGAATCTCCATAATCATATTGTTACATTTTACAGCTATATGTCAACTATTTTTGCATCAAAAAAGTTTATTTATTCATTGTTTGCTAATGATTGGATAATTATGTTGTTTGGTTTTTATTTTTCAAAGGAAGTTGCATCTTAATATGTTATAATTTTGCTAATAGCAATAATGAGGTTACACAAACTTCTATGTGTTGAGTAATTAACTAAGTTATAGTAAAAGGTATCGAAAATAACCAAATTGTCATATCTAATTTTCTTTAATCACCACTTACTATAGTCAACTTAAAAATATCTAAATAAATTCAAAGATTGCTCAATTATTGAAGTAGATTCTGTCTGAGAAGGGGTGGGGGGATTCTGTCCTATTTGCAAGATAGACTGGGGGGGATTCTGTCCTAGTAAACAAAAAAGAGTGGGGGGGATTCTGTCCGGGGGGGATTTTGTCCGGATGTCTGTGCCATAATGGAATAGATTATAGTATTTCTGAGAAAGCAGATGTTCGGTTTATATAGTATTACAGAGAAAGCAGATCTTTGGGTTAAGCAAACTTATTTGTCACTTAAGGAGATAGAATTACAAATGTACTTTAAATTAATAACCCATTGTCATATGTTTTGAAATCATAAAGCTATTATTCATCCTGAAGCACTCATAAAAATCATGTTTGTTTAAGTGCATCATGAACAATGAATGAATGCCGTATTTCTATAGGAGAGTGTCAGCCTTGTCCAAAGACCAGTACCCAGTCCTGTCAGTGTGGTAAGACCAAGTCAGTGAGACCGTGCGCGAGCCCAGACTGGCAGTGTGATAAACTGTGTGGGAGGGGACTGTCATGTGGTAACCATGTGTGTGAACTAGTCTGTCATAAGGGACCGTGTGGGTCCTGCCCCAGGGGAGGGGTCAGGATGTGCCCCTGTGGGAAAACGGGTAAGATAAAAGAGAGTTTTTGATAGTTCATAAAAAATTGATTTGTATGATAATCAAAACTGATATGACTGATATTTAAAATTTCAAATAAGTGCCAGTCTAAAGTAATTAGGATAAATAGAACCTTGAATTTATTTATTTATTTATTTTAAATTCAGTTTTACATCCCTTTCAAGATTATTTCAGCTCATATGAGACGGGCCAATCAGTAGGTCTTGCGAAAATGGGAGAACCCTGAGAAAAACCACCTGGCACACCCGCAAAGAGAGCTTGGCTTGTCTCACGTGGCCAGTGCGGGGCTCGAACCCACACCAGACACAGTGGTGAGATGATTGAGTGATTAAGAAACAGTGCTCGCTTGGCCACGGTGGCCACCTGCATTCATTTATGAACAGATGTTGTTGCATAGGTTTTAAAGCAGAAAAACTGATGAGATTCTCTGCAAATCCTTGCATCTCAGAAATTTTAACCCATATTTGACGAATGGATTTTCCCATCATTATCAATTGGAAGAGTCCACTTTCATTTTTAGGGGCGTCAGGAGTAATTTTTAATTTTTATCCCAATTTTCGATGAATTTTCGTTTAGCAAACAGAAAAGCCCCAGATGGGACGCCGCGATCTGCGGCGTCACATCTGGGGCTATTCTGTTTGCCTATGTCCCATAAAAGGGACGCCAGGCTTAAATGAGTTAAGCTAGAATTTGTTCTTTATTATTTGTAGAGTATAACTTGCCCTGTACTGAAGACATTCCATGTTGCGGGGATACCTGTGGTAAAATGTTAGAGTGTGGTCTACATAGTTGTGTTCAGAGATGTCATCAAGGTCCTTGTGGGGCCGTAAGTATTGAAATTGTCACTTGATTATGTAATTATTGCCTAGATGGTGATGAGCTTGCCAAGTTATTGTAGTATGTTGTTAATCCATTATGGTCTTTCAGAGTTTTATTTACAAACTTTCTCTTACTGAGATGGGTCGTTAAATTTTATCTTTAAGCCTTTTTCCTCCTCAAAATTGGTTAGTTTAAACTTTATTTATTTTACTTCAATTACACAGAAAGCTCATTGAACTTATATACGCGTTCTTGAAGGCGCGGATGATGGCATTATGTGGTCCAACGTGGTGGAGGAAACCGGAGAACCCGGGGAAAACCACCGAACCTGGACGGGCGACCACTACCCTGCCACATGCCTTGACCCGGATTGGTTCAAGTAGAGAAGTTGTCAGTCATTGTAAAAAAGATGTGCACTGAGTGCTTGGTTTAAGCATGCACTAGAGGAAAGTGTGGTGATACTCCCTAATATGTCCTTAACCATTTGCCATTGACCTAAAACAATACAACAGGCTTTCAAAACAAAGTTTTAATTTTATAGTACATTCACATGTTACTGAAGTTGCTTAGCCAGGTTTAGTAATGGCATTCTTTCTATTGCATTACGAAAACATGCCCATGTAGTATACAGATTTTTCTGAAGTTGTAAAAATTGAAAATTTTCAGTAGAATTTTTTTCATATTTTTCTTATTTTTGCTCAAAACATAGATTGTGGGTACACGTTAGAACCGCCTCGCCGAGGCGGTTCTAACGAGTACCCACAATCTATGTTTTGGAGCAAAAATAAGAAAAATAGGCATACCCCTGCATACCCCAGTTTTGCTATATAAAAGTGGGGTTCAAGGGGGTATTCATTGCACAGACATGTTTTCCTGATGTAGTGTCGCCAGATGAGGGTGAAGCAGTGTCGCTGTGGCAGTAAAGAGAAAGAGGTGCTATGTTGCAAAGAGTATCTTTGTGAGACAAAGTGTGTTAATATGAGGGATTGTGGAAAACATCAGTGCAAAAGAAAGGTGGGATAACTTTAATATGTAATTGGAAAGTACGGGTCACCTTGCAATCGGGAGGATGCAGGTTGAGTTTTCTGGTGTGGTAAACCCTCCCATTAGTTTTCAGTTAACTGATGAAAGGATTAACACTGAGTACTGGTTAACTGTTTGGATTAAGCATGCTCAGGAAAAAGTGTGTTAAGGATGTAAAATAAGAATTTGTAACAAAATGATACTACGCTACGTACATAAGGTTTGTCCTTGAGTTTTGAATGTCTATAATACATTGTTCTTCATATTCATATGGTAAATTAAAACCGACATTACATGGCAAAGATTGTTTCAGAAAGTTTGAACAAATCTAATATTTTCAGTGTTGTGATGGTAACTGCCCGTCGTGTGAGCAACAGTGTGGCAAGCCTTTAGCCTGTAAAAACCACAAGTGTTCTAGTAGATGTCATAGAGGTACAGTATATATAATGAGTCGCCTCGTGGGAAAACCAACAATGTGGTTTCCGAACAGGTCCAACACAAACCGGCCTGTACAAGCACAGAAGCAGGCTAGAAGCTTGAAATTTTGTAGTTAAGTAGAGGAGCGATTGTACTATCTAAGTAGCGAAAACAAAGGCGCTGATCAGCTTCGCGGTTACCGCGAAGCTGATCTGCGCCTTTGTTTTTGTATATGCAGATTGTTGGTTTTCCCATGAGGCGGCTCTAATGTTTAACCTTCAGTCTTGAGTTGCATCATGATATTAGTGACATGTGACATGAAATGAGATACAGCTTGAAATAATACAATTAGCTTCAGCATTAAATATTGGAGCTACAGTATAAAATAAATGAGGTGCTGCATGAAATGAGCCACCTCATGGGAAAACCAACAATCTGCATAGGCGAAAACAAAGACGTAGATCAGCTTCGCGGTAACCTCGAAGCTGATCAGCGCCTTTGTTTTCGCTACTCGGATAGTACAATTCCTCTTCTACTTAAATCCGAAATTTCAAGCTTCTAGCTCTTTTCTGTTACTGTGCAGGCCGGTTTGTGTCTGACCTGTTCGAAAACCACATTGTTGGTTTTCCCACGAGACGGCTCAAATATAAGGATTGTTAAACTTTTTCTATATCATTTGCAGTAGATGAATATACGTAAAATATCTGTTTCTCTGTTCTGTGGTTATCAGAAGTTATATTAAGTATGTTTTTAGTCAATGAGATTTTTCCAGGTCGGTGTTACCCATGTCCAGAGACAGTAGTAATCACGTGCTTCTGTAAATCAACAAAGATAACAGTGCCATGTGGTAGAGAAAAAGTTACAAAACCTCCAAGATGTAACTTAAAATGCAGGTGAGGTCAGACTTATACCATAAGTAGTACACAGCTAGAATGAAGAAACTGCATGAAAATTGAAATAAATGCATGAAAATTGAGAAAATGCTTGAAAAAGCCAAGTATTCAGCAAAAACAGCAAGTATTGAAATATATCTATCTATTTGAATGGAATTTTTTCATTCACATGTATATAGAATTATCTTTCAGTCATGTTGACTTACATGTGAGCCTGTGCGTGAAAAAACCAACAATCTGCCTATGGGAAAACAAAGCCGCAGATCAGCTTCGCTGTAACCGCGAAGCTGATCAGCGCCTTTGTTTTCGCTACACGGATAGTACAGTCCCTTTTCTTCTTAAATCCAAAATTTCAAGCCTCTAGCCATCTTCTGTGCTTGTACAGCCCGGTTTGTGTCGGACCTGGTCAGAAACCCAAATTGTTGGTTTTCTCACGCACAGGCTCATGTTATAAGTCATCATAATGCTTTTACATAATTGCATATTTGGGGTTCAAGTCAATTTGCATTTTAATTAACTTTACATGGTAAAATTAGTCTTATATATGACTATTTGGGTAATGATTGAAGCATATTATTTTGTAACAACTGTGTTATAAGGAATTATATTGAACTGTGTTGTATTTGCTTTCCAGAACACCTCCTGACTGTCACCACCCCTCTAGGATACCTCATAGATGTCATTTTGGCCCCTGCCCCCCATGTCGCCAGGTCTGTGGGAAAGTGTACCCCATCTGTTCCCATGTATGTCCAGCCATGTGTCACTCAGCTGTCAAGGTCGTTATGAAAGATAATGTAAGTGCATCCAAACTGGATTTTGGTACATTAACATGTGTAAGTCCACAGGTGCATGAAGTTTTTTATGTGACCAAAAAATCATCAGGTTTACAGTAGTCTACGGTCAATATACATGTATATTCTATACTGACATATCCTATGATTATATGGTAAAGGACTTCAAGCAACTGCGGTAATTTATACATAGCCTTTCACATCTACTTGAAATATTGTGCTATTTTCCTGCTACTGCATCCAAATTGTTGGTATAGGTTACAGTCACCTACTCGAAATGAGCCGCGACGCGAGAAAACCGGTCTTCGGGATATCCGACCAGGTCCGACACAAACCGGTCTGTGCAGTCTCAGAAGCAGGCTAGAAGCTTGAAATTTCGGATTTAAGAAGAAGAGAAATTGTACTATCCGTGTAGCGAAAACAAAGGCGCTGATCAGCTTCGCGGTTACCGCGAAGCTGATCTGCGCCTTTGTTTTCGCATACGCAAAAATCCGGTTTTCTCACGATGCGGCTCAAATATGCTTTCGAGGGCAAAACAAGGACATAAAGCATACCAGTACCTTTTAAAAATCATTTCATTGTAACAAGTGAAATAGTAACCCAACGTTTCACATACATGTCTTACTGTGTGTCCGTGTTGTCAGCTTAGGATGAATACCAGCAGTCCTTCAGGGTGCATAGCCCTAAATAGCTTAGGAACTGATTCAGCTACAGTGCCAAGCAGGCAGCTGGTTTGTATCGTACCCGATTGATAATCATGATGACAAGTTGTCACAACAGGCTGATGCCTTCTTTTCTAGACCAAGCGAGCAGGTCCTTGGGAGGGAGGCCCCAGAATTATAGAAGATGTAGTCAACAGACCATGCCCACCCTGCTTTATGCCCATACAGATACAGTGCCTAGGCAAACATGAGGTGAGAATATCTTGGACTGGTTCTTGAAAATAAATGCCTACGTTTGCGAAATTGATAAAAATATGAACCATCATGGAAACTTCTCCGTGTGGAACTTAACCCCTTCAAACCTGTACTTATATAGTAAAATTGAGGTTTGAAGTGGTCAAGAGAAAAAATCAATAATTGATGGAGTCATGTAATTTAAAAGTCATAGATGCTAAATTCTTACAAAAATCAATATAATAAACAATTATTTTATGATAGGCAAGGTAAATATTTGTAAAATTAAAATTTAGTTCATAAATAGATATTTAAAATGTAATTAAAAGAAATTCCCAAGTAATCATGGAGAAGATTCCGTAATGATTTCATGTTATGACTTGCATAACTATTTTTTGATGACCTTGCTTTTTGCACTTCCCCACATAAACAAGTTCTTAGAAGTTTGAGATGCAAAAAAATTATAAGAACAAATACAATTGTGGTAATTGTATTTGTTCTTATAATTTTTTTGCATCTCAAACTTCTAAGAACTTGGTTATGCGGGGAAGTGGTAAAAACAAGCTCATCAAAAAACAGTTATGCAAAAAAAAAAAAGAAAAATAAAAAATAAAAATAAAAAAAAAATAATAATAAATTTTATAAGCAATATCACATCAAACATGCTTTTATGAGAAATATGGTAAGATATATTTGTCATTGAAGAAATATGTTTAGAGCAACTAACTACTGCAGCCCCTTGATGAAAAAGCTTCAAATGCTTGTTGTAATTTTGGATAAGAAACTTTTTAACTGGCCGTAGACAGTATGTATCAATAAACGGTGAGTCATCTTCATGGAAGGATGTTCTGAGCGGAGTTCCCCAGGGCAGCGTCCTGGGGCCAATCTTGTTTATTCTGTACATCAACGACCTTCCTGAGATCGTCAGCAGCATTGTCAAAATATTTGCTGACGATACGAAACTCTACAACAAAGACAGTAACTGTGGCATTATACAACAAGATTTAGATGCCTTATTCACTTGGGCGCAAATATGGCAATTGAGATTCAATGTGAAAAAATGCAAGACTATTCATTATGGTAGAAACATGAAGGTTACCAGTATACTTTGAACTTTGAGGATATAGAAACAGCTAGTGAGGAGAAAGATTTAGATGTGACTTTTCAACAAGATTGGAAGTGTAGTGGCCATATAGCTGAAAAAGTCAATAAAGCCAACAGTGTATTATCTCTCATAGTTAGAACTTTTGATTATATTGAAAAAGAATCATTTATTCTTCTGTACAAGGCCCTTATCAGGCCTGTTGTTGAATATGGTATACAATTTGGCATCCATTTCTAAGAAAAGACATTGAAAGTGTTGAGAAAGTACAGAAACGTGCCACAAAACTAGTACCTGAATTGAAAGATTTGACTTATATAGAAAGATTTGAAAAGGTTGAAATTGCCTAGTCTAGCTCATAGGAGAAGAAGGGGTGACATGATTCAGACATTTAAAATAGTGAAAGGTCTAGAAGATATACCAACGGAAAGATTTTTCAAATTCTGTAAACAATCATCAACCCGTGGTCATAGTCTCAAATTAGAAAAAACGCGCTGTAGAACAACAACTAGACAACAACACTTTTCACAAAGTGTTATAAATGATTGGAATTCATTGCCTGAACGAGTTGTGGCAGCGAAATTTGTGAATGCCTTCAAAACAAGAATTGACCAACATTGGAACCATGAAGTTGTGTACGAATATTGATCAGTAATATGTCTACCATATGACATATTCCTACCAGTGAAAAAAAATCTGCAAAACGAAAACCTGTACATGTAAGATGTGAATCAAACTAGTTAAGAAAATACCAAGACACAGTGACAGAATGATTTCTACAAAAAGTGGGCTTAAAAAGGAGGTATCTCCTTCCCTCATAGCCCAGAAACGATTGTCAGGTATCGTCAGATAAATCATTCATATCATGGTCATTTGGAATGTTATTTCAGTCTGGAACTTTCCCATGTCATCAGGTGCGACCATACCACTGTGGTAGACAGTGTGGTCTGGAACTAGCCTGTGGTAATCATACATGTTCATATTGTGTTTCAGACTGGAACTTTCCCATGTCACCAGGTGCGACCATACCAGTGTGGAAGACAGTGTGGTCTAGAACTAGCCTGTGGCAATCATACATGTTCATTCATATTGTGTTTCAGACAGGAACTTTCCCATGTCACCAGGTGCGACCATACCAATGTGGAAGACAGTGTGGTCTAGAACTAGCCTGTGGCAATCATACATGTTCATTCATATTGTGTTTCAGACAGGAACTTTCCCATGTCACCAGGTGCGACCATACCAATGTGGTAGACAGTGTGGTCTAGAACTAGCCTGTGGCAATCATACATGTTCATTTATATTGTGTTTCAGACAGGAACTTTCCCATGTCACCAGGTGCGACCATACCAGTGTGGAAGACAGTGTGGTCTGGAACTAGCCTGTGGCAATCATACATGTTCATTTATATGTCACAAGGTGGATGCACAACAAGACCCTAGAAAGGTAGGTCATTGGTTAACTAATATTACACAACAAAATTACAGTCTTCACCTTAAAAATAGTGTAATGGTGTTGCAGTAGAGTGTACAACTCTGAATCAAGAGGTCTCGCATTTCCTTCTCTGGATTATGATTCTTGAGTAAGATACATTTATTTACTTCCCTAAGTACTTGCATCCAAAATTTTATAAAATTTCTCACAAAAAGCTGCTGAAAGATAGATTCATTTTTGTATGACACTTTGCCTCACATGATATTTCTTTAAAATAAAAGTCAGGTATGCCAAAGCAGTGCTCACCTCAAGCCCAGTCAAACATATAAAGGGTTCAAACAAAATAGCGTCTGAGATTATTTGTTACTTTAAAGGTCACATTGGACAATGGTGATTCTCAATCAAAATATTAACCTTTCAGGCTGGTACAAATTGTCAACAGTGTGAGTTGCCCTGCCAATTTGAGCGTCCCCAGGGCTGTACCCATGACTGCCCCTGGCCCTGTCACCCCGGGGCGTGCCCGGCCTGTACCCTCATGTTCAAGATGAGATGTCACTGTCAGGCCACTGTACAGCATATACAGTGTCATAAGTGGTTAAATGCTGGGGAGGAGGATAAAAATAGATTGAAGTCGTGTGGTGGACCATGTCCTAAACAGGTTAGTTTGCTGTTTAAAAGAGTTTGATAATTTTGGATGATTATACCACTTCCTTCATTAGAATGGTCTCTGATCTGATGGGATTTTAATGAATACCTATAACATACATTTTATGGGCAATTTAAGAACTCTCAAAATCAGCATATTCTTTTAGTGATTATATACTAGATAAATCATTATAATTATCTATGTTACTTACAAGAAAGTGTGATATTCTGTTTTCACTTTTGCAACTGGCTCCATGCCAACACCAATAAATGTCAGGCAGTCTAAAATATGCAGTTCTGCATCTGCTTTAAGTAACCTGAATGTTTTTATGGCATACTCAAATAGTAAATGTTAACTTTCGTTGATCTTTGTTTTACTTGTAGCTTTCATGTGGTCATCCATGTGGAAAAGATTGTCATGCCGCCAAGTGTCTGTCTCCTGACCAATGTGAGAAGAAAGTGTACATCCGCTGTAAATGTCGGCGACAGAAGAAAGAGACTATATGTAAAAACAGGGAAACGGAGCAGGCCAAGTTATTGTGCAATGATGTGTGTACCAAAGAAACTAAGAAAAAACAACAGGTACAATTTTCGTGAAATATCACGAGAGAGTAGTATCAAAGTCTCCACTATGGAAAGATGCCCATGCATTATACATAGATTTTTTGCAGCTGTAAAAATTGAAAATCTTTGGAAAACATTTGATATTTCTAATATTTTTGCTCAAAACATTAATAATGGTACACGTCAGAACCACCTCGCCGATCTATGTTTTCGATCTAAAATAAGAAAAATGGTATACCCCTTTATACCTCGGTTTGCTATATAAAAGTGCGGTACAAGATGGTATACTTTTCATGGGTATAGAGGGACATAGTTTGAGAGCAAGTTTTCTCGTATATTGCATTGACAATGATATAATCTCACATGAACAGAGCTTTTAAGAGACAAGCTGCATATATGGAATTAAGGTGTATGCATAGTAAGCCACTTTGCTGTTTTCGATACATACGGTCTAACCTGTCTTCAGCAAGCGGCCAAGGGAAATTGCAAAATCGCTTGCTTAAGACAGGTGCTTGCTGAATAGAGGGTGGATTTTAGTCAAAGTTTTCAAGATTCTGTTTCGTCCCGGCCAAGGGTACTCATCAGATGGCTTATATGGCTACCATGACAGATTTTATTTTTTATTTTTCTTTTTTTTTTTTTTTTTTTTTTATTTTCTTGTTTTATTTTTTTTTTATTTTCTTTTCTTTTTTTTATTTACATGTATGTTCATTTTTTTACCAACACCTTTTTCCCAAACACATTTCAATAAACTACCAGATCAGAGCCTCATTGGACAACTTGGTTAATCACACACACAAACACACACGCGCACACATGCTGAAACACGTGACAGCAATTAACGAGACACAATTATCAGGATTATCGGTAAGCATGGCCAATTTGTTGACAATGCTTTGATCATTGTCACCTTATTCAATCGACTTTTCTCACCTTTACGATGACACTATCGAATTTTCGCACCTTTAACGATAGTAAAACAAACATGTGCTGATTGGCAATTAACCTCACCTGGCTAATTATGCGGTCAGTGAAGAGCAATAATGCTTCATACGATCCAAAACTTCTTTTTATGTCGCCGAAAAAATCCCAGCTGGTATGGTTCTCTTTATCCTCTAATTTCAAAGGCAATCAGCGTTTAATGCCGGAATACAGTCATAGGCCTTTGCTGGTTACCGCTTTTACAACAATTTTTTTTGAATGAAACCGGTAACCGCACGCCGTGCTCCATTCATCGACTAGGTAAAAAATCAAAAATTTCCTCCAATTTCGGGTGATCGTTTTACCCGAAACCATTATTTTGGTCGCCGCACAGCGTAAACGGCTTACACTTTCAGAAACAAACAAAATTGACCGCAACAAAAAAAAAACATGGCCGCTTAAAGTGAAAATTTAGCGATTTGGGACAATTTTTGCTGACCGTTGACCGCGTTTGAGAGGTGCGTGCTGAATAAAGGTGCATTTGCGTTAGAAATCGTTCGGGGGGACCCGGAACTGACCGCTGACTGCAGGGTCACGCTGAATAGAGGTGACCGGATCGGCAGTTTAGACTGTAGTATACTTCCTACAGTCATCAGTCATTTTTATTCTTGAACCTTACAGTAACCAAATACTGTGGTTCTATTACATGTTTGAAATCAAGGGGAAACAAATCAATACACAGAGTATGTTATAATGAAAGTTGTATTGTATAAATACATGTATTTCATTGCTTATTTGATTGTTTTCTTCCAACAGAAAGAAGAGGAAGAGGAGAGACTTAGAAAAGAAGAAGAAGAACGTAAACAGAAAGCAGAGCTTGAGGAATTTGAAAGGAAGATGCATGGACGTAAACGTAAACACAAGAAACGACAAGAGGAGGTCGTAGAACTGTCGGTCTGGCAGAAATACAGGGTTTATATAGTCATATCAGTCTGTGTGGCGGTATTAATAGGTGTTGGTGCTGTTTATATTAGTCAAAGTTGAGATATGGTAGGCCTAGAGGTTATAAAATTAGACACATATTGAGATTATGAAAGATTTTTCGTGCACAACTATACTGAGCATGGATATTTAATTGCTTTATATATGGGGGTAAATAGCCACCATAAATGGAAATTTTAGTTTGGAAAGATCATTGTAAGAATGTTTTATTTTGAGACAGCATCATTCAGCATGCTAATAACAAAAATTCATTTTAGTATTGTGAGCAGGAAAGATTTCGTGCTGTATTAAGCATTATGAAGACCTTGGTGCCATCATGAGCAAAAATAAAAAAAATAGGTTACCCCTTGCAAACTCCATTTTTGCTATATAAAAGTGGGGTTTAAGTGGGTATACATTTCACGGATATGTTTTCCTGATGTTTAGTTTGTGTATAGTTTCTACCTATACAAGATGCAGACAAGCATTATCAGCCTTAGGAAGCAGCATTATTAAAGTATGAGATTTTGGATATGAAACTAGAATAACTTTTAAGGGAAAGTAATAAATATGAGCCGCCACATGGGAAAACCAACAATCTGCCTAGGCGAAAACAAAGGTGCAGATCAGCTTCGCAGTAACTGTGAAGCTGATCAGCGCCTTTGTTTTTGCTACTCAGATAGTACAGGTCCTCTTCTACTTAAATCCGAAAGTAATAAATATGAGCCGCCACATGGGAAAACCAACAATCTGCCTAGGCGAAAACAAAGGTGCAGATCAGCTTCGCAGTAACTGTGAAGCTGATCAGCGCCTTTGTTTTTGCTACTCAGATAGTACAGGTCCTCTTCTACTTAAATCCGAAATTTCAAGATTCTAGCTCTTTTCTGTGACAGTACAGGTCGGTTTATGTCGGACCTGGTTGGAAACCACGTTGGTTTTCCCACGAGGCGGCTCATATATTGATTCTGGGTCACTGGACGAATATGTCAGCTGATTGATCTACAGCTTGTTTGACACAATATACAATCAGATTTTTATGGCCTGACTGAAATTTAATGTGTGAATGCTGATTTGCAGCTTTTGATGTATAAAATGCAAGATGCTAAAAATGAACCAACTACATGTATCGAGAAACTTTTCAACCAGGCTAGTTATTCATTGTTTTAGTTATGTCAATTTATAATGTAATACTCCTTGTTAAGTATAATTGTAAGGTGTGTATTTGGCGATGAAGAAAATGTAGTCATTTTTTTATTATTGTCAAATATGCTCGTTAAAATAACTGTTGTACTGGTTTGTTTCTGTTAAGCATTATTGTTGTTTCTATTCATTTATTCATTTACATTCCATGCTTTAAGTGCAAGGTTTATTATGTTTTGTTTTGATGCTCTAGGCTACACTCAACTGCTATGGTCATATTGGAACAGTAATTTATTCGGCGGCCCCATGGCCGTTGTTCCTTAATCACTTGATCATCTCACCACTATGTCTGGTGTGGGTTCGAGCCCCACTCTGGCCAGATGTGAGACAAGCCAAGTTCTGCTTGCGGGTATGCCAGGTGGTTTTTCTCAGGGTTCTCCCGTTTTTGCTGGCCCGTCTCATATGAGCTGAAATAATCTTGAAAGGGATGCAAAACTGAATTTAAAAAAAGTAAATTATTCTACCCACACTGTTCCTGTGCAAAACTCACAAAGGCAGATTACCAGTGCTCAGTGTACATTTCTTTTGCCATTGCTGACAAGACTGAGCCGCCTCATGGGAAAACCAACAATCTGCACAGGCGAAAACAAAGACGCAGATTAGCTTCGCGGTCACCGCCTTTGTTTTCGCTAATCGGATAGTACAATTCCTCTTCTACTTAAATCCGAAATTTCATGCTTCTAGCTCTTTTCTGTGCTTGTACAGGTCGGTTTGTGTCGGACCTGTTCGGAAACCACATTGTTGGTTTTCCCACGAGGCGGCTCAAGTGCTGTTCTTGAATCAGCAGAATATGATGAATTTTCATGGCCAAAGAAATGTGACAGGTTTAGTAGTTGATCTGTACTTCATTGCAAATCTGACATACTAAGAAGCTACTTCACCCGGTGACATATAATGGAAAAAACTTATTAATGCTCTAGCGTAAAGGGACCAGTGATCGATCAAAATTAGCCATGTTTTATAATTTTACGGATCAGACATGCACTGAGAAAGGCTTGTGTACATACCATATCTAAGCTTGAACCTTCGCCATGTTTTTCAATATGTCAATTTATGACGTCATCACGTCACGTTCTCAGTGACGTCATTTTAACACACCCACCATCATACAACGTGAATCAGGGTCAGGTGGACCAGTGATCGATCACCTTCTTTTTCTCACCAAAACTGCGGCTAACTTGGAAGGTATTTACATGTTTAGAAAGAATAATTATTGTTCACCTCTAGCCACGAAACACAGTTTGGAAATTTTCAGTGAGTTAAAAGAAATAAAGCAGCGAAATGAGGTGGTCAAAAAAAATAAACGCCCATAGAACCAATGGAAAACTGTTGAAAAAATAGCTCGAAAATCACAGAAACTGTCCATTTATCGCAGCGTTATCCTATACAATTTGGAACGTGGATCAGATTTGTTTAGTATGCAGTAAAGTTAAAAAATTTAGCCAGTCGGAACGAATGCAGGTTGTTTCATCTTGAAGAATTTATAAAACAATCACCGCTTTTAAGCAGTACAGCTAAGACCCCCTCTTCGTAAAGTGCCAGAAAATGCAAGATAGAAAAGCTTTCCAAATAAATTTAAATTAGTGTTTGTAAGGTAATATAAAGCGCTTCAAGTTGAGACTAGCATAAGATTTACTTCAGGTATCCTTTGAGAATTAATAGCCGATAACCACTAGTTGATCGATCACTGGTCCCTGATCGATCACTGGTCGCCTTACGCTATGTAAATATCTCATAAAGCTGATTGATAAAATAGTTTGATCAGTAAATTAAATGCTTTATTTATTACAACTGTGCAAGTTATTTGTTACAGAGGACAACTGCAAGTTTGTTGCCAAAGTCATTTTCTCATGATAATTTGAGGCTTGGTAAGAATGAACTTTGGTACATTTGAACATTTGCAAACATTTACTCATGAAGGTGCAAAAGTTTCTTAGGGTTATATGCCAGACTGGCTGTTTATGAATATTTCATTATACACCTGCTGTTATAAAGCTTTCATAGCGTACACATCTCATATAAAATTTTTGTGCATTTTTTCTTCACTGAACCATGAATCTGGCATATGGTTTCAACTATAAAACTGGGCAATAAAGTGTTCCTGATGCTGCAGCTCACTGCTGGGGGTGTGTAATTAGCTGATCATGTCAGATACAAAAATATTTTCATCAAGGTGCAAAATCGTTAATATTTCATGTAGAAAACGGATTAAAAATGCTATTTTATTCAAAAGATTCTGATTATTATGAATTTTTACTTTGTTTTTGTCTAAAATGTACAATTAAATATTTTGATTTTTATATAGATATATCAATTATCAATAGATAATTAATCACAAGATAATCATACGAAAATGTGCATAATGACCGCAGTAGCACTGGGGGAGCTAATTATTTTATTACCTTATAATTTGCACTATCTGTACCCGAGATACCTTTCATCTCAGGCAGAGTGAAAGGTATCTAGGGGTCCAAAACAATAAGACATGTGTACGCCATGTTTTCATGCTCAGCTCAGATGAGCATAAAATTTCAGTTGCTCATAAATACCAAAATAGCCCAAACATTTTTAAATTGAAGGTTTAGCACTCCAAAGCCTGTAATTTATCCTGCTAATAAATGTTGAATTGCCAACAATTGTTGGGCATTTTAACTTTGAGCAGGATAAATTTTAGTCTCAACTGAGCTGAGCATGAAAAAAGTTTTATTAACTCGGGGCCTGGTCAGACCTAGCTGTTGGATAAATTTGTCTGATTTTATATCGTTTCTTTGTTAAGAATTGTTTGTTGTTTTAGAAAGTTTATGGTTTGGTATTCAAATGTGGACAATCTGTTAGCAAATGAATTAGGATAGTAAAAGTATACTTGGGAGAAGGTTTAAAATGTCAGAATTTGGGCTGAAATCATGTCAGAGAAATAAAATTATTTCTGTTGTAAAAATTGTGTTCATTCTTACTAACCTGATAATAATAGACAGAAAAAAAATGATGGATATACATGTAGTCCATTGTTGTCGATAGGCAAAGCCTTGTACATGTAGTTTGGCCATGGTGGACCATTAATGAGTGTATGGCCCTTTTTACTTCTCTGAGCCGACATGCTGTGTAAGGTACCACACAATTTGTATCACAAATTTATGCTTTTGTACTCAGTCAAGCACATAAGTGCCATTTCCCTATGGAAAAAATGTCTTATGAGGAACTGATACATTGAGAATCAATAGGGCTCACAAATGAAAGTGCTCAGTTGGGCTGGGTCCTACCAAACTATTGACAAACCAACCCGAGATCTACTATATGCATACTTGAATCCATGCATATCCCGGAGTCAACCTTGGGCAGGGGACATAAAAACTTTGGAGAGATCCATTCATTGATGCTTCATGTGAAGTTTCAAAATTCTTAGGCCTTCTGGCTTTGGACATGATTTTAAGCAATTTTGCTATTTATAGCCCTATATCACCTTGGTCATGTGACCTGGATCATTTATTCCTTTGCAAGAAGGCTACATAGGATCTCTATGGATAACAAAAGGCCTAAAACCTTTTTTTAAAACATGTAATTTAAGCAAAATTTTAAATTGTATTATTGGGTATTTATGTAAATTGTATAAAAACGGATTTGGCAGCAGTCCCAAATGCCAACAGGTAGGTATAACCCAAATATTTCAGAGATGTTTTGGTAAGTATGAACAAGCGACACCAGAGCATGCCTATCCTATAAGTTCACCTATGAGCCTTCTGCTGAGATGAGCTAAAGCAGGACCCAAATGACTTCCAGAAGCTAAATTTTAGACAAGTTGAAAGACAAATGATTGCACATTTTAAACCTTGAATATTTTTGGTTTCACGTAAAATTTATCCAGATCTGACTGATCAGTTAGAACTTTGGGTCAGTATATATACATCTGATTAGAATTTGCTGTCTTCTAATCTTCATCGTTAAGACCTCAACTCGAGTAAATGCCGACTAAATAAGCAAATATACTGTTATTTTTGTAGTTAAAATGTGAGAATCCTTTGCATTGCAATGCAAAGGATTCTCATTTTATCAACAAAAATTAAGTGTATTCACTGGGTGCTTCCTTGGTCCCGATATAAAAAGGTTTTGTTTGACTTTTTGGTACCAGATTTTTTTCTACTACGTAACGGAGTAAATCTCCACAAAACAGAGTCGGCAATACCAAGTAACCATTAATTTCACAATTTGTATCACTTCTTAACGAATCAAACAAAAACTTCCTCTAAAATTGCATTCTAAACACTATTTTATGACTTGAAATTCTGTCAGTGACGTCATAAATGAGAATCAAATCAAATCATTGACCAAATTCTAGGAATTATTGTAGAAAAAATTCCGATACCAGGATCAAACAAAACCAAATCCTATCGGGACCTATAATAAAAGTCAAACAAAACCTTTTTATATCGGGACGAATGAAGCACCCAGTGGTATTTGTAATATTCATGTTTGAAATTTTGACGAATCATTAACTAACAATGTCTTTAATTTTGAACAACTGGGCCCTGGTTATACTGGTGTTTCTCATTCTACTGAACAGCTGGAGATGGGACCCCTGTTTAACAAAGTATCTTAGTAAGTAAGTAAATTCTTTATTTTAAGAGGGTAACCCAATTGGTAATACCAATCTTCCTTGGGGCCCTCAAAAGACTTGAGACTTGCAAAAGACTTGAGAAGCTCGGTATCGAACTCGCAACCCCTGGTTTACCCGGTTTGTGGCATTACCACTACACCACCAAGGCTTCATTGATTTCTTGTTTTGAGAGATGTTGTTGCCCTGAATGCGAAGCTGATCAGCGCCTTTGTTTTCGCTACAAGGATAGTACACTTCCTCTTCTACTTAAATCCGAAATTTCAAGCTTCTAGCTCTTTTCTGTGCTTGTACAGGTCGGTTTATGTCAGACTTGTTCGGAAACCACATTGTTGGTTTTCCCACGAGGCGGCTCAAATAGCTGTTTGAGGGAGGAAATCAATACACAAGACCAGCCCTGTTCATGAAATGATGTTTAAATGACAATGTGAATGAAGTTTTTTCAAACTTGGACAATATTTGTCTCAAAATTTGGTAATAATGCCATTGAATGCAGAAATTTTCTGGGACATATCTATTAAAATCGTTTGCGTACAAACAGTTCAAAAATTTCTTATCTTCTGTTTTGTTGCTACAAAAGTGTTGAAAATACATGTATAATGAATATCCTAAAATCTATCAAGCAACGGCATCTAAATGCAATGAGCCAGTCTGAAGCTGGAGGCCGAAGAACCTCCACGTCATGTGGGCACAAGTTAAATACTATTTTTGTCAATCCTTTTTCATTTTAATTGAAATGTACAAGACAACATACATACAAAGTAAATGAATCAAGAGCCTACTGTCTATACACCATCTTTTTGAAACTGCATTTTTCAAAATTCACTTTTCTAAGACCTCAAGAAAGATATAACAATGCCACCATTTTGCAGTCTAAAAGTCATAAAAAGTGCCACAAAAATTTTGAAAATTGGTTAACAAATAAGAATTTTATGCCAGAAAATAATTTTGAATAGGTCTTTTTGCATGGTAAAAATGTCAGCGAGGGAAGTAACTATTTTCCCGGAAAAATTCTAAATTGATTATTTTTCATTCAAAACGGACCAAACCATAACAAAATTATGTTGTATGCATAGCTTTATTAGCTTAGCACCAAACTCTTAATATTTCACAGATTTGCTTGATTTTCAATTTTGAGGTGTTTGTATTACATGTACCTCCCTTGCACATGCAAAAGGCCTACACAATATAATTTATGGGCATAATTATTTTATTACAGAAACGATTTTAAATTATTTTTTTTTTTGCGGTATTTCCTACGACTTTTGGGTTGCAAAAAGATGGCATAGTCATATTTTTCTTGGGGTGTTTCAGAAAAGCGAGCTTTTGAAAAATGCAGTTTATGAAAAATGTTGTACAGACATATGGACATCAATCTCATGTTAATGCATTATTTAAAGCATCATTCTTTACTGTATAGTGACTAAAGTATGGAAATACATATTGGAAAAATAATGACATCATTTGTTCTTTTTTGACAATTTTCAAAAGAACATAAGGTTTTTTGTATACTGAAAACGTCCGGGTTGCATTAGAACAAGTCGAGAATACAATGAAACTTTGGCAGTGTTAAAATAAACTTGATAATTATATTTTAATCATATTTGTGCTATTTTGTACAACCTCAAATCCCCCCAAAAAGTAAAGGTGGCCAAACCCAATTTTTTGTCTCAAGACTCTTGATTCATTACAATTTTCTGATATGTACAATAAATTACACATTTAACTTGCACTACAACATGTAGAAAAACCATTTGAAAGAATGAATCACAATTTTCATCTGTGGAAATACATGTATATGCTTCTCGGTCCAGCAAAGTCTATCACATTTGAGCCGCCTCATGGGAAAACCAACAATCTGCCTAGGCGAAAAGAAAGACGCAGATCAGCTTCGCGGTAACCGCGAAGCTGATCAGCGCCTTTGTTTTCGCCACTCTGATAGTACAATTCCTCTTCTACTTAAATCCGAAATTTCAAGCTTCTAGCTCTTTTCTGTTACTGTGCAGGCCGGTTTGTGTCGGACCTGTTCGGAAACCACATTGTTGGTTTTCCCACGAGGCGGCTCATTTTTTCAATCATAATTTACACTCTGTGGTTTACATTAACCCATATTTGACGAATGGATTTTCCCATCCTTATCAATTGGATGTGTCCACTTTCATTTTTAGGGGTGTTAGGAGTGATTTTTAATTTTTATCTCATTTTTTGATGAAATTTCTTTGTGCAAACAGAATAGCCCCAGATGGGACGCCGCGTTCTGCGGCGTCACATCTGGGGCTATGCTGTTTGCCTATGTCCCATAAAAGGGATGCCAGGCTTAAATGAGTTAAAATGAGTTAAAACATTCAATATGCTGTGTTGAATCTCACCAAATGAACACAAATGCCACAACATATTGCCATCTGAGATTCAAATTAAAGACTAATTGAAATCCTTGCAAGTTTTACCAGTTTAGACCATGACAGTGTATACAATGAATCAACTCTAGCTTACTATTAAAATTATTTTTGTGGTTTATGTGAAAATGAATTTCCTATTCAACCCAGAATAGTTGAAATATTTCTTTGAATTTCTTAAAAGCACAACATTACTGAATGCCTTATGACAGCTGTGTTGCCATTTAGCAACATTTTTCTTTTTGCCCATCCACAGTCTTATGCACTCATACCGACTCTATACACTTTGTAAGTTCATCCACAAACAGTTGTGACCACATGGTCTCGGGTGGCTACATTCTACTTCTTTTTCTTTGGTCGTCCTCTGCTCTCAATCCCTGCTTCTGGGGCCTTTCTCTTACCAGGCTGAAAGCAAGTTTCATGTTGTGATACAAAGTATAGAACGAGCAACGGAAAGAGAAATCCATATGCAAGACATCAGGATAACATGTCCATGTAATATATACCCCTTATACCCCACTTTTAGATAACAAAACTGGGGTATAAAGGGGTATACCTATTTTTTCTTATTTTTGCTCCAAAACATAGATTGTGGGTACACGTTAGAACCGCCTCGCCGAGGCGGGCGAGGCGGTTCTAACGTGTACCCACAATCTATGTTTGGAGCAAAAATAAGAAAAGTATCAAGAAATTTCTTTTGAAATTTTTCATTTTTTACAACTTTAAAAATCTCTGTATATTACATGGGCATGTTTTCGTAAAGATCTGAAAATCAATGTCTATTGTGGCTTGGCCTTTACTCACGGGTGGGCATCAGGGGAGCTACCTCGAAAATGTGTTAACGCAAATTTGTTCCCACGCCACATCCGGGAACTGTCAAGGTAGTGGAAATCCCCATAATTGGAAGTACACGCAAAGGTGAGCTCTCGCTTTTTTGCTTTTTTTCTTTCAAGGGGCGCATTACTCAGAAATCGGGCGATGCAATCCCATGTAAATATGGTTTAACAATGCATGAAGACCGAAAACCCCATTAAATAGTGGAAAATATTAGCAGGACGACCTAAACATCAGGACTGTCGGACTGCATTTTCGCCGTGTCTTGACATATCGGCGGGCATCTCAGACAGTTTTTGTAGCTCAGATTCAGTTTTGGTCCGCTGTCACATGTTTTGGTGCAAAACATGATCAAATTGACTACAATGACGCAAAAATTTCAGATCCCCTGTTCTCCTGAATAGATTACCTACCCAAAAATGCATTTGTGTTGTTCCCAGACCAGCGAGGTAGCGGTAATCTAGCGAGGTAGTTCCAACGCGTTTCAAACATCTAGCCATTTGGTTGATATAAAACGGAATGGATTAACTGTATAAAATGTAAACTCAGTGCTTTTTGCCTCTTTTTTTTATTTTTCACTCACGGATATAATATTCAGCGTCAAAGAAAAGTTACCGGAAATTGATAGTAGATATTTTGGAAATAATTTCACATATCTTCATGTGTTGATATATTTTCATGATTCAGGACAGCGACCTAATGGTTTATTGGCGAAATTCAGTTCCGCTAGTCTCGCAGCTGTGACGCACGTGCGATTTCTGATTTTTGCAGTTTTTTGAGAACTTATAAGTTAAAGTGAAACAATGATCAGTAACTGGCGCAATTACAACATAAATCCCAACCAAAAACCCAAGTGGAAAACAACCAAAATTGATCATGTGTTAGACCTACCAGATTTACTGGTAACTTTTCACTGACGCTGAGTACTCGTATATACCGTTATATTGCCGAGAATGGAACAGCATAGTGGCAAAGGTTTTGCATGTTGTTTTTAAACTTGGTGAACTTTGCTTCATAACGTCACGTTTGCATCTGAAATTGACGCCATAGCCCCGCGCTTACAAAGTGTGAAATTGTTGTTCAATGTAACACGTTTTTAAAGCATTGGCTATATAGGCGCAGTGTGTTAGCGCTCTTATTAACTCACACATATTTTAATGATGTTTACAGCAATGGCATAAAGGACAAGTCACTCGACGTAGCCAGGGGTCTAGGGTTCGGTCCCAGGCTTCTCTAGTCTTTCGGACGAGACTTTTAACCGAGATCCCGTCTCCATATGACCCTAGCTGCTGAGTGGGACGTAGAACACCAAATAAACCAAATAATAAACTGCTTTTGTTTTGCCTAGGTAAACGCGTTGGAATGCCTAGGTAAACGCGTTGGAACTGCCTCGCTAGATTACCGCTACCTCGCTGGTCTGGGAACAACACGAATGCATTTTTGGGTAGGTAATCTATTCAGGAGAACAGGGGATCTGAAATTTTTGCGTCATTGTAGTCAATTTGATCATGTTTTGCACCAAAACATGTGACAGCGGTCCAAAACTGAATCTGAGCTACAAAATCTGTCTGAGAAGCCCGCCGATATGTCAAGACACGGCGAAAATGCAGTCCGACAGTCCTGATGTTTAGGTCGTCCTGCTCATATTTTCCACTATTTAATGGGGTTTTCGGTCTTCATGCATTGTTAAACCATATTTACATGGGATTGCATCGCCCGATTTCTGAGTAATGCGCCCCTTGAAAGAAAAAAAGCAAAAAAGCGAGAGCTCACCTTTGCGTGTACTTCCAATTATGGGGATTTCCACTACCTCGACAGTTCCCGGATGTGGCGTGGGAACAAATTTGCGTTAACACATTTTCGAGGTAGCTCCCCTGATGCCCACCCGTGTTACTGGGCTAAACTTGAAAGCAGTGGCAGGATCCAGTGATGTGGTTTGTTGACTTCATATTTTATTTGAACGTCCCAGTCAACAACTATGGTCATGTTGAGACGTTACCTCCATTTTATGGGCTTTTACCCAAAATTAGGATATTATCACACCCAAAAATGGCTTCAAATATAACCTTCCAAGTAAGCCTTATATGTAAGGCTTATATGTATGGATGGTTTGACTTGAACCCTTTTTCCTGGGCAGGCTCAGACTTCAGCGGTTAACCAGTAATCAGATAGTCAGTGAATAGTGTATAAGCTTTGCCTGGAGGCAGAAGCAGCCCCAGTGGGCGGGAGTCCATATTCCCACCCAACCACCCATCACGTTTTATGTCCCAAGGTCATTTAGAGACAAGCCTTGAGTTTAAAGCCTCTGGACTCCTCTGAAAATAATTGAGAAACCTGAGGTACTCTTTCTCCCTTCTTCGTCTTTAGATTGAACTAGGCTACTACTTAGACTAGCCCATGCTTTGCTAAGTAACCATTTAGTATTTTCCTGTGAAAAAATGGAAGTATCAACACTCACCTGTACTTTTGAAGCAGATCCCATGCTTGTTTTTCCTTTCTTTCTTCTCTCTGCCTTTTCTTTTTCCTCCAATTCCATGTTCTCTCTCTCTATCAGGGTGATCAAAGTATTGCACCGACGCTGTAACTCCTGGGGAAAACACAAAATCATGTGGATCTCGGTATCTTGACAAAAGAAACTTAACACATGACTAAGAAGAAGGAGTCTAATAAATACTATTAAAGCTATCTCAAGTAAATTCGTGAGAGATTTAATTGAAATACTGACATTTAGTTAGTTCATGTTAAAGGAAAGAGCCTGGTCTATTTTTTGTTGATGCTGTTTTGCATGCAGAGGAAGTACAGAAGCCTATTTACCTGATTTGGCATGTTTAAAATCATTTACTCATTCTGTAAGTTGGTGAATGCAAAGAAAACCAGTATTCATCATTCTTGCATTATCTGGCCCCCTCCCCCTCGAAAAATTACCAGTAATATAAGGGGGCTTTGTTACGTGTATTCCAATACTAGAGGACCATTGGTCCTGTAGCTCACCTGAGAGATTATCACATTGTAAGCTCATGAGATTTAAATTAATTGAGAATCGACCAATGAAAGTCTATGCATGGACACTATTGGCCCCCGGGGCATAGCCAAATTTGACCCAGGGGCATGACTGGCACAATTTATAATGGGGACTACCAAACATTGCTACATACAAAATATAGAAGCTCTGGGCCTTTTGGTTTCAGAGAAGAAGATTTTTGTTAGTTTTTCCCATTGTAAGTCTATGGAGACTATCAACCCCCGGGGCGTGGCCAAATTTGACCCCAGGGGCATGGCTGGCACAATTTATGTAGAGGACCATTAGCCATTGCCACATACAAAATATCAAAGCTGTGTGCCCTGTGGTTTCAGAGAAGAAGATTTTTTAATTTTTTCCCCATAGCAAGTCTATTGAGACTATTAACCTCCGGGGCCTGGCCAAATTTGACCCCAGGGGCATGAATGGCACAATTTATGTAGAGGACCATTAGCCATTGCTACATACAAAATATCAAAGCTGTGGGCCTAGTGGTTTCAGAGAAGAAGATCTTTTAATTTTTTTCCCATAGTAAGTCTATGGAGACTATCAACCCCCGGGGCGTAGCCAAATTTGACCCCAGGGGCATGAATGGCACAATTTATGTAGAGGACCATTAGCCATTGCTACATACAAAATATCAAAGCTGTGGGCCTAGTGGTTTCAGAGAAGAAGATTTTTTTAGTTTTTCCTATTGTAGGTCTATGGAGACTATCGACCCCCGGGGCGTGGCCAAATTTGACCCCGGGGACATGATTGGCACAATTTATGTAGAGGACCATTAGCCATTGCCACATACAAAATATCAAAGCTGTGGGCCCTGTGGTTTCAGAGAAGAAGATTTTTTAATTTTTTTCCCATAGTAAGTCTATGGAGACTATCAACCCCCGGGGCGTGGCCAAATTTGACCCCAGGGGCATGAATGGCACAATTTATGTAGAGGACCATTAGCCATTGCTACATACCAAATATCAAAGCTGTTGGCCAAGTGGTTTCAGAGAAGAAGATTTTTTTAGTTTTTTTCCTATTGTAGGTCTATGGAGACTATCAACCCCCGGGGCGTGGCCAAATTTGACCCTAGGGGCATGATTGGCACAATTTATGTAGAGGACCATTAGCCATTGCCACCTACAAAATATCAAAGCTGTGGGCCCTGTGGTTTCAGAGAAGAAGATTTTTTTAGTTTTTCCAATTGTAAGTCTATGGAAACTATCCACCCCCGGGGCGTGGCCAAATTTGACCCCAGGGGCATGGCTGGCACAATTTATGTAGAGGACCATTAGCCATTGCCACATACCAAATATCAAAGCTGTGGGCCCTGTGGTTTCAGAGAAGAAGATTTTTTAATTTTTTTCCCATAGTAAGTCTATGGAGACTATCGACCCCCCGGGGCGTGGCCAAATTTGACCCCAGGGGCACGAATGGCACAATTTATGTAGAGGACCATTAGCCATTGCTACATACCAAATATCAAAGCTGTGGGCCTAGTGGTTTCAGAGAAGAAGATTTTTTTAGTTTTTCCCATTGTAAGTCTATGGGACCTATCTGTTGCCATGGAAACCACAATTTTGATACAATCTGCTCCAAAACCTAATGCCATCAATCCCCCAACCCAATTATGGTTCACATTAAATTTGATCAAGATCAGCCTACTAGCTTCAGAAATATTCTTCTTTGAAATTGTGGACGGACGACGGACGGACGGACGACGGACGGACGGACGACGACGGATGCCTGCCTATCCTATAAGCTCACCTGTGAGCCTTCGGCTCAGGTGAGCTAATAAATATGTGTAAAAAGAAACAAGTTAGTAGGCAATGATCAGAAAAAGCTTGGGGCAATGTTGAATGACTGCAGAACTTGTTTCGTCTCGAGACAATCCTAATGAAGTGACATAAAAGTTCTAAACTATGGAACTGAATAAACTAATAAAGCAATCTTACCATGGCAGTCCTAGACTTGATAAACCAGTCAAATCTAAACTGAGGTGCCTGTCGTATCGCTGTCCTCAGCTCATCATACACATTCTCCTTGTCGAACCCTAACTTATGAAGCATACATATAAGGAACCTATCCTCTTCCTCAGTGTAATTCTTTCCCTTGTTGGTTCCGTACTGAATCCTCAGCTGATGGAATGGTGCCCGGTAACGTAACATTTTAGAGTCTAGTGCCTTCTTGATACTTATCCTCCTTTGAATCTTGGCCTCACCACGCTCTATCTGTGCCATTATTTTCTCTATGTCTTGTAACTCGTTGCATCTCTCCCAGAACACTCGGGAATATTCTATCACCTATAAGAGATGGAGACTTGAAGGTATACAAATGTTGATATGAGAATATATTTTATCATTTTGTGCAAACAGATCTCCTTTCGGTATAAAGTTATTATTCAATATTAACCAATGCTGTAACATGGTCGATGGCAAAAAACGGCATTTAAAATTTAAGGTTTAGCTCTGTATCTGAAAACCATCAAGGCTATACTTCCTATTAAAGTATCATACTAAATGCAGTCTTGCTATCATTGCAAATTTGGAAACACCCTAGCACACTAAATCCTGTAATAAGAGCCTGTGCATGTGAAAACCAAGAATTTGGGTTCCGACCAGGTCCGACACAAACCAGGCTGTACAGTCACAGAAGATGGCTGGAGGCTGGAAATTTTGGATTTAAAAAGTAGAGGAATTATACTATCCATGTAACGAAAACAAAGGCGCTGCAGTAACTGCGAAGCTCATCTGCGCCTTTGTTTTCGCCTATGCAGATTGTTGGTTTTTCCCATGCGGCGGCTCGTAAAGTATGTGAAGTGATGAAACCAAGTACATAAGTATCCCACGTAAATAAGTACCTCTTCAGGTGTTTTTCCTTCCACCTCTCTTGAGATCTTGTCAATATCATCCCGGCCATATTTCTCATTAGCCTTGATAAACTGGTTGAAATCTCTCTTGTTCCATTCAACAAAGCCCTGTACAATAGATGATAAGCTTTCTTATTCCGTAGAGGTGCTTGCATGTTATAATAGTGGTCTAAAAAGAATTAAAACTGCATCTTGAAATAGATTTAATACGGTATTTCTAGCTAAATTCAGTATTAAGAGATGTGATACATACTTCCACTGGTTACCACTGTTTCTGCAATTTTTACTTTTTTTTGGGGGGGAGGGGGGGGGGGGTGGTTTACCTGTTTTAGCAGGTCTTCTTTTTCCGCAGCTTCAGCTTCGTCTAGTTCCTCTGACTCATCGATCCTTGCCTGTTCTTCTCTACGTACACGCTCCGCATCAGATCCTAGGTCGGGGTTCTTCGGGACCTTTAAGAATACATTAAAGAGTAATTATTTGAACGAACCATTGAACTTTACATTGTAATTATTTTCTTTGCCATTTATTCAGACTGTGTAAGATTTGTTGTATACAATTTAAACATCTCACCAATAGCTCAAGTCATATAGAGACGGGACCTTGGTTAAAGTCTCATCTAAAAGAATGAAGTCAGGGTTTGAACACACAATCCATGGTTTGCAAAGTGAACAGCTCTACCACTACACCATAGAGGCTTCTAATTTCAAAATTTGGAATGGAAAATTTTATTTTTTGTAGACTGGTTACGGTAACTACTTACCCTGTATGATATACTTTTTCTGTAGAAGTAGATTTCCTTGTCGAGGATTTCAAACAATCGTGGAGGGAAAAACTGGAAATCTTGTACATTGGGCTGTTTAGGCGGTCTTGGAGCCTACAGACAAGGAAAGATAGTAAATATTAGCACTCAAAGTTTCAAAACACATTCATTCATTATTTCATTTGCAAGTCCAGAAAGTCTAAATAACTGTTTCTAAAGCAGCATTAGAAACATTTTTCCCATTTTCATATTTTTACAATAAAGTTAGCAAATATATCAAATGATCTATGTCAAGAGCAAACTACCTTCTGGATGAGTGAACAAAATAAATGAGGGAAAAACTCAACTCACCTTTGGAGCTTTTGGTTCATTGACTCTCAGGGCCTCTCTGAAGTAGGCATCAACAGCGTAATTGGCCTTTCTCTCTCTCTTCGGGGGCTCTATCCAGTTCATGCCTATCTTCTGTTTCTCACGGAAATCTTGGCCCTCGAACTGGTACACACTCTGTTGGGGAGTGTCTAGAGACAGGGACATCAGACTCGACTCCCCCAGCTTGTCCAGCCGCTCTTTGATCTCTTCTGTCTGTTAAAAGTAGGAAAAATATTGTTTTATTATAGGTGCCATGTCAAGAGAAAAATGGTCTTTAGCAGTCTTCCGGAGGTTCCAACTAGATCCTAGAACATGTTGGCCAGTCATCTTCTCAGTGGTCATAGCCAGTGTTCTTTTTTCTAGTAAATGACAACTTATTCTTTTAGAACACTTTATTCTTTTAGAACCAGAACAAAAATTTTTCACATTACTGAGCTGAAAGCAGGGAGTAATGGTCCACAGCTAGCCAAACACGTTATTGACTGAGATACCACACCAGGACAAATACTCTTAATTCGGAAGTTTTCATGTTACTTTTATTTCCCAATTATTTGCGAGGTCTTGAATTCAAGAACGAGTGTTTGTATAGTCTTTATGGCTTATAGAAATTCTTCATTAGCGAGAATTTTGAATTCGCAAGGCAACAAATTAAAAAATATTCGCCGAAACTTAACATTTCCAAACTTACAGTACCTAAAGTTGCTGAAAGACACCCAGATTTTAAAGCAATATCTTCAAACCAACTGCCTTAAGCCTGCTACCATACCTTCTTTTCTCCCTTAGCCAGTATGGTATCAATGTCTTCGTCTGTAATCTCACTGTCTTTGGAGGCAAACACATGACTAGCACCGTGTCGGATCATGTTCAATACTTCATCTTTACCCAATTTCTGGGCAGCGTCAACCAGTCGACCTGAAGAGTGAAATAACAGAGATCATTTTCATACATTTGTAATTTCACTTTCCTTCTAGGAAAAATGCGTCGGATATGTTCAATACTTCATCTTTACCTAATTTCTGAGCAGCATCAACCAGTTGTCCTAAAGATTATTCAAGTTACCGTTCGTTCAGCAGGTAAGACACTTTAGAATTTCTTTTTCTTTGGAGGCAAACATATGACATACACCATGTTGGATCATCTTTACCTACCTTTTGGGTAGCATCGACCCACAGGCTTATTTGTCCTTATTGTTTATCAAATGCACATCTCTTCAAAATGGTTTCCTTGCCTTGATACTCATGAGATGAAAGTCTAGATATGAGCCACCTCATGAGAAAACCAACAAACTGCATATGCGAAAACAAAGACGCAGATCAGCTTCGCGGTTACCGCGAAGCTGATCAGCGCCTTTGTTTTCGCTACTCGGATAGTACAATTCCTCCTCTACTTAACTCAGAAATTTCAAGCTTCTAGCTCTTTACTGTGCTTATACAGGTCGGTTTGTATCAGACCTGTTCGGAAACCACATTGTTGGTTTTCCCACGAGGCAGCTCATATCTTTAAAAAAGAACGATTGTAGCATACCTGCAGCATTACCATTGTTTTTCACTTCATTTAGTCACTGTCCTTTTTGATAACTATGATATTTCTATGTCTAGATGTACCAAAATCCATTTTTGTCAGGTATGGGTCTAATCTCTAATAGTAAGTTATCGTTTCTTAGCACTACCATCATATACTTGCCATGTATGCTCTGACAAAAACTGAGCCCCATTATAAAGAAAACTAGATTTTTGCTTACGCGAAAATAAAGCCACAGATCAGCTGCCAGCTGTGCAGTAACTGCAGCACAGCTGATCAGCGCCTTTTTTTCCACACAGGGATAATACAATCCCTCTTCATCTAAAATCCGAAATTTCAAGCTTCTAGACATCTTCTGTGGCTGCACAGATTGGTTTGTGTCGGATCTGATTGGAAACCCAGAAGCCTGGTTTTTTCATGTCACGGCTCAATACAAGACATACCCTGCTGTATGACTATGTTATCTAGCCTCAACTTCATTTCTGCTTTGTCCACAATTCTCTCTTCTACTGTATTCTCTGTGATGAACCGGAACACTCGCACTTGTTTCATCTGGCCGATACGATGAGCTCGATCCTAGTGAATAAATATGGGATTCAATCATAAGTTTGACAGAGAACATGTATTTCAATTTTTCTACAGCTACATAAAACATATGAAGATTATATGAGCCTCCGCATGGGAAAACCAACAATCTGCATTGGCGAAAACAAAGGCGCAGATCAGCTTCGCAGTAACTGTTCAATTGTTGCAGTACAATTCTTCTACTTTCTAAATCCAAAATTTCCAGCCTCTATCCATCTTCCGTGACTGTACAGCCTGATTTGTGTCCGACCTGGTCGGAACCCAAATTGTTGGTTTTCTCACGCACAGGCTCATATAAAATATTAAGTTTTTAAAGGCATACTGTTTTGTTAAAATTAGCAAAGTTCCACGAGTACCTGACAAAAGGATTTTTTTTTTTTGTAATTTTTGTAAAGGCTCATTAGGGTCGTTCCAGAATTAACCATATGGGGGGGGGGGGGGGGGGGTGGGGGGGGGGGTGGGCGGCAGTTTTTTTCAAGCCCCACCACCAATAAAAAAAAAAGAAATCAGCCCCCACCATGCACAATTTTGAATAAAAATTCAAACCCACCACCCATAATAAAAAAAAATGCTTGCCTACCCACCTAGCATTAAAAAAAAAATGATTGTGGAACCCCCACCTGGTACAAAATAAAATAAAATAGATGCCAACCAGGCCACCGTTTCAATGCAGCTCCAGGAGCGAGCAGCCACATTTTTTGTTTTTTTTTCCCACGTGTTCCAACTGCGCATGCCCCGACCGGTAACGGGTCGTTTCGGCAGTGAGTCGTTTCGGCCTTGAGTCGTTTCGGCCCTAAAAACTATAAACTATCATTCTGTATATTATTTAGAAAGGCCGTAGATCTCCGCCGTTGACCTTTCGGGCACCGTTCGTTAGGGTACAAGATAGCGGAAAACAGCGATATCCGGGAAGTGATACATTTTGCGCACAGCAGACGATAAATTTCCAAACAAAATTGTGATTTTTCGGCTGAGATTATCTCTTTTATTTAAGGATGGGAACGAATATTCGAATTTCAAACGAATCGAATATTCATATTTTTTCGTGTTCATAATTATTTTTCATTACTCTCGAGTTTTTGCCTAAAATTCGCATTCATTTTCGCGGCGCATTTCTCTCTTAGCGCAGTTTTCCGTGATAGTCGGTATGTATCATCCTTGCAAATTCCGTTGTCAGTTTGACACTTTGTTGTTTTAACTCTCGATCATTCCTTGTCTCAGACGAGTTTGTTTTTTGAGAGAGAGAGAGAGAGAGAGAGAGAGAGAGAGAGAGAGAGAGAGCAGTTTTCTTACAGTTTCTCTTTATGATAAGAGAGAGAGAGAGAGAGATTGTCAGGCGTTCGCCAAGGTGCAATTTTCTTACAGTTTCTCTTTATGATATTATGATACAATGAAAACAATATATATTATCTTTTGCACATTTTAAAAGGGAAAGATCGCGTTTTCTAGAAGAACAAGAACAGAACTTTGTTGTGATACAAAATCTCAGACCACACGCAGGTGGTATATGAGAAAATCAGAAAATCGAAATTAAAGTGTAACATGGCAGCTGAATCTGTCCCGGATACGAGAGATGAGCATGTACGCGTCACGCTAGCCTACGCTTATTTATTTACGCTGTGTTAGGTGCACAGTCTGATCCGGATGTGCGGCACAACGGCTCGACATTTTTAAAAGGCAAAATTTTCAACTATCTCCTGTGGGGGGGGGGGGGGGGTCACATGCACATCTTTCGTAATCGGGTTATAGAAATTAATACTGATGCATGCTGTCTAGAGTGAGAACTGTTTTAACAAAAAGTACATGTTTTGGAGTGTGCATACTAAATTGAAATTACAATAATAAGCTGAATTTGTTGTTCTTAATTGAAGTATTAACTTTTAGGTTCTTTGGATAATTTCACTTATACCTTAACTTTACAGTCTACATCAGGGCTTTTTCTGACCTTTTGGGGAAATATTTGGTACCAGTGAAATTGGGGAAAAAATTGTGATTTTGGGAAAAAATACGACAATTCTGGGAAAAAATAGTGCAATTTTTAGCAAAACTGGGAAAGTTTACCTCCTAAATTTGGATTTTTCTGCTAATTGGGAATGTTCCAGGTCAATTGGGAATTTTTTCAGCCAATTGGGAAAAAAATTGGTACCGGAAACCGGGCCCAGTTTTGTATAGAGAAAAAGCCCTGTACATGTATCGTGACCACTCCATGTTAACGACGAGTAGATGCAAATAGTGCATTTGTAAATGGTATTGTCTTATATATGCACATGTATGAAACACCATAATAAATATGAGCAAACAAACATCCATCAGGAAAACGAGTCCATGCGATGAATACCCCCATATGCCCCACTTTTATATAGCAAAAACGGGGCATGGAGGGGCTTACCTATTCGTCATATCTCTGCCCCAAAACACAGACCCTGGGTACACGTTAGAAACGCCTCGCCGAGGCGGCTCCAAACGCACCCAAAATCCAAGTTCCGAGCAACAACAAGAAAAGCATTTAACTTTTTCAAGTGAAATTTCTAATTTTTACAGCGGAAAAAAAAACTATATATTACATGGGCATGCTCTCATAATGATTTCTAAACAAGAATATTACTTGCGGTTAACAGGATGCCAAAGTCAATTACAAATACATAAATTAGTGCAATAAATGAGCCGCGACGCGAGAAAACAGGTATTTGTGGTTCCCGAGCAGGTTGGGCACATAGCGGCCTGCATATTCCCAGAAAGAGTAATTCTTGCAATCATGTATACAGACCATACGTATATAGCGAAACAGAAGGCGCCAATCAGCTGCGCAGCTACTGCACAGTCGATATGCGCCCCTGATTTCGCATGTACAGAAAACCTCTTTTCTCAGATTTAAGCCTATTTCTTTAACATGTGACTTTTGACCACGACTTGTACGTTTTTCTTGCTCTGTCACGGGCTTCGCATGTGTGTACGAACCGTGTCGGCTGCGCGAGTGATAATTGCCATTTCGGTATTTTTTTAAATGGCACAATCCAGTGCTCGCGAAGCGTGAATGACACATTGTTTTAAGATTAGCCATAAAGTTTGTGAAAACAATCCAAGCGCGATAGGGGATTATCGATAGACCGTAACCGAGACCATAAACACAGGTTGCTGTAGGCTGTTTATGACACGTGTTACGCAACGTTGCTCGTTTACGACGGGCGACGCACACCAAAGATTGTCTAAACATTGAGACACCTAAATATTGTATAATTCTAACCGATCAGAAAATGCATTTGTAATTTCGCGATTTAGAAAGGCAAATTAAAATAATTGTTTATATCAGAAAATTTCAAAACTGGATAGTGCACAATATGGTCTTTAAATGCCTGCCATTAGCAAACGCATCGGTAGATTTTCAAAATGCAACGGTAAAAAAATAGATAATTAAGTTACCAAAATTTATACTCACTTTTTGTAACAGATTGCCTTTGTACAGGATCACAAAAACGCTTGAAAAATTCAAATATCGCGGGAAACTACGATGTCGAACCCGCCATTTTCCGGAACATCGCGCTTTTAACGCAATCTTGGCAACTTCGCGAAAAACCAATATCGGCAGTTCGGGCTCAGAAGCTCAGCTCGGATGGGTCTTACACTACTCAACCACATGTTTGGGCCGAAACGTCCTGCTACACCTCTGGAAAATAATCCCTTTACTTTCGTATATTCTTTACATCAACCTAGATCGATCCATCAGTGTCTATTTTTAGCTATCGGGTCGTAGTAAATCGGTCAGCGACACAGGTAAGATATTTTTAGACGCGTAGTTTCCTAAATGAATACACTGTGATATTTTTAAACCAACTCATTCTGCCTCTCGCGACCTTGAAATAAGTGTGTCAACATGGCCATTCATGTCATTGTTGAATAAGTCATTAGGCTTCCGTTAGGTTCGTTACGAAAGCCGTCATAATACCATGTCAGATGAAAATAAGATTAATTTTTTTCCGAACTCTTGATAACAAAGTGAGTGACTTAACCACTGCGCCACGGAGGCTTCTAAAAGATTAATTTTAACATCGTCGACCTGACCACAGTGAGATTGGAAACATTGTGTCCCATAAAACCATGATCAGGCTGGATAATCAACCAGGACATTCAATTATTCTAGCCACAATTTTATGAACAAACCCAGCAGATGCAGAAAGAAGACTGGTGCAGCCAGTCGCTATTAGAATGACGGACACCGATATCAATCCAATCATCCTACAAAATTTTTTCGTCATACTTGGTTATGGCGAATTTTCAACGGTTCACAAACTGTGTCCAGCATTCTTGTGTAACCACAGCTCCCCAACCTACGGGGAAGGGTGGGGATTATGATGACTTTCCAGAGTTTTCAATGCCCTGAGCTAGAGACCTCTAGTCGAAACCGTGCTGTTCGTCCTGCCCTTCACGATAGAAAATCTCCTTGGGGCGGGGATCTTAATACCCAAACCCCATCATTTCCCCTGCATTGCCAGGACAATGGAAAACTGTCCCGCACTTTAGACCCATAGACCGGCTATCCCTCGCCCTTCCCCGTAGGTGAGGCGTGATTACAAATGACTGGTGCGTTATGACTATAATCCTTGCATTGTTTATTGTCATCTTCTCGTGACATGCATTGTCCAGCCTTCGAAACACAGACCAAAATGTGACCGTTGACACGCCATGCTACTGAATCACATTTAAATATTAAGAATATGCAAGTGGTATTTTGTCCTCAAAGGCGCTTTGTTTAACTGAACACATACAAAAGCATCAGGAAAACGTGTCCGTCATGGATACCATGCATCTTCAACCCCGCTTTTATTTAGAAAAAAAAAAAAAAAAAAAAAAAAAACTGGGGTTTGCAGGGGTATACCTAATTTTCTTATTTTTGATCCAAAACATACCTTGTGGGTATTCGGTTCTAACGTGTACCCACAATGTATGTTTGAGCAAAAATATTAAGAATTTCATTTTTTGTTTGGTGAAATTTCAATATTCACCACTGAAAAAAAATCTCTGTATTGCATGGCCATGTTTTTGTAATGGGTTTACTGTAAACAATCCATCCAGTTTTATGTACATGTAGGATAAACTTGACCTTACAAACACCAAAGCTTCCTCCTTTTGAAGTAAACAATAAAGTCGTTTAACTTTAGGAAAATATGAATACTTTGTAACACAAGTACACAACACCGTATAGTGAATGGAATAAAATGCGCACCCTGAACCACAATTCAACAATGACTGGTCATTATTTAGCATGGTTGTCACGAATATAAAACTATATAAGGTCGTTCAATAGGAAACATGAGCCTCGACCCCAGAGATTATTTTTGATATTATCTTAATATTTGTTTACCATGGTTATGATGGACATTCTAGTTGAAACTTGTCTTTATTTTATGCCTTTTAAAGTTATTCCCTTTTGAATTTCAAGAGGGAGAGAAATGATAATAAATAGTTGTATCTGTTAATTAAAAAGCCGATATGCCAGCGACAAATGAATCAGTGTAAAGATAAGTTGAAGATAGTAGATTGATGGTTAGTTTTGTCAGACTGGTAATTTAAGCCAGCGACAAATGAATCAGTGTAAAGATAAGTTGAAGATAGTAGATTGATGGTTAGTTTTGTCAGACTGGTAATTTAACATCCCAGTCAACAAATGTCCATTTGTGTCGAGACGGAGACATAGCTGCAGGCGAGTTAATGAGACTTGCTCAATGGCACAACACGCTGCCGCATTTGGGGGTCTCGATACGGAGTCCGATGCTCTTCCCCCAGATCACCCTACGACACTGTTTCACTACGCAAAACGTCTGTCAAGTATGTACATGGTCCTCTATGTGCTGGGTTAAAATTTACATTGTTTCTAGTCTATGTCTTCGTTTAACACAGCCGTTAACACAACAAATCGTTCGGTCAATTCGATTAGCTTTGGGGTTTAATGTCAGACAAATCTTCATGTTGACTTACGGAAGTTCAGTTCCCCACTTTCTAATACCATAAAGTATTTGAAAATAAAATCTGAAACATGACATCGCTGGTCCGAGAAGTTGTCTACGGAAAAGCCTCATGTGCAATATGGTGCTCAGAAGCTGGGAGAGTCCATCACGAAAACATGTCCGCGTTAACCTTTTATATAGCAAAAATGGGATATGCAGGGCTATACCTATTTTTCTTATTTTTGCTCCAAAACATAGATTGTGGGTCTCGGCGAGGCGGTTCTAACGTGGTTCGACATTCGATGTTTTTTAGCAAAAATATTTAAAATCTGTATAACGCATGGGCAAGTTTTCGTAATGTGACACAGTTACTATATACTTATGTTGTTGGTGTGCATGAGCAAATGAGCCAACAAGCGGATGTCCTGACGGCAGAAATGTGCTTATATATGAGCCGCCTCATGGGAAAACCAACAATCCGCATAGGCGAAAACAAAGACGCAGATCAGCTTTGCGGTAACCGCGAAGCTGATCAGCGCCTTTGTTTTCGCTGCTCGGATAGTACAATTCCTCTTCTACTCAAGTTAAATGCAAAATTTCAAGCTTCTGACTATTTTCTGTGCTTGTACAGGCTGGTTAGTGTCAGACCTGTTCGAAAACCACATTGTTGGTTTTCCCACGAGGCGGCTCAATTATAACCACCAAGTAACAACTATGACTTTTATGTTTGGATGATTTGACTGAAACAACGATGGCTGATCACACATGCTAAATATCTGATTACATTGTAAACGAAGCAAACTCAAGGTCATCGATCCAAAAATACTTCGTTGTCACTCTCTGGCTAAAAATAAATATAAGCGCGTATAAAGTATCAAGGTAAATTTAAGGTCGATCGATAGTTTCACGACGATATCGAGGGTCTATTGAAAGTAAACAGAATTATTTCCTCAGGCTTATCAACGTCAGGGGTTATCGTTCATGACAGAGATCGGCGAAAAATGTAAACAATTTTTTTTTTTACTTTAATTTACATTTCTGTCTAACACTATTGGACGAAAACTGGCACCCCCACACAAATATTTTCGGGTGCCCTCTGGAAATACCGACCATGTATAAAATAAATTATTTTGAAAACCCCACCAGGCATTAAAAACAAATTCAGTGGAACCCGACCATGCATAAAAAAACAAAAACGCTGCCGCCCACCCCCCCCCCATATGGTTAATTCTGGAACGGCCCTTAGGTAATATTCAAATGTTGCAATGCAAACAGCATTTCTACTTATTGCTGTGCAGTTTTACATCTAGTCCAATTTAGATTGGGATTAAGAATGGAAATGTGAATTATATGATGAAGCCTAAATCCAAGTCACTGTGTATGGGAGCCGCTATGGTTCCAGGCAGGTAAGAACACGTTCATAGGAAAATTCATCTCAGACATTTCAATTAGTCATCTAAGAATAAAACACACCGACTTGCTACCATAACTCACCATGGCCTGTAGATCAACTTGTGGATTCCAGTCTGAGTCGTACAGAATGACAATGTCAGCCGTAGCCAAGTTAATACCCAGACCTCCGGCTCTGGTACTCAACATGAAGATAAACTTCTCACTGCCGGGCTTGTTATACTCATCTATGGAAACCTGTAAAGAGAATACAAGATATATCGCATCTACAGGTATCAAAAATTGCATAAATTCTTGACAGACCTTAAAATATGACATTCTTTTGAGCATTTTAGTTGTCAGTCAATGGCCAAAAATGAGCACTACATATAGATAGTCTGTTTTAGGAAGGTTTATCCTGAGATTTGGTTAGGATGACGAACAACCCTCATATTACCACGGCTGTTGATCATAGACTTGAATCAATTCTAACAAACAATAAATAATTTGCATCACCGGCATCTACATTGTTTGCCTAAGGCCCTACATGAGTATACAAGGCTTTAATATTGGTTTACCTGTCTTTCTTCGTGTGGTGTCTGACCATCAATACGACAGTATTGGTATCCTTTCCAGAAACAGTAGTCCTCCAGGATATCTAACATACGAGTCATCTGACTGAAGATCAATACTCGAGAGCCTGTTGGAAACAAGTGTGTCAATGACTCAAATCAGGGGCCAGTTGTTCTATTCGATAGCTTAACATCATCGTTAAGACCTAAACTCATTTAGTAAATGTCAACTACAGAAGCAAATGATAAAATGTTAGAATCCTTTGCCATGCACAGGATTCTCACATTTTATTAAACAAAAAAAAAAAAAACAACAGTGTATTTGTAATATCTATGTTTGAAATTTTAACAAATGCCATTAATTTTGAACAACTGGGTCCAGAAGAATAGGTATTAAAGAAAGGCATGTGTGTACATAATGTATATATAGACAGAGATAAAATATGACTATGTTAAAAATCATGTCAGATATGCCTAAAGCATCTTGAAGTTTTCCAAAAATCTAAACATCAATCTTAAATTTTAATATGGCTACTTCTTTGAATTTTTGATCCCATATTTTACCCACCATCCTTCTGTAACCGTGGCAACAGTTTGTCTAAGATGGTCATCTTCCCACAGTTTTCTACCAGATGTGAGTCTGTCGTGTAAGGGGGCCCCGGCTCGGCCCCATCAAACAGGTACGGGTGGTTGGCACATTTCCTCAGCTGCATGAGAATATTCAGTAGTCGCATCTTGTCTGATTTGCCTGCGCCATTCACAATGTCTATGTCTTTCATTAAGATTTTGGTGTACCTAAAAGGATAGAGAAATTCTAGAGATTTTGGAGTGTCTACAAGGGTAGAGTAAAATCTCGGAATTGTATTAAGTTATTATGACCACTCATGACAATTTGTTTAGAAAGCATAATTTTACTACACTGATACAGGACTTACAGGTTCAACTGACAAATCAAGTGCATATTGTAGTTTTGTTTTGAGGTTTAATGTCTCAGACCACAATTCACGAGAATCTGCAGCATGGCTCAGTATGACCTTAGCTGTTGGTGGGATATTAAACCCCAAATCCACAACCCAAAACCCTTTGATAAAACAAAGGCGTAGATCAGCTTCGCAGTCACTGCAAAGCCTTTGTTTTCACTGCATGGATAGTATAACTTCTCTACTTTCTAAATCCAAGATTTTCAGTCTCCAGCCTACTTCTGTGGCTGTGGTTTGTGCAAGACTTGATCGGAAACCACATTGTTGGTTTTCTCATGATGTGGCTCAAATATTCAGGGTACCTACCAGTCTCTCTGCATCTTGCTGAGTCCGACAAACACCTTGGTTTCTTTCTTTGGTTTCAGTCGCTTCTCCACTTCAGACTTTAATCTTCTCAACAAGAAAGGTCTCAAAACCTGAAATGACAAAATAATGAGAAATGTCAAGTCGCACATTATTACAATATAGCTCGGCCATCCAACCATTTGTACAAAATTCCTCTTTTATTGACATGAAATTCCTGGTCATTCTTTTTAACTCTATAGTCACAAAAACTGCCAGGGTTAATAACAATATATCGGAGAAGATTAGGTTAGCAGTTCTGACATCATTCACAACCCAGGACACCCAGTAATCTATGCTTTTATAGTTACAAATCAGTAATCACACTTTAAATGGTAGCTTAATGAAACACCCATAAGTAAAATTCGAGGGCAAATCACAATAATTTTTGAAAACTTTAAGCCTGTGCAAAAAACTGTGTATTAGGCTTCAGATTTTCTTGTACTCTTCCTGGATACTTAACAAGTACTGAGGATGTTAAGGTTTTTTCTAAAGGATACAACACACTAGCTCTCTGTCCAACACTGGACCACTGGGCTATATTCCATTGCCCATTAGGCTTCAAATGTTGTTTCTTTTTCAAGGCATTAGGTCTCAAACTCTCACAGCCCAACACTGTTTTACTAAGCTACCATGCTGCCCATGGGGGCCACCACATTAGGTTTCAAACTCACTCTCATAGCCCAACACTGCATTATTAAGCTACCAGCCCATTCCGTTTCATATGAAACAACATAACTTACGGCATGTAATCTTTCCACGAGTTGTTGATTACCAGAGATGTTATCACTGTTGAACCATTGGTCAAAATCCTGAAAAACAGCAGTCACAGCTATCATTAATTTGTTGTTCTTGTACATCTTAGTCAACAATACTTCAGTGACACCCATGGCGTTCAAACATAGAACTCCTAGCTTTGGAGTATGATGCTTACCACTAGCCTGGGCTACAGAGCACCCCTTGAAGATGTGGTAAAATTCAAAATTTTTTGCAAGCGAAATGTTAATCATTTATTATTTGCTATTGAAGAAAATATTCCTGGGAACAAGGAATGGATTTTAATATTTCATTTTCTAAGGTACTTTCAATGTACACTTCAACCTCATTACAACACGCCTCAGTATAATGCGGTTTTCATTATAACACGGCCATGTCGTGGATCCCAAATTGGTTATTTTACTATATGTCTATAGTATGTAACCTCATTATAACACAGTTTCACTTATAACAGTCGGTCTGCGTCTATGGACCCCAAAGATAGCGTTATAATGAGGTTGTACTGTACAAAATTTAGCACTTCTGTATAAACATTTAAGAGCCCTTTAATTTTTAGTGCAAATTCACAACCTTTAGACCTATCATTACTTACATCTGATGAGTTGAAGACATCTGGCAGCAAGAAGTTTAGCAAGGACCATAACTCATGCAAGTTGTTCTGTAGTGGGGTACCAGTCAGGAGAAGACGATTCTGGGTCTTAAACTCTCTCACAACCTCGGACAGCTGAAATACAGACAGGTTGGTATAAATTCATGAATACTGTAACTTTAGTCAGAAATGTTCACGAGGACTTAATTTTCACTAATATTTGTTGTCTCACAAACATTAAGTTTTCGCTAATAGAGGTAATATAATAAGCTTCATAGAATGCACAATACACACACAAGTTTACAAATCTAAGAATTTGCTAACAATTGGGAAACAAAATTTTACAAAAAAAAAAAGTATCAAAGAAATTCTGAACTTGCAGTACTCAAAACCTGAAGCTTAATTATAAACATTTATTTACAAACAAGCAACTTTTCAAACAATATTGTTTATAATGAAAATTTCGGACAAATACCATTGTAACATCACTAACATGACATGGAAAATTCATTCTAAAGCCTAAACTTCTAACAAGCTCTATCAATTGTGCAGTTCTGTTAAATGGGCCATGTCATGTGAACAACAGCACTTACTAAAATGAGCCGCATCATGAGAAAACCGGATTTTTGCCTAGGCGAACACAAAGGCGCAGATCAGCTTCGCGGTAACCGCGAAGCTGATCAGCGCCTTTGTTTTCGCTACTCGGATAGTACAATTCCTCTTCTACTTAAATCCGAAATTTCAAGCTTCTAGCTCTTTTCTGAGCTTGTACAGGCCGGTTTGTGTCGGACCTGGTCGGAAACCCCGAAGACCGGTTTTCTTGCGTCGCGGCTCAAATGATGCAGATCAACTGCACAGCAGCTTTGTTTTTACTACACAGACAGTACAAACCCTCTCCTTCTTAAATCCAAAATTTCAAACTTTTAGCAAACATCTGTGACGGTACAGGCCGGTTTGTGTCAGAACTGGGAGACCCCAAATACCGGTTTTCTCGCATCACGGCTCAAACTCTCATTTTGACAGAAAGCCTAATTTGCATAAGGAGCTACACATTACCTTTGATTTTTCATTCTTGATTCTGTGGGCCTCGTCAATGACCAGGTACCTCCAGTTATATTTCTTCAGTGTGGACTTCTCTCGGAGAATCATCTCGTACGACGTGACTAGAACCTCCCACTCCCCATTCAGAATAACATCACGGATCAGAGCAGACTGTTAAACCAGAAAACCTACTAATTATTTGAGCTGCCTCATGGGAAAACCAACAATCTGCATAGGCGAAAACAAAGACGCAGATCAGTTTCGCTGTAACCGCGAAGCTGATCAGTGCCTTTGATTTCGCTACTCAGATAGTACAATTCCTCTTCTTCTTAAATCCAAAATTTCAAGCTTCTAGCTCTTTTCTGTGCTTGTACAGGCCGGTTTGTGTCGGACCTGTTCGGAAACCACATTGTTGGTTTTCCCACGAGGTGGCTCATTTCTTGATCTAAGGGAAGCATTCTCAGTATAAGACGATTAAGTTAAACTGTAGAAGCGATGACTTGACATGGCAACAACATTTTTAAACAAACCTACTTTAATAGAATTTTTTTACTTGAGTACGAGATAAATAATGTGTAGATTCAAGATAAAATGTTCTATATTTGCCATTTCAAATATACATGTAGATCCAATATAATTCTGTGTGACAAAGTTGAACTGTAACTTAGCAAAGAATATGAATCCGATTTCCTATCACTAATAAAATCAAGAAGTTTTCTCTGTATCTGGTAAACCTTCCTGAAAAAACATTGCTAAAGTTCAAAGAGAAACAAGAATTTTTCTGATAAGATTGTGCATTATATGAACTGCATCGTGAGAAAACCGGATTTTTGCCTATACAAAAAACAAAGGCGCAGATCAGCTTCGCAGTAAGTGCGAAGCTGATCAGCGCCTTTGTTTTCGCTACTCGGATAGTACAATTCCTCTTCTTCTTAAATCCGAAATTTAAAGCTTCTATTCATATGCTGTAATTGCACAGGCCGGTTTGTGTCGGACCTGGTCGGAAACCTCGAAGACTGGTTTTCTCACGACGCGGCTCATATAGTTGTTTGCACATGTTGCTTTTATAAAACAAATCTCTTATTTAGACTTAAGTCTTAGTTTTACATACCCTCTGTTCTTGACTACCAATAAGACAGACAGTTTTGAGAGACGGGCACCAGCGCTTGAACTCGTTCATCCAGTTACTGAGTGTCGACTTGGGGCAGATAACCATGTGGGGACTAGGGATGTGTCGGTAGTGTTTCATGAAACCCAGGAGGGAGATAGTCTGTAGTGTCTTGCCCAAACCCTATAATGGAAAAATAAAATTTTGATTAATTAATCAGATTACATTTCTTATGACATGAAAGACATAACAGGAAATAGGTATACTATAGTATTTTCGGAAACCAGCACCTTGCCTGAACTATGCTATATTGTTGGGCTAAATTCGACAATCTAAATCATTAGTTAGACACTTGATATTGGTAATCAACAGCCAGGCATGATAACAGGTAAATAAACCTTTCTTCTGTTTACCTAAGTTCAAGACTAATAAAATTGGCCTACATTGAAAACCAAAACCTCTTACGGTTTTGTCAAAAAAGCACGGCACACATGATACACATAAACAATAAGTGAGCCGCCTCATGGGAAAACCAAAAATCTGCATAGGCGAAAACAAAAGACGCAGATCAGCTTCACGGTAACCGCGAAGCTGATCAGCGCCTTTGTTTTCGCTACTCGGATAGTACAATTCCTCTTCTACTTAAATCCGAAATTTCAAGCTTCTAGCTCTTTTCTGTGACAGTACAGGCCAGTTTGTGTTGGACCTGGTCGGAAACCACATTGTTGGTTTTCCCACTAGGCGGCTCAAGTATGACATACCATTTCATCAGCGAGGATTCCATTGATCCCACTCTCATAGAGACTGATCATCCAGTTGAGACCTCGGATCTGATAGTCTCGCATCTCGCCATTCTTAATATCTGCACGGGAAAATCAATTTAACTATAAATGACAACTTAAAGTGGAACACACGTTCAAATATACTTTTATTGTTAAATGACTCTTTTAACTGTCCCCCCTCCGCACACAATGATTGAGCCACATCATTAGCTACAATAGCTAGCCTAGCATGTCTTCAGTGTTTTTGAAAACAAAATGCAAATCAGCTGATATGCACCCTTGGTTGGTTTTCCCTGAATTGTTAGCACAATGGCTGCAACATCCAAAATCTAGAAATTGTAGCCTATTGCATTTTTCTGTGGTAGGTCAACTTTATTTTTGACCTAAAACAAAACCATGATGAAAACTATGTAGCATGCCTCAATTCATTTTTCAATTGAAATTAATATTGATTGCTGGGCATTTCAAAAGGTCAGCATCAATCAAACAACTTCCAAGTAACTTACATGAAGGGCTTTCCTCGAACCTAGTTGTGATGTTTGTCCCTTTCCTGGCCTGTGTCAACAGTTCTTCATCTTCTTCATTCTCTGTCCGCCGATGACGATGACTAAAATAAAGGCAAAGGCCCATTAAAATTCAATTGTCTTTTTTTTCTTTACAAAGTCCTAAGCACAAGGTGGGAGGGCAAACTCACAATTGCTCAGCACATTCTTTCAAACTGAACTACGAAGGTTTTAAATGAAAAATGTTTAATCAGTAATCACAACTGGAAAATCAACAGACCAAAAATTGCAGTGAACAGGGTTTCTGACTTCAATTATGCAGGAATGTTTAAAAGTTTTAATTAAAATTTGTAACATAGCTGTATACTTACTCTCCTGCCTCAACGAGCTTAGCTTTCTCAGCTTTGCCAGTTTTCAATGCCTTGGTCTTCATCTTCAGTGGGCTGGTCGGGGTCTTCTTGTTGCCATTCATACCAGTAGACATGAAGTGGGCAAAGATTTCTGTCTGTTTAAGCAAGAACTCAAACCTGTTCCCTCGGTCAGATTCCTACAAGAATAAGAACTCTTTTAATACTAACAATCTTACATGTATCACACTTGAGTGCAGAAAATTATAACCATGAAATATAGGTCATAGGACACTGATTCAAACAATGTGTCAAAGACATTTACTATACATGTACACTTGAAGGAGTCTCTGTTGCTATGTACAAGAAAACCGTTTAAATTCTATAGGCTGTATTTAAGGCAATAAAACGTCAATAAGATTTAGTGCAAATCCTAAACTTATTCCATAGGATTGGAAACCTTCAGTTGTTTAGCCCAGTTTATTTGAACGGATCAGAGATCAGCATCTCTGTTTTCGCTTCTCGGAAAGTACAATCTGTCTTCTTAAATCCAAAATTTCAAGCTTCTAGCTTTCTTCTATTACTGACTACTGTACAGGGCGGTTCATGTCAGGTCTGGGTAAAAATTCTGAGGACCAGTTTTCTAGCACCGCGGCTTATTATTCACACCAACGTCCACTTACAATTTTGCTATCATAATCTTCGCCATCTTCCTCCTCTGGATCAGGGGTATCGGCATGCTTGCCTTTCGGAGGATTTTTCAACAGCACAGATGGCCCGGGAACTGACTGAAATTACAGTAAACTGAATAGTGAGGATTGGCTATTATCACCTGAGGCTTCCTTTTTCATGATCAGAATCTCTAGATATTCGATAACATCATGATAAATAAAGGATCTTACACGAGTGGTCATTTCATATGAAATTTATTAAACGAGCCTTTGGCGAGTTTAATAAATTTCATATAAAATGACCACGAGTGTAAGATTCGTTTTATCATATGACTTTTAAAATACTTTTATCGCCTTCAAAGTGGACATATTTTCAATGAAAATTTACATTGTTGTTACGGACGTCATCAATGACGTTACGTATTCCCGCAAAAGTGTTAATACACGTGTGATCAGATGATTTTTATGACATGACGTTATCCACTGGAAAACAGCGACGTCATATGATAAAAATGATGTCAAAATGGTAGTAAAACAAACATGTGGCTGTGTTCATTGAGGACTAAAATAAATGGGAGGGGGTGTTTCAGGAGAAAACTCTCTTCCTCCTCATCACATCAAATCCATTGTTGATAACCCACCATTGATCCTGTCGGCATGACATCATCGGTGATTTGTACAAGGACAATTACTATATGCAGAAATATGAAAGCAAACTTGAAATTTTCATTAAAACCTAAGCCCTTGCATACATTTTTAGACCTTTATCATTTCTTCAACTGAAGGTATGAAATCCAAAAATATTTCTGGCAATTGGCAAATAGTAATTTTATAAGCGTCTAAATAAGAGCTGTCGCAGGACTGCGTAGCTCGCCTGACTTGTGCTTTGCCACTAAATCTATCAAAGTCTATGACCAATGACCTTTGACCTCAAGGTCACTCAGGTGAGTCCTGGCGATATAGCATAAAACTTCAGACCAATATCAACTTGATACATTTACATGTTCAAGACGTACATACATATAAAAACCTTAACCAAAAACTTTAACACAAAATTTCTAAGTCCGTGACCTTGACCTCAAGGTCACCCAGGGTGGGTCATGATACTGCATAAAACTTCAGACTACTATCTACTCACATGCAAAGTATTAACTTGATCCATTGCCATGTTCAAGAGATATAGACTTATAAAAACTTTAACCAAAAACTTAAACACAAAATTTCTAAGTCCATGACCTTGACCTCAAGGTCACCCAGGGTGGGTCATGATGGTAATGCATAAAACTTGAGACTACTATCTACTCACATGCAAAGTATCAACTTGATCCATCGCCATGTTCAAGAGATATAGACTTATAAAAACTTTAACCAAAAACTTTAACAGAAAATTTCTAAGTCCGTTACCTTGACCTCAAGGTCACCCAGGGTGGGTCATGATGGTACTGCATAAAACTTCAGACCAATATCTACTAACATGCAAAGTATAAATTTGATCCATCAGCATGTTCAAGAGATAGACTTATAAAAACTTTAACCAAAAACTTTAACATTTGAGCAACGCGAACGCTAACGTCGACGCCGGGGTGATTGCAATAGCTCTTCCTGTACTTTCGTACAGGCGAGCTAAAAAGGTTAAATCAAATTTAATAATGACTGAGTATCAACACTTGATCGAACTAGAAAAAGTGCCTTGAGAGGCACGTATACCCCCCCTCCCCCTACAACCCGGTAAGTGCTCACCCCTGACATTGAATCTCAAATCCCCAATGAAAGACAGTACCCTTATCAAGTACACTTTAGAAATAAGCACTGAAAAGTACTTTGCATACAAACATGGGGGGAGGGGGAGTGGAGATTTAGAATGACAGATCTATTTTAGAGCAGTATACAGAGCTGACGTGTATACTCAATCTAGGACATAATCCGCGGACATTGTGGGTCAGGTCCTCAGTCCTAGATTGTAATGAAAATAGGATGTCATTCTTTACAAAAAAAAAAACAAAAAAAAAAAAAAAAAAAAAAAAACAACCAAAAACCCCCTTGACCTCAAGTCCCACACCCACCCTATGCCATGGACCCTTGGGTCCATCCCACCCCCACCCCCATGCATGGACCACTGGGTCTAACCCTTATGCGGTACCTATGTTGTAAGCATGAATGCTTTCTGACACATGGTTGTCCAAGATATAAACCTACAGAATATTAATCTTGGTAACTATTGCATTTTAAAAATGTGTCCTAGATTCTGACCTCCAGCCCCACCCCTATAGTTTGGTGCCATGGAATTTAATTCAACCCTAAAGGGTATCTATGAAGTGCTAAAATACTAATGTTTAGTGCATTTATCAGTCAGGGACAAAACCTAAACAAGTTATAAAAAAAATAACTGAAACAAGTTATTTTTCATTTTCCCTGCATCAGTCAAAATCTGTGAAGTTTTTCTTAATTTAATTGAAATATGCGGGTTTTACATAATTAAAATGTTAATGGGAGATGCAGCAAGATGAGAGCTTTATACTCACATGAAAGTTAGTATATACCATTAAGATTTTGAAAATTTCAGTTTTTTATGCAATTTTTTGGCATCAGAATGGCAAAATCCCTGATTTTAAAACATCTGTTCCCACCTTACCAGAATTTTGGCACATGTCTAGACAATTTTCCCAGGATGATGCAACTTTAATGTAGCTACTACAAAAGAATTTCTTAGTACGCATAGTCTAAAAAGTCTTACGCAGGTACTTCAAAGACAAGTGGGGTAATGATACTAATAACCTATTCAAGTTAATATTGTCATAATAACTAATTAAAGCATAACTTAAATAAGTGGTTTTTTGACCTGAAAAAAATATCCAAGAAAAGTTAACTCTAACATCTTGGAAAGGGAGATCATTTAAAGTGTATTAATAATTTGTTTCAGTTATTTTTTTTATAACCTGTTTAGGTTTTGTCCCTGACTGTTTATTGAAGGTCAGATGCCAGTGTGTTACACTAAGATGATTGAAAAACTATGTTGGGAGTTTCAAGCCTCAGTCGCAACATATCAGGCCAAAAATAAAAAAGTTCTTGTTTCCGGTAACCCTACCGACCCTTATATTTTGGGGCCTACCCAAGCTTTTTTAAAAGCCTTTTGGGATATTTAAAGTGATGTTCCGGCTCCCATTTCTTATTGTCTATATCAAAATCTTACACCTTGACATGTACTAATTTAATTTCTATAGCTCATTTAATCATCTGCCAAGGTAATTACAGTCCTGTTTATTGCTCTTATCAGCAATCTCTCACAGCAGACATTATTTTGATCTGGATGGTCTAACTGATTGAAACAGCTGGATTTCAAGACCCTGGCTACCTGGATTCTGAACGCATGGCATCATTATAGTGCTGAATGCTACTGGGGAAGAATACTGTGACTCCCAGAGATTAATTGCAATTAGCTGACTATTAAAAGTGCAGTGTTCAGTGTCCTGAGAAAACCTTCTTTACAAATACAAATATGCGAAAGACTTGTGCATAGCAGTAGTAAGGTGCAGATCAGTTGCATATATTGATCAGTGCCTTAGATTTGAAAGTGAAATTTTAATTATGATATTTTAATATAATTATTGCGTACTTGATTTAACAGCTTAGTTTTCTTGGGACCTGGCCTGAACCAGCGGCTGTAGATTTCCTCTTATCATATAAAATATTTAACATATTATTGTTTTACATGAAATTAAATAAGGCTTTGGAATAATTTCTACATGATAAGTACCGTAAATATATTTAACATGTTTAAGTGACGAGCATCAAAGAGGAAAAAAGAACTTCAACAAGGATAAATGTCATAAATAAATAAATAAATAAATAAATAAATAAATAAATAAATAAATAATACTTAAGTTAATGAGTAAAAACAATGTGTAGACCAGCCTCCTTGCCTATTTACCATATACCTTTATGAATATGCGAAACATGTGCATGTACCTGTTACTAGCCTACTGCAAATAATTCAAATATACTTTCACATAGCCAGGCTGGTTTGTGTCTTGCCTTATTGAAACACTGGCTATTGGTTATTGAATGGATACATTGGAGCAGTCCAGTCCTTGTGTACCTTTTTAACTCTGTTTATTTCCTTCGATCAACTGATTTTATATTAGGAAACCAATGTGCTGCCCAAGAAGATTTTATCAGATTATTCTGGAGATAAATGGCGGCCTGCTGTGGCATGTGAAAGTAATAAATTAATAGGCTAATTAAGCCAGTTAGAGAAAAACCTTTTGGACTGTTTGATTCCTGATGCATTTAACTAGCATTATAATCATAGGAAAAAAAGTGGTGAATATTCACTTTAAGTCTATTTTAGACCTTTTTTTTTTTTAGGAATTTTGTACTTTTTCTACACAAAAAAGTTTTATAAAAAAAAAAGTTTGCCTACCCACCGACCCTAAAAATATTTGAGACGTAACCGGAAACAAGACATTTTTTTCTTTTGGCCTCAAAGGTATAGGAGATTATCTTGAATGTCCGCAAGGGCGTATGGCTGTGTATGGAGAAAGATAGATGTTTGTCTTGCTTGGTGCTCAATTATAAGCTAAGACTAGCGTCTCTTTTTCGCGCGACAAAATAGAGAAAATTGGGTTAGGGAGAATTGCCTTTGGACTGGAAAATAAGTCATGTTTCGCCAATTTTTAAGAAGGGTGACAGAAAGGAGGCAGGCAACCACCGGCCAGTCAGCCTCACCTCAGTATGTTGTAAAATGATGGAATAAAATATAAGAGACAATATAATGACTCATATGACAAAGTACAACTTATTTTGTGATGAACAACATGGATTTGTTCCTGGAAGATCTTGTATGACCCAGCTTTTGGTGACGATTGACAACTGGACTCAACTCCTAGATGAGGGACTCCCTGTCGACGTCATCTACTTAGATTTCAAGAAGGCGTTCGACACAGTCCCTCACGAGAGGCTTCTACTGAAGGCGGAGTCATATGGTATTCAAGGGAATATACTACAATGGTTGAGGTCCTTCCTTATTGGGCGAAAGCAATGAGCATCTGTTAACGGTCAGTTCTCTGATTGGTCTCCTGTCACGAGTGGTATACCCCAGGGAAGTGTGCTTGGACCAGTGATGTTGGTAATTTACATCAACGACCTTCCAACCAGCGTTAAACATGCCTTAGTAAGAATTTTTGCCGATGACACGAAGATGTACAAAGAGGTTCCTTCGTATGCAGTGAATTCCGAGGTGCAAAGTGACTTAAATGAACTAGAAAATTGGAGCGATCGTTGGCAAATTGGTTTCAACAAAGGGAAGTGCAATGTGATGCACTTAGGTTACAATAATCCAAAGTACACATACTACATGTCTGGTGACACACACACACGAGTACCATTATCAGAGACTATAGCCAAAAAAGATCTCGGTGTAATAGTGGACAATACACTTAGCTTCCATGAACATGTGGCAACAGCAACAAAGAAAGCTAACAACATTCTCGGCACCATAAAGAAGACTTTTTCGTGTCTAGATCGCATGATGATCAAGAAGATATTTGTTTTAAAGCCTTGTTAGGCCAGTGCTGGAATATGGCAACTGTGTTAGATCACCTCGTTTCAAAATGGCAGGGATATTGTTGGCTTGAAAATGAAAGGGGCCATTTCACGAAAAATGCTCGACTACAATCATTATTGCCTATCTACTTACATTATAAAACCGGCCCATTATTTAAAAAAGAAGGGGCCATTTTGAAAATTAAAGGGCAATTTTGCCCATGGCCCCTCCCAAAATTATCCCTGAAATGGACATAGTAAAACTTGAGCAAGTTCAAAGACGTGCAACTAGAATAATACCAGAACTACAGGATAAAACATACCAGGATACATGTAGACTTAAGGTCAGGGTGAAGTAAAGAACGCCACGATGAAATTTTCTTATTTTTTTCATATTGATGTATTTAATGCTCCCCCATCGGAATATGCAAAAATATTCCTTGACTACTGGATTAGTTTTTGAGCTACAGGCTATCCAAAAACACCATTTTTGTCGTTGAACTCAATGGGGAAAAGGGAAATAGATGTCGGATTTCTCACATAAACATATTTTTCTCCTAAATTCCACCATGAAGTTTTTTTAAAAACTGATATTATCTGCGTGAATCAGTTTGGAACAGGTTGCTTGAAAAAAAGTCCTTGACAACCAGGCTCGTTTTCGTGCTATTGGAGGTTTTGATACTATGGTAGTGCGTTTTTGGTATTTTGCGCGACGTAACGTAACGTCGTGGCGCGAACACGCGTTGCATTTCAGTGTGCGACTGACGCAAGAATTACAATAAATGGCGTTTACTGCAGAAATTCTCATTTTTTGTGTTTTGGTAAAAATTTGTCGCAGTCTTTAAGGGAAGAAAAATGTCAAATTCGTACTAAATGACGTAACAGCTACAGCTTTCTCCGGTTCAAAAAGGCGTGACATGAGAGAGTCGATTCTTGTTCCGCTGGCGTCGCAAAGCAACGTACCTCATAACCACGTTTTACTTCACCCTGACCTAAAAGCTTTAAAGATACCATCATTGTACTTTCGGCAAAAAAGAGGTGACATGATACAAACATTTAAGATCATTAAAGGATTTGATAGAATTCCTGCGGACAAGATATTCCAGTTCTCCAATTCTGTAACACGGGGACACAGTTTCAAACTTCCGAAAAAATTGTGTCGTCTCGATGTGAGGAAGTTTTTCTTTGCAAATCGTGTCGTGAACGATTGGAATGGACTACCGCCTAATGTTGTCAATGCTGAGACGGTCAACCAGTTTAAAGACAGACTTGATTCCCATTGGAGGCATAGAATGTATGACCTCCCAGAGAACTACAATTAAGTTAAAGACTTCACAGATACTTGGGGTTACTGTTTAGACTTTTTTCAAAAGCTCATACTTGTACTTTTTTTCAAAACTTACAATTATATTTTTTGTTATCTTTTTGAGCTTTTCTGCAATAGTAGTGACCTTGCAAAATTAGAAAAAAATGTCTGGAATCTATAGAAAGCAATCGAAATACTGATATGCCATCCTGAATGTAGAGAAAAAAGATAAACAACTTCGCTTTTCCAAATTCTGGACCGTCACTTTGAAAAGACAAACTGATTCACTAATCCGAAACTTACAAGAATCTTATATATATCAGCATGTTCGGGAATCATTACGCTTCAAACGGACGCAGAAAGCATTTAAACATTCCCTTGCATACCCAAAAAATAGGCTGTTTAACAACGATTTTCATCGCTACCGCACTGAGGTGGCCGGAAGTAAATAATGGATGTGACTGAATTCCGGACGTACATTTTAAAACGGCGTAAACGGGTAACCAGCGATCAAACCGAAAGTAACCTCTGATTGCGTCAGACTTCATTGACCAACGAAAACAAGCGTTCCAGTCACATGGCAATTGGGATTTGATTGCGTCAGACCTGATTGACCAATGAAAACAAGCAGTCCAGTCACATGGCAAACAGGATTTCCTTTACTGTAAACAACTGTGGCCACCTCAGTGCGGTAGCGACGAGAACCGCTGTTTAACAGCCGATTTTGTGGGTATGCAAGGGAATATTTAAATGCTTTCTGCGTCCCTTTGATGCGTAATGATTCCCGAACATGCTGATATATATAAGATTCTTGTAAGTTACGGATTAGTGAATCAGTTTGTCTTTTCAAAGTGACGGTCCAGAATTTGGAAAAGCGAAATTGTTTATCTTGTGTTTTTTCTTTACATTAGTGATTGCTTATCAGTATTTCTAATGCTTTTTACGTATTCTAGACATGTTTTTCTAATTGTGTAAGGTCAGGAATAATGCAGAAAAGCTAAATGAAGAAGAAAAAAATACAAGTATAAGTTTTTTAAAAAAGTACAAGTATTAGCTTTTTGCAAAATCTAAACAGTATTAAACCCCAAGTATCATTCTCGCGAGATCAGACGATACCTCATCTTGATCTCTCGCATTTGACGCTTTGAATTGTGGGATATAGCCGATTTTGGCTACATACGACAGACGAAGAAAGCTGGGGCATCCCGCATGAATTTCCCAGATCCCATTGGCCAACTGTGACAGGTCAGTGCGTGAAGCGCTACCTGTCAGCGACAATGCCCCAAGTATCTGTGAAAGACTTCCATTCCCAAAATATAAGTAACAGAAGATTTGACAAGAATGCCCGCGAGGGCGTATGGCAGTATCTATCTATCTATCTTCCACTACTTCTTAACCTCATCAGAGGACTTCAGAAGGAATTCCGGTATACCAAGTGCAAAAGGGGGTTAGCTGAAATAAAAGAAAAGTGAAGTGGGTGAAATGAGTTTGTACAGTGAAAGAAGAGTGTTAGTATAGTTTAAAAGATAAAAACAGAATCTGGTGATTAGGGAGACACATGCACCACCTGGCAAACAGCATGACTGAACTGTGCCACGGTGGGGAGCATGACAATACTGATGGGTAAAGCGTTCCAATGTACTGCAGTTCTTGGAAAAAAGCTATACTTGCAGTAATTGGTAGAAGTGCTGATTTGTCTGTATGCCAGCGGGTGGATGAATTTGGACTGCCTGCGATTTGGTGTGAGATAGTCAGTTAGACGGATTGCTACAAGATCATATGTGATCTTGTACAGCATAATCAGTCAGGTATCTATTCGCCTTTGGTCTAATGGACGCCAGGAAAGTTTCTTGAGCATTTCAGTAACACTGGAGGTGGACCTGTAGTCATGGGTAGCCCACCTGGCCGATCTATGTTGAACAGATTCTATCTTTTTTATGTCAGTGTCAGTGTGGGGAGACCAGACAGAGGAGGCGTATTCCAGCTGTGGTCTAACAAGTGTTTTATAGGCTGTGGATTTGAGGTCTTGGTTATGAACTTTGATGTTGCGTTTGAGAAAGCCCAGCGTTTGATTTGCTTTTTTAGTGATGTTATTTATGTGATTTCCCCAGCTGAGGTCTTCAGATATTGTGACCCCAAGGTACTTGGCAGCGGGTACACTTTCAAGTTCAGTGTTGTGTACTAGAAAGTATTTGGATGGAATGGGAGTCTTAAATCTGGTCACATGTAGGACCTGACATTTTGCTGGGTTAAAGTTCATATCCCAATCTTCTTCCCATTTCTCGAGTTTCAGGAGGTCTTCTTGAAGAATGTTTGCTTCTGAGAGTGAGCTGATGCATAGATACATTGCTGTGTCGTCTGCGAAAAGTCTGACTCTTGACCTTACCTGTTCTGGAAGGTCATTTATGTAGGCTAAGAATAGGATTGGTCCGAGAACAGAGCCCTGTGGGACACCAGAGGAGACAGGGATGGGGCTGGAGCTGATACCGTTGGTTACTACAGATTGTTTCCCATCGTCTAAAAAGTCCTTTATCCATTTTAGAGTGTCACCCCGAATGCCATAGGTATGAAGTTTTTGGAGCAATTTTTCATGGGCGACTTTATCAAAAGCTTTACTAAAATCTAAAAGTATTAAGTCTGTCTGTTTTTTGGACTCCATGTTTTTGGAGAGTTCATCAATAAGCATGATCAACTGGGTCTCGCAGGACCGCCGCTCTCGGAACCCATGCTGTAAGTCATAGAGGATATTCTGGTCCGTGAAATGTTTTGATATGTTGGATGCCACGATGTGTTCCAGTACTTTACAAAGAACACATGTGAGCGATATGGGGCGGTAGTTGACTGGCTCAGTCTTGTCCCCTTTTTTGAATATAGGGGACACATTCGCTTCCTTCCAGATGGTAGGGAGTTTACCTTGGTCTAAGGACCTCTGGAAGATTATTTCAAGAATGGGGGCTAATTCCTTATGAAGAGTTTGTAGTACAAAAGGTTTGAGTTGGTCGGGACCAGATGCTTTATGGGGATTGAGCTTTTTCAAAAGGCATTCAATGACACTGGCTATCCGCACGACGGTCGTGCCGATAACACCGCTTATCGGCACGACCGTCGTGCGGATAAGCGGCGTTATCGGCACGACAGGGAAATCGATATCCAAATGTTAAAAATGTCTAGAAATGGATACATTTCAAGTTGATAAATATATTACATTGGCTTCAAAACTGAAACAGAATATTACACATGCAGGAATTTTTTACTTTTTAATTAACAAAATTGTAATTTTGCTGAAATTGGCTTACCTGTGAATTTACCTGTAAAAATCAGTCAAGCGTATGCGTAAATGAGAAATAAATTATGTCAATTATCGTAACCTAAATATTAAAAAAATTGTGGTAATCCAAAAGAATAAACAGCCTTTGATTTTAACAATGAAGTATGGAAACATTTCAGTTGCACAATTAAAATAATTGCAATGATTATATTTTTCTCCGTCTGCTGTGATTCAGTTTACATCAGCTGGATAAATCAAATCAAACTAGTTTTCTTAGTCATAAGTAACAAAAATGTTAATTTCGAATGTATTTGTATATAGCTAAAACCATAATTTATTTATTTAATGACAAATTAATAGTTTAATGCATTCGTAAGCTTGTAAGAAAGTCTTATACTCCCGTCGTGCCGATAGCCAGTACCTGTAGCATTGGCTATCCGCACGACGGTCGGGCCAATAACGCCGCTTATCGGCACGACCGTCGTGCGGATAACGCTGCATATCGGCACGACCGTCGTGCGGATAGCCTCAGCTGCATTCAATACCTTTTGATGAAATTTCTATGTCCGGCATTTTAGTGTATGGGCTGGCTTGGAAGGGCTGGGTTGGACCTAGGTCATGTAGGTCCTGTAAGGTCTTTTGTGCCATGGCATGGCTTTCAGTGATGTGGGTGACTTTGGGCTAAAAACAGATTGAAACTGTAGGTTTAGGGTATTGGCCTTGTCAGAGGTAAAAGTCTGTCCATTGGCCTTCAAGGATGTTATGTAGAGATAGATAGATTGGGTATACAGGCTAAGGCCTTTCAACCAGTAGCATTGGTATCCAGGTATCTAGAAAAAAAAAGTTTTATGAAAGCTAATACTTGTAAATAATTATAAACAATGAAAGAATGTGTTTAACAATGAAATGTCATTTACTGATTCTTCCATTGGCTCATCGCTGTTATTATCTGACTCAGAATCAGACATTTTAACACAGAAATGCCAGTTATTCTAAATATTTTTATGCTGAGCAAGATTTTTCTTTCTCTTTCCTTTCTTTTCGCAAAAGCCGGCTTTTGGCGCATTGGCTGGGAATTGTGGGATATCGGTGTAACTAAAAATCAAAAGTATCCGTGTCGTTTCGGCCTCAAATAATTACGGGTTGGACACCTCGATCCAACTAGGACACATTTTACCTAGATAAAATGTGTCCTAGCTGGATGGACCGGAATGGACATAATTACCGGAATGGACTAGCGGAATGGACATTATGCTATGGCTTTGGGTGCTTTAAATGTATTTTATTTGCATAAAATGTACTTCTGTAGTCATATGAGTAGTTTGAATCTGATAAAATTCATCTCAGTATAGCAAAATTGACTTCCCAGGGTGGTTAGTGTAGCTCAGTGCAAACCAGGACTGTAGTATAGGATTTGGAAAATCAGTTGGTGGAATTGCTCAGAGCTTGGCTTTCACAAGGAAAATTGGCAACCGAAGAGGATCAGAGGGTTTACGCAGCTTTAAGAACTCAAATGGAACAAATCTTCTCATTTTAATTGTTTTGGCCGGAGACATTGTAATGAACCCGGGCCCTAGATTTCAGTGTCGTCTATGTAAAAAATACTGTAAGGCAGCTGATCAGGTAGTAGAATGTGCAGATTGTGAAAAGCGTTTCCACGCATCATGCGCCAACCTTGGAAAGGAAGAATTGCAAGAATTAGAATCTGGTAGTGAATCTTGGTATTGTTCAAACTGCAAGGCTGAGTGTAGCCTTTGCTGGTATTGTTCAAACTGCAAGGCTGAGTGTAGCCTTTGCAGTGGTTTAGTTCTCAATTGCCACAAGGCGGTTCAGTGTGACAAATGTGATATGTGGGTGCACAATGACTGCTCTTTTCTATCCGATTCACAATATGAAACTATGCAAAACACAAACTGTACTTGGATTTGTCCAAAATGTGATTTCTTCAATTTTTCTGACTCTTTTTTTGACGAACAGTTAAATTTGGACAGTGAAAATAGGTTTAATCCACTTGGAAATAGTGATAAAACTAAGTCCTCAACACCCTCAACTTTGACAAGCAAAAGCAAGTTTATTGGTGGGTTGAAATTTTTCAGTGTAAACATCAACAGCATTAGAGGTAAAAAGCTTGAGTTGTTGGCTTTCATTGATCTTCATGAACCTCAGATTGTAGCGATTCAAGAAACAAAGATTGACAGTTCTATTTCAAGTTCAGAATTGTTTCCGGAAACTTTCCCATATAGTGTGTACAGGAAGGACAGAACTCTTGATGGTGGTGGTGTCATGTTACTTATTCACAAGAATATCCCACACATGCCAATAACAGAATTAGAAAATAAGTCAGAATCAGTCTGGGTAAAAGTATTCGCTAATAAAACCGCACATTTTGTTGCAAGCTGGTATACGCCACCCCATATTGATGAAAACTTGACACCTTTGGAAGACCTACAGAAATTTGATACTTTGTTCAGAGAGCAGCTTAACAAAATTAGGGATAAGCATAAAGGAAATAAACCCCCCTCAGTTCACGTTCTAGGGGATTTCAACTTTGGAGATATTGTTTGGCCGGACAGACACAATAAATGTGGGTCACCATTGAGTAGGATTGAAGGTCAAGTTTTGGTTGACATTATTAATGATCATGGATTTGATCAATTAGTCCACTTCCCTACCAGAGAAAGAAATACTTTGGACTTGATTATCACTTCTCTTCCCAATCAGTTTGTAGACATTCACTCCCCAGATTGTCTCAGTGATCATGATATTGTTTCTGGAACGCTGAAGATTGTTATTCCCCCCATTAAGAAACCTCGGAGGAAGGTGTATCGGTACCAGAAAGGTGATTATGAATCTATGAGGGCAGAAACATTAAAATTTGCACAGGAAAAGTATTTCAATGGCTACTCGGATACCCGTTCGGTTCAGGAAACTTTCAATCTTATTACATCTTTCATTCAGGACTCGGCAGATAAGCATATCCCATCAAAAACAAGTCGCTCTGTCTCTTCTGTCCCATGGATAACTCCTGAGATAAGGAGGAAGATTCGCAGGAAAAATATAACTCATGCAAAAGCTAAGAAAACTGGAAGTGCAAAAATTAGATCTAAATTTGAAAACTTAAGAAGGGAAATCAAAGCTGATATAAGGAAGCAGCATGACCTTTATGTCAATAACTTGGTAGGGGACGTTAAGGCTAATCCCAGGGATTTTTATAGGTATATCAATAGTCAGAGGAAAGATACCCAAGGCATTCCCCCTTTGAAAAAGAAAAATGGAAGTGGTATTGCTCAATCAGATTTCGAAAAAGCAGAAGAATTTAATGGACAGTTCACAGATGTATTCACCAAAACGGTACACACCCAAGTCCCACTTCTGGATAGGTCGGCCCCATTCATGGATGAAATTGTTGTTACAAAGGAAGGAGTAACAAAACTCCTTAAAGGTCTGAATCCATCTAAAGCCTTAGGACCTGATGAACTCCATCCTAGAGTCCTAAAAGAATTGGCAAAAGAATTAGGACCTGTATTTGCACATCTCTTCCAGCAGTCAATCAATACGGGTGAAATCCCCAAGGAATGTCCACTTTTCAAGAAAGGTGACAGGACCCTTGCTTGTAATTACCTCCCAGTTTCTTTGACTTGTATTCCTTGCAAACTTCTAGAACATATTGTCTGCTGAAATAGCATGGGTCATCTTGACCAGTATAATCTTTTGTCGGACAAACAGCATGCAATCAGGAAATGGCATAGCTGTGAAACTCAGTTGATTACAGTAATAAATGATTGGGCAAAAATATTAGACAAAAAGGGTCAGGTTGACACTTTTATTTTGGACTTTGAAAAAGCTTTAAACCCGCCAGTAACTTTGTGTTACTGATCGTTCCAAGTCGATACTTCTGTGGTGGTTCTTTTTGTTTTATGTCTTGGTGTTTAAAATATTTTTGTGCTGTTGGCGCCTTATGTATTTTTGCAAATTTTTAGTTAAGTTAAGGTAACTGAGTGGCCACCTATTGGGAAAATAGCTGCTCATCCGGCTTACGAAATGTTTTCATGGTATAAGTACCTGATTGTTAGTTTGGTTTTTTCCCACCTTGGTTTTTGGAGTGGGAGTCTTTTTCTGATTGCGCATTTTCCTGATCTTTGCCTACTTGTACTTTTTTCGACACCCCTCCACATGAACTTCTTAAAAGCAAATTGTTTAGTTATGGTATAGGTGGAAATACATTGGAATGGATAAATGCTTTTTTGTACTTCAGGCAGCAAAGGGTAGTAGTTAATGGTGTTAAATCTGACTGGGCCCCTGTTGTGTCTGGTGTCCCTCAGGGCACTGTTCTCGGTCCATTGTTGTTCTCCTTGTACATAAATGATATACCCGTTGGCATTGACTCTCAAATCAGGCTTTTTGCTGATGACTGTGTTTGTTACCGTGAAATTAGAACAGTAGAAGATACATCGAAACTTCAGAAAGACATTGACCTTTTAGGGAGCTGGGCCCGAAAATGGGGCATGAGATTTCAACCTGTCAAATGCAACATGATACAGCTGACAAATAAGCGGATAAATAAAATTGAGGCCTCGTACACCCTCGAGGGAACGGTATTGGAAAATGTTGATAGAATTAAATATCTAGGTGTAACAATTACAAATGACCTCAAGTGGAATACCCATTCAATAATATCTGTACTAAAGCCAACAGAACACTTGGATTCTTGAGGAGAAACTTATTTTCTTGCCCCCAAGATGTTAAAGAAGCAGCTTACAAAGGACTGGTGCGCCCAGTCCTGGAATATGGAAGTTCTGTTTGGGATCCTCATACTAAATGCCTCCAGGAGGAATCGGAGAAGGTACAGAATCGTGCCGCTAGATTTGTAACTAGGAATTATACTTTCGAGGAAGGTAGTATGACTGGCATTCTTGAACAACTCAAATGGGAATCTCTCAAGAAAAGGAGGACGGATAATCGCCTTATATTACTATACAAAGGTCTGAAGGGTAAAGCCAGAATACCTACAGATGACCTTATCCCAAAGACTAGGCGTTGTAGAAATAGCCACTCCAAGGCATTTCAGCTCCCATCTGCTAGTATAGAGGCATATAAATGTAGTTTCTTTCCCCAGACTGTCAGGGGCTGGAATGACCTCCCTGACTCTCTGTTTTCTACTGCTGAAATGTCAGATGATTGTGTGTCCAAGTTCGCTTCACTCGTGCGTTCAAGGGACTAATTTCTCCCCCATCCGAACCCCCTGGTGAAATAATGTCATTTGGCGTGTCACCAGTAAACTATTCAGATTCAGATTCAGATTCAGGGTCCGGGGTAGGGCCACTGTTCAGAGGTTTCTTTTATTGAAATATATAGAGATTACCAGTGGTTGTTCTATAGCAACCATATGGATATATTGAAGTAGAAACGAGTAAAATGTGCTGGCACTGTGACGGGGACCTATATAGCCATATATGAGCACCTGACCTACATGTAGGCTACCCGACCGTACGGAACACAATTTAACTATACTTAAACCACGTGATTCTCGAACTAATCACTGTATGTATATATTCTAGGCCAATCTGTCCTCAAAAACCAAATGAAAAGTACTCAGTGACACATATAAATGTCCATTCCGGTAGTCCATTCCGGTAATCAGGTCCATTCCGGTCCATTCCGGTAAAAGAACGCACCGTACCTAGATCACGAGTCGGTCAATTTCATACAATTACCACTGTAGTTTTAATCCTGATTTTACACTCGTCTTAACTATTTGACCTATCATCTTTTATCCGTCTTACTGAATGCTTATAACCTGTCTTTTCTTTAATTTTCAGCCTTTTTCTTTTCGACAGCGCATCTGCCTAGGATGTCCGTGAGGGCGTATGGTAGTATATGAATATAGATAGATAATTAAACTACATGATCACCCTATAGATTCACTGTACGACAGAAAAAGAGAGAGGTAGCTGTCTCCAGTGGAGTAGCGCATTTTTAAGACAAAATTTGCGCGATAGTGGTAAGTATTTTGCGTGTTTTCTGGTAATCGGATTTGTTTATGTGGCACTTTTTACCTTTGATTGCTTTTACACATGCATGCATGTCGTGCTATGGCAAAATTACCACAAAAGATGTTAGTAGGAGCATGAGTAAGGCATTCGTTTTTGATGGCAGTCGAAAAAAAGTCGAAAATCGCAACATTGTCTCTTCTAGTTTGACAATCGAACACTTTTGTAGAAAATGAATGAAAGCAGAAGTATGCGCTTTCTTGGATCTCTTAACATGCCAAATCGCAGTCTGGTTTGATTTGTCTATTACGAGATTTTCAGCAATTAGTGACTGTACAGTGATTTTAGTAGAGGTGTGCGGTTGTAGCAGTGGAGTAGAGACATTGTACGAAGTAAATCACATCTACTAAGTTGCTTTGTACCCAGTGATACTAGAAATCGTTCATGTATTCCATTAATTCTGAAGTGATAAATGCCCACGCGGCGAAAGAAATATGCACAAATGGTATTTAATAGCTACGAAAGACCGGTGGTGACTTCACAGTTTTGTAAAACAGCATTCTACCCTTGGAAGACAACGGGAGGGGACATTTCAAACTTCACAGTACTTACTTAACACTTCGTACTTCACACTTCACAGTTTACACTTCATACATCACACTTTACAGTTTTGTAAAACAGTATTCTACCCCTGGAAGACAACAGGAGTGGAAATTTCAAACTTCACAGATCATACTCATAACGTGAGACGCCAGACCATGCGTGACGTGACGTGACGTCAACATATCTAACGTCAGTTGACGTGTATCAATGCCTGACCTGAAGTCATGTGATGTGACGTGACGTCGTGGCATGGCGCAAAATGACGCCAACAGCGACGTCACGCGATACGTGTGTGACGACAGTGACGTCATGTGACGTCACATGGAACGACATGCGGCCTTACACATAAAGTCATATTGCGTCACCTGTAACGTCATACAGCGTGACGTTTGACGTCAAATAACGTCAATTGTGACGTCAGATGACGCCACTTGTGGAACCAGATGACGGCACTTGTGATGTCTGGTGACCGCGCTTATTATGTCAGGTGACGTCGCTTGTGACGTCAGTAACGTCGAGTGATGTCAGGTGACGTAATTGCGTGACGTCATGTGACGTCGATTGTAACGTCAGGTGACGAAACTGTTTGACGTCAAGTGACGTCACTTATTACGGCGGCGTCATAAGTGACGTCAAAAGCGACGTCATCTGACGTTACAATTAAATCTGCTTGACGTTACATGTGACGCCACATGATTTTATGTGAGACGTCGCATGTCGTTTCGTGTGACTTCACATGACGTCACTGTCGTCAATCACACGTTTCGTGTGACGTCGGTGGTGACGTCATTTTGCACAATGCCACGAAGTCACGTCACATTAAATGACTTCAGGTCACGCTTCGTCTGACGTCTCGAGTTGTGAGGTGACGTCATTATTCGAGATATGACGTCTATACTGGCCATGCGTATGAACTGTGAAGTTTGAAGTCTGAACTGTGAAGTATGAAGTATGAACTGTGAAGTGTGAAGTTGTGAGGTGACGTCATTATTCGAGATATGACGTTTCTACTGGCCATGCGTATGGACTGTGAAGTTTGAAGTCTGAACTGTGAAGTGTGAAGTATGAAGTGTGAAGTTTAAAATGTCCCCTCCCGTTGTCTATCAAGGGTAGAACGTTGTTTTACTAAACTGTGAAATGTGGGTATGCCTTAGAAACGCACGGACTTATGCACGTTTAGTAGAGCGTGTCTCTGGTCATAAAACATGTACGGTGAATTGGAAATGTCGATTGATTTGTCGCAAAATGAAGTTCCAGGTTATTATATTAACCGTATAACAACTTATCCTTGTTTATCATATGACGTCGCTGTTTTCCAGTGGATAACGTCATGTCATAAAAATCATATGACCACACGTGTATTAACACTTTTGCGGGAATACGTAACGTCATTGACGACGTCCGTAACAACAATGTAAATTTTCATTGAAAATATGTCCACTTCGAAGGCGATAAAATTCTGTTTTAAAAGTCATATGATAAAACTAATCTTACGCTCGTGATCATTTCATATGAAATTTATTAAACTCGCCGAAGGCTCGTTTAATAAATTTCATATGAAATGACCACTCGTGTAAGATCCTCTATATATTATATTAATTATCTCGACTCAAGTATTAACTCACTGTTGCTAGCATTAATTAATGTTGTCTAATGCACAAACAAACTTTGAAGAATAAAAAATGTTATTTTGGCTGACACAATGAATTTTTGTCCGAAATTTAGGCAGATTTCTGCTGGTTATGCGCAAATTTCCATACCAACGATCTCAATACTTCACACAGTCTGTAGTCACTACTGGGTACAAAAAATAAAACACCATCTACTCCACTGCACCAGTCGCGCACCTCTTCTTAATCTTCCGTACAGTCACTAATTGCTGAAAAATCTCGAAATAGACAAATCACACCAGACTGCGATTTGGCATGTTGAAAGATCCAAGGAGGCGCATATTCTTATTTCTTATCATCACCGCTATGTAAACATTAGCCTTGCCCAAGGCTTAGAGATAAAGAAAAACGCCTTTCGTAATTTTCATTTTTTAATCTCTGCGGCTAGTCTAGTCTATAGATGGGGCTCGATTTCTGTAAAACTCAGCCAAGACGATTGAAGAAAAATTCATTGATAGACTAGCTTAGAGACTCGAGAAATTTCAATATAGAGAAAATAATAAAAATGAAAACAATAATCATATGACATTAATATGTTTTACAGACTAGTAGCTAGTCTATGTAAACATGACTTGCCCAATGTCAGAATAAACGGAGGACCTGACTGAGATTCGAACCAAAGTGCTCTCGCCTCCTAATAGAGGCAAATAAAATCATTAGTGGTGTTAGGGGATAGCCTCCCTTGGTAGAATCTGAATCTGAATCTGAATAGTTTACTGGTGACACGCCAAATGAAATTATTTCATCAGGGGTTCGGATGGGGGAGAAATTAGTTCCTAGAACGCACGAGTGAAGCGAACGTGGACACACAATCATCTGACATTTCAGCAGTAGAAAACAGAGAGGTGATGATCAGAAATTGACTGAGATGATGATCAGAAATTGATCGACTCAGTATCAGAAGATAGAGAGTCAGGGAGGTCATTCCAGTCCCTGATAGTCTGGGGAAAGAAAGTACATTTATAGGCCTCTATATACTAGCAGATGGAAGCTGAAATGCCTTGGAGTGACTTTTTCTACAACGCCTAGTCTTTGGGATGAGGTCATCTGTATGTATTCTGGCTTTACCCTTCAGACCTTTGTATAGCAATATAAGTCGATTATCCTTTTCTTGAGAGATTCCCATTTGAGTTGTTCAAGAATGCCAGTCATACTTCCTTCCTCGAAAGTATAATTCCTAGTTACAAATCTAGCGGCACGATTCTGTACCTTTTGCAATTCCTCCTGGAGGCCATTAGTAAGAGGATCCCAAACAGAACTTCCGTATTCCAGGACTGGGCACACCAGTCCTGTACAAGCTGCTTCTTTAACCCCCTTTCACTCGAGTTTGCCGTTTGAGCATTCGCATTACACAAGAAGATCATGTGTTCTGAAGATCTAAATTTCTTTTCATGTTGTCCACAAAGACACCTGGATTGATCGATCAGCTGATTTGAGTGACAGTTTCAAACTAAATGACCTTTAAAACGGCAAACTCAGGTGAAATTTTTAACTTACTATGTAGAATTTTGGCCTTGTAGATACCGATAGGTAACTGCTAAAATTGATAAAATTCTGCTTTTGTCTCTATCCTATTTCAAATGTGTGTTCTTAATATGCATTGTATATATTATGCAAAGAATTTTGAAATAAAAGTGTGCTTTAACCAAACAATTACAATGTTTTTATCAGAAGAGGTGACATCATTACCTAAAGATAAATGCTGAATAGATTTTAATAACACCTGACACCTGCGACACTGTTTCAGTTCTAAAATAGAAAAAAATACCCCGATTTACACACAAACTTGTTTGACCTAAATGCTCAAACGGCAAACTCGAGTGAACAAACTTGATTGATCTAAATGCTCAAACGGCAAACTCGAGTGAAAGGGGCTGTAAGTTTCTCCTCAAGAATCCAAGTGTTCTGTTGGCTTTAGTAAAGATATTGGTGATATGGGTATTCCACTTCAAGTCATTTTCCAACACTGTACCCTCGAGGGTGTACGAGGCCTCAATTTTATCTATCCGCTTATTTGTCAGCTGCATTATGTTGCATTTGACAGGTTGAAATCTCATGCCCCATTTTCGGGCCCAGCTCCCTAAAAGGTCAATGTCTTTCTGAAGTTTCAATGTATCTTCTACTGTTTTAATTTCACGATAACAAACACAGTCATCAGCAAAAAGCCTGATTTGAGAGTCAATGCCAACGGAGGTGTCATTTATGTATAAGGAGAACAACAATGGACCGAGAACGGTGCCCTGTGGGACACCAGACACAACAGGGGCCCAATCAGATTTAAATAACTAAACAATTTGCTTTTAAGAAGTTCGTGTGGATGGGCGTCGAAAGCTTTTTCAAAATCCAAAATGAAAGTGTCAACCTGACCCTTTTTGTCCAATATATTTGCCCAATCATTTATTACTGTAATCAGCTGAGTTTCACAACTGTGCCATTTCCTGAATGCATGCTGTTTGTCCGACAAAATATTATATCGGTCAAGATGACCCATGCTATTTGAGCAGACAATATGTTCTAGAGGTTTGCAAGAAATACAAGTCAAAGAAACTGGGCGGTAGTTACAAGCAAGGGACCTGTCACCTTTCTTGAAAAGTGGAAAAATATTAGCAAGTGACCATTCCTTGGGGGGTTCACCCGTATTGATTGATTGCTGGAAGAGATGTGCAAATACCGGTCCTAGTTCTTTTGCCAATTCTTTTAGGACTCTAGGATGGAGCTCATCAGGTCCCAAGGTTTTAGAAGGGTTCAGACCTTTGTAACAACAATTTCATCCATGAACGGGGCCGACCTATCCAGAAGTGGGACTTGGTTGTGTACCGTTTTGGTGAATACATTTTTTTTTATCAGAAGAGGTGACATAATTACCTAGAGATAAATGCTGAATAGATTTTAAGAACACCTGACGCCTGAGAACTATATGACCTTTTCAACGGCAAACTCAAGCGAATGTTTTTATCTTACTATGTGGGAATTCGTCTATATGATAGGTGACTACTAAAATTAAAATAAAATCTGCTTTTGTCCCTATCCTATTTCAAAGGTGTGTTCAAAGAGCTCATGGCCTCCCTCCCCTCATAAACTACTTGGTGTTCTTCATATGCATTGTATATGTTGTACAAAGAATTTTGAAATAAAAATGTGCTTTAACTAAACAATTACATTTCTTTTTAAGAACGCCTGACACCTGGGACACTGTTTCAGTTCTAAAATAGAATAAAAATTACCTGATTTACACAAACTTGATTGACCAAATTGCTCAAACGGCAAACTCGAGTGAAAGGGACTGTAAGTGTATAAGAGTATATAGCGCAGTTAACTGAACACGATTTTCCACCGACAGGGTTTGCTGTGGCTTGGCTATACGTTTCATTTGGTGGCAGCGGTGGGATGATGATAACTGCCAGACAGGAGTTGCCTTACCCCTGTATTTCCCAGGGAATCTTCTCGGGGAAAGTAATGTGACGGGATAGCACCCGTTGATAGTATTCGTTGGTGCAACGTATTAGCGGCACATAGAGTGCTAATAATATGCAAATTAGAACATCGAAACACTGTGAAGCGAGTTAGTGTAGAACATATAGCGCAGTAAAGCACCCTTGGTGGATGAGTATGTTTTTTGCTGTGGCTTGGCTCGGCTGTACAGTGGTAAAGAGACAGTGAAATGTGACAAATTCTAATTTGTTATTGACAATGGTAATAATATAACAAGAGATAACATAAAGAAATTGTACAAACCAAGGCTCGAAAATTGTATTCTTCAGAGATTAAATTTCTTCTGTACCAGAGTAGTGAATTCTTGGAATCAATCACCGGAAGAAGTTATTTCTGCGAAAACAGTCAACTCCTTCAAGAATCGACTGGACAAGCACATCTCGCCTATTTACTCCCCTAATTAGTTTAATGTAATGTAGAGTTCAAGTTTACCTCTGTACCGATCCTTTCGATATGTAGGTAGGTAGGTAGGTAATGTTGTCGGCTTTAGTTCACTTTATTGTTGAGCAGAGCTAATTATGCGAACTTTGCCATATCAAATGTATTGCCATATCAAATGTATCACGGCATGATCGCGCCTTAACTATGGTTGCTTATTTAAAACATGAAAATTGTAAACACATTGTTTCTTTACTTCCGTTTGTTCTCTGAATAAGATTTTTTTATTAAAATATTTACAATAAAATAAAAACGATCACCACTGAAACATGGGCTTAAGTAACCGTAACTGCGGTATGGCACATCGTCTTTCTCATTAATGCTCTAAAAGAATCTGTTTTAATTTTTATGACTTAGATACGATAAAATATTTAGGTATATATTTATATACGACTCAGGACTCCACAGTTACAATAACAACTGGAGATTTCTAGGAAGCCGAACAACACGCCTGGCATACTGGATCATGGATGCAAAAAACACCACTTGAACTTAGGTGGACAAAGCAACAAACAGGAAAGCGTCGTGCGTAATTGCTAGTAATTTTGGATCCAATGAGTAGGTCTTGGTTCTGATTTTCTATAAGATAGTCATTGCATATTATTTTATATCTTATATAGCAGTAGCTGCACTGGAAATTCATTACAGTATCTGACTATTGTTTCCTGCTCCTTCTTCTGTTGTGTTTCTATTTTGATGTCGATTTTTATGTTGTGTGCCCTTTATGTGCGCATTCAATTACTATTTATATACCGTATTCGTTCTAATATCCTCCAATAAGGACACACCCCAGGTCATCTCCGAAAAAATCATGTGCATGAGCGCACACTGCTCGACTAGCATATTTGTATTTTACATCAGTTTTGCATATGAATACCGTATAAGCCGCATTAAAACTTAACCATAAATGATCAGACACTATATTGCAACGACTGTAACACTCAACTGTCAACATTGCCATTTTTTCGTTTCACTTTTTTTCAGCAATTTGGGTGTTGTTTTCGTTTTTTGTATGTGCACTAGTTAGGAAGATATTATGGTACTTAACTAGGTTATTTTGAAAAGTCAAGCGCACTGTGCGGTAATTAGAACGAATACGGTATAAAATGAAATTCAGGTGATTGAGTGGTCACCTAAGGGAGTTGCTACCTCGGCTTGTGATATGTTCTGTTTGTACCAGTCTCTTTTCCTCACCTGGGTGGTTTGTGCTTCACTGACTAGTTAGAGATTCACCACGAGGACCGAACAACTAACTTAATGGTGTGAACCACTGCAGAAGATGAGGGTGAGGTTAGAGCCCTGTAAAAACGATTTAAGCCCGCAGTAATTTATATTACTGATCGTTCCAGAGCGATACTTCTGTTGTGGTTCTATTTGTTTTTATGTTTTTGATGCTGTTTGAACCTTATGTACGTTTTCATAGTTTTAGTTAAGTTCGGGTAATGGCATAACTGAGTGACCGCCTGTCGGGAAATAGCTGCTCACTCGGCTTATCATATGTTTTCTAAGTACATAATTATTTTCAATTTAGTTTTTTTCCCCACCTCGGTTTTTAGGGTGGTGAATTCTTTCCGATTGCGCCTTTTCCTGATCAATGCCTACTTATACCTTTTTAGGGTTGGATTTTGCTTCTGAATGCCCCAATTCCTGATCATCGTTTGTTATACATTTTCTAAAAACAACGAAAGAGGGATATTGCAAAGAATTTTTTTTAACAAAACAGCTGGTAGCAAGCTACCGATTTAATTCTTCAAGGGATACAATTGACAACTTACAATGCACGCTACCTTCAATACTTTAAGGATGTATATGATATTAAACATTAGGCATAGATCATGTAGATTTAATTGTAATATTTATATCACTGCCTTGCAAATTGTGGGATATCATTGCTATAAATGCTAAAGAGTGTTAAGTTTCATGCCATATGTCATGCTATTCTTCTGAAGTGGCTTTAGAAATCAAATACTATCCCATACAAACGATGATCAATGTTTTGAAAAAGCTGTATTTCAAACAAGTCAATTAAGAATTTTTATCATATAAATATTATAACGCATATATTGTATTTGATCTTTGATTTCTGATCATGCACAACTTTTAACCGAGCTAAGTTAACATTTTTATATTCAGATCATATTGTAATCTTTTAATCTGCTAAACTGATCCAACAAATCATATTAATCTAGCCATAAAATTGCAAAGAAACTGGGAGAGCGTTTAAAAAGACATAAGCTAACAATGCCAAGTCTTGTTTGTTTAATGCTAACATTTCTGTAATGCTACGGCTAAGAACAAGTATAAAAACGTCACAGTCTTTTTCTCTTTCTAAACTTTGAGCGAGTTCTGGACATTTAAATTTTGGTTTTTAAACTATGGAATAAGATTAAATAGTGATTATATATAGTTCACTGACGTGAAGAAATATAAATTTAAAACCATAATATAAAGGTGTAAAAATAAAAATCAAGGAAGAAACTAATTTTTTAAAGATAATTCTGTAGATCTTACAATGGAATAAACAAAAGATGCAGATGTGTTTAACATTGATATAATTGTAACATTTTAACAACTGAAACAAACTATTTCCACTCTTGACAAAGTTTCATTTGAAACCATCGACAGTTATTTGAACACCCAAATCACGTGATAAAATGTCGTCTGTCAAGACGGCGTCTGCAACGTTTAGTTTCCCAACAGAAACAGACTTTGAAGCTGAAACAAAGAAACAGGTATGTCATTTAGTTAACCAATTTTTGACAAATGGACTTTCTCATTACTGTCATTTGGGTGTCCACTGTCATGGATCAGGGGAGATTTAGATTCTTTATTCCAGTTTTCGACGAAATTTCTCTAAGCAAACAAAATAGACCCTGATGGGACTCCGCGTTTCGCGGCGTCACATCTGGGGCTATACTGTTTGCCTATGTTCCATATCAGTCTGGCTTATATGAAATAAGATATACATGGTGTAATGGTAGTCTGTTCACATTCGTTTCTGGTTAGTTTCAGATTTGCAGTTTTGGAAGTAAAATTATATTCTGCCAAAACCAGTTTTAAATATGGCTCGGACGATTGCTTGCCCGCCTGAAAACGGAGTCAGTGGTAATAAATGAAAGTACATGTATCAAGTAGATTGGATAATGAACCAGGGAATGTTTCAAAGACATATGTAATTATGCGTGTGTTCGCGGTTCTCCTAATGGTACCATTGGTTGGTAACATTTGTACCATTGGTACCAGTGGTATTACCATTTTTACCATTTGCACCAATTTCTTGTACCATTGGTAATTAAATTGGTACAAATGGTAAAAATGTTACCAACCAATGGTAACATTGGAGAACCCCAAACACACGTATTGTGTAATAAAACAACGGTCCCGAGTGTCGGTTTATTTGATACTATATATTAAATCGCATTGTACAAATATCGTTTGTCAAGACAGAGTCTGCCTGCCTCCCCGTTGTTTTCATTTATGCATTATGAAAACATGCCCATGCAATATACAGATTTTTTTTGTTGTAAAAAATCTAAAATTTCATTATAATATTTTTGATATTTTTCTTATTTTTGCTTAAAATATAGATTGTGGGTACACGTTACTCGGCGAGGCGGGTCTAACGAGTACCCACAATCTATGTTTTGGAGCAAAAATAAGAAAACTAGTTATACCCTGTATACCCCATTTTCTATATAAAAGTGGGGTTTAAGGGGGTATATATTGCACGGACATGTTTTCCTGATGTGTTTGATAACAAGACAAAGGTAAAAGTAGGCAATGCTCAAAGCCTGCTTCAGATAAGTAATGTGCCTGTGTTTGTAGTGCTTTTGACTGGATGAAGAATGAAATCCTGCTGAACCCTGAGCAGTAGCTTTGTCAGATGCAGTCATCGAAGAAGGTGATAAGGTTAAGGTTAAATTGGACGACCTGATATATGGAGACAGCAATACACTTTCCATGTACAATCACTTAGCAGCCACACAAAGAAAATACTTATTGACCAGTTTAAACAAAGTTGGCACGGAAAAGCATCTCAATCACAAAAGGCCCTTGCTTATTCTAATGTCAAAACAGAGTTGTGTTTAGAGCAGGCTTTATATACTCCTTTTTAAGTTACGAACAAGTAATCACAAATTACCAATTGAAGTAGGCCACTGGGTAGACTAGCTATTAGTCTGATAAATAAGTTTTTTGCCCTTTTTGTAAATTAAAATTTTCTTTTCTTGAAAGCTAGAGCACCAGATATTTTCTGATGTACATATCATGGCCAGATTTATCGAGACAGAGGAGTAGACCTACATTATGTCCAAATGATGTACATTTTGTATTATAAAATATTTTTACCTTTGTAAATTTGTCATTTTAACGCCTAGTGGATAGGCTAGCCGCTGGGATGGTACATTATTTGATGAAAGAACGTGTAACTTATGCCCTTTGAATGATCTGGGCGACGAGTATCATTTTATTTGTAAATGTCCCTTTTTCTCAGAACCTAGAGCTAAATATATAACACCATTATACTCAAATCGACGCAGTATGTTCAAATTCTGTCAGCTCCTTAACAGCAATGGCGCTAAGCTCATTAGAAACCTTTACAGTTTTATAGAAATTATATTGCATTAATTCAATAATTTGAAATCTTAATAATACGATACCTACTGTCACTGAATTTATGAAGAAAACTGTATGTGGTGTATTCTTTTGATGTGCTTGTATTTTTGTTTGCCTAAGATCCCTGTGAAGCGATTAAAGTTGCTGTACCCTTCTCTCTTGAGCTTTCGGTATCAAGATGAGAAGGTGATATGGGAGCTGTATCCCTACACATATGTGTGTTGTAAATATACTATAATGTTCATAAGTGATGTCCAACTTGTATATATTGTATATACCTATTCTGTATCTCATTTCAATGCTCTCTCTCTCTCTCTCTCATCCATCCTCGGCTTCTTTCTTTTCTTCTCCTTCATCAGCTTCTCTCTCGCTTCCTTTCTCTTTCTGTATGTTTCCCCTATTAAACTGATTATATATTTTAAGACAGTAAGACATTTGTAACTATAGTAATGCTGCTTGGATTCTGAATTGACCCTTCCCAAAAGCTCGGTAGATAACGTGTTCGAACTGTATGCTAGAGTTTTCGAGGTCTATATGATTAAGTAGAAAGATGTTAAACACGTACATGTACGTATGCGTGTATAGTGACAATATAACAACGGGAACGATTGTTGTTCTTGGTCAGGGGTCGATTTATTTTGATATCATAGCATAACACGTGCCTTTATGTCTTCTGTCAACACAACGCTTAGTTTTTCGAGAGAAACGAACTTTGAAACAGGAACAAAGAAAGATGTGAGCCAGTCAAGATGTCACGGAATAAGAATTCGCGAATGCACCGGCTAAATTCAACTTTTGAACTGACTTTCTCATGAAAGCTCAAATAGGATTATGATTCTACACCAATATTTTCATTCTTAACTTCTAGATTTGCGACTTATATCGGATAAATCGTTTAAGTAGTGTTATGATATAAACAAGCAATATTATAATCTTAAGCATTGTATTCTTAAATATGACAATTTTTTATCAAATCTATACACGCAATCCACTGGGGTTCAAGCACTTAAACGGCGTAAAGAGCTCTCGTGTCTTAATCATATATACATAATTATAACATACCAAGGTCGTCTTTTTCAAATATATCATACCCTAAATGTGACCCGTTAATTAGTGAGATAGTTTAATGGTTAAGACTGGGTACGCTTATGTATTTAGTTCATTGTCTGTTCAGAGACTCTTAGAAATACTTTTAATTTAAAATTGCCTCGTCATTGGTAGTCACCTACTTCATAGATAGAATAGAGAGCACACACTGGAGAAAAACTATTATAAGAGATACTTCATATACCAATGCCACATGAGATTTACGAAAATAAAGGAGAGTCAATTAACAAAAATAAGAAAACAATAAACACGGTGAACACACAAAGGACAAAAAAAGTAAGATACTGTTTCATAAATATTGCAAGGACCACTGCCAACGCCTGAGGGAAAACATTGACCAGTGACAATTCCTCTGAGGACAACAAGGAGAGTTCAAAGCAAACTTGGGTAGCGGACAACATCTACATTTGACTAAATTTTTATCATGTTTAGCTTGTGGTACTAAATAAAAATTAAAACTGAGATCCTTTAAGAGCAGTTAACACATTAATGAGAAAGGGGATGGGCCATACCACGGTTTCGACTATTGAAGTCTCGTCAGTGACCCTTTAGATTTGGCAACATGGAGCCAAAGAGAATTACTGAAAATCACTACTTTAATCAATGCTTTTTCCTGACCTTAAGTACTAGGAATGAAATGATCTTTGGAAAACATGACAAGTTTATCTGTTTTCATGTCAATTATAGTTTTTTATTATTTGTTTAAGGCCATTTCAATCAATTGATCACTTCCATAATGAATTTTATAATGTGAGCCAGTGCATGAGAAAACCAACAATTTGGGTTTCCGACCAGGTCTGACACAAACCGGCCTGTACAGTCACAGAAGCAGGCTAGAAGCTTGAAATTTCGGATTTAAGAAGAAGAAGGATAGTAGTATCCGTGTTGCGAAAACAAAGGCGCTGATCAGCTGTGCAGTTACTGCACAGCTGATCTGCGGCTTTGTTTTCGCCTTTGCAAATTGTTGGTTTTCTCATGCACAAGCTCAATTGTATTAAATTATTGGTGACTACTGATTTTCTATCATATTTCAAAAGCCATCATCATATGATCAAATAAATTTTGAAATTAATTTCTTTTTTTTTTTTTTTTTGATGTTTAAAGTGTTCTTTTCAAGCCGCCTTGATTAGTGACCTTGGATCAACACATTGCACATGAATAATAACTTAACCCACATTTGACGAATGGATTTTCCCACCATTATTATTTGGGTGAGTCCACTTCAGTTCAGGGGCATCAGGAGTGATTTTGAATTTTCAAATCAATTTCTTATGAAAAGAGAATAGCCCTAGATGGGACGCCGCGTTCTGAGGCGTCACAGCTGGGGCTATGCTGTTTGCCTATGTCACACAAAAAGGACGCCATGCTTAAATCAGTTAAAGCCATCCAGTGTATTCCAATAAACCCCATGCCCTGTACGTCCCTGTAATTTAACGTACTCTTGCGCTCGAGAGTATTTGTCGGAGTGTCCGCGCGTTTGTCGCTAGCTACACTTGCATCGCGTTTTTCTACAGGGATTGTTTTTATATTTATCTGGATTGTTTTTATATTTATCTGATCTATCTTTACCGTCTTGAAAAGTAGAAGACATGGTTTTCTCTTGACGGAGCTCAAATTTTCTGTAAGAAAATACTTTATGATCTTGATATAACCATAAATAATTCAAAGTAATACTGTAATCTAACTTATTTTCGCAGCTATTTTATTTCGCGGTTTTTTATCCATGAGTATTTTACTGCGATCTATTTTCCAAAACTGCGGATCTGGCCGAAGGAAGAATTATTCATGTGTTAAAATGGACATTGTCACGGCGATTTATTTACGTGAATTATTCTTTCTTGCAGATATCGCGAAAAATAGTTGCTGGCGATAATAGATTGGTTAACAGTGATATTTAAAAGTCCCTAAAATTGATTTTATACATGTCCAGCTCAAAGTGTGTTATTTTAATCTTATTAAAACATTTGTTTTCAAAATAATAGCTTCAACGTTGGCCCTGATTTAACAATGACTTGCTGATTATGATGATAAAAAGTCAATAAATATAAACAAATCTACAAATAAACAATTATTTTATTAAACATTAAAACGTACAACTATGGAAGATGTAAATGTACGTGGAATGCCTAAACCCAAAGAGGTATTTTCCTTTCTTCCTTATTTCATTTGTCCTTTTATTAGTCTTGCCATTTTTCTTCTTCGATGATTTCTACTGGTACAAAAAGGGCTACTGATGAGGGTCCATTACCCGATATTGCGCAATATATTTCATATTATTTGAATATGTTACTGCTTCCAAAGGATCAAGCCTTTACATTTATTAACTTTTTATTATTGCAACTTTGTTATTGCTTTCTAATTACTTTATGTTGCACTATAATATCATTATTCATAGTGGCTCCAGGTAGACCATCTACAAAGTGATATGGACTTAGTTGACATTGAAATTAAACACTTAAAAAGGTACAAGTAGGCAAAGACCAGGAAAAGGCGCAATCAGAGAAAGATTCCCACTCCAAAAACCGAGGCGGGAAAAACCAAAGTAACAATCAGGTACTTATACCATTAAAACATTTCGTAAGCCGAATGAGCAGCTATTTTCCCAATAGGTGGCCACTCAGCTACCTTAACTTAACTAAAAATATGAAAACACACATAAGGCGCCAACAGCACAAAATAATTTAAACACCAAGACATGAAACAAAAAGAACCACCACAGAAGTATCGACTTGGAACGATCAGTAACACAAAGTTACTGGCGGGTTTAAATCGATTTTACATGGCCATAACCTCACCCTCAGCTTCTGCAGTGGTTCATAACATTTAGTTAGTTCTTCGGTCCTCGTGGTGAATCTCTAACTAGTCAATGAATCATCAAGAACAAACAAATAAATCATGATAAACATCCTGATAAATACTATCTTTTCTGTGTTACCAAAACCTAGTCTTACTCCAGCTTGCTCTTTTGAAGAGATCCTTTTCGTTTGTTTTGGCTCGAGTTTGATATGACTTTGCCTTTGGATAGCTGTCTTTGGTCCAATTGCATATCTTTATTTCTGGAAAAAAGCAAGGAATATTATTTCGTCCAGGAGGCCATCTGTCGTATTATGATCTTGTCGTCACCTTTTTGAATTTACTGATTCCTCAAATTTGTCATCGATTTTCAGCTAATCCCATAATTCGCAGTGTTGAGTTGCAGCTTTCGTCGTTTCTGTTCTTTTCTGATATCAACACCTATCTATTGAAACTATCGTTGTAAGATAAATAACATACTCATAAAGGGAGATCTTCTGAAGGAGCAAAAGTGGTACCACTGTTTATTCATTTTATAAGTCCTGTTGGTGCAATATGATCCAGAGATCAAAGGACGGTCATAATAAGGTGATTATTTAATTTTTGCAGGGGGGTAATAAAAAGTCCCCTACAAGATAATACATGTGGAACCACTGTTTACTGGTTGTATGACCTCTGATGCAGTAAAACTGTCTCTCTCTGCAATCAATACTGAATGTTCTTTTTGGGGCCCCTATCTGCATTCAGAGTCATTGTAAGGCCACCAGGTTTTCCTGTGCCCTGTCCCTATTAGGTATACAAGTCTTTAAAACGAGAACTCCTGTAACAGTTTATCAACCATCACACTTTGCTGATGTGTTTTGAAATGTTATGATCTATTTTAAATGCCTATTGATATTTATATAGTAACACAGGCCAGTCATTAGAAGAGAATTGACAACAAAGTAGAATTCTATAGTTAATACAATCTATAATGCCCATGATAGAGAACTATTTATTTAAAGCATGCTATTTTGTCATATTGTTTTCAAGTAGATATATGGAACGAATTTGCTTCCGCATAAGTTAACGAGAATACCAGAATACCGGTCCATATAAATACCAGAAAGCACCACCAAAATACCGGAAGGCAACCAACATGTAAATACCAAAAGGCACATGAAATCAGTATTTATGATTCGGGGGATCCCTTATACCAGAATACACCATTACAATTAGTCAAAGCAAAATGCTTATCAACATAGCGAGTTGCTTACAAATAAAAATACGTGGTATATACTTTAAATGAATACCCCTCGTATGTAGGTAGTATCATATCTCCCATTGACATTAGGGTGAAATAGGTCTAGAATAATTTACCTGTGTTGATTTTTTAATGTCGTTGTTAAGACCTTTTCATTGACTTTAAATTGAATTCCACATGAATTTGTTAATGAATTAAACCGTCGGTGTCCATTAAATGTTTTCCCTACTAAATTACCATTATATCAATATCGAAAATTTGATCATCGTTTTCATGTTTTAATTTTTTACATACCGCATTTAGATTTGTAGGCTTTGATTGCAGGATTTTTTTTCTATAATAGTATTTTTATGGTTATTGGAACAAAATCCCATATAGATACCCATTAATGGTTGTAAATTAGACTACGTTGCATTTAAATCCTTGAAATTCTGTCATCTCTGTTCAAAACTGTAATTAAATGCCAATGTCAAACAGTTTGAAATTTAAATTGGTACTATTACAGTATTTTGTTGGATGACTGAATTTTATCTAGTAAATAGTTACAGTAAATATAGAGGAACTAACTGGTCACACCTAGTTAATTGTACAGAAATTCATTGATACGTTTGGTTTGGATTTTTATACATTGTAAAATATAAAAATATTGAAATATTGCTGTAAAGGATATCATAATATTTAAAACCTACGCTGTGAACATTCAAAAGGATTTCTATTATTATGACAGTAAAAGTTAAACCATTAAATGCTATAGAAAGAACAACAACTTCAAAACAAACATCTACAATCTTTGTTGCGATTTGAATATCGTAAATATAGAAGGCATAGATTAAACATTTACTGGTGCATAGTTACAAGTTTCATTAACATTTTAAAATGGATGACTTACCAAATGAAACAAAACCAAATAAAAACAAAACTAAGAGACTAGTGTTGACGCGACCAAAAATGCATCCCATGGAAGACGTAAATTTGCGTGGAGTACCAAAACCAGAAGAGGTATATTTAGTCAATTTTCCATTTAGACACTATGATTTGATTTCCAAATTCAATGTGGACTAAAGGCGCTTTTACGTGAGGGCCTTTCGGAACCAGAATTTTATGGTGACTTGGTTTAAGCTTATAGGAAGGAATGATTTTTCTTTTCAGTTTAGAAAAATCATTACACGTTGCAGACGTATAGGGACCACAACTTAAATGTTATGCGACAGTCTGCATGCTTAGTGTTTAACCAAATCATGGTTAATAACTACGCCGCCTTCTTTAAATGCACGCCGGTGGGTCGGGCGTCAGACTCTATGATGGCCCATTCGGCTTACAATATGTTTTTTTTAGTGTAAGTACCTGATTGTTAATTTAGTTTTTCCCACCCCGGTTTTTGAAGTGGGATTTTTTTTTATTTTTTTTTTTCTGATTGCGACATTTCCTGATATTTGCTCACTAGTTCTTTTCTATGATGACCCCGACTTAAAGCTATTCATTTTAGTTGGTTTGGACCGAAACTTCTTGCCTGTTGCTTGGCCCACCGGGGCTTAACAGGTGTTTTTTTCTCTTGCTCCGGATGTCAGTAAGTTATTGGGTGCCCAGGGATCTCCATCGTCGGGCAGTTTACTGAATCTGTGAGTCCTCATTTTTGATTCGTCATGGTGGTTATTATGATGTATTTGTTTGTCCATGATGATTCATGGACCAGATAGAGATTCACCACGAGGACCGAACAACTAACTAAATGTTGTGAACCACTCCAGACAGTAGTTTTATATTGCAGGTTTTTTTATCTGGCTTTCCTCGTCGGTTTATAAAGGGTCACTGATGAGGATTCATTACCTAACATTTGCACAATATGGCCCATCCTACCTCTCTTTTAACATTTTCACTGCTTCCAAAGGATCTAGCTTTTATATTTTATTTGCTATTAGTACAACTGGTGTTGTGCCGTGTAGCGGCCCTAAAAACTCTCCCCGTACATCATCGATAGTGCAGATTATATTTTTCTTTCGGTCCTTTGAGCTCAGTAAGAATATTCAGAAAAGTGTATGTTTAGAGCAATCTTCTAAACAATATTATAAATATTTGAACCCGTTTAGGCATGCGCCTGACTTTACTTGTGTAATTTTTTGAAATTACAGTATCTGGCTTTCGTCGCCGGTTTATAAAGGGTCACTGATGAGGATTCATTACCTGAAATTGAGCAATTTCGCCCATACTACCTCCCATTTAACATTTTACTGCTTCCAAAGGATCTAGCTTTTATATTTTATTTGCTCTTACTACAGTTGGTGTTGTGCCGTATATTGTTCGTTCGTGTCTCACTAATGAGAAAGACCTTGGAATCAGTTGGTGGCCCGTTGGTATTGGCTTTGCGTTCTCTGCGTTTTCTTTCAGCTTCACAGATTCTCTTTTTTGCATAGAGAACTGCTCCTTTGTTGATGAGTCCTCAACACTTTGATCGCTCCTGTGCAGTCTGTTCCCAAGACCCCAATTGGTATGTCGAAGTCCTTCAGAGATGCTTTGAGGGTGTCTTTGTAGCGTTTCTTCTGGTCACCTTGAGAGCGCTTTCCCTCCTGTAGTTCTCCATAGAAGACTTTCTTTGGACGTCGCTCATCAGGCATTCTTATAACATGGCCATTTCACCTTAGCTGTGCTAACTTTAAGACAGTATGCATACTTTGCATCCATGCTTTCTTCAGGACCTCCGTGTCTGGAATCTTGTATTGCCACTTGATTTTTAACAGCTTTCTCAACCAGCTTACGTGGAAATTTAAGTCTCGTTGCATGACGCTGGTATAATGTCAAAGAAAGAAAGAAAGTATCACATGCATACATGCACAGAGTCTTCCAAATGCCACACTTGCTTTTTCAATTCTGGCAGTGACCTCATCATCAATGTGCCCTGCTCTGGAGAGAGTGCTCTCCAGGTAGGTGAATTTATCACAGTGATGGTCGAAAACCATTCATGAGCATAGCTGAACAGTGTTGGTGCCATAACACAGCACTGTTTGACCAAATTCGTCACCTCAAAGGATTCAGAGTACTCTCCATCATTTTGCACACGTGCCTGCATGCCATCATGATATTGCCACACCATTGCTATGAATCTGGGTGGACAGCCAAACTTGGCCATGAGTCCATCTCGACTAACTGTGTCCAAAGCTTTGGTGAGGTCGACTAACGTCATGTATAGATCTACATTCTGTTCTTGGCATTTCTACTGAAGCTGTCTTGCTGTGAAGATCATGTCTATTGTCACCCTGTATTTTCTGAATCCACATTGACTTTCTGGATTAAGTCCCTTTTGATCAAGATGAACGTTCAGGCGATTCAACATTATTTTTGTCCGTATCTTCCCAGCAATGGATAGGAGGAAGGTACCTTTGTGGTTGTCACAGACTCGAGGATTTCCTTTCCGCTTGTATAGGTGGATTATGGATGCATTCTTAAATTCTTGTGGGATAGCCTCCTTCCTCCACATATAGTGAACCAAATCTGTCTTGTTTAACTGTTAAACATTTATTTCGCGCATTGAAATCCGCAACATGATTGCAGACTCTAGCAAACCTAATCAGTTGCGAAATGTATACACCATACACCATAAGAAGCACGGCGAGGAACCTCACCATCCAAAAACGGAAAGTTTACTATATCCAAATCAAAGTCGTCCCGTTTATCATAGAGTTTAGATGAAACAAATCCATTTGCAATAGAAAGATGTAAGTCTAAAAAGGGGGATTCGGTATCTGTGGCGGTTGCTTTTTTCCACTGTAGTTCAGGGGGATTTTGATTGACCATGCCGATTGTCAATGTTCATAAGGTCATCGAGGTACCTAGAAGGCGAATTAAAAGCCTCGATAACATCAGCTTGATTGTCATGGTTAAGAGAATCCATGAAATCTCTTTCGTAGCAGTATAAAAATAAGGGGCGCAATTTGTACCCATCGGAATTCCAACAATTTGTCTGTATAACTTGGTTCCGAACCTATATATTATACAGGAGACAAACTACAGCTACAGCTCAGTAGTCTGAAAGATTCCTTGGAGAAAACCAAGTCATTCTTGCACGATTTTCAATTTTTAACAAAATTGTTCAATTACGTATACTGATTTTTATTAATCCATGCGATTTAAAAATGATGAAAAGGCACATGTAGGTATTGACCAAGAAAAAGGCGCAATCGAAAAGAAATTCCCACCCCAAAAACCGAGGTGGGAAAAAACAAATTGACAATTATGTGCATACACTTAAAACATATCGTAAGCCGAGTGAGCAACTATTTCCCAATAGGTGGCCACTCAGTTACCAGAACTTAAATGAAAATATGAAAATGTACATAGGGTTCAGACAGCACAAAAAATCAACTCCAAAACATAAAACAAAAGGAAACACAACAGAAGTAGCGCGTTGGAACGATCAGTAATATAAGATACTGGGGGGGGGGGGGGCGGAGGGGATGGCTTAAATCGATTTTACAGATTGATCATAAATGTAGTATTGTTGCTCCGGATTTTCAGTAAGTTATTTGGCGCCCAGGGACAGCTTACTGAATCTGTGAGTCCTCGTTTTTGTTTCATCATGGTGGTTATAATGATTTATTTGTTTGTCCTTGAGTATTGTCCGAAGACCGAACAACTAACTAAATGGTGTGAACCACTGCAGAAGATGATGGCGAGGTTAGGACCCTATAAAACTGGGTTATCTCTATCCACCAGTATTTTATTACTTATCGTGGTTCTATTTGTTTTATGTTTTGGAGTCGAATTTTGTGCTTTTTGCACCTTTTGTACGTTTTCGTATTTTAGTTGAGTGACCGCCTGTTGGGAAATAGCTGCTCTCGGCTTACGATATGTTTTCTTAGTGTAAGTACCTAATTGTCAATTTAGTTTTTCCCACCTTGATTTTTGGAGTGGGAATTTCTTTCTGATTGCGTCTTTGCCTGATCATTGCCTACGTGTACCTTTTCAGAGTACCAAATGAAACAGATGAGCGTCTTATATAATTTCATTTGGAACCGATGTTATAATATATTCATGAGGATAAAATCTGACCTGTCTATCCGATATCTTAAAGCATGATAGATATTTGATGTATCTAATATTTGCAGATTTTACCTCGGGGTTGAGTATTATGGACTTTTGAAAAACCAGCTGTTTTCTCAGCCACATTTTTGATGTATGTGGCCCGTTGAAATAGTCCAAATTTCAAAATGCTTTTCATGATAAATATATGTACATGAATCCGAAACATATTAATCTGAGATGAATCCAATGAGTCTTCGTTTCCTTGGTTTTAAAAATGGTGCTCCACACAAGTTTTGAAAAGTACGCATCGTAACTAAATTCGGTTTATGCTATACCATGAGAGCGAACCTAAAATTAAGAAAAATGCCCCCTCCCCCCCTCCGCCAAAAAAAAAAAAAAAAAAAAAAAAAAAAAAAAAAAAAAAAAAAAAAATCATTTGCAATTTAAAAATTATAAAGCAAGATCAATTTAACCTTTCATTCATTGACACTTCTATATTTTGTATCGAATTTATTTAACATGCATTTTATGCATTGGCGGATTTGCATAATCCCATCACAGAAGATTAAAAAATTTCATACAACCGAATAGAAAACGTGGATTGATCATAAATACAGTATTCAGAATATCAAATGAAACAGATGAGCGGCTTATATAATTTGAATCAGATTCGATTGATTGGAATCGATGTTATCATATATTCATGAGTATAAAAACCTGACCTTTCTATCTTATCTTAAAGCATGGTAGATATTTGATGTTTTTAATATTAACAGATTTTTACCTCGGGGTTGAGAATTATGGACGTTTGAAATCCCGCTATTTTTTCAGCCACATTTTGCTGTATTTGGCTCGTTAAATATTCGAAATTTCAAAGCTGTACGAAATATATATCAAAAATTCAATGAGTCTTAATTTATTATCTAGAAATTAAAAAGACAATACACGTATTAACTAAATGACCTTTGGGCTAAAACTCCTAGTTCTTATAAACGCGATGTCAGATGGCAATGGCTATTCATATGCATGTGTTTAGTAATCAGGAAAGGAATGAAAACAGACAAGCACTCCGTTTTGCTATTGTTATATTTTAAAATTCCCATGAAACCGTATTTCATTTACCGACAAAACTATTTTTGACATGCATTATCTTTTTAAAATCGTCTAATGATCTCTAATGGAATTGCACAATGAATGAATGCTAAATAGCCACAGCGCGTCTAATATATCTTCCACAGTTTCGGTCCCACTGAATCGTTTAAGCAATCGTACGATTGTATAATCGTTAGTTTTGTGATAAGACTGCGCGTGCAAATAATGTAAAATGTTTTCAAACGCGTTAATGCTTTCTTAATTTGCATATAGGGGCAAAAGAAACGATCCCAAAATTAATATTAATATTGTTGCGTGCCGGGGTTTCAGCGAGGATTATCGGGGCTCGAACTAATACCCGCTACCTTTTGTTTCTCTTCAGGTGCAAGATTCTGTGTTGCTCTTTGGTACAACTCTGTCAGATGTTCGGGTACCGTACAGCTACTTCCAACCTTTTCTTTCCTAGGAGCTGCAGTGTTAGAGTCTGATACCTGATTGATCTTTTCTTCTAGCATAACTCGACGGATGCTCGTGAAATTATCTGTCTCGGTTGGGTCTTCTTTCTGGGCTAATACTCTTGGTTTGCCCATAATTGGTGCTGCTTGTCCTATGACGGCGTCTTGCTTTATAGACATTGCTGTTGGGAAAGGATTTAAAATCCTGACTTTGCAGGTACAGCCTCCATTTATGTCGACCAGGGTTGATGCCATACGTAGTGGGTAGGACTCTTGAAAGTGCTCTGTAGGTTCTACCAAGTACTCGGTCTCAGTCGTGAAATCGTCATATTCGTGTCTTTCGACGAAAACATCTATGACGGATTCACATTGTGCTGGAATAACAAAATGGTCAGCTGCTGTAACTTGACGAACCCTTGTTTTCAGGCCAATCTGCATGATTGGGACTTCCTGCTTGTTTATAAGTAGGACACCCCTGCTCAGTAATATATCAGAAGGACCTTCTGTACTGTTTTGTAATACATCAACCCCTAAAAGCCCATCATCATCAATATCCGCCACTATGGCTTCAACCTCTATGGACACAGGTCCCAATTTTACCGGAAATAAACCTTTACCTAACTCTTTTATCTGTGTTCCACATCCACCTATAAGTTTAGAAGCACCTGAAAGTTTCGGTTTATCCTCGGCGCTCATAGACTCAAATATACGCCTTGAAATGATTGTCTTTGATGCGCCCGTATCGGTAGTAAATAGCATAGGATAACCTTGTGTAGACCCGCGAACATAGATTCCATCTGGTAATCTTCGAGTTACCTTTATGGACTTCACAAAGTTATCCCTTCTACCTTGTTCAAATTCTTTTTGGCCATTAATTTCTGTACAGGCTTTCTTGTGGCCGTCCGAGAAAGCCTTTTCTAGTTTAAATGTTGTTGAGTGGTTGGTTGGTCCCGTTGCTGCTTCAGAGATGCCTGGTTTCCCCTATTTCCTTGATTTTCTGGCTTCTCCACATTCTTGTCAGCTTTGTTAGGACAGTCCCTCAAGAAATGCCCCTGCTGATGGCATCCATAGCATGTTACCGGTTTCCGCCCCTGATAATTGGGGTACTGCTGCCTACCTGGGGGACGGTTTGTTGGTTGAGCTATTTCCTTCATTTTGTCCATGAATGTTTGCATCATCTCCTTGGTTGCTTCTATGATTTTTAACGACTCACTCTGTGATGTTTCAGGCTGCCCAGTGCCTTCCTTCTTCAATCGGTTATCTTTGGGCTTTGTTTTCTGTTCGCCAGCGGTGGGATTTATGAACATGGGATAAGGGGGTATATAAGAAAGCGCATGAGAGTCCCATGATAACTTCAGATTTCTACTCGGTTAGAGCAACACGCATTTTCGTTAGCTCCGTTAATTTTGATTTTGAATATTGATTTTGATCATTTCTTTTGGCAAATTGCATCCAAATTTTAGGAAATGAATTAAGAAAATTTGTTTTAGAAAGGAAGAATAATTTCTAGAATTCCAAAAGGTGATTTTGATAAATTTTGCTTTGAATTATTACTTTGACAAATAAATAAATTTCTGTATTCAAAGGGCTACATAGCTGATACTGCTTCAATAAATAAAGGATAATTTTAGGAATTTCTCTATAATTTAGCCACACTATTCAAGCATAATTTGAATTATTTCTTATTGAGTGTTGCTCCTTTAATGCATTTTTGGGTATTCATTTCTCCATAATTCTATAGGTTTATTCTGTCATTTCCCCACAAGTTATCATAAATTGTTAGCTTGCATTACTGTTTAATCAGATCATTTTTCTACATTGCTTATATCAATTCACTTTAGATATCAAAGTCATTACGCCATTAACTCCATAACTTTTCAAAGTATTTCTCCATAAACTTCGTCTTGTACTTAATTGGTCTTCTTATGTAAATTGTGCGTGAGATTTTCGTGTCCAATTCTTTTCGTGTCTTCTTCATAAACAAATTTAAATCAAATATCATGCTCATGTGTTGAAATTGTTAAAATGTGTTGTTACAGAAAGATAACTCTGTTCATTTTATTAATTAATTAAACCTGAATTTGATCAATTTAACATAGCCTTCATTTTACTTTCTATCCTTATTTAAGATTAATTTTCTGAAGTTCAAATCCCAATCACGAGGCCTATGCTCACAGAGTTCATTTCATTTATAAGGAGTTGTGCAAATTAAACCCTTCTAAAAGCACGGGAACAGATAATATTCCTGCTAGATTCGTAAAAGATGCAGCTTCAGTGCTCACAAAACCTATTTTGCATATTGTAAATCTTTCAATTGATCAGGATTTGGTTCCAAATGATTTGAAAAATGCAAGAGTCGTTCCCTTATTTAAGAAAAACAAAAGGTGTGAGGTCGGAAACTATAGACCAGTAAGTGTGTTGTCGGTAATATCTAAGATCTTGGAAAGAGCTGTTTATACACAATTGGAAGATTATCTTATCAAGAAAAAACTTATGTTCGACTTCCAGTCTGGTTTTCGTAGTAATTTCTCCACGGATTCATGTTTGACTTATTTGACGGACTATATAAAATCACAAACATCAAAGGGTTTATACACTGGGATGCTCATGTTGGACCTTCAAAAAGCTTTCGATACTGTCGACCATGATATATTGTGCAAAAAGTTAAAAGCTATGGGTATCAAATCTGTAGATTGGTTTAGGTCTTATTTGTCTCATCGAAATCAGATTGTTCAGGTGAATGACACTGTGTCTGATCCTTCACTTGTAACTTGTGGTGTTCCTCAAGGAAGTATTTTGGGCCCTCTTCTCTTTCTTTGTTACATTAACGATATGGAACTCAGTATAAGTCATGACAGTAAAGTTTTGTTATATGCTGATGACAGTGCTATTTTGTATTCTCATAAGGACTCTAAAGTCATATCTGAAAAACTTGGTTTTGAACTTGAGATGTGCAGTAAATGGTTAATTGATAATAAACTCTCTTTACATATGGGAAAAACAGAATGTATACTATTTGGATCAAAGAGAAAACTAAGAAAGGTTAGTGATTTTTCGATTGAATGCAATGGTCATACGATTAAAGCTCAACGCTCAGTGAAATATCTCGGACTTAACTTGGATGATCAATTATCAGGGGAGGCAATTGTGAATAGTATTGTTCAAAAGGTTAATGGTAGGCTTAAATTTCTTTACAGGCAATGCAGCTTTTTGGAAGAGAAACTTAGGAAATCAATATGCTCGGCACTTATTCAATGTCACTTGGATTATGCTTGCTCATCTTGGTACTCCGGTTTGAATAAACAACTCAAGAAAAAACTTCAGATTTGTCAAAACAAAACAGTGCGGTTCATAAAAAATCTTGGCCCTCGATCACACATTGGCTTCTCGGAACTTGATAGTCTGAAAATGTTAAATGTCGATTTCAGGGTTAAACAATTACGATTGAGTCATGTACACAAAATTTACAATGAAACTGGGCCGTCATACATGTCTGAACATTTTATCAAAACCTCGGAGGTTCATCATCATTTCACTAGAAATAGCATTGAAAATTTTGTATTACCTTCAGTATGTGGTGCAGCAGCAACAACTTTCTATTATAATGCGATTAAAGATTGGAATTCTCTACCCTTAGATGTCAAACAAAAGCGTAGTTCCAATGGATTTAAAAGTGCTGCAAAACAATACCTTAGAACCCAACTGAAACTTATGGAAACAGATCATTTCATATACTATTAATTGGCTTTTCAGAACTTGGAATATAAACTTAGGATTCATTTGTGCGCTTGTTGTCTGGTAGTCTTGGATCTAACCATCAGGACCCCATTGGAAATAAGCCTTTGGGCTTTCATGGGCTATCCTGGGTTAATTCAACACGCATACATAACAATATATTTTATGCATTTTATGCATTTTTTTTTCATGTCTCATACACTTGGGCACCGTTCTGCTGGCGGCACCAGGCTTGGTCACTTCCAGAGACGGTGGGTGTAGGCGAAGAAGCTTGACGTGACGCTTTGCTACACTCCTCTGGTCCGGGAGTGTGAGACATGATTATGCTGTGATATTTTTTTATTACTTGCCTCTTTAACTTGTTATTTTTAGCAACGTATTTTCCCCCAGAACTATTTTTATACAGTGACGTCTTTCAAAAATGTATATTTATATTTTTTAAATTAATTTATAAAAAGTGTTTTTCAAAAATGTTTATTTATACATTTTAGATTGATTTATAAATAGTGTCTTTCAAAATGTCTTTATATATATTTAATTTATTCATAACAATTAACTGTGATAGGCAATGTGCTTTATACTTTTTATGTTTCTATATATGTATGTATGTATGTGTTGATTTTACCGAATAAATATCAATCAATCAATCAATCAATCGAGTTAGCGCATCGTTTTTAGGCTATCTAAGCTTTCTCTGTAAAAGTAGAGTTGGTTTGGGTAGCGAGTATAAGTTTCGAGCCCTGATAACCTCGCTGAAACCCCGGCACGCAACAATATTTAAGCAATCGTATAGCGATCTTAAGCGCAGTGGGATCGGCTTTTTAGCAACGACAGCATCATTGTAATATTTTCCTAAACGTGGTATACGCATTACCAGGAAGCCAGAGTACGAGATGCAACTCCGAGCTAAAGTGATGTAAATAAGTCTTACAGGAGACTCATTGACACTATCATATCTCTCATTGACATTGGAATAAGATAGGTCTAGAATAATTTAACCCGGTTAATTTGAATAATATTGTTGTTAGTACCTTTTCACTGCGCTGCTGATGAATTAAATTGACGGTGTCAATTAAATGTGTTTTCCTACGAACTTCTAATTACATAAAGACGTAATACGGAAGAGCATTAGGGCCAGGTATTTTTTTTAATTTTGAAATTTCGAGTTATTAAGTCGAAATTTCGAGTTATTATTATTATCTCGAAATTTCGACTTAATAAGTCGAAATTTCGACTAACTATCTCGAAATTTCGACTTACTATCTCGAAATTTCGACTAATAAGTCGAAATTTCGACTAACTATCTCGAAATTTCGACTTACTATCTCGAAATTTCGACTTATTATGTCGCAATTTCGACTTAATAACTCGAAATTTCGACTTAGTAACTCGAAATTTCGACTTACTATCTCGAAATTTCGACTTATTATCTCGAAATTTCGACTTAGTAACTCGAAATTTCGTCTTACTATCTCGAAATTTCGACTTACTATCTCGAAATTTCGACTTATTATCTCGAAATTTCGACTTAGTAACTCGAAATTTCTAAGTTACTAAGTCGAAATTTCGAGTTACTAAGTCGAAATTTCGAGGTACTAAGTCGAAATTTCGACTTAGTAACTCGAAATTTCAAAATTGAAAAAAAAAATTACCCGGCCCTAATACTCGTAAAGAGGTAATCGTTTTAATGTTTTTAAATTCTTAAATATTCAGTTAGTAGCATATTTTTATTTCTAGATATTCAAAATATTTAAAGTTCCTATAATGGAGATTGGAATCATTACGGTAACGCTATTTTAAATTGTACATTGCCAGTCTTCGAGAATTCATCAGCCTCATTTACGGAGAAAAATGTAAGGTTTTTGAATGATGCTAACAAACTAAAATTCTATTGTAAACTCCACATTATGAGTTCCAAGAAACTAATATTTAGCTGTTGGCAAAATCGTTTTTCATTATTTCAATGTTTATACTATCGATGCGGTGTTAAATTGCGACGATGACAATGAAAATTATTCTAAGCATGTCATGTACATGTATATACATTGTTGCATTTATGTCATCGTTAGGGCTTTTATTGTCTAAAGAAAACTTTATTCATTGACCCATTGGTCTTTTTCTGTTGAATATTGTAACGGATACCGTTTGATTTCCTTTCATGCTTTAAGCATCCTTCGATCAATATAGGAATATATTATTTCTAATTTTGCATTTAATGATTCTTTACACACGACACAAATAGACAAAGGCAAACATAAATAGATGGTTTTGACGTGAACAAAGATACAGCCGATGGATAACGTTAAATTAAGTGGAATGCCAAAGCCGGTTCAATATTTAGCTGTGTCTGTCCCATAATTACCAATCTCTCTTAAGTATCAAATTGTTGACGACGAAAAGCCTAGTATGTGTAGAATCATTTTTTTTCTTTCCCATCTTCACTCCACAAACATTCTTGCACGAATTTAAATGTTTATGCAAATTTGTCAAATTACGTATGTTGATGTTTAGATTAATCTCTTGCAATTTGAAAATAATAAAGATCAATTTAACCTTTTATTCAACGACACTTCTATACGTTGTATCGAATACATTTAACATGTATTTTATGCTTTGGTGGATTTTCATAATTTTAGCGCCGAAGATTTAAATATCTTCATAAATCCGAATAGATGACGTGAATTGATCATAAATGAAGTATTCAGAATATCAAACGAAACAGATGAGCGGCTTATATAATTTGATTTAAGTTTAATTGATTGGAGTATATTGTGTGCACAAGACTAAGCTCTAAATTGGATCCGAGGACTAAGATATCACAGAAAATGTGTTAAACTATTGAGAGTTATATAGAAAGAACCAGATCGACAGAACAAACATCCAACATCTCGGTTGCGAATTAAAGTATAGAGACCATATAGTGATAGAATTTATAATATTAAAAATAGTCATCAATTTTTGACTGGTGTTTAGTGATAAGTATGGATGCCATATCAAATAAAACGAAACCAAATAAAGACAAAGCTAAGAAATTGGTTTTGACGCGACCTAAAATACGCCCCATGGAAGACGTGAATTTGTATGGGGTACCAAAACCAGAAGAGGTATGTATAAGCTTCGTTCGTTGTTTAATTAAAACCCTGCATTATTTCTGGGGTCAAACAGGGCACGGTGTTTTCTGTCATGCTTATGGATGCTTTTCAGGACAGTGATACTGTTTTTCCAATAATGTACCGCTTTGATGGCAAATTATCAACCTAAGAAGGTTGCAAGCCAAAACTAAGATGCAGTGCAGACATGTTCTAGATGAGCTCCTCTATGCAGGTGGTATGGATAAAAATGTCATCTCAGAGGCAAAAATGCAAAGGACCATGGCTCAAGATTCACAATCGTGTTATAAATATCTTATAAATCTTATAATCAGTACAAAACAACAGAGGTTGTACACCAACCTGCACCTGGAAAACCGTACAATTAACCAACTATCACTGTGAATGGACAAAAACTGAAAGTTGTTGATAAATTCACCTACCTGGGAAGCACTCTTTCCAGAGCAGTGCACAGCGACGATAAGGTCACGACCAGAATTGCAAAAGCCATACTGAAACTACATGCAAATGTCTGCTAGCGAAATGGAATCAATCGACACAAGCTATAAACCAAGCTGAAAGTGTACACCAACCCTCTTGTATGCATGTGAGCCCTGGACATGCAACCAACGTCATGCAAAGAGACTTTATCATTTGCGCTTAAGCTGTTTGAGAAAGCTATTAAAATCAAGTGGCACGACAAGATTCCAGACACAGAGGCCCTGAACAAGGCAGGGATGCACAGCAAGCATACAGTCTTAAAGCTAGCACAGCTAAGATGGACTGGCTATGCGATGGGAATGCCTGATGAGCGACTTCCAAAGAAAGTTTTCCGTTGTGAATTAAAGTCGGGAAAGCGCTCTCCAGGTGGCCGGAAAAAGCTACAAAGACACCGCCAAAGCCTCTCTGGAGGATTTCGACAAACCGATACAGTCATGGGAACAGGCTGCACAGGAGCGGTCTCGTCAACTACGGAGCAGCTCATAATGAAGAAAAGAAAAGAAAGCGCAGAGAACGGAAAGCCAAGACCAATGGGCCACCAGTAATAATATATTAGCGATACTTTTATGGTGGTTCTTATTGGAAAAGGTCCCTCAGGACCTTCTTTGAATATGAAGAAAATTTTACCCATGATCGACTGCTCTCTCTCAATTACGCGTTTTGTCACATAAAGCGCTTAATAAAAACTAGTGGACCCGTCTATACTGACTAGACAGTTAACCGCAATCAATTAAATTTATCCATTGTTGACACTCCCCGTCAAAAAGCGGTAAAATCTAGCAAGCAGTCTCGATCGTGGTGACTGCTTATCATAGCGCATCTAGGTTTAGATCGTAGATACCCTGACGAGGGGTACAGATACTATAGGAACTCTATATGGCTGACTTTTAGTCCAACACATCGGTCCCATGGGTCTGTTTCTGGTAGTGTGGTTGCAGGTCAAAATTCAGAACTCTGTCACAAATTGACTGCACTGCAAAATGGTTTTCTACACATCGACATATTGATTGTAATCGTGTTCCCTTTAGTATTGGCTTTGATTCCATAACATCATAAATTTTGGTCAATGCCTTGAGTGACAGATACACACACTGGTCAAGCGTTCATAACAAGAAACGACATTCATGTATAGGAAACGAAACTGAAACGTATGAGAATCGAAATTAATGACAAACCAGAGAATCAACAACACTGAAATCTAGAGCAAAATGAATCTCTTATAACAAACGGCTGCTGACCTTTTCATTGGTTTCTTTTTAAAGAAGCCAACTTGTTGTTTTATGTTTTGGTGTTGAATTTCTATGCTGTTTGCACCTTTTGTACGTTTTCATATTTTAGTTGTTTTGGTAACTGAGTGGCCGCCTGTTGGGTAAATTGCTGCTCATTCGGCTTACGATATGTTTTCTTAGTATAAGTACCTGATTGTTAATTTAGATTTTCCCACCTCGGATTTTGGTGTGGGAATTTCTTTCTGATTGAGCAATTTCCTGATCATTGGCTACTTTTACCTTTACCGCAATCAAGTGAAGGCTTCTTGATTCTCTAAGTTTGTTCTGTGGCTGAGTCTATGTCGATATTCTATTGCATAATCGGTCCTCGAGAATCGATTCGACACGGGATTAAATGATGATAATGCTATCAAACTGTGGTTGTTAATCCCAGTGATATTCAGCTGTTGGCGAAATGTTTACTAATGTCTAAATGTTTACTTACTCACTCTATTGCCATATTTGTAGTTATTGTATGTCAGAGCCTCTGTCGACAGGGTTATTCGATCAAATTTTGCGACTCCTGTGTTCCCTGAATCGTGTAGTGTGTTCACTTTTAATGCGACGTTGGCAGTGCCAGGTTATTGTTGCATTTAAACTTCATCTTCAGGGCTATTCATGATTATTGTCCAAAGGAAAATTTATTCATTGACCCATTGATGTTTTTTCTTTTGAATATCATAATGAACTTAATTGTCGGAAACCGTTTTAAAGTTAGCTCTTATTCAATTTGATAATTTACGGAAGCCGATAGGGGGCATTCATTTCTCTATTAACTTTTTGTTCTATGACTTTGATACGCTTAAGCAAGTACTTATATGATATTTCACTGTGACAGTATTTACTATCATGAAAATACACTTGAGGATATAAATTCAGACCTCGTGCAACAATATGGCGACAGCTGAGGATGACAGTGAGAGGAGGGTTGAATATAAATACTGGACCGCCCCCGATATGTTGTCAGGGGGGAGGGGCCAAGGTTGGTTTGTGCCGAATTAGATCGTTCTAAGACCTAACTTTGTTGCACTTTTAAACTTTCAGGCTTTTAGACTTTTAGACTTTTCTACTTTTACACTTTTAGACTTTTAGACTTTTCTACTTTTAAACTTTTAGACTTTTAGAATTTTGGACTTTTAAACTTTTAGACTTTTAAACAAAGTGTGCCAGATGATTTTCATGCGGATTACTCGGTTGTTTCCATAGAGCCAATGATAAAAAGTGGGCCGTGCCAGATTATAATAATATAGGTGTATGTGTGTGTGTGTGTGTGGGGGGGGTCTGGCACTCTTTGGCGCCCCTCACTGACAAGGTCTCCACTCCACTCGATGGCTCTAACACCTTAGTCTGACAAGGCACCGAAGAGTGCCAGACCCTCCCCCCCCTATATTATTATAATCTGTCACGGCACACTTTTTATCATTGGCTCTGGAAACAACCGAGTAATCCGCATGAAAATCATCTTGCACACTTTGTTTAAAAGTCTAAAAGTTTAAAAGTCCAAAATTCTAAGAGTCTAAAAGTTTAAAAGTAGAAAAGTCTAAAAGTCTAAAAGTAGAAAAGTCTAAAAGCCTGAAAGTTTAAAAGTGCAACAAAGTTAGGCCTTAGAACGATCTGATTCGGCACAAACCGACCTTGGCCCTCCCCCCCCCCCCCCGACAACATATCGGGGGCGGTCCAGTATTTATATACAACCTTCCTCTCACTGTCATCCTCAGCTGTCGCCACATTGTTGCACGTGGTCTGAATTTATATCCTCAAGTGTATTTTCATGATAGTAAAATACTGTCACAGTGAAATATCATATAAGCAATACTTGCTTAAGCGTATCAAAGTCATAGAACAAAAAGTTAATAGAGAAATTAATGTCCCTTATCGGCTTCCGTAATAATTTCTTATTCGTTTGATTTCCTTTCATACTTTAAGTTATTATTCAAGCAATAGTGGAATAAACAAGTTCTGATTTTATAATTCCATTACAGCTTTAGATAACAAAACAGTAACATTTCCCTAAACTTATAATAATGGTTAAATAGTGTATTAGACCTTCTTGAAGTCATGAATGCTGATGCAGATTAGCTACAATATATGTAGCCATGTATCTATCACAATGAAAGTTCGCGCCGTTGTTATGATTTGCCTTTTGTATTCCATTTTTATATTGGACGTGTCTTAAGGATACTCTAAACTGCCAATTTCAAGCGGTTAAAACTGAGCCGGCTATTGCTACATTTATGGGTTATCGATTCAGTAGGAAATTTAGATGTTCCAGTTGGTGGTCATTGTTTAATTTCTTGGAATTAGAATCGGATGATGTCTAGCTTTTGTGGCGTTATGATTTTTTTTTTTGTAAATAAAGGGTGTTAAGAAAGTTCGTAAAAATGCTTCAAAAAAGCGCAAAAATTGCCTTCCTGGTAGCTTGATTAAAATGCTTCAAAACTAAGACATGACATAACCGGATTTTAATTTGGATGTATATGAAAAGATAAAAGCAAAGAAGTTTTAAATCAGATACCTGACCATGAACGAAATGGCCATCAAACGCTGACAACCGAACTTTTGTACGAAAATGGGGGTATACTAGAAAAAATCTTTGTCACGCCAGGACCAAAGCGTAAAATCCTCTATAACTTAACGATGAGTAAAACCTAAATGAACTATTTATTTGCCATTTACAATAGTTTTGTGATGTCTTTAATAATTTTCTTTCTGATTGCGCCTTCTCCTGATTTTTGCCTACTCTGTGTACAGTCAAATACCTATTATACAGGTTTCTCGAAGCAAACCATTCAATGTTAATGTTAACTTGCTGATTACGTATGCTGATGTAATTGTATCCCTTGCAATTTAAAAATGATAAAGATCAATTTAACCTTTCATTCAGCGACACTTCTGTACTTTGTATCGAATACATTTAACATGCATTTTATGCTTTGACGGTTCTGCATAATCCCAGCACCGAAGATTCAAATATCGTCTTCAATCCAAATAGATGTGGATTAGTAAATCATAAATGTAGTATTCAGAATATCAAATGAAACAGATGACTGGCTTAAATAATTCGATTTAAATTCGATCGATTGGAACCAATGTGATCATATCTTCATGCGGACATATGACCCTTTTCACGTTCTTTTTTTTTTTTTTTTTTTTTTTTTTTTTTTTTTTTTTTTTTTTTTTTTTTAATTTGATTTTTTTTTTTTTTTTTTTAATTTGATAAAAAAAAAAAAAACAAAAAACAACAACAACAACAACAAAAAAAAAAACAAACAAAAAAAAAACAACAAAACACTTAGTCCATGTTTTGAAAGTATATGTAAGATCAGGACAGCTACCTGCGTTCTCTTTTTCTAATATACATTTTGACTACATCATGGTACTTAATGCATTATACGTAAAACTTGTCATTCTCGACCTAAAATTAGACACTCAAAGTCTTATATATGGACGTTTGGTGTGTACTGAGGAAAAACCAAAGACTATTGACCATGCCATTGATAACATTGTCCACCTTCTTTAGAATTATTAACTGTGACAATTTGAAACACAGTGCAAAGCTGAATGCTCATTTACCAGCAAATAGTCCGGTTTGGCACCATGTAACATAAAAATACAAATTTTACACTTTTATAATTCCAGTTTGACATATGGAGCCTGATAAAGCGAGCAAACACAGCCGACCCATACGTCATGATGGCGAAGCACAGAATGAACAAAACTATGTCGAGGCGTCCGAAAACAGCTGGTCATCGAGTGGCGAGGCGGCGCCGAGGATCGGTCGAGGAAAGCTCAACAGAAGAGTCTTTGAGAAGCCATACGAGTACAGAAATATACGATTTCGAATATTCGTTTACAGATGATTATGATTTTGATGGTACGGTAAATTATTCATCTAGATAAGTATATGTTCGCTGCTTGGATACGATGGAGTATGACGACTATTTTTTTTTTATAGTACCATGGCTTTTATTTTTGAATCAAGATCGCAAAGTCCAACCTACGATAGGATTCTTTAAACTACATTCTGGTATCAAACAACGAATGTCTCTTTATTTAGCATGCAACTTACATTATCTTTTAAAGTATAAGCAATGAGAAAGACCTTTGGTCACCGCATCTAGTTTTATAATATTTGAAAACACTGATGTTGTTTAATCTAAGCCCATTTGCAGCGGATCATATCCTTCGTTTTCCCAACATGGATAACACTGTCCTTTAATTTCTGATTGTGTGAGTGAACTCGTACATCATGATTTGAAACGTAACTCTGGCGACACGGTTAATTGTCGCCAATAAATGGGATACTCTAATTGTCTCTTGTCAGCGGACGACGATGTTGACCATATCCGAGGTATGAAAGAACGAGACCATTGTCAGGAGTTGTATCTCAGAGCATGTGCCAAGTTCAACGTTAGTCCAGCCGCACACTTCATGAAAGCGTTGAAAACAGAGAGAGTTAATCTGAACCACAGACAAATTGGCGCCTCGGGTGTCAAGGCTCTATGTGTAGCTCTAGTCGTAAGTATTGTTCCATGACTCATATTATATGAAACGCTCGCATCATCAAATGGCGACCAGAAGAACGTGCAATATATAATGGCAAAAGTAAAAGTAAAATTAAACAAACTGTAAATCAATGTAGAAAAACGATGATAGATAAAAAGGATTTTTATGACACTTATATCTTATTCGCCTGAGTTACACTATTAATTGTTTTACAAAATTAGGATTACTCCTGGTGTATGCCTAATGAAATTCCAAGTAAGAAATCTAATCATTTTAGATGCCGTCAGCAATATGCTATATTTTGTTTTGTTTTTCAGCATAATTCCATAGTCCAAACCTTAGACTTAGCTGATAATGATATGGGTCCAAAAGGTGCTGAATATATAGCTGACATGCTCAAGGAAAATAACTTTGTTGTTAATTTGGTAAGTGAAACTAAAGCTAAGATCTGTTAACCTCCGATGATACCAAACAAAATTAACACTATAGTCAGTAAATGTTCAGTGCTAAGAGGGGAGGGTACCAGGAGTGATTCCTGAAAGCCAGCGCGGATGAACTATCGCACTCAAAACAAGTAGTATACACCATTTAAGAAAGAACGAAAAAAAAGAACTGTTGTTTAACCTCAAATACAAATTCTAACAAACTATTTTATATATACTATTGTTGCATGAGAAAAGTTGATTAAGTTTATATGAGCCGCATCGTGAGAAAACCGGATTTTTGCCTAGGCGAAAACAAAGGCGCAGATCAGCTTCGCGGTAACCGCGAAGCTGATCAGCGCCTTTGTTTTCGCTACTCGGATAGTACAATTCCTCTTCTACTTAAATCCGAAATTTCAAGCTTCTAGCTCTTTTCTGAGCTTGTACAGGCCGGTTTGTGTCGGACCTGGTCGGAAACCCCGAAGACCGGTTTTCTCGCGTCGCGGCTCAATTATGTCAATAAATTTTCCCTGTATTAATTTTCAGAATCTTGCCGAAAATGATCTGGGTGTTACCGGTGTTAAACACATTGTAGATATTGTAAAACAGTTAGATTCGATACACAGTCTCAGTCTCTCCGGTAAGATCCTTTGCTTACTTATCTCCTTTTGGTATAAAAGCGTGGCCAAATAATAGTAGATCAGAAACCAGAGAAAATAAATGACATTTTAGAAGTATTAAAGTAATCAAATAAAATGGTATGAAAAGGGTAAAGTAAGCAATGATTAGGAACTGATACAATCAGAACTAAAGTCCCACCTTAAAACAGAGGTGGGTTAAAGCCAAATTGACAATGATTCAGGTACTGATACAAAGAGCAGTCTTGTTGTGAAGAAACGTTCCATTGTCATTATGATAATCTTTTGGGAAGGGTTAGTTTGGAAATTTCACTCACCTGTAAGTTATATTTTTATAAATATATAATTATTTAACTGATATTTACCTTTTACCTGTTACTTTTGAAGGAAATGGTATCAGGGAATGTGATTCCGAAGTCATCAGGCCACTTCTAGAGGTAAGAAAGAGTGTACCGGGTCAGATAGACTCTAAAGAAATTGGTTTATGAACTGACATAGGTCGTCAAAAATTGCTTTTGACTTTTGGAAGAAAGGTCTCCTTGAATATATAAATAAAATATAAAAGCTTGATCCTTTGGAAGCAGTGAAAACGTTCAAAGGGATGTAGTATGGGTCATATTGCGCAATTTCGGCTACTGAACCCTCATCAGTGACCCTTTATAAACCGGCGACGATAGCCAGATAAGTATACTGCAATTTGAAAAAATTACACAAGCTAAGTCTAAATTAAAGACACATGCCTAAACGTGGTCAAATAATCAAAACATTGTTTAGAAGATGGCTCTAAACGTACAATTTTTATTACTGTAAATATTCTAACCGACCTCATAGGACCGAAAGAAATAATATAATCTGCACTATGGGTGATGTACGGGGAGACATTTTAGGGCCGCCATCCGGCACGACGCCAGCTGCAGTAATAGCAAATAAAATATAAAAGCTTGATCCTTTGGAAGCAGTGAAAACGTTCAAAGGGATGTAGTATAGGCCATATTGCGCAATTTCGGATACTGAACCCTCATCAGTGACCCTTTATAAATCGGCGACGATAGCCAGATAAATATACTGCAATTTGAAAAAAATTGCACAAGCAAAGTCAACAGTTTTCACTCGTTTCTGTTGATATTTAAAAGTGAACGTACGGTCAATTCGCTCAGTTCCAATGATAACGTTAATTAAATATTATAACTGAAAGTATCTCATAAGCATGTATTTATTTGCTTTCCAACAGTGAACTGTTCTCGACTGTAATTGACTTCTATGTAAGCATAATCCTCGTTTGTTCCAGGATACAATGAAACTGAAACATTTAGATTTGTCTCACAACCAATTCAGGGAGGCAGGAGGTGATGTGCTAGGCTTTGCAATAGGTAGGAATATGTCAGGAATAATAAATATCTGATTTCTCAGAATATCCTCGCTGATCTCAAATCAAATACACCCACATTGTTCAGATATTTTCAAATAGGAGGCAGTATATCATAAAAGATATGTGAACGCATAATGGGTAAAAACAATTAAACAGCAGAAAAAACAGCTTTCTCTTTTTACCCAACCAATATAGAACCTTAACTTGACATTTTTTTTCCTAATAATATAAAGCAAGGATCAACATTTTTAAGCAATTGTGTAATGATGTTGATTATTTCCCTAAATCTAAATGAAGATATTTATGTGGCAAACCAAAGACTAATATCTTTCATTCTCCACACTGTTTTATTGTAGCCAACAACGACACAATGGACTCACTAGATCTCAGTTGGAATCACCTGAGAAGGGACGGTGGCGTGCTTGTAGCAGAGGGTCTTGCTGTGAGTTTAACATTTAATTCATATATGACAAATGGACTTACCCATTATTATAATTTGGGCGATATGAGTCCATTGTCATCTTTTGGGGCATCAGAAGTTATTTTGAATTCTTAATCCATTTTTTGATGAAATTCCTCATTTTAGCAAACAGAATAGCCCCAGATGGAAGCCGCATTGTGCGGCGTCACATCTGGGGCTATACTATTTTGCCTATCCCATAAATATGCCGCTTATGGCTTGCTAGTTGGAAAACGTTTTCACTGCTTCCAAAGTATCTAACTTTTATATTCTCTTTATAAAATACAAAACTTTTCCATGGTCAGATATCTTAATCAATCGGAAAGACAACAGTTTTCACAAAGTCGTAATTGAAATGTAGCCAAACTGCCTTTCGTCAAATATCATAGTGAGAAAGAATTGAGGTCATTTTCAGATAACACAGATTTAGCGATAAACTAGGCTACAAGGTATTCGACAGGAATGTTCAATGGTGGAGCCTCTATGTAAACTACACTTTTCTTACATACCTCTATCATAAAGATAGAAAAATTCCGGTATTTTAGTGGTGGTAGATAAATCGATCTTACACTGCTGGCTTGGTTGCTCATACAAGATAAGAAAAACACGCGACTAAATTCGATCGTTTCTAGCCCAAAGCAGCTGCTTGCAGCAATAATGTTCAACAAAACTAGACTAAATTGGTGTGAATTCATTGGGCATAATCTTGATTCACGCTCGTTTTCAACAAAAAACAAATCAAAACTGCATCTCTTTTCACTTTGACAACCATTTATTTACATTTGACGTCATATCCGTAATAAACACTACGTCATCAGAGTTAAACACGGTACCAGGTTACTTTACCGGTAAAATGAATTAAGGCCTAATCGGGGTATGTAAAAAAAGAATCCATCAGTGGTGGTCAGTGGAGAAAGGAAAATCTCAACCCTCGGGTCCATCGTTCCAGTGGGAAACTCGGCGAGCCTCGTTTCCCACTAGAACGGATGGACCCTCGGGTTGAGATTTTCCTATCTCCACTGACCACCCATGATGGATTCTATTTTTCTGCTTCCAGGAAAACACATGTTTAAAGACGCTCAATCTTGCCTGGAATGGTCTATACTTAGACGGGTGCAAGGCTCTTGCGAGAGCATTAGAGGAAAATACCACTTTACTAGAACTAGATCTCACTTGTAATAGAATAAGCAAAGAATGCCTTGATAAACTTATGTCGGGCTTGCGGAGGAACTCAACGTTAGAAATTCTGAGAGTAGGTATACCATGCTTTAGGTACGAACCGTTATTGGATGAATTGGGTATTCCGAGAAGTACAGTACTGTAATTGATATTTTAAATTCGAACTTGACTGTTTGTCACGATTTTGTCTGTTGATGAGTCCTCTGATGCTTGGGGATCTGCATATTGGCACAAACCAAACGTCGAAAAGCAAGAAACGGATTGGAATATTCAAGGAAATAATGATAATAATAATAATAATAATAATAATAGTATATAAAAAAAACCAACAGACAGTTTCTTTCTTTTCATGTTGACAACAAGCCACATGTTGTGCAAACTAAACACAAGTAATTAACCGAGCCGCATCGTGAGAAAACGGGATTTTTGCCTATGCGAAAACAAAGGCGCAGATCAGCTTCGCGGTAACCGCGAAGCTGATCAGCGCCTTTGTTTTCGCCACTCGGATAGTACAATTCCTCTTCTACCTACATCCAAAGTTTCAAGCTTCTAGCTTTATTCTGTGACTGTACAGGTCAGTTTGTGTCAGACCTTGTCGGAAACCCCGAAGACCGGTTTTCTCGCGTCACGGCTCAACCAATGTATGACGAATGGACTTGCACATCATCATCAGTTGGGAGAGTCCACTTTCATTTTGTGGGACATCAAGAGTGATTTTGAATTTTAATCTCGACGGATTTCAGCATAGCCCCGGATGGAACGCCGCGTTGTGCGGCGTCACATCTGGGGCTATACTGTTTGCTTATGTCCCATAAAATGGACGTCAGCCTTATACGGAATAATATTAACTCATTTAAGCCTGGCGTCCCTTTTATGGGACATAGGCAAACAGAATAGCCCCAGATGTGACGCCGCAGAACGCAGCGTCCCATCTGGGGCTATTCTGTTTGCTTAGAGAATTTTCATCGAAAAATTGAATAAAATTTAAAAATCACTCATAAGACCCCTAAAAATGAAAGTGGACTCACCCAATTGATAATGATGGGAGAATCCATTCGTCAAATATGGGTTAAAATACGTAATGTTCCTGCATCTCATAAGTACATTGGAGAAGATAAAGTCAGTAATGTGTTTTATTTGGAAGAAAACATACTAAAATCTTAATTATTTTTCAGCTCGGATGGAACCCGATCACTCCTATTGGTGCCATGGAATTACTTCAGTTTGTCAATGACAACAAAAACTGTGCTATTAAAGAATTAGATCTGTCGGTAAGGTTTGCTTTTTTGATTATACTCGTAATTTTATTTGATTATTTTTTCCACAAATTCTTAATGTATACATAACAGAAAATGATCTGTTTAGTTTATCTTTTTTCAAATGATAAAGCTATACCGAAGAAAGGCTATGTTTATTTTTATATCACAATGTATATGGAGTGAAAATTATGTATGCTTTATGCTCAAAAGAAAAAGTTCGTCACCATTGGGACTATTAAGGATGAATCGTCGATAAACTTTCTAAGCTCAAAGTAGATATGCACCAGTCTATTTTCTCTCATACAATATATGTCCAGAGAACGACGTATATCGAAACTTATCGTAGTTCCCCTCCACTCTTCCCTGGCTGTACGACTGCACCCACACCGGTTTGCCCTTACACACATGAATATTGACGGTGTTGGTTCCCTGAACGTCGTGGTATTTCTTGGTCCCCTCCGCTATAGCGCCGATGATCACCTTGCCGTCGACTACTAGGTTCAGTCTAATCTCGTAGCTGTGTCGCTGTGCCACGACAACGGTGAAGGTGTAAACACCAGATACAGGTGCTCTGAAAATAAGTGTGGCCATCATTTAGAAGCCAGACCAGATACTAGAACAACACAAGAAACAATACAACACATGACACCGCTTAATATCAGGAAAATATCTCTATGAAAAGTATACCCTCTTGAACCCCAATATTATTTAGTAAAAATGGGGTGTAGGCCTATACATGTAGGGGTATACCTATTTTCCTGATTTTGACCCAAACATAGATTGTGGGTATCCGTTAAAACTGCTTCAGTGAGGCGGTTTTAACCTGTACCCGCAATGAATGTTTTGAGCAAAACTATAAAGTGTATCATTTTTTTTTTCAAATGAAATTTTCATTTTTACAGTTAAAATAGGTATATATTGGATAGGCGAGTGATCGAGTTTTCATAATGGTAAGCTAGGGTGTATCTCGTCACATAAAGCGGCATGGTTCCATTATCCTGTTTGCTTTGAGGAATTTCATCGAAAATTGAAATGGAAATTTGAAATCAAAAGTGAACTCATACAAATAACTATAATGTTGTGCAAGCCCGGGGTGCAAGCCCATTTGTCAGAAATGGTTTCTGTTCCATTAAATGATGTGGTACCTGAAAATCCCAGTGGACACCTCATATCCATTGCCGTCATTAAGTAGCACTTTATCAAACTTGACGTGTTGGTTTTTGCCGAGAGTGCGGTCAGCTGATAGGTAGGCAGAGAACGCGATCTTCTTGTTACCCCACCAATGACCTAAACAAACACAAGATATGGGAACTGAATTTTGCAAATCGATAGGCGACTGAAACTTGTATACTAGTTTTCTGTGGATGGTTTTGCCGCCTATTGGGAAATACCTGCTCACTCAGCTTACGATATGTTTTCTTAGTATAAGTACCTGTCAATTTAGTGTTTTCCCACCTCGATTTTTGGTGTGGGAATTTGGTTCTGATTGCACCATTTCCTGATAATTGTTTACTTTTACCATTTTTATGACACGAAAGTGACTCAGACGGACAAACTCTTTGTCTGGAAACAAGCAACATGCATATACAACCAAACATATAGACATACCGACTTCATTTTCATTCAAATCATTATCAGATTCCTGTTTATCATCTTCACTTGGTGCGTCATCAAAGCTGAAGTCAGCAGGCTGAAGGTCAAACTCTGTAAGGTCAGAGCTACGTGAATCGTCTTCCTCTGGTACGTGCGCATGCTCAGTCTTCGCGTCCTCTCCGCTGTCGTCTGCCGGAGACTGTTCCTCGATGAACATTTCTCTGATCGTGCTGGCGTCCACAGACGTGTGTACAAATAGCAGAACTGTTCCAAGGAACAGGACTCGTAAATGATCCATCTTCCACCAGTTAGCTTGAAAGAATTGTGCACTATATTGTAAAAATGTAAGGGACAACATTTTAGGTCATGATACACTTGCAACTGATACAACTTGATTTTTAACACGAATGTGCTTGAAAAAACAAAAACTTGCAGGAATCAATGGTAATCCTAATTTAGCCTTAAAGTTTCTGAAATCTTAGAAAGATCGAAAGATCCTATCGTGTAATATTACGATTTAAACGAAGATATTCTAGTGGCGAAGCCATTTTCCTAAATTACTGTAGGCATCTCATAAACAATAACAATGGACATATGAAGAGCCAAATGCACGCATATTTTTCTTTGAAAAAAAAAAAGAGAAGTAAAATTGAAATCGAAATTTATAGATGCAAAAATGAAAATGGTTGTTTTGGCTTACATTTTTTAGCGGTTCTAAAGATTAAATCTGAGTTCACATGGGCAATTTTTCTTTGGCAATTTAGTGTTATCATAGAAATATACTCGTATAACCTAAAACCTGTGGCAAAGTTTCATCGACAGATATCTATGGCAATGGTGACGCTTTGTAAAATTTGCTCGTGTGAACAAAGATCTTTGCCAAAGTTATTTGACAATGCAAAGAAAAATTGTCCGTCTGAACTTAGCTAAAAAAAAACTCTGAAATGTATAGATACAGGTCTGCAAACGAAAGATTGTACTTACATGGGAGTAGAATGGCTTGAACAGCTACTGCTCTGGTGTGCGATAGTGATTTGGCTTTATATGATGACCGTCGTATCCGGGAGACTGGACAAAACCCGGCACAAAACACATGTACGCACATCTACCAGTGTTGACGCCATTTGGTGGATTATTGTAACTAAGATTATTTGAATAGATGAAGATGGCAATGACGTACATGACAATATGTATTCCTGGCTGATCTGAGTCGTGGCATGGGCAACGTGTTATAATACTAACCTTGTTGTTTTGAGGCTCGTTTGAGGCTGCGTCTATATATAATTATTCAGGATATATCGTTGTATATGAACGTCATTAGTTTCCGAAATGTATCGAAACATTTGATCGATTTCCTGAACAATGGTCAGAACAGGATCTGGGCTGATGACCCTCATACTCCAGTTGATTGTGATAACCGATATAATATGAGCCGCGTCATGAGAAAACCAACAATGTCACTGTGGGCTGTGAACAGGTCCAACGCAAACCAAGCTGTACAAGCACAGAAGATGGCTGGAGGCTAGTCTGGAAACTTTAGAAAGTAGAGGAACTGTACTATCCGTCACTGCAAAGCTGAGCTGCGCCTATGTTTTCGCAGATGCAAAATGTTGTATTTCTCATGGCGCGGCTCATATATTTTTACTACTATCAAATGATTCTACAAATAAGGCGCGGAAAAATTAATTCATAGAGTCTTAAAAATATCGAAATTTTTCCAATAAAATTTTCATTTTTTACAGCTCAAGAAAAATATGAGCCGCCTCATGAGAAAACCAACAATCTGCATATGGAACACAAAGACGCAGATCAGCTTCGCGGTAACCGCGAAGCTGATCAGCGCCTTTGTTTTCGCTACTGGGAAAGTACAATCCCTCTTCTTCTTATTTAAATCTGAAATGAAATTTCAAGCTTTTAGCCATCTTCTGTGCTTGTACAGCCCAGTTTGTGTCAGACCTGTTCGGAAACCACATTGTTGGTTTTCCCACGAGGCGGCTCATACGTTTATTGCAAGGGCGTGTTTTCGTTATGACACTTTCACGTCAGTTACCTTTTTCAGGATCAACTAGTCGAACCAGCATTTGCGGCCCTCGTTCTGGAAATGGAGTCTAAAAAGAATATCAAAGTCATTTATGGAATGGTAATATATATCTTCTCCAGATGAATGTATAATAACAAGGGTGTCTTGTTATATGATTTTAACTATGTTGTATGTGTGTTAGTTATCAGAATTAAACAAATTCTCAGGACAGAGATTTAAAATTTGATTGTACAATCCCTGTACCTGCTATTTCTACTTAACTTCATAACCTTATATTGAAAGCTTCTAATTCTTAAGTTACAAATGCAAGCCTGAAAGCCACATAGTTCTTAAAGACGAAATACATAAACCATTAGCTTGCAGATTATGATTTTCATTTCGTTGCTCATTGCTGTGCCCGAGAGTACCTTGAATAATTTGCGTCATAACTTATTTTTTACCGCCATGAGCTCACAAGCTCTTAGATATTATTATTCAACTGTATGTTGTCAGGTGCGAGGTCAAGATGCCCGAGGTGACGACGACGATGAGAAACAACTTATGGATGAAAACCCTATCATCGTGTTGATGGAATTCGGGAAACTTATGGGCTTCAGACTTATGGACTTGTTCGCCGCTCTAGATAAAGATGGTAGCAAGTCCTTGGATCATAATGAAATCAGGACTGGTCTTAGGGTTAGTTTAGGTTATACATTCATATGAAATAATAAACGAAAGGGTGCTTTCCAAGGCAGTGATCATGCAGTAATTTCTCAAGCGAAAACAATAGATAATTCTGGAATCGTCGGAGCAAAACTATTACAAACTTTAAAAACGTAGGATAATTGCATACAGTGCAAACGTTAAACCGAGTCATATATAATACATGTGATATTTTTCTTTAGCGTTTGAACTTCTTTTGGTTTTGATGAAAGTTTTTTTTTATGTAAAAATGGTTATTTAAAGATGGAACTTTGTAAATAAAATGATCTTGCCTTGTCCTATTCAGTCACTGCTTTGTTTTAAATATTTACTGCTCAGTTTATTTTCTAGTTCAGACATAGTATGTCCCTCTTTATAACATCTATTACTTTATGAAATTATACATCCCTTTTTAAAAAATTCAAATGTTTTTTTTTTGCTTTCAACAATGCGGTGTATTTTTCAGATGGTAAATATTCCTCTGAGCGATAAGTGCATTGAAATTCTAATCCAGAAACTTGACGTAGATGGAGATGGTGAAATAGACTTTGGGTAAGTAATATTCAAAAATCAGGCATCGTATGCATTACGAAAACTTGCCCATGCAATTGAAAATTTTCAACCGAAAAAGTTTGATATTTTTCTTATTTTTGCTCAAAACATACATTGTTGGTACACGTTAGAGTACCCACAATCTATGTTTTGGAGCAAAAATAAGAAAAATAGGTAAACCGCTGCATACCCCAGTTTTGCTATATAAAAGTGGGATATAAGGGGCTATATATTGCACGGACATGTTTGCATGATGTGAAATACTTAACTGTCTGTGCTGAGTCCACTGATTTAAATACCTCCTTGTCGGTACCAACGCTTGCCCGTCATCATTATTTAAAATTGTATACAATTTTTCAAAAGGTACAAGTAAGCAATGATAAGGAAATGGCGCAATCAGAAAGAAATTCCCACTCCACAAGCCGAGGGGTGGGATTAAACTAAAATGACACTTAGGTACTTAAATATGAAAACGTACATAAGGCTCAACAGCACAAAAATTCGACTCCAAAACACAAAACAATTAGAACCACAACAGAAGTACCGCCTTGAAACGATCAAGTAATATAAAGTTACTGGGGGCCTACCGGATTTACAGGCGCCTAACCTCATCCTCATTTTCTGCAGTGGCTCACAACATTTTAGTTAGTTGTTCGGTCCTCCATAAGTAGATATGAGTTTGTGTAATTTGTTGACCTTTACTGACACTTTCTTAAGAGCCTCTGATAAGAAGACAACAGCCAAAATTTCGCAGTACGCCACACTCCTGTTTCGTTTTTCAGCTGTTGGTGGGACATTAAACCCCAAATCAATCAATCAAAGAAAATCGTTTTCTTTTGAAGGCATTGATGTCAGTTTATTAAATCTGAAGTTATTATCAATTTGTGCTGACTTGTACATCTCCTTCTGCTACAACTCCAAAGACATGTTTCCTAATAAAACCAATGGAAGGCAAAAATACAGGATCAGAGCAATAAAACACTTAATCATGTAAAGTATGGATTCCTTACCTTTAAAATCATGCACAATATTAATTTGTTTCTATGTTATATATTATCATGTAATATATTATGTGATAGTTTGTATCTTTAAAACTATTATATTTCATACTTTGTGTAAAATGTATTCATTTCTCTTAGAGAGCTAATGGCGGCTCAGACACATCACCGGAAAAAGATGAGCAAGTTTTACGCTGCCCAAGAAGGGGATATTGACGTTGAAGACACAGAAATAGGGAGAGTCAGAATAAAACTCACACGACTGATGGCGAAGAAGATGTCGGGGAATCCAGCATTTAAACGTAGTGTAGAACAAATGCAGAACTTGTTGCATGCTGGCGGCAGTGCACAGCTTGCTGATAAAGTTAAGGCAGGCATTGAAAATAGAAAGAAAAGACAGGAGCAGTTAATACAACAGCAAAGTGCACGGCCGCCGGGAGCAATGATGCGAATGCCTATGGCTAGGAGCAATAGCTCGTGGAAAAGTTTACACGTGTAGAAATTAACAGCTGAAAATTATAATACTATGAAAATTAAGTTGCTTAATAAAACATTTTAGTCCAGTGAGGAAAAAAGCAATGCAAAGAAGTCGGTAGGATGTGATTGGCATGAAATCCACAGGATTATTTTTGGCAAAAATTAATTGCTCATTTTGCAGTGTTAAATTCTAAAAATGATTTAAATACTTTAGCTGAATGCCTAGTTTTGTTAATCCTTTGTGTACGCTTACTAACAGTAAGAAGCTTGTGCTGAAAAATAGTGCCGACATTTATGATAATGCTTTTTTGTTTATTTTGATAAGAGCATTCGCATGAGAAAACCAACATTTTTGATTACCGACCAGGTCCGACACAAACCCGCCTGTACAGCCACATAGACAAGCTAAAAGCTTGAAATTTCGGATTTAAGAAGAAGAGGGATAGTACTATCAGCGTAGCAAAAACAAAGGCGCTGATCAGCTGTACAGTTACTGCTTAGCTGCGTCTTTGTTTTCGCACATGCAGATTGTTTATTTTCCGGTAAGGTGGCTCATAATAAATATAATCAAATTCTTTGGATGCTTTATAGGTAAATCTTGTTACAGGCTGAACAAGACAGGTATATATTCAAAAACTTTAAAAGATTAATCTGAAAATAAACAGTTTCCTTTTTCTTATCTTTGCAAAAACATTTTAAGAAGATGCTGAAGATTCCTTCTGATACTTTCATTACGAAAACTTGCCCATGCAATATACAGAGATTTTTTTCTACTGTGAAAATTGAAAATATTAATGTTTTTGGATACACATTAGAACCGCCTTTTCGAGGCGGTTCTAACGATTACCCACAATGTATGTTTTGGATCAAAATAAGAAAAAAATAGGTATAACCCTGTTTACCCTAGTTTTACTATATAAAAGTGGGGTATAAGGGGGTATATATGAGACGGACATGTTTTTGTGATGTCAATTGGATTTTATGTTTCTTCTTGTAGTTTCACAGTACCTTATTTGGTCTAAATATTTATCTTTGACACAACCTTTATTATTTCTATTCGCTAAAATATATACCATTCAATCGTTCATCTTCTCGAGATATATGAATTCTTAAGGGTTCTCGATACTATTATAATTGATAAATAAACCAGCAATTTTAAGGCATCTTGAAATAAAGAAGGAAAGCTACTAAAATTGCAAATAAATTGTTGGGGTATCCATGTTTTTTTTTTAATTAGTGATTTTCAAAAAGACGAAAAATGACTTTGTGAAATGCTTTTCAGGGACGAAATCTAAAATATGTCAACGGAATGTGTTTGACACTGACATCTTTACACAAAAATACTTTCCAAATAACACAAATGAAAGGTTAAAATGAATATACGCATTCTAGGACAAAATACATTTTTTGCAGAATTCATATTTTTAACATATTTGTCAAGTACACACTTACAATGTCAAAACCTGATTTTTGAAAAGGAAAATGCGTATCAAATTAGATATTGTATAAATCGATAGGTATTCCCACGCTTTTTAAGCTGCTGTAAGCATTTGCTACACCTCCACCTCTCACAAAGATGTATATCTCGGCGTATTATCAAACCACAAAGCATCCAAATATTTGCAAGATTATGTAAACCTTCATGATCTTTTTACATTTGTTTGCGTGTCTGCAACAATCAACGCTTTTCGTTGTCACAACATTAGAAAACCAACTACGTTTGTGGTCCTCACAATATATTTAATCTATTTATTTACCGTAGAATAACATTACGGCATTTGTTATATAACACCATATTTAATCTGCTTTTATTTTTGTATTTTATATTTTGCTTGTTTAACAACCGCTTCAAGAGCTGTTGCTTATTAACCCGGGAAAACTGGTGAGTAGGCATTGCCATTCATATTTAATAGCAAACATTATATAAATGTAAATCCATCTGTTTTTATTCTAGTTGTGCTTTAAATGCAGTGTCATAATTTGCTTTGATTAACTTGCTAGACGTGCACATGGATATACATTGCAAGAACATTATTTGCTTAATCTTAATCTTTCGTATGTAATGATATAACAACAGTTAAGCACTAAACCTTGGAAACGAATCACATACACACTAAAATGATGAAATTTTCCTTTAACAAAATACGATATCCATCATTTTCCTGAAATAAGAAGAAACTCTCAGAACGCCAATTTAAAATTTTTCTTTCATTCCAGACCAATCAAGACGTCTTCTTGAACAAATGGGAATTTTGGATGAGGAGCCTCCTCCGCCACCAGCTAAATCAGAACACGAAGCCAAAACTTGAACATTAAATCAAATTAGTGAAAAATAAAAAAGACAGACTTGCATGGATGTCTTAAAAGCGTCACATGTGCACTGAACGTTTAAATAATTGTCATTTGATATTAAAAGTACAACTGTGTCGAAAATGTCTTTGTTTTGATTTATTCCATCAAATATAAATTAATTGTTTTTTCAAGTCGTGATGCGCCTAAACTATGGCGCATTCAATATCAAAAGGTACAAGTAGGCAATGATCAGGAAAAGGCGCAATCAGAAAGAAATTCCCACTCCAATAACCGAAGTGGAAAAACTAAATTGACAATTAGATACGTGTACTAAGAAAACATATTGTAAGCCGAGTGCAGCTATTTTCCAATAGGCGGCCACTCAGTTACCTAAACTAACTAAAATATGAAAACGCACATAAGGTGCAAACAGCACGAAATTTCAAACAATAAGAACCACAAAAGAAGTATCGCCTTGTAACGATCAGTAATACAAAATAACTGGCGGGCTTAAACTAGGTTTACATGGCCATAACCTCACCTTCAGCCTCTGCGCACCAAATAACTTACTGAAGCCCGCAGCAAAAGACCAGGTGAACCAGGTGGGCCAAGCAAGAGACTAGAAGCTCCAGCCCCAACCAACTAAAATGAACAGCTTAGTTATCAACTATGATTGTGTTAAAACCTAAGTATGCAGACTGTCGCATAACATTTAAGTAATACCGTATACGTCTGTAACGTGTAATTATTTTTCTGAACTTAATTCCTATAAGTTGTTGTGAACCACTGCAGAAGCTGAGGGTGAGGTTAGGTACCTGTAAAACCGGTTTAAGCCCGCCAGTAACTTTGTGTTACTGATCGTTCCAAGTCGATACTTCTGTAGTGGTTCTTTTTGTTTTATGTCTTGGTGTTTAAAATTTTTTGTGCTGTTGGCGCCTTATGTATGTTTTCATATTTTTAGTTAAGTTAAGGTAACTGAGTGGCCACCTATTGGGAAAATAGCTGCTCATTCGGCTTACGATATGTTTCATGGTATAAGTACCTGATTGTTAGTTTGGTTTTTTCCCACCTCGGTTTTTGGAGTGGGAATCTTTTTCTGATTGCGCCTTTTCCTGATCTTTGCCTACTTGTACCGTCTTAATTTTATAAACCAAGTCACCATAAAATTCTGGTTCCGAAAAGCCATCACGTAAAAGCGTCTTCAACCCAACATTAAATTTCGAAATCAAATAATAGTGTCTGCGACAAAATTTAGTAAATATTTTTCGAAGTTTGTGATACCGATAGCCCTGCTGGAGGAGTTTGGCTTCGCGCGCTGAACTCCGCAATATGATTGCAGACTCAGTTGCGAAATGTATATACCATGAGAAGCACTTCGAGGAACGTCACCATCCAAAAATGGAAAATTTGCAATATTAAAAGCAAAACGATCGCGTTTATCATAAATTTAATTTGCAATAGAAAGATGTAAATCTAAAAAGGGTGCTTCGGTATCTGTGGTGTTGGCTTTATTTAACTGTAGTTCAGGTGGAAAAATTGATTGACCATGCAATAGACAAGAACCAAGTAAAATTAATATCTTCAAGTCATCCCGACTACCGTATAATTATCAATTCGTAATTGGGTTAAAAACAAACCATGCAGACCGTCGCATCCCATTTAAGTTATATCCTATACGTTTAACATATTATTATTTTTCTAAACTGAAAAAAAAAACAACAACAAAAAAAAAAAAAAAAAAAAAAAAAAAAAAAAAAACATTCCTTCATTCCTTCTTATATGTTTCATACTGGTTCCGAAATGTCCTCGCGTAATAGCGTCCTTAACCCAACAATAAATTTAGAAATCAATTCATATAGTGTCTGCAATAAAAATGTAAAGACGTTTTATCGAAGTTTATGTCACTAAGTTCTGCTGAAGAAGTTTGGATGTTAAACATTTATTTCGAGCGTTGGAGTCCGCAAAATAATTGCAGACACTAGCAAACCTAATAAGCTAAGAAATGTTTACACCATAAGAAGCACGGCGAGGAACGTCACCATCCAAAACGGAAAATTCAAAGTCGTCTCGCTTATTCTTATAAATTTTAGATGAAACAAATTCATTCGAAACAGAAATATGAAAGATGAAAATCTAAAATTCAGACTTAAATATATGTTGTGTTGGCTTTATTCAATTGGTAGTTCGGGTGGATAAACTTGATTGATTATGCCTTCAAAATAAATGTTGTCAATGTTCAAAAAGTCGAATCAAAGGTCTCGACAATATCAGATGATTATCATGGTAAGAGAATCAAAGGTCTCGACAATATCAGCTGATTATCATGATTAAGAGAATCCATGAAATCGCTTTCGTAGCAGCATTAAAACAAATCAGCTTCAGGAGGGGCGTAATTTGTACGCATCGGAATTTCAACAATTTGTCTGTATAACTTGTTATACAGTGTTTAGCTTCGAAAAGTTTAGAGATAAGCAATGACTATGAATTAGTGCAATCAGAAACAAAGCTCCAACCTAAAACCAAGCGGAGAACAACCAAAATGCCAATTGAATATGGTTACAAAGAGAACTTACGAGCTTATGACTATTTCCCTAAAGGTGGGGTCACTCATTTACATAAATGTAACATAATATGAATACATATATAAATTGTACAGACAACATAAAGAACCACCAAAATACGAAACAAACAGAACCACAACAGAAAGAACGCATTAAAACGGTCAGTGGTTGGTTGAGGAGAGGGCTTAATTTTGTTTTACGGGACCAACCTCGCAGTCAGCTTTCGCAGTGGTTCAAACGATTAAGTTAGTTTTACCATTTTCACGTTGAAGCTCTAAAAGTCAATAATGACGGTCAAACAAATAAATTTATGTTTGTTCATAATAGCTCTGTCACACATTCACGTAACAGCGGCGTATCGCTCGCGTTTCGATACGCCGAGGTCTGAGCCGCATTTTGTTTGAGCGACGTATGTACCACGTACGTGAGACGTTCCTGCTACGTTCCCATGGCGTATCAGTGACGTATAGATCTGTATTCGTATGGAATTTCACTTTCGTATGTACGGCGTATCAAGGCGTTAGCACGTACGTGTGACGTATGTATGGCGTATCATAGTGTACGCGTGACGTATCTATGGCGTATGTTCTACATTTCATTCTTATCTGCGGCGTGTCTGTAGTGTACCAATTGCTTTTAAATACCTACGAGAACAAACGGTTGTGTTCACTTTGTTAATGCAATTCGCACATAACAGCTGTCAATTATCAGAGGTCGAAGATGCCACCGGAGAAATCTAGATAATCTTGATTAACACCGAAGAAAAAAAAACCGAGGTGTGTGTGTGTGGGGGGGGGGGGGCATCTCCAAGCTTTCCATCCTGGTCGTAAGACGACATGAACAAAGACAGAGGCTAAACCAAGCGTAGCCCTGAAAAAACCCTGTACAGCACCCCTAACCGTGAGAAACATCTGATCCATGATGACTTCGGAAAAACGAAAACGTTCATATAGAAGCATTAAGATTCTCTTGGAGCGCCACAAAATATTCCTAATACTCCAAATACGTCACACGTACTCCACAGCAGCGAAACGTGCGTAGCACATACGTAGCACATACGTCATTGATACGCGAGATACGCCACACGTACGTCGCTGATATGCCGTAGTCGAGGATACGCCACACATACGTCACACATACATAGCAGATACGAAAGGTACGCTGTACATACGTCACGGTTATGTGGCATGTTAATCTCGACGTACGTGTGGCGTACCAGGAGTATACGGTATACCTGCCATGACATTCGTATGCTCACGTATGTACGCGTGACGTACCTTTCTTGATACCTTTCTTGATACGCCGTAGATACGTGAGTCGATACGCAATAGTGTGACTGCGGTTTAAGAGTTCAGGCGGCTTGAAAGTTTGCGGTACACGAATATATAAAACTCTTATAAAATATGTTGATCTGCAAATTATCCACGACATGAACCCATCTTCAGCTTACATAATCGTGAATGAAAAATATAATCATGACCAAACAAACCAGGAAACATAACAAAATTATAATAAAAGCCCAGACCGGAAAACCCAGGACACGGACAATATAACTAAACGAACGAAAAGCAAGATAGCTAACACTCTTTTCTAGCTATCGAATACAAAATACATCACATGAAAAAGGTGGTACAAAAAAGCATAACTATTATATGCAAAGCTTTATAAAAACCGTCATAAATAAAAATCAACTCATCAGGGTTAACTGGTGTGACATATTTACTATAAACCTTTAAATATCCCAAAATTTTATGCTAGAGTGCGTCGATACTGACTGCATTTATTTACTGTTATTTACATGTTCATGCGAAAAATGATTTAGCCTTATTACCATGTATCTTTGAATTATCTGTACCCTGGCATAATGTTGGTTAGTCTCGCTCGCTAGTTACACTGGTATATACAGCGATGTCCTGATAATATATACACTCTGCATTGATATTATGTATATATAGGTTATGCGATAAATAGGGCCAATAACGTGTAAATGAATCATAATTGAATGTGTTATTATGTCACATGGGTTAGCACTACTGCAATTTCAAAGGAAGCTGACTATAACAGTGATTTATTTTTAGCGATTCATATTGATGTACATTCTAAGTTAATAATTATCAACGTATATTAACAACGGATACTGTCTTAAAGCATGGATCTGATTCTGTTTCTTGTTTTCGCCGTTGTGTTTCTAGTATCATATCTTGTTTTCTCAAAACCGAAAGGACTTCCGCCTGGACCTGCTGTATTTCCGGTTGTCGGCAGCTACCCATTTCTGAAGCAGTTACAAGGACGTTTGTCTCATGAGGTACATCTCGAAGCGTCAAAGAAATACGGAAATATCTTTAGTTTTAAAATTGGTCAGCAGTTATTTGTTATCCTGACGGGTTATGACGCGGTATATCAGGCGCTTGTGAAACAAGCTGATGTGTTTAGCGACCGACCCAACTGGCTTGACATTATGAAGGAAGCATACAAAGATGGGGCAGGTATGAAACAATGTAATTACTTTGGTATTTGCATTATTTACATTACTGAGCTAAAGTTGAATTATTATTGAGCCGCATCGTGAGAAAACCGGATTTTTGCCTAGGCGAAAACAAAGGCGCAGATCAGCTTCGCGGTAACCGCGAAGCTGATCAGCGCCTTTGTTTTCGCTACACGGATAGTACAATTCCTCTTCTACTTAAATCCGAAATTTCAAGCTTCTAGCTCTTTTCTGAACTTGTACAGGTCGGTTTGTGTCGGACCTGGTCGGAAACCCCGAAGCCCGGTTTTCTCGCGTCGAGGCTCTATTATAATCGAATATGTGCGCATTTCCTTGGACTCTTTATGATAGTGTTTCTGTGTCGGGAGGTCAAAATCCAGGTAAGAGTGCAGGTAGGGATTTATTATTGATTTTTTTTTGTGTGACTGGAATAGGCCTATTACATTACTGTATTTAGGACATTTTCAAATATTGGCTGAAATTTAATGTAAATAGTTTGAAATTTATTGAGGAAATGGCAACTGAATGGTCCAGTCCTGTCTGTAAGCTGATCGTGCAATTTTATTCCTTATGCATTATTTAATTGTTGCATGTTTATGTACAACAACTCAAGCAGGCATTTTTTCCAGTTTTACTACCACTTACTGGTACAGATTTATAAAGCGATGTATACTCACATGTTTTGAATAGTTTTTTTTCTCATTTTTTGTTTATTATAGGGATACTCATGCAGACATATGACCACAAATGGAAGATAATGCGACGGTTTGCACTACAAACACTACGTGACTTTGGCGTCGGTAAGTCATCGCTTGAAGAAAAGATCATGACAGAAGTTGATGCAGCCACAGAGTTTTTGGTGAATACCAAAGGTGAACCCACAGCGATGAACGATTTGTCGCAAATGATGATTGGAAATGTAATCTACGGCATCGTCTTTGGCCACAGGTACTGTCATTTGAAATTGATTATGTTATCATCTTAAAGCAAACTTTTAATAAAGAAAAGCAATTGTATTGACATATTCGTAAATAACATGCGATCTTGAAACCCATATCTTGAAACCCAGAAAAAACAGATAACATATATATGAGACAACAAATGAACAGAATGCAGTAGGAACCAATGGTAAAATGAGGGGGGGGGGGGGGGGACGGGGCTTTTTCGGCTACCTTAACCGGAATAACGAAAATATAAATGTATGAACAATTGACACCTTAATTCAAACCGACCGCTCTCTGGATAGAAATGTGGTCTACGACATCGAATTTTGACACAGGAACAATAAAATAAATAGGATGTAGTTAAAACTGTTTTTTGTCTTTTGTTTAGAATTGAATTATACTTTAGTACTACCTTTTAATTAGAAAAAAGTACAAATAGGCAATGATCAGAAAATGGCGCGATCAGAAAGAATTCCCACTCCATAAGCCGAGGGGTGGGAAAAAACTAAAATGACACTTAAGTACTTATACCATGAAAACATGTCGTAAGCCGAGTGAGCAGCTATTCCCCAATAGGCGGCCACTCAGTTATCTACCTCTTTCCTTTTACTTCATTATCTTACCATCAGGGAAACATGTCCGTGCAATGTATACCCCCTTAAACCCCACTTTTATGTAGAACTGGGGTATGGAGGGGTATACCTATTTTTCTTATTTTTGCTCCAAAACATAGATTGTGGGTACTCGTTAGAACCGCCTCGGCGAGGCGGTTCTAACGTGTACCCACAATCTATGTTTTGAGCAAAAATAAGAAAAATATCAAAAAAATTCTACTGAAAATTTTCTCTTTTTTTTTTTACAAATTTAAAAATCACTGTATTGTACGGGCATGTTTTCGTAATGCACTTCAATTTTATTGTAGGTATTCTTACGATGATCCAGATTTTAAGAATGTTCGAAATTTTGCTACAACGGCACTAAGTGGCCAGGGTCTTTCATCAGCTGCAATGTTTTTCCCTTGGTGGTTCACCAAGCTATTCATTAGAGAGGTAAACACTTTCACACTTCCTTAGCAATACGTTCGTATTTACTTGATATGATATTTACAAATAATATTCTTTCTTTATTTTAAACCCATTCGACGGCATAGTAGAAGACAAGGGTCCTGGGTTTGAACTAAACTGACATCGGGCCAAGATCCTTTCTTGACATAGTAGAAGCAGCGACATGACTTAAAATTGTTGACTGTTATTTTAAACCACAAAACAAACATACAAAAATATTTTTATTTTGAATTTTTCCGCCATATTTTAAATATATCATTTGTATGTGAATCGTCCCACAGGCATATGACACGAGGTTGAAAAAGAAAGCCAATATGCAGAAGCTGAAGCAGTTCATCAGCGATATGATCCAGAAACATGAAGATACGTATGATGAAAACAACATTCGTGACTTTGTGGATTTGTATGTTCAAATAAAACGGAATGACAAGGAAGATGATAGAGAGGTGTTTACCAGTAAGTGAATTAAAGGAAAACTACAAAATGTATGATTTTGTATGTGGCATTACAAGGGGAAATTTGCCACCGGATCACTATTTATCATTACCAAAAATCGCAATACCATATAATGGCTCCAATGATTTTGAGTTGCTTATCAATATGTTCTCCTTTATTCAAGCTAAATATTTGTTTTCATGATGTTCTGATGCTTCGTTTTGGCAACATCAACCTGTTGATAGTGGTGAACAAAAAGAATAAAAGGAAATATTCAATGATCAGCTGAACATTTTAAAACATTTCAAATTTGTACTGATACTAATACAGATTTTCTTTTTTTTTGTAGTTGGCAACATGCGGCGTGTAATCCTCGATCTTTTCTTTGCGGGATCCGAGACGACGTCGACAGCACTAGATTGGGCATTTCTCTTCATGGCAGAGTATCCAGAGGTTCAGACAAAATGTCAACAAGAAATAGAAGAGGTATGACATGTACATAATCACATAGAATTATTGGTATGGCCATCTCATTTCTTATTTATATTTTCACAACTCTGAAAATAGCTGTTTCATTTACAGAAATCAAGTAAACATACGTATTTGTCGGGTAGAATAAAACTAGACATTTTTTCGCGTTGGAATTGTTGATAAATGAACTATTAAATATACAAGAACAAGGAAGATCCAATTAGCCTGGCTGAGTATAGATAGCGACTCTAACCATTATATTATTTTATTTCTTGATATATTATGTATAGTTCTGCGTTACTATTACTATTACATCAGGTGTTCGGGCATCAAGAAATTACATATGCAAACAGAGGCAAACTTAAGTATGTGGAGGCTACAACAATGGAAATACAGAGACTAGCTACCATAGGTGAGATTGTTCTATAAACTGGTGAAAATAAAATATGACGGTGATCTTGAATTATAACAGGTATAATGCTCAAACACACACAAAAGGTAATTATATATTACACATCTTTACAGTCACGCAATTGGGACAGTTCTTTAGAACAGATTTTATGTTGTTATGATACCATTTGACCACTTGATAAATATTATATGTAGTGTCTACGAGGAACTATGTAGTATAAGAGTAATTCCAAGATTGCATATTGATATTGTACTTCTTATCTTGCCTATAATTCAGTGCCTCTATCTGTAACCCACGCCACATTGGTGGATACTAAACTGATGGGATATAACATACCAAAGAAGACATTTGTTATTCCGAACCTCTACTCCATCCATATGGACCCTAATGTCTGGGAAGTGCCAACCAATTTTAATCCAGACCGATTTATCGACACAAGCGGGAAGATTATCAAGAAAGACGCGTTCATGCCTTTTTCGATAGGTAACTTACAACACGATCATTATGAACTGTTTAGTGTCATTTATATCAATCTTCAGTTACTACATTTCCTAGATATATCTAACTTCTATACCGTAAACATTATTTTAGATGCTTAATGACCCATTAAGCGTGCATAATTGCAATCGGTTCATGATTATTCATTAATTTTCTTAAATCTTGTTAATACATGTATTGTACTGCCAAACCTTCTCTGTTTAACTTTCCAGGTCCCAGGACTTGTCTAGGCGAGCCCCTGGCCAGAATGGAGTTGTTCCTGGTCTTCGCGAACTTGTTACAACGATTCACCTTTGAACGAGAAGATCCAAACGTGAAACACAGTTTACAGCCCAGACTGAATCAAATTACCAGTTCTCCCCTGCCTTACAAAATCCGGGTCAAACAACGATGATATGCGTGCCTTAATTGTTATCAAATAGCAAGTTTCAATGCAAAATCGAAGGAAAATAAAGTTTTATCTGTTGGTTGTTTTAATATATACATCAGCTTTTAGAAATATGTCTCGGGTCCAATATGGGGATATTAGTAACATTCCCTCTTTTTCCTTAAATAAAAAACAACAACAACAACAAAATTTTCTGGCATATTCAATGCTCCAAGTGTATTGAAAATACAGCAACAACAACAGAAATAAGGATTAACAAATACAGCACACTCCTTTTTTATGCTTATAAAATCTAAAGCATGCACGAGTTTAATAAAATAGTGCTATATGCGCAAAATTGACGATTAATGTCCCTTATATCGGAACAATAGATGGGTGATTTGTATACTTTAAATGCATATGTTAGGACAAAGCCGCCATTTCGGTAACGCTTGAGAAAAGGTTCATAAAATCTTAATTTTGTATGTGAAGTGTATTTTTACAATGAAAATTACATTTTAGAGTCAAAAATTAAAATTAAACAAATATTACTGAAAACTTATGCTACCTCATTCAGTGGTCAAGTGCTAGGAAATGTTTAAAGGAAAATGACCGTATTACGCTTTATCTGTACTTAAGTTTGTGAATAGATCATACGTATATTAGAATGAGTGGCCAGAATTTGATCATAACAACCATTATTCAGAGTCGTATGTGTAGAACAAAACCTTCTTTCGATTAAATCATATTTTAAGCTGATGTATGTGGTTTAAGTACAAGAAAAGTTACGGAATTGACATGTTTTTCGTGTTACGGAAATGACGTTACGGAAATGACAGCTGAATTATCAATCATTACACAGAACCTGTTCAATTATTAAGAACGCAGATTGCTTGATTAACCCAATCAATTAATTAAAATATGACAGAAAATCGTCATTACCGTAACTTTCGACGTTATAGAAATGACAGTTACGGAAATTACATTTCATCTCATGCAGAATACGAATCGAAGTACCCAGACATTGTACATTATAAGCATGTATATTTATGTCGATCTTTTTGGTATATTAAGGCCTGATTTTGGCCTCATGCGTTGGTAAAAGATTGAAATTTGGAATTTTGAGGAGAAAAGTATTGCAAATAGCAGGTATAGGTCCCTGCTTATAAGTTCTAGCACAACTATCACATTCAAATTACACATGTTGCCATGGCAACGTTTGAAATATAAATGCCACGTTTTGGGTCTATTTTTCACCATTTAACATCATTTTCAACTACCGGCCCATGTGGCAAACAATTTCTTATTATGAAATAATTATGAAGTATCATCTACAGATATTGTATGCAAAGTATCATTTTGTTTGTAATGTGGGCTGGCACTTAAAAATTTAAAAATGTGTTCAGAAATTGTCAAAAATAGACCCAAAAGTGCAAAAATGTGCTCTATGGTTCTTCTGCACGTTGCCATGGCAACGCTTGTAGGATAAACGAAGTTTAAAAGACAAGACATGTGGCTGTTTTTAGGAATAGTTTTCTAACCTACTTTCCGAAATTTATTTTTAGCAGAATCTGAGGCCAATACCAGGCCTTAAATGCCCTAGGCCTTACATATAACAAGCTATTTAAAACTTAGTTAGGTTTCGATTAATTCATAGTAATGGAGACAAGTTATGTGCATTAAAACATAAATTGGCATGTTTTACGCATGGGTAACTGACAGGGACATAAAATGTACGATTTTTTTGGTATGACCCAGATAAAAAGACTGTGGCCAAAAAGAACAAGCAAGCGTTTGGCCAACGTGCGATTTAAAATACCATTGGCTGGGATGCTAACGTTGATCATTTAATATCATTCTTTGATGATATAGCTAGGCAGGCGCATTTTAATGATCAAAAAGAGAACTAACCGGCGTCGACTGTTGTCCGTGATACGGTTGGCCATATTCTCGAAAACCGTCTCTGTTACTATTTACTGAAATACAATGTGTACAGTAAATGTTATAAACCAGGTCACTAAATTTGAAAAAATATATCTCATTTTAACACGATTTTAATAAGATTGATTTATATGTGAACTTTTTCGGTGAAAAAAAATATATAGGCTAGGGGATGGTAGGATCGTCTTAATATTAATAGAAGCCCAACTACTCTGAAGGAGTTTATAAACGTTATATTTAGCAAATTTATTGACACGAAAAGTACAAAATATATGTTTCATACATTAAAGATATAAAAACAACACCATGGATCTGATTATACTTCTGATTTTCGTCGTGGTGTTTCTGGCATCGTATTTATTTTTGTCAAGACCGAAAGGACTTCCGCCCGGACCCATTGTTTTTCCGTTTATCGGCAGCTATCCGTTTCTGAAGCAGTTAAAAGGACGATTGCCTCATATTGTATACATAGAGGCAGCAAAGAAATACGGAAATATATTTAGTTTTAAGGTTGGTCAAGAGAGGTTTGTTGTCTTGACGGGTTATGAGGCGATAAACCAGGTACTTGTTAAACAGGCTGATGTGTTTAGCGATAGGCCGAACTGGATTGAATTCTTGAAGGACTTCTACAAAGATGGGATAGGTAAGGCCGCATTACTTATTGATATTTGCTTGTGCTATAAGCCTAGTTTAGTTTGAACCAGGCAAGCAACCCCCAGTAATTATATATTACTGATCGTTGTAAGGCGATTTTTATGTTGTGGTTCTAATTGTTTTATGTCGGTGTTGAATATTTATATCATCCATAGTGCAGATTATATTTTCCTTTTGGTTCTTTGAGATCAGCGAGGATATTCTCAGAAATCAGAAAATTATCGGTTTAGATTCATTTTCTAACCAACGTTTAATAAATTTGGCCCCATGTGGATTATATCAGTATGTGTATCGACTGTACTGTTGAAAGTTGCCACATTACAGTAATTTTCTTTACTTACCCCGTTTCTCATTAATATATGGATTTCAGTTATATTTTTATTTCTTATTTCCATTTTAATTTATACATTAGTCAAACGAAAAATACTATACTGTTGGCGATTACGTTGTTTAAGGAATACATGTATATGGGCTTGACAGTATGAGCAAAACCGTTCAAACCGAGTGACGAAATGTTGATTCCACAGTTCGCTGAAATAAATTTATGTCATTGCTTATCTATATGGTTTTAAATGTTTGATTTTGTTTCTTTTTCATATGGTAAGGGATAGTAATGCGGTCATATGATCTCAAATGGAAGACAGTGCGAAGATTTACTCTACAAACACTACGCGACTTTGGCGTCGGTAAATCGTCGCTGGAAGAAAAGATCATGACAGAAGTTGAAGCAGCTATACAATATTTGGTGGATACCAAGGGTGAACCCACAGAGATGGCCAGTCTATCACAGATGATGATTGGGAATGTGATCTATGGAATTATTTTTGGTCACAGGTATAGTGTGTACTATACGTAAGAGGAAAGAGTTTATTACCATAAACTGCACTAAACGTACGAGTAAAGTATAGTCAATCTGGTGATAGCATATGAACATTATACATGCTTTTACTTCATCAAATTTTCAAATAAAATACTTTTTACTCCCCAGAAGACAGAAATAAAAATAAACTGAGATCCTTTAAGAGCAGTGAGCATATCAATGAGAAAATGGATGGGCCATACCACGGTTTCGACTACAAAAGTCTCTTCAGTGACCCTCTAGATTTGGCAAAATGGAGCCAAAGAGAAATACTGTAATTTTCAACTTTCAACAGGCTAGTCGATACAAAGACTAGTATTATCAAAACAAAGCCAAATATATAAACGTTGGTTAGAAAATGAATCTAAACCGATAATTAATTTATGATTTCTCAGAATATCCTCGCTGATCTCAAAGGACCAAAAGGAAAATATAATCTGCACTATGGATGATGTACGAGGAGACTTTTTAGGGCCGCCACACGGCACAACACCAGCTGCAGTGATAGCAAATAAAAATAAACTGAGATCCTTTAAGAGCAGTGAGCATATCAATGAGAAAATGGATGGGCCATACCACGGTTTCGACTACAAAAGTCTCTTCAGTGACCCTCTAGATTTGGCAAAATGGAGCCAAAGAGAAATACACTAATTTTCAACTTTCAACAGGCTAGTCGATACAAAGACTAGTATTATCAAAACAAAGCCAAATATATAAACGTTGGTTAGAAAATGAATCTAAACCGATAATTAATTTATGATTTCTCAGAATATCCTCGCTGATCTCAAAGGACCAAAAGGAAAATATGCGCGCCTATGTGCGCCTTTTTCATTAAAATTAGTAAGCTTTCGCCTTTGTTTATGTTCTAGATATGCATACGATGTACGTGCGGAATTTTGCTTCAACAGGGGTCAGTGGCCAGGGTTTCACCTCTGCTCAAATGTTTTTCCCGAGTTGGTTTACAAAGATATTCATAAAGGAGGTAATCTCATTTTGTCAGACATTTTGCGACACTCACCCCCACCCCAGAGAGAGAGAGAGAGAGAGAGAGAGAGAGAGAGAGAGAGAGAGAGAGAGAGAGAGATGAATGTAATAATAAAATAAACCTGAAAATAAAAAAAAAATCAGATGAAAAGTCTGGCATTTGTCTTTGGATTCAGACACATAATATTATTACTTAAGAAACTTGAAGTACTAACGTTTACAGAATTTATCTTTAAACTTGAAAATAAGAAGCAAATGAATAATTTATGGACGGAAAGGTTAATTATACGTTTTGAAGCAATGTCTATTTGCATGTGTTGAAAATTTCAAATCATGACAGAATCATTTTATAGGCTCATGATAATAAGCTAAAAAGGGAGGCCAGTATGAACAAGCTTGCAGAATTCATGAATGGCATCGTAAAGGAACATGAAGAAACGTTTGATGAGAACCATATTCGAGACTTCGTTGATCTGTATGTTCAAATAAAACGAACTGATAAACTGGATGACAAGGAAGTCTTTACAAGTAAGTAAAAATGTGAAAGTAAGCAATATTAAGGAAATGATGCAAATAGAAAAAAATCTCTGTTATGGTTCTATTTGTTTTATGTTTTGGTGTCGGGAGTGCTGTTTGAACCGTATGTACGTTTTCATATTTCTAGTTACGTTCGGGTAAGTGAGTGGCCGCCTATTTGGAAATAGCTACTCACTCGGATTACGATGTGTTTTCTTAGTATAATTATCTAATTGTCAATTTAATTTTTCCCCACCTCGGTTTTTGGAGTTGGAATTTCTTTCTGATTGCGCCGTTTCCTGATCATTGCATACTTGGACCTTGTTACTCCAAATAAGCATCGAATACAAACCCTTTCAGATTTATCAATCACGGATATACCATTTATATACATTTGGGTTACTCTTTCTTGGCACATTGTGTCCGTGACTCTTTGTTTTGGCATCATAAATGCTTTATGATAAAGCCCATCAGTGACCCGTGACAGACAGCAGTGACCCGAGTAACAGACTTGTGTTTAAGTATAACATAATCCGTTTTAATTTGCATACATAAGTAAGACTCACAAACTGGGCCAGTGCCACAAACGGGACCAATCCCACAAATTGGGCTGAAAAAAATATCGAATTCCCACAAACTGGGCCTATTTTCTTTCCATGGGCGAATTAGCTTGACGTTACATTAAGTCGTTTAGACACCATTTTTATTTTTAGCTCACCTGAGCCGTTAGGCTCACAAGGTGAGCTTATAGTATACCCATGCTCCGTCGTCCGTCCGTCCGTCGTCCGTCGTCCGTCGTCCGTCCGTCCGTCCGTCCGTCGTCCACACTTTTCAAAGATCTTCTCCTCTGAAACCGCTTGGCCAATCAAAGCAAAATTTTACATGAAGCATCTATGGGAAGGGGGAACCAATGTGTATATAAATAATCCAGGTCACATGACCAAGATGGCCGCCATGCCCATATATGGTAAAAACCCTTCAAAAATCTTCTTCTCCGGAACCACTGGACCGATTTCAACCAAACTTGGCATGAAGCATTAATGGCTCAAGCACTACAATGTGTATATAAATCATGACCCTATGATGACCTTGACCTATTTTACGGCAAGGTCAACATAGGTCGCGAATGCATTTGAATGGCAAAAATTGTTAAATTGTCATTTAAAGGAAAAATCTTGCAGAAAATGAGCAGTAGGACTGAATATTAATGATTCTGAAAAAAATTGGGCACCAGGGGCTCATATGCCCCCACCCCGGGGCAATATACATGTATATCTCCATAATATTCAAACATCTTCTCCTCTGAAACCGCTTGGCCAATCAAAGCGAAATTTTATGTGAAGCATCAATAGGAAAGGGTAACAAATATGTATATAAAAAATCCAGGTCACATGACCAAGATGGCCGCCATGCCCATATATGGTAAAAACCGTTCAAAAATCTTCTTCTCCAGAACCGGTTGACCGATTTCAACGAAACTTTGCACGAAGCATCGATGGCTCAAGCACTACAATGTGTATATAAATCATGACCCTGTGATGACCTTGACCTATTTTACGGGAAGGTCAACGTAGGTCACCAATGCATTTGAATGGGGAAAACTTTTAAAATGTCATTTAAAGTGAAAGTCTTGCAGGAAATGGGCAGTAGGACTGGATATTAATGATTCTGAAAAAAATTGGACCCCAGGGGCTCATGTGCCCCCACCCCGGGGCAATATACATGTATATTTCCATAATATTCAAACGTCTTCTCCTCTGAAACTGCTTGGCCAAACAAAGCCAAATTTTAAGTGAAGCATCTATAGAATGGGGGAATCAATGTGTATATAAATAATCTAGGTCACATGACCAAGATGGCTGCCATGCCCATATATGGTAAAAACCCATCAAAAATCATCTTCTCTGAAACCAATAGACTGATTTCAAGGAAACTTGGCGTGAGGCATCGATGGCTAAAGTACTCAAATGTATATATAAATCATGACCCTGTGATGACCTTGACCAAGTTTATGGCAAGGTCAACATGGGTTGCCTGTGCATCTGAATTGGGAAAACTGTTAAAATGTCATTTGAAGGAAAAAGCCAACAGGAAATTGGCAAATGGACAGAATAAAGAAAATGGCCCAAGGGCTTATCTGCCCCTGCACTGGAGTTAAATACAATAATATTCAAACATGTTTATTGGTATATGCAGCTGATCTCAGGTGAGCGTTTACAGGACCATTGGTCCTCTGGTTATGACGTTAGTTATCCCAACGTTAGTTATCCCATCAAGCATTGAAATTTTGACATTAGACGGCGTAACGTCATTTCAGCGAGTCTAACATTTGGTGGTATCGGTGCAATGTCGGAAAACCGAACCATATTGAAGTTCTGAGTGGCATTAATTCTGTTTATTTGTGTTAGAATGGAAATGGACAAACTCTATATAATATTTTGCGAGATTTGTCAAGTAATAAATCACTGTTTGTTTGTCAGTCGTAAGAATACCATCTTGTATCCCATGTAAAGATTTGTCTACATTTATTAGATTGGCCAAGTTTGTGGAAAAAAATCGGCTACGAATTAAGCCCAGTTTGTGGGATTGGTCCAGTTTGTGGCACTTGCCCAGTTTGTGAGTCTTACACATATAACGCAATCGCTCGAAATTATCTATTCATTTTAATTAATCATGTGTAATTTTATGTACATGTTTTTTACTAGTTGGCAACATGCGGCGAGTTATACATGATCTCTTCTTTGCGGGATCAGAGACAACTTCAACGGCACTGGACTGGGCCTTCCTACTCATGGCAGAGTATCCAGGTGTTCAGGAGAAATGTCAACAAGAGATACAAAAGGTAGACAAAATAAACGAATGCAAACATCAATTACATAAAATGATGGCCAATTATATATTGTCTGTTATAAAACGGTGCAATCAGAAAGAAATTCGAAAAAAAAAAAAACCGAAAAAAAAAAAAAAAAAAAAAAAAAAAAAAAAAAAAAACAAAAAAAAACAATAAAGGCACCTACACTATAAAAACATATAGTAAGCCGAGTGAGCAGCTGTTTTCCCAATAGGTGGTCGCTCATTTGCCAAAACTTAACTAAAATATAGAATATAAAACCCGATAATAAACTTGACAGTTCTCCGAATTGTTCATTTTTATGTAAATGAAGGACTATAAATTAATTCTTTTTTATCGTAATTTCTCAAATTAAAGTACAACGTGAGTATTAGCATGAGCACGTTCATTTACCTGTAAAACTGGTTAAAACATTATAATTTATTCATATTACCTGTGATACATTCTAGTTCTTTTTAATTTTTATTTAACAAGGTTTTCGGACATCAAAAGATAACATATGCAAACAGAGGCAAACTTAAGTATGTTGAGGCTACGATCATGGAAATACAGAGACTAGCTAGCATTGGTGAGATAATTCTGTACACTTGGGAAGTATTAATGTGTCGGTCTAACCTTATTGGTACAGTACACTATCAGTGCAATGTAATAGTAAACAAATGTTTACCTTTTGTTACCTTTTAATGAAATTGAATGTTCAGTTATCGTGATATAGCTTCTCTAGAAGATTAAATCACAACGCGAAAGATTGAGAAAATTATGCAAACGGCTAAAGCGGAAATTTTATTAAGAATGCATCGTAAGTAATCTGTTTAGTTATGACAAAGATAAATAATATTCCCCTTGTGCGTTACTGATATTTTAAAGTTTACATAACCACTCGTTTGTTTTTGGAACATTGACTAAATCCCCTGTATTTGAAATTAAGAGGAGATAGTCTTTAAATGTCAACAAACGAGGATAATTCGAATAATCATTTACTTTGACCAATCAGCGTTTGTCTGGTAGTTGTTTTATTAACTAAATTCCCATACTTCATCCTGAATTATTTTACGTCCAATTCAGTTCCATTGTCTGTGGCCCACGCCAATTTAATGGATACCGAGCTGTTAGGATACAAGATACCCAAGAAGACCTTCGTTATTCCGAACCTCTACTCAATCCATATGGACCCTAATCTCTGGGAAGAGCCGACAAAGTTTAATCCGGACCGATTTATCGACGGTAATGGGAAGATTGTGAAGAAAGACGCATTCATGCCCTTTTCTATTGGTAAATATATCATTTTAACACCCAAGAGGATACACCCAGGGCATTTTTAGTTCAATAATACTGTTAGCCTTTCGAAAATGTTTGCCATCATGTGATTTTAGCTAATTCACGAATTCGTCGCCTCGAGATTTGAAAGTTGTTGCTAATATACATATAAGGGATAAAAATATAGATTCTACTATATCGCGAAATAATTTCTCGCTCGGGGTTCTCCCGTTTTCGCCCACCTACTGATTGGCCCGTCTCATATGAGCTGAAAAATTCTTGAATAAGTATAAGGTATAAGTACCTGATTGTTAGTTTGGTTTTTTCCCACCTTGGTTTTTGGAGTGGGAGTCTTTTTCTGATTGCGCCTTTTCCTGATCTTTGCCTACTTGTACTTTTTTGAAAGGGACGTTAATCTGAATTTAAAAAAAATCTGGAAAATGAAGGTTAAAAAAGAATATCTGATCTTAAAGTGTCTGTTTTTGTAATGAAATCTCATTATTCCTAATACTTCTCAACTTATTGTCTTCATCATGAATTTACACGAAGCGCCCACTTTAAAGAGCGGTTTAGTCCGTTTGATGCCTACACGTTTACTGAGTCGCATCGTGAGAAAACCGGATATTTGCCTATGCGAAAACAAAGGCGCAGATCAGCTTCGCAGTAACTGCGAAGCCGATCAGCGCCTTTGTTTTCGCTACTCGGATGGTACAATTTCTCTTCTTCCTAAATCCGAAATTTCAAGCTTCTATCCACCCGCTGTATCTGCACAGGCCGGTTTGTGTCAGACCTGGTCGGAAACCCCGAAGACCGGTTTTCTCACGTCGCTGCTCAAATTTGTTTATCTTGAACAGTCCTGGACTTCAAAGTACATTTCGTTTCCAGGTCCCAGGACGTGTCTAGGTGAACCTCTAGCCAGAATGGAGTTGTTCCTGGTCTTCGCGAACCTGTTACAACGATTCAGTTTTGAACGAGAAGATCCCAACGTGAAACATAGTTTACAACCTAGACTAAATCAGATTACCAATTCACCTTTGCCTTACAAAATCAGGGTTAAACAACGATGAGACGTGTGCGTTAATTGTCGGTACTGAACAAGTTCAATGCAAATCAAAATAAAGTTGTTTCTTACAAAAATCTTTTGCTAATTTTCTACACTAATAAGCCAAAACATTAACATCTAACGTATTCAATGCTCGAAATCAAATTTAAACAACGATTACATGTGTGCATTCATTGTTGGTACTCAACAAGTTCAACGCAAAATCAAAGGAAAATAAAGTTTTATCTGTTGGTTGTTTTATATAGACATATACATTTGGAAATACATTCACAATTACAGCAGAGTGCTACATGAGAATGATTCCCTCTGTTTCCGAAGTAATAAACCAAACACTCAAACATTACTACCATATCCAGTGCTCTACTAATACCGTGTTTCATGGTATAAGTACCTGATTGTTAGTTTGGTTTTTTCCCACCTCGGTTTTTGGAGTGGGAATCTTTTTCTGATAGCGCCTTTTCCTGATCTTTGCCTACTTGTATCTCCAAAAATAGTACAAGTTGAAACTCAACACACAAGAACAAAAAAAAAAAAAAAAAAAAAAAAAAAAAAAAAAAAAAAAAACAGCAAAATTATGATGAGCAACTGCACCACACCCCTATTTTTGCTAACATTTTTTTCATCTGAACGTGTTTAATCAAATATACAATATAACAACGAAATATAATAATGCATCTTACATCGGAAACAATAGATGAAAAAGTATAACCATAAAGAACAAGGAAGCGTTTGGCGAACGTGCTTAATAAAAAGTACAAGAAGTCAATGATCAGGAAAAGGCGCAGTCAGAAAGATATTCCCACTCTAAAAACCGAGGTGGGAAAACTAAATTGACAATTAGGTACTTATACACAGAAAACATATCGTAAGCCGAGTGAGCAGCTATTTCCCAAGAGGCGGCCACTCAATAACCCGAACTTAACTTAAACTAGAAAACGTACATAAGGTTCAAACAGCACACAAAATTTCGACTCCAAAACATCTAACAAAAAGAATCACAAGTGAAGTATCGCCTTGGAACAATCAGTACTTTTGGACGGGGCTTAAATCGATTTTACAGGGCCTAACCTCACCCTAATACGGTGGGCTTTTTTCCCGAATTCCGTCTCAATACCATACATATATTGGGATACAATATGTACAATATGTGTAATGGTTGTTTAAAACCAGGTCGATATATTGTGAAAAATCCAATATGTCATATACACGTTTGAGTACGATACTTTCGGATGTGCATTGGCAATGATTTTTTTGGGTATTCTATGATAGGATTATATTCTTTTATCAGAAGCCAAGTAACTCGGGTTCTTCATCACCAAGAGAGGATTTCAATGTTTTAAATTTTAACAAATATGTAGACGCGAAAAGAATACGATTTCTGTTATAGACCTATATATACGCGTATAAAACAAAAAGATGGATCTGATTTTACTTCTGATTTTCGTCGTTGTGTTTCTGGTATCGTATATATTTCTCTCAAGACCGAAAGGACTTCCGCCTGGACCTGCTGTATTTCCTGTTGTCGGCAGCTATCCATTTCTTAAGCAGTTACAATGACGTTTGTCTCATGTGGTACATCTCGAAGCGTCAAAGAAATACGGAAATATCTTCAGTTTTAAAATTGGTCAGCAGTTATTTGTTGTCCTGACGGGTTATGACGCAGTATATCAGGCGCTTGTGAAACAAGCTGATGTGTTTAGCGACCGACCGAACTGGCTTGGCATCATGAAGGAGGCATACAAAGATGGGGCAGGTAATGGTCCGTTACTTATTGCCATTTTTTGTTGGCTTGAATAGATATTTGTTTGAAAAGGTAGTAGAAAAATGATCAGAAATTGGTGCAATCTTAACCAACGTCTCAGGTAAAATATGATAACTCATATAAGCCTGGCGTCCCTTTTGTGGGACCTAGGCAAACAGATGTGACGCTGCAGAACGCGGCGTCCCATCTGTGGCTATTCTGTTTGCAGAGAGAAATTTCATCGAAAAATGAGATGAAAAATGAAAATCACTCCTAACACCCATAAAAATGAAAGTGGACTCAACCAATTGATAATGATGGGAAAATCCATTCGTCAAATATGGGTTAAAGTAGGTACTAATACACAGAAAGCAGCTACATTCAAATTTGTGATTACACATAAAATCGGATTTTATATCGAGGCTTTTAATTCCACTTCTAGGTACCTCGATGACCTTTTGAACATTGACAACCCTTATTTTGAAGGTATGGTCAATCAAATTTATCCATCTGAACTACAGTTGAACAAAGCCAATATCTCGGATAGCGAAGCCCCCTTTTTAGATCTACATCTTTCTGTTGCTAATGGATTTGTTTCTTCTAAAATTTATGATAAGCGCGATGACTTTGATTTTGATATAGTAAATTTTCCGTTTTTGGATGGTGACGTTCCTCGTCGTGCTTCTTATGGTGTATACATTTCGCAACTTATTAGGTTTGCTAGAGTCTGCAATCATGTTACAGACTTCAACGCTCGAAATAAATCTTTAACGGCCAAACTTCTCCAACAGGGCTATCGGTATCATAAACTTCGAAAAACCTTTTCTAAATTTTATCGTAGACACTATGAATTGATTTCCAAATATAATGTTGGGTTAAAGACGCTTTTAAGTGAGGGTCTTTCGGAACCAGAATTTTATGGTGACTTGGTTTACAAATTTAAGAAACTTATAGGAAGTAATGATTTTTCTTCTCAGTTTAGAAAAATCATAACACGTTACAGACGTATAGGTTATAACTTGAATGTTATGCGACAGTCTGCATGCTTAGTTTTTAACCCAATCACGGTTGATAACTATGCTGCCTTCTTTAATTGCACGCCGGTGGGTCGGGCGTCAGACTCTATGATGGCCCCGACTTAAAGCTATTCATTTTAGTTGGTTGGGGCCGGAGCTTCTTGTCTGTTGCTTGGCCCACCGGGGTCCAACTGATGTTTTTCTTTAGCTCCGGAGTTAGTAAGTTATTTGGCGCCCAGGGATCTCCATCGTCGGGCAGCTTACTGAATCTGTGAGTCCTGGTTTTTGATTCATCAGGGTGTTTATCATGATTTATTTGTTTGTTCTTGATGATTCATTTACTAGTTAGAGATTCACCACGAGGACCGAAGAACTAACTAAATGTTATGAACCACTGCAGAAGCTGAGGGTGAGGTTACGGCCGTGTAAAATCGATTTAAACCCGCCAGTAACTTTGGGTTACTGATCGTTCCAAGTCGATACTTCTGTGGTGGTTCTTTTTGTTTTATGTCTTGGTGTTTAAAATATTTTTGTGCTGTTGGCGCCTTATGTATGTTTGCATATTTTTAGTTAAGTTAAGGTAACTGAGTGGCCACCTATTGGGAAAATAGCTGCTCATTCGGCTTACGAAATGTTTTCATGGTATAAGTACCTGATTGTTAGTTTGGTTTTTTCCCACCTTGGTTTTTGGAGTAGGAGTCTTTTTCTGATTGCGCCTTTTCCTGATCTTTGCCTACTTGTACTTTTTTATAGTAGAAAGGCACCCACATATTAGTGAAAATATAGTTTTAAGCCACTGCTGATTTTCTGTTGATTGAAATGCTTGACTTTCTTTCCTTTACAATAAGGTATAATAATGCAGCCGCATAATACCAAATGGAAGGTAATGCGACGATTCACTCTACAAACACTACGTGACTTCGGTGTTGGAAAATCGTCGATTGAAGAAAAGATTATGGTTGAGGTAGATGCAGCCACACAGTTTTTGGTGGAAACCAAAGGTGAACCCACAGCGATTTGTCACAAATGATGATTGGAAACGTAATCTACGGCATCGTTTTCGGCCACAGGTAAATGCAGTGTGCTTTAAAATTAAAGTACATGTATGTTATAATCTTACAAAGGCTTTTGTTTACTGATTTAGATATTGAAGTATATTTATTTCTCAGAAGATTCATTGTGTACACTTTTTCATTTAAATTAGTTATTAAAATAAGTTATCTATAGTGATCTACCCCTTTATTTTGTTATAGATATGCATACGATGATCCTGATTTTGAGAACGTACGGACCTTTGCTTCAACAGCGATCAGCGGTCAGGGTTTTGCCTCTGCTCAGTTGTTTTTTCCCAGTTGGTTTACCAAAATATTCATTAGACAGGTAAATATTGCTATTGTTTTTCGGCAAACTATTGTATCATATTATTTTCTTTCGCGCGCGCGCACACACACACACACACACACACACACACACACACACACACACACACACACACACACACACACGTCGTGTCAGTGATCGTGGATGTATTCACTTTTTATTGAGATCCAGTCGCCGCGGAGTTAAGTCATAACAAAACTTAACACATGCTTGAACTTGCTTAGTACACGGCACAGAAATGTTGGGATTTGTGCACTTTTGTTGCAAACCAACGGTAAATATTGTCTGTCAACTTTATTTCTGAATGTATGCCACTAGCTGTTGCATCGTCACCAAAAGTAGGCAACATCTAAAACAAAATGTGCAATGCGTTGACAATCGCTTTTTTATACACGAGTAAACATTTTGTAAACGAGTTTGTTTGCGAATCTGTGGGTTTATTTGTTTTACATGCAGATGGTTTTATTTCCAATATGTGTTAACAAAAATGTGTCATTGCCTACTTGTACCAAATTTCAAAATGACCAATTTAATTTACAGGCACATGCTATGAGGATAAAAAAGAAGGCCAATATGGAAAAGCTTAAAGAGTATATTCAGGAAATGATCAAAAAGCATGAAGATACATATGACGAAAACCATATTAGAGACTTCATAGATCGGTATGTTCAAATGAAACTAAGTGGCCAAGAGGATGAAAGACAGGTGTTTACAAGTAAGTGTACGAAAAGAAAATAGTCGCAGTCTGTGGGATGAGTGTACCTTTTTATTACTATTTGGCAGGATAAGGCTAGATTTGGCCCTGAAGTATTCACTGCTTCCAAAGGATGTAACCTTTATATTCTACAGTTATTTGTTATTATTGCAGCTTGCGTTGTGTCGTGTGGTTATAAACCGGCGGCGATAGCCTGATAAATATACTTTGATTCCAAAATTTCAAAAGTCAGAAAAAGATTCCCACTCCAAAAACCGAGGTGGGAAAAAACTAAATTAACTATCAGGTACTTATACCATGAAAACATATTGTAAGCCGAATGAGCAGCTATTTTCCCAATAGGGGACCACTCAGTTACCTAAACTTAACTTAAAATATGATAACATACATAAGGCGCCAACACCAATGTAAACATCAAGACATAAGACAATAGAAACCATCACAGAAATATCGCCTTGGAACGATCAGTAATATAAAATTACTGGCGGGCTTAAACCGGTTTTAAAGGTACCTAACCTCACCCTCAGCTTCTGCAGTGGTTCACAACATTTAGTTAGTTGTTCGGTTCTCGTGGTGAATCTCTAACTACTCACTGAATCATCATGGACAAACAAATAAATGATAAACTCCATGATGAATTAAAAACGAGGACTCACAGATTGAGTAAACTGCCCGACGATGGAGATCCCTGGGCGCCCAATAACTTATTAACTCCGGAGCGAACGAAAAACAACAGTTGAACCCGGTGGGCCAAGCAACAGACAAAAGCTCCGGCCCCAACCAACTAAAATGAATAGCTTTATGTCGGGTCTATCATAGAGTCTAACGCCCGACCCACCGGCGTGCAATTAAAGAAGGCAGCATAGTTATCAACCATGATTGGGTTAAAAACTAAGCATGCAGACTGGCGCATAACATTTAAGTTATATATATATAAATATATATATATATATATATATATATATATATATATATATATATATATATATATATATATATATATATATATATATATATATATATATATATATATATATATATATATATATATATAACTTAAATGTTATGCGCGGAACATATATATATATATTGAAGAAATAGAGAATGCCACGATACAGGAAATTATATAAACAAACAGAATTAGCGTACAAAAGTCGGTCGTGCCGCGACCGGGAATCGAATATATATATATATTCGCCACATTTGGAATACTCTATAGACTTCCATGAATTGGAAGTTAAATGAATAAAGCAATAAACAAAGGTTATTTGGTGAAGCTCCATCATTGCATTTTTCATATACAGCAGTTTAAAGTTTAAGGAAATTTTGAAAAACTGACGTCAATGGTGACGTTGCCCAAAAAGTGTCCGAAAGAAAAACATCAGTTTTTAAAAATTGAAGCTTTAAAACGCACACATGGAATTAAATGAAAAAAATATCTTATTTATTGATTTGATCATTTAGCTTTCAAATGACACCAAAAAACATAAAAATATGTTGACAAGGAGAAGCAGAATAATGTTTCTTGCAAACATGGAATTACATGGAAGTCTATGGAGAAGGTGGCGAATGATTATGTAACTGACTGTACATGTATGTTACATATTAATGCACCTGGTTTGGCTTTATTAGCTCACAGGGTGAGCTTACCATGTTCCGTCAACCGTCGTTGTTGTGTCGTCGTAATCGTTGTTGTCCACAACGTACAAACATCTCCTCTTAAACCGCTTGGCTAGATTTATTTTTAAAGTTTAAGGAAATTTTGAAAAACTGACGTCAATGGTGACGTTGCCCAAAAAGTGTCCGAAAGAAAAACATCAGTTTTTAAAAATTGAAGCTTTAAAACGCACACATGGAATTAAATGAAAAAAATATCTTATTTATTGATTTGATCATTTAGCTTTCAAATGACACCAAAAAACATAAAAATATGTTGACAAGGAGAAGCAGAATAATGTTTCTTGCAAACATGGAATTACATGGAAGTCTATGGAGAAGGTGGCGAATGATTATGTAACTGACTGTACATGTATGTTACATATTAATGCACCTGGTTTGGCTTTATTAGCTCACAGGGTGAGCTTACCATGTTCCGTCAACCGTCGTTGTTGTTGTCGTCGTAATCGTTGTTGTCCACAACGTACAAACATCTCCTCTTAAACCGCTTGGCTAGATTTATTTTATTACTTTTTGATTATTGCTTACTTTTACACTTTTATAACTAGTTGGCAACATGCAGCGAGTAATAATTGATCTCTTCTTTGCGGGCTCCGAAACGACGTCAACGGCACTCGACTGGGCGTTTCTCTTCATGGCAGAATATCCAGAAGTCCAGGAGAAGTGTCAACAAGAAATAAAAGAGGTGAGCCAAAACGAATGCAACATCAGTCAAAAATGACGGCTTATTAAGTTGCCTGTTCAGTTTTCTGTTTGTGTCAGTGAAGGCCAAGACAAACTTCCTACGATGTATTAGTAAACTAAGCTTCACAAAAGACCGTATAAAGCTAAATTTATTGAAAATTCTAGCTCTTTTACTACTACTGAACTTTCTAAATCATTAACTTCCTGTCTTACTGCTATCAAATCTCATGTCATAAGATACTGTAAATTCGGAAATTTTCGCGTGAGACAGTGTATGAAACTTCAAATAAAAATGGTTTCGGTCAGTAAAAAATTCGGGCGAGGTGCTCAGTGAAATGAAATGTAGAGGGTTCCGTGCGACGACCTTGTTCACATGATATTTCTACTCTGTACACTACATTGTCACATAATCTAATTAAAGATGAACTTCTGGATTTGATAGAGTGGACCTTCAAAAGGGCATCAAAAATGTGGTTCACTTTTTTGGCCTGTAATGACAGAAAGGCCTGTTTCACTTCCCCTGACCAAAATCGATATGATATACACTTTGGTCATGTCAGAATGTATGCGACGCTTTATCCTATCTCCTGGATAATATTTTGTATTAGATTTGGAACCAAGTCATACAGACAAATTGTTGGAATTCCGATGGGTACAAAGTGCATTCCTCTCGTAGCTGATTTATTTTTATACAGCTACGAAAAAGAATTCATGGATTCTCTAAACCATGAAAATCAAGCTGTTTTAATTCGACTTCCAGGTACCTTGATGACCTTTTAAACGAAGGTATGGTCAGTCAAATTTATCCACCTGAACTACGGTTGAACAAAGCCTACACCATGAATTTGTTTCTTCTAAAATTTACGCCAAGCGCCATGACTTTGATTTTGTTATAGTAAATTTTCCTTTTTTGGATGGTGACGTTCCTCGCCGTGCTTCTTTTGGTGTATATATTTCAAGGCTTATTATGTTTGCTAGAGTTTGCAATCATATTACGGACTTCAAGGTGCGGCTAAACTTCTGCAGCAGGGGTATCATAAACTTAGGAAAAAAAATCAAAATTTTATCGTAGACACTATGAATTGATTTCCAAATTTAATGCTGGCTTAAAGGCGCTTTTCGGAACAGAATTTTATGGTGGCTTGGTTTACAAGAAATGTTATGCGACAGTCTGCATGCTTAGTTTTTAACCCAATCATGGTTGTTAATTATGCTGACTTCTTTAATTGCACGCCGTTGGGGCGGGCTTCAGACTACGTTGGCCCCGACTTAAAGTTATTCATTTTAGTTGGGTGGGGCCGGAGCTTCTTGTCTATTGCTTGGCCCATCCGGGTTCAACTGGTGTTTTTCTTTGGTTCCAGATTTTCAGTTATTGTGCGCCCAGGGTCTCCATCGTCGGGTAGTTTACTGAATTTGTGAGTCCTCGTTTTTGATTCATCATGGTGGTTATCACGATTTATTTGTTTGTCATTGATGATCCATTGGCTAGTTAAGGGATTCACCACGAGGACGGAACAACTAACTAAATGTTGTGAACCAGTTTAAGCCCGCCACTAATTTTATATTTCTGATCGTTTCAATGCAATACTTCTATGATGGTTCTTATTGCTTTATGTTTTGGTGTTGAATTTTTGTGCTGTTTGCGCATTATGTGCGTTTTCATATTTTTAGTTAAGTTTGGGTAACTGAGTGGCCGCCTATTGGGAAATAACTGCTCACTCGACTTACGATATGTTTTCTTAGTATAAGTATTTTTCCTACCTTTCTGATTGCGCCATTTCTTGATCATTGCCTTCTTTTACCTATATGCAAGGGTCACATAAAATACGCATATGAAGATGGCAGTTCTCAAAGCAATTCAGCGTTTCTCCATTTTTGTTTCATACACGAATGCATATTGACAACATTAATGAAATCATTTCTGAAATTTCTTAAAAGTTTCATAATTTTTAATCAATATGTTTTAATCATGTTGTGAACATCCATATGAATCCCAGTATTCTGAGTCGTTTTATGTGTGTATCAGCATAACATTTCCATGTGCTTCTGATTCATCAATGTATATTTTAATTATTTTTATCGTTTTAGATTTTCGGGCATCAAAAGATAACATATGCAAACAGGAGCAAACTTAAGTACGTGGAGGCTACAACAATGGAAATACAGAGACTAGCTACCATAGGTGAGATAATTATTCTGTAAAATGGGGGAAAACCAAAACACAAGAACAATTTAAGATGTAAGCAACGACCAGAAAGTCACCAAAAAAACAAGATAGATTACAACCAAAGTAACAAATTGGTGCTGACATAATTTCTTTCACAAAATGTTAATCGTTATGTGAACACTATTATAATTGTGTGTTTAGTTATAATAAATGAAATTGAAATAGATAATATTCATATTTGCTGATCTCTTGATACTTTCAATTATTTTTATTATTTAAATCGAAAAATAAATAAAGTGGTAAAGGCTTTCTTCAAGTCTTGAAGACTAAATGGAAGGTACAAGTAGGCAATGATCAGGAAAAAATGCAATCAGATAGAAATTCCTACTCCAAAAACCGAGGTGGGAACGTAGAAAACATATCGTAAGCCAAGAGAGTAGCTATTTCCCAACAGGTGGCCACTCAGTTACCCGAACTTAACTAAAACTATGAAAACGTACATAAGGTTCAAACAGCACAAAATGCGACTCCAAAACATAAAAACAAATAGAACAACAACAGAAGTATCGCCTTGGAACGATCAGTAATAAATATAAAATTACTGGGCACAAACCTGAAATATAAAAAAGCCTGGGCACGGATATGAAATATATTTCAGACGGGTAAAATCTCATATTTTGCTAAAAAATATAAATATATCTCAAGTAATCCCTCTTCTGTTTTATAAATTTGATATTGTGATTCCCTTTTTCCATAAATGCAATTCCTATATTTCACCCTTTTTTTACGTCCATTTCAGCTCCCTTATCTGTGGTCCACGCCAATTTAGTGGATACGGAACTTTCGGGATACAAGATACCCAAGAACACCTTCGTTGTTCCGAACCTTTATTCCATACATATGGACCCTAATCTCTGGGTTGAGCCAACCAAGTTTAACCCAGACCGATTTATCGACGCAAGCGGAAAGATTATCAAGAAAGACGCATTCATGCCTTTTTCTATCGGTAAATATTATTTCGTCGAAAATAACATTTGTCGAAAATGTTCCCATGCCCAGACCTTTACCCTAACCCTAGTGGTTAGTGGCTCCAAATGTGGACCTATAGGCAAGTCTTCTACGGAATAAACCTCAAAATTTTGCGGTTATTTATATTTTTGAAGTTACAACATTTTCGACAAAACACATTTTCGACAAAATGTCGTGCATCGATATTATACAGTTATTTCATGCATCAACTGTCAATAGTGGATATTCTTTTCACTGAGCTGCGGGTGCCGACCTGGGCCCAGTAACTCGAAGGCATCGTAAGTTCCCCTACTTACGACATACTTAAGATGACCACCTTAAAATTTACGCCCTCGCTATTCCAGTTACTCTAAGCTATCGTTACTTTTTCAAATGAAAGGTACCACTTCGTAAGATAAGACGACGCCAAAATTATGATGCTTTTAAGTTTTCACCGTAACTTAAGGTCGTTTACAGTTACTCACCATAATCCCTAATAGATACTTAAGTTGGTCGTAAGTTGATCTTAAGCTTAAGGTGGCTTTGAGTTACCGACCCCTGGCCTGCTACTAGTATTGCCGGAAGCGAAGCCGAGGACAATAACATGTCGGGTCGGTACCTGCACCGAATAGACGAAAATACAAATAGCAGTTTCTATTCATTTTCTCGTGAAATTTGGTAATAATAATATAACTCAGTGGGGACATTTTTTTTTCACTTATCGATTTTAGAAGGATCTTTTATGTTTCATTTATAGTAATTTTGATTATTAACTCTTCTCAAGTATAAGTCAAAATGATACAGAGCACATTGTTTTCTTAAATGCCTAATTGTTTAACATGTTTAAGTTCCATTGTAATTAAGGTGTGCATTAAAAAGATTCTTGTTTGATTTTCTAGGTCCTAGAACATGCTTAGGCGAACCACTAGCGAGAATGGAGTTGTTCCTAGTCTTTGTGAACCTGTTACAACGATTCACATTTGAACGAGAAGATCCTAACGTGAAACACAGTTTACAGCCTAGACCTAATCGATTCACAAGCTCACCACTGCCGTACAAAATCAGAGTTCAACAACGATGAATTTGTGATCATTCTTTGTTACAAACAAGACAACAGTTAAACTTGATCTCTTCATACGTAAATATACATTTGGACAACATTTGATCTATTAGAACTGTCTCTGTATAATTGCCTAGTGCATCGTATTTGTATTTTTATCTATATCAAATTATTTAACAACATATAGTACCATAATAGTTTAACTTTTGTTACATTACACACACCCATTCACATTAATATGAATAACAAATATGTTAGGACATAATGAAGAATAATTATATAAGATATGCAAACAATCGAAAATGGGAAAAAATCGAGAGACTATTATGATACTGTATTATGATGTCTGAAGTGAATGATTGAATACGTGTTCAGGGGTCAGGAGATAATATGTAATATAGCCAGAACACCAAGTTAAAAATAGTAAATAAAGCTGGAAAAACTATCCTCGATATCTTGTCTATCCGTCTTGCTGCTAGTTTTAGCCTCGCCGCTTCCATTCGACTCTGAACTGTTTGTTTTTGCTTCTCCTGAAAAACAAGATATTTGAGCCTGTGCGTGAGAAAACCAACAATTTGCATGGGCGAAAACAAAGACGCAGATCAGCTTCGCGGTAACCGCGAAGCTGATCAGCGTCTTTGTTTTCGCTACACGGATAGTACATTTCCTCCTCTACTTATTCCCAAATTTTCAAGATTCTGGGTTTCTTCTGTGACTGTACAGGCTGGTTTGTGTTGGACCTGGTCGGAAACCCAAATTGTTGGTTTTGTCATGCACAGGCTCATTTAAAATTTATAAGCTAATTTATATAATAGTGTTTGTATATACGCAAGTTACTTATCAGTTTCTACTATCTAACAGTTTAATAAAAAATACTGACAATATGATTGCTATTGTTGACCTATATTTATTTCGGCACCAGATTATCTGCTAGGTATCAATTATGTTTTGTTTTTACTTTTTATGTGATTCTGTGTATGCAAAAACATTGCTAGAAGATTACTATAAAGCAGTAAAAGGACCCACGGGTTGTCCTAGTGCACGTTATTTAGACCATGTAAAAGAAGGACACCATTAATTTTGTGTCATGCAATATGTATGGACGAGTAAAGCCAATCACTCTCTTGTGGATAGTAATCTATAAACTGTCATCTGATAAAGTCATGTTTGATGGCAGCTTCCGATATACATGTTACACTAATTACAAAATTAATAAGCCTTTGGTCACCATGTAAAGACGCAAGAGATATTATAGCAGATATGGAATGTATTCTGAAAAATAATTCAGTGATGGACCGTGAAGGACATTAATAAAAATTATGCAGTACATAAAAAGAACCATTGAAAGGATGTTCACCTTCTGGCATCGCCTTATCAGTAACGCAGTTATATTGCATCTGTCAATATAATCATTTTGACAATACTTCACAAGATTTTTTTAGAAACAATACCGAATGTATTTTAGTTTTCTCTTTCGCATAGACTACTAGTAAGTTTTATGAGATATTTGTTCCGTGTCGAATCTATCAACACAGAATTGTTGACTGAGTCGTTAAGCATCAATACAAAAAATGTCCTAAATAAACTGAATGCATGCGAGAATAAATAAATGAGACCACATGCAAAAAGACACTCAATTAGCAAATGATATAATGAGCAAAATCCTTACTGGATCCTCTAATATTCCATTTATTGTCACGCTTCTACTGTTCATCAATACAGATATAGGGGTTGGGCGTCTAGCCATTACGTTGACGTAGGCGTATTCCAGCAGCGAGGCAAATACAAACAACAGACAAGTCGCCATCCATACGTCTATGGCCTGTTGAGAATATAATGATTTCACTGTATATGTACATGCATCGTAGAAAAAGAAAAATAGGAATTCTGTTTATTAGGTGGAAATTATTTTGAATTACTACCTCTTCGGTCACTATTAAAACAACTAGATTGAATTTTCAAATATTTGTAATAATTCCTTTTTTTCTTACATTGTCTTTTCTTTGAAAAGATATGCAAATACAACATCTTTTTGCGTCTTTTCTGAGAAATACCTAAATATTTCATTGTTATTATTAACTCTGTAGCTTTAATCAAATCATGTTTTGAAACAAATGATACCATGTATAAAATCAATGTATCAATGGAGATCAAAGGATGACCGCTAAATCAATGAATACCTTGATATAGGAAACGTGTGGTAGATTTTGTTTAGCTCCCGAGCTCTGTGTTGTCATCGTCAGGACTGTCATAATGCCCAGCGACACCCGGGCTGGGACAGCATCGTAATCCACCCAGAACCCCACCCACGACAGCACGACTATCAATACACTAGGTACAAAGATCTGCACTATGTAGTAGCCGACTTTCCTTTGTAACACTATCTCTGCTTGTATACATGAAAATCTACCTGCTAGGCCAAATAACATAAACATTCACTTATTAGGGACAACACAGCATAAGTGTTATAAAAGGGATGAGCTCAAAGAATTAGCTCAGTGCTGGTTGTCTAATCAATTTGAACATGACTGAATTCAATTTATTGGGTTTTTAAGATATGAAAGAAAAAACAAATTTATAGATAGACGGGTGGGGTGGACAGACAACGTGAGTATACTCTAATTAAAACTTCGTTTTATTATGATCCTAACTTCTCAAACCGGAAGTCCTCGTGTTCACCATGGACACAGCATGTTACGAAATGGACATATAGAAAATAATAAACTCCTAATATTGACTGCATTAAGAAATTGGATTATTAGCTCACCTGAGCCGAAGGCTCACAAGGTGAGCTTATAGTATTATAGTAGTCGAGCCGGCGTCCGTCCGTTCGTCCGTGCGCCCGTCCTTTCACAATAATTTCAATCTTGAATATCTCTAAGACAACAAGTTTAGTCGCAATAAAATTTTATCTGAAGCATCATTGAGGAGTGGGAAAGGTTGCATTAGGTTTTGGGTCAGGTCGGATCAGAACTCAGGTTTCCATGGCAACAGATAGCTCCCATTGAGTTATAATGGGGAAAATGTTGTGGCCACTCTAGCAACTTCATTTTTGATTGCATCTTCTTCATTCTTGGGAATAACCAGGAGAACCATGACATCTCGGATGAGTTCGAATTTCGGCTAGGTTCGACCTCAGATTGCGGAATTAGCTGCCCTTGAGCGTCTGGAAAAATCCCCATAGACATATAATGGGGAAATGTTGTGGCCACTCTAGCGCAATTATTTTTCAGTGGATCTTCTTCATTCTTGCAGGTAACAAGGACAACTATAATATCTCGTATGGGTTTGAATGTCAGCAAGATTCAACCTCTGACTGTGGAGTTAGCTGCCCTTGAGTGTTTGAAAAATCATTATTTTGTGTTGTGGCCACTCTAGCGCCTTCAATTTTGATTGAATCTTCTTCATACTTGGAAGTAACAAGGATAGCTATAACATCTCGGATTAGTTCGAATTTCAGCCAGATCCGACCCTTGACTGCAGAGTCATCTGCCCTTGACTGTGAAAAATCAATATTTAGTGTTGTGGCCACTCTAGCGCCTTCATTTTTATTCGGATCTTCTTTGTTTTTGGAAATAACAAGGACATCCGTAACATCTCGGAGGCTTTTGAATTTTGACCAGATCCGACCTCTAACCGCGGAGTTATCTGCCCTTGAGTGTTTGAAAAATCAATATTTTGTGTTGTTGTCACGCTAGCGCCTACATTTTTATTCGGTTCTTCTTTATTCTTGGAAGTAACAAGGACATCCAACACATCTCGGATGAGTTCGAATTTCGGCAGGGTTCGACCTCAGATTGCGGAGTTAGCTGCCCTTGAGTGTTTGAAAAATCAATATTTTGTGTTGTGGCCACACTAGCGTCTTTGTTTTTCAGTGGATCTTCTTCATTCTTGCAGGTAACAAGGATAACTACAATATCTCGGATGCTTTCGAATTTCGGCCAGTTCCGACCTCTGACTGCGGAGTTATCTGCCCTTTAGTGTTTGAAAAATCAGTATTTTGTAATGTGGCCACTCTAGCGCCTTCAATTTTGATCGGATCTTCTTCATTCTTGGAAGTAACAAGGATAATCATAACATCTTGGATGAATTTGAGCCAGATTTGACCCTGGACTGCGGATTAAGCTGCCCTTGAATGTTTGAAAAATCAATTTTTAGTGTTGTGACCACTCCAATGTCTTCAATTTTGATCAGATCTTCTTCTTCTTCTTCTTTAGAAAAAAAAAAAACAACAACAGCAATCACTTTGTCCAGTGACTGTACTTGTTGACTCTCATGTGAGTGATCGTTGCCCTTGGGTTACTTGTTTTATAAAACTTACTAGAATAATTTCTAGTGCAATCTGACACAGAGATGTGTCTGTCTGGCTCAAACTTAGGCATTTCCACACTGTCTGAGATCTCTATTGGCACCTCGTCCTTCCAGTAATATTGTACGTTGCCAATACTGTAGGCATCTAAACAGAAAATGTGGGAACAATGACAATGACAATATCTTTATTGAACAGCTTCTCAGTATGCTCCAAAATTACAAGTACATCGTATATACTGGCTTCTGAATAATAAGTTGCCACCTTCAGTAAACTTGATGTGCGCCCTATAATTCCATAAAGGCCTAGGTAATTTAATGCCTGATTTCGGCCTCATGCGTTGGTAAAAAGAATGAATTTTGGAATTTTAAGAGAAAAGTACTGCAGATAGCAGGTATAGGTCCCAGCTTATAAATTCTAGCACAACTATCACATTTAAATTACACATGTTGCCATGGCAACGCTCCGAAAAGCATAGAAATACCCCTTTTTGCAATTTTGTGTCTATTTTTCACCATTTAACACCATATTCAACTACCGGCCCACACGTCGAACAATTTCTTATTATGAAATAATTATGAAGTATCACCAGAGATATTGTATGCAAAGTGTCATTTTGTTCGTCATGTGGGCCGGCACTTAAAAAATTAAAAATGTGTTCAGAAATGGTCAAAAATAGACCCAAAAGTGCAAAATGTGCTTTATCTATGGTTCTTCAGCGCGTTGCCATAGCAACGCTTATAGGATAAATGAAGTACTTGTTCTGGTTTTTAAAAGAGGAGTCATATTGCCAGGGTCTTCTTGTACTTTATTCATAACCCAAATGTGATATTATTTTCATTGAGAATTCAGCAATAATGTACAACTCACAGCTCTCGATGATGATAGGGCAGCGTTGTTGGTCAAGGGGATATTTCTGTAGCAGCATGTAACATGTCAGTACCAGAGAAATTCTGCAACAATAAAATGTAACTTTAACGACAATAATTTGCATACATTTGCTTAATTAACATACATATGAAAATCTTTATGATCTAATTCGTCATTATGACTATAAAATCAAAATTCAAATTTAATCAATCATCAACCGTTTAACCTTACCAAATGAACTCTTTACGTTTATAATTCAACCACAGCAATAGGGCGTGCAAACACATGCAACGTCGGAATACAATTGTGGTCGAAGGTGGAAATGCCAGTACAATATTGAATGTTAAGTTGTGCCTTCGACTTTTTGTAGCATTTATTGATCTTTATTGGTTTGTAGGAGGTATAAATAAATTTCATATTAAAATGACAAAAAAAAAAACTTTTATTTGCCATGTGTGATCTGCTTATTCTTTTGCAGACACGTTTAACTTTGCGTCTGCCTCAGCATGGATCCAAATTGTTTGACTCTCTTAGATTGATACCAAAACCACATTACAGTATTTGATATTCTTTAGTCATATCAATAGAAACCGTAACTCATATAAGCCTGGCGTCCCTTTTGTGGGACATAGGCAAACAGTATAGCCCCAGATGTGACGCCGCAGAACGCGGCGTCCCATCTTGGGCAATTCTGTTTGCACAGACAAGTTTCATCGAAAAATGAGATAAAAAAATCACACCTAACACCCCTAAAAATGAAGGTGGACTCACCCAATTGATAATGATGGGTAAATCCATTCGTCAAATATGGGTTAAGAGAACACAAAGACAATGGCTACATACAAATTTGAACCTACCGCATACTATAAAGTACTGTGCCGTTTCTATGTATATGCATCAGTTTGTTCGGTATTGTAACGTTGTGAACAAAAGCATGTTTCTCATTCACGAAGAAAGTATCCGGAGTCCAGACCTTATCCATTACTTTTGTATCTAGTTCTAGTCTGGTAAGTGATGTCCAGTTACCGTATTCTAGTCTCGGGTCGTGCCATTGTTGTCGTAAATAGATGTCTATGGAATATTCCTGGCAAAAACAAAATCAGTGTGATAATTTGAATAACCCATCCTTATCGTTCAGCTGATGATGTATTTTAAATTCAAGTTAGAGGCTTCATGGTTTTCAATACATCATGAACTTTCTTAAAACATTTTCTATAAGCCATATACTGAATTTCTTTTGGTTCCTTTCTAAGCTAAGTGTCTTGCATGTCCATGAGCTTGGTCTGATATTGAGCTAGTGTCATCTTGATTTGCCTTGTGCAGTCGGAAGCCTCTGAATTTCTTGATGTTTTCTAGATGAATGCCCTAAAGTTGTAGCAGATGGAGTATGAACCACATTATATAGGCTGCTAGCCAGAGGGTCGATTGCTCCCCCCCTAGGGAATTTTGCAGACATACCCTATCTTAAAGAACAATTCAAGCTGAGTAGAATAAGAGATGTTTGCACCCTGAGCGTTGGGGCGTTATCCTGTAACAGCCTGTTACATATGTTACCATAACAAAATTAAGAAATTATGATATGGTGTTTTCAGCTACAGAAAAATGACAATAGTTTATCATTTTACTCAACTTTTTCATACTATCTGCTTGCTGTATGTCTATTGTTACGTGCCAGGCGTAACTAGAAGATTAAGGAAACCAACAAGTTGGTTAGCCAGCAACAAGCTTTGTTTAAAATTTAACAAATCTATTTAGAAGTGATTTAACCAGTAATTACATGTGAAACAATCAAAAGCATATATACAATCAAACAAAAATGAATGTACAATACCTTTCAAGATGTTAATTCCCTTAAAGAATGTCTGAATGTCCCTCAGAATTTTTAACACAAGTCTGTATCAGTTTCTGATCCCAAGAATTAAAGTTTGTTTCAAAATAGCACTATGTCCCAATCCAGAATCGAATATCACAAAGTAATCCAAGAATAAGTTTAAATTCCAGTAAGATAGATTTTGACTTCTTAATAGTAACAGTACCCAAAGATTGTCCTTATGAAAATTTGTAGCCCTTATATAGCACTGAGGAACATACAGGATTCTTCCAGCAAATTCTATGATATCATATACTAAAAATAACAAGTTGTTTACCAAAATTTAATGTTCTGGAATATTCTAGAGAGGCCATTATCCTTCCAGAAAATTCCACAATATTCTTTTGACATAAAAAAAGATTTTTCTAGAAGATTCTACATCTTTCCAGGTTCTTCCAGATTTTTCCGGACTTTTCCGTCAAAGAACAATTTGAAATTTCTAGAAAATTCTGAAGTAAACAACCTGTTTATGTCCAATATCTGGGACACTAAAAGTAAATAACTGCTAAGGACAACAAGTAAACATCATATGTATAACATCATACTTTCCTGGGCATACTCCCTTGGGAAGTTTACCAGTACTGAATGCACATCTTTCAACAAGTAACTGTCATACATAACACTTCCCCTCTTCAAAGAAAAGAAAGTTTTATAAAATAACGGCGGCCGTAAAAAGTCTCCCCGTACATCATCCATAGTGCAGATTATATTTTTCTTTTGATCCTTTGGGATCAGTGAATATATTTGGAGTGTTTCAAATATATTTACGTTAAGAATCATCTTCTTAACAGTATTTTGATTATTTGGCCCCTTTGGGAATACAAGTCTTTGATTTAGACTACACCGATGTAAATTTTTGAAATTGCAGCAAAAATGTCTGGCTTTCGCTGCCAGTTTTGTAAAGGGTCACTGACGAAGGTTCATTACCCGAAATTGTACAATATGGCCCATCTTCTCGCGTTCAATGTTTTACTGCTTCCAAAGGATCTAACAATTATTTTTATTCTTTTGCAATACTGGATAATTTTATACAATATGTTTAGCAAAATTTGTGCAAAACTAATCAAATACAACAGCACAAAGCTGGACATCAGCATTGTAGAGGCACTTAAGCTCTGCTTAGGGTGTCTGGAATGATATTATCTCTTCCTCGGATATGTCTGATGTCAAGATTGTGCTCTTGCAACATGAGACTCCACCTGAGTAAACGCTGGTTCTTGTTTTTCATCTTATGTATGAAAGTCAGTGGATTGTGGTCACTGAAGACAACAATTGGTGCATGTGAAGAAGCTAAGTAAACTTCAAAGTGCTGAAGCGCAAGGATTAGAGATAGGCATTCTTTCTCTATGGTAGAGTAATTTCTCTGATGTTTGTTAAACTTTTTGGAAAAATAACAAACAGGATGGTCAACACCATTGTCATCTTCTTGCAACAATACACTGCCTGCACCAACATCACTGGCATCTACAGCCAACTTGAACTCTTTGTCCAAACTTGGTGCTAAGAGAACCGGAGCACTTCTAAGTATGGCCTTGAGCTTATCAAATGACTTCTGGCAGTCATCTGTCCAAACATACTTGGCCTTCTTACCAAGCAAGTTTGTCAGAGGCTCAGCTATAGCCGAGAAGTTGTTGCAGAATTTCCTGTAATATCCAGCCATACCCAGAAAGCGCATCAGTTGTCTTTTGCTAGTAGGTACAGAAAAATCTGAGATAGCCTCAACTTTAGCTTCTACAGGTTTTACCTGACCTTGACCTACAATGTGTCCAAGAAATGTCAAGTTTGCATGGCAAAATTCACTTTTTGCCAAGTTCACAGTTAGTTTAGCATCACTTAGCCGGTCAAAGAATGTTCTGATTGTCTGCAAGTGTTGTTGCCACTCCTCACTGAAGATAATAGCGTCGTCGATATAGGCTTTACAGCCATCCAGATTGGAAATCAAACTGTTGACCAGCCGCTGAAAAGTCGCAGGCGAGTTCTTCATTCCAAATGGCATGACTTTATACTGGTACAGTCCATCTGGTGTAACAAATGCCGAGATCTCCTTTGCTCTGTCCGTGAGGGGTATCTGCCAAAATCCCTTTAGCAGATCGAACTTTGTAACATACTTGGCATGTCCAATATTATCAATGCAGTCATCGATTCGTGGGATGGGAAAAGTGTCTGTTTTAGTGACAGAATTGACTTTTCGATAGTCTGTGCACATTCTAAATGTCCCGTCTGGCTTTGGTACAAGAATACAAGGAGAACTCCATTCACTTTGGCTGGGTTCAATGAAATCATTGTCCAGCAAATATTGAACTTCTTCCCTGAGATATTGAGATATTGCTGTTTTACAGGGTTCATTCTGTAAGGATGTTGCTTTACAGGTTTTGAACCTTCAATAATGTCAACATCATGATAGATTTTGTCAGTTCTGGATGGAATGTCCGGAAATAAGTGCTCATATTCGAGAACTAACTGTTTCAGTTCAAGTCTTTTGTCTGAATCAAGGTGAGACAGTTTCTGATCAAGATTCTGTAGTATGTCAGAATTCTGGAGTTTCGATGACGAGGGATCAGATTTCTTCAAGTTGAAGTCCTCAGAGTCCATTTGATTTTGTTCATGAGGGACAGAATTAACTATATTTACTGATGAAATAACAGAACTATCCCTATCAATATACTTCTTGAGCATATTAATGTGACATAGCTGTTTTTTCTTGCGCCTCCCAGGAGTGTTAACAATGTAATTCACGTCACTTAACTTTTTATCAACAGTATACGGGCCATAATATCTAGCTTGTAAAGGTCTGCCAGGAATGGGCAAGAGAGCAAGTACCTTGTCTCCAGGTTCAAAATTTCTGTCTTTAGCATTTTCATCATAACGAATCTTCATTTTGCTTTGAGCAGATTTGAGATTGGACCGAGCTGCATCACAGGCCTTTGATAGTCTGTTTTTGAAATCAGACACATACTGAAGTAAGTTCAAAGAACTGTCATCATCTGAGAGAAATTTCTCTTTTAGAAGTTTTAACGGTCCACGAACAGTGTGCCCAAAAACAAGCTCAAATGGGCTGAACCCCAGAGACTCTTGTACAGATTCTCTTACAGCAAATAGAAGCAAGTGTATGCCTTCATCCCAATCTTTTTCAGTGTCAAAGCAGTAAGATCTGATCATGTTTTTCAAAGTTTGATGGAATCTTTCTAAGGCACCTTGGCTTTCAGGGTGGTAAGCCGATGACTTGTATTGCTTAATTCCAAGTTCGTACATGACTTGCTGAAAAATTCCTGACATAAAATTTGAGCCCTGGTCTGACTGGATAGATTTTGGGAGGCCTACAAATGTGAAGAACTTCACAAGTGCATTAACTATTGTTTTAGCCTTGATATTTCTGAGTGGGATAGCTTCAGGAAAGCGAGTTGAAACACACATTATGGTCAGAAGATATTCACAACCTTTCTTTGTTTTGGGTAAGGGACCTACACAATCAATAATCACTCTGCTGAAAGGTTCATCATCAAAGGCAGGAATGGGCTGTAACTGAGCTTTAGGAATAGTCTGATTGGGTTTTCCTACCATCTGACAAGTGTGGCAGGATTTGCAGTGTTGAGATACATCAGATTTTATTCCTGGCCAGTAGAAATGATTAAGGATCTTGTGATAGGTCTTATTTACACCTAAATGGCCTGACATTGGAGTTTCATGGGCCAAGTTTAAGATTTCAGGGCGATAAACCCTAGGGATCACAATTTGGTGGTTAACAGTCCACTCATCTTCTGCGGAGACATCTGGAGGACGCCATTTTCGCATTAATATGCCATTTTTGACATAATAGCAAACAGGGACCTGGGATATTTCTTTTTCATCTAAAGCCCTTTCAAATAAAGGCGAGATCTCAGGATCACTGTGTTGTTCTTTACAAAGCTGTGACCTTGACAGCTGGTCATGACCTTGGTCATTTGAGTTGGAAGGTGAAAGGTCATTTTCTGACCCTGACCTTGGATTGCTAGGGTCAGTCTGAATATCAGACTGACTAGGGGAAAGAGATGTTGAAATCTCTTTATTAAAGGACTGACCTATCAAAGTGTCAGTTAAATTTATGTCCTGCATCCCATCATATAATTTGGCTTTCTTAGCCATTGCCCTAGTAACAGCACAAGAAGGGTAAAGGTCAGGAATTTCCTGCTCAATGGGATCAGGCGGTTGATCAACACATGGTGTGCTGGTCAAAAGTGGGTTTACCACAACCTTATCTCCTGCCAAATCATTGCCTAACAGCAAGTGAACACCTTTAAAAGGTAGATAAGGTCTAATAGCTACAGCCACGGAAATTGTTACTAAGTCAGAGGACAAATAGATATTATGGAGGGGTACGTTAACAAATCCACACTCTACGCCCTGGATAAGGACACTTGTCCCAGAAGAAGACTTCTCGGAAAATGGCAAGGTATCTGCCAAGATAAGGGATTGAGAAGCTCCGGTATCTCGTAAGATTTTGATAGGGGTAGACTGGGCAGAGTCACTGTTAAGTGACACAAAACCATCTGATAAGAATGGTTCATAAATCTCCATAATAGAATCCTCAGAGACTGACTCTTTACAGTTCTGGTCAGTATAGGGTTTCCTTCCTGGATACAAGACTGTGGTTTAGCCTTTAAGGAGGTGAGGCCTGTCGGTTTAGCACTATCTAGATTTTCTCTTTCTTTCTTTCGTTTCAGTGCCAAACATTCAGAAATAATGTGGCCAGTTTTCTTACAATAATTACAAATTGGCTGGGATAAGGGATTTTGTCCTTTGTTTTCACTAGAAAATTTGGGTTTTGGACTGGAATTGTCAGTTGGATTACTGGGATTGGCTTTGGGACCGGACTGAGGGAAATATGGTTTTGACTTAGGGGTAATTTGCTTTGATTGAGGGTTATATGGTTTCCTAGGATATGGCTTGTTGACAAATGAAGCCTTATGAGTCAAAGCATAGTCATCAGCTAAACGTGCTGCTGTTTCCAAGTTTTCAACTTCTCTTTCGTTCAAGAAAGCCTTAACATCAGAATTTATGCACCGTTTGAATTCTTCAACAAGCATGAGCTGCCTTAGCTTTGCATGATCAGAACCTACTTTCTTTGAAGAACACCATCTATCAAATAGTTGCTCTTTTGTTCTAGCAAACTCAACATGAGTCTGGTCATGTTCTTTTCTACAGTCTCTAAATTTCTGCCTGTATGCCTCAGGGACCAGCTCATAAGCCTTAAGAATAAATTCCTTTACTGTATCATAATCTGAGCTTTGCTCAAGAGAAAGCTGAGTGTAAATGTCTCGAGCTTTACCAATTACAACACTTTGCAAAAGCAAGGTCCAGTGCTCTCTTGGCCATTTCAAGTTTTCTGCTACCTTCTCAAAATGTAGAAAAATTTTATCAACCTCTTTTTCTTGAAATGGAGGAACGAGTCGGATATGTTTTGTTACAACAAATATTTTGCTTGTGTCTGAAGATAAAGATTTTGATTTTGATTTTTCATTAAATTCAATTTCTTTGATTCTTAACTGAAATAGCCTTTCTCTTTCTTTTTCTTCATTTTCAAATCTCAAGTTTTCTTTTTCAATTTCGAGCCGTTCTTCTCGTTCTAATTTTTCTTTTTCAAGCCTTTCTTCTCGTTCTAATTTTTCATATTCTAAAGCTCTTTGTTTCTCCTTCTCTCGTTCTTCCATTTCTAACCTTTGTTTATGCATTCTTTCTTCCCGTTCTAAAGTTTCCAATCTTATTCTTTCTTCCCTTTCGGCCTTTTCTGTCCTTATTCTTTCATCCCGCTCTAAAGTTTCCAACCTTATTCTTTCTTCATACTCAAATTTTAGTTTTTCCATCTCAATTTGTCTTTTGATTTCTAGTTCCCTCAACTGCAAGTCAGTCTGAGTGACTAGAATCTGAGAAGTAGCCGAGGAATCAAAAATTTCCTCGTCAACAAAAAACTGAATCAAAATGTTCTTAATTTCATGTTTTAACATGGAAGTCTTGATATTTGACAACCCATAATGATCAGCTATGTCTAAGAGGTCACTCTTTTTGGCCTTATCTAACAGCTCCTGAGAAGGCGCAGCAATAAAGTCACTTAGTTTGAATGACATGGTTGCTTTTTGCTGGCCTTAGCTATTTAAACAGCAAGCAGTGAAGATACTTTAGAATTTTAAATAAATTTGGTGCACAAGAAATTTCAATCCCGGCGCAGCCCCCAATTCTGTTACGTGCCAGGCCTTCTTGCTTATTTAATAATGAACCATGACCCTGAGGATCTGTAACCAAGAATCTAGGATCAAAGATTTTGATCCAAAATGTAACATATGTAACAAACATGTAATGAATAACGAAGGGCATTATACATAGCAGGAATGCCAGTACATGCCGGTCTAATGTCCCATTCCATAAGATATTTTGCAAACATATATCTTAAATGACAATTCAAGTTTGCTCCAATAAGAGATGTTTGCTTTATTTACATTGGAGCATGTGTCTGTGTCAGTCTGTTACATATGTTACCATAATATGTTTAACAAATAATGATATGGCAGTTTGAGCGTCAGAAAATAAGATTTTTATTAATCCATTCACCCTTCTCATATTGTCTGCATGAAACATGTCCATTATACACACTAAAGTTGCTTGAGCAATAATCATCTGACACCTACAGTGTAATGTCTGTAACATTTATTAAAATTACCCTTTCAAAATTAGCATTCGTCTCAGCTACGATCAGAGGCAAATTTTTGTCTCACCTGTTTTCGGAGGTTTTTTGTCAAAGTTGTACCCTTGGCTTTGTTCCACTTTTCCCAAAATCTGTTGGTCATACAGTTTCGGAAAATATATACCTTTTTATCATTCTATGCCACAGAATTCCGTTATATCCAAAACATTATTTAATCTTCAAAAATCATGAAAATTTAAGAAATGGGAGCTAACTTTTTATTTAGGAATCGGATTTGGCTGAAACATAATATAATTAAAGCTGATGTGTATACCCTGGTTACAAATAAGTTTGGACAGAATAAGATTAATAGCTAGCTAGAAAATAAGAAAACTTTGTTTTCGCCATTATAACCCTATGGGACCTATCCGTTGCCATGGTAACAAGAGTTTTAATCCGTTCCACCCTATATTCTAATAAAAGTTTTGTCGTGATAAAAGTATGCTTCATGTGAAATTTGATGGCTCTGGTTTTTTTGGTTTAAGAAATTTTACACTTTTTGTTGTCGATTTTTTCTCTACGGACAGGACATTTTTGACCGAAATAAAAATTCCATAATTCTACATTGTCATTGGCGTTGGTATAATATTTTTCTCATGACAATTATCAGTTCTGAAGACTCAATCCCCCAATGTGGTTTTCAACTTCCAGAAGTATAAGACGTCACAGATGTAATGTATGGGTTACGGACAGGACACTTTTTCGTTACATTGTCCTCAGTACTTTGGGATATAAATTTATATCCAGCGATAAAAGTAGGCCACACTACTGGTTATTTTTACTGATTAGGTATGTCCAAATATTGTTTATAACCCATTGAAAGTAGAATTGGACGTAACAGTCTGACTTATCAGGCATGTCACTCCGTTCTCACTTTAAAATATCTCAGTTTGGCACACGTCATCAGCTTTAGTAATTATGGCATAACTCAAAAACAAATAGTCGTAGCCCATTCAAATAAACGGCAGAATAAACGGGATATGATCGTTTACTAGCCACAAAATATTTTACATGCGCATAAAGTGTCAGTTTCAATCCCTCATACCCATAAAAAGAAGCAATTTTCAAGTGAGACAGTATAACACCTGTTTTGGGGGTATTTTTGGCTATATAAAATTATACTGTGAAAAAATGGCTTGTCTAATCAATAGGATTTTTTAGGCCAGTTAGAATTAATTGATCTTGACATCCTGCAAGTCAACTTAAGTATATTAGTGTTGACGTTTTCATTACCCAACCGCATAACACTTAGTAAATTTAAAATTGTCATCTGATCTTAGCTGACCCGATTGTGGCTGACATCGTATTTTTTTTAGTTACACATTCCAGCTTTTCCAAATACATGTGATTTTTCCATTACCATGTTCAATGGAGGAGATGGAAAAGTCCTATACTGTATATATTATACTAAATATGTTGTTTAGCAACCCTACCCCCAGTTTCATAAGCCAAATATTGTATTGCTAACTACACAAAACGTGTAAAAACTCATTTCTAATGGCTATATCTAATGTTGATAATTATTTGCTTATATTTCATGCTTATTGAGAACCATAGTTCTTAGCCGGGGGTTACCAAGTATCTAGGCTCGGACATCTTAATGAGAAATGTAACGTATGTAACATATATGTATGAATAAGGAATGACGCGGGGTACAGTAGATATATATGATGCTATTTAAAAATAGTACCAACACTTCACGTTTCCCCTTGAATAATTTAGTTTTTAGTGTAAAACAATACTAACAATCTCATTCATTTCTGATAAGTAATGTCTTTGGACCCCTTTAAATACTATAAATAAAACGTTTAGAAATCGCTTTAAAATGCAGAAAAAATAGGGTATTACTACAAAATAGTTTGCACCCGATAGAATGCTGAAAGTGGTATCAAATAAATTCTACGGCAATGGACTAATGCCATCAGTCCTCTAGATACATCATCTGAATTTCAGTTTTATGAATATTAATGAAAACGTTAGAAATTAGAGAAAATACATAGCAAATAGGCAGTTATACCGACAAAATGATTATGTTTTTCAGCAAGCCAAAGTCTAAATGTGCAGAAAATGGCAAGGGCAATTTTCTATCACCCTACTATAATAAAAAGTCATTTGATGAGCATTAATAAAATATAATGGTTAAATTAGATGTTGGTGATTAACCACCAAAGAATTTAGGCGGTGCCCGTATTAAACAAGATAAATCTTGGCTACTGGAAGACATAGACAGCTATAATTGCTATCTACCTGTTGCTAAGAAAATGTTTTTTAACCATATGATGTTCTGAATAAATCATAAAAATCATGTGAATGTTTGTTTCATGAATTGCAACAACAACTTTAGAAAAAAGATAAAATTTACAGAAACGTGAAGGGGTATACCAACAAATTCACTTGTATCTCCACTGTCAATAGCTGTCGATTAGTGAAAATGGCATCAAATGTTACTATTTGGTCACTATAATGATGAATTATTGTCATGTTATTACAATATATATGAAGTATTGTCATGTTGTCATGTATACATATCACAAAACATATGAGGTTGAAGCAAAGGTACATGCGTCTCTGTTGCTGGACACCCTTAATTTTTTGCTAGTTACCATTTTTATCGACGTTTTATGAATATCCACGAAAGTAAATCTGATATGTTTTGTAAATAAGAGCACTGGGAAATTGTGTATTGTCCAAGCAATTATCTGATACCAATTTAGCCCTCTAAGACAATGAGGAGCCGGGATATGTGATTTTGTTGGTATATCTCTTCATTTTTCTCTTATTTTCTCTTATTTATGAAGTTTTAATTTTAATATTAGTGACCTTTATCAGATAAGAAGGTTTATATATCAGGTTACATGGTTATAAAACATTGTCATTTGATACCAGGTTCAGTACAGCAGTGCTATCACTACCTAGACACAAGCCACTTTGTAAGGCATACCCTCTTATTTGCCATGATTCTTCTCCAGTCTGTAAAGATTGCATTAATATTCATTAAACTTATAATATTATAAGTTTATTCATTTATCAGACTAGAAGACAATGTGAATAGCCTAAAGCATCAAGCTGCCACCACTTTTATCATTCTAGGTCTGTTGTCATGCCAGACACTAGTAATTATGTAAGTATACATCTTATTTTTCAGTGATTTTCCAAACTTTTCATAGTTTATTATATTAATATTGATAAATATGCAAATGAGATAATTTTCAAATAGACCCAATACATCTGTAAAATTGTCAAATGGTATCACTGGTGTATAAACTATGTGCTATGATGATAGCTTGGGTCTAAAAGACGTTTTTATGGGGTTGTTAATGATTTTTCGGCCATTTTAATATTTAAATTAAAATTTACAAATATGCAAATAAGATAATTTGCATAACTTACATTGAGATGAAACGGCTATAGTAAAGAAGCTTTTTAATGAAACCAAGCTCAGTGCTCTATGATAAGTCATAACGAAAATATGATCAATTTCGTAGGTCAAATTAATCCCATGTGGTATTGGAAACATGAAATATAAATATAAACAATGTGGTGTTACACTGTTACAACTGAGACACATCTAGCAAATGAAAATAACGCAAACATGTCATTCTTACCTTTCACATTGGTGTTTGCAGCTTTGTACTCCACAGAAACTATTACAGAAACCCTTATTTGTTTATATATGTAAATTCACATATTTTTGTTACATATGTTGCACAAATTGAGAACCTCCATATCAACTTGATAAAATTTGTATCCCACATATTGCCCTTGAAGAATCTTGCAGACAAATTGAAGAATTATGGTAAAACAACCAACTGTTCAATCCAAATAAAAAATACTGCAAATATAATAGGCTGGTAGCAGTTGTTATTTTTAAATGACCGTTACACCGTTACGCCCCGGCGTGCAGAGTGCAAACATCTCTCATTTGAATGCAAATAACACAAACATGACATTCTAACCTTGCACATTGGCGTTTGCAGATTTGTACTCCACAGAAACTATTACTGAAAACCTTATTTGTTTGTAAATGTAAATTCGCATATTTTTGTTACATACGTTACATACGCTATACAAACAGAGAACCATCTATGTCAGCTTGATAAACTTATGCATCCCACATATTTTCCTAGAAGAATCTTGCAGAAAAATGGTAGAATTATGGTAAAACAACCTATTTTTCATTACCATTCAAAGAATACTGCAAATATAATAAGCTGGTAACAGTTGTTATTTTTAAATAGCTGTTACACCGTTACGCCCTGGCGTACAAAGTGCAAACATCTCTCATTTGAATCAGAAAAGACTGCTCTTTAAGATAGACTATGTTTGCAAAATTCCCTGGGGGGGGGGGAGCAGGCCCTTTTTCAGCCAGAAGTCTAATAGAAAACTGTACAGTTTACTTCAGGGTCAGTCTAGGACAACCATTTGACATCACCAACTTCTGTGCACTAAAAAGGTCTCATTCAATGCAGCTACTGGTGTCTGTACCCAGTAACTCTAAAATTCTCTAACAAGTGTTGTTTTGCGCTTTGGTCTATCTGACCCAGCACTGACCATCATCGTGCGCATACTCAGAGTGACAACTAAATGCACCAATCCTCAGATCACATTGGCCCTTTTCGTTTGATTTTCGATCGTTGTGAGGTGGGGTGAGAAATCGTTTTGGGCATATTTACTTGCCGGTAGCTCCCTCTCCTTGTTACGGGGGTGAGCAGTGCTGTCGTACAATCAGCATACCAATGACGCTATAATGTACCTACCATAGATGTTTCGCTGACTGAGTGAATATTCAGCAAACTAAGCTGAACCTCTATCATTGTCGGGACATCTGAAAGACAATATGATAATAATAAAATTGAGCCGCCTCGTGGGAAAACCAACAATGTGGCTTTCGAACAGGTCCGACACAAACCGACCTGTACAGTCACAGAAAAGAGCTAGAAGTTTGAAATTTCGGATTTTAAGAAGTAGGGGTATTGTACTATCCGTGTAGCGAAAACAAAGACGCTGATCAGCTTCGCAGTTACTGCGAAGCTGATCTTCGCCTTTGTTTTCGACTAGGCAGATTGTTGGTTTTCTCATGTGGCGGCTCAAATTAACATTTTTTTGCATTGATAAAACCAAAAGATCACACCTAAAATCGCATAAATACACCAGACCAGCTTTAGCTGTCACTGAAACTCGTTAATACTTATCTCTTTGGTCCATGTCTGCCTGTGTACCTACATTTCTTGGATCTGCCCCTATTCAGACGGATCTCAGGAATTTGGATATACGATTTAAGTTGTTTAATCTCTCTTGTTTTTCTACATTGTTATTATGGAAAGAGTCATTCTACAATGCGGATGCCGATGTTACAAACATATTACGTTTTGCTAGAAGCAAAACAAATTATTATTACGTAAATCATTTATGATGTTTTCATTTGTTAATGAAAAAGGCAAATTCCTAGAAATCAGAAACCGTATTCATTGCAGAGATTTTTATAGGGCAAAGCCAAACAATATAGCCCCAGATGTGACGCCACAGAACGCGACGTCCCATCTGGGGCTATTCTGTTGCTTAGAGGAATTTCTTCAAAAATGGAATAAAATTTTAAAATCAAACCTGAAGCTCCACATTAAAAGTAGATTCAACCAAATGATAACGATGGGAAAGTCCATTCGTCATTTAGGTAAGCAAGTAGGAGTTGCGTGCCAAAATAATCATTTTCAGGCTTTAGTCAGAAGGACAGCGTCATGGCCAAAAAAAAAATCTAGGGGCCAGTTGTTCAAAACTTTGTTAGCTTAACGTCATCGTTAAGACCTCAACTTGACAAGTAAATGCCGACTACATAAGCTAGCTAATAGCCTGTTATTTTTGTTGATAAAATGTGAGAATCCTTTGCAATGCAAAGGATTCTCACAAATGCAAAGGATTCTCACATTTTACCAACAAAAAATAACAGTGTATTTGTTAACTAACGATGTCGTTAATTTGGAACAACTGGGCCCAGAACGGTAGCTGAACAATGGAAGCATATCCAATAAAAAAGGCTCAATGATATAATTGGTATTTGAAAAGCACGATCTATGCAAGAAAATCAGATCTACTGGTGTTTGTTATAGAACAGTTGTGATATCAAGCAGATTCCGTGTTTGAGTAGCTGTTAAACAAAAGCAAATTACTTCATTAAGCTTTTAATAATCTCCAGTTCTGTTGAATTTCAACGTGTCAGGTAGAAAATGAGGCAGTTTCCGTTTGGAAATCTGTTTCGCAATTTTCGAACTTGTATAGCTGTATAAATACCCCGGGAGCTAATTTGACCTACCTTGCACCCCCCACAGGACAATTTTTCATGGGTGCCAAATTGTTCATTTGGACCCCAGAAATGCAAAGAATTTTTGTCCTCAAAGATAAACTCAATTGCACTATGAAAAAAAGCATGGTTTCCATGGCAACCATTAACGCGATTCTTGAGTATGGGGTTGTACATACAAAATTGACCATATCGCCACTGTTACGCATCCTAGACAACTGAACTTGGTCTCATTTTAAAGCTAAGACATAGCCCTTTCATCATATAGTAAGTTATGCAAATTACAGAATTTGCATATTCATAAATTTTAATGAAAACTTTAAAAATGATAGAAAAATCGTTAAAAATCCATAAACAAACTAAGTTCAGGCACAATCTGTCATTGTGTCGCTTTGTTATTGAACCAGTAATATTATATGACAAATTTATTGATGACCTGGGCCTATATGAAAATTATCTCATTTGCATATTCATGAATATTCCGATAAAAATGTCAAAAAATGAGGAATATACTGGGAAAAACTATATCCATTGCAAAGTATTGGATAGGTTAAAAGATCTATCTTGCATCCCTGGGAAAATTCTCAAGGCTGCCAGTGTGGTCAGAGGGACCACCTCAGTGCCATAAAATATTATCCTCAATGATGAACACATTTGCATGAGGTAAAGCTACATAGTTTTCACACCCACCCCTCATGGGATTATAAAGAATAGGTTGTACTTACAAAAATACTCACATCACACCAAAAGCATACTCTAGAATACTATAAATGGTATGATAGAGATGCATGAACCTAACAATTTAACCTTGATACCTTATATTTAAATCATTGAATTTGCCCATTCATGAAAATTAATATAAAAAAAAAACAAAATCGTGGAAAAATAGGGAGTATGCGTACAAAATCGCTTGTACCAGAGCTTTAAATAAACCCAAGATGCTGAAAGAGGTATCAAATGAATGCTATGGCAATGTACTATGACCCTGAAGTATGATATAAGAAAAATCTGATTTTCAATTTCATGAATTTTAATGAAAACTTAAGAAATTTGAAAGAATTGGTTAAAATCTTAAAAGGGTAAACCAACAAAATGACTTGCTTTTCAGAAATCAATAGCCCCATAGTGCTGAAAGTGGCATCAGATGGTTGCTAGGGCAATATCATACCATCCTGTACTACAGAATATAAGTCATTTGATTTTTTGTTGGAAGAATATTAACAAAACCTTTTGAATTTAGTGAAAAAATACGGAAAAAATTATGGGGGTATATGTAGAAAAACGCACATATCTTGGCCATTGAAAGACATATAGAGAGCTATAATTGGTATCAAATGATTGCTAGGACAATGCTCTATAAACTTGTAATCAGCTATATAAAACAGTTGTATGTTGTTGTATGGATAGTAATGAGAACGTCATAAATAAGAGAAAAAATAACGAAAAATGAAGGGGTACTCCAACAAAATCGCTATTATCTCAACAGAAAATATCCTTAACGTGCTAAAAATGGTACCAATAGAATGCTAGGAGACAGCACTACTGCCATGTAGTCCGATAGCTTATCAAAATCTTATAAAATTGTTCTGAATGTTACATATAATTTCAAAAATTTGTAAAAATAACAGAAAAATGAAGGCTGTGCTTCAACAAAATTCATTAAATCTTGCTTGCCAGCAAAGATGATTTAAATATCTGAGTATCTGACAATTAAACATTGTCTTAGCAATAAATTGATGCCATTTTGAGTTCTCTATGGCTATTGGTAAGTCAGATTTAAGCGATTTTGTTGGGGTACCCCTTCATTTTTCGTTGATTTTTCTCTTATTTATGATAATCTCATTAATATCCATACAACAACAATAGTTGATGTTTTATAATGCTGGTAATATGGTTATAGAACATTGTCCTAGCAATCATTTGATACCAATTATAGCTTTTTAGGTCATTCAATAGCCAAGATATGTGCGTTTTTCTGCGTATACCCCCGTAATTTTTCCATATCTCTTCACTAAATTCAAAAGGTTTTGTTAATATTCTTCAAACGAAAAATCAAATGACTTATATTCTGTAGTACAGGATGGTTTAATATTGCCCTAGCAACCATTTGATGCCATTTTCAGCTCTACAAGGCTATTGATTGCTGACCTGCAACTCATTTTTTTAAGTTTACCCATTTCAGCTTTTAACTTTTTCTCTCAAATTTCTTAAGTTTTCATTAAAATTCATGAAATTAAAAATCAGATTTTTCTTATATCATACTTCAGGGTCATAGCACATTGCAATAGCATTCGTTTGATACCTCTTTCAACATCCTGGATTTATTAATAGCACTGGTACAAGCGATTGTGTTCGTATACCCCCTATTTTTACACGATTTTTCTCCAATTTTTGATGTTTTGTATTAATTTTCATGAAAAAGCAAATTCAGTGACTTAAATATAAGGTATCAAGGTTAAATTGTTAGGTTCATGCGTCACTATCAGACGAATTATAGTATCCTAGAGCATGCAATCGGTGGGATGTGAGTATTTTTGCAAGTATACCCTATTTTTTAGAATCGCAGAAGGGGTAGGTGTGAAAACTATGTCATTTTACATCATGCAAATGTGTTCATCTTTGAGGACAATATCTTACGGCATTAAGATGGTCCCTCTGACCACACTGGCAGCCTTGAGAATTTGTCCCAGGGATGCAAGATAGTGCTTATATGCTTATAACCTGTCCAATACTTTGCAATGGACATAGTTTTTTTCCCTCGTTTTGCTTCATTTTTTGACATTTTATCAATATTCATAAATATGCAAATGAGATGATTTATATATAGGCTCAAGTCATCGATAAACTTGTCATATTATATCACTTGTTCAATAACAAAGTGACACAGTGACAGTTTGGGCCTGAAATTAGTTTATTTATGGGTTTTTAACAAATTTTCTATCATTTTTGATGTTTTCATTAAAATTCATGAATTTGCAAGTTCGATAATTTGCATTACTTACTATACAATGAAAGGGCTATGTCTAAGCTTCAAAATAAGACCAAGTTTAGAAGTCTAGGATAAGTAACAGTGGAGATATGGTCAATTTTGTATGTACACCTCCATGCTCAAGAATCGCGTTAACGGTTGCCATGAAAACCATGCATTTTTTCATAGTGCAATTGAGTTTATCTTTGAGGACAAAAATTCTTTGCATTTCTGGGGTCCCAATGAACAATTTAGCACCCATGAAAAATTGTCCTGTGGGGGGTGCAAGGTAGGTCAAATTAGCTCCCGGGGTAAAATTCAGTCATTTAATTAGTAGATTGCGTAGTCAACTAATAATATTTATTATACTTCACATATGCAAGTGTTCTTCTCAATATCATAACTGAATTAAGCTGAGTTGTCATTTATAAGTTTGAACTGGATGTCCAGATTTCAAACTTTGAACATTAGAACAGCATACTTACTTAGTTCAAAGTCTGGGGGTATGCTTGAATCATAAACTGTTTCGTCAAGCTTTCTTCGTAGTATTTCTTGCCTGTAAAACACACACAACAGGTGCTTAATCAGAGCTCTGGGCATTCCTTGAAGCTTTAAACTTAGTTTCTCTTTCATGTCCCAAAAACAAAACATGTTGATAATTTTCTGTTTATATGCAAGTGCTTACAGAATTCATATAAAACGTCATAAACCGAAGAACAGTCGTTATATATATAACATGGAATCTGTTGTTATAATTTATGGGAAAACAGCAGCAGCTATTAATATTTCTTATAATTGATGCCACAACCTAATTCTAGGTGCAAGTGGGTGACATCAATTTAATCCAACATCAATGACAGAAAGACTGTCTATTTTGTGCTTATTATGTAATGCTTGAATCTTAGCCAAAATAACGGGTGAATTGCACATGATACTAACCAACTTCTTGCACAAGAACCTGGGTTAATTGCAGTCACATTATTTTTTAAAAGAATTACCTTGATAAATTGGTGCTATTGCTTGCCAACGCCACGAAGATTAAACAGTCAAGCAGAATCATAAATGTTAGCTGTTGATCCATCTCAAAATCTCCTTATTTCCTGAAATTCCAGAAAGAATTGTTACAGGAGATATAAAACACATGGCCATGGCCATGTTCGAAACCATGGCTGTGAGCGTTAATGTTTGTTCCATCGAGAAATTAATTAAAATGCTCATGGCAACATGACACTCCTACACATAATATATTGTCTAAGAGCTTACTCTGTTTTATTCATTGGTCATTGTGAAATCAGAAAAAAAGGCTGTCATTTTTTTTCCCTTCTTTTCAAAAACAGGCAGTTTTGTTCATTCTATTTGCAAATGATTCTCAACTTTTAAATATTTCTAGGCTACGAACATTTTGTATTGTTTTAGTATTTCCAATAAAATATAGATTCGTAGCAGTTTTTGCATAAACGCTGGTGTTAATTGCTTTGGGTGTATGGTTTCAGTGCTCTAGTCACGTGTCCCGAATGTGTCGCATCGACATTACTTTTAAAACAGCATTTTTCGTACAACAGGGATATCTCATTGACACTGGTCCTTGTGGCAGTTTAACTCATTTAAGCCTGTCGTCCCTTTTAAGGGACATAGGCAAACAGAATAGCCCCAGATATGACGCCGCAGAACGCGGCGTCCCATCTGGGGCTATTCTATTTGCTTAGAGAATTTTCATAATAGAATTAAATGAAATTTAAAAATCACTCCTGGCGCCCCTAAAAATGAAAGTGAACTCACGCAAATGATAATGACGGGAAAATCCATTCGTCAAATATGGGGTAAGGCTTGATAGCTAAAGTTTTCCCACAGGAATAGTTTCAATACACAGCCCAGACACCTAATGTATCACGCATGCAATTATTTCACAATCGGTATCATTTTCTCAGAAATCTTGGCAATTTTCATTGATTTTGTGAGCTATATTATATAAACGATGATAATTTTCTTTATATTGTCTTGGTCGTAAAATGGTACTAGAAAATAATGGTACAAGAAAATACAGATCATCTTCAGGAAAGAAAATTGAATCAGATACCGAAATCGGAATATTATAGCACCTATTATAACCACTATCCTTAACTTGTCGTTTATATATATTAATATTATAGATTATAATAGTATACTAGTAAATAATTATAGGAGCGTGTACGCAAAGTCTCTAGATACTGTAGATTACTACTCTACGTTTTTGCCTTTTATGGTTCACTGCGAAAGTAATGTAAACGCCTCCTATATACACCGACCGTCCCATTGCGGCAGTTCTGATGTAGCTTTGCCTCTCAATAAGGATTAAAAAAATATTATGATCTTGTTTGGGCGTCGAACTCATTTTTTTTTTTTTTTTTTGAAACAAATGTCATATTTTAGCCCAAACTCGTAGCAGAGTTGTCTCTTGACCCACTGGACTTGTTTCAATACACAACTTTTTCAAAGGAAATAACAACGGCTAAATGACCCACTGGACTTGTTTCAATTCACAACCCAGACAACTAATGTATCGTCATTATCACAATGGGTATCATTTTCCCATTGATTTTGTATGCGAGATTACTTAAACACATAATTTTCTTAAACTTGTCTTGGTCGTAAAATGGTATTGGAATCTTCAGGATATACCGCTAGAGCTGTGAACCAGCCACTCAAATCCAAAACTGTTGAGTTAAATGTATGAACAGTCAACAATTTCTATCTATTTCCGATAATGTTGCTGCCCATCATCAGAAAAATTTAAAATTGGGCGTTTAACAAATTTAAAGTGTAACAATCATTTTCGCACCCAAAGATTTATTTAAAAATGATTTACCAAATTTCATTTTAAACATGGTTTTCATAGTTAAGCCAGTAAAGGTAATTAACCTTAATTTTGAAAATTACCATTCGCGTCATTTACTTTGTAAAAGTTACATTAACAGAAACTAGATTTATGTGTTGTTTTCAGAAGCTGAAAATCTATCCCGACAATGTGTGTATCAATGACTTACTAAGATTTTCTTTGTTAACGATTCTGGCAAATTATTGAGACCAATGAAAAATTTATAAAGATAATTCCTCAGATATCACTAACTATCCACAGCAACATATTAAGCTTATAGCAAATAGTTTCTCGCAGAATATGTAGCACGCTCATATAGTCAATCGTATTGTTACCTAAGAGCCGATAACGATGTTATTGCACATCCGATAGTCACTAGTTACTGTAGATTGGTTGTTTTCTTTCTAGAACTCTGCAAACAATATATTGAGACATGTCGTTGTAAAACAATATTATCTGTAAAAGAGCAATTATTGTATGCGAGTTGGCAATTTTGCACAGTCTGGTCAGGCTGATCAAGGCTATTTATTTTGACTGCCTTGTATAATGTATCCAAAACATCTTCCTTAAGCGACTAAATCCACCATTCTTGAGTATTAAACCAGTCTTCACCTGGTAGAATGGTTACATTTTTTGTCATGTTTTGACTCATATTCCAGGCATGATAAACGGTCTATGATAAGGACCTAATCTATTATTTATATGTTCTGAGACACATCTAGAGCATTATCATGATAGATCGCTCCTTCTGGTGACACCAATGTACATAATTATAGTACGTTACCTCGTTCATGTAATTTAGGTTTTTGTAAATCCGACTTTGTACACCAGGAAAACATGTCCGTGAAATGTTTACCCCCTCATACCCCACTTTTATATAGTAAAACTGGGGTATGCTGTGGTATACCTATTTTTCTTATTTTGCTCTAAAACATAGATTGTGGGTACTCGTTAGAACCGCCTCGTCGAGGCGGTTCTAACGTGTACCCACAATCTATGTTTTGAGCAAAAATAAGGAAAATATCAAAAATTTTCCGCTGAAAATTTTCATTTTTACAACCAAATTTTTCTCTTACTACTAGACTATATTGCATGGGCGTGTTTTCGTAATGTAATCTGACTTCTGTTATTGTTCTAATTGTTCAATGTTTAAGTGTTGATTTTTTTTTGTAATGGTTGCATCTTAATAATATTATTTGAGACTGTGCATGAGAAAACCAACAATTTGGGTTCCGACCAGGTCCGACACAAACCAGGCTGTACAGTCACAGAAGATGGTCAGAGGCTGGAAATTTTGGATTTAAAAAGAAGAGGAATTGTACTATCCGTGTAGCGAAAACAAAGGCGCTGATCAGCTTCGCGGTTACCGCGAAGCTGATCTGCGCCTTTGTTTTCGCCCAAGCATTTTGTTGGTTTTCCCATGCGGCGGCTCATTTAGTTGAGTCCGTGATTGGGAAATAGCTGCTCACTCGGCTTACGATATGTTCTCTTTGTAGTAGTACCTGATTATCATTTTAGTTTTTTCCACCTTGGTTTTTGGAGCGGGAATTTCTTTCTGATTGCCTACTTTTACTTTTTTAATACCGTCTGTGTTATACAGGTTCACACATTAATTCAATTGATGACATCAACGTTGCTGTACTTAAGGGTACCCACACAATCTATATTTTGCACAATTAAGATTAAAGTGTGTAATGTGAACGTACCCAAGATGAATACTGTATACTGATACACACATCACCCTCGTGTCCTCCTCTTCCTCAACGACGCGTGTCATCACCATGCTGGTACCCAGACAAATATTCTAAATGATGTATATTTATTCTATTCCATGCCTTTTTTCAACAACCAACGATGCCTGTTTTCAACAACCAACTACTGATATTGCTTTTGCGTAGGTTCCTCGAAAATAACTCGACTTTCATAGGAGAGAGTGGAACAAACATCTACAAACTGTACACATAGCTGGCGGTGAGGATTATCAGCTTCGTCAACGGCAAGTGAACATATTTTAGAGGAATTGTCTGAAAGGTGTTCCGGCTCTGACAAAACAGATGGTGCAAAGTAAAACAACATAGTATAAATGCGATCAAAAGTAACACATTAAAGCTTCTATTGTGCATGTATATACTACCAGAAAGAACGTGGATAAAACAATACACGACGTGAAATGCTCCGTCTCATCAGGATAACGTGTCCGTGTAATATATATCTCCTTATATCCCACTTTTATAGAATATAATTGGGGTACACGGGGGTATAGCTATTTTTCTTATGTTGCTCCAATAACTAGGTTGTGGGTACTCTATGTAGATTCTAACGTGTACCCATTATCTATGTATATCCATTTTTTTCTACTGAAAACCAATCTTTACAGACTTACGAATATGAAAATTCGTAGCTAAGAGATGATGCATAGTTTGAGAGAAATCCCACGTCTCTGATGTGATGCAAACCAAGATCGCCTGGTTGGAAATCCAATGCTCTAACCGCTGAGCCAAAAAAGTCGACTCCCTGATCCGCCAACCCGTTCTTCCAACCACGACAGATAATCTCGAATGAATGAAGATACAACGCAATGTGACACAAGTAAAAAATTGCTCTGGGACAGAGCAAAGGAGAAAGCGCTGGCAAAACCAAGATGTATGATCAGAGATGGTTATGATGATACTCAGTACACATTTTGAATCGTGTCTATAACCAACATTTATACACTTTGATGGCAAAACAGTGGACACCTACTGCAAACAAATCATTTCTTCCCCAATTATGCATAATTATATTCATTAGTTTGGCGGATGAAGCAAATACACACGAGGATTAATAATAATAATAAAGAAAATAAAATATTTTGATAGCTTTCTTGTTTATAGATGCACTAAAATAAACATTGACATGTCAGCAGAAACATGAAAATAAGTTCTAAACTACATACATGAAATAAATTGAGTAATTTTACGTCGACCACACATGTATTTATTAAATAGATTCTAAAGTTGAAAAGCAAACACTCATTTGATTTTTGTTCAACGACCCACTCACAGAGTAAGGTCATTTAGAGACGGAATCTCGATTTAAAATCTCTAAAGGGTGATTGGAGAATCTCGGGATCGAACCATCGACCCGTGTTTTACAAAAGGCTAGTGGCTTATAAATATTATCGAGTTCAACACGTACCCGCCACTGTTATTCGTTTAGTAACACATTTGTCTGTGAAAGTCTCGGACTGAAGGACTGGAGAAGTCCGGGACTTAACCCATGACCCATGTTTTACAAGTCGAGTGGCTTAAAACTTAAAAATGGGTTCAGCACGAACCAACCACTATTGCGATTGGTTACCCATTTTTCTCATGTAGTATCGCCTCTGGTAGCCGGTCGAAATTGATCGACGTAATTCCGCATTTTTACGTCGGGTCGTTATTCTTTGTTGACCGAAAGTTGTAAGTCGGTCTTTCATCATGGGGATCGAACGACTAACTTTATGTTATAAACCACCCTAGAAGCGGATGGCGCGGTTACGCGTCTGCAAAACCGTTTCAAGCCCCCAGTAATTTTATATTACTGACCTTCCAATGCGATTCTTCTGCTTGTCAATTATTTTTTCAGTCGGCTCGTTTTTAAAGTGTGACTTTCGTTTCCTGAAGATTGCTTACTTTTACTTTAAGTGTGTCCCAGTCTACGCGACGTAAGAAACACGAACCGCGGCTTATAACATCATATTTTTTTGCATTTTAGTGGGTTGTACACTATAGCACAAGGGAGCGAACCTTAACCTTGCCGTTATTGACAAAGGTCGGTATCGTTTGTAAAACAAATATAATGGGCTCAAGGCGCAAATCATACATTCCGGATTTGATTAAAAAGGTACAAGTAGGCAATGATCAGGAAATGGCGCAATCAGAAAGAAATTCCCACTCTATAAACCGGGGGGTGGGAAAAAGCTAAAATGACACTTAGGTACGTATACCAAGAAAACATATCGAAAGCAGAGTGAGCAGCTATTCCTCAATAAGCGGTCACTCAGTTACCCGAACTGATCTAAAAATATGAAAACGTACATAAGGCTCAAACAGCACAAATATTCGTCTCTAAAACACAAAACAATTAGAACCACAACAGAAGTGTCGCCTTGGAACGAATAAAGTACTAGTAATATGAAATATCCCATAACGTGTTTGGTCACTTAAAAACCCGCCACGTTTTTATTTGATATGGGTATACAGATTAACGAACTTAGCTTTTTGCAAAACGCATTTTGTATAATTATCAGTCTGTACAAGAGAAAGTATCCGTAGATCTTTGATCCCCAATCAAGTCGCTCGAAAAATACACAAAAAAGGAATCTATGTTTTAGCGACTAAAACAAAATACCAGGTCCTGTTAACACTGAAAAACAAAACGGGATTCCAATTCCCCAGGGTTCGCGAAACATCTAAAATGTGCTTGTTTCATGTACCTGTGATCTATGGTGTACCGAAAGGCTCATAAAGCGGAATTGGGGTATATACCCAAATTATTTAGGGTATACACCCTAATTAATTAGGGTGTATACCCTAATTCAAAAATCGAATTAGGGTATATACCTTAATTAATTTGGGTATACACCATAATTCCAATTTTGAATTATGGCATATACCAAAATTAATTTGGGTCTATACCATAAATAATTTAGGTATAGACCCAAATTAAACTTTTGACCCTCTTGGTGCGCCCCAATATGGTCAAGGCTATAATTCAGAAGAAAAAAGTGAATTATGGTATAGACCCAAATTAATTTGGGTGTATACCTTAATTCAAAATTCGAATTATGGTGTATACCCAAATTAATTATGGTATATACTCTTATTAGATTTTTGAATTAGGGTATACACCCTAATTAATTAGGGTGTATACCCTAAATAATTTGGGTATATACCCTAATTCAATATTCGAAATAAGGTGTGTGCTTTAAATATCGATTTTATCCAATCAGAACTGTCGTTACAAACAGACGCTTACCTAATACGCGCGCAATAGAGAATATTGGAAAATCCCGCCACTGTTGGCACACCGCAATAAGCTGTGGCCTGTTACCGAGTATTACTATAGCAGTGAAAATCTGTTCTTTACATTAAGGCGCGGCCGGGCACAAGGGTGGGGGATGCAAAACGATATCCCCCACCAATTATACCTTGCACCTGAAAACCCCAGCTACAGCAACATAAAAATAAATTATGAATGACTCGGTTGTTTATTTTAATGTTTTATTACCTATAATACTTGTGTCAAATAGATGGAATATACAACTAAGTTGCCAGAGGGCTTCTTGTAGTTATGAAAACAAAATTGTTCACACCTTTGATCAGGTTAGTTTGACAAGCTTCAACTTAATTCAGATCTCTGATCAAATCACATCTATTAAAGACTCTAGGTGATCATGATTAATGATGAATCTGTATGATGGATAACATAACATAACATAATATAAATTTATTCATGACTTAACCATAAAGCTCATCGTCTTTACATACAATACAAAATAATGGACGAACGGCTAGGGGAACACATTTTGAGCAAGTCAGAACGTAAGCGTCCCGTAAGCTATACTGCCACATACAAACAGAAAAGTCCCAATTCATGTAAAAAATAGGTTTAACGTTATTAAAGGACAAGGGGGCACAACTATTGAATATGGACAATTATTATATGCCCAAGAAATTGTCCCGTTCACTTTGCATTGCTGAAAAAATTGAATGTTTTTCCATATTCAATAGTTTAGAATGTTTTCCATGGAAACTTCTGTCATATTGCACGGGTCCAAGGAACGTTCTGTCATATTGCACGGGTCCAAGGAAGGGCGTTCCCGGTGGGACTACTTTCGCATGATGGTCGCCATTGAAAAAATATCTGGCAGCCATTTTGCTTTACACTTTAACTGAACAAATGACGAAACTAGAAAACTTACAGAATGCGTCGCACAATAAAGTACACAAAACTTCATGTAAAAAACAAATACCTGTAATTTTGAACAAAAATACAGCTTTGGCACTCCAGTTTTCCAAAAGTTTCATGAAATTTTCGACCGCAGCGTCGTCCAAAGTTCACGTCGACGTCATCAATTTCGATGCAACGTAACGTTTCTCGCGTTGACGTTGGTTAACATTTCCCGCGAAAGGCGGAGCTTTGCATGTGTAGTAATATGGTGATCTGTCGTTAGAAACGATTCTTTTTACATAAATTGTGGCCAAATATAAGGTCGAACAGGCCTGGGGATGTCAGGAATAAGCATTTGAAATCCATCCATTGCTTATTAAAGGGTATATAATAAAAAGGTTATTGAATGAATATCTTAAAATATTCGGAACTCGTTCATATGGCGGAGACGCACTCGCAAGCTCGTGCGTCCTCGCCATATGAACTCGTTCCGAATATTTTACGATATTCATTCAATAACCTATAAACATTCATTTTTTTCAGCAATGCAAAGTGAACGGGACAATTTCTTGGGTATATAATAAGATGTTTTATCATATGACGTCGCTTTTTTCAGTGGATAACGTCATCTAATAAAAATCGTATGACCACACGTGTATTAACACTTTTGCGGGAATACGCAAAGTCATTGACGACGTCCGTAACAACAATGTAAATTCTCACTGAAAATATGTCCACTTCGAAGGCGAAAAATCCTATTTTAAAAGTCATATGATAAAACGAATCTTACACTCGTGGTCATTTCAGATGAAATTTATTAAACTCGCCGAAGGCTCGTTTAATAAATTTCATATGAAATGACCACTCATGTAAGATCCTCTATTTATCATGTTTGGTCAAAATAGATTAATTACTATGAATGATAATGCAGTTTTCCCCTTCATTTTAGCCACGTCTGGCAATTTTCTATCAAAAAAGCTGTAAACAGTAGAATTTGATACCTAACTTTCTACACGATTTATACACCTATAGGACTTACGGCTTATCAGTTACTAGCAACTAGTAAAAATACAACATGAAGTACATGTATAGGGAAAAATCCACCCACTTTTTCAAACTCTTGGCGTGAGTCTCTATGGTATATACAGAAACTGTTTAATTCTCCGGAAATAAAATCATACTGTCTCTGAATTAATATTATTAAGCCATTGCTTTATAAAAATCGTATGACCACACGTGTATTAACACTTTTGCGGGAATAAGCAACGTCATTGACGACGTCCATAACAACAATGTAAATTCTCATTGAAAATATGTCCACTTCGAAGGCGAAAAATCCTATTTTAAAAGTCATATGATAAAACGAATCTTACACTCGAGGTCATTTCATATGAAATTTATTAAACTCGCCGAAGGCTCTCGTTTAATAAATTTCATATGAAATGACCACTAGTGTAAGATCCTCTATAAATAAATAAATATGCATGCAGAAGCAAATTGGCATGAAGAATTTGTCCTATTTGTCGGTCATAAAATTATTACTTTAACAATAAATCACGTTCTTCTTTTTCATTTGAAACCAACGATGAATGGTACCTATTTAAAAGACCTGTATAACATTAATAAATTCGCATAAACATTTATTTACTTATTAAAATAAAATGCGATTCTTCGTAGAATATTAAAACAGGTTTTTGCTACAAAAGAAATTCTATTTACTACTCCTAGCTATGAGCTATGAAAATGGATATGATGATGATGATGACGATGATGATGATGATGATGATGATGATGATGATGATGATGATGATGATGAAAATGAATGACTATCACGTTTAGGATGGTATAGAGGTACACCCGTGGAAATAAAACCCTTTACTTTTAATACACCGTCGATATCATAGTTAAACTATTGATCGACCTTAAATTTACCTTGATATTTTATACGTGCTTTAGCTATTAGCTTTTTAGCTATTTGACTCCGCCCACAGGAGTGACAGCTAAGTATATTTTCGGATCGATGACAGTTTGCATGTAAATTTTGTGGCGTTCTCAGACTATGATAATTAATAATGCTCAAATCGCCCCGGATCTCCTGTCTCAATATAACCGTACTGTTTAGGTGGGACGTAAAACATCAATAAAAGATACCAACAGAATCTTACTGAAGAGGGCAGAGATAGATCACTGGATGGCAAAACATTGAGTGCCTATTCGTAATCTGCCTCCGATCGACAGGTACGAATGACTTTATTTAACAATGGATATTGACCAGTGTATTCAGTGTCATCAAGTTTCAAATTGAATAAGATAAGATCTTCCTAGATAGTCTCAAACTGATTCAACAAAATAGCTCTGATATGATGTCAGTTTGGATTGATCATAATGGACATATGTATTTTATTCATTTCATTCATAAGACATAATCTAGGTTTTACCCTAACACGGTCATCTATTTATAGATTATAGTAGACGATTGTGATACGGATTCTAGGTCAGTTATATAAGTACGCGAAGAGTTCTTAGCAGCGTTGAAAATCGAAAGGGTTGTCTGCGAGGGTTTTTACACACGCAGCGAAAAAATGGAAAAAAAGCAAAAAAAGATGCGGTAACATAAAATAACATTAGATTTATCGTATTTATAAAAATAATTTAGAAGAAATTTTGCAACGTAACTTTTTGTATCATAGTTTTATAGAAGTTTTTTTTATTGATTTCTTTCGAAGCCGACCACCCTTTCGATATAGTCTTAATGAAAAAATAGTTCCTCAATTTTATCATCAAATTTAATTAAAGTCAGTCATTTTAAGACAAAAAACATGTTAAGATGCAGATTAAGATATATTTGATGTTTTGACAAAATGAGTTCGCATGTATTGAACCAGAAATGAAAGTGGCCGCTCAAATCAAAGCCGCTTATAGCAATGAAGAATCCCCAGGGGGGGGGGGGGGGTACTCTGAAATTTTTTGTATATATAGGCGAGGCTGACTTTTTTGGGGTCAAAATTTTGAATTTCCATATTTTTTGGGGTTTTCAAAAAAAAACTAGTTATTTTTAGGGTAGTGAGCTTTTCATGGATATTTTTTGGGGGTCATGCCTTTTCTGAATTATTTTTTGAGGGTCATCTATAATTCTATGTAATTTTTTGGGTTTTGCACTCTCTAAAAATATTTCTATAAAGATAAGAATTTTAGAGTGAAGCAATAGTGTTGTGATGATAAAATCCTAGTAAACGTCATGTACCGGGGTCATGTATTAGCTGTTGACATGGATGTGACGCAATAAATAAAACAAAAATAATTCAGTTTTGCAATTCAACGTCAGTGTACGCCGAGTGGCTTACACTTATGTCTTACCAGGCCATAAGAATCAGTTTTGTTTGCGACCATGCCTTATGACTGGTCTCGGTGAAATTTTGGAAGCTTGATCATGATGATGTTGTTTGGATTGCAAACCAAATAGAATCAAAACCATCTTTAAATTTTATCCAACTTGGTATTTACTTCCTATAGTTCATACATATACTAACTGTATTGTGACGTGTTCTGTTGGTTGGTTGATTTGGGATTTAACGTCCCACCAACAGCTTAGATCATATGGATGTGATAAAATTTCACCAATAGGCATAAAAAGATGAATAATATTTTGGGGTAAGCTAAAAGTTCAAGTATTTTTTGGGTATGCCTGATAGGACTGGTATTTTTTTTTTGGGTGGTCAGTAAATCTCAGTAATTTTTTGGGTTTGGGGGTAGAAGCTGGGGCCTCGCCTATGTATCCACAAAAAATGAGAGTACCCCCCCCCCCCTGGGGAAGAATCAATTAATTGTGTTCCATAACCCTTGCTCAAACTAACCACAAATAGCACTGGCTTGGGAGCCAGCGCAATAACACCCCCCCATTAATCGAGAAAGTAATAATTTATGATTACGAGAAAGTCATCTTTATGACTTCTTGACGAATTTGGTCCATCCCGGCGACCCCCCCCCCCCCCCCCTATCTTACGAAAATGAAAATTCGTAACTAAGAGATGATGTTTGAAAGAAATCCCAAGTCCCTGGTTGAATTCGAACCCGGATCGTCGGGGTAGAAATCCATTGCTCTAGCCACTGAGCCAAAGAGTCGACTCCCTGACGTAGCGTGTCAGAGATTGTACTTATATGATATATACATTGTATCGAATAGCTGTGCTATTTCTAGAAGCTACGCATCATGTGATCTGCCAACTCGACCTTCCAACCACGGCATATCTTGAACGAATGAAGATACAATGGGACATAACCACAGCTGAAAAAATCTCTGTATATTGCGTATTTTCGTAACGGGAGATAGTGGATCCGGCAACACGGTTGAAGAAAGTACGGGTGCCAATGACAAAGCTGATAAACCAGTCAAATCTTACAGCGGATTGGATTTGTTCTTGAGTACATGTATGAAATGGCAATACTTGAGCCGCCTCATGGGAAAACCAACAATCTGCATAGGCGAAAACAAAGGCGCAGATCAGCTTCGCAGTAACTGCGAACCTGATCAGCGCCTTTTTTTTCGCAACACGGATAGTACAATTCCTCTACTTTCTAAATCCAAAATTTCCAGCCTCTAGCCATCTTCTGTGACTATACAGGCCGGTTTGTGTCGGGCCTGTTCAGAAACCACATTGTTGGTTTTCCCACGAGGTGGCTCACTTGATTTTTGTTTGCATTGCAAGGCGTCTTCTACCAGCTGCTTTCATTGGAAAAAAATATGAACCCACATTACCGATGGCATTTTAAGTTTTTGGTAATTTTAACACCGAAGCACAAAAGATAAATGATTCGTTGAATAATAACGGATTAGTTATACGATGCGGTAGATTTTTAAATAAAACAAATAACTCTCTTCTTTCTAGATCAATTAGAACTGCATCATGGAGAATTACAGTGTTTGCGTCTATGCGAATGAAGAGCAAACCAATGCTTTTGCGCTTCGTTGATAATACATTCCCAGCATGCTGATTCTTTCAGATATTTAAAGCATTTAATTAACCATCTTCAGTGACTATATATTCTTGTTTGTGTAATCCCCAAAGAAAGATCTTTATGTGATATTGTCCAAAAATATTCACCTGGTGTTGGGTGAACTCTATTAGTATATAATTATAGTTCGTTGCTATTCTAAATATATATTCGGACTGCTTCGTGATTGCTCGTACATCATCATGACTTTTCGTGATTGTAAGCAAGGTAAGTGTATCGGTATATAAGGTTGCTATGCCAAGAAATTGGTCAGGACTGCATAGCTCAAATGGTAGAGCACGCAGATTAAAATGACTTTACTTTTCATTTTACAGATAGCGGCTCGATTCCCAGTATTGATCGCATTTTTTTATTATTATTATTTCTTATGTACATGTACCCTATTCATTCTCTAATCGTATTTAATAATTTTAGTTTTTTGGTCAATTTTGTATTCTCGAATTTCAGAAACATTGAAAATAATTTCTTAGGCTTTAGAAGATAAGAAAGGGTTTGACTTCTGCTTAGACATGTTGTCGATATGGTTGTGTTTGAAAAACCTTATGTTGCTCGATATGATACATGAAAAGTGCAATAAAGCAAGAATATCATGTTCTCCGTGCGATTGCTTTTGATAAAACGTGGTGATCATTTTGTTTAATAAAATAAAAAAGAAAAATATATTTCTCATCTTCTATGGGACTCGAACCAGGGATCCCCATGTTACAAATCCGGTGTCCTAACCATTGAGGTATGGTCCTTGCGATACACGATGTAGCAAACTGCTTATATATTGGGTACGCAGTCATCGCTTACTACCGACGGTGCACGAATCAATCACGATAATATCGAGAATTTATTATACAGCGTCATAGCGATTTAATTTATGCAATGCATAAAGGTCAACACCGGGTGAATATTTTTGGACAATACACATCATCTGATATAATTATGCAGTGATTTGCCAATTTACATACAACTGTCAGTGTACAATTAAATGTGGTTTTAGCTTTTATGTATGTATCTGACTTCTTATTGCACCGATTTATCTCATTAATATTATTAGATGACTCAGAGAGAGAGAGAGAGAGAGAGAGAGAGAGAGAGCAGTAGTTCTGCAAGCTCGAATATTCGGTTGATACTTTATGCGGCCTTCCACAGGGATCTTTATCAGGTCCTATATTATAATCAATTTTATTGACTATCTGTCACGGTCATTTTCATCAGTTGCAGTCGAGCTGTATGCAGACGATACAAAATTTACATTCATGTACAAGAATATGTTTATTTTAAAGCATTAAACTAAATTATGTGAGCCGCGACATGAGAAAACAAACAATGTGGTTTCCGAACAGGTCTGTCAAAAACAATCCTGTACAAGTACAGAAGATGGCTAGAGGCTTGAAAGGTAGAGGGATCATACTATCCGCGTTGCGAAAACAAAGGCTTCTCATGACACGGCTCATGTGTCAGTTTTATTTCAGCTAATATTTACAACATAGGCTATAAGACAAGTTGTTTTTGTTTAAGATGGTATTACTTAAAACACATTCAAAGCCTATAAAAATGGGATACATAAAATGAAGCCTAACTCACAGGACGTTTGTGAGAGGTATCTCATATAAATGAACATTTTATTCAGTTAACATGTACGTGTATATATTTTTATAACACCTTACTCGCCCTATGTTTGGGTATCGATACTAAAACCCGAGCCGACAACAATGGCCATCGTAGTATTACCTTTTTTGTCCTTTTTTTTTTCTTTTTTTTTTTTTTTACTGATTTACTGTTTTATGTATTTTTAGTTTTAGTTTTCACTAATTGGTTCATTTTTATCTTATCATTCACCTTATATTCTCTGTGACTATGTGAAAATTTAATTGAATTATGATTAACCACTTTGTAGAGCTCTATTCCCAGATGCTTCATACCAAGTTTCAGAATCATAGGCCTTCTGGTTCTTACGAAGATGATCTTTAAAAGTTTTGCTATTTATAGCCATGGCGGCTATCTTGGTCATGTGACCTAGACCATTTATACAAACTTCCATTCCCTTTTTCTAAAAGAGGTCAAGGTCATCCCAGGGTCATGATTTATACAAACTTCGTAGAGCTGCATTGCCTGATGCTTCATGCCAAGTTTCAAAATCATAGGCGAAGTAGATTTTAAAGGTTTTTGCTATTTATAGCCATGGCGGCCATTTTGGTCATGTGACCTGGACCATTTATACAAACTTTCGTTCCCCCATCCTAAGGATGCTCCACATGAAATTTGAATTTGATTGGCCAAGCGGTTTCAGAGAAGAAGATGATTGAAAAGTGTGAACGACGACGACAACGACGACAACGACGACGGACGACGGAGCCTGGGTATACTATAAGCTCACCTTGTGAGCCTAAGAGCCTAACGGCTCAGTTGAGCTAAAAATCTTTAAAAATCTTCTTTTTCAGAACCACGGCAGGAGACCTATGATTTTGAAACTTGGCATGAAGCATCAAGGAATGGACGTTTACAGAATTTATATCAATCATGACCCTGGGTTGACCTTGACTTATTTTACGGCAAGGTCAACTTAGGTCAAATTCATGCATTTAAATGGGGAAAATTGTTAAAATGTCATTTGAAGGGCAAAACTTGCAGTAAATTGGCAAATGAACTGAATTTTCATGATTTGAAAATACATTGACTCCAGGGGTTATTTTGACCTGCCCTGTGGTTATACACATGTACATGCATAGTACCATTATAGTCAAACAAGTGTATTAGTATATATCTCTGGTCTCAGGTGAGCGTTTATAGGACCATTGGTCATCTTGTTATATAAATCACCCTATAGATTCACTGTACGACAGAAAATAGAGAAGTAGAGCTCTGTCACCAGTGGATGAGCGCATTTTTTGGACAAAATTTGCGCGATAGTGGTAAGTATTTTGCATGTTATCTGGTAATCGGATTTGTTTATGTACCATCTTTTACCTTTGATTGCTTTTACATATGCATTCGTGCGATGTTATGGCAAAATTACCACAAAAGATGTTTATAGGAGCATGCGAAAGGCATTCGTTTTGGATGGCAGTTGAAAAAAAAAGTAGAAAATCACAGCATAGTCTCTTCTAGTTTGACAATCGAACACTTTTGAAAAAAATGAATAAAACCATTAGTATGCGCCTTTTTTGATCTTTCAACATGCCAAATCGCAGTCTTGTGTGATTTGTCTATTTATAGGAGTACCCCCACCATCTGTATTTTGTACAATTCAGGTTAAAGGGTCTAATGTGAAAGTACCAAAGATGAATACTATCTATTAATGACCCTCGTGACCTCCTGTCTTTCAACGACAAGATTGACGCCTGCCATCACCATGCTCCATGCTGGTACCTAGACAAACACTCTAAAATGATATACATGCCTTTCTTTCAACAACCAACTACCAATATGACTGCTGCGTAGGTTCCCTGTAAATCTTTACTATCTTTAGGAAAGAGGAGGACAAACATCTACAAGGGTTGGTGGCAAGGATGGTCCAATGGACTTAAAACTTAATTTTAGTTGATTGGACCGGAGCTTCTGGTTTTGATGCTTGACCTACCGGGGTGATGTTTTTGCTCCAGATTATGGTGTCTGGCGCCCAAGGATTTCCATCGCAGGGCAACTTATTATATCTGTGAGTCCTCGTTTTTGATTCACCATGGTGGCTTTCATAATTTATTTGTTTGTCCCTGATAATTCATTGACTAGTTAGAGATTCACCATGAGGACCGAACAACTAACTAAATGTTGTTAACCACAACAGAAGCTGAGGGTGAGGTTAGGGGCCTGTAAAACCGGATTAAGCCCCCCCCCCCATCTTAAATTACTGTTCGTGCTAAGGTAACCGAATGGTCGCCTATTGGGATATAGCTGCTCACTCGGCTTACGATATGTTCTCCTAAGTATAAGTACTTGATTGTAAATTTAGTTTTCCCACCTGATTTTTGGAGTGGAAATGTCTTTCTGATTGCGACATTTCCTGATCATTGCCTACTTTTACCTTTCCATTCGGCAACGAGAAGTGAACAGACGAGCCTGAGAGAGGACCAGTGTCTGTAATGTGTCATCTGCCAAAACAATTGGTGTGAATTGAACAGCTACAGATAATTCAGAGACGCCTAGTAATAAGGCTATACCATTTTTCGCAGGGACAGGTAAATAACGGTAAATAAATGTACAGTAATCAGTACCGACGCATTCTAGCATTTAGGATAGCATTTCTCGTTTAAATACGTCACACAAGTAAACCCTAAAATGCGGACGAGTTGATTTTATTTGTTTATAACGGTTTCCATAAAACGTTTCAGGATCTATAAGTATAAACGCAAACAATGGAGACAAAATGAAGAAGCTGTTAATGTGTATGTTTATAGTAATAGTCGCTCAGCTGAAACTGATTTTGGAAAATAAAATTACCTCATCGTTCGGAAGGCTGAATTTGGTCTCAAATTAAAGAAAATTGATTGTACTTTAAAAATCCGGTTGTCGTAGTGTCAAAAAAGTGTAGCGTCATATCAGAAAAAGGGGAGATAACTCTGTATTTAGTAAAATTAAGAATTGCCCGTTGGGATGGGAAAATGTAAAAAATATTTTTATTCGATTTCGGTTTTGAGCCTTTGATTATATTTTCGTATTGTACATTGATATGTCGACACATTGTGGTTGTTTTGATTTTTTTTGTGCCTTTTAACACACGCTTTAACGACCGGTAACGTACGTAACACGGTAGAAATTTTGATTTTGACGCCTTGTGTTTTTTATACAGAGTACAGTATTTTAGATGTACCAATAATTTTGTATCTATGTAATGTTCAGTTAATGGTCAGTGTGTAGACGTTTCCATTTTTTGCTATTGCATCTCTCCATGTTGTCAGTACGCTTTTAAAAACCCAACCCATTCTTGAAAAGTAACGTTTTTTCGACATTAAATCGCCATTGATAGAAAATAACTTATAGATTCACGTGTATATCTTTCGAATTACCACGAGAAAATTGAAAAACTTGACAGAATTGTTTTATTATCCAGTTTAAAGGGGGATAAACGATAAGATAGGCTTCTTGGTGTATATGGTCACGTAGACTACGTGCTTGCAGACAAATATAAACACAATTAGTAAATACAGTTTAAATTTAGCATTCCCTATAAAGGCGTTATGCTGATCCGGGGTTCAGTATGAAACATTACCTTATCGTTCGGATGGGGAAGTTTAGTCTAAAATGAAAGATGGGTGTCGCCTGGAATATTTGGTTGTTTTGCGCCCCAAAACATTGTAGCGTAATTTGACAAATATGGGCACACATCTCTTTCTCAAGCGTATTCATTTTTGGTGCATGGTTACAAAACCAATTTGAAACCGATTCGTAAATTGGCTTTTCTTCCCAATTCTTCCTGACTCAATAAATATATACTCATATAGAAATATGTATAGAGCTTCAAGGTGCATTCTGAGATGTTACATATGTTACTTTATAAAAAGGACTTGGGTCGGCCGATAAAAACAGTTTTAAGTTTTTACAATTTGCGTTTTTTTTATTTGTTCTAGTATTCATGTTAATCATATCAACATATTGTTGTATCGGTTACATAATAGATCTAATGGAAACACTTCAAGCAAAATACTACGAATCTATCTTTGACATATATTTCATAATATGTCGTTGATCACTTCGACCCCTTTTGAAAAGCTAGAAGATTTAAAGTCGCCCTTCAACCATTTTGCACAAATAAGAGCTATTTTAATATATTTCGTCTTGGTAAAACTGGGACAATTCTCTTACAACGTTTAGATAATTTCAAGAAAGAGGTTTCCTAGAGAAATAACGTATTTCAGTAAGAGCTACGCCATGTAACATACGTAACATTTCTTAATTTTGAACATCAATGCATGTATTGAACATACAGTACCCAATAGCATGCGTCTACTTAGCAAGAATCTTAAACTGTTACTTAATATATCATATCGATTTATCAGGAAATTTTATTGTTTTAACTAAAACCACGTGCAACACTGAATTTGATTTAAGGAGAATGAGTAAACGGGATCAACCTTGCTTACATCATACACACATGCGAATAATCAAAGAACATGTTGCTTGCAAAGATATCGTTTTGAGATATATTATATAACGTTTAAGGAATAATGACTTAATGGTAGAGTGTATTTAATTTGATAAAACCGAATAATTGCATCGATTTCTCGGCATTCTGTACTAACTAAATTGAAAAACTTACTAAATTGAAAATGTGACGTGCGTAACACCATAAAGTAAAATGACAAATACAAAGCATAACATGACCTGAAATAAACAGCAAAAGAAAGAAAGAGGGAAAGAATGAAAGAAAGAATTTGAGAAAGAGGGAAAAACACGTTATTGAATTTTATTTAAATAATCAAAATACTGTTAAGAAGATGATTCTTAACATATAAAAATTTGAAATACTTCATATATTTTCACTGATCCCAAAGGATCAAAAGAAAAATATAATCTGCACTATGGATGATGTACGGGGAGACTTTTTAGGGCCGCCACACGGCACAACACCAGCTGCAGTAATAGCAAATAAAAATAATTGTTAGATCCTTTGGAAGCAGTAAAAATACAAAGCTAGAAGATGGGCCATATTGTACAATTTCGGGTAATGAACCTTCATCACTGACCCTTTATAAAACTGGCAGCGAAAGCCAGACATTTTGCTGCAATTTCTAGAATGTACATCTGGAAATAAAAACTTTCAGGAAACATGAAAGGTAGCTTTTCGGTTTCCGTTTGCCTACTTTTATCTTTCTGTGTATCATGAGAGTATCACAATTGGAACGAATTCCTGTTTGTATTTTTTTTCACAAAGATGCTTTGTTACAAGCTATTATACCAACAGGTGTTTTGATATTTAAGGTTTTACATACAATGTATGTTGTGTTGCAAAATTATGAAATTCTGCTTCATCAAAAGCAACTTTGTCATATTCATTTAAAGGGAAATGCAATAAGTATCATTTTATTTGTAAGCCTTAAGGAAAGGTTCATTAATGTGATTTGTGTGAAAAATGACTTACAACACATACGGCTTTTCCTTATTCTTTAAATCGGTTGCTAATTCTTCTATCCCGGCACTCCAATGCATTTCTATAACGTTGTAATTTTACTTAAAATTACATAACAACATAAAAACACAGATGAAATATATGCTCAATTTTATTAAAGTCAATAAAATAGGAATCCTTATTCAATAGCACCATTAAATAAAATAAGCTTCTGTATTATTATTGTGTATCATACATAACATTTGTTTGTAGAATTTAACATATAAGTTTGCTTAATCATGTCGAGAACTTAAGGAGCGTATTTAATGTAAAAGAAGCCATTCGTACAAAGAGACGACAATTTCATCCCAATACTTTATAGTAAGTGTTACACGTTAGTGATGTCGCTGATATGATTTCAATACTGCTTGTTTCACATATAACTGTTCGTTACCTTCACTATATCTACAGTAAATTGACTAAAATCAAAATTATTAAGAGGTTAACGTCAGTGGATTGGAAACAATCGTTCCCAAAGTGGCTTCTCTTATTTTGTAATCAAGTTTAAGGTTCTATTGATATGCTATAAAACATGTATGTGTAATCAATTAACAGAGCAAGTTTATCTACGATACGCATAGGAATATTATATACTAAGTAAGCATCTATTAAGTAAACATCTCTTATTAAGTAAACATCTCTTTGAATGTACGTTTGGAAATGATTTCATGTTTTCGCTATCATGGTAACAGCGTGGGCTTAGATTCAGATTAGTAATTTATCAAACTTTGACCATATCCGTATCTCTAGATGCTGATTAGCCCTGCCATGCCAGTTGGAAATAATTGCGTATAGTCAACCATTGCTATCATTCTTGATAAAAACGAAACAATAACTGCACACAGTAAACCTGAGATTGAAACAATGAATCTTATATTTGGAAAGGGCACATTAATACTCTTTATTCTAAATATTTTAAATAACTCCAATGACTCCACACAGTGAAGAAAGTAAATAAAATGTAACATAACGTGTTGTGTGTGTAACGTATGTAACACAAATTAAAATGCTGCCTCAGGACATATCGGTTTCACTGAACTCCAAAATAGAACCAAATTACAAAGAAAAACCCTATAGAACTAAGAATAAAATGTAGGCTTTATAGACATACTCTTATTTGGATCTAAACTTCTATGTTAGGCTATACAAGTCTTCAAACCACTATGCTACAAAATAGTGTAGAGGAAAATACAAACGACGACGACAACAGCAACAACGACAGATTGCATTTAAATTAAATAAGTATATTTTGGTAACCGGAAACTGCATTAAATGATTGAACGGACCTTAAACTTACTTTGATCCTGAAATTAAACTATATGCAATGCTTAGCTGTTTTATTAATGCAAATGTAGCTTACGTAACCATTTGAATAAGACTACTTTGTACTTTACACTTCAGCTTTTTTCTCTCCTCCGTCGCGGTCGCAAACCGTGTTCTGAACTTTCTGATCTGGTAAAGGCCAACATTTTTATTTAACAACTTTCTAGAGTGGCGAAGTATCCATTTCTACACAGAAAGCGGTACAGTTCAGGAATGTGGTAGGTGAATTAACAATGGCTTACGATATAGAAAAGATCATTGGTAAAGTAAATTATTCATTGCAAAGGCTTATAAACAGCATTTTCATGTTCATTTTATTTTAGTACGCTATGAAATATTTTATCTTATAGAGAAATCGCATCGCATAGCGCCAGTTCAGTGTATAATAATGTGTTACGTAAGTTACGCTTCGTTATGGCAGTGGCGTACGTTCTTAAAATGTTTAAACCAATTAAAATGTGCAGACAAATGATTGTATGATGAAACAAATTTAACACAGTGATCAAAATTGAAAAGAATAAATGATATTTCAACCTTCCAATATTCCAGCGTGTCATTTAGGATTTAACCCAATAAAGAGGTATCTATCTGCCCTGTCCTGGTTTAGTGCTACACCTTTTATCAAAGAACAACCACTTTACTTTAATTTATGACGAAATGTCTCCTTCTGGACGATGAGGTATAGTTTCGTTTCAAAATCATGTTCATGTATGGGCCTATCTATGGGGGCCCGAATTTTTAGCGTTTTGTCTTCTGTATGCATACATGTAGTCTACGTGATCATATCCTATTTCATTATCCATTTCTCCCAAAAAGTTAAAAAGAATTTGATTTGAGCCAGTATGTCCATTCCTAGTAGTAAATTAAAAGACATGCATGTTTATCCATAAGTTTTTCTCTACCGAATGAGAAATTTAACTTCGCAAAACGGCATTTTTCAAGAATGGGTGGGTCACTTTAAAACGCACTTACAAGGTTTAGAGATGTCCTAGCGGAAATATGAGAACATTTACGTGCTTCCCACTAACTGAGCCTTATATAGATAGAAAATCATTGGTATACCTAAAATACTGTACTTTGTATAACTAGAGGACCATTGGTCCTGTAGCTCACCTGAGAGATTATCACATTGTAAGCTCATGAGATTTAAATTAATTGAGAATCGACCAATGAAAGTCTATGCATGGACACTATTGACCCCCGCGGCATGGCCAAATTTGACCCAGGGGCATGACTGGCACAATTTATAATGGGGACTACCAAACATTGCTACATACAAAATATAGAAGCTCTGGGCCTTTTGGTTTCAGAGAAGAAGATTTTTTTAGTTTTTCCCATTGTAAGTCTATGGAGACTATCTACCCCCGGGGCGTGGCCAAATTTGACCCCAGGGGCATGGCTGGCACAATTTATGTAGAGGACCATTAGCCATTGCCACATACAAAATATCAAAGCTGTGTGCCCTGTGGTTTCAGAGAAGAAGATTTTTGATTTTTTTTCCCATAGCAAGACTATTGAGACTATCAACCTCCGGGGCCTGGCCAAATTTGACCCCAGGGGCATGAATGGCACAATTTATGTAGAGGACCATTAGCCATTGCTACATACCAAATAACAAAGCTGTGGGCATAGTGGTTTCAGAGAAGAAGATTTTATTAGTTGTTCCTATTGTAGGTCTATGGTGACTATCGACCCCCGGGGCGTGGCCAATTTTGACCCCAGGGGCATGATTGGCATAATTTATGTAGAGGACCATTAGCCATTGCCACATACCAAATATCAAAGCTGTGGGCCCTGTGGTTTCAGAGAAGAAGATTTTTTTTTCCCATGGTAAGTCTATGGAGACTATCAACCCCCGGGGCGTGGCCAAATTTGACCCCAGGGGCATGAATGGCACAATTTATGTAGAGGACCATTAGCCATTGCTACATACCAAATATCAAAGCTGTTGGCCTAGTGGTTTCAGAGAAGAAGATTTTTTTAGTTTTTTTCCTATTGTAGGTCTATGGAGACTATCGACCCCCGGGGCGTGGCCAAATTTGACCCCAGGGGCATGATTGGCACAATTTATGTAGAGGACCATTAGCCATTGCCACATACAAAATATCAAAGCTGTGGGCCCTGTGGCTTCAGAGAAGAAGATTTTTTATTTTTTTTCCCATAACAAGACTATTGAGACTATCAACCCCCGGGGCGTGGCCAAATTTGACCCCAGGGGCATGAATGGCACAATTTATGTAGAGGACCATTAGCCATTGCTACATACCAAATATCAAAGCTGTGGGCCTAGTGGTTTCAGAGAAGAAGATTTTTTTAGTTTTTCCTATTGTAGGTCTATGGAGACTATCGACCCCCGGGGCGTGGCCAAATTTGACCCCGGGGACATGATTGGCACAATTTATGTAGAGGACCATTAGCCATTGCCACATACAAAATATCAAAGCTGTGGGCCCTGTGGTTTCAGAGAAGAAGATTTTTTAATTTTTTTCCCATAGTAAGTCTATGGAGACTATCGACCCCCGGGGCGTGGCCAAATTTGACCCCGGGGACATGAATGGCATAATTTATGTAGAGGACCATTAGCCATTGCTACATACCAAATATCAAAGCTGTTGGCCTAGTGGTTTCAGAGAAGAAGATTTTTTTAGTTTTTTTCCTATTGTAGGTCTATGGAGACTATCGACCCCCGGGGCGTGGCCAAATTTGACCCCAGGGGCATGATTGGCACAATTTATGTAGAGGACCATTAGCCATTGCCACATACAAAATATCAAAGCTGTGGGCCCTGTGGCTTCAGAGAAGAAGATTTTTTATTTTTTTTCCCATAACAAGACTATTGAGACTATCAACCCCCGGGGCGTGGCCAAATTTGACCCCAGTGGCATGAATGGCACAATTTATGTAGAGGACCATTAGCCATTGCTACATACCAAATATCAAAGCTGTGGGCCTAGTGGTTTCAGAGAAGAAGATTTTTTTAGTTTTTCCTATTGTAGGTCTATGGAGACTATCGACCCCCGGGGCGTGGCCAAATTTGACCCCGGGGACATGATTGGCACAATTTATGTAGAGGACCATTAGCCATTGCCACATACAAAATATCAAAGCTGTGGGCCCTGTGGTTTCAGAGAAGAAGATTTTTTAATTTTTTTCCCATAGTAAGTCTATGGAGACTATCGACCCCCGGGGCGTGGCCAAATTTGACCCCGGGGACATGAATGGCATAATTTATGTAGAGGACCATTAGCCATTGCTACATACCAAATATCAAAGCTGTTGGCCTAGTGGTTTCAGAGAAGAAGATTTTTTTAGTTTTTTTCCTATTGTAGGTCTATGGAGACTATCGACCCCCGGGGGGTGGCCAAATTTGACCCCAGGGGCATGATTGGCACAATTTATGTAGAGGACCATTAGCCATTGCCACCTACAAAATATCAAAGCTGTGGGCCCTGTGGTTTCAGAGAAGAAGATTTTTTAATTTTTTTCCCATAGTAAGTCTATGGAGACTATCGACCCCCCGGGGCGTGGCCAAATTTGACCCCAGGGGCATGAATGGCACAATTTATGTAAAGGACCATTAGCCATTGCTACATACCAAATATCAAAGCTGTGGGCCTAGTGGTTTCAGAGAAGAAGATTTTTTTAGTTTTTCCAATTGTAAGTCTATGGAGACTATCGACCCCCGGGGCGTGGCCAAATTTGACCCCAGGGGCATGGCTGGCACAATTTATGTAGACGACCATTAGCCATTGCCACATACCAAATATCAAAGCTGTGGGCCCTGTGGTTTCAGAGAAGAAGATTTTTTAATTTTTTTCCCATAGTAAGTCTATGGAGACTATCGACCCCCCGGGGCGTGGCCAAATTTGACCCCAGGGGCATGAATGGCACAATTTGTGTAGAGGACCATTAGCCATTGCTACATACCAAATATCAAAGCTGTGGGCCTAGTGGTTTCAGAGAAGAAGATTTTTTTAGTTTTTCCCATTGTAAGTCTATGGGACCTATCTGTTGCCATGGAAACCACAATTTTGATACAATCTGCTCCAAAACCTAATGCCATCAATCCCCCAACCCAATTATGGTTCACATTAAATTTGATCAAGATCGGCCCACTAGCTTCAGAAATATTCTTCTTTGAAATTGTGGACGGACGACGGACGACGGACGACGACGGACGACGACGGACGCCGGATGCCTGCCTATCCTATAAGCTCACCTGTGAGCCTTCGGCTCAGATGAGCTAAAAATCGCAAGACGTCAAAATCAAATTTTTTGCAAGGTTACATACGTTACCGGCCGTTAAAGCGTCATTGAAAAATCACAAACAGTTTAAATTAACCACATTATGTCGACAAATTATTGTACAATACGAAAATATAATCAAAGGTTCGAAACCGAAATCGAAATAAAATATTTTTGACGTTTTCGTATCCCCATGGGCAATTCTTAATTTTAACGAATACAGAGTTATCTCCCCTTTTTTGATATGACGCTACACTTTTTTGACACTACGACAACCGGATTCTGAAAGAACAATCAATTATCTTTAATTTGAGACCAAATTCATCCTTCCGAACGATGAGGTAATTTTATTTGCGATTTAGGGCTTGTTTGAATTTCAGCTGAGCGGCTATAAGAGAAGTAATGTGGATGAAACAATATAGCAAGAACCATGAAGTGGAACTCTGTCGCCGGAGATAGTGGATCCGACAACATGGATGAAGAAGCTAAGGACACCAATGACAAAGCTGATAAACCACAAGATGTTTTGAAAGACATAAGCCTGTAACAATGTGTTACTGATCGTTCCAGGGCGATACTTCTGTGGTGGTTCTTTTTGTTTTATGTCTTGGTGTTTAAATTTGTATTGTGCTGTTGGCGCCTTATGTGTGTTTTCATAGTTTTAGTTAAGTTAAGGTAACTGAGTGGCCACCTATTGGCCAAAAATAGCTGCTCATTCGGCTTACGATATGTTTTCATGGTATAAGTACCTGATTGTTAGTTTGGTTTTTCCCCACCTCGGTTTTTGGAGTGAGAATCTTTTTCTGATTGCGCCTTTTCCTGATCTTTGCCTACTTGTACCTTTCAATAGTGTGGATTGAATTTTGTTCTTGTGTACGAAATGACAAAATTTGCTTTTGTTTGCATTAAAAGGCGTTTTCTACCATCTGCCGCCATTGGAAAAAAATAGTAACCCATATCAATATTAATGGCATTTTGTATGAACATTTCAAGGTTTTGGTAATTTCAACATCGTAGCACAAGTAATTGAATAGTGTAAATGAGTCATTTACTTTATTTCTCATCGTTAAACAAAATAAAACTCTCTTTTTAGATCAATTAGAGCTGCATAATGGGAAAATTCAATGTTTGCATTTATGCGAGGCAAGAGCAAATCAGTGCCTTTGACTGTGTTTCATTGAAATTAAACTCCCGTGTTGCTTCCATCGGATTTTTGAAGCATGTTACCATCTCCTGCGTAATAAAGTCTGGTTCGTGTCATACTAAGGCGGGAAACTCCAAAGGTAGGGTTTTAAATGATACGCATCGTCTGGCAGAATTATGCAGTGATTCGCCAATTTACATACAACTGTCAGCGTAAAATAAAATGCGGTTTCAGTTTTTATGTATGTACCTGATTGCTAATTGCAGAGACGTATTCCATTTGTATGACATAGAGACTTAGATGACTCACAGAGAGAGAGAGAGAGAGAGAGAGAGAGAGAGAGAGAGAGTCTTCTTAAACCTCGAATATTAGTGATGTGTGTGGCCTTCCACAGGGACCTATTTTAGGTCCTATTTAATCATTGTTTTTTATCGATTATATGCCACGGTCATTTTCATCGGTTGCAACTGACTTGTATGCAGACGATACAAGCTTTACATTCCTGTACAAGAATATGTTTATTATACAGCATTCAACTAAAATATATGTCAGCTTTATTACAGCTAATGTTCACAATCATTAAAACAATAAAATGAATCAAGATTGCGACAAGTTGTTTTCGTGTAAAACCCGAACCGACAACAGTTTCCATCGTATTACCCTTTTTCCAGATATGGACTGTTGAAAAGTTTGATTAGCTGATTATTTTGTTTCAGTGTTTTACTAAATGGTTAATTTCATCTTATCATTCACCTTCTCGGTGAATATGTGACATTTAAGTAATGATACACAAGTGTATGTGTGTTTCGAATTAAAAATTGACATATCAATCCATTCACTTCGACATATTTTATAATCATCAAGCAAAACACATTAGTTATTCTTAAATGACAGTTTATACTGGTACTAAATATTTATTTTATAAATGTAACATTGTTTTCATTGACAAGCTATGAATGCTGAATGCATCTGAAATTGGCGTAATGTCGACTTCTTTATAGGTCAAAGGGTAGACCAAATAATGTCATTTTATCTTGTCTGCAGAGTTTTGTTTCACAAGTTTTCGGGGTGTACCGATTCCATAATCTCATTGCTCGAACCTATCGGGTGCTTCTTCTGATGACTCTTTTAACTCTGGTTTTGTGTCATATGCTTTATTTCTGCTTCACAGATTCTCTTTCCTGAGCTACATTTTTTTTATTGAAGAGGCAGCACCATTTTAACTCCTTTTTTAAAAAATTGTTTTAGAATACTGAAATCATTCATTGATGCTTTGTTTGAGAGTGTGGTTGTAAAGTCACGTCTTCCATCTCGTGCTGCCCCTTCGTAGTCACCCATCAGACGTTCTTATCATTACGAAAACACGCCAATGCAATATACAGAAATTTTTAAAGTAGTAAAAAATGAAAATTTTCAGTAGAAAAAAAAAGATATTTTTCTTATTTTTGCTCAAAACATAGATTGTGGGTACACGTTAGAACCGCCTCGCCGAGGCGGTTCTAACGAGTACCCACAATCTATGTTTTGGAGCAAAAATAAGAAAAATAGGTATACCCCTGCATATCCCAGTTTTGCTATATAAAAGTGGGGTTTAAGGGGGTATTCATTGCACGGACATGTTTTCCTGATGTAAGGTGGTCAGTTGCATGTAGCTTTAACAGCGAATTAATGGATGGTATTCCTGCCCTGTGTCAGGAACCTTGTCTTGTTATTTGATTTTAGCAGATTTCTGAAACAACTAAAGTGGAATTGGGCCCCCGTGGCCGAGTGGTTAAGGTCGCTGACTTCAGTGCTCTTGATCATTCGATCATCTCACCGATGTGGGTTCGCGCCTCGCACGGGGCACGAATTCATATGTGAGACAAGCCATGTTCTGCTTGCGGGTGTGTCAGGTGGTTTTTCCCCGGGTACTCCGGTTTTCGCCCCACCTACCGATTGATTCGGTATCGATATGAGTGAAAAAGCTTGAAAGGGACGTAAAACCGAATCAAAAAAAAAAAAAAAAAATAAAATAAAATAAAATAAAATAAAAAAATAAAGTGGAATTGGAGGAACTTGTAAGTCTTTTGGCATACCATTGTTAAATTCATAACTAACTATATGTTGTTAACCACTGCAGAAACTGGGGTGAGGTTAGACGCCTGTAAAACTCGCTTAAGCCTCCCCCTAGTAATTTTATATTACAGATCGTTCCAATGCGATACTTCTGCTGTGGTTCTTACTGTTTTATGTTTTGGCCTTAATTTTTGTGCTGTTTTCACCTTATATATGTTTTCATATTTTAGTTAACTGATTGGCCGCCTATTGGGAAAATAACTGCTCACTCGACTTACGATACGTTTTCTTAGTATAAGTACTTGGTTACTGATTTAGTTTTTCCGACCTCGGATTTTGGAGTGGGATTTTCTTACTGATTGCGCCATTTTCTGATCATTCCCTACTTTTACCTTTCTATGCTTTTTTTTTTATTGATTTCTCTGTTAAAAAATGTTACATCCTTTGGGCGGTTTGTCTTTATTACGCCAGGCGGTGAACATTTGTCACCAACATGACAGGCATATGTACCAGCCGGGTTTTGAACCCGCAACCTCTTGATTGCTAAGCGAATACGCTATCCATTACACCACCGCGGCTGATGTCTGGGTTTTCGTACGTTGTTTTGTTTTTATAGCGCGTATTTATTACTTTTCAATGCATGAAAACCAGTGCCACAAACTTTTACTAATTGTGAATAATCATGTGATTAATCTAAAAAAACTAATCTTTAATCCCTTTGTTATTTACGATTTGGGCTTTTTTCGCACTTCAATAATATATCTGATGCATCAGCAAATGTATATTCTAAATTAAATAAAAATGATTGTTAGATCCTTTGGAAGCAGTAAAACATTCAAAGCTAGAAGATGGGCCATATTGTACAATTTCGGGTAATGAACCTTCATCAGTGACCCTTTACAAAACTGGCAGGGAAAGCCAAACATTTTTGCTGCAATTTCAAGAATTTACATCAGTGTAGTCTAAATAAAAGACTCATATTCCCAAATGTGCCAAATAGTGTTACGTGCCAGGCGTAACTAGAAGATTAAGGAAACCAACAAGTTGGTTAGCCAGCAACAAGCTTTGTTTAAAATTTAACAAATCTATTTAGAAGTGATTTAACCAGTAATTACATGTGAAACAATCAAAAGCATTATATACAATCAAACAAAAATGAATGTACAATACCTTTCAAGATGTTAATTCCCTTAAAGAATGTCTGAATGTCCCTCAGAATTTTTCAACACAAGTCTGTATCAGTTTCTGATCCCAAGAATTAAAGTTTGTTTCAAAATAGCACTATGTCCCAATCCAGAATCGAATATCACAAAGTAATCCAAGAATAAGTTTAAATTCCAGTAAGATAGATTTTGACTTCTTAATAGTAACAGTACCCAAAGATTGTCCTTATGAAAATTTGTAGCCCTTATATAGCACTGAGGAACATTCAGGATTCTTCCAGCAAATTCTATGATATCATATACTAAAAATAACAAGTTGTTTACCAAAATTTAATGTTCTGGAATATTCTAGAGAGGCCATTATCCTTCCAGAAAATTCCACAAGATTCTACATCTTTCCAGGTTCTTCCAGATTTTTCCGGACTTTTCCGTCAAAGAACAATTTGAAATTTCTAGAAAATTCTGAAGTAAACAACCTGTTTATGCCCAATATCGGGGACACTAAAAGTAAATAATTGCTAAGGACAACAAGTAAACATCATATGTATAATATCATACTTTCCTGGGCATACTCCCTTGGGAAGTTTACCAGTACTGAATGCACATCTTTCAACAAGTAACTGTCATACATAACAATAGTCAAAATACTGTTAAAAATATTATTCTTAACGTAAAATATATTTGAAATACTCCAAATATATTCACTGATCCCAAAGGATAAAAGATAAAAATATAATCTGACTATGGATGATGTACGGGGAGACTTTTGAGGGCCGCCACACGGCACAACACCAGCTGCAGTAATAGCAAATAAAAATAATTGTTAGATCCTTTAGAAGCAGTAAAACATTCAAAGCTAGAAGATGGGCCATATTGTACAATTTCGGGTAATGAACCTTCATCAGTCACCCTTTGCAAAACTGGCAGGGAAAGCCAAACATTTTTGCTGCAATTTCAAGAATTTACATCAGTGTAGTCTAAATAAAAGACTCATATTCCCAAATGGGCCAAATAGTCAAAATACTGTTAAAAAGATGATTCTTAACGTAAAATATATTTGAAATACTCCAAATATATTCACTGATCCCAAAGGATCAAAAGAAAAATATAATCTGCACTATGGATGATGTACGGGGAGACTTTTTAGGGCCGCCACATGGCACAACACCAGCTGCAGTAATAGCAAAAATAAAATAATTGTTAGATCCTTTGGAAGCAGTAAAACATTCAAAGCTAGAAGATGGGCCATTTTCGGGTAATGAACCTTCATCAATCACCCTTTACAAAACTGGCAGGGAAAGCCAAACATTTACTTCAGTGTAGTCTAAATAAAAGACTCATATTCCCAAAGGGTCCAAATAGTCAAAATACTGTTAAGAAGATGATTCTTAACGTAAAATATATTTGAAATGCTCCAAATACATTCACTGACACCTTTATTTGACATATATCATTAAAATGCATTAATTATTATCAAATGTCATTGTTCTTGGCACATAGTAACCATAAATAGAACAAGTAATGTAAAATTGTTTACAATTCGCTTAATGATGTTGCAGAATGTATATGAAATCAGGTAATTATCATAGAAGCAAATGTCAAAGGGTGATTCAAAGGTACACCAAGCCAAGGGTGACAATAGTACTAAGCTGTCGTTGTTGTTTATTTTTCTTGTTAGACCTCTAACCTTTACTAGGCAAACCACATATAAACCATAACCTTTACACAGCTTACCACTGTATAAAATAAACAGTATGTTAATCAGCTCAGTGACTTAATCGGTGGCCACAGTAATAACCATCTTTGCGTCAGGTTTGTGGTCAGGTCCACTACACTCCTTATCTTGCTACCTTTGTAACTGGTAAAGTTTCAAATCTGAAATGAATGAAATCAAATATCGGGTTTTCTTCATAATTTTGAAATGGATCACCTAGAAGAGCTGTCTCTGAAGGTTATATCGCTGTGACATTTTTTTTTTGAAAACGGATCGAATAGATGTAAAAAGGCTCAGATATGTCGTGTCATTTATATATAATCTAACATTTGAGCCGCCTCGTGGGAAAACCAACAATGTGGTTTCCGAACAGGTCCGACACAAAACGACCTGTACTTGAAATTTCGGATTTAAGTAGAAGAGGAACTGTACTATCCGAGTAGCGAAAACAAAGGCGCTGATCAGCTTCGCAGTTACTGCGAAGCTGATCTGCGCCTTTGTTTTCGTTGGTTTTCCCATGTGGCGGCTCATTAAATACTATGTGTTTTTTTCTTTATTTTTCAAAAAACATTATTACAATGGTCCAGATGTGGTCTGTTGAAAAGTGAACAACAAGGAAAAATGTAGATCTTCAAGTTCACAGCAAACAACCCCTGCAATTCTTAAAATCTTTTGTGTCATGTTTGACCTTTCCTCTTCTAATTAATGTATGTTTGTGTATTTGTAAAAGATATAGCAAGTAAGTTGATGCACTTTAAGAATGACTAATATTTGATAACAAAAGTGAACGGAATACTAATTAACCTGACGTCACTTACGTTTTGCATTCAATCAAACAAACAGACGTTTATAATATTCGTTTGACATTATAAAACGGTATAAATTTGTCATAGAAAAGAATTGAGCAAACAGTAGTAAAATCTAAACGTTGGAGAAAAGATCTTACGCTTTGCTGATTACTGACTCCATTAGATCTTTGTATTGTCGGGATGAAGCACATACTGGACAACGATGTGTCTTGTAAAGACTGCAATGGAAACAACATGAAAAGAGATGGACAAGAAATCAAATGTGGACATTTGTGTTTGATGAGAAAAATCGGAAAGCATGTTCGGAAAGTACCAATGTTCGTCAGAGTTTACAAAACTGGACTTGAACATTACGCAGTGCTGTACAGAGACCAAACATTCAGTCTAAGTACGGGATATATTAACCTAAAGAACTGTTCAGTGGAAAACTCATCAGACAGCAACGCTCAGTTCCAAGTGATGCTTAAAGACTCGGAAGGAATAGTGTTGTCATTCGATGCTAATTCAGCACTAGAGGCGAGTGGCTGGATTGATGCTTTACGTCCTCAAAGTACATTGTCCTCTACGACTACGAACACTTTGATTCTGCCAGTTTTGGCACCGAAAATACCCAAATCTTTGTCAATGCCGACGCTTCAAGAATGTGGTGAAGAGGAGTGAGCAACAATTTTCATTGAAGCAACGTTGTACCCCAACATACTAGATGTGTTTACAGTAGCTGTGCTGAAAGAAGGACAGCATATATTTATGTATTTATTGACTTCATTGTGAAATCCAAATTGACTACGGTTTTCATATTTTAAACATATTTAAATATATTATAGTAGATGCAAAATAACATACAAAAACTGTTATAATGTTATGATGTGCTTTGTATATTATTTATTATAAACATTTTTTTTTCTGTGGACGTTTGAGTTTCTAAGTTGTGAGCAGCAACAAAACGTAAATAAACTGGCGTTATACATCTCCAATCTGATGGTTGAATCCTTAAAAAGGTAAAAGCAGGCAAAGATCATGAACTGTCGCAATCAGAAAGAAATTCCCACTCCAAAACCGAGGTGGAAAACTAAATTGACAATTACGTCATAGCACTAAGAACCAGAGGACCAATGGTCCTGTAAACGCTCACCTGAAACCTGAGATAAATACCAATAAACTTGTATGACTAGAATTGTAATATTCATGTATATAACCCCAAGCCCGGGTAAGAGCAACCCCTGGAGTCAATTTCTTTTTCAAATCATAAAACTTCAGGCCATTTGCCATTTAACTGCAAGTTTTCCCTTCAAATGTCATTTTAACAATTTTCCCCATTCAAATGCATGGGCGACCTAAGTTGACCTTGCCGTAAAATAGGTAAAGGTCATCCAAGGGTCATGATTTATATAAACTTTGTAGAGTTTCATTGCCTGATGCTTCATGCCAAGTTTCAAAATCATAGGCCATCTGGTTCAGGAGAAGAAGATTTTTGAAGGTTTTTGCTATTTATAGCCATGGCGGCCATCTTGGTCATGTGACCTTGACCATTTATATAAACTTTCATTCCCACTTCCTAACAATGCTCCTCATAAAGTTTGGCTTTGATTGGCCAAGCAGTTTCAGAGAAGAAGATCTTTGAATATCGCTGTAATGTACATGAGTATTGCCCCGGGGTGGTGGCAGACAGACCCCTGGGGTCCAAATTTTTTTCAGAATCATCTATCTTAAGTCCATTTACCCATTTCCTGCAAGTTTTTCCCTACAAATGACATTTTAACACTTTTCCCCATTCAAATGCATGTGCGACCTATGTTGACCTTGCCGTAAAATAGGTCAAGGTCATCCCAGGGTCATGATTTATATAAACTTTGTAGAGCTCCAGTCACTGATGCTTCACACCAAGTTTCAAAATCATTGGCCTTCTGGTTCTGGAGAAGAAGATTTTAAAGGTTTTTTCTATTTATAGCCATGGCAGCCATCTTGGTCATGTGACCTTGATCATTTACACAAACTTTCTCCCCCCCCTTCCCAAGGATGCTCCATATGAAGTTTGGCTTTGATTGGCCAAGCGGTTTCAGGGGAGAAGACGTTTGAATATTATGGTCATATACATGTATATAGCCCCGGGGCAGGGGCAGACAACCCCCCAGGGGCTAAAATTTTCCATTAACATTAATCTTCTGTCCATTTGCCTATTCCCAGTAAGTTTTACCCATCAAATAGCATTTTACCATTTTTCCCATTCAAATGCATTGGCGACCTAAGTTGACCTTGCCGTAAAATAGGTCAAGGTCATCCTAGGGTCATGATTTATATAAACTATGATGGGCCCACATCCCCAATGCTATATACCAAGTTTCGTGGAAATCGGCCCACTGGTTCTGGAGAAGAAGATTTTTAAAGGTTTTTGCTATTTATAGCCATGGCGGCCATCTTGGTCATGTGACCTGGACCATTTATATAAACTTTCGTTCCCCCTTCCTAAGGATGCTCCATATGAAGTTTGACTTTGATTGGCCGAGCGGTTTCAGAGGAGAAGATCTTTGAAAATGGTGGACGACGGACGACGGACGACGGACGGACGCCGGAGCATGAGTATACTATAGCCTTCGGCTCAGGTGAGCTAAAAATATCGTAAGCCGAATGAGCAACTATTTTCTAATAGGCGGCCACTCAGTTACCTGAACTCAATCGTACATTAGGCGCAAATAGCACAAAAACACCCAAACATAAAATAATTAGAACCACAACAGAAGTATAACATTGGAACGGTCCCCATCCATGTGAATCTACACAACGTAGTATGACCTATCACAAGCATTAACTTCGTGTAACTGCTTTCTTAGAGCAATTATGCATAAGCCGTATTAAATTGGTTTAGACACTATTTTAAGGCATTTAGGTGGTCCCTCTGACCAATCTGGAGGCCATTGGAGTGCAAGTTAGATCTTATAACCCATCCAAAAACCCTTCAACGGCAATACTTTTTCCACATTTCGTATACGGCAATGACATCAGTAATATGGTATCGCTGGTGCAATTATAACAAAATGTCACAATGATAGTTTGGGCCTGAAATGAGTTTATTTATGGATTTTTAAAGGCAAAAGTAGAACATGATCAGGAAATTGTGCAATCAGAAAGAAATCCCCACTCCAAAAACCGAGTTGAGAAGAACCTAAATTAACACAATCAAGTACTTATACTAAAAAGAAAACACATCGTAAGCTAAGTGAGCAGCTATTTCCCAATAGGCGGCCACTCATTCACCCGAACTCAACTAAAAATATGAAAGCGTACACAAGGTGCAAACAGCACAAAAATTCAATACCAAAACGCAAAACAACTAGAACCACTACAAAAATATCGCATTGAAACGACCAGTAGTAATATAAAATTACTGGTAGGGTACATATCTTCACCCTCAGCTATAATATACAGTGGTTCACAACATTTAGTAGGTTGTTCGGTCCTCTTTGTGAATTTCTTACTAGTCAATGAATCATCATGAACAAACAAATAAATTATGATATCCACAACGATGAATCAAAAACGAGGACTCACAGTTACAATAAGCGGCCTCGGCGATGGCGCCAAACAACATCAATGAAAATCTGGAGCAAAACAAAACAAAACAAAAAAAAAAAAAAAAAAAAAAAAAAAAAAAAAAGCAGTTAGACCTATTTAAACAAAGATCTCAACTTTCGTTCTGGTATTAGCAAGAGTCTGGTTGAAAAAATAAAATGCTTTCGACTAATTGTGTTCTGACAATTAATCGAGAACTAACTGAACGTGACAATTTTAGTATGTGCGTTTCATTTCGTTTTTATTATTTATTTTAACTATTTTTGCATTTCTTTCAATTTGCTCAGAGTAAACTTTACCCCTTGGAAGAGCCCTATATTATTTGGTGTATACGGTTCGTAGATTCTTTTTTAATTTGACATTAAATGTATCATTATCGGTATTTTATGGCATCATGCTAACATACTCATCATGCACATAACACCCTTCAAACAAATTTATTATAAACTTGGAATAGGGATATGTCTTATTGTAGCTGTCAATACACAGTCTCTATATAGACTCTACTACAGCTCCAGGTTACTGTGTTAATAACTGCAGCGCCGTGTAATTTAAGTTTTGGGAAACAAAAAAAAAAAACAAAACAAAAAAAAACAAAAAAAAAATTAAAAAAAAAAAAAAAAAAAAAAAAAAAAAAAAAAAAATGCATTAATACAAAACTTCAGGGTCGGTCGTCATATTGTATAATCCTCATATTTAATTTGAAGATCATATCTATGTAGGCTTTGTTTCTTTGTGTAGGCTTTGTTTTGTTCTTTACCAAGTCGTATCATTGATGTAAAATACATTTAAGTTTTCGAATTTTATTAGAGTATATTCATTTATTTGCAGTTTCATATATCTAATAAGATATGAACCACCTCATGGGAAAACCAACAATCTGCATAGGCGAAAACAAAGGCGCAGATCAGCTTCGCGGTAACCGCGAAGCTGATCAGCGCCTTTGTTTTCGCTACTAGGATAGTACAATTCCTCTTCTACTTAATCCGAAATTTCAAGCTTCTATCTCTTTTCTGTGCTTGTACAGGCTGGTTTGTGTCGGACCTGTTCGGAAACCACATTGTTGGTTTTCCCACGAGGCGGCTCATATGTTTTACCGTGAGTAGTATTGTGTCAACGAGTCTGGTTACGTTTTTGAATAATCGACAAGGTTCGAACGCGCTACTCTTCTGAAATTGCAGAGACACAGAAGATAGGCTTTCTCATGGGTCCGAAGTTGTTACACGTCCAAAAATAAGACGAAGATTTAATACAGATAAATCGTGGGAAATGCGAATTTTTTGAAGCTGTACATTTTAAAAGCTTAATATTGTGTTATCTCTCAGACAGAAATGACGGATAGGAACTAACTAATTATATGGCGTCCGTACATGGCAAACGATCTCTTCAGGGAGCCGACGATGGATTCTGTACGAAAATCTGCGGACTTTGTAAAATGTCGGTTTAGATAAGGGAGCCAGTCAAGTAAGATATACATCTGTGATAATTGCAAAGACCACCGCAAGAAGATTCCACTGACTAAGTATTACGTGATCGTATCTGGTAGCCAAGTACCAATGGCGACGTCTTCACCCAGACTATCCGCTTCTGTTATCTGCTGTAGTTGTAACAAGAATCAAAAAGTCCAGCATTACTGCGAAGATCACCAGGATATCATATGCGATTCTTGCAAACATATGGCGCATAATATATGCAACGTATTAAGTTTACAAGACAAAGGAACCAGATATATCCAATCTGAAATCGATGCCAAATTGTCAAAACTAAAGGTACTTCAAAATGCTTGTGATCAACTAAAGCAAAAAAGGAATGCCCAGAGCAAGAGTTTGGAGCATTCAACAAATAAATGTAGGGAGGACATTGGCGCTTGCAGAAATGAACTCAATGACGATCTTAAGAAAGCTGTGTTAAAGCAGGTGAGGTCACAGGAAGATGAAGGGCAACAACGCATCCGGCGGCATATTTATACACTCACTGCTACGTCAAAGATGCTTGAGGTAGATATGAAATTATTACAAGATATTAAGACTAATGGTGAATCCGGTTTAAGGTTTGCATCTGATGTCCATGTGTCCAAAAGTCTTAAAGACTATAAAAAGACGCTGTACAACATTGTAAATGATGCCATTCTGACTGATATAAAATTTGAGAAGAACACAAAACTTGTCAAGATGCAGGCTGAAATAGAATCTGTCGGCTATCTGGTCAGAAGCAGTGCTGTAAACATTCAAAGTGGCCGGAAAAGGTTGTTAGACAGTAAGATTCAATCGCGAAAACAGGTAAATGTCAAGTTAGCTGATGATAATGAAACACCCATTATAAGTGGATCAGTTGTAATGCCATCCGGTGAAATTATGTTTTGTGATATTTTCAACTATGCTCTTAAATTGTTGGACAGCGCCGACACACTAAAAGACAGCTTGCCATTTGACACATGGCCCTGGGATATTTCCATCGTCGACACTGAAACTGCCATCGTTACTTTACCCGCGAAAAAACAACTTCAGTACATTGATGTTTTTCCCCGGCTGGTAAGAGGGCGAGTTCTACAGACGAACAAGCCATGCTACGGCATTCACGTGACTGGCGACAAGATTTTCACCACTTGTCACAACCGTCCAGGAGATGGGGAGGTTCGAATCCTGGACCTAAACGGTACCTTACTTCAACAACTTGGGATCAACCGGGATGGTTCGTTTATGTTCAAACAACCTTCATACATCATTGTCAACCCGGCAGAGAAGTGGATATTTGTTTCAGACTATGATACAGATACTATTACCTGTATGACAATGGATAACCAGACCATTTATCAATATAGGGATGACGAAATGAAACGACCAGGAGGTTTATACAGTGACAATGGGGATAACATCATTGTCTGTGGCGAGGACTCAAACAACTTACAAGTGATCACAGCAGCTGGGGAGAAACACTGTAATCTTGTATCAGCCATTGAGCAGCCATTGAGTATCAGTTACAGAATTAGGGACAATACAATTATTGTGAGTTGTCACGAGTCTAATCACGTTCTAATTTTTAAGCTTGGATAAAAGGAACATTGATTAAGACTTAAAGAAAACAACATTTATGCACACATGTATTTCTTATTTACTGATAGTTAAGATACAAAGCAGGACTTGAACATTGTGCGGAGTCTAGACCTTCAGTTTAAGTACCGGATATATGAACCTGAAAAACTGTTCAGTTGAAAAATCATCTCAGTTCCAAGTGATGCTTAAAGACACTGAAGGAATAGTGTTGTCATTTGATAATTCAACTCTCGATGCTATTGACTTAAGGCATCAAACACCAAACACTTTAATGCTGCCAGTTTTGGCACCGAATATACCAACGTTTTTGTCGATGCTGACGTTTCAAGAATCTTGCGAAGAGAACTCAGAAATAACTTTCCTCCAAACTCAGAGTATCTTTCCACTCATCGGATGTCTTTAACGGTACATATGCTGAACGATGTACACTGTATTTATCAACCAAGTTATGGAATCCAAAGTGACTATTATCGTCATACATTTTAAATATGTATATTTTGTTTGATGCAATTTTATTTATAAACAACATTAAAAAAACGACAGTTATTTTTGTATTGTGGAACAGTTATAAACACACCTTTTTTGATTTTATAAAAGTAAGTCAAACGTGTATTACTTATTTCTAACAATTGGTTTTGCAGAAGCTTGATTTGCTAATCCTTGTGAACAACAATAAAACTCAATTAAACTGGCGTCATACGTTTCTAATCTGATTCTGCATTGTTATCCCTTACAAATTCCATAAAATAAAATATAAATGTTTGATCATTTGGAGACAGTGAAAACGTTCAAAAGGATGTAGTATGGGCCATATTACGCAATTTCAGGTACTGAACCCTCATCAGTGACCCTTTATAAAACCGGCGATGATAGCTATATACTGCAATTTCAAAACTTTACTCAAGGGACGTCTAAATCAAAGACACATGCCTAAACGGGATCAAATAATTAAAACAGTCTTTAGAAGATGGCTCTAAACGTACAAATTTTAATATTATGAATATTCTTACTGATCTCAAAGGACCGAAAGAAATAATATAATCTGCACTATATATGGATGATGTATGGGGAGGGAGTCTGAATTGCAATTCAAGGCTGTGTTAGAATTTTACATTCTTTATTGCATTAAATGCACTATTCAATGCGTTGCGAACCCAAATTATTCCATTAGGCCAACTTACAGATACAATTTGTATTGCACAACACCTTAGTCACTCTAGGCACAGGGCATGTAAATATCCTTATGAGATAAATCAGTTTTTTATAAAGACCGAGGTCATTGAAGGGATGATTAAAACAATTTCATGACATATTGTTTAGGTAGACAGGTACAAGTAGGCAATGATCTGGAAATGGTGCAATCAGAAAGAAATTCCCACTCCACAAACCGAGGGGTGGGGAAAATTAAAATGACACTAAGTCTTAGGTACTTATACCAAGAAAACATATCGTAAGCCGAATGAGCTGCTATTCCCCAATAGGCGGCCACTCAATTACCCGAACTTTACTAAAATATGAAAGCGTACATAAGGCTCAAACAGCACAAAAATTCGACTCCAAAATACAAAACAATTAGAACCACAACAGATGTATTGCCTTGGAACGATCAGTAATGAAAAATTACTGGGGGGGGGGGGGGCTTAAACCAGTTTTACAAGCGCCTAACCTCACCCTCATCTTCTGCAGTGGTTCTCAACATTTAGTTGGTTGTTCGGTTTTCGTAGTGAATCTCTAACAAGTCAATGAATCATCAAGGACAAACGAATAATAAACGAGCCTAATGACACCATAATCAGTTAGTCTAAAAAAGGTAAAGTAAGCAATGATCAGGAAATTGCGCAATCAGAAAGAAATGCCTACTCCAAAAACCGAGGTGGGAAAAAACGAAATTGACAATAAGGTACATGTGCAAAGTGAACATATCGAAAGCCGACTGAGCAATTATTTTTAATAGGCGGCGACTCAGTGAGCCTATGATATGAGGTTTTCAACATGGACTGTTCATTAAGGGATATCATGGCATGCTACCTTACATGTATAAAAATACAAAAAAGGTACAAGTCAGAAAGAAATTCCCACTCGAAAGACCGAGGTGGGGTAATGACTGAATTGACAGTAAGGTACTTACATTGTATACTAAGGGAACGCATTGAAAGCCGAGTGAGTAGGCGGTTACTCAGTTACCAGAACTAAACTTAAAATATATAAAAGTGCAAAAGGTTGCTAACAGCGCAAAAATTTATATCTCCAATACACAAAACAATTAGAACAACAACAGAACTATTGCCTTTGAAAGATCAGTAATACGTATATATACAATTACTCGAGGGCTTAATTCGATTTATGTGTGTTTTCATATTTTTAGTTAAGTCGGGGTGGCTGAGTGGCCACCTATTGGGAAAATGGCTGCCCATTCGGCTTACAATATGTTTTCTTAGTATAAGTACCTGATTGCTGATTTAGCTTTCTCCACCACGGTTATTACTTTTACATGGCCATAACCTCACCCTCAGCTTCTGCAGTGGTCCACATTTTAATTAGTTGTTCGGTCCTCATGGTGAATCTGTAGCTAGTCAATGAATCATCAGGGAAAAACTAATTAATCATAAATACCTTGATGAATTAAAAACGAGGACTCACAGATACAAAAAGCTGCCCGGCGATGGAGAGTCCTGGGCGCCAAACAACATCGCTGAAAATCTGGAGCAAAAGCAAAACACCATTTGAACCCCGGTGGGCCAAGCAAAAGACAAGAAGCTCCGGTCCCAGCCAGCTAAAATAGTAGCTTTAAGTCTGGGTTATCATAGTGTCTGACACCAGACCCAACGACATGCAATTAAAGAAGGCAGCTTAGTTATCAACCATGATTGGGCTTAAAACTAAGCATACAGACTGTCGCATAACATTTACATTATATCCTGTATGTTCGTTTGTAGCGTATAATGATTTTTCTAAACTGAAAGGAAAAATAATTCCTTCCTAAAAGTTTTTTTTTATGTAAAAAGGATCCTTTGTACTACTACTGAAGTTTCTAAATTATTAACTTCCTGTCTTACTGCTATCAAATCTCATGTTATAAGATACTGTGAGACAGTGTATGAAACTTCAAATAAAAACTGGTTTTGGTCAATAAAAAATTCTGGTGAGGTGCTCAATAAATTGAAGTGTAGAGGGTTCCGTGCGACGAGCTTGTCCACATATGATTTTTCTACTCTATATACAACTTTACCACATAATCTAATTAAAGAAAAACTTCTGGATTTGATAGAGTGGACCTTCAAAAGGGCATTAAAAAACTATGGTTCACTTTATTTGGCATGTAAAGACAGAAAGGCTTTTTTCACTTCCTATGACCAAAGTCGATATACACTTTGGTCATGTCAGAATGTGTGCGATGCCTTATCCTATCTCCTGGATAATATTTATATTAGATTTGGGACCAAGTTATACAGACAAACTGTTGGAATTCCGATGGGTACAAATTGCGCACCTCTCGTAGCTGATTTATTTTTATACTGCTACGAAAGAGATTTCATGGATTCTCTTTACCATGATAATCAAGCTGATGTTATCGAGGCTTTTAATTCCACTTCTAGGTACCTCGATGACCTTTTGAACATCGACAACCCTTATTTTGAAGGTATGGTCAATCAAATTTATCCATCTGAACTACAGTTGAACAAAGCCAATATCTCGGATACCGAAGCCCCCTTTTTAGATCTACATCTTTCTGTTGCAAATGGATTTGTTTCTTCTAAAATTTATGATAAGCGATGACTTTAATTTTCATATAGTAAATTTTCCGTTTTTGGATGGTGACGTTCCTCGTCGTGCTTCTTATGGTGTATACATTTCGCAACTTATTAGGTTTGCTAGAGTCTGCAATCATGTTACAGACTTCAACGCTCGAAATAAATGTTTAACGGCCAAACTTCTCCAACAGGGCTATCGGTATTATAAACTTCGAAAAACTTTTTCTAAATTTTATCGTAGACACTATAAATTGATTTCCAAATATAATGTTGGGTTAAAGACGCTTTTAAGTGAGGGCCTTTCGGAACCAGAATTTTATGGTGACTTGGTTTACAAATTTAAGAAACTTATAGGAAGTAATGATTTTTCGTTTCAGTTTAGAAAAATCATAACACGTTACAGACGTATAGGTTGTAACTTGAATGTTATGCGACAGTCTGCATGCTTAGTTTTTAACCCAATCACGGTTGATAACTATGCTGCCTTCTTTAATTGGAACGCCGGTGGGTCGGGCGTCAGACTCTATGATAGCCCCGACTTAAAGCTATTCATTTTAGTTGATTGGGACCGGAGCTTCTTGTCTGTTGCTTGGCCCTCCGGGGTCCAACTGATGTTTTTCTTTTGCTCCGGAGTTAGTAAGTTATTCGGCGCCCAGGGATCTCCATCGTCGGACAGCTTACTGAATCTGTGAGTCCTGGTATTTGATTCATCAGGATGTTTATCATGATTTATTTGTTTGTTCTTGATGATTCATTGACTATTTAGAGATTCACCACGAGGACAGAAGAACTAACTAAATGTTATGAACCACTGCAGAAGCTGAGGGTGAGGTTATGGCCATGTAAAATCGATTTAAACCCGCCAGTAGCTTTGTGTTACTGATCGTTCCAAGTCGATACTTCTGTGGTGGTTCTTTTTGTTTCATGTCTTGGTGTTTAAAAATATTTTGTGCTGTTGGCACCTTATGTATGTTTTCATATTTTTAGTTAAATTAAGGTAACTGAGTGGCCACCTTTTTTCCACCTCGGTTTTTGGAGTGGGAATCTTTCTCTGATTGCGCCTTATTTCCTGATCTTTGCCTACTTGTACCTTTTTTGAAAGCAGTGAAAACATTCAAAGAACATTCAATTTCGGGTAAAAGTGTCTTTAAAAAGAATCACATGGCAACAAATGAAACAAAATCACTTACTTTGTCCTTTTCATTGATAGCAATATGGAAGGTTCCACCCATGAAAGGCGCCAAGAGGAAGAAGGAGCCTTCTGCCCAAGATCTGCAAACCGACAACAACAACCAAGCAGGCACCTGACGTCTGTTTGACGTCAGATATTGGTTATATTTTGGTCGCGACGTCATATAACCAATTTCCAACGTCTATCAGACGTCATTTCCTGACGTCTTTTGGACGTCTAGATTGGACGTTGTTTTGACGTCAAACTAGTTCGTCAGTTAGACGTCGTAATCAAGACGTGATTTAGACCTTGGCGTGTTTTTCATATATATATGTCGACAGAGTTAGCTGCCCTTAAACTGACATAATTTCTTACACATATTATGTAATAATATCAAATTCAAATAATAATTTCAACCTTGCCACTTAAAAGTCATATCTGAGTCTCGTATGGGAAATCCCATATTTCGCCCTCATGCTTAATTAATGTAGAAAAAATAATTATTTATTAATCAAAATAAAGTCTTTCACTAAATTATCGAACTTTCAATTAATATGAAAATAAAATTTGTATATTTAAATATTAATTTCACCATTTTAAATAATTATTTGTTCAGAATAATTTTATTTCTTACACTAATGTCTTATTGGTTTTAGCACCATAAAGCAATAAAATTTTGCTTAAATAAGATGTACCAACATCAGGCTGAATTAATATCTTTAACATTTTGTATGTCCCTAAAAACTCTATCAAAGGAGTGAAAGGGACTATCAAAAGTGCTTCACTGCCCTTCTGAATGCACTGTTATTCAAAAATGCGAAAATATATACACATTAAACTATTGATATGACATAAATTCAAACGTCGTTTTTAGAACGTCAGATTGACGTCAGCTTTCAGACGTTAAACCGTTGTTGGCTTTAGCACGTCAGATTGACGTCTGTTTTTGACGTCAAACAAACTTTCAAAATCAACCTAACTCCAACGTCATTATGACGTCGGAGTCTGACGTCAATCTGACGTCAAACTGACGTCAAATGTCTGCTGGGAATACACTAGTCTATACAAAATGAGTTCATGCATGTAATGCTCATGCACATAATCAGGACAGGCAGCCTAAGCGAGTAATCATTACGCATAACAGCCTAAGCGAGTAACCATTACTTAAAAAGGTACAAGTAGGCAATGATCAGAAAATGACGCAATCAGAAAGAAATTCCCACTCCAAAAACCGAGGCGGGAAAATTAGGTCCTTATACGCAGAGAATATATCTTAAGCCGAGTGAGCGGCTATTTCCTAATAGGCGGCCACTCAGTTACCCGAACTTAACTGAAACTAATAAGGTTCAAACAGCACAAGAAATCGACTCCAAAACATAAAACAAATAGAACCAAAACAGAAGTATCGCATTGGAACTATCAGTAATATAAAACTACTGGGGGGGGGGGGTGCTTAAACCGGTTTTAAGCCCCCTCCCCCAGATCGTAGCTGATCGATTTTATACTGCTACGAAAGATGTTTCATTGATTCTCTTATACATGACAATCAAGCTGATCTTATCGAGGCTTTTAATTCGACTTCTAGGTACCTCGATGACCTTTTGAACATTGACAACCCTTATTTTGAAGGCGTGGTCAAATAAATTTATCCCTTTGAATTACAGTTGAATAATGCAAACAACACAGATACTGAAGCCCCCTTTTTAGACTTACATCTTTCTATTGCAAATGGACTTGTTTCTTCTAAAATTAATGATAAACGCGATGACTTTCATTTTGATATAGTAAAGTTTAAACTTTCCGTTTTTGGATGGTGACGTTCCTCGCCGTACTTATTAGGTTCACTAGAGTCTGCAATCATGTTGCGGACTTCAACGCGTGAAGTAATTGTTTAACAGCCAAACTTCTCCAGCACGGCTATCGGCAACTTCGAAAAACTTGTTCTAATTTTTATCGCAGAAACTATGAATTGATTTCCAAATTTAATGTTGGGCTAAATAAAATATAAAAGTTTGATCCTTTGGAAGCAGTAAAACGTTCAAAGGGAGGTAATTGGGCCAGATTGCGCAATTTCGGGTACTGAACCCTCGTCAGTGACCCTTTATAAACTAGCGACGATAGCCAGACAAATATACTGCGATTTCAAAAATTTTACACAAGTGTTGTCTAAATCAAAGACACATGCCTAAACGGGGTCTAAAATTGAAAAAAAAAAATGTTTAGAAGATGGCTCTAAACGTAAAATAGTTTGCTACTCTGAACATTCTTACTGATCTCAAAGGACCGAAAGAGATAATATAATCTGCACTATGGATGATGTACGGGGAGACTTTTTAGGGCCGCCACACGGCACAACGCCAGCTGCAGTAATCGTAAATAAAATATAAAAGTTTGATCCTTTGGAAGCAGTAAAACGCTTTTACATGTACGTGATGGCCTTTCGGAACCAGAATTTTAAGGTGACTTGGATTACAAATTTAAGAAACTTATAGGTAGGAATGATTGTTTTAATCATTAAACGTTACAGACGTATAAGATATAACTTAAATGTTATGCGACAGTCTGCATGCTTAGTTTTTAACCCAATCATTGTTGATAGCTATGCTGCCTTCTTTAATTGCACGCCTATGGGTCGGACGTTAGACTCTATGATGGCCCCGACATAAAGCTATTCGGCTTACTAAATGTATTTATGGTCTTAGTACCTTATTGTTAGTTTGGTTTTTTCCCGCCTCGGTTTTTGGAGTGGGAACCTTTTTCTGATTGCGCCTTTTCCTGATCGATGCCTACTTGTATCATTTTAGTTGGTTGGGGTCGGAGCTTCTTGTTTGATGCTTCAGCTGGTGTTTTTCTTTTGCTCCGGAGTTAGTACGTAATTCTTTATGCTGGAGCAGATTGGACAATTGTCGCTGACACTGAGGAAACGTTTGGTGACAGATTAAATAGTATTAGGATGATAGATGGCGGTAGTAATTCTTGCAGTCTGGTTAAGTTTTAACTTTTTGGTGGTGGTGTTTTATCTCGTTGCGTAATCGTATTATGCGGTACAGCTAGAGGTGGAGTCAGTGTTGTTGGTTGATATCTGATGAACGTATCTGTTGGCGGTGACATTGCCAGAAGCAAATGACGGCATTCTGACAGGCAAATACTATCCCCTGTGTTTGGCCTTCCCCTGCCTAGGGTTTAGCATTTAAGTTACCTCGACGAGGAAGCTCTCAAACAGGACCATAGAAGTTGAATACATTGAACGCAGTGACAATGGTTGCAGGAAACTTTATGAGCTCTGTCTTAGCAGTGATAAGTCGGCAAGCAAACAAATATGTTTATTATTTTCCCCTGCCTTTGTTGAGTCTCATTTGGACTAAGCGCTTTAGAGACTTGATAGATTTTCTTCTTGGCTTAGTCTCTGTGCAGTGAGCATACAGTGGTGTTATGGCTAAAAACCCATTTTTGCACAGTTCGCGCTGATCACTTGTGATTTTTCGCGGCGAAACCACCGCGAAATTTCACCGGCCAAGGGAAAATTTAAACGTTTAATCGGTTAATTTTTTCGCCGCAAAAATACGTTTTTCGCGGTGAAATTCCGCCGTGTTTCGCGGTGAAATTTGTTTTTTAACGCTTACAACAGGTAAAGTTAAATTTCCTATTTCGCCGCGAAACACGGCGAAATATGCCGCGAAACACGGCGAAATAACAAAAAAAATATTTATTTATAATTTAATGACCACACTATGATTCATCTGTTCCTAGTATAAATCGTGATTTACGTGCACATTAATAGCATGTACATTTAGGCATGTATAGAAATGAAAAACGTGCATAATGCGACTTTCCCATTGGTATTACATGATACGATAGCGAAATCACGGATAGACGAAAATATTTATAACGTAACGAGCCAGCTCGTTGAATCTAACTTTGTTTGTTTGTTTTAATAGATGCTTTACGCCCCAATCAACAGCAATGGTCATGTTGGGACGCTGCCTCCATTTTATGGGACGTCATGATATCCAACAAGTGTTGAAATACTGCTTATATGTTTGGATGGTTTGACTTGAAACCATTTTTCCTAGGCAGGCACAGACCTTAGCGGTAAACCAGTTATCAGATGATCAGTCAGTAGCGTATAAGCTTTGCCTTTAGGCACAAACATCCCATATGTTTCTTTAGGTCCCAATGGGCAGGGGCCATCTAATTTTGTGCCTTGTTTTGTAGCACAAACATTGTCTAAAGGTACAAGTAGGCAAAGATCAGGAAAAGGCGCAATCAGAAAAAGATTCCCACTCCAAAAACCGAGGAGGGAAAAAAACAAACTAACAATCAGGTACATATACCATGAAACAAATCGTAAGCCGAATGAGCAGCTATTTTCCCAATAGGTGGCCACTCAGTTACCTTAACTTAACTAAAAATATGAAAACATACATACGGCGCCAACAGCACGAACAATGTTTTAAAACACCAAGACATAAAACAAAAAGAACCACCACAGAAGTATCGACTTGGAACGATCAGTAACACAAAGTTACTGGCGGGCTTAAACCGGTTTTACATGGCCATAACCTCACCCTCAGCTTCTGCAGTGGTTCATAACATTTAGTTAGTTATTCGGTCCTCGTGGTGAATCTCTAACTAGTCAATGAATCATCAAGAACAAACAAATAAATCATGATAAACATCCTGATGAATCAAAAACCAGGACTCACAGACTGAGTAAGCTGCCCGACGATGGAGATCCCTGGGCGCCGAATAACCTACTAACTCCGGAGCAAAAGAAAAACACCAGTTGGACCCCGGTGGGCCAAGCAACAGACAAGAAGCTCCGGCCCCAACCAACTAAAATGAATAGCTTTATGTCGGGGCCATCATAGAGTCTGACGCCCGACCCACCGGCGTGCAATTAAAGAAGGCAGCATAGTTATCAACCATGATTGGGTTAAAAACTAAGCATGCAGACTGTCGCATAACATTTAAGTTATAACCTATACGTCTGTAACGTGTTATGATTTTTCTAAACTGAAAAGAAAAATCATTAATTCCTTTAAGTTTCTTAAATTTGTAAACCAAGTCACCATAAAATTCAGGTTCCGAAAGGCCCTCACTTAAAAGCGTCTTTAACCCAACATTATATTTGGAAATCAATTCATAGTGTCTACGATAAAATTTAGAAAATGTTTTTCGAAGTTTATGATACCGATAGCCCTGTTGGAGAAGTTTTGCCGTTAAACATTTATTTCGAGCGTTGAAGTCTGTAACATGATTGCAGACTCTAGCAAACCTAATAAGTTGCGAAATGTATACACCATAAGAAGCACGACGAGGAACGTCACCGTCCAAAAAAGGAAAATTTACTATATCAAAATCAAAGTCATCGCGCTTATCATAAATTTTAGAAGAAACAAATCCATTTGCAACAGAAAGATGTAGATCTAAAAAGGGGGCTTCAGTATCTGAGATATTGGCTTTGTTCAACTGAAGTTCAGGTGGATAAATTTGATTGACCATACCTTCAAAATAAGGGTTGTCAATGTTCAAAAGGTCATCGAGGTACCTAGATGTGGAATTAAAAGCCTCGATAACATCAGCTTGATTATCATGGTTAAGAGAATCCATGAAATCTTTTTCGTAGCAGTATAAAAATAAATCAGCTACGAGAGGTGCACAATTTGTACCCATCGGGGTATTGCTCAATTAACAGTAAGATTCCTTGATTTCTTTTTTTAACTCGATTTCTTCACTTCATAGCGTTTAAGGTGTGAACTACGATAACTTAATTTGAGATCAACCATGTAAAAACGATAAAACAAAAAGAGACATATTCAAATTTGACATTTGGGCTTGCTGGTTACCACTCTGATCACCCTCTATGAATACCAGCCTCATATTACCACGGTGCGTACTCGTGGCCCTTACTGTGTATATGTGTTCCGAAACTGAAAACATCATATGACCCATTGCTTACACAAAACAAGTGTACAAGTATGAACTGCAATACTTTGTTTTAAACACAATATCCTCCTTTTTCTAGTGTATTGTGCGTTGAATACAATGAGATTTTGACATTCGACATGCATGTACGTGTTCCAAGCCATCCGTACATGTGGATTTTAGAAGGCACACAACACGCGATTTAATTCAAAACGGTTAGCAAAAGAACCTCGACAATTATTGACAATTTCGACACAGTTTTGTACATGTACGTTGCTGTACTGCTCGTATTCGAACGAATATCGTATCGACCCGGTGAAGGTCGTATGCGACCAAATGGCTTTTCGACTAAATTGATTTCAACGAAACGGCGTCCACTTGACTTAATCGGAAAATTCACTGATGCTTTTAGCAGTGTCATTACCACAGGCGATTAAATGTCTAAAGAAGAGTTGAAGCCGATTGCTTCATCATGTTGAATCTAAAGAGTTTTATACATCTGTGAGTTGGGATCGCGGTAGCATAGTTATAGTGCATCAGACTCCGAATCGAGAGGTCATGAGTTCGATTCGCACTGGCGACACCGTGTTGTGTCCTTGAGTAAGGCACATTAACTACACACAGTACTACTTAATACCCAGGAATCGGTAGCTCTGTCCAGACATGACTGAAAAATTGGTGACTGGGACGTTCTGCCTCAATACAAACAAACAAATCTGTGGGCAATCATCCCATGAAAATTGTTACGCCGCTATAAGCTTTTGTTCCGTTAATTAAACTAGATAATAGGATCTAATATTATCGCGTAAGTCTGATTAATCTGAAAACGAAGCATGAAAATAACACGTAACTTAAACGATTATCATACAAATAAAAGAAAACAAATATTTATACGACTTGAAAAGAAATAAATGCATACAAATTAAAATGAAATTTAAACAATTAAACTTTCGTGACTGTAGGGACTAAAACGATAATTATACACAATTGAAACGAAAACAAAATATTGATACGACTTGGAATGATATAAAATTATCCAAATTAAAATCAAATTCAAACAAAAAAAAAATGTGTGTGTGGCACATCTTTTTCGCCGCGAAACACCGCGAAACACCGGTCAATTGATTTTATGGGTAATGACAGGTATACTTTTTCGCCGTGTTCCGCCGCGAAATTTCGCCGCGAAATCCGGTATTTCGCGGCGGAATTTCGCGGCGAAATTCCGCGCTGACATTTATTTTTCACACAATTTCGCCGCAAAATTTTACAATTAGCCGTTAACCAATTAGCCGTTAAAACTGCTGATTTGGGTTTTTAGCCATAGCACCACTGTATATAGTCAAGGGGCTAGAAATTTGAAAATTCGATCCGCACAACTTACCCGCCAGAAAAGGTTTGGCTTTATAGACGATAAGAACTATACTTCTACAACATTTCTAGGCACGTCGTACGGTCAAATTGTGGTAGTAATTTTTCAGGAGCAAGCGGTTTGTACAGCCACCCCATTTTTAATTATTTAAGAAAAAGTGCAACATAGGTAAAACGAATTTTATATAAATGATCCTTAAACCCGTTCTTTACTGCTAAAAACTTGTTTGCACACCTATGCGATTACGGGATATATGTTTACGTCTAGAAACACGTACATGTATTATTTATGCCACATCTATGCAGTCCTAATTACCCCACCAATCCAGTTATACACACGAATACGAATACATGTATTTTACCCTGGGGGCAATTTGATCTGCCTTGCAACCCCTAGGACAATTTTTATGGTATATAGATCTCATTATTATCCATACACAAGAAATATCTTATAATTTATATATCAGATTATAGTTATAGAATATTGTCCTAGCAATCATTTGATTCTAATTATAACTCACTAGGTCTATCAGTAGCGAAGATACATGTGCTTTTCTATGTATACCACCTTAGTTTTCCGTAATTTTCGACTTGATTAGAAAGGTTTTGTTAATATTCATGAAACAAAGAAAATCAAATTACTTATATTTTGTAGTACAGGATGGTATGATATTGTCCTAGCAATCAATTTTCAGGGATTTTGGTTGCCGAAGTCATTTTGAAGGTTTACCCGTTAAATTGTTCCACCTCTTCATTCATATTTATGAAGATTTCAATTAAATTCATGCATTTGAAACTCATATCATGCTAATATCAGATTTTAGGGTCATAATACATTGGCATAGCTTCATTTGATACTTCTTTCAGCATCCTGGGTTTGTAAACGGCTCTGGTACAAGTGATTTTGTAGTATACCCCCTATTTTTCAAGATTTTTCTCCCATTCTTTATGTGTTTCATTAATTCTCATGAATAAGCAAATTCAACAATTTGAATAATAGGTATTTAGGTTAAATTGCTTGGTCCATGCATTCCTATGAGACCAATTATAGTATTCTAGAGCATGCTATTGTTGGTATATGACTATTTTGTAGATACACCCTATTCTTAGAATCACACTGCACTAGGGATGGGTGTTGAAACTATGAAATTTTATATCACGCAAATGTGTAAATGTTGAGGATAATATTTTATGGCTTTAAGGTGGTCCCTCTGACCACACTGGCAGCTATGAGAATTGATTTCAGGGATGCAAGATAGATCTTGTAACCCATCCAAAACCTTGCAATGACCATAGTTTTCCCTCTTTTTTTCTAGATTTTTCGACATTTTTATTAATATTCATGAATATACAGATGAGACAAGTTTCATCTAGGCCCATGATATCAATAAATTTGTCAATTGATTTTACTGGGTCAATAACAAAGTGACACAATGATAGTTTGTGCCTGAAATTAGTTTACTTGTGGATTTTTAACGATTTTTCTGTCTTTTTTTTAAAGTTTTCATTAAATTTCATGAATATGCATGAAAGATAATTTATATTATTTATCATATGATAAAAGGGTTATGTCTTACCGTTTAACTGAGACCAGGTTCAATTGTCTAGGATAAGTAATAGTGGAGACATTGACAATTTTGCATGTACACCCCCATGTTCAAGAATAGTGTTAACGGTTGCCATGGAAACCATGCGTTTTTTGAAACTAATTTATCTTTAAAAAATAAAACCTCTTTGCATTTCTAAAGTCCCAAAGAACAATGCTGTAATGTTCCAAATTTAAAAGAGAAAACAAAAGCAAAAGAACATCCGCCAACGACTACCACTGGGGGGTGGGGTAACATTACCCCATACTAGAGGCAATTTTCCATTTAATATACTGTTTAGACATATAGTTTTCTACTTGATAATAATTTAACGCTATTGTTTGAGTGTAAAGTATAATTCTAAAAAGATATTTGTTCAGAAAATATCAAAACGGGAGCACCAGCTGCAGGCGCATTTTCTTCTGATTTCTGCTATTATAAAAACTACGTTGGCTAGGCGTAAAGATTTCGTCCTAGGTAAAATCTGCTACCACAATTTGGCCATACGACGTGCCTAGAAATGTTGAAGAAGGTTCAATTATTACATATCCACCGTCAAACCTTTTCTGGGAGGTAAGTTGTGCCAGGTCAAAAACTAAGGCAACCCTTGGTCTAATACACGTAGACCAAAGGTAATTTGTGTCTTGGGCGACAGCCGATTTCATTGCACAACTGCTAGTGGATAGAACGTTTTTTTTTAATAATCTGCTTTTGTATGTATCTATGGCTACCGATTGCAATCCATGAACAATTTTGAAGAACAAGTAAAGCCGAAAATTGTTCTTCCTCTGCTCTTCCAGAGACCGCCAGTCATGGTGATTGAGCCGCGATTTCTGTGACACTTGCGTGTCTGAAATAATTGTGAAGTGTCCATCTAACTGTTTTGCGTTGGATAATTTCGATTTTTCCAATATACTGTACTTATCTGTTTGGATGCTCTAGACAGAGGATGGGCGTACAAGTCAGAGGTTTTGTACTGCTGACAAGATGTTATACTCAACATGCTCTTCGTCCATTTATCGATTCCGAATCTAATCATATACGGCATTTCATTAAAATTCCATTCATTAATAAAGGAATTGACTTTATTGATTTACCAAGTATATTCCAGGACAAATTAGTGTCATAGTCTATACCTACGTACTTCCAAAACTCGGAACCTCCTATTATTTGGTACAAATATAAAAAATAACAGTCAGAAATACTATTTTTAATTTCAATAAACTTGCTTCTGATCTTGATATTCATGCTAATACTCCTAAATATTGAGAGTGTAAAGATTCAAAATATCTTTATCAACCCGCTGGACATATAGTAACTGGAAATTTAAAAATAATTTCGGATTCTAGAATTCGCAATATTGTTTCTAAAGGTCCGAAATACAGATTCCCTTCCTACATTAATTCCGACAAATGAAGAGAGGAGATTGCATCTGCATTGAATGAAATAGGTAATCGATGGTGTAAACGAGAGGGTGTTGAGGATGGTGCTCTTAAAGCTTGGAAAAGACGTATCTTCACTATTGTGGATAAACGTACAGGCCACCTTCGCTATCTCAAACTCGGTTGTCTCGAAAACCCCACTTATGTCGAATTACTCCCTCATTCCCGAGCATCTCTTCCTATATGATATTGTATTTCAAACTTGCTTATGTCGAACTCGGTTATGATGAAAATTCGGCTATGTCGAAGTCAAAGATCGCTCCCCACAGAAAAAAGACCATTAGTTTCACCCTTCCTGTATAAAGTTTTATTCACAAAATACTATTCTTTTACCGCCCCTAAGCCCAAATCGTCCTTTGGGCATTTGAAGCAGGGTATCCAAAAATTCCATAGAAAGTATGTAGGACATCACAACTAGGGTGGGTCCCACAACTAGGCCGATTCCCACAACAGGGCCGATCTCACAAATGGGCCGAAAAATCGGACGTCATCCCACAAACGGGCCGATTTCTCTGACGTCGCGTTACACCAAACAAAGTTTACGTCGCCGCAAGTGCATTGTAGCATAACCAACGGAGGACTAAGGGAGCTGAGTTCCGAGATCAGCATTTCACCTAATATGAGCCTGTTTGTGCGTCTATGGTGCTTCACAGTAACGCGTTCATCATACATGTACATTGAATTTGACTTAGGGGTTTGTATGTTTTGCACCGTAAATGAGCCGAAAATATTCAAGTTGACACGTGCTTCTCCGAAATTATACTATAGATTTCATATTTAAGTCTTAATATTAAATCAGTTATAACTTTTGCAAACTTGTGGAAAATATTCACTCTCACTGCACATGCAACTTGGAATATATGCCTCGGTATGTGGTATCATACATAGGGCGATTTAATCTTCGACGTATTGACGCAGGAGGACGTAACGCTTAATATTGCAATAGGCCCATTTGTGAGAATGACGCTATAAACTCGGCCTAGTTGTGGGGAAAATCGGTCCTTTTGTGGGAATCGGTGATGAAATCGGCTTAGTTGTGGGAATCGGCCCAGTTGTGGAAATCGGCCTATTTGGGGGTACCGGTCTAGTTGTGAGTCCTACAAGTATGTCTTGGTTCCAGCACACGTTAAAACAGGAGCTTGATGGTACATGTGCTTATCAAGAGACTGATGCTGATGAAATGTCTGTAGTTAATGCTCACTTAAATGAATTACCTCTTAAGTTTTCTATTTGTGTCAATGAAGGCCAAGACAAACTTCCTACGATGTATTGGTTACCTAAGCTTCACAAAAGACCGTACAAAGCTAGATTTATTGCTAACTCTAGTTCTTGTACTACCACTGAACTTTTCTAAATTATTAACTTCCTGTCTTACTGCTATCAAATCTCGTGCCATACGATATTGTGAGACGGTGTATGAAACTTCAAATAAAAATTGGTTTTGGTCAGTAAAAAATTCTAGCGAGGTGCTCAGTAAATTGAAGTGTAGAGGGTTCCGTGCGACGAGCTTGTCCACATACGATTTTTCTACTCTGTATACCACATTGCCACATAATCTGATTAAAGAAAAATTACTCGATTTGATAGAGTGGACATTCAAAAGAGCATTAAAAACTATGGTTCACTTTATTTGGCCTGTAATGATAGAAAAGCATTTTTTCACTTCCTCTGACCAAAGTCGATATACACTTTGGTCAGAATGTATGCAATGCCTTATCCTATCTCCTGGATGATATTTATATTAGATTTGGAACCAAGTTATGCAGACAATGTGTTTTAACCCAATCACGGTTGATAACTATGCTGCCTTCTTTAATTGCACGTCGGTGGGTCGGATGTCAGACTCTATGATGGCCCCGACATAAAGCTATTCATTTTAGTTGGTTGGGGCCGGAGCTTCTTGTCTGTTGCTTGGCCCACTGGGGTTCAACTAGTACTGATGTTTTTCTTTTGCTCCGGAGTTAGTAAGTTATTAGGCGCCCAGGGATCTCCATCGTCGGGCAGCTTACTCAATCTGTGAGTCCTCGTTTTTGATTCATCATGGAATTCATCATGATTTATTTGTTTGTCCATGATGATTCATTGACTAGTAAGAGATTCACTACGATGACCGAACATCTAACTAAATGTTTTGAACCACTGCAGAATCCGAGGGTGAGGTTAGGTACCTGTAAAACCGGTTTAAGTCCGCCAGTAATTTTATATTACTGATCGTTCCAAGGCGATACCTCTGTGGTGGTTCTTATTGCTTTATGTCTTGGTGTTTAAATTTTTGTGCTGTTGGCGCCTTATGTATGTTATCATATTTTAGTTAAGTTTAGGTAACTAAGATGCCACCTATTGGGAAAATAGCTGCTCACTCTGCTTACGAAATGTTTTCATGGTATACGAGTAAGTACCTTTTTCTGATTGCGCCTTTTCCTGATCATTGCCTACTTGTACTTTCGCAAAGGGCCTAGATCTTTCATCCTAATATTTCGCTGACTAAAGCCAAGGGACGGGCTTGACGAAGTGCTTATCTTTTGGGTGTTGCCGTTAAATGATAGGCTGTCGCTGATTTTCACGCCTAAATTCTTGGAGCTTCCAGCGGATTCGATTATCTGCCCGTGCAGTAGGTACTCACTACGGATTGGAGTAGTTACTTTTGTTACATGTATGGCAACATATTTACTTGGATTGAATACCAGATCTCATGATCCTGCTGTAATGTTTGGGAGGTTGGAAACTGCTATGTATATGTTCTTGTCACCGGCGAACAACCTTACTTTCGATTTGGTACCACCGAGATGTTGTTTATGTAGATAAGAAACAGTGTGAGGCCCAAGACGGAATCCTGACAAGGCCAGTCACCTGAAACTCCTGCTAAAGTTACACAGCTATAGCATTAGAGGTCCTAGCTTGAAATGGGTACAGGCATTTCTTTCTGGACGAACACAAACTGTTTTTCTTGAAAATGCAAAGTTGAAGACACAGTGCCTGTTACATCATGGGAAACTCATGCTTGAGAAAAGTCAAGCACGACGAGGACTATTTGGCTGCCTGCCAAAAAGTTCCCCCTAGAGTCACAATCTGTGTTTCACAAGAACGTTTGGTTTTAAAACCGTGTTGCAGGTTATACAGCAGGCTATACAGTTCTGTGTGATGCTACATTGGTTGTGACTAGACATTGCACAAGCTGCTAGTTAGTGATATTGGTCTGTATTATGATGCAGGACAGTATCTCTTTTCTTGAAAAGTGGGCAATGTCTTTACACAAGAGAGTATTGTCCAGTTAATAACTGACTGCAGTAAGTTCTCTAATCTGTTCTCGGACATTCATACAATGTTTGAGGTTGAGAAACTATTCAGAATTTTGTGCTATAAACTTTATAATAAGAGACTATCACTTGTTCGAAGTATTGAAGATGGCAGCCCGGGAGGTGACACCTAATCTGATGTATCGATAAGATTTCCCCAGTAATAGCCCAAAGACACTCAACACCTACCCTGTGTACAAGGGTGCTCCTACACATAGGATGCTCATACGAAGCAGAGGAAGAAGTATAACCCAGATAGCATGACAACATTGGCCCAACGTAGACGTTGAATCGCATCGTTGGTAAATGGTTAGCCGTTGGCAGTGTAACGTTGGGCCTACGTTGGATCTATGTTGACCCATTTGTGACAAAAAATCTTATCAATTTAATTTAGTCAGTCAACAATTTAATTTAGACAGTCAAATAATACTTAAGTTGGCATAGTGATGGGAAAACGTTTTCCTTTTATTGAAAAAATAAAACTTTTCCTTTCAATAATTGTAACGTTACCCAACGTTGGCCCAACATCGTAAGTTTCCTCAAATGTACATACAGATGTGTAACGTTGGCCCAATGTTGGCCCAACGTCGTAGGTTTCCTAAAATGTTCATACATGTGTATAATGTTGGCCCAACGTTGGGCCAACGTAAGCACATCAAACCCGAAAAAGTGACAATTCAAACTCTTAAATGTTCAAAACAACTATAGAAAAGCCTTTACATTATCTGATCAGCCGTAATTTGTTACATAATCTGATCAGGCGTAAGTTGCAGGTAGACCAGGACATTCCAGTTTCAATCTAACGTGTTCCCGAATTTGAGCAATCTTTGTTCTGCATACATGTTATTTAGCTGTTTTACTTGTCGGATTACCTCAAACCAACAGTCCATTAAAATGTGGTGTACAACCAGAAAACACACATTTTGCTCATGCAGAATCAAAGGTACAGAGCAGCTGCACACTCAACCCACAGATGATGATCAGCGCTTTTCTTATCGCTGCCTAAATGTTAAAGTCGTCTCATCCTAAATCTAACATTTCAAGGACCTGTGTACTGTCCTGTTTCTTGTCATATGGTGAAATTCGCAAAAGGCAAACTCTTTCACGACATCACCTTTATACTAGGTGAGCCGCCGCATCAGGGAACCAACATTCTGTATATACAAAAACAAAGATGCGAAAACAAAGGCGCAGCTGTGCAGTTACTGCACAGGTGATAAGCCGCTTATCACCTGTGCAGTAACTGCACAGCTGATCAGCGCCTTTGTTTTCGCTCCAAAGAAAGTACATTTGCCTATTCTTTCTAAATCTGAAATTTCTATCTTCTTCGGCTCTCTAGTCTGTTTTTTGTCGGACCTGGTCAGAGACCCAGATTGTTGGTTTTCTCACGCACAGGCTCAGATAGTAATTGACCTGCACTGATCGACTGTGTAGATGCACAGACTGATCGCACACGTAATGTATTCCTGATGTGAAACCCAAATTTTGTCTTAAATAATATGTATAACTATTTTTGGTGCAATAAAGAGTAGATTTAATATTCATATAATTTTGTTTGCATTGATAAAAAATTATGTTTCCATTTTACTGGCTTTTTGCTGCACATGCTTAGATAAGAAACACATTAGGTATAATCAAATTAACTGTTATCATAAAACAGAAAGGTCACCTACTGCTTTCACCACAAAATCTGAAACATGATACCCAGAAGAACAGAATATGTGGCCACAATTATCTAAAAATAATTGAGCCGCGTCATGAGATAACCGGACTTTTGTTTATGCGAAAACAAAGGCGTAGATCAGCTGTGCAGTAACAGCACAGGTGATTAGCATCTTTGCTGTCGCTACATGGATACCACAATTCCTCTTCTGCTTATAGCCAATACTTCAAGTCTGTATCGTTTTTTGAGTGTGTACAGGCCGGTTTGTGTCAGACCTGGTCGGAAATCCCCAAAACCAGTTTCTCCCGTAGCGGCTAAATTAGCAACAGATACTTATTGTGGTTTGAAGAGACAAAGAAAATGTTGCAGAAGAAAGAAATGGTAAATTGTTTTCTCTCTCCATTTTATTCTATTTTTTTTTTACTGGTAATGTTCATTTTTGCTGTTGTTAAACCATGTTTTATCATTATCATCATGTTTTGAAAATTAGATAAATATGTCATTTGGAAATAAATATGCATTTTATTCATTGATTTATTTTCAGATTTATATAAGTTGTGCTGTGATGAAGATACTGCTACTGAAACAGAAAAGATCAGTTTGTGCATACCAAAACAGATCAGCATGTACACATTCTAACAAAGAAATGGAAACGTCTAACAACGGAGCAGATCGGTCTGCACAATCGAACAGTCAAACAAACCGGGAATGGATCCTTCTGCACATCTAAGCAGTCTATCAAGGAAGAATCATCCTGCACAGTCTATAGTAGGAAAAGACAATCCTGCGAATTCACTAGACCAGCGAATGAACAAACGAGTCAGCGTGTTCATGTAAGCTCACCCACACAGACTTACAAGGAAACAGATCAGGCTTAACAAACAAACAGATCGGCCTGTACGTCTATGCACAGTCACCGCACAATCGGAAAAGGAACAGCCTTAACAATGACGACGGCTACAAAGGAGAACAACGGACTCATCCGCGCAGCCTGACAATGGAACAGATCTACTTGAATATGTGTTTATTTGATACATGTATTTCTAATAAAGATACCAAAACATGTGCAGTTTTTGTTGATCTCAGTTTACTGCTAGCATACTTCAACATTTAGCGCACTAAGGCACAGGTACTAAGGTTGGCATTTGATAGGCTAACTAACATTAAGCCAACTTAAATGTAATGTTGGCCCAACGTTGAATCAACGTTGAATCGACGTTATCAGTGCACTTTGACCTACGTGGGCCCAACGTTGCCCCAACACGTTGGCCCAACTGATGAGCAAAATGACGTTGGGCCAACGTAAGCTACCGACGTTGGGCCAATGTAGCACACTACCAAAATCCTACGTTGGGCCAACGTTGTCGAGCTATCTGGGGAGCTGAATCAGCTGAGCAGGAATTCTTACAGGAACTTGTAGAAATATTGGAGGCAGACTCTATCATTGATAGTGACGATGAAGTAATCCCAAAAGTATGTGCAAATTGTCGCGCTACTTTAGGCACAGAACATATAACCTGTGATAACTGCAAGGTTACCCTCTATTGTAACTCTAAGTGCCGGAAGAAAGACGGTTTCCACCGGTTCGCCTGCTCTTTTGTCGCCAAACGCTCAGGGACAAAATAACTATATGTACATATTAAAGTGTGTCACATGTTTTAACAGATATGCTTCACTTGAATGGATTTTATTGTGCTCAGTGTTTTAACAATAGTTACTTTTAGTACTTTTTAACAAACATTATCTTTTACACGTTTTAGTGAAAACATGGTGCTCCTATATACAGGAGATTAATACCTATCAAAGAAAGAAAGCGGTACTCCAGTGTTTTTGCACTTTGCCAGTATCAATAGATTTCTTGTATACTTAAAAGATCAAACAATGAAAAGTGGCTGGGACGTGGCGTCCTCCTGGGTCGAGATGGTTTTGGACTGGGTGACCAAGATCACCCGGAACTAGACGAAACGACCAGAATTATTTCGATAACTGGGGCGTATTTGATTTAGAAATTTTAAGAGTGATCGGATTGATCCGAGCAGCACGCTAAATCAAGGGAAAGTGGGCAAACGGAGTGCATTCCCATTACTAAAACAAGTGAGGAAAAGCAATAAAGATAGTTGCTTTAAGGTAGCAATCCACAGTTTTTAGAGCATTTTTCTGTTAATTTAGCTAGATCCGCCAAAATTGATAATAGCTCTGTCCAATCTGGTGAACAATCCGATTTCTCCCATAAAATCATTAAATCAAATGTCTAACAACAAGATAACATCATTTAAATCGCCTAGGAATGACTATCACCCTACCTGTGTTGGGGATATTTTCCCCTACCCCCTCTTTCAGACCAGTGAATTTTCGTAAAATATGCCTAAAGTCTGGGCCCCCATGCATGTTCTGTGCAAAAGGTCGCCCCATAAATCGCATGCACATACTTAGAGAATCTACCCAGGATCATAATGAGCAGTGCACAAATATGTGCCATCCAGCTACTTTTTTCGCTATTTGTGAACAAAGATAACCCCTGCAAAGTCGACAGTGAAGAGCGTCACCGGCTATGACTGGCGAGCGATCCGGGATCATTATATAATCCCGGTTTTTACCAGTCTAAAAATAGAAAATAAGTATTTTTCACATGTTTATCTATCTTCTGATACTGAGTCGATCAATTTCTGATCATCACCTCAGGTGTGGGGTGGGTGGCTAAATCTAGAATTTAGTCAAGGGAAAATAAAACATTTGGGGTGGACCATTAAAACTATTTACAAGATATAGATGAGAGGCATACTAAAACGCATGCCTCTGGGCTAATGATTTAAATAGAAACCTTAAATTCCTCAATGGTCTTAGATAGGACCACTGAAGAAGGGAGACTATTCCAAACCGGAATAGTTCTGGGGAAAAAGGAATTTTTCAGGGCATCACTATAGGCAAATGGTCTTGTGTATTGTGATTCATGTGATGCCCGAGTATGCCTTAGATTGGGTGCCGGGGTCAGGTATTTGTCTTTATCAAGAGACACTGTACCGGAGTGTATCTTGTAGAAGAAGGTTAAGGAGGACCGCTCCCTGCGAGACTCCAGGGATGGCCACTCAAGTTCGTCTAGCATTTCACCGACACTACTGGTGTTCCTCCATCGCCTGCAGGTCCACCGGGCAGCAGTCCTCTGCACCTTCTCCACCATCTCAATCTGAGTTTCATGATAGGGATGCCAAATAGGAGCTGCATACTCAAGTTGAGGCCGAACCAATGTTTTGTATGCAACTTCCTTAGTATGCCTAGGTGCCAGTGCCAAATTGCGCCGAAGAAAACCCAAAGTCTTAGTTGCCTTGCATGTAATTTCAGAAATGTGTTGACCCCAATCAAGATCATCTGTGATAGTTAAACCGAGGTATTTAGCGGACTGAACCTGTTCTAATGTTTGCTGATGCAGTGTGTAATTGAAATCTATATGCCTGCTTGGATGTAGCCGCGTCACCCTCATTGAATGACATTTGCTAACATTGAATTTCATTTGCCAATCCATTTCCCATTTGGCCAAGCTATTCAGGTCATCTTGTAAAATTTGACAATCCAATGGTGACTTGACATTTCTGTATAAAACACAATCATCAGCAAATAGCCGAACAGATGACCTGATGTTGTCAGGAAGATCATTAATGAAAATAAGAAATAGGACCGGTCCTAAGACCGATCCTTGTGGGACACCAGAAAGAACCGGGACTGGATCTGAGGCACGGCCATCTAATACCACTTTTTGAGAGCGCTCAGAGAGCCACGAGTCGATCCACCTACGTGCAGATCCCCTAATCCCGCAGAAGTCAAGTTTGTATAATAACCCCCATGCGGGACCCTGCCAAAGGCCCCAGCGAAACCCACGACAACCACACCCGTCTGCCCGCGGCCACGACCCACCGCCCGGTCCAGACCACCAACCAAATCATGACAAAACTGAACCAACCGGGTTTCGCAAGACCTTTGACCCCGGAACCCATGCTGACAGTCAGCAAGAATGTTTTCAAGAGCCAAGTGTTTGTTTATGTTGCTGACTATTATATGCTCTAGAGTTTTGCAACAGATACAAGTATGCGACACCGGTCGATAATTAGCTGCATCGTATTTCTCACCTTTCTTAAATACCGGGGCTACATTTGCCTGTCGCCAATCGTCTGGTACAGCACCCTGAGCAAGCGACTCATTGAAGATATAGGTCAGTACAGGAGCAATTTCAGAACTACATTCCTTCAACACCCTAGCACTCAGGCCATCTGGCCCAGGCGCCTTATGTATATTCAAATTATTCAACAGTTTAATGACCCCATTGGGGTCAACTGTAATTTCACCCATAGCGGTGAAAGGACTTGTGCCTTTGGAGGGGATTTCATCATCTGATTCGCGAGTGAAGGCTGACTGAAACTGCCTATTACAAATATTAGCCTTATCCAAAGTGTCAGTCTTCAAGATACCATTTTCTCTAAGAGTATTGATCCCAGACGCGTCTTTCTTAAGGGACTTGACAAATGACCAAAACTTTTTTGCCTTTTCATTTTTTCGGGGACAATCGGGATCAGGGTTATCATTTTCAAAGGAGAAGATATTGGTAATATGCTTCCAATATGCATCTCTAATGCTCTTTTGAACATGTGCTCTGAACCGTTTGTAATGGTTCTTAATGTCAGGGCTGCTTGACTTGCGAGCACGAAAGTAAAGTTTATCACGTTTCCTTATCAAGCGTTTGATCGAGCTATCTATGGAGTAGTGAGTGTTTGGTGTACTGTATCCTAAGAGTCTGACCGTGAGAATCGCTAGATAGCTCCGCCTACTTTTGAATATTAAAGAGATCATTATTGCAGATTCATATTCATTCATTCACAATACGTTGCTCTAGATGTGTAGTTATTAAAACAGTAAATAGTATTCCTTCTTGTGTTCGGTCCCCGGCCCCTCCAAGACACTAAAGCTGGCGACGAGGATGAACAGTTTCAAATTAAACAAAAGGGGATAAACATATTAATTTCATACACTGGAATTAATTCTTGGATTAACATATTAATTTCAAACACTGGAATTAATTTTGGATACAAATTAGTTTCAAAATAAACTGAAACTAATTCAGTCAAAATGGCTCGAGCTCTGCCGAGTTTCGAAAAGTTCCAACTGAATGGGGACTCAGCAACAAATCTGGGACCACGATGGATTCATTATGTGAAAAAATTAGAAAATCTGTTTGTTGCCATGAACATTGAAAGCAACAAACGGAAGAAGGCTCTGCTATTGCACTACGCAGGAGACGAAGTCTTTGAAATCCATGCAACTTTAGACAACACGGGAAACGAAAATGACTATGCAGCTTCCAAAACAGCACTGGAAAATTACTTCAAACCACAACTGAATACGGAATTTCAGGTTTTTGAGTATCGTCAGATGAAACAAAATCAATCAGAAACTGTAGATGAATTCGCTACTAGGTTGAGACAAAAAGCGGTCTACTGTGATTTTACAAATAAGGACAGAGAACTGAAATCACAACTTATTCAGGGATGCAAATCACAAAAACTCAGAAGAAAAATTCTGCAAGAAAATTTGGATTTGCCCAATATACTGTTGACGGCAAGGCAAATGGAACTCGCAAATGAACAAGCCGGAAAAATGGTGGGAACATCAGCATCTGAGGATGCATATGCGACAAACGCAGTCAGAAATAAAAAGAATCGGGAGCGTAAACACCGTCAGCCTCAAAGTCAACCACCAAGTGCACCGTCAGGGTCGAGAGACACGGACAGGAGAAAAACGGAAAAATGTCGAAATTGTGGGGGAACATTTCCGCATAAGACAGGACAGTGTCCGGCAAAAGGAAAGACGTGCAATTATTGTCACAAGCAAAATCATTTTGTTGTGGTGTGCATGAAAAAGAAACGTAAAGAACAAAGGATAAAGCAAGTTCGGGACAATAGTAATCAGGACAGTAGTAATGACGATTCGGAGATTGAGAGTGATGCACAAAGTACAGACAGTGAGAACGCATTCGGAATTCAGATTAACAAGATCAGAACTAAACAGCCGAAAGTAGACATTTCTGTAAATGGCCGTAAATGCAGAATGCTTGTGGACACTGGGAGCACAATAAATTTGTTAAATGAGACAATTTTAGACAAAATGAAAACTAAGCCTACACTTTCAAAACCTGATACAGATGCCTACGCTTACGGACAGAAAAGAAAATTACCGATAAAAGGAAAATTCACAGGAACAATCGAAACGTCAAACAAAATTACAACAGCTATGTTCTATGTCATCAATGGGAATTATGATTCTCTCATATCATATGAAACATCGGTAGAATTGGGACTAGTGCCAGAAATAAACTCTGTGACGTTAAATAATGTGAAAGACAGTGGCAATGTCAAAAACTTAATTAACGAGTATTCAGGATTGTTCGAAGGCATTGGAAAGTTAAAAGACAAGGAAATTAAGTTACACATTGACGAAAGTGTTCCACCTGTAGCACAGCCACATCGCAGAATACCATTTCACATGAGAGAAAAAGTAGAAACAGAATTACAGAGACTCGAACAGTTAGACATCATTGAGAAAGTAGACGGCCCGACAGAATGGGTAAGCCCTATTGTAGTTGCTCCAAAGAAAAATGGCGAAATAAGACTTTGTGTTGATATGCGTCAGGCAAACAAAGCAATTAAAAGGGAACGTCACATTATGCCCACGATCGATGACATTATTGCAAAATTAAATGGAGCGAAAGTATTTTCAAAAATTGACATGAATCAAGGATTCCATCAATGTGTTCTGTCACACGAATCAAGGAATATTACGGTATTTTCAACACATGTAGGACTTAGAAGATATAAACGATTGAATTATGGCATTTCTGCATCACCAGAAATTTTTCAGAACGAAGTTAGGCAGGCACTCGAAGGACTCGAAGGTTGTTTGAACATCAGCGATGACATTATCATTTACGGTGAAAACCAGGAGGAGCACGACAGAAATTTGAAGGCTGTGTTTGAAAGGTTTGAACAAAAGAATTTGACACTTAACAAAAACAAGTGTAGATTCAGTCAGAAGCAAGTGAAATTTTTCGGATTTATATTTTCTGACAAGGGAATATCTGCAGATCCGGAAAAAGTGGAGGCTATCAAGAGAGCAGATCGACCAAACTCATCCTCTGAGGTCCGTTCATTCCTAGGAATGGTTGGATACGTATCTCGTTTCATTCATGATTACAGTACGATCACAGAACCGCTGAGAAAATTAACGAAATCCGATGAACCATGGATTTGGGCTGAAGAACAGGAAAATGCGTTTCAAATATTGAAAAACATACTGAGTAGTGACACGGTTATGTCATATTTTGACCCGGCGAAAGAAACACAACTGCGCGTTGACGCCAGTCCAGTCGGTTTAGCAGCCATATTAAGCCAAGACAATAAAATCATAGCATATGCAAGCCGTGCTCTCAGTCCAGTTGAACAAAGGTACAGTCAAACTGAACGTGAATGTTTGTCGATAGTGTGGGGTATTGAACACTTCCATTTGTATGTATATGGGAAGTCATTTACATTAATAAGTGATCATAAGCCACTTATTCACATTCTGGGTACACAGGCATCTCCAAAATCAAAAAGACAGTCATTGAGACTTGAACGCTGGAGATTAAGGCTAGTAACATATGACTTTACGATTCGTTACGAGAAAGGAGCCCTGAAGGTTTCGGATTATTTGTCAAGACACCCCATTGCAAATCCTCCAAAGACAAACATTGCTGAGGATTATGTAAATTTCATAGCATCGCATTCTATACCGAACGCGTTGACCTTATCGGATATCGCCAATGCAACCAAAGAGGACACGACACTGCAAAACGTAATCAAGGCAGTGAAATCTAATAACTGGAGTGAAAAGTTGTGCAAAAGTGACAAAATGTACAATGCGTATGCAAAATTGTGCCATGAACTAACTGTGCTGGAAGTGAACAATCAGGAGATTATATTACGCGGAACTAGACTTGTGATTCCAGAAAATCTACAGAAACATTGTGTGGATTTAGCACATGACGGACACATGGGCATTGTTAAAACAAAAGCTTTGCTCAGAGAAAAGGTATGGTTTCCGTTTCTTGATGTTTTAGTCGAAGAAAAATGTAAACATTGCATACCATGCTTAGCTGTTTCGCCACGCAATCCTCCAGAACCAGTAAAAGTCAGTGAATTACCACAGAAACCATGGGATGAGGTGTCAATAGACTTTTTGGGTAGCATTGATGGTACAAATTATTGTATGGTGGTCATTTGCGATTACAGTAGATACCCAGTTGTGGAGACATTAACCTCACTTTCTGCGAAAGCTGTCATTCCACGTCTTGACCGCATATTCTCCATGTTTGGAATTCCATCTGTCTGTAGGACAGATTCTGGACCACCGTTCCAAGGTGACGAATTCAGACAATTCGCTAAGCGAATGGGATTTAAACACCGTAGAATTACGCCTTTAAATCCGCGAGCCAACAGTGTTGTTGAACGTTTCATGTCGCCTCTGCAGAAAGCTATCAAATCTGCAGTCATAGAGAATCGCGATTACAAACAAGAGATCAATAAATTCCTCAGGAATTTTAGAGCATGCCCACACCCTAGTACTGGACTCTCCCCAGCAGAAATCATGTTCAATAGACCAATGAAAACTTTGTTACCTCACTTCTCGGTAAGACTAGACGATGAACAGATCAGAAAACGTGATGCTGAGGCAAAATTAAAACGCAAAATCTATGCTGATAAGAAAACGGGTGCAAAGCAATCGAAAACTGCAACAGGAGATACGGTTCTAGTGAAGCAGCCCAAGAAAAATAAACTCACACCGCCATTTAATCCGACACCTGGGAAAGTATTGAGAAAAAAGGGTTCGATGGTGACAGTTCGTCACAAGGATAAGACTGTTACCAGGGACGCTTCGCATTTCAAACGAATACCATCGGATACATTGGGTTGCCAGAATGGTCGAGAAACAACGAATCATGGTTTGATTCAACCACGAGGATTATCCGTTCGAGAACGGAAGAGACCTGTAAGATTCAAGGATTATGTGTAAATACGTGTAGAGTTATGTGTGCATAAAAGGGTCATAATAATACCCTTAATATCAGTGATAAGTAAAGTGATTTTGCTTACAAATTGTGCCGATTATATGCATTAGTTACAGACACGTTTTTCTGTGCATTTTTGTTTTTGTGTTTTTATAATAATTTTTCATTTTCCCGTAAAGAGGGAAATGGCACATGATTTGTATGCAAATGACGCTTATAAATTCTGAATAGTATAGTTTCACACGCAGAATTCAGAAACTGGATTATAATATCAGAAAATTCCATTCATATCTCATGAACGAGTTTGTTATTTTTCAAAGAACAGTGCTGACACATGAATTTAGGAAAATACACTCTCTCAGGATATTTCTGTCAGTATGAATTACTTTTCACGCCTGTTTAATGTTTTCATAATTATGTTTTTGGGTGTGTTAAAACATGGCTAATTAACGTTTGTCAGATAAACCAGACATAGAGACATTGTTCAGACACAACGAAATTATGTTTTAATTAAATTAGAGACAGCGAGCTTTCTAGCAGTGTGGGAAATATTTTAGCTGACTTGTGTATCAGACGTGCCAGTAGAAAACGAACTATAGGACTTTATGAGTGTGTTTAGCAAAAGTGTAAAATTAACATTAAATTTTAAGTGATAAACAGTCAGAACTTTTAAAGAATTCTTATCCGATCAATTTTGATTTTAAAGTTAAATTGTTTAATTTTAGTAATAGCATGCATTCATTTTAAAGAAAGAAAGGGATATGGAGTAGTGAGTGTTTGGTGTACTGTATCCTAAGAGTCTGACCGTGAGAATCGCTAGATAGCTCCGCCTACTTTTGAATATTAAAGAGATCATTATTGCAGATTCATATTCATTCATTCACAATACGTTGCTCTAGATGTGTAGTTATTAAAACAGTAAATAGTATTCCTTCTTGTGTTCGGTCCCCGGCCCCTCCAAGACACTAAACTATCGATCCATGGTAAGCTATATTTTGTCTTGGTCATTTTTGATGGAATAAACCTTTCAATAGCCGAGAGAACCTCCGACTTAAAACTGACCCACATGTCATTGACTGACACCTGACTATGGTCAGTTGAAAGGAACGAATCCCTATAGCGCGCTAGATGGTCATGGAGACCGTCCATATCCGCTCGTTTATATAGGGAAATCTTACGCGGGGCCTGCTGAATCCGTTTAGCCTTTATGTCATATTCAATATAGACAATGTCATGATCTGCTTTGCCGATCGGGGGCATCCCTTTAACACGGTTAATTGGGGATGGCGAGTTAGTGAAGAGTAAATCAAGGGTCTTGTCTTCTCGGGTGTGTATGTTTGAGGCATAATTGATCCGATTTGGGGAAAGATGTCGGCAAATTATTGAAAGAGGATAATTTACAGCCCAATTTCATGCCCTACCCCTTAATATTGAAATTTTTGGCCCACCTCAAAAGTACGAAACTGTGAATGGAACCTAAATGATTTTGATTAACGGCGTGTTTATTACCCTGCAATACGCATGGATGTCTCACAAACACCTCCATGCTGAAGAAATAAATTTTGCACTCCTCGCATTGAAACATTGTTGACGCCATGTATTTTTAGAGCAGGTCACGTGACTTGCTCCGACCACACCACATTGGCGACTACTTGATTTAGAATCCTTATATCAAGTGCGACCCAAGAGTTGTCGTTCTTGCAAGGAAAAACGTACTGAAAATGAGCCCAGCGATAAAACCACCCTTTTTCAAGAAAAAGTAAATGTTATAAATCAATATTGAGTATATTTGTTGCTTATTATAATTGGTATAATCTGCGATATTTTTAAAAATTGATAATTTCAACAGTTTTCAGAAAACTCGCGTTAATTGAAGTGGTCTGTTGTGATGTGATTTCGGCAGTCACATAATTCGGTAACTGGTCAACTGGTACCCATTTTGGTCAACTCGTACCCAAGTCGGATAGAATGCATTTTAGCGGGCGGTGCTCCGCCATCTTGCTTGTACTCGCTGCACATGCCCGATCGGTTGCTACGCTGAATGTGAACAATGGCCGGCATCTTGTTTTTTTGCGACGAAGCGATGCGAAACAAATTGGGAATTCAGTCCATTGTTAACGAATTCTACACTATGGTTTACTGTCTGGTGTGTATATCCTTGTTTTTGTTTTCCTGTTACTCCCATCAATCAATTTCTGATTATTCTTGGGAGGTGTACATTGTACACTCCGGTGTGTTTGCAGGATGAGCCTACATGCATGAGGATAGAACCTGTGTAGGGATCTTTAACCTGCACAGGGGATGGCTGTCCCTGCACAGGGGGCCTCCAGTTAACGTCCCGATCCGAAGGACGGCGCACTGTATCATGTCATTCCTGCAAATGACACGAAGGGAAGCAAGCTCGGACCAACAAATTTTCCTCGCCGCCGGCGGGGATCGAACTCGGGACCTCTAGCACAAGAAGCCAGTGCGCTAACCACTCGGCTATTTCGCTTCCCTTCTCCTTCTTTGGAGAGACTTGAGTAAGCCTTCCAGCAGTCACTAATGATAGTAGTGCCAGGCAGAACAAACTCTTTAATTATTGGTATGAGAGTTTCTGCACTCCTGTCCTCAACAATCCTGAAAAAACTTCTCCGACTTTCTCTTTCTATTCCCCCAAACACCCAAACTCCTTCAACCCTTTTCCCTCTGTGGTACTTTCTTTTACCAAACTTGGACTCGTCTATCTCCACTGTCTTACCCTGACCTCCTATCTTCTCACAGTCATTCTCTAAGATCTCTGAACACACTTCCCTTGCAAAATTGAACCAATCTGTCGTTGTATGATCACTCCCCAGTTTTAATTCATGTTGTACAATTTCAGCAGGATATCTATAAACCCAGTAATATGTCAGCTTAATGATCTGTTACAGAGAGAGGTGAGATTTTGCAAACCAAGAGTCTTGTCTTATTGAACTCTTCTTACCACACTGTTTGTTAGAGCATCTCCAGCTTAATCCATCCTTACTAAAACTCTTATCTTGTCTTAAATACACTGATCCTTTGAAGCATTTATTGCAAATACCACTATAATCCCCTAATAATTCATTATCATTCAGAAATTTTCTTAAAACTTCGTTATCTTTACAAATTTCATACACATTCTCAAAATTCATTGTTTTACTACGATCTACTACTTTGTTTACATTTCGCCAGCGTTCTAATTTTAAATAACCAATGAAATCGCACATTGTAAAGTAAAGAGGTCACGTTGTAAACTCGGCCAGTCAAAACTCTCGAAATAAAATGGCGATCGAAGCATGCGTAGCAACGTCACTACTCTGGAATTTTCATTAATTATTTCTTAATGGGTGGTTATTTTTCTTTCAAATTCTAGATTTAGTTAATATTTTTATTGATATTAATAAAATATTAATGTAATTTTTCACGCTCTATTCATTGTTGAGGTTATTTTTCATTTTTATTGCGTTTTTAACGCTTTTTGCGGCTGCCGCGCGCGCTTCTTATATAGACAGAGAATTCCATGAATTTACATGCTTTTTACCGTATATTTAGCGCCCGCTAAAATGCATTACTCGTACCCAGTTTGGTCAACTCGTACTCTTTTATTTTTACAGGTTCATATGCTGAGTTGATTTTTTGGGGGTTATTTCTTTGTTTTGGGATGTATTTTTGATACTTTATTAGGATAGAGCAAATTTAAGAAACAAATACACTTCAGACCCGTTATAACGTGCTGGTCGGGGTCCACAAGTCGCATGCGCGTTATAAGTGAATCGCGTTATACAAATCTACTAAGTCGGACCAGGCTGGTCGCAGTTTCTGTAGTTTTTGGTGGGTGGGGAAAAGCGCCTATACTGCGTGTTTATTGGGGTGGGGAAAAGCGCCTATACTGCGTGTTTATTGGCTTAACCGAGCAATCGCCCCACCTACCGATTGATTCGTCTCGATATGAGTGAAAAAGCTTGAAAGGGACGTAAAACTGAACAAAAAAAAAAAAAAAAAAAAAAAAAAAAAAAAAAAAAAAATTAACCGAGCAAATTGGCAGTTCTTCTCGGAGTCCTTTTAAAATGGAATAAAGAAAAGTGAAATCTTGCATGTTCCGACATTTTAATCCGTTAAAAACGATCTACAACGATAACATTTGTTTATTTACAACGTATGATTGAATGTGAAAAGCGTCCATGACACCGCGCTTATGTTGCTGTTGTTGTTGTATCGTATAGAGTTCCGCCTTTGACTTATTGGCGCACACGGATTTTTAACGCGGACAAGTTTTTGCCGATACCGTATTTATAATTATTTTAATTCGCCATTCTTGATCGAGAAAGTAGAAAATTTATGCATTTTCTGATCGGATAAAATTATACAAGATTTAGGTGTCCCAATGCTTAGACAATCTTTGGTTTGCGTCGCCGTCGAAAATGAGCAACGTTGCGTAACAGGTGTCATCAATAGCCTACAGCAACCTGTGTTTACTGTCTCGTTACGGTCTATCGATAATCCCCTAGCGCGTTTGGCTTATTTTCACAACTTTTATTGCTAATCTTAAGAAAACAATGTTTCATTCATGCTTTGCGAGCGGTGGATTGTGTCAGTCTGAAAATTACTGAAATGGCAATTATCACTAGTGAATATACACGCAGCCGACACGGTTCGTAAGCACATTATGCTTTCTATTAGAAAACGGATCTTTCAGTTTTAAATGTGCAAAAGATAATTAACATTGATTGTTCTTATTGCACCATAAAGAGAAACTGTAAGAAAATCGCACCTTGGCAAACGCCTATGTTTTTAGCTCGCCTGTACAAAAGTACAGGAAGAGCTATTGCAGTCACCCCGGCGTCGGCGTTAGCGTCGTCGTCGTCGTCGTTGCTCAAAATGTTAAAGTTTTTGGTTAAAGTTTTTATGAGTCTATATCTCTTGAAGTTGTGGATGGATCAAGTTGATACTTTGCATGTTGGTAGATATTGGTCTGACGTTTTATGCTGTACCATCATGACCCACTTGGGTGACCTTGAGGTCAAGTTCACGGACTTAGAAATTTTTTGTTAAAGTTTTTTGTTAAAGTTTTTTGTAAGTCTATATCTCTTGAAGTTGTTGATGGATCAGGTTGATACTTTGCATGTTGGTAGATATTGGTCTGACGATTTATTCTGTACCATCATGACCCACCTGAGTGACCTTGAGGTCAAGGTTACAGACTTAAAAATTTTCTGTTAGAGTTTTTGGTTAAAGTTTTTATAAGTATATATCTCTTGGATATGAAGATGGATGAAGTTGATACTTTGCATGTTGGTAGATATTGGTCTGAAGTTTTATGCTGTACCATCATGACCCACCTTGAGTTCAAGGTCACAGACTTTGAAATTTTATGTTAAAGCTTTTGCTTAAAGTGTTTTGAACTGTATATTGCTGGAACAGATGGATGGATCTAGTTGATACTTTGCTGTTAGATATTATTCTTTTATTATGCTGTAGCATCTTGACTCACCTGTGGTCAAGGTCACATACTTAGATTTAAGGTTATAAGTCTATATCAAATATGTAGATGGATCAAGTTGAACTTAGCATGTTGGTAGATATTGGTCCGAAGTTTTATGCTGTACCATCACGACCCACCTGAGTGACATTGAAGTCAATGTCTTTGGTCATAGATTTAATAGATTTAGTGGCAAAGCACAAGTCAGGCGAGCTACGCTGTCCTGCAACAGCTCTTATTTATTTTTTTTTGTTTATTTTTTTCTCTCAGGTACCATAAAGAGAAACTGAAAGAAAACTGAACCTTGCCGAATTCCCAGCAAACAATCTTTTTAACAGTGAATTCATCCGCACATAAATGCCTTTAACTGTAATACAATAAAGGAATATATAAGGGTAAAATGGCGCCTTCGCGTCGCCGCGATTTATTATTATTTTTTTTTCAAAAGTGGGTGGGCGAAATTTTGGGATCCAAGGTGCACTCGCGTTATATCCAACACCGCGTTAATTCAAGGCGCGGTATAGCAGGTCTGTCCTGTACTATATAACTGGTATAGGAAAGAAACAAAAGCCAGATAAATAATACATTGTTTTCCTTTATTATCCTTCTGTTTTACAATTATTAATACAAAGTCCGCAAATCGCAAAAACAAGAACATATTTCTATACTTCAACTATGCTTTACGAAACATGCCCTGTCCTGAGTGAAACACGCAAATTTTATATTTTAGTACATACGTATGTTAAAAATAATTCTGAATATTTTCCCGTTGATTCCAAGTCAAGTCAAGTCAAGTCAAGTCAAAATTTTATTCAAGACCCCCTAACCGAGGGTATGTGAAATATACAAACATAGTAACACAAATACATGCATGTCAATTGATGGACATCAAAGTAGCATGAGTCTATAAAATACATATAAACTACATTGCTTATTCTTTTCTAAATGCTTAAACGATTGTAATTGATGTTAAATTGAAATAATGAAAATTGAAATAATGAAAAAGGGAAGGTACAATGAGTACAAGATTATTTGAAAAGTTTCAAAATAATTTTGCAGAATTTAGCTAAGCGAAGAATAGTATTGTAGTCAGTAGAGTTAAAAAGATCATGATATTTTTGTATGTTATGCTTTTTATAGTATTCAATAGGAATAAATTTTTTCCTTTGAGATTTTAGAAAATGACATTCAAATATATAATGGTATTCATCCCCCAAATTTGCACTATTGCATAAATTACAAATTCTGTCGTCTCTTGCAATTCCAATGTATCTACCTTTTTCAATTGGCAAATTATGATTCATACATCTAAATTTACTTAAGGATATTCTTAAATCTGTTGGAAGCATGGATAAATAATTTTCAAAACAATGGATTCTCTTAAAAATTCTGTAATTAAGACATTTGGAAAGATCAAAAACAGAGTTATACCAATTTTGCTTAAATTGATCTATCAATCGACTTTTGACCATTTTCGCCAGGCAGTAATTAACGGGAACATTTTGGTGAATCCAATATTCAGAGAAACCACAGTTATTCAGCGTACTTTCAACACAATTTAGCCACTTAGAAAAATAGAAATTTCCAGTATGCAGCTTATACATAAGATTATACAATATACAAGAAATTTTATCTTGTTTACCACAAACCAATCTTTTCCAAAAACCAACCATACGTGACTTAATTAAAATATCAGCAGGATAACGTTCTAATTCACCATAAAGAATGGCATTTGGTGTACATTTCTTAAAACACATAATTATCTTATAAAATTGTAAAAATAATGATTCAATTATGTCAGACTTCTCATATCCATAAATTTCAGCACCATATAGTAAAATTGGTACTACCATACAGTCAAACATTTGTAGTTGTATATCAACTGGTAAATCTAGCTTTCTAGTTTTTCTCAATACACTAAACATAGCTTTTCTACCTTGTTCTAAAAGATGTTTTTTATGCTTAACAAAAGATGCATTGCGTGTGAAGGTAACACCCAAATACACAAAATCATCTACAACAGCTAAAGTTTCACCATTATACGTAAAAACAGGCTTTTCCTTAATTTTTCTTTTAGAAAATATAACCACTTTAGTTTTTGCAGGATTTACTTGAAGTTTCCATGTTTGACAATACAAATACATAGAATTTAGTGCAGCCTGCAGCTGTTCCTGAGACTCAGCCAAAATGACTGTATCATCGGCATATAACAAGAGATACAGTTTAAAATAGACCTCTACATCATCGGTGTCACAAAACAAATGTATAGCTTCAGTTATATTTGTCAAACCATCAAATCCATGTGAGATAAACTCTACTAAGTCATTCAAAAACAGTGAAAAGAGTATTGGAGATAAGTTCTCACCCTGACGGACTCCAACATTGCTAAAAAAATAATTTGACAAATGTTGGTTTTGCCAAACACATGATTTTGCACTATCGTACATACTATAAATAATCTTTAACATTTTTCCATTTACATTTTGCTGTAAAAGTTTTTGCCACAATGCCAGACGATTTACTGAGTCAAAAGCTTTCCTATAATCAATAAATGCACAAAATAAATGCTTATTTCGGTGCAGATACAAATCAACTAGACATTTAAGATTTCTGTCTAAAGGTTTCATCCATATTAGCATAAAACGATGTACATGTGCATGTATCCCTATGTTTCTATGTAGGCAAGGAGTAATGTTTGTAAAAGACTGACTTACTATGTTTGTTTAGTTTGGTTGCCATATTTCATGAAATTGCTTTAAATGATTTTTAATCCAATCGCGTTTTACTTAACGCCTCAATTAGTGCAAACTTGCTTCTAGGTAATCTTATATACCAGTTGTCTATTACCTTTGACACATGTTGATTTAATCAACAATAACATAATGGGATTATCTTTTACATCGTTTGACAAATAAATAAATAAATGAATAAATAAATAAAATTTTCCATTACAAAGAATAAGTTAGAGACAAGTTTATAACGGGACATTTGATGAGAAACAAAATAAAGTATTATTACCCTTGAAACGTGTTGATTTAATTAACAAAAACATAATGGGATTATCTTTGACATTATTTGACTTAAAGAAAGAAAGAAAGATTTTTTTCCAATTACAAACTTGCCCATGCCCATGCAATAAACAGAAAGAAAGGAAGAAAATAATTAATTAAATAAATAAGTAAACAAGTATTTTTTTTCCAATTTATACGAAAACTTGCCCTTGCCCATGCAATATACAGGAATATTTTGAAAAAAAAAAAAAAAAATCATGGAAAAATTTTGAAATGACTGTAATTTGCTAACAGGGACTGTTCTAATACAATTACATCGTTCGCAAACATCACGAATATCAACAAAAAACCAGAAATTTAAGGATATTTAAAACTAAATTAAGTAAAATGGAATAAAATATAAACACTTGCTTGTCCCACAAACCTGATGTTGCCACCGATCACGCACATAGCAAGTAACTCCGTGTTGACGTTTCCCCACACCCTTACCACATGCAATACATAAATCAGACATTTTCACGACAAGAATTCAAAGGTGAATGATGCTAAAAAATGAAACAACTTATAAACCTAGTTGTCCGCAACTAAAAGAGAAAACTCCACAAAAGATAATTACCTTTAAAATTCCTGCATGTCATTAAACTTTGCTCCCAAAGAAAAAGACCGCCGCTCACCGACAATTAAACAAATTAATTAATCTTTGATTAAAGCTATCTATCCGACCCTCTGCCGTCCATCCTCCCATCCATACGTCTATCTATCTATCTATCTATCTATCTATCTATCTATCTATCTATCTATCTGCGACCGTTAGGGTGTGCTGGGCTCCTCTCTGGGGTTGTTGGTGACGTCGGCGTGTATGGGGTCGTTGTTTGTTGTTGTTACTTATAGCGTAGATTTATGATGTAGTCCGATTTTCGGGAAAGAGCTATATTGAAGTCAGTCCATATAACAGTTATCGCTAAGTGTCGCTCAAGTCAATGATGTTCACTCAATATGATAACTGTTACTGATAGTCAATAACCCGGTTGCCGAAACGTTCCACCCAAAGAAGCCTCACACGAGACAAGATATCAACTTTACAGATTTGGGGGAATTAGCTCGCGTTGATATCATGGAGTGTCTCTGGTCACGGGGTCCGGTCTAGATAAGTTATTTTGATAATACCTTAACTAGACACGTAAAGTTTGTCGGCTTAAATTCACAAGTCCGAACAAGATTGTAAAGTTCCCAAAGTTTAATTGTTATTTTTTTTTTTTTATCAAATGTTTCTTCTAATCTTTGTATTTCACATTTATTTAGCACAGTTCATAAATTTCGTAAAACAATTCTTATTTAATACATGTAGATAGTTCTGCTTGTTCACAATTTATGTTCACTATGTCTGGATAATAGATTATTTCGAAGTTCAGTTCTTAATCAGTTTCTTCTCATAAATTCACTCCTATTTTCTTTGCAAAGTTTATTTCTTATTTTCTTCTTTAGTTTCAATAACAATGTTATGTAAAGTTCAAAGCATAAATTCAAGTTTTACTTATCTTCAAGTCCTTCCTCAGTTTCACTATTCCAACATAATCCAGATTCACAATATTAAGCTATCTCAAGTTTGGAGAATAGCTGAGTCCACTACTTGTAGTAGGATTCAATAACTTTGCAAGTTTGATTCCTTTGCAAGACTGAAGTTACAATTTTTCCAAAGACTATTTATATGTTTTGGGCCGAAAGAGTGACATTACTCAGTTTAAGAAGCCAAAGTGCCAAAAGCTAATTTTTACAAAAGTGTTTGATTGTTTAGAAAGATTAGTGAACTGTGTCCTGTGAGCAAAGTGACACACATCAATTAGTTGTCTGAGATCAGTTATTGCTGCCAATCACTTAATCACTATTTTTCCTGCCAAACAATTCAAGTCACTCAGGAGGTGATAAAAACAAAACATTTCACACCTGAGTTTTGAAGCCAAACAGCTGTGACAAAGAGTTGAGATTATTTATGTCAATTTTAGTTGTTAAAACAATTTCCAGTTTCCTGAGTAAAAATAAAACTGTCAAAAATATGAATACAACTTCAGCAGAACTATCAAAAATTAATCACATTTAACAAAATACATTTCTATAATTTGAAATTCTAAAATTCTAAATTTTGCAATGTAAAATATGTTCTTCTTTCTATTCTTCTTCTTCTTCTTTTCTATATATGTTCTTCATTGTATTTTATTATTATTATTATTATTATTTTTATGATTTTTTTTTTATTATTATTATCATTATTATCCTATATACAAAATGGGCAGAATGGTCACACTGTGACATATCTATCTATCTATCTAATCTATCTATCTATCTATCTATCTATCTTGACCAAACTGTGTGTACGAGTTGACCAAAAAGCCATAATTGGGCAACATTATTGTCCATAATCTATTATTATGGTGGGGTATGAAAGCCCCAGCCGAGCTTGAGCTTCCGAGCCAGGAATTTTACCTCCGTTTTTTCAGTTATAAGTGGATATATTGAATGAAATATATTTCCATAGTAAAAGCAGACAAAATTAAATCAATTGTATGAATATTTCTGACATAATCGCTTTATAATGTTTTCTCCCTGATATTGTGTCCGTTTCGGTCTATTTCTGTCCATTCGTTTTCTCACTTTACCTGTAAAAATTGGTTATATCAACAAAAACGGGAAAAAGTCATTTAAATTTGTAAATATATCAATTTTCCTCAATTATTTGTGATGTTTATGATGGATTTAACACATTTAAAATTTAGACTCGGCCAAAAAGGTATTGAATTTGCTCTAAATGAACTTATTGACTGAAAATCACTATTTTTGTCATCTGGGTCTTTCATACCCCTGGCGGAGGTGAAAATGCTAATAAACATAATTTCCCAGAAATTTAAGAAAATTCCACTGCTGAAGCTTTTATTTAGTGTATAGGAAATATTACCAAAAACATCTTTTGTAATATCCAAATCTTAACTTAACAAAAATAAGAATTCAAAATATCCAGCTCAGCAGCTCGGGCTCGGCAGCTGGGCTTGGCTGGGGCTTTCATACCCCACCATTATTAATGTTTGATTATCATTTATGTTAGAACTAGGTATAATTTATGGTACAAGCTGGTCTTTATTGTCATAGAGTGCAGTCCTAACATCTCTTGTGAGAGCCAGGGACTGATTTCCCTGGCACACCCCTGGTGAAGTATTGTCAATTATCTCAGCTGTGTCTGTAGCATAGGTAGATAGGTAAATCGGCAAAAACAAGCAAACAAAACCACAATATCTTTATCGGCCGCTGAATCTGGTCCGAAATTTTGTATATTAGCAAAGATAAATTGTTTAAATTTTCTTCGTTTAGTTCGTCATTTTCCATATAATGGTATGAATATTTATTTTTGTTAAATAGAGCTTCAAATTTCCAACAAATAGGTACTATAAAAATGTCTGCATCTTTGTCAAAAAAATATATATTTAAGAGGGAGAGAAACAAAACAAGTCATTTCTTTAGTTGTTAATTATTATAATTATTATCAATTGTCTTTTGATCTATAAAAGCTGTTTTTTTCCACAAATAACATTTCTGATTATGCTTATTTTCTATGCCACTGGACATGTGCGCCAATTATAAACGGATTATCTTTAAAGAAAACGCCATTTTGACTACAATAGGGCAAGAAGTTGTGACAAAACAGCCATGTTAATTAAGACGATTTAACCCTTTTAAAATACCCAATCCGTATCATTTAGCAATTAAACAATTTAAACAACACCACTCTTCAAGAATATTGATCATATTTGTTAAAGAAATTTCATTCATGGAAGCATTTCTAATAAAAATGAATAACATCTTTTTGAGATCGGACCCAACAGTTTTTTGCTAAAATGTCAAAAAAAGTCAATATTTATATGGTGTTAGACCAACACAGTTACACATTGTGGGCTAATTCACAAATCAAACAATTTTCATATCTTTCTTTTTTTCATATTTTGTTGATTAAATATTACCTAGCCTTTTAATAACAAGGTAATTTAGTCGAAAAGTACCGGGTATTTTTTGCTTGGTCGCCATTTTGATTAATCAAGGGTTTCATTGTTTTATCATCATAAAATAAACCAGAGGACCAATGGTCCTGTAAACGCTCACCTGACATCTGCTGTATATACGAATGTTATTGAAAATAGTCCCAGTATAGGGGCAGATGAAGCCCTTGGGCCATTTTTTTTTTTCAGAATAATCAATATACTGTCCATACAAGTTTTTCCCTTCAAATGACATTTTAATAGTTTACCCATTCAAATTCATAGGCAACCCATGTTGCCCTTGCCTTAAAATAGGTCAAGGTCATCACTGGGTCATGATTTATACATACATTGTAGTACTTGAGTCATTGATGCTTCATGCCAAGTTTCTTCAAAATCGGTCCACCGGTTCCGGAGCAGAAGATTTTTGAAGGGTTTATACCATATATGGGCATGGCGGCCATCTTGGTCATGTGACCTTGATTATTTATATACACATTGATTCCCTTATTCTATAGATGCTTCACATGAAATTTGGCTTTGATTGGCCTAGTGGTTTCAGAGGAGATGTTTGAATATTATGGTAATATACATGTATAATGCCCTGGGGCTGGGGCAAATGTGCCCCTGGGGTCCATTTTTTTTTCAGAATCATTTATATTCAGTCCTACTGCCCATTTCCTGCAAGACTTTCACTTTAAATGACATTTTAAAAGTTTTCCCCATTCAAATGCATTGGCGACCTATGTTGACCTTGCTGTAAAACAGGTCAAGGTCATCCAAAGGTCATAATTTATAAACTCATTGTAGTACTTCAGTCCCTGATGCTTCATACCAAGTTTTGTTGAAATCGGTCCATTGGTTCAGGAGAAGAAGAATTTTAAAAGGTTTTTACCATATACGGGCATGGCGGCCATCTTGGTCATGTGACCTGGATTATTTATAAAAACATTGATTCCCCCTTCCCATAGATGCTTCCTATAAAATTTGGCTTTGATTTGCCAAGAGGTTTCAGAGAAGAAGATCTTTGAATTTTTTTGTAATATACATGTATATTGCCCCAGGGTGGGGGCAGACCAACCCCTGGGGTCCAAATTTTTTTCAGAATTACCTGCCTTCAGTCCATTTGCCCATTTCCTGCAAGATTTGCCTTTCAAATGACTTTTTAACAATTTTCCCCATTCAAATGCATGGGCGACCTATGTTGACCTTGCCGTAAAATAGGACAAGGTCATCCAAAGGTCATAATTTATAAATACATTGTAGTACTCTAGTCCCCGATGCTTCATGCCAAGTTTCGTTGAAATCGGTCCAGTGGTTCTGGAGAAGAAGAATTTTGAAGGGTTTTTACCATATATGGGCATGGCTGCCATCTTGGTCATGTGACCTGGATTATTTATAAACACATTGGTTCCCCCTTCCTATAGATGCTTCATATAAAATTTGGCTTTGATTGGCCAAGCGGTTTCAGAGAAGAAGATCTTTGAAAATGGTGGACGACGACGGACGGACGCCGGACCATGGCCATCCTATAAGCTCACCTTTTGAGCCTAACGGCTCAGGTGAGCTAACGAGTAAAAACCCAATAAAACAATACAAACATCAAAATCTGGTTCGTCAATAAAAGATAAAATGCTTACCGTTTTTTTAGGAATAAAATATAAATCTCATCAGAAGTATAAATCTGTGATGGATGTCAATATTTTAAGTATTGTTTTGTCTTATTATGTCTCCCCCCGACAGGGTCGGGAGACATATTGTTTTTCCCCGTGCGTCTGTTCGTCCGTCTGTCTGTCTGTCTGTCCGTCTGTTCGTCACAAATTGTGTCCGCTCTATAACTTGAAAACCGTTAAAGATTTTTCAATGAAACTTGGTACACTTGTAAACCACGACGAGACGATGTGTCATGCACAAGAACCATAACTCTAGCTTGAGTAATTTGGAGTTATTTCCCTTTGATTATTTTCGATACAATTTCGTGTCCGCTGTATAACTTGAAAACCGTTGAAGATTTTTCAATGAAATGTGGTACACTTGTAGACCACGACGAGACGATGTGTCATGCACAAGAACCATAATTCTGGCTTGAGTATTTTTGGAGTTATTTCCCTTTGATTATTTTCGATACAATTTCGTGTCCGCTGTATAACTTGAAAACTGTTTAAGATTTTTCAATAAAACTTGGTACACTTATTGAGCATGATCAGACGATGTGTCATGCACAAGAATCATAACTCTGGCTTGAGTATTTTATGAGTTATTTCCCTTTGATTATTTTCCATACAATTTCGTGTCTGCTTTATAACTCGAAAATCGTAAGAGTTATTTCATTGAAACTTGGTACACTTATAAAGCACGATGAGATTACGTGTCGTGCTAAAGAACCATAACTCTTGCTTGCATATCTTTGGAGTAATTTCCCTTTGATTATTTTCCATACAATGTCGTTTCCACCCTATAACTTGAAAACCGTAAGAGAAATTTCAGTGAAACTTGGTACACTTATAAAGCATGATGAGACGATGTGTCATGCAAAAGAATTATAACTCTTGCTTTCATATCTTTGGAGTTATTTCCCTTTGATTATTTTTCTATACAATTTCATGTCCACTCTATAACTTGAAAACCATAAGAAATATTTCAATGAAACTTGGTACACTTATATTTAGCACGATGAGATGATGTGTCATGCTAAAGAACCATAACTCTTGCTTGCATGTCTTTGGAGTTATTTCCCTTTGATTATTTTTCATTCAATTTCGTGTCTGCTCTATAACACAAAAACCATTAGAGATTTTTCAATGAAACATGGTACACTTATAAAGCATGATGCACAAGAATCATTCCTCTTGCTTTCATATCTTTGGAGTTATTTCCCTTTGATTATTTTCCAAACACTTTCGTGCCCCCTCTATAACTTGAAAACCGTAAGAGATATTTCAATGAAACTTGGTACACTTATAAAACAGAATGACAGGATATGTGATGCACAAGAACTATAACTCTTGCTTGCATATTTTGGACATGCACGTAGAAAGGGGGGAGACATCAGTTTTCACATAGAAAATAAATTCTAGTTTTATAGTTTGAAACAGTATGGTACAGCTAGGTGATGCCACAGATACATGAGCACTAAAGCAAAAATGGCCGATAGGTGGAGTTTTGGATCTCTGATATATATGTCTCTGTTCTGAGGGACATTTTCGCAATATTATAATGATTATTGAGAATCTGGGGGACAGTAATAAGTGTCAGGAAACAGAAATATTTGAGAATTTTGGGGGATATCACTGTCCCTTAAATGGACAGTTTTAGGGATCATTGGAGGTCAAAAGGGGTCAAAATGCACATTTTGTGCGCCTGGGAAAACCCTGCGAACATGCAAAGGTCCTGGTTTCCTAGGCAGATGGCGATTAGTATCTGATATTGTTTTTCCATATTTTCTCACCTGTTACATTTGAGCCGCAACGTGAGAAAACTGGTCTTCGGGGTGTCCGCCCAGTTCTGACACAAACCAGCCTGTACAGTCACAGAAAATGGCTAGAAGCTTGAAATTTTGGATTTAAGTAGAAGAGCAATTGTAATATCTGAGTAGCGAAAACAAAGGCGCTGATCAGCTGTGCAGTTACTGCACAGCTGATCTGCGCCTTTGTTTTTGCATAGGCAAAAATCCTGTTTTCTCACAATGCTGCTCATTTGCATCTGGTTAAAGGTGTTCTCTTTGTTTCTTGACTTTCAGCCAGCCTACTGCAGAGAACTTCAAATGTCAGAAATGCCTGGAGATTGGTCACTTTACCTACGAGTGTACAGGAAAGAGAAAGTACACCTACAGACCTTCTCGGACAAAAGAAATGGTGAAACGAATGAAGAAAGATGAAGAAGATAAACAGCTGGAAACATTGTATGTGAACCGAGTCTAGAGAAAGACTTTTACATAAAATAATAATTAATTGTTGTGCAGCTCAGCAATGCAGTAATTGAGCTGCTGATCAGCCTTTTCTGTAACCTTGTTTAAATTATAAACTTCAGAACTGTTGCTATATCTTTTAAATTAAAAGATAGCAACAGTTCTGAAGTTTATAATTGCTCTGCTTTGTCTGTGTAACTAAAAAGTATATTTGATGTAGAAGCCTCCATGGCGCAGTGGTTATGTCACTCGCCCGGTAAACCAGGGGTCCCAGGTTTGATCTTGGGCTTCTTTTAGTCTGTCGGATGAGACTGTAAACTGAGGTCCCTTCTCCATATGACCTTTGCTGTTGGTGGGATGTTAAACACCAAATCAACCAACCAAATTTAATGTAAAAATTGTTTGCATTTTAATTAATTCATTCACTCAAATACTACTGGTTACATGAACCATAAACACAAATCATTAAGTGTGTTCCTATAGTCACTTAACATACATTTGTGTCTGCTTCAGTGCAAAAAATATGGTAGTTTACATGTACTTTCTCTCTTCGATTTTCAGAGCAAAAGCTTCATCAGTTTTGGAGAAGATCAGAAAGACTAATAAGAAGAAAGAGAGGAAGAAAAAGAAGAAGAGGTATCTAATTCTAAAATTTTAAGCCTCCAGCTCTTCAGTGTGTATCAGTTATGGTCAGAAACACTAATTGATTCCTCTAGAGAGGAAGATTTGATATCTAGATGTCCATAATATTTTCTAGATTATTGATTTATTGATTCATGTTATGGTTAAAAACTTTTGTTGGTCCCCTCCTAGTTGCTGGGATTCTCTTGAGAAAATCTGGAACCTCACACATGATGTTGCTGACATATTTTTCACTGTTAGGTCACAGTGCTCCTCTTCCTCATTATCCAAGCTCAAGTGATTCAGAATCTTCACCATCATCATTGAAAAGTGGGTCAGATCTTGGAAATCTTCACTACAGGATTTCTTGTCTCGTTACCCATAATTTCATTTTTATTTATAGATCGCAGTCTTCTTCCTCATCATCATCGTCTAGCAGTGATTCAAGCTCCTCAGACAGTTCCGATTCAGAATCTTCATCATCGTCAGCATCATCGTCGGAAAATGGGTCATCATCATCATCATCGTCAGATTCTTCAGACTCTTCATCAGAAAGTGAATCTGAAAGTTCCTCGTCTTCTTCCTCAGACAGTGAAGAGGAGAAGAAAAAATCTAAGAAAAGGAAGAAGAAACAGAAGAAGAATAGATAAAGTGCTCTTAGATCTCAATGATAATTGGAGCCTTCACATAAGAAAACCAGTAATTTTGGTTTTCGGCCAGGTTCGACCCAAACCGGCCTGTACAGTCACAGAAGATGGCTAGAAGCTTGAAATTTCTAATTTAAGAAGAGGAACTATCTGTGCAGCGAAAACATAGATGCTGATCAGCTGTGCAGTATCCACAGCTGATCTGTGCCTTTGTTTTCTTCTATGCATGTTGTTGGTTTCCTCATGTGAAGGCTCAGATATATTTTTGCTTATTTTTTGATCTATAAAATCTGACTTTGTGAAGCCTCCTTGGACTAGTGGTTAAGCTACCTAAATGTATGATCTTCACTATTGACATTATTCACAAGCCACTTGAAGTTGAGGTGGCTGTTTGGTTATAGAAGCTGTAGAAGCTGAAGCTATAGAAGCTGAAGTAAAGGTTGCCGAAGGGATGGTTTTCTGATGAGTTGTGGCAGTAGTGGTAGTTGAATCTAATCATGTATTCTCAAGCTTGGCTTTGGTCAAGTCTTTAGGATGAGATTCAAAAATGAGGTCCTATCTCAGTATTTCCTTTTGCTGTTGGTGAGACGTTGAACTTGAACTCAACCAACCAACAAAACTATGTTTATAAATATAAATTTAATACTATAAATGTAAGATTTAATGACCAACAACAAGCCAAACATGGAAGTGTGGCACTGCCATATATTATGCAATTGCGGGGAAGGCACTGGTAGAGCATCGGACTCCTAATTGAGGAGGTCCTGGGTTTGATCCCTACTAACAGTACCATGTTGCTACCTTGAGCAAGACACATTAACTCTTCAGAGTACTGGTTAAAACCCAGGAATGGTTGGTTTGTCCCGACATGACTAAAAAGTGTTGTCTGGGATGTTAAACCTCAACAAACAATGTCCATATCTGTGAAGTATGTGTCTATTGTATGAAAGTGTAAAAATCATGTTGTGCTACCATATTTAGCTTACCTCAGCCACTAGGTGCTTGAGGTTAGCTTATAGTATACCCATGCTTTGCTGTCCACCCATCAGTCCTTCCTGTCAATTTCTTTTTGTGAGAATTCTCTGAAATACCTCAGCCACTTAAAACCATAAATTATGCTGAGCCGCTATTTTTGAGTAAACAAAAGTTTATTTGTGGAATTTGGGTCACATGACTAAAAGTGCTAAGAAGAGCTTAAAATGTTTGTTCAATTATGAACCTTGTCCTTGAATTTATATGACATATTTGGGCCGCCTCATGAGAAAACCAGCAATCTGCATAACCAAAAACAAAGACGCAGATCAGCTTTGCGGTAACCATACACTTCCTCTTCTTCTTAAATCCAAAATTTCAAGCTTCTAGCCTGCTTCTGTTACTGCACAGACAGGTTTGTGTCGGACTTGTTCGGAAACCACATTGTTGGTTTTCCCATGAGGCGGCTCATTTATTTATAGATTAAGGTCAATACTGGATATTGCATGTGAGGAAGTAGATATGTATTTCTATGGGTGGGGGGAGGGTGTTAGTGACTAAGATTTTAGAGTAAGGAGTCCTAGCCTGTAATGTCAGTGGGTCCAAACAAAAAGTTAGGAGCCCAAATAAATAAGAAATGAACATCATTTTGAAAGGTCTCAGGAGTGAGTCTGATCCGGGGAGCTGATGGTTTTGAGCAAGTCACATTTCCACATGCAGCTCCTGAGCAAATGGCCAGAATTGTTCAACTCAGACAGAACTGTGTAAAGAAATCTCATGACCAATCTTGTTTTAAATTGCTAAGTTGCTATTTGCGCGGTTGTAAGTCCCCATGGAGTAATTATCTATCTGTATATTTGTTTTATGATGTTTCTTTGTTTTTAACAGAGGTTTTCACATATCTTCCATGCTGGTCATGATTTTAATTCATAATAGACACTATTTTCTTTTGCCAAGAAAATACCCAGAAATTACCGACTTTTACAGTAAAAGTAAAATGAAGCTTTGCATGGCTGATTGTCCTCCTTAGATAGACACTTTTAAAACATGCACATTTAACTTCTTGTGAATAGTTATGTCAGTACTCACGTCCGCAATAATTTCCAAGAACTGAAGTAAATTTATGTTGCCAGAATTCCCTCCTCGATTGTGTCATTTACACAGTCCATCATTTCAATATGTGGTTTTTCACTAGTGTAAGTCTTGGAGTGGTCTTGTAGGTGTGGGCATTTTTTTCTTCAGCAGCGTAATCAGATTCGTGAACTGGCTGAGTGGCTTACCATTCTTCGCGGGATGATATGCATCTGTGATTCTTTACAAGGGCAAAAAATGAATTTGCCAAAATAAAGCAATAACTGACACAAATTAAACTAACAAAGCACACACATTGCCCGAAAAATGCAAAGTATAAGGATAGATCACTACCGGTCGGCCTTCCATGTGTCGATAGCTAGTGAACTATGTAACGAGTCTAACGACACTGCACATCTGTCAGCATCTCTTGTTTGCTCTGCGGCACGGGCATCCACACATCTGCAATAGCAGCCCAAGCCCAACAACATGTCAACCATATGAAGAATTTGATTTTGTAACTCGCATTGTTGATTTACACACCCATTTCCTTGGCATCAAGTTCTCATGGAGTAATTATGCTCTATCTATATATTTGTTTTCACAAATCTTCCAGCCTTATCAAGGTCTTGATCACACCATTTTCTTCCACCAAGAAAACACACAGGAATCATCGACTTTTACTATTTGGCTCAAAGGTGAGCTTATAGTATAGGGAGGCATCCGGCGTCAGTCCGTCTATGCTTCCCATAGACTTATAATGGAAAAAAGTGAGAATTGCCTATTTTTGCTGTCTTGTTTGAGATATTTGAATTTTGTTTTTGCAGAAATGTTTATTGAGTAGTCCTCTACGTTTCTTGTGACTTTTTTCCTAATCCTTTATTTTGATTGGTTGCAGGGGCCCCATATAGGGCAAAATTTCGAAAAACATTAAAAAATCTTCTTCTCAGAAACTGTCAAGGGGATTAAGCCTGTACTTTGTATATATGTTCCTGACAGTGGCTTCTACATAATTTGTGTTTTTTATTCCAGGCGGATAAGAACTCTGGTTGCTATGGCAACTGAAAGTTTCCATAGACTTATAATGGGAAAAGTGGAAATCGGCTATTTTTCCGCTAAAATTGCAGACATTTGAATTTTGTTTTTGAAGAAATGTTTATTGAGTAGTGTTTGGCGTTTCTTGTGAGTTTTGTCCTAATCCTTTATTTTGATTGGTTGCTGGGGCCCAATCAAGGGCAAAATTTTGAAAAAAAAAAAAAAAAAAATCTTCTCCTCAGTAACTGTCAAGTGGATGAATCCTGTACTTTGTATATATGTTCCTGACAGTAGCCCTTACACAATTTGTATTTTTTATTCCGGTCGGATAAGAACTCTGGTTGCTATGGCAACTTGAAGTTTCCATTGACTTGTATGGAGAAAAGTGGAAATTGGCATTTTCTGTTGTCAGGCTGGGGATATTTGAATTTTGTTTTTGCATAAATGTTTATTGAGTAGTCCTTCACGTTTAAGACAACTTTTGTAAAAATCACTTTATTCGTTTGGTTGCTATAGCAACATAAAGGGTAAATTTTTGAAAAAAAAATATTCAAAAATCTTCTTCTCAGAAGCCGTATGGGGGATGAAGCTGAAATTTAGCATACATGCTTATGATCTTAGCCTGTACAAAGTTTGTGTTTTTTATTGTCTTTGTCCAACTACTTTGGTTGCTATGGTAACTTGAAGTTTCCATTGACTTATAAGGCAAAAAGTTCTGCCGTTTCATTGAGGATATTGAAATTTTGTTTTTACATAGATGTTTATTGAGTAGTCCTCCCCGTTTTAGGCACTTTTTGTCAAAATCGCTTTATTCGTTTGGTTGCTATAGCAACGTAAAGGGTAAATTTTCGAAAAAATATTCAAAAATTTTCTTCTCAGAAGCTGTAAGGCGGATGAAGCTGAAACTTTGCATACATGCTTATGATATTAGCCTCTACAAAGTTTGTGTTTTTATTTTTCCTTGTCCCACTACTTTGGTTGCTATGGCAACTTAAAGTTTCCATTGACTTATAAGACGAAAAGCGGAAAATCGCAATTTCTCCCATTTCTCTTGAAATATTTGAGTTTTGTTTTTACGTAAATGTTTGTTGACTAGTCCTCTACAATTTTGGCAATTTTTGTCATAATTGCATAATTATTTTGGTCGCTATAGCAACGTAAGTGTGAATTTATGAAAAAATATTTTAAAATCTTCTCGAAGGCTGTAAGGAGGATGAAGCTGAAACTTTACATGCATGCTTATGACATTTTGCAAATATCTACAAACGCAGCGTTTCTGCATTACTCAGGTGAGCTACGTGGCCGATAGGCCTTTGGTTGTAACATGCAATATCATGCGTGTGACATCATATCTATTTTATATTGAAGTATGGTGAAGAAAGACACATTGCTGAATATGATTTATGTTGGAAGTTATGATGGAGTAATACCATACTCATAAAATTTGTCAAAATAAACAAACAACAAAAATGATTCTGATAAAAAATGCATAAAATGTCTAATGGGTAGGGTTTATTTGTTCCTTTATGCTGTCCATGTGATCCTTTCTTTTTAGCATCCTTCTCTTATTATTTTGTCTTCATGTTGTTATGCTTCTTCACCTAATCACAGAGATATTCCTTTTAATGTCACCTGGCATCTACCCCTTGGCCCATATGCCATGTTTTATGCTGTCTGAGATTAGGGTCGTGATGCAATTGCTTGTTTCAACAATTTGTTGATTCAACATTTCACAATATAGCTGGTATTGTTTCCTCTGAAGAGCCTGTATGTCTTTTAAGCTCAGGAACATCTCCATAACTTGATCAGATTCATCATCATATGAGCAGTATGATAATAGTTCCCGACAGATTCAATTAGCCATTACTTGCTGTTCCTCTTCCTCCTCCTCCGACAACATCACTACATCAGCTTCAGCAAAGCTTATGAACTACTGACTTACCATCTGATTTCTGGTTAACCGTTCAGTAGTTCTGAGCCTGCCCAGGAAAAGTGGTTCAAGTGAAACCATACATATAAGCCTTAGTTGTATATTTTGGGTGGTTATTTTTTTTACGTTTTGGGTGTCATGACATCCTGATGTTGGGTAGAATTCCATAAAATGAAGGCAACATCCAGACATATCCATAGCTTTTGATTAGGAGTGGGATGGGAAGCCATAAGTTAATCAATTGAAGGCATCAGCATCAGACTCAGCAGAGTCTTAATAGAAAATAAAAACATATGATCTGGTGGAAATACATTATTCTAATGCACTCGAGAATGTTACGCGACGTCTTATTGGATAACGTCAAAAATTTGCGACAGTATATTCTGCGATGTACCGTCGGAAACCTAACGTCATGAGCAACGTCGCTTCTGATTGGTTAACGTCGTGGTTATACGTCGCTCGTCACGCTCACATTTCGTGAAAAACAAAGCATTTTTCGATGTTTATAGTTAAAAAGTACATTAGAATGGGGATAACAATATTCAAATTTTTCATTTGGGGTGGTATATCGACGAATATACGGTCGGAAATCATGTTTTACGGCTCCGCTAACGCGTCGCCGTAAAACAAAATTTCCGACCGTATATCCGACGATATACCGCCCCAAATGAAAAATTTGAATACAGTTATCCCCTAAATTAGCTCACCTGAGCTGAAGGCTCATAGGTGAGCTTATAGTATACCCATGCTCTGGCATCCGTCCGTCGTCCGTCCGTCCGTCCGTCGTCCGTCCGTCGTCGTCCACAATTTCAAAGATCTTTTTCTCTGAAACCGCTGGGCCGATTGTTCTCATATTACACATACACCATCTACAGGTAGGGGGAAAGAATAATTGTGTTTTTTGTTTTGATCGGATAAGGACTCTGGTTGCTATGGCAACTTATGCTTCCCATAGACTTATAATGGAAAAAAGTGAAAATTGCCAGTTTTTGCTGTCTTGTTGGAGATATTTGAATTTTGTTTTTGCAGAAATGTTTATTGCGTAGTCCTCTATGTTTCTTGTGACTTTTGTCCTAATCCTTCATTTTGATTGGTTGCAGGGGCCCCATATAGGGCAAAATTTCGAAAAAACATTCAAAAATCTTCTTCTCAGAAACTGTCAAGGGGATGAAGCCTATACTTTGTATACATGTTCCTGACAGTGGCCTCTACATAATTTGTGTTTTTTATTCCAGGCGGATAAGAACTCTGGTTGCTATGGCAACTTAAAGTTTCCATAGACTTATAATGGGAAAAGTGGAAATCGGCTATTTTTCCGCTAAAATTGCAGACATTTGAATTTTGTTTTTGCAGAAATGTTTATTGAGTAGTGTTTGACGTTTCTTGCGAGTTTTGTCCTAATCCTTTATTTTGATTGGTTGCTGGGGCCCCATAAAGGGCAAAATTTTGAAAAAAACATTCAAAAATCTTCTCCTCAGAAACTGTCAAGTGGATGAATCCTGTACTTTTTAGCTCACCTGAGCCGAAGGCTCACAAGGTGAGCTTATAGGATGGCCATGATCCGGCGTCCGTCCGTCGTCCGTCGTCCGTCCGTCGTCGTCCACAATTTCAAAGATCTTCTTCTCTGAAACCGCTTGGCCGATCTAGTTGAAATTTTATGTGGAGCCTCCTTGGGTAGTGGCATTTCAAGTTTGATTGCAAAATCCAGGTCACATGACCAAGATGGCCGCCACGCCCATATATGGTAAAAACCCTTCAAAAATCTTCTTCTCCAGAACCGGTGGGCCGATTTCCACGAAACTTGGTATGTAGCATCAGGGACTTCAGCCCATCATAGTTTGATAAAATGATGACCCTTGGATGACCTTGACCTATTTTACAGCAAGGTCAAATTTGGAAACATAGGCTTTTACATGGGAAAAAGTGAAAACTATGGATTTTTTGAAAACTATTGCAGCCTGATGCCTGAAAAGTGGTAGATGCAAACAACTAATGGAGTAGGTGAAGGTATGTGATTAATTTAGGTCAAGGTCATCTCTTGACCTTGGCCAGTCTGTCGTCCATTCACACTTTTCAAAGATCTTCTTCTCTGAAACTGCTGGGCCAATCGAAGTGAAATTTTATGTGGAGCATCCATGGGTAGGGGAGACGAAAGTTTGATTGCGAAATCCAGGTCACATGACCAAGATGGCTGCCACGCCCATATATGGTAAAAACCACTCAAAAATCTTCTTCTCGGGAACCGGCAGGCCGATTTTCATGAAACTTGGTATGTAGCTTTTGGGACTCCAGCCCATCATAATTTGATAAAATGATGACCCTAGGATGACCTTGACCTAATTTACGGCAAGGTCAATTTTGGAAACATAGGCTTTAACATGGGAAAAAGTGAAAACTATGGATTTTTTGAAAACTATTGCAGCCCGAGGCCTGAAAAGTGGTAGATGCAAACAACTAATGGAGTAGATGAAGGTATGTGATTAATGTAGGTCAAGGTCATCTCTTGACCTTGGCCAGTCTGTCGTCCATACACACTTTTCAAAGATCTTCTTCTCTGAAACTGCTGGGCCAATCAAAGTGAAATTTTATGTGGAGCATCCATTGGTAGGGCAGACAAAAATTTAATCGCGAAATCCAGGTCACATGACAAAGATGGCTGCCACGCCCATATATGGTAAAAACCTCTCAAAAATCTTCTTCTCCAGAACCGGTTGGCCGATTTCCACGAAACTTGGTATGTAGCATCGGGGACTTCAGCCCATCATAGTTTGATAAAATGATGACCCTTGGATGACCTTGACCGAATTTATGGCAAGGTCAAATTTGGAAACATAGGCTTTTACATGGGAAAAAGTGAAAACTATGGATTTTTTGAAAACTATTGCAGCCTGATGCCTGAAAAGTGGTAGATGCAAACAACTAATGGAGTAGATGAAGGTATGTGATTAATGTAGGTCAAGGTCATTTCTTGACCTTGGCCAGTCTGTTGTCCATACACACTTTTCAAAGATCTTCTTCTCTGAAACTGCTGGGCCAATCAAAGTGAAATTTTATGTGGAGCATCCATGGGTAGGGGAGACGAAAGTTTGATCGCGAAATCCAGGTCACATTACCAAGATGACCGCCACGCCCATATATGGTAAAAACCACTAAAAAATTTTCTTCTCCAGAACCGGCAGGCCAATTTTCGCGAAACTTGGTATGTAGCATTTGGGACTCCAGCCCATCCTAGTTTGATCAAATGATGACCATAGGGTGACCTTGACCTATTTTACGGCAAGGTCAATTTTGGAAACATAGGCTTTTACATGGGAAAAGGCGGAAACAATGGATATTTTGGAAACTGTTGCAGTCTGAGACCTGGAAGTTGCTAGATGCAGACAACCAATGGAGTCAATGAAGGTAAGTAATTAATGAAGGCCAAGGTCATTTCTTGACCTTGACCCAAAGTCATTTAAATATCAAAATTAAAATTGTGGTTTTCTCATAAATCACTGGGTTTGGAAACTATTGCAGCCTGAGACCTGAAACTTTGCAGATGCAGACAACTTATGAATTCAATAAAGGTGTGTGAGTATTCAAGGTCAAGGTCATTTCATGATGACTTAATACTGCAGGATCAGGCTTCAGGTGAGCGTTCTCAGGGCCAATGGTCCTCTGGTTTTTGAATTTTCACACTAATTTTAAAAATAAATAATATTTACAAAGTAGAACTTGCCAAAAACCCCGGCACTTCTTCAACATCCGCCATTTTGTTTCTACAGTACACAGCTTTCCCCCAGTTGAAAACGGCTTCAAACAGCTATGCACATTTATACAAGAAATATTTGTTAACCATCTCATTCTGACCACTATCTTTTCATTTTTAGCTCACCTGAGCCGAAGGCTCACAGGTGAGCTTATAGTATACCCATGCTCCGTCGTCCGTCCGTCGTCCGTCCGTCGTCCGTCGTTCACAATTTCAAAGATCTTCTCCTCTGAAACCGCTTGGCCAATCAAAGCCAAACTTCATGTGGAGCATCCTTAGGAAGGGGGAACGAAAGTTTATATAAATGGTCCAGGTCACATGACCATGATGGCCGCCATGGCTATAAATAGCAAAAACCTTTAAAAATCTTCTTCTCCAGAACCAGTGGGCCGATTTCCATGAAACTTGGTATGTAGCATCGGGGATGTGGGCCCATCATAGTTTATATAAATCATGACCCTAGGATGACCTTGACCTATTTTATGGCAAGGTCAACTTAGGTCGCCAATGCATTTGAATGGGAAAAAATGGTAAAATGCTATTTAATGGGTAAAACTAACTGGGAATAGGCAAATGGACAGAAAATTAAAGTTAATGGAAAATTTTAGCCCCTGGGGGGGTGTCTGCCCCTGCCCCAGGGCTATATACATGTATATTTCCATAATAATGAAACATCTTCTCCCCTGAAACGGCTTGGCCAATCAAAGCCAAACTTCATATGGAGCATCCTTAGGAAGGGGGAAAGAAAATTTATATAAATGGTCAAGGTCACATGACCAAGATGGCTGCCATGGCTATAAATAGAAAAAAACTTAAAAAATCTTCTTCTCCAGAACCAGAAGGCCAATGATTTTGAAACTTGGTGTGAAGCATCAGTGACTGGAGCTCTACAAAGTTTATATAAATCATGACCCTGGGATGACCTTGACCTATTATATGGCAAGGTCAACATAGGTCGCTCATGCATTTGAATGGGGAAAAGTGTTAAAATGTCATTTGTAGGGAAAACCTTGCAGGAAATGGGCAAATGGACTTAATTTTGATGATTCTGAAAAAATTTGGACCACAGGGGTCTGTCTGCCCCCACCCCGGGGCAATATACTTCATGTATATTACAGTGATATTCAAAGATCTTCTTCTCTGAAACTGCTTGGCCAATCAAAGCCAAACTTTTTGAGGAGTATTGTTAGGAAGTGGGAATGAAAGTATATATAAATGGTCAAGGTCACATGGCTATAAATAGAAAAAACCTTTAAAAATCTTTTTCTCTAGAACCAGAAGGCCTATGATTTTGAAACTTGGCATGAAGCATCAGGCAATGGAGCTCTACAAAGTTTATATAAATCGTGACCCTTGGGTGACCTTGACCTATTTTACGGCAAGGTCAACTTAGGTCGCCAATGCATTTGAATGGGGAAAATTGTTAAAATGTCATTTGAAGGGCAAAACTTGCAGTAAATTGGCAAATGGACTAAAGTTTTATGTTTTCAAAAAGAAATTGACTCCAGGGGTTGCTCTGACCCGGTCCTGGGGTTATATACATGTATATTATCATTCTAGTCAAACAAGTTTATTGGTATATATCTCGGGTTTCAGGTGAGCGTTTACAGGACCATTGGTCCTCTGGTTCATTTTAGTTATCAAATGAGCCATCCCATGGGAAAACCAACAATCTGCATAGGCGAAAACAAAGACGCAGATCAGCTTCGCGGTAACCGCGAAGCTGATCAGCGCCTTTGTTTTCGCTGCACAGATAGTACAATTCCTCTTCTATTTAAATCCGAAATTTCAAGCTTCTAGCTCTTTTCTGTGCTTGTACAGGCCGGTTTATGTCGGACCTGTTCGGAAACCACATTGTTGGTTTTCCCATGAGGCGGCTCAAATACTTGGCAAAGTCTCCTGTATCACTTGGATTGACTTGGATTGAAGTGATCACTCCAAAGTCTTTCATCTATCCCTTCCTTTATAATGGAGGCAACCAAGACAACACTGGTATGCTTATTCACCACATAAAGCTGATTGGCCTTGACTTTGAGCCTTCGCATGAGAAAACCAACAATTTGGGTTTCCCACCAGGTCTGACACAAACCAGTCTGCACAGTCACAGAAGATGGCTAGAAGCTGGAAATTTTAGATTTAGAAAAGAAATATTGTACTGTCCATGTAGCAAAACCAAAGGCGCTGATCAGCTTCGCGATTAGTGCGAAGCTGATCTGGGCCTTTGGTTTCGCATATACAGATTGATAATTTTCTCATGCACTGGCTCATTTCAAAAGGCTCTCTAGACATCATTAAGCAGATCTTGTGATGCCATTTTGTCAATTTTAATAATAATGTATTAAAAAATGGCTGTATCTTTTCTCTTTACTCAGCTGGTAGATTGTTTTACTGTTGTTTGTTGATTGTCCAAAGAAAGCTACATGTATTGCTACACGAATTGCATGTATTTGTCCATTTTAAAAACCAAGAGTGGCAAGGTAATATAATCCAATCTGGAATTTGTTGGATATCACAAAAATTATCTCAGTTGGTCTAAGCAGCTCATTCTTTAGTCCCAACACCATAATCCCTTTGGCAATTGAATCTCTTTCTATCTTGTTAAACATTTCTAAATAGGCCTTTGATGTATTTATTGCCCCTTAAATGATGATAGCTTTGTAAAGGTGGTCAAACATAGCTGTAAGTCTTTTTATACCCCGCCACTTAAAAAAGTGCGGGGTTTTATGTTATACTCTCCAAAAAAAATTCGCGTTCGAGTGTCCGTCCGTCCGTCCGTCTGTCCGTCCGTCCCTCCGTCTGTCCGTCTGTCCGTCCGTCAGCGTTTCGTTTCCGGGCTCTATCTTGAGCAGTTATTGACCGATTTTCTTCAAACTTTGTATAGGAGTTCATATCAGGAAGGAGTGGTTTGGGAATGAAGATGGGTAAATTTCGTCAAATAAGTACAGAGTTATGACCCTTGATTTACGTTAAAATTTCGTTTCCGGGCTCTATCTTGAGTATTTATTGACCGATTTTCTTCAAACTTTGTGGGATTGAAGACGGGTAAATTTCGTCAAATAAGTACAGAGTTATGGCCCTTGATTTACGTTAAAATTTTGTTTCCGTGCTCTATCTTGAGCATTTGTAGACCGATTTTCTTCAAACTTTGTATAGGAGTTTATACCAGGAAGGAGTGGTCTGGGATTGAAGATGGGTAAATTTCGTCAAATATGTACAGAGTTATGGCCCTTGATTTACGTTAAAATTTTGTTTCCGTGCTCTATATGATGTCTTGGAGGTTATTAAGGAATAAGACCGTCCGTACATCTAGCTAACCTTTATTACACCAGAGTGTCAGGGAACAGGTAAAAGACCGATTTTGACATGGTCGTGATTAGCTAGTCGTGATCTGTTTTCCTTAAACAAGGTTGTTAATTTTTTTCTCCTAATCTTCTCTTCAAAATATCCGCCAAAATGAGAAAAATAAATTTCAATGTTTGAGGCCGAAACAACAAAGCGCGAATCTAATTTGACCTTCAAATTTACTGACATGAACTACTTGCAAAATACTGATTGACACTGGCTAAATTTTACACACAAAAATAGAATGCATGTTAAACTTCCAAAAGGGACTAAACTTACACTGTGAGGGGCTAAATTGACAAGAATATTTTGTTAAAAACAGCAAGGCGCCAGAGCGCGGAAACATCAAAGTTGACGAAAGGAGAATGACCAACAATACAAAAAACTAACCGCAACGCCACAAACGTTCATTCGAAAACTGGTCGTCTCAACCCATAACCATTTCTGTGGCGACATCGGGTATCCGAAAAAGACAAATTATGTGTACTCGCAGATAATAATCAGACAACAGTAGAATTAGAACTGTTCCAGCACACTCCCCGTCTGATATTATTAATATCACTAATTCTTAATGATCTGATCAAAACTAACAAATTCCCACAAATAGTAATTACTTGATTACTAAGGCAAAAACATAAATCATTGTCTTATTAAGGTAGCCAGGACAAATGCAGACCTCGATGACTCCTTAAAGAAACAAAAACTGATCAACAAAATGATTTGTCACGAGTCCATAGAAAGTGACCATACATGAAATTCAGGACGCCATTTTGACGCTAAAGTGTCCCATATACTACTATCTTGATGCTAGTGCCGCATATACTACTATCTTGAAAAATTTCAACGCGAGATGAAATTTCAATTCCTAGTCTTGATACAAATGCAGCATCATGTACTGACAATTTTACGTTTGACTGTTTTTCACTAGCAGTACCAATTTGACAACTGGTCTCACATATTTGACTATTTCACCGTTTCTGGAAACTTTGACCTCAACCTTGCGAACGCGATTGTCATCACCTGGAAACACATTTACGACTCTAGCTATGGGCCACTGAGCCCTGCCGACTTCATCATCCCTCAGTAAGACCACATCACCAGGTTCAATGCTTTCCTTGTCAGAAGTCCATTTCTTGCGCATTTGTAGGGTCTGCAAATAGTCTCTCTTCCATCTTGACCAAAACAGATCAGATAAAAATTGGACACGTTTCCACTGGGCCTTGTACAGGTCCTTAGTGTCCAAATGACATGCTGGCCTTTCATCAATGTCTGTCTTATGTGTGAGTATGATAGATGGTCTCAGAATTTCTGGAACTTCACTGTCGTAAGAAACCGGTAACAGCGGTCTCGAATTGACAATGGCAGACACTTCTGCCATCAGAGTGACCAGAACTTCGTGGGTCAAATTCCCAGCATCTTTGAGAACAGATTCCAACAGGCGGCGCGTCATACCTATCATCCGTTCCCAAGCCCCACCCATGTGAGAACTATGGGGAGGGTTGAAAATCCAAACACTACCAGAATTGAAGAGGACTTTCTTCATCTCTTGATCTTCGACATTCACCGCATCTATTTGGAGATCACTTGTAGCTCCCACAAAATTGGTTCCACGGTCTGATCTAAATTGCTTGACTTTACCCCGAATGGCCACAAAACGCCTCAAGGCATTGATGAACGCAGATGATGACATGTCTTCGATAACCTCAATGTGTATGGCACGGATGCACAAGCACGTGAATAGAACTGCCCAGCGTTTAGAATTGGCCAGACCGCCCCGGGTACGCCGAGTAACCACTGACCACGGTCCAAATACATCAACTCCCACATATGTGAATGGTGGAGCCTCTTCAAGACGATCGGCTGGAAGGTCCGCCATTTTCTGATATTCAAAGCGCCCACGGAGTTTTCGACATGGCACACAGTTGAATATAATAGACGACACCAGTCGTTTGCCGCCTATAATCCAGTATCCTTCTGATCTGATCTGGCCTTCTGTGAAATGGCGCCCCTGGTGTTTCACAGCTTCATGACAATGTGTGGCTATAAGCTTTGAAACATGATTCTTGCTGGGTAGAATGATAGGGTTCTTCTCATTAGACACCAGGTGGGCAGCTTTTCTGAGTCTCCCTCCCACACGCATAACACCATCTGAATCCACAAATGGACCAAGGGAGATAATCGAACTTTCTTTTGGAACACATCCTGTTTCAGAAAGGCAAGTAAGTTCTCTTCTGAATGCATCAAGCTGAACTGCACGTAGAACGATTTTTGAAGCACATTCGAATGCCTTCACTGAACGAGATTCGGCACATATATGCCAACCTTTAGAGCCACAAGTAGTATCTCTGTCATGCTTAAAAGTCTGGGCTATATGCTGAAGAATAGCAACGGCTTTTACCAGTTTCTTCCAGGATGAGAATCTTTCCATCCACTCCGTCCCGATGCTGCTCTCGGACACCTTCGTAGCACAGGTAACCACTTTAGTTTCATTTCTAACTTCTGCATCCCCATCGGGGTCAATTAGAGGAAAGTGATGACCTTCCGGGACTTTTGGATCTTGGCTCTTCAGAAGAAACGATGGACCGCACAACCACTTGCTGTGTTGAAGCCCACCGACCAGGACCCCTCGAGTACCATCGTCTGCTGGGTTTAGGTGGGTAGGAATAAAATTCCATTGATCTGGAGTGCTGACACCATGTATCTTGGCAACACGATTGCTGATGTATGTGTAGAACCTCCGTGTTTTGTTGTATATATAACCTAACACAATCCTACTATCAGTATAGAACTTCACCACTTGAATGCTCAACTTAATGGCGTCTTTCACAGTCTCTGACAACTCTGCAGCCAGAACAGCTGCGCACAACTCTAAACGCGGAATTGTGTGTCCGGCAATTGGTGCGACCTTGGCTTTTCCGAAGACGAAGCTCAAACTATGGCTACCATCTGGAAAGCAGATCAACAGGTAAGTAACGGCTGCAATAGCCAATTCAGACGCGTCTGAGAAAACATGGAGTTCAACACTAGAAGCTTGACTGAGTGATTCATGTGAATAACACCTTGGGATTTGAATCTGGTTCAGTCCTGAGAGTGATTTCCTCCAGGTGGTCCACATATCCTGCTTTTCTTGTGGTAAAGGTTCGTCCCAATCTACTGTACCTTGCATAAGAGACCGCAAAATAACTTTCCCTTGGATTGTCACTGGTGAAAGGAAACCTACTGGGTCGAACAGACTGTTGACAATTGACAAAACACCGCGTCTGGTGTAAGGCTTTAGATCTTCAGAGGCATCAAATGTGAATGTGTCCGTGTTCAAATCCCAACGCATGCCTAAACTCCTCTGCATAGGTAACGAATCGATGCCAAGAACTAAATCTTTCAGACCTTTGGCGCGATCTTCAGGAGGGAAAGCAGATACCACCTTTTCATCGTTTGAAACCACTTTGTGCAGTTTCAGACCGTCACATTGTAGATCAGCTTGAGTACGTTTCATCAGACTTATGGCTTGTTGAGCTGTTGGTAACGATGTCAAGGCATCATCAACATAAAAGTCATCGTTGACAAAACTTTTCACATCATCATCTGAGTCTTTGACGGACTGGCGTAACCCATACGTGGCAATGGCTGGGGACGGGCTGTTGCCAAACACGTGAACGCACATGCGGTATTCGACAAGGGGCTTGTCGAAGTCATTATCTTTGTACCAAAAGAAACGCAAGTAGTTCCGGTGTTCACGGTTCACATAGAAACTGTAGAACATCTGCTGGATGTCTGCAGCGATGGCAATTTTTTCCCTGCGAAATCTTAACAGTATCCCCAGGAGGCTGTTGATGAGATCAGGTCTTTGTAACAAGACTTTGTTCAGAGAAATACCATTATGCTGTGCAGACGAGTCGAAGACACATCTTATCTGATCCGGCTTTTGTGGGTGGTAGACCCCAAAAATAGGAAGGTACCAGCATTCTTCTTTCTCCGAGACAGGAGGTGCTTCTTCCGCATGGCCATTTTCCAATATTTTGTTCATAAAATCCTTGAAATGCTGCTTTTTAACTGGACTTTTATTCAGGCTCGCATGCAGCGACTTGGCTCGTTTAAGAGCATCCTCTCTGTTATTTGGGAGGGTAGGTCTGTCCGGCTTGAATGGAAGCGGCGCTGAGGGACGGCCTTCACAATCTTTCTGAAAATGATTGTCCATTATTTCGAGAAACTGACGATCTTCCACTGACAATGATTGTTTGTTGTCATCCGGCCGACGTTGAAATATTGCGTCATACTGCTCTGTACAGTCATGCCTAGTAGGATCTGACTTGATAGAAACACTGAACTCATCCGTACAAGGTTTTAACACAGTAGGCCTTCCATTACTGAGAAGAGACGTTTTCTTCACGTTCACAAAATCAGTTTGATGTATACCCCCGAGACATGTTTCACCCACTATAACCCAACCTAACTTAAGATTCTGCGCGTAAGGAGATCCCTTCGGTCCAGTGCGCTGGTCATACACGTGATGTGCTTCAGGTAAATCGCGACCTATCAAAAGCATGATAGCTGCACTAGTATCAAGAGGTGGTATGTACTCGGAGATGTCGTTCAAATGTGAATGATAGAATGCAATTTCCGGTGTCGGAATTTCGTCACGCGAGTTTGGAATCTCATTACATTCTAAAACAATTGGTAATTCTAAACGCGAAGAACCATCTAAGGACTCGACAATTAGGCCATGTGCAGTACGCCCTGAGGTTACAACAATGCCTGCACAGGATGACAAGGTGTATTCTATTTCTTTGGTATTAACGTTTAGTAACTCGAAAAAATCAGATCTAGCTAAAGTACGGTTGCTCTGGTCATCGAGGATTGCATATATTCTGACAGCCTTTTCTTGCTGACCCTTTGGGTAGACATTTACCAAAACTGTTTTTGCACAAGATTTACCAGAAAATGAACCACCACAAATTTGGGTACACTTGCTATTAACACTTTGGTTCTGACCTTTAGTTCTCTCCCCGCCTTGCAAAGGCAAAGTAGGAAGTGACACGGATGACCTCTCCCCGCCATGCAGCGGTCTGGAGCCAGGAGTCTGGGAACCTGTGTCAAGACCCTGATCTTGCGACTGTGAAACAGGTAGAGAATTCTTGGTCATGTCAATATGTAATGCTGAAGAGTGCCTTGTACTACCACAGTTGGTACACTTAATTGCTGAAACACATTCTTTGCTTCTATGTTCTGTAGAAATACAGCATTTGAAACAGAGGTTATGATCTTTCAAGAATTTCTTCCTTTCCTCAAGGGACTTTAACTGAAACGCTCTACACTCATTCAACGAATGGTTAGTTCTATGTATGGGACACCTCTGCTGAGATCCTTGTCCAGTGGAAACAGCATCTGTTTTATACGCAGTCACTGTGGGACGCGAAGGTCCTGTCTGCCGCCGTTCCGTTTTACCATTTGGAGGATAACCACGAGTACCACCGGGACTAGAACTTTCTTGTATGAAACTTAAACTTGGGTCGTTTTTGATTTTACTGATGTCACGCAACCACTGAGCAAAGTGGCAAAATGGGGGAAATGGCACATTATGACACTTTTTGTAGTTGGCAGCTTGAGACACCCACTTTTCTTTCAAATTATAAGGTAATTTGTTTACGATGGGAATGACACCAGATGATGAGTCATAGTACGCCAGAAGTGCTGCAAACTTTGGTTCAAGTTTCAAAGACTCGATTTCAGAGACAAGGTCAGATAATTCTAATAATTTTCTGTTGTCTTTGTTTGTCAAAGTGGGGAAATCCCTTAATTTCTTCTTAATTACTTCATCAAGCATCTCTGGCGACCCATAACGATCATCTAATCTCTCCCATATACGCTGGAGGCCCAGTTTTAGATCACTCATATGCGCGTTTCTAATATTGACTGCATGATTCCTAGATTCAGGGCCCAGCCATTTTATCAATAGATCAAATTCTTCAAATTCAGAAACACTCAACTCGTGAATCACATTTTTAAAGCTGGCTTTCCATACTCTATACCCATCTGGTTTATCATTGAACAGTGAAAGTCTGGATAATAACAAATCTTTCCTTAACAGAAACTTAGTAACATCAGCAACTATCTGGTTTTGGGGTTCAGGGGAAGATGTCTCTGCATTGGGTTGGAATGTGGGAGCAGCTGGATTCAAGTTAGACTGGGGTTCAGGGGCAATTGTGTGTGTTTGGGGATTGGGATTAATAGTCTGGCTCTGTAACATCTGTTCAGCATTAAGGGGATGTTGGTGTACATATTCAGCTGTTCTTTGTTGGGGGTTACAAGAGGGTACATGAACAAGTCTGTTGATCGACGCCCTCGACCGAGAATCACTGAATGAGGACTCCAACACTTCTGCTTCTGCTACAGCAGCAGCAACTGCTTTTTCATTTTGCAATAGTTTAATTCTTGTTTCTATTTCACATTTCTCTCTGTTTGCAGCAGCTGCAGCGATTTGTTCTTTTTCGACTAACTGGGCCTTCAGCATTTGAAGGTCTGCCTCCTTCCTGGCAAACTCCATCTTCACTTTTGCAGCTTCAACTTTGGCCTGCTTTAAGGTGAGAGAAACAGATGATTTATCTGACCGCTCCGACCTGGAAGTGTGTGATGTAGCTTTTGTTCTTGCGACCATTGTATTTGTTTTCGACTGTCTAGATTTTGTTTCATGTTTAGAGTCAGTTTGTGATTTAATTTTAGACAAGTTATCAATACGACTGTCAACATTTTCACTAATAGAAGTGTAACGTTTTGTTAATTGCAAATTTTTTAAGAGACTCGCTTCTGTTGCGGTTTGTTGTAAGTAATGACTAAAGTGTTCATACACGTGTTTTAACTTTTGAAAGTCTTCTAATAAGGACCTTCCTACATTCTGGATTATGTGTCCCTGTGTGTCACTTGTTACATTGTCACACTCTTGTAAGTTGAGTTTTAATCTATCCACAGTATCATCAAACGTGATATACAGTTCAGTAACCTTCTGCTCGTATAGTTCCATTGCCTTGGGTGTGAGTCTTTTGATCCTAAATGGCCGATGCATTCAGGGTCGTCAAAGTATCTTGAGCCCAGTTCTTTTACTATGATGTCTTGGAGGTTATTAAGGAATAAGACCGTCCGTACATCTAGCTAACCTTTATTACACCAGAGTGTCAGGGAACAGGTAAAAGACCGATTTTGACATGGTCGTGATTAGCTAGTCGTGATCTGTTTTCCTTAAACAAGGTTGTTAATTTTTTTCTCCTAATCTTCTCTTCAAAATATCCGCCAAAATGAGAAAAATAAATTTCAATGTTTGAGGCCGAAACAACAAAGCGCGAATCTAATTTGACCTTCAAATTTACTGACATGAACTACTTGCAAAATACTGATTGACACTGGCTAAATTTTACACACAAAAATAGAATGCATGTTAAACTTCCAAAAGGGACTAAACTTACACTGTGAGGGGCTAAATTGACAAGAATATTTTGTTAAAAACAGCAAGGCGCCAGAGCGCGGAAACATCAAAGTTGACGAAAGGAGAATGACCAACAATACAAAAAACTAACCGCAACGCCACAAACGTTCATTCGAAAACTGGTCGTCTCAACCCATAACCATTTCTGTGGCGACATCGGGTATCCGAAAAAGACAAATTATGTGTACTCGCAGATAATAATCAGACAACAGTAGAATTAGAACTGTTCCAGCACACTCCCCGTCTGATATTATTAATATCACTAATTCTTAATGATCTGATCAAAACTAACAAATTCCCACAAATAGTAATTACTTGATTACTAAGGCAAAAACATAAATCATTGTCTTATTAAGGTAGCCAGGACAAATGCAGACCTCGATGACTCCTTAAAGAAACAAAAACTGATCAACAAAATGATTTGTCACGAGTCCATAGAAAGTGACCATACATGAAATTCAGGACGCCATTTTGACGCTAAAGTGTCCCATATACTACTATCTTGATGCTAGTGCCGCATATACTACTATCTTGAAAAATTTCAATGCGAGATGAAATTTCAATTCCTAGTCTTGATACAAATGCAGCATCATGTACTGACAATTTTACGTTTGACTGTTTTTCACTAGCAGTACCAATTTGACAACTGGTCTCACATATTTGACTATTTCACCGTTTCTGGAAACTTTGACCTCAACCTTGCGAACGTGATTGTCATCACCTGGAAACACATTTACGACTCTAGCTATGGGCCACTGAGCCCTGCCGACTTCATCATCCCTCAGTAAGACCACATCACCAGGTTCAATGCTTTCCTTGTCAGAAGTCCATTTCTTGCGCATTTGTAGGGTCTGCAAATAGTCTCTCTTCCATCTTGACCAAAACAGATCAGATAAAAATTGGACACGTTTCCACTGGGCCTTGTACAGGTCCTTAGTGTCCAAATGACATGCTGGCCTTTCATCAATGTCTGTCTTATGTGTGAGTATGATAGATGGTCTCAGAATTTCTGGAACTTCACTGTCCTAAGAAACCGGTAACAGCGGTCTCGAATTGACAATGGCAGACACTTCTGCCATCAGAGTGACCAGAACTTCGTGGGTCAAATTCCCAGCATCTTTGAGAACAGATTCCAACAGGCGGCGCGTCATACCTATCATCCGTTCCCAAGCCCCACCCATGTGAGAACTATGGGGAGGGTTGAAAATCCAAACACTACCAGAATTGAAGAGGACTTTCTTCATCTCTTGATCTTCGACATTCACCGCATCTATTTGGAGATCACTTGTAGCTCCCACAAAATTGGTTCCACGGTCTGATCTAAATTGCTTGACTTTACCCCGAATGGCCACAAAACGCCTCAAGGCATTGATGAACGCAGATGATGACATGTCTTCGATAACCTCAATGTGTATGGCACGGATGCACAAGCACGTGAATAGAACTGCCCAGCGTTTAGAATTGGCCAGACCGCCCCGGGTACGCCGAGTAACCACTGACCACGGTCCAAATACATCAACTCCCACATATGTGAATGGTGGAGCCTCTTCAAGACGATCGGCTGGAAGGTCCGCCATTTTCTGATATTCAAAGCGCCCACGGAGTTTTCGACATGGCACACAGTTGAATATAATAGACGACACCAGTCGTTTGCCGCCTATAATCCAGTATCCTTCTGATCTGATCTGGCCTTCTGTGAAATGGCGCCCCTGGTGTTTCACAGCTTCATGACAATGTGTGGCTATAAGCTTTGAAACATGATTCTTGCTGGGTAGAATGATAGGGTTCTTCTCATTAGACACCAGGTGGGCAGCTTTTCTGAGTCTCCCTCCCACACGCATAACACCATCTGAATCCACAAATGGACCAAGGGAGATAATCGAACTTTCTTTTGGAACACATCCTGTTTCAGAAAGGCAAGTAAGTTCTCTTCTGAATGCATCAAGCTGAACTGCACGTAGAACGATTTTTGAAGCACATTCGAATGCCTTCACTGAACGAGATTCGGCACATATATGCCAACCTTTAGAGCCACAAGTGGTATCTCTGTCATGCTTAAAAGTCTGGGCTATATGCTGAAGAATAGCAACGGCTTTTACCAGTTTCTTCCAGGATGAGAATCTTTCCATCCACTCCGTCCCGATGCTGCTCTCGGACACCTTCGTAGCACAGGTAACCACTTTAGTTTCATTTCTAACTTCTGCATCCCCATCGGGGTCAATTAGAGGAAAGTGATGACCTTCCGGGACTTTTGGATCTTGGCTCTTCAGAAGAAACGATGGACCGCACAACCACTTGCTGTGTTGAAGCCCACCGACCAGGACCCCTCGAGTACCATCGTCTGCTGGGTTTAGGTGGGTAGGAATAAAATTCCATTGATCTGGAGTGCTGACACCATGTATCTTGGCAACACGATTGCTGATGTATGTGTAGAACCTCCGTGTTTTGTTGTATATATAACCTAACACAATCCTACTATCAGTATAGAACTTCACCACTTGAATGCTCAACTTAATGGCGTCTTTCACAGTCTCTGACAACTCTGCAGCCAGAACAGCTGCGCACAACTCTAAACGCGGAATTGTGTGTCCGGCAATTGGTGCGACCTTGGCTTTTCCGAAGACGAAGCTCAAACTATGGCTACCATCTGGAAAGCAGATCAACAGGTAAGTAACGGCTGCAATAGCCAATTCAGACGCGTCTGAGAAAACATGGAGTTCAACACTAGAAGCTTGACTGAGTGATTCATGTGAATAACACCTTGGGATTTGAATCTGGTTCAGTCCTGAGAGTGATTTCCTCCAGGTGGTCCACATATCCTGCTTTTCTTGTGGTAAAGGTTCGTCCCAATCTACTGTACCTTGCATAAGAGACCGCAAAATAACTTTCCCTTGGATTGTCACTGGTGAAAGGAAACCTACTGGGTCGAACAGACTGTTGACAATTGACAAAACACCGCGTCTGGTGTAAGGCTTTAGATCTTCAGAGGCATCAAATGTGAATGTGTCCGTGTTCAAATCCCAACGCATGCCTAAACTCCTCTGCATAGGTAACGAATCGATGCCAAGAACTAAATCTTTCAGACCTTTGGCGCGATCTTCAGGAGGGAAAGCAGATACCACCTTTTCATCGTTTGAAACCACTTTGTGCAGTTTCAGACAGTCACATTGTAGATCAGCTTGAGTACGTTTCATCAGACTTATGGCTTGTTGAGCTGTTGGTAACGATGTCAAGGCATCATCAACATGAAAGTCATCGTTGACAAAACTTTTTACATCATCATCTGAGTCTTTGACGGACTGGCGTAACCCATACGTGGCAATGGCTGGGGACGGGCTGTTGCCAAACACGTGAACGCACATGCGGTATTCGACAAGGGGCTTGTCGAAGTCATTATCTTTGTACCAAAAGAAACGCAAGTAGTTCCGGTGTTCACGGTTCACATAGAAACTGTAGAACATCTGCTGGATGTCTGCAGCGATGGCAATTTTTTCCCTGCGAAATCTTAACAGTATCCCCAGGAGGCTGTTGATGAGATCAGGTCTTTGTAACAAGACTTTGTTCAGAGAAATACCATTATGCTGTGCAGACAAGTCGAAGACACATCTTATCTGATCCGGCTTTTGTGGGTGGTAGACCCCAAAAATAGGAAGGTACCAGCATTCTTCTTTCTCCGAGACAGGAGGTGCTTCTTCCGCATGGCCATTTTCCAATATTTTGTTCATAAAATCCTTGAAATGCTGCTTTTTAACTGGACTTTTATTCAGGCTCGCATGCAGCGACTTGGCTCGTTTAAGAGCATCCTCTCTGTTATTTGGGAGGGTAGGTCTGTCCGGCTTGAATGGAAGCGGCGCTGAGGGACGGCCTTCACAATCTTTCTGAAAATGATTGTCCATTATTTCGAGAAACTGACGATCTTCCACTGACAATGATTGTTTGTTGTCATCCGGCCGACGTTGAAATATTGCGTCATACTGCTCTGTACAGTCATGCCTAGTAGGATCTGACTTGATAGAAACACTGAACTCATCCGTACAAGGTTTTAACACAGTAGGCCTTCCATTACTGAGAAGAGACGTTTTCTTCACGTTCACAAAATCAGTTTGATGTATACCCCCGAGACATGTTTCACCCACTATAACCCAACCTAACTTAAGATTCTGCGCGTAAGGAGATCCCTTCGGTCCAGTGCGCTGGTCATACACGTGATGTGCTTCAGGTAAATCGCGACCTATCAAAAGCATGATAGCTGCACTAGTATCAAGAGGTGGTATGTACTCGGAGATGTCGTTCAAATGTGAATGATAGAATGCAATTTCCGGTGTCGGAATTTCGTCACGCGAGTTTGGAATCTCATTACATTCTAAAACAATTGGTAATTCTAAACGCGAAGAACCATCTAAGGACTCGACAATTAGGCCATGTGCAGTACGCCCTGAGGTTACAACAATGCCTGCACAGGATGACAAGGTGTATTCTATTTCTTTGGTATTAACGTTTAGTAACTCGAAAAAATCAGATCTAGCTAAAGTACGGTTGCTCTGGTCATCGAGGATTGCATATATTCTGACAGCCTTTTCTTGCTGACCCTTTGGGTAGACATTTACCAAAACTGTTTTTGCACAAGATTTACCAGAAAATGAACCACCACAAATTTGGGTACACTTGCTATTAACACTTTGGTTCTGACCTTTAGTTCTCTCCCCGCCTTGCAAAGGCAAAGTAGGAAGTGACACGGATGACCTCTCCCCGCCATGCAGCGGTCTGGAGCCAGGAGTCTGGGAACCTGTGTCAAGACCCTGATCTTGCGACTGTGAAACAGGTAGAGAATTCTTGGTCATGTCAATATGTAATGCTGAAGAGTGCCTTGTACTACCACAGTTGGTACACTTAATTGCTGAAACACATTCTTTGCTTCTATGTTCTGTAGAAATACAGCATTTGAAACAGAGGTTATGATCTTTCAAGAATTTCTTCCTTTCCTCAAGGGACTTTAACTGAAACGCTCTACACTCATTCAACGAATGGTTAGTTCTATGTATGGGACACCTCTGCTGAGATCCTTGTCCAGTGGAAACAGCATCTGTTTTATACGCAGTCACTGTGGGACACGAAGGTCCTGTCTGCCGCCGTTCCGTTTTACCATTTGGAGGATAACCACGAGTACCACCGGGACTAGAACTTTCTTGTATGAAACTTAAACTTGGGTCGTTTTTGATTTTACTGCTGTCACGCAACCACTGAGCAAAGTGGCAAAATGGGGGAAATGGCACATTATGACACTTTTTGTAGTTGGCAGCTTGAGACACCCACTTTTCTTTCAAATTATAAGGTAATTTGTTTACGATGGGAATGACACCAGATGATGAGTCATAGTACGCCAGAAGTGCTGCAAACTTTGGTTCAAGTTTCAAAGACTCGATTTCAGAGACAAGGTCAGATAATTCTAATAATTTTCTGTTGTCTTTGTTTGTCAAAGTGGGGAAATCCCTTAATTTCTTCTTAATTACTTCATCAAGCATCTCTGGCGACCCATAACGATCATCTAATCTCTCCCATATACGCTGGAGGCCCAGTTTTAGATCACTCATATGCGCGTTTCTAATATTGACTGCATGATTCCTAGATTCAGGGCCCAGCCATTTTATCAATAGATCAAATTCTTCAAATTCAGAAACACTCAACTCGTGAATCACATTTTTAAAGCTGGCTTTCCATACTCTATACCCATCTGGTTTATCATTGAACAGTGAAAGTCTGGATAATAACAAATCTTTCCTTAACAGAAACTTAGTAACATCAGCAACTATCTGGTTTTGGGGTTCAGGGGAAGATGTCTCTGCATTGGGTTGGAATGTGGGAGCAGCTGGATTCAAGTTAGACTGGGGTTCAGGGGCAATTGTGTGTGTTTGGGGATTGGGATTAATAGTCTGGCTCTGTAACATCTGTTCAGCATTAAGGGGATGTTGGTGTACATATTCAGCTGTTCTTTGTTGGGGGTTACAAGAGGATACATGAACAAGTCTGTTGATCGACGCCTTCGACCGAGAATCACTGAATGAGGACTCCAACACTTCTGCTTCTGCTACAGCAGCAGCAACTGCTTTTTCATTTTGCAATAGTTTAATTCTTGTTTCTATTTCACATTTCTCTCTGTTTGCAGCAGCTGCAGCGATTTGTTCTTTTTCGACTAACTGGGCCTTCAGCATTTGAAGGTCTGCCTCCTTCCTGGCAAACTCCATCTTCACTTTTGCAGCTTCAACTTTGGCCTGCTTTAAGGTGAGAGAAACAGATGATTTATCTGACCGCTCCGACCTGGAAGTGTGTGATGTAGCTTTTGTTCTTGCGACCATTGTATTTGTTTTCGACTGTCTAGATTTTGTTTCATGTTTAGAGTCAGTTTGTGATTTAATTTTAGACAAGTTATCAATACGACTGTCAACATTTTCACTAATAGAAGTGTAACGTTTTGTTAATTGCAAATTTTCTAAGAGACTCGCTTCTGTTGCGGTTTGTTGTAAGTAATGACTAAAGTGTTCATACACGTGTTTTAACTTTTGAAAGTCTTCTAATAAGGACCTTCCTACATTCTGGATTATGTGTCCCTGTGTGTCACTTGTTACATTGTCACACTCTTGTAAGTTGAGTTTTAATCTATCCACAGTATCATCAAACGTGATATACAGTTCAGTAACCTTCTGCTCGTATAGTTCCATTGCCTTGGGTGTGAGTCTTTTGATCCTAAATGGCCGATGCATTCAGGGTCGTCAAAGTATCTTGAGCCCAGTTCTTTTACTATGATGTCTTGGAGGTTATTAAGGAATAAGACCGTCCGTACATCTAGCTAACCTTTATTACACCAGAGTGTCAGGGAACAGGTAAAAGACCGATTTTGACATGGTCGTGATTAGCTAGTCGTGATCTGTTTTCCTTAAACAAGGTTGTTAATTTTTTTCTCCTAATCTTCTCTTCAAAATATCCGCCAAAATGAGAAAAATAAATTTCAATGTTTGAGGCCGAAACAACAAAGCGCGAATCTAATTTGACCTTCAAATTTACTGACATGAACTACTTGCAAAATACTGATTGACACTGGCTAAATTTTACACACAAAAATAGAATGCATGTTAAACTTCCAAAAGGGACTAAACTTACACTGTGAGGGGCTAAATTGACAAGAATATTTTGTTAAAAACAGCAAGGCGCCAGAGCGCGGAAACATCAAAGTTGACGAAAGGAGAATGACCAACAATACAAAAAACTAACCGCAACGCCACAAACGTTCATTCGAAAACTGGTCGTCTCAACCCATAACCATTTCTGTGGCGACATCGGGTATCCGAAAAAGACATTATGTGTACTCGCAGATAATAATCAGACAACAGTAGAATTAGAACTGTTCCAGCACACTCTATCTTGAGCATTTATTGAGCGATTTTCTTCAAACTTTGTATAGGAGTTCATACCAAGAAGGAGTGGTCTGGGATTAAAGATGGGTAAATTTGGTCAAATAAGTACAGAGTTATGGCCCTTGATTTACGTTAAAATTCTGTTTCTGGGCTCTATCTTGAGCATTTATTGACTGATTTTCTTCAAATTTTGTATAGGAGTTCATATCAGGAAGGAGTGATTTGGGATTGAAGATGGGTAAATTTTGTCAAATATGTACAGAGTTATGGCCCTTGATTTACGTTAAAATTTTGTTTCCGGACTCTGTCTTGAGCATTTATTGACCGATTTTTTTCAAACTTTGTATAGGAGTTCATATCAGGAAGGAGTGGTTTGGGATTGAAAATGAATAAATTACGTTAAATAAGTACAGAGTTATGGCCCATGATTTACATTAAAATTTCGTTTCCTGCCTCTGTTTTGTGCATTTATCAACCAAGTTTCTTCAAACTTTGTATAGGAGTTCATATCAGGAAGTAGTGGTTTGGGATTGAAGATGGGTAAATTTTATCAAAGTTTACAGAGTTATGGTCCTTCATTTATGACAAAATTTTGTTCTGCTCTTTATCTTGAGAATTTATAATTGACAAACATTTTTGCTAAATTAAATTTGCGTGGCGGGGTATCATGCATGCCTGCAGCGCTTTATTTTTGGTTAGGATACTTCTTGGAAGTTTGGTCGAGCCTCTGATGTGTGTATCCACAGCGGTATGGGTTCAATCTTAACAAACTTCTGGATAAGGCCAAACTTTGCTCCATACTGTATCACACAATTAGTTCTTTTAGACACGGCTTTATATCTCTGACTGTGCACTATTGTTCCCCACTCGGTTGAATGTCAATACAATTTTGATACTAACACCAGTGCTGAAAACAGCATGTTTTTCAGTTTCTGACAACCCATTATGGTGCATTGCACCAACAATGTAAATGTCAAATTCAGTCATGTCTTTCTTCACTGGTATCCTTTTTTCCATCACAGCATCAGTTTTATGAAGAGTTCAGTATGTAAGCAAACTAGACAATTGCGGAAGAGGCTGATGTATACAAACAACAAATGCTATTTGCTTATCATTGTTTTGTGTTCCATGAAATAGGTTTCTTAACGGCCTATTGAAGTCCTCGTAATAAAATTTTCCCACAAACTTGATCCAAGAATCTGCAGTAATAGGTTTCCGGAATGTCCTAAGTAGCTGTTCTTCATGTCATTACTCTTGCCCCATCAGTTCCTATGCCAATAAATTTCTTTACATCCACATCGTTATCCTACTGTCTATTTTCTTTTAACAAATGGGTCATTTTTAAGCATACTATTCTCACAAAGTGACAGGAGAGCATTAGGAGCAAAAATGCAGTCCAACTCACGTGCATCTTTACAAGTAAAATTTCAAGAATTATAAAAAACAACAACAAAAAAACTAAGCCAATAAATAAATAAACAAAAAACTATTAAACTACAACACAAAAACCCCATCAAATGACCATTAATGATGTTAAATCAGTGTTTTATAAATATTGGTCAGCGTTCCAATTCTCTGTTACAAAACCACAGAGTTTAATTTACAATACTTGTATATGGTGCTTGTCTTCTGTAGGTTTTAGTGTGGAAACAAGCTCCAAACCCATCATCATCATCATCATCATCATCATCAAATAAACTGGCCTTAGTCAGGTAAGAACTTGTAATTTCTGAAATCTTCTAAGTAGTTAGTGTCGCCCCTCGTCTCTGACACTAATGGTCTTTTGGCCCTGATACTTGATTTGGATCTTTCGCAAACTGAGGGCATAACAACCTTCTGTAATGTTTGTATAGACCAGGCCAATTCTGTCGAGTAGACGCACCGGAGTTCTGCTTTAACTTTAGCCGGCATCAAACGGCAATACATACATCTCATCTGAATTTGTTTGTACATCATCGTAATTCTATTTACAGATTCCTGACATTTTGTTTTCTTCCTTTAAAAATTAATTAGAATTAATAAAAAATAATTAGAAGTAATCATCTTTACAGTAGGTTTTTCATAATTTATTATTTCATCATCTTTATCATAATCTATTTTTTCATCAATTTTATCTGTCACTTGAGACCGAGATAAATGTCCCTTTTTGCCCATTCATTTACACCAATTTTTCTCAAATTTATTCGTGTTATATGGCTTCCAATTATTAGGTTGACATTCTGCATTCATTTCCGTTGGTTTTGTTGATAATTTAGTGACTTGTTTGGTGGTGTGTTGGCTGTGTCTCGTACAGTATAGCTCCGGACTGGCCTATTGCCTCACATAATCACATTCTGTCAGAATCTCGGTCTTGACTGTCCATGCCCATCAAATTTGCCACTAATGAATCTGGTACTGAAGGTACTGTGCTGTCACAATCTTGGTCTTGGCTGTCTCATACAGTATAGCTCTAGACTGGCCTATTGCCTGGCATAATTATACTCCCGGCATTTATGCCGACGTGTATATAGCTTTCGCTTTTCCGTTCGTCCGTTCGTATCTTCGTTCGTTAGTTCGTTTCTTCGTTCGTAATTCCGGAACGTTCGTAGAATTTATGTCAAAGATTTGGTTAAAGTTTCTCTAGAGGTGTATATCTCATGAACCAATGGTCAAACTATTCCTATTTGGACCATAGGTACCCTATAGGGTGTGTTTTGTTACCATGAGTTCGGACCCCAGATCGCCGAGGCGGTTCTAACGAGTACCCACAATCTATGTTTTGGAGCAAAAATAAGAAAAATAGGTATACCCTGCATACCCCAGTTTTACTATATAAAAGTGGGGTTTAAGGATGTTGTATGGGACATCTTTGTCTTCGCTTTGGGAAATACACCCGGATTTCATCTAATTAGAGCCAAAGTGTGTAGCGTTTTTAAATTGAAATTTGCACTCAACATACCGTATTATGTTTATCTATTCCTTGAGACTCGACACACAATATCCAGATGTCACATTGCAACGCATTTTGACCTTAAAGCATGTCCAAGCACATGTTTGAATTTATTTGTAGTCACAAAATGTTTGAAACACACCCTAGGATACCATGACACAGACATTACCATATATATGCATCAACAAACACAGAAGGCAAACATGGCAAAGGAAGTTTTTGTTTGACTTCATGCTTAACGTCCCAATCAAAAGCAAAGGTCATGTCGGGACATTGCCTCCATTTTATGGGACTTTTACCCAAAGTGAGGATGTCATGACATCCAACAAGTGCTTCAAATATAACCATCCAACTAAGCCACAAAGGCTTATATGTATGGATGGTTTGATTTGAACCACTTTTCCTGGGCTGGCTCAAACCAGAGCGGTATACCAGTAATCAGCTGGTCAGTCAGAAGCGTGTAAGCTTTGCCTGGAAGCACAAACAGCCCATCTATTTCTTTAGGCCCCATGCACTATTTGGTTGTCATTTTGATTGAATAATACATCAGCCATGTGAGGAGACTACAGTAGCAGCATATGATGGCTTTGCGCCAATGCAACGCGCTACAAATGTGATATTTGGTGAATGATAAAAACCTGAAGTACAAAAATGCATGTTCATTGAGTGTGTTTAATGTTTAATATTGAAGAGTATACAATATTACCGAGTTGATTTTGGGTGAGATGATCTTCAAATATTGTTAAAATACAATGTACAGTCGAGTTTCCGGTTACGCAAAGTTCCCGACTCCGGAAATCCTTATCAAAAACATGGTTAAACATGTATTACCAGTACCTTCAAAACAAATAATCAGTTTTTGTTCTCTTGGCAATTTTCTAAACATTGCATTATCCAATAAATATCTGTGAATGAGTTCACTCACACCAATCTTTTATCTTTAGTAGCTTTTTGCATGTCAAATTTTATGACATCTGATGTCACACTGTTACATACCGAGAGCAAAGAAACATCGATTATGCATGGAAACAACCATGTACATTACGTACATGAAGGATCTCATAAAATTATATAGAAAATTGTAAACACTGTTACATTATATTTAATGGCAAACACAGGCTGGACCAGAACCCAATACTTCAAACTTACGTAGGATGACACATTGCCGGGGCTAAAAAATCAGCAAGAATGTACAATTTCTTTTGAAATAGTCGCTTCTATGAGGTAATGGCTTCAAGAAACGAAAAATTTGGTCATAAAAATCTTTCCTGCAAAGTAAAGGATATGACTTTGTCTACATCTTGTCGGGTATAGTTTAGCAGTAATTGAAATTCTATTCTTCTGATGGCAATGATTTATCATTGACAAGAACATTTTGCGAAAGTACTTGACTGTAATGGAAATTTGATTTTATGACAATTACTAAATTTATTCACCCAAGAAACACAAAAGAAAAAAGCGGCTCTCCTAGCAAAACGTGGGGAGCCTGGTTTGCTAACAGAGAACCGGACTAACAACTGAGAGGTCATGATTCGGTCCGATACCCGCCTCCGCCATGTAGTGTCCCTGAGCAAGACACTTCAAGCTCCGGGCGGCCCCCGTGGCCGAATGGTTAAGGTCGCTGACTTCAGTGCTCTTGATCATTCGATCATCTCACCTCTGTGGGTTCGTACCTCGCACGGGGCATGAGTCACATGTGGGACAAGCATAGTTCTGCTTGCGGGTGTGTCAGGTGGTTTTTCCCCGGGTACTCCGGTTTTCGCCACACCTACCGATTGATTTGTCTCGATATGAGTAAAGAAGCTTGAAAGGGATGCAAAATTGAAAAAAAAAAAAAAATCAAGCTCCACAAAGTACCGGTTACGTACCCAGAAAGGGATGGCTTTGTCTCGCAATGACTAAATAATAGTTGTGAAATACATTACGGCCAAAACGCAAAAGAAAGTGAGAGAAAAAAATAATGACTTGACACAACCATCCTATGAGTCAGTATTTACATTGTGTATATGTTGCAAATAACATGTCTAGGCAAAACAGTTAAATTTTGCTTCAATGGCTTGTTTGGTAATGTTTTTACGTCCCACTTAATACTGTAGCTAAGGTCATGCGGATAAACTAGCTCATTTTAAATTTTAACCGGAAAGGCTGAAGAACCCTTGGATCAATACCACTCTGGAAACAGTTCAATAGGCCCAGAGCTATGTATACATGTACATGTGTACATGTATGTCGATATTGTACCAGGTTGACCAATGTTTTGCTTGACCGACTTTGTCCAAGGACTATCCTATAAGGGGGTACAAGATAGACAAGTTTCAGTGGTCATTTTTTTTTTTTTTTTTTCATATAGAATATATATATATATATATATTGCTTTGCTGTTGGTATGGGTAACCTTAAGTGTTGTAATAAAAATAATAATAATAATAAATAAATAAATTTTATATTTTAGGAGGACAACAAATTTAGCACAATTGACAATCTTCCATATGGTCCTCCAGTGAATACAGACAGTGATCAGTATCAGACCTTTTTTTTTTTCAGTCATTTTCATATATTTTCGAGATGTAAGTAATGCTATATTTTGAAAGAAGAGAATCCAGTGCTTGCCTTATAATGCTGAGCGCCAAGCAAAGTAGCCACTGATACCATTTAAACGGTCTTATTTATGATGCGGCTCTGGATCTAACCTACGACACTCTAACCATTACACAATGAGCAAGCACGATTTGGGAAAAATATCCGTAGGCTGTCAGCAGTTAATTTGGTTGTTTGTATGGAGGCTTAACATTCCAGTCAACAATTTTTAGTCATGTCGGGGCGGAGCCAACGCTTGTGGGACTGTCAGCAGTTTAGCAGTGTAGCATTGAAGTGAAGTCCCAAATCACGTACTTTGTAATATATATCAGCAGTAAGACGAAAAGCAACTATTTAAGAAAAATCTGAAACTTAGACCACTGAATCATATTCTTGTTGTAGTGTTAGCGTTTTATGCCCTACTTACATCGCAAGTCATACTGAAACAGGGGCCCCTACCCATTGGGGCCCCAGAAGGAAATAGATGGGCTGATTATGCCTCCAGTGAAAGCCTGTACGATGCTGACTGGCTATCTGATTACTGGTTAACCGCTCGGGTCTGAGCCTGCCCAGGAAAAGAGGTTCCAAGTCTAACCATCCGCACATTATAATATGAGCCGCATCGTGAGAAAACCGGAATTTTGCATATGCGAAAACAAAGGCGCAGATCAGATTCGCAGTAACTGCGAAGCTGATCAGCGCCTTTGGTTTCACCACTCCGATAGTAAAATTTCTCTTCTTCCTAAATCCGAAATTTCAAGCTTTTGACCATTTTCTGAGACTGCACAGACCCGTTTATGTCGGACCTGGTAGGAAACCGCGAAGACCGGTTTTCTCGCATCAAGGCTCATATATTATAACCCCTTTTGGCTTTGTCTGGTTATATTTGAAGCACATGTTGGATGTCAAAGACTCATGACATCTTCATTTTGGGCAAGAGTCCCATAAAATGGAGGCAATGTCCCAACATGACCTTAGCTGTTGACTGGGACGTCTTCATTTTGGGCAAGAGCCCCATAAAGTGGAGGCAACGTCCCGACATGACCTTAGCTGTTGACTGGGATGTAAAGCATCAATTCGAACGAATTCAAACTGAGACAGGGCATATTTGAAATTTCATCTGGAATGAAAATGCCGGAGAAGCCCTAGAGCGATTTCCCAACCACTTATTACATAGCAGATAGCTTTACCACACCACGGATGCTCTAGACTTCAGTTGTATCCGAAGGATGCAACTAACATGGACTGACCTCCACCCCTGATCCCCACCCATTCGCACCCTTGTAACTATAAAAAAATGTGTTTAAACTGCACATACGCAACAAACGTGAACTGCATGAAAGGGACATTTGGCATACTGGACTTTGTCATGTATATTTCAATAGACAAAAATGGAACACAATGCATTTTCATTTATTCAATAAATGAAAACTAATAGGGTGACAGGACTTTTGAGGAAGAGTATATTGCACCCCGTGTTCAGGACTTTCTCAAAACTGTTGTGTAATATTAAAACATGTACACAAGGAAAATTATATACTACATTTTCCGCGTACATTGCTCTACATGAACCATAACTTATTTTCTCAAAACAAATGTGTTTTTGGATAGTTAAATATCTTGTTTAATGCAGTCGGAATGTGATGTGCAGAAAAAATCTGCCATTCGCGTGCAAAAGGATTACCTAAGCTATTCATGGTGGTAAGTTTATCGAAAATGCTTGTTTTGGTCACTTTTCATATCCTTTGTAACGCCTTACTGGTGCTTTGCATGATTAAAATTGTGATGTTTGGCAATAAAGAATAACTATTCATAATAGAGTCGGACAAACTTTTGGCAAAATACATTCTTGTTTTCTCTCCAATCAGATGGTCAAAACTGGCCGAACATGTTCGAAGCAGCCAAAATATGCCAGTGTTTAGAACAATGACCTTAAGGGGGTATTCATTGCACGGACATGTTTTCCTGATGTACGTGATTTGGATCTTTCGCAAACTGAGGGCATAGGAACCTTCCGTAATGTTTGTATAGACCAGGCCAATTCTGTCGAGTAGACGCACCGGAGTTCTGCTTTAACTTCAGCCGGCATCAAACGGCAATACATACATCTCATCTGAATTTGTTTGTACATCATCGTAATTCTATTTACAGATTCCTGACATTTTGTTTTCTTCCTTTAAAAATTAATTAGAATTAATAAAAAATAATTGGAAGTAATCATCTTTACAGTAGGTTTTTCATAATTTATTATTTCATCATCTTTATCATAATCTATTTTTTTATCAATTTTATCTGTTACTTGAGACCTAGATAAATGTCCCTTTTTGCCCATTCATTTACACCAATTTTTCTCAAATTTATTCGTGTTATATGGCTTCCAATTATTAGGTTGACATTCTGCATTCATTTCCGTTGGTTTTGTTGATAATTTAGTGACTTGTTTGGTGGTGTGTTGGCTGTGTCTCATACAGTATAGCTCCGGACTGGCCTATTGCCTCACATAATCACATTCTGTCAGAATCTCGGTCTTGACTGTCCATGCCCATCAAATTTGCCACTAATGAATCTGGTACTGAAGGTACTGTGCTGTCACAATCTTGGTCTTGGCTGTCTCATACAGTATAGCTCTAGACTGGCCTATTGCCTCGCATAATTATACTCCCGGCATTTATGCCGACGGGTATATAGCTTTCGCTTTTCCGTTCGTCCGTTCGTATCTTCGTTCGTTAGTTCGTTTCTTCGTTCGTAATTCCGGAACGTTCGTAGAATTTATGTCAAAGATTTGGTTAAAGTTTCTCTAGAGGTGTATATCTCATGAACCAATGGTCAAACTCTTCATATTTGGACCATAGGTACCCTATAGGGTGTGTTTTGTTACCATGAGTTCGGACCCCAGGGTCCATGCCCGGGGGTGGGGCTGGAGGTCAAAATCTAGGTCACCTTTAAAATGTGCTGTTTACAATTTTAATGTTTGTTCTCTTAAGTTCATATCTTAACAAACAATCATAGGAATGTATTCTTATATAGTTCATAGATACCCTTTAGGGTTTGCTTTCATATTCAATGTCACCAAACCTGGTTACCGTCCCCAGGGGTGGGGCTAGAGGTCAAAATCTAGGACACATTTATAATATGATATATACCATGATAAACTTTCTGTAAGTCTGTTTTCTTGACATCCACTAAGTTTTGCCAGAACACATTCATATTTATACTATAGGTACCATGTAAGGTTCAGACTCTAGGGTCTATGTGCCGGGGGGGGGGGGGGAGGGGGGGTTGGCTAGAGGTCAAAATCTAGAACTTCTTTAATAATTGTATTTTCTGTACTTTTTTGTACTATCATGTTAAGAAATCATTTATACTTGCCCCATAGGTACTCTATAAGGTTTGCCTTGTTTCTAATGACATTAGACTCTAGGGTACATGCTCGGGGTGGGGCTAGAGGTCAAAATCTAGGACATCTTAATTTTTTTTTTTTTTTTTTTTTTTTTTTTTTTTTAATATTATTGAAGAATGACATTCTGTTTTCCATCTAGGACTGAGGACCTGACCCTCAATGTCCACGATCAAGTCCTAGATTGAGTATACAAGTCAGCTCTGTATACTGCTCTATAATTGGTCTGTCATTCTACTACACCCCCCTCCCAATGGTTTTAGTGCTTTTTGCAAATACAAATTTTAAGATGTACTTGTTGAGGGTGCTCTCTTTAATTCAGGAATTGAGGTTCAATGTGTCAGTGTCAGTAAGCATGTCTGGGTCGGGGGCGGTGGGCTTAGGGGTGGGGGTGGGTAGCTACCAGCCGGGGGTATACGTGCCTCTCAAGGCACTTTTTCTAGTTGCATGCTGTCATGGTCTTGACTGTCCATGTCCATCAAATCTGCCACCAGTGAATCTGGTACTGTAGGTGCTGAAGCTTGAGCAGCTTGTTGTGAAAGAGAAGGCAAGTCACTCTCTAGTTTGTTGAAAATTTCATTTTGAGAAATTGCCTCCAGTGACTTTGTGATCTGTTAATAAATTGAAAAACAATGTCAGATCTATTAAAAATGGTGCTTTGATAGGTTTGTATACCTTGAATGGTATCCCATGCCCAAGCAATGTCATATGCATTTAATACACCGATGGGTCAAAAGCTAAGCTTGCCTTGCATGATTTAATTCCAGAGCATTGGCCAGTCGCAGTCCAAAGCAGGTGGCAGTCCCCAATGGATGCCTCCATGAGCCTACTTTTGTTCCAATCTGCTCGGTATCCTCGAATCCTCCACTGATCCCAGGTAGTAGTCTTGTGCAATGCGGCTGGTCCTAGACAAAATATCTCAAACAGTCTGTCCTCTTACTCGAGCCACATGCTCATCCACAAGCCAGTTCATTGTCTTCTAAATCATTTCCCTCTCCCTTGTTATCTAAATTTGAAAACATTTTGTCCCTACCCTGCAGGCTAACCTGTATATATGTTTGATGATGTGCAGTCTGTCTCCTACAGTATAGCTCTGGACTGGCCTATTGCCTCGCATAATTGCATGCTGTCATGGTCTTGACTGTCTATGTCAATCATATCTGCAACCAATCAATCTGGTACTGTAGCTTGAGCAGATTGTTTGCAAAAGAGAAGACAAGTCACTCTCTTTCATTTTGAGAAATTGCCTCTAATGACTGTAATATGTTGATTAATTGAGAATCAATGATCTGTAAATGAATTCAAAAATGGTGCTTTAATAGGTTGCATATTATGTATACCTTGAATGGTATCCTGTGCTCAAGCAAACAATATAGAGAGGTCTGTATCAGCTGGGCTGTACACATACTAGTCAGGGCACCAAGTTGATAATTAACCAAAAGCTGTATTTATTTCAGTAAAATTTTGCTCTTTATTCCAGCAGCAAGCCTGGAGTTCGTTTCTTCAAATAGGGCATTGGCCTTCGTGAGATTATCCTGGAGTTGTTGCTCACAGGCTTTCACATTTTTCTCCATCTGCACTAATTTTTTTTCCTTTCTTCAGTGTTTTTGATGTTCTGCAGCATCTCCTATGTTTCTCTACAATGCTCTGTTTTTAGCTCGCCTGTACGAAAGTACAGGAAGAGCTATTGCAGTCAACCCGGCGTCGGCGTTAGCGTCGGCGTTAGCGTTGGCGTTGCTCAAAATGTTAAAGTTTTTGGTTAAAGTTTTTATGAGTCTATATCTCTTGAAGTTGTGGATGGATCAAGTTGCATGTTGGTAGATATTGGTCTGAAGTTTTATGCTGTACCATCATGACCCACCTGGATGACCTTGAGGTCAAGGTCACGGACTTAGAAATTTTGTGTTAAAGTTTTCGATTAAAGTTTTTATGAGTCTATATCTCTTGAAGTTGTTGATGGATCAAGTTGATACTTTGCATGTTGGTAGATATTGGTCTGACATTTTATTCTGTACCATCATGACCCACCTGGGTGACCTTGAGGTCAAGGTTACGAACTTAGAAATTTTGTGTTAGAGTTTTTGGTTAAAGGTTTTATGAGTCTATATCTCTTGGGTATGTACGGTAGATGGATCAAGTTGATACTTTGCATGTTGGTAGATGTTGGTCTGAAGTTTTATGCTGTACCATCATGACCCACCTGGGTGACCTTGAGTTCAAGGTCACAGACTTTGAAATTTTATGTTAAAGCTTTTTGCTTAAAGTGTTTTGAACTGTATATTGCTGGAACAGATTGATGGATCTAGTTGATACTATGCTGTTAGATATTATTCTTTTATTATGCTGTAGCATCTTGACTCACCTGTGGCCAAGGTCACAGACTTAGATTTTATGCTATAATTCTATATCAAATATGTAGATGGATCAAGTTGAACTTAGCATGTTGGTAGATATTGGTCTGAAGTTTTATGCTGTACCATCACGACGCACCTGAGTGACATTGAAGTCAATGTCTTTGATCATAGATTTAGTAGATTTAGAGCACAAGTCAGGCGAGCTACGCTGTCCTGCGACAGCTCTTATTCTTCTCTTCATCAATTCCATTTCAGCCTTTTCCTCTTCACGTTTTCGCTTGTACAGCTTGTGAGTGAGATTCTCCCACAGCAGTCAGGTGTAAAGGTCCTCTGTTGTGCCAATGCGAATAAGTACCTTTTCTTTTGTTTTATAATGAACACCTTGTTGAAAGTTAGTGCAAGCAGTGATTCCACCTTGCACAAACTTACTGTTATCCTTCCAAGGTGGACAATCAGGTGATTAAAATAGATTTTTGTGTACTAATATTCGGACATAACCATTTAGCAAATTGGCCATATTTTTCTTAAAACTGAATGAAATTTCATGGCGTAAATTGCACATACCCCGGAATGATACACTCTAAACTGTTGTACAACAGTCAGTATAATGCACGCTTTTGTTTACTAGATACTCCCGAACAACCTTAGTGTTAGAATATAAATCCAGTTGCTCGGGGGAATCTATTTAATTACAGAGCACACTAAACTGATTGTTGTATAGCAGTTTAGAGCATACCGTTCCGGGTATGTGCACGTCAATCTGTGAAATTTCATTCAGTTTTAAGAAACTTATGGCCGATTTGCTTACTGGTTCTGTCCGAATACTAGTACACAATAATTGATTTTTGTCACGTGATTGTCCACCTTGTCCTTCTGTACTGGGGATTGATCCTTCTCAACATAGAATCACTTACTATCAAGTTGTCACTTGTAGTTGTGTTGCCATTTTCTTGAATCTTGTTGTAAAATAAAATATAAAAGTTAAAGCCAATTTGTGTATTTTTGGAACTACTTTTTTGTCCTGTCAATTCAGTTTTATCATTGTCTGTATTATGTGGTTCATTTTCAGTATGGGAATTAAATGCGCTTCACTTCAGAAATTCAAACACTAGGCTCAAATATATTCCTTAAGGAGCTCATCCACAAGGTTTTGCCTGTTCAACAAGAAGTTCTAGCTTATCTTTTGAAGCAAATGACAATTGTTTTTTTTACATGTTTCTTCAGTTTCAATTGTAGCAGTTTGCATGCCTCTGTAATAAAAGAAGAATGAAATTTTCATGGGTGAAAGTTCCCAGAAATGAAAATAATGAAACAGGCTGGGGGTTAAGGGGGCAGCCTAGGCACCCATGTGGGTCCAGGGCGAAATTATGTTAGAAAATGTACAACAATAAAGTGCATTTATTATGGAAATGAAAAAATAGAATGAAAGATGTAACATAATATAGTACAGATACTATCACCAAAGCATCTGTAAGAACCGGCTAGATATGTCTGACCTGTCCACTGGTAATGAGACCTTGTACTTCATGAAACAGTTCTCTCACTTTTGGGGACTCTTCTATATCACAGTAAATATCACTACAAAAGTCTTGCACTGACGAATCAACTTTATGAGTAAAGTTTTTGCTACATTGTTAATCATGATGTCCAATAGATTGGGGGTTTTTCTCTCGGATAAGGCCCTCCACACCACCTTTAACCCCTCTCAGAGTACTGCAGTTGTCCATCAGGACGCTGATGACTTGATCCCAACTGATGTCATATTCCTGAAGTATGGATTCAATAGAGGAGAGGATATTTGCAGCTGTTGAGAGATTTTGTTTTCGTGATCCACGGTGGTCAATTACTACTCTCCCCATTTCATCATCATAATACTGAGTTATGACATTCAATATTTTGTCGTCGTTGTTGTTTGTTGCCTCATCAATATTCAGAGATATTGTCCTGTTTTTTAGTTTTGACTTGAGTTCATCTTTGTAACATCTGGCAACCCCATGTGGCACTTGTTCTGGAAATGGATATTTTGTCCAGTGTTACCGTATCCTCACTTAGACGTTTTGCGTAGTCAAGAAGATCCTCTGCTAGGGAGAAAGGCAAACAATGCTCGCTCAGGAAAGCGGCTGTAACTGCCCTCTTTCTATCACAGATCCTTTCTGTCCTGATGACTACGATAAACCTGGGAGAACCTGAAATTTAGAAGAAAAAAATGTAGCTTTATCAAATAAAACTGAAATTTGAAACAAACCTCCAAAAAAAAAAAAATCAATATTGACACAAGCAACAAATACAATGGCAGCTTGCTACTGACCATTCTAAGGAGGAGATTTAGATAGGAACTCCTTGCTTAATGCTATTTGGTATAGAGCTATGTTAAACCAATTGTACACCGATGGCTTAATTGCCTCGTTCAAGGAAACATTATTTCATCACTGAATACTTGTATTAAGTATTAATTCTGTGTATGTTTGATTTCATTCACCCCCCCACCCACAATCTCAGGCCTAGCAAGGAGTTGGGCAAGACAGAGTATGGAAAAAGAGTGGGTGGGGTATGGCGACACATTTTTGCAAGTGCCCGTGTTCACCATACCACCTTTTTCTGCCTAGAAAGAGTAACAAACAACACTTAGTTTGATTTCACTGTCCTCAAGCTTGATCTATGCTTCCCATCCTCCGCATGCAGGCGAAGTGCTTTCTTCCCACTTGATCTGTAGTTGATCGTCTTGCAGCACGCGTTGCAGAATGCCATGCCTGTCGTGTCTGACTTCTTCAACCATTCTGCGTATTTCTGGCCTTCTGAGTCTCTTTCTTCCAACCACTCCCATCGCCACTTGTTTTTGGCATCCAAAATTTTCCAGAACTTTGGTGTCTGCATTCAGCGTTAGGAACTTCATTTTTAAATTTTATTCACTTGGATAATCAAAACGACTAGAGTACACATGGAATAAAGGATTTCTTGGAAATATAGATCTCTATAAATAGATAATAGATATGGGGGGGTTCCGACAGAAAGACAAAGAGTGCGTGCTAAATTTCGCACGGTGGTTATTGCGTATAGGATGTGATGTCTTATCTTATCGATAAGTGAATCCACTTTTATTTTTAGGGGCTTCATAAGTGATTTTGAATTTTTATTCCATTTTCCGATGAAACTCCTCTAAGCAAACAGAATAGCCCCAGATGGGATGCCGCGTTTTGCGGCATCTCATCTGGAGCTATACTGTTTGCCTATGTCCCTTTAAAAGGATGCCTGAGGCTTATATGAGTTTAACTGTTGTCTTTCTAGTCTCTTTTGAGCTTGTCCAAGTTCATTAGAATAGATATGTCAGTTTTAGCAAGCTTATGTCTGAATTACAATGAATGAGAGCAAGGCATGTTGAGTGTTGTTTTCTATCGGACTGACTGGGGCTACTTAAGGTGTTCTTGTGTCATCGTAAGAGCACCAACTTGATCCATCTTCCATTTTGATTAGTTTCCTTTGGGAAAACCTTTCTGCCAACAATACAGCCAGATACTGGATGAAATCTTACTTTAGGTCTGCGATGAGCAAGGTTCACATAAAGCTGTACAAATCAAGTGCCCTTCCATCATTGCTACAGTAATTCCCACAACCTGTAAAGGGAGGCACAGGTGTACAACACATTGTCTGCCAACAACTTTCTATATAACACTGAGTCTTGTTAACCTGAATAAGTCCATTACATCAGATTGGAGATTAATTGCATATTTTACAGTCACTCGACTCACAAACTTCTTCGAAATCACTTAAAGACATACCATCTATCTTTTTTTCGCCAAAACAAAAACAAAATATCACGTTTCGGAAACCATCTATTACCATGCATTCTTCAATACTTTTCTGCAGAGTCTGCAGTAAAGTACGACAGTTATCATTCCCATTGGGGAATGTGAGATAGATGACCAGGCAAAGATGATTAACTACATTGTATTGACAGGCCATCTGATTACTGGTTAACTGCTCATAAGGTCAGAGCCTGCCCTAGCCCTAGAAAATTAAGCTTCATGGTTGGGTGAACTGATTAACACATTTTGAGTGTCATGACATTCCCAATAATGGGTAAAAATCCCATGACCTTAACTGTTGACTGGGACTCGAAGCTGTTGACTGGGACACTAAGCTGCAAATAGATCAAATAAGAATCACATACGTGGGGGTCCTGGACTGTTTTTGATAACTCGGCAACAGTTTGTTGAAATTTGATGAAAATGATACATGTTTTAGAAGCATATTACATGATGAATCAGTAGAAAACTTTGGTGAATCGTCAATATAATACAAAAGTTATGATCATTTACTTGTCAGCGTATAGGCATGACCAGCGCAGGTCACAATTAGTTATAAAGCCATCATTCTGTATTGTTTTATGTCTTCTGTTCCATGAAATCTTCATTTTGAGCAGTTATCATCAACATAAATGGTCTGTTTATGAGGTATGTTTCCACACACTTTAGCTGTGTCACATGGCAGTTATGGCCTTCAGAAGAGCTGCTGGAACATGGTTATTCCTCAAATACTTTTTAATCAAATAGGTTTGATCATCATCTTGCATATTGCATGTGTGTAGCATGGCTTGGACTTCCCAATGGTCACTAAACACTGATTGTTAACTTTTAGCGAATTATTTATTGCAACTTCAAGGGAGTGAAATGGGCTTTGAACTCATCCTGGTTTCACATGATTGTCAGCTACAGTTTCACTTTATAATTGTCTGAAAGTGCTGTTGGAATTTGATGATTTCTGAAGTATTTATTAATTTGCATAATTTGCTTTATCACAGATGATTGTGTATAGTTTTCATAGTAACATACATGTGATACCTCCCTCATCATCAGGGAGACTCCAGGAAATAAGCCTTAAAATTGGCAAAAAATCTTCTAAAAAGTACCACTTTTTAACAAAAATTCAAAATCTCCCTGAAATGAATCAGGAATTTTCCTATATATTCTATACATTTTTCAAAAATCTCCCTGAAATGGAAGAAAAATCTCCCTGATTCCTGTCCCAAACTCATCACATGTATGTAGTAAGCAACCCTTAGTACTGGTTAATACCCAGGAAGTTGTTGTTTTTATTCAAAATTGTAATATCTTTTTATAATAAGTCACCCATAGTAGTACTGGGTAATACCCTAGAAACTGTGGTTCAGTTTCAACAATGTAATATGATACTAATATCTTCCCATAGTAAGCCACCCACTGGTTAATACCCAGGAAACTGTGGTTCCATCTCAAAATTGTTATATCTTTCCATATTAAGCTATCCATAAAACTGGTTAATACCTCAGAAGAGGTGGTTCCGCCTCAACATAGATAATATCTTTGTATATTAAGCTACCCATAGTACTGAGCTGTTGTTCCGTCTCAACATTGTAATATCTTACTATAATAAGCTCCCCATAGTACTGGTTAATAACCAGGAAGAGGTGGTTCCTTCTCAACATTGTAATATCTTACTATAATAAAATGACTCTACTGATTCATACCCAGGAAGAGGTGGTTCCTTCTCAACATTGTAATATCTTACTATAATAAAATGACTCTACTGATTCATACCCAGGAAGAGGTGGTTCCTTCTCAACACTGTAATATCTTTCTATAATAAGCTGCCCATAGTACTGGTTAATACCCAGGAAGAGGTGGTTCCATCTCAACATTGTAATATCTTACCATAATAAGCTACCCATAGTACTGGTTAATACCCAGGAAGAGGGGGTTCCTTCTCAACATTGTAATATCTTACTATAATAAGCTACCCATAGTACTGGTTAATACCCAGGAAGAGGTGGTTCCTTCTCAACATTGTAATATCTTTCTATAATAAGCTGCCCATAGTACTGGTTAATACCCAGGAAGAGGTGGTTCCTTCTCAACATTGTAATATCTTTCTATAATAAGCTACCCATAGTACTGGTTAATACCCAGGAAGAGGTGGTTCCATCTCAACATTGTAATATCTGCTATAATAAGCTACCCATAGTACTGGTTCATACCCAGGAAGAGATGGTTCCTTCTCAACATTGTAATATCTTTCTATAATAAGCTACCCATAGTACTGGTTAATACCCAGGAAGAGGTGGTTCCATCTCAACATTGTAATATCTTACTATAATAAGCTACCCATAGAACTGGTTAATAACCAGGAAGAGGTGGTTCCATCTCAACATTGTAATATCTTACTATAATAAGCTACCCATAGTACTGGTTAATAACCAGGAAGAGGTGGTTCCTTCTCAACATTGTAATATCTTACTATAATAAAATGACTCTACTGATTCATACCCAGGAAGAGGTGGTTCCTTCTCAACATTGTAATATCTTTCTATAATAAGCTGCCCATAGTACTGGTTAATACCCAGGAAGAGGTGGTTCCATCTCAACATTGTAATATCTTACTATAATAAGCTACCCATAGAACTGGTTCATAACCAGGAAGAAGTGGTTCCATCTCAACATTGTAATATCTTACTATAATAAGCTACCCATAGTACTGATTCATACCCAGTAAGAGGTGGCTCCTTCTCAACATTATAATATCTTTTTATAATAAGCTACCCAAAGTACTGGTTCATACCCAGGAAGAGGTGGTTCCTTCTCAACATTGTAATATCTTTCTATAATAAGCTACTCACTAGTTACTTGAACAACATGGGATCATCATTGTGAGCTAATACATCACCACAAGCTTCTACGTGTTGCCTTCCTGAGTAAGAATATGTCCCAGTATACTTATTTCTCGTGAATTTTAGCGATAAGGTCCAAGGTATTCCAAAAATACAATCAATACACATGACACCCTCGAGGAAAACATGATGACTCGGATGACATAACGAAACTTCGGACATACTGTCTTTCATAGTTGGACTTGATATTTTCGGGAATGAAATCTCAGATACATGAAGTGTTTTTTTTAAAAAAATATAATAAAACACATGAGCAATAAGGAACAGTGGGAGGTTTACAAGTTATATTAAAACAATATAAATCTTATCTTTATAAATTCATTAAACCTCAAAAGAATTTTATTGACAATTAACATTAGGTATCTGAAAAGCTATAAGGCTTAAGTTACAGAAAATAAAAAAAAAAATCCTCAGAGACATGCTGATATTATCTAAGATAATGCTTCTTTATATATTCATCATTTGCAAAAGCAAGAGTCTTGCAAAACGACCCAGTTTTAAGACTCTTTTTTTTTTTTTAAGCTTTTTAGCAGCCTTTGCATTCCTTTTGATTTGCAACTGCCTCTTCTGATTTTTAAAATATTTCTCTAGAAGTAAGAATAGTATGGCTTCTTTTCTTAAATGCTTACTGTTTGTTTGTAGAGCAATTTTTAATTTTTGGAGGGAGAAAAACCTCATCAGTCGCTTCAGAAATATTCATGGGATTATTAGACTGCTGTAGAGAGACCGCTGCATCGCCGTCACAACCAACTACGTTCTGGTTATAGCCACTGAGTTCATTGTCCCCAGAGACATCGATTGTCTCATTGATTGCTTGACAAAATCTTGAAAAAGTAAGTTTCAGTTGTAGCATTCGATATCTTTGATGTACCGTAGTTTCGATATACAAGGAAACGTAAGCACGTTTTCTCACTAACTACTTTCATTTCAGAAAGTGCTGATCTTAAGAAATAATGAACACATGGACAACACTCAACACATGGACAACACAGTTAATACTGGCAACATTTCTACTGATAAAAAATAATAGTGGCGAGTGTGTAATGCTGAAAATAAAATTCTGTTTGTTTGTCCTCTACGTACCTACCCACTTTTTACCCCCCCCCCCCCCCACCCAGAAAATTATATTGCAGTTTTGTGGGGTAAAATATTTTTTTTTTGATAATTTGGTAGGAATCCAGTTTTTATCAAACATTTTTCCTGCAAATGCACCTGTCTACCAATTTTAAGCATTGTTGAGAACAATGTTGCTGCAAAAGTTCAAGTGATCATACAGTCAAGATCAATGGTAGACTGTTACCAGATTTATCAGATAAAACAATGACATATTGGCATTTTTGTCCACTTTCTATTGGAAGCAAAATATAATAATTTCCCTACCTACCTACCAAATTCTAAAATGCTGGGTAGGTAAAGGACAAACAAACAATTTTTTAATTCAGGCCTAGCATAGGTTTTGTAAAATCAAGAATATGTTTATGGATCGGGTATCAGGAGAGCGTTTTAGGACCCTTGCTATTCTTGTCATTGTCTTTTATCTGAATAAAACATATTTGCATGCTAGTTTCAAGAATAAAGCAGCAAAACTCTTCTTAACATAGGCTGGATTTCACATATTTGAATATGGTTTTCAACTATCATTTTTGAAATGAATAAATTATTTTAAGGCACTGAACATTATGTTTATGAAAAGGCTGATACGGACTGAACTTTTATGATCAATTTATTTTTAAACACTGAAATACATGTATACTACCTGGGAAGGAAAAATCTATTGCAACTATTGATGCTTTACCATATCTTGTCCCAAATAAACGGCTGTGTGTCTATTTTATCAATATAGGGATACATCCTAAAAGGAAATTAATACAGTGATTTATGCAATGCATTTCTAAGTTTTAGCCAAACCAGACATTACCAGTAATCTTATTTTCAACAGTTGAGTCCAGGTCTAAAGGTACAGTACTGTTGTGCCAAGATATTGTGAAACATCAGGTAATGGTTTTTTTTTTTTATTTATATTGAAAAATATACCATACATTATACATGCATTTGTAAATTTTCATATTTTGTTTGTATAAACATGTTCATTTTCTAGATAATTTATCAAGTGTATAAATGTAATAAATGAAATTGTTAAATATTTCACGTTTTTTTTCTCTCCAATATTTACACCCAAGAACCAAGATTTAACCCAAGCCTAACCAATATTACATGCTTTGCACCTGACTGTGAAAGAGATAGGAAGTAAGGTTTTGCTTGTTTTAATGCTTTATGTCCATGGTCAACAGCTGAGATTGTGTTATCTTGCTAGTCTGTTACAGAGCAAGCCTTGTTGATGCAGGTTACCAGTACTTAGTGCACATTTCTGTTGCCACTGGTAACTGCTTTTTAAGAATCAGAGGAAAATCAGTCTTTTCCATCACCATATTTTCGCAAAAGAATTTTTCCTGACTTTGGATTCAGTTTTAGATTCACTTGAATACTAGTCAGACAGGCTTCTGACAAAGCTAAGTGTAGTATGGAGCATGCAGATCAACTGATCACATGAAGATTTGAGCCTTCGCATGAGAAAACCAACAATTTGGATTTCCGACCAGGTCCGACACAAACCAGCCTGTGCAGTCACAGAAACGGGCTAGAAGCTTGAAATTTCAGATTTAAGAAGAAGAGGGATAGTAGTATCTGTGTAGCGAAAACAAAGACGCTGATCAGCTTCACAGTTACTGCGAAGCTGATCTGCGCCTGTTTTCGCATATGCATGTTGTTGGATTTCTCATGCGAAGGCTCATTTGTTAAAAACTTTCTAGGGTCTGCCCTGGAAAGATGGATATGTAAGGCTGATAATGTGGTTAATCAGAGTAAAAATATTATATAATAAACAGAGAGAAGTAAATTTTTGTTTTTCAACTTCATTTCTTCACTGCTTTTCAAACTTACAATCTTTGGTATTGCCCCATGTCAGGAGAAATAACAGTTTTTCAGGATTTCCCACCAGTTCCAACACAAACCAGAGTGTAGTGTCATAGACAAGAACTAGACACTTGAAATTTTGGATTTAAGAAGCAGAGGGATTGTACTATATGTGTAGCAAAAACAAAAGTGCAGTTACTGCACAGCTGATCTGTGCCTTTGTTTTTGCATAGGTAAAAATCCAGTTTTCTCATGATGCAGCTCAATTTATTGTTGAAATCAACTATACAATTCATTGAATCTCTTCTAGTTCTAAAGGCAAATGCATGCATGGCCAAACTGATTTCATTTCATTAAGACAATATGGACCATTATACAAGTATTAATGGCTGATGTTCAATTTATAGTTTTCAGATATGCTTTATACAAGCAAAATCACGAATACCTGAAAAGACATGCTTTTTGCATATGCAAATCCAAAGGTGCAGCTCAGTTATGGGGTAATTTACCAGTTGAATATCGTCTTTGTTTTATGCAATATTATATAGAGCTATCCCAAATATCCATTTAGTTTCTTTCAAAATTTCAAGCATCTAGGCATGTTTTATTTTCTGGACACACTCAGAACCCTCAAATATAGATTTTCTCCTGCTTTGATCCTTGGTTGTTTGTTCACAGACTTGTATTTACATTTGAGCCGCCTCGTGGGAAAACCAACAATGTGGTTTCCGAACAGGTCTGACACAAACCAGCCTGTACAGTCACAGAAAAGAGCTAGAATCGTGAAATTTCGATTTTAAGAAGAAGAGGAAGTGTACTATCCATGTTGCGAAAACAAAGGCGCTGATCAGCTTCGCAGTTACTGCGAAGCTGATCTGCGCCTTTGTTTTCGCATATGCGATTGTTGATTTTCCCATGGGGCGGCTCATTTGTACTCCCATTGTTTATTCAATCAGTCACATTGATTGTCTCTTGATAATCAGTGTCGATTCCCACAGGGTTACACAACCAAAGATGATGGTCACAAATTTATTAAGAAGAGACATGTACCCTAGTGAGACCAAAGTTACTGTTGTCGAATGCCCCAATGATGCTTCGATTTGTCATGAAGGCCCCAGTGAGAACCAGTGAGCACATGATTGGTTTGAGTTTTAAGATGGCGACAATTAGGTGCAAGTTCTTTTTACACATACTGAAAAGGACTGGATACAAATAAATCAGGTATGCTCACATAATTCCTCATTACAAATAAGCTATAAGCTATCTGACAATAACAACTAATAAAGTCTTGCATTAATTTTAGCATATCTATTCCTGTATAATATATCTATGCTCATGAAATACAAAAATTCCAAATGAAGAGTCACCTTGCAAATGCAGTCAGTATTTAGCTATATTTTGCGCCTTACTCTGTTTCTTAGTGCAAATCAGCAAACAGGTATTGCTTTTACTAACTGAAATTTATTGTGTTTATCTATTTCATATCATAACTGATTTTCTTGGCTGTCGATCTAACTGTTTAACCCTTGATCGGCATTTTGAAACTCGAACCAATCACATTTTTTCACTGGGGCCTACATTATAAATCCCTGCATCATGGGAGCGTTCGACAACATTGAAAGCAGTTGAGCCACACCCAGCTCATTGAGAAGACACATCATTCAAAAACCAGATTTTATAAGATGCAAACAATAATGGTTATTTTTTTTTATATCCACAGACCAACTGCTTTTTGCTGCCTAGATATATCTTTCACTTTTCATACAGGCTATACCATGAGTCAAAATGCCTTGCCTGGCAATGCAGATTGGCTTGAATCAAGGGATAAGTTATGCCATTTTATGAATCAATGTGAGTCTGACTTTGAATGTAGCTTTAAGGTCTTTGAAGTTAGCACTGAGTTGGTCTTTCTCACTACAGAGAGGCGACCAATCATGTTGATCTGTACAGTGTCTGTAGTAAAGTGTTTCTGATGGCTGGAGACTTTGCCAGTAATGGGTGGGGTCTGAAATAGAAAATGATTAGGATTATACAGTCATCTTAACTCATTTAAGCCTGGCGTCCCTTTTATGGGACATAGGCAAACAGAAGAGCCCCAGATGTGGCGCCGCAGAACGCGGCGTCCCATCTGGGGCTATTCTGTTTGCTTACAGAATTTTCATCAAAAATTGTATAAAATTTAAAAATCACACCTGAAGCCCCTAAAAATGAAGGTGGACTCTCCCAATTGATAACGATGGGAGAATCCATTCGTCAAATATGGGTTAACATGGGCGAGGTCTGAAACAGTAGGTAAATGGAAAAGCTTTAGTAAGTCTTTATTAACAAGTTTCAAATAAAGGCAAAATGAAGTTCTCGTGAACATTTTCAAACTTCTCTCTTGTTCATGCAACCTTTTCTAAGCTTAGAAAGTGTATAACATTATTGAATGGTTTTATTGTAGTAATAACAAACCACATTGAATTTTTATGAGATGAGAAAAGTGCATTTCAGCGATATATACTCCTCAAAAGAAGTTTTGCACCACTTAGATTTTTTCATATTTCTAAGTGACATTTTAACTAACAAATTTTTAACCTACCTTTATGAATTTGCAATCTGAAAGAGTTTGATAATGTGTGTGATCAGACCAAAAAACGTTGCAGAAAAGATTTTGAGAAAAATTGAAAATTCCCATTTTCTGTCAATACTGAAAATTGAAAGATAAAAAAAATTCCTCCATAATGTGTGTGATCAGACCAAAAAACGTTGTGGAAAAGATTTTGAGAAAAATTGAAAATTCCCATTTTATGTAAATACTGAAAATTGAAAGATCAAAAAAATTCCACCAAAAATGCCACAGTGTTAAGAACATTTTTGTTTCCAAATTTACTCACAAAAGCTCCAAAGCAAATGATTAAGCCAAAAAACAATTTTAAAAAATCTCAAAATTTGGGTAATATGCATTTTTTGACAAAATTGCAATTTTTGAGAAGAAATCATAAATATTGGAGAAAATGAGTAAAATCAAAGTTCATTTCAATTTTGATCACTATGAGATGTTTTGACACCAAAACCTACTGCCTACTTTCTTTCTGTTAAAGGCAATCTCATGTCAAAGATATTGCATGAGTATGTTTTTGATATGCAACTTTTTAAAAAGCCGGAATTTGAATGGGTTGTAAAGCAGTAACTCCAGTTAAACATTAAGATGTGCTGCATGCTGTGTTTGATGGAAAAAACAACCCATTTTATTGGAGAGATGAGCTACTTAGCTTTATCTGATAATTTAAACAAAATCTCAAAAATTGTTATTTTTGGTCAATAATAGTGTTTTTGTCCAAAAAATTCAATTTTTAGTTTTTTGCTTTAAAAGATTGCTTTCAGTATCTCGAGTGAGGATGTGAGACGAATTCAGGTTTGGAAGCCCAGAAATGAAGATGTGGGCTTTTTGCTGCATCCCAAATTTTGGTGATTTCAAAAACATGCATTTTTGTACATTTTTACTTAATCTTTTCAAGGAAAATTATTGCTTTGTTAATCACGAAGTCCAGCCCTTAAAGATGGCATTAAGTGTTAAAAGTTTATTTGAAACAGATCTTTTAAAATGAGAAAAATATTAACTGGTGCAAAACTTCTTTTGATGAGTATAGATTAAATAAAATCTTTATAATTGCATTTTGCTGTTCTCTACTTTGATAAAATAAATCAAACTTTTATTCCAATTTTCAAGCCATACGCTACACAACTGAGCAAACTGGTCTGTTTAAACTGTTCACAGCAGAAGACTGCTCAATTCAAAGCTCGTACAAAAACCTACTTGTCCATGAAAGCACATATCAATTTCTTGGCATTTCTGGGGAAATATGACTGTCTGACGGCATGTTCTAACACAATCAGTGGGCCTGTGATGTCACTGGGGGGTCGGTACTTCTTGTCTTCACCCTAGAAAACATAGAAAATACTTAACAATTATACATGTATGTGTATGATACTTTTTTCCAAAATTTTTAAACACCATATTCATCTCAAACTAGGAGATAGGGTTTAACTAGAAAATAATGCTTTTAATTCACATTAAAAATTGGGTCTAAAGTTCCTATTTTAAAATGAAATAATTTAGCAGATTTATTTTATTCTTTTTTTAATTTTTCCTTTTGACTTATGGTTTGTTGTATAGTCAACAATCTTTTAGTTTATGTTTGGAAGGAGCCACCACTTCCTGGGTATTACACAGTACAGTGGGCAGTTAAACAACCTAGTTGCAGACCTCATCATCATCATCATCATATCCGTTTATAGTCCGTTGTCCTCTACTGAGGGTTGGACTTGTTTGACAAGTCTCCTTCTTAGACGACCTTTCCACTCTGAGCGATTCTGAGGATCAGCAGTATCCATTCCTAGCTTTTTTCTGTCGTCTAACAACACTTCATCCTATGACTTCCTTGGCTTGCCAGATCTTTTCTGTGCAACTATGCTTAGCTTGCGTACTTGAGCAATCCAGCCTTTGCTGCGCTCTACGTGTCCACACCATCTCATTCTGCTGGAGCGAAGCACCACATCTATATCCTGGAGTCCAAGCTTTGAGAGAAGGGAGTCTGAGCTTACTTCATCATTCGCCTTGACATTACATATCCAGCGGATCATCGCACGGTCATTGCGCCGTAAGCGGATAAGTGTAGCCACAGTCATGGCCCATGTTTCTGCCGCATGCAGCATTACACTTCTCACGCAAGTTGAATACACTCGACTTCTAGTCAAAAGTGGCAGATTGCGGTTGGTGAGGGGAGGGAGTAGCTGTCGGAACTTGCCCCAAGCGGATTTGCAACGCGTAACTGCAGCCAGTTCACAACCACCACCAGCAGAAAGCATGTCTCCTAGATAATAGAACTCTGGAACAGCCTCAACTGTTTTGTCATCAACCTGAACCTCCTTCACAAGTCTTCCATCTATTGGACGTGCCTTTCCCAGACAGCGACCACATCTGAAATCAGGATCAGGGCGTAAGGGGCCTTTGATTCCACTGCATTTCTTGTGGATCCAGGACAAGCAGCCACCACAGAAGATAGCATTTCTTCCTTCACCTGTCTGACAGACGCCACAGGGATCCTTTCCAGATTTTTTCAGAAGGTCCAGATTGGGGCCAGAGACCATGATCTTTGTCTTCCCCATGTTCACTCGAAGGCCTTTCCTCTCCATCTCTGCTTTCCATGTCTTCAGTTTGACCAGTAGTTCCTCCATGGACTCAGCACTAATCATCAAGTCATCTGCATACAACAGCTCCCAAGGGCAGCCTGTCCGGAACTCTCTGGATAAAGCCTCTAGCACAATGATGAAGAGTAGCGGACTTAGGACAGATCCCTGATGAACACCTACTTTGACACCAAACTCCTCACTGTATCCACTGCCAACTCTTACCCTACTTCTCACGTCTTTATACATGGACTGGACAAGGCGCTCTAGCCACTCGTTGATTCCTAGTTTTTGCATTGCCCACCAGATGACATCCCGTGGGACCTGATCGAATGCTTTCTCCAGATCAACGAAGGCCATGTAGAGCAGCTTGTTAGCAGCTAAGTGCTTCTCTTGTAGTTGACGGACAATGAAAATCGCATCTGTAGTGCCACGACCTGACAAAAAGCCACATTGCATCTCATCAATCTCAACTCTTTGCCGGATGAGTCCTTCTACTACGCTCCAGTACTTTCATCGTCTGTTCAATCAGCTTCAAGCCCCTGTAGTTACCCCTGTTCAGAGCATCTCCTTTGCCCTTGTACAAATTGACAATGTAACTCTCCTGCCAGTCAATTGGGATGCAACCTTCTGAGATGATGTCCTCGATAAGATCACGCACCTCAGCTACGCCAGCTTCACCAAGGGGCTTCAGCATCTCAGCAACGATACCTGATGGTCCAGCTGCTTTGCCAGAGGCCATCTTGTTGATGGCTTTTGTGATCATCTCCAAGGTGATCGGCTCGCTTGGGCCTTCAACTAGGCTTTCCACTGACAGGTCCTCTGGATGCCATGGGAATTCAACATTGAGGAGACGCTGATAATGCTCTTTCCAAGCCTCTTTCTTTGCATCATCATCTAGTGACAGTAGGCCTTCATCATTCTTTACAGGTTTCTCTCCCATGACATCTTGGTTGTCACGTCTCATTTGCTTGGCCAGACGATATACATCTGCAGATCTTGGATCTATTTTCTGGAGAGCAACCTTCTCAGCCTCATTCTTGGCATGGTACACTGCACGGTTGGACGCACGCTTTGCTGAGTTGTATGCAGCCCGACTGCCACCAGCTTTCCACAACTTGAAGCACCTACGCTTCTCCTTAACTGCTTCCTCCACCTGCTTGTTCCACCACCAAGTCTGCTTTCTCCATGGGTGATTCGAGGAAACACCACATACTTCCTTTGTAGCCTGCAGAAGACTTTCCTTCATAGAAGTCCAACACTCATTTACTGTGCATGTCTGTGACAGCTGTCTTTCTTGTGTTTTTGCTTTGAACACTTCAGAGAGCTCTGCTCGCTTCTCTGGGTCTTTTAGCTTCCATATCTTGATGCGTGGCACAAACTTGCGCTTGGGTTGAGGAGGGATAGAAACTCTGAAGTCTCCAATCAACAGCCTATGTTGTGATGCACACTCCTTTTACATTGGATACCTGCTTCCTGAAGCTACGCCGGTACAGGATGAAGTCTATCTGGGTAGCAGCTACCCCAGACTGGTAGGTGACCAGATGTTCTTGTTTCTTCTTAAACCAGGTGTTACCAACCAGAAGGTCGTTAGCAAATGCAAACTCTAATATTCTCTCTCCTTCAGTATTCCTCTTGCCAATGGCTTGCCAGCCATGTACCTCTTCAAACCCAGTCGACTGGGAGCCAAGGTGCCCATTCCAGTCTCCGCAGACAAGAAGTTGTTCTGAGGCTGGGATTTTAGCTACCATGGATTGCAGCTCCTGGTAGAAACGGTCCTTCTCAGAGTCACTCAGGTTAGCTTGTGGTGCATACACACACACAAAGACAAAAACTGTCTTGCCAATGGTCATTCGAATGAGAATGATCCTGTCTGAGACTCGGACAACCTCAAATACATTTTCCCACCATTCCTCTGCCAGCAGAATTCCAACACCACCAGTGCCCTTGTCATTTCCAGACCAAAAGAGTTTGAAGCGAGAATCTTTGCCGACTATCTGCTTTACCCCTTCTCTTTTCCACCTAGTCTCTTGGAGACAGCACAGGTCTACTCTTCTCCGCGACACAGTCTCCACCACTTCATTAGATCATTTCCCCCGCATCGTGCCCACATTGAGTGTGCCAACACATTATGAAAACTTGCAGACCTCACTCCACCACATTGCATCACAGACCACGTTGGTTTGATATGATCAAATCAATTTCTGCTCGACCTCCAATGAGAATATAAATGACTAGCATTTAACAAACATGTCATTGTTAATTTCATTTACTTACTTTAAGAATTCCCAGATACACTAAGAAAGCATTTGCTATTAAAGGTCCTGGGTTACCTCCCCCTGACTCAAATAACTGTTGTAATATATCATCTGAAATGAATGTGCAAAAATAACTGAGCCGCCTCGTGGGAAAACAAACAATGTGGTTTCCGAACAGGTCCCACACAAACCGGGCTGTACAAGCACAGAAGAAGGCAAGAGACTGGAAATTTTGGATTTAGAAAGTAGAGGCATTGTGCTATCTGTGAAGCGAAAACAAAGGCGCTGATCAGCTTCGCGGTTACCGCGAAGCTGATCTGCGTCTTTGTTTTCGCATATGCAGATTGTTGGTTTTCCCAAGGGGCGGCTCAACTGGTGATTTTCCTCCAAAAGACTTGTACAGAACAATCTTGTTAACTAACTGACCCCGTTATCACCTTTAGGTATCAAGGTTCTTTTCAACCCATACTTAATTAACCAATATGTTTTTTTATTCTTTTTCTCCTTTTCTTTAAAGTCAAAATTTTGAGCCTTATTCCATAATGATTTTGTGTCAGATCTTTTTCTATACTGACGGACAAAAGAAACGCTACATGTGTTACTTTAAGAAATTTGTGTCATCTATCTTATTTATTTCAAAACAAATTTGATTAAAATGACAAGAGATAATCTTGCAATTCACAACATGAATTTGAAGGTGATATCACCTTAAGATTTTATACAATGGCATCTGACGACAAGCTACCCGTAAAGCGCATTTCACAATAATCCAAATAGTGGCAAAACACCCTTTTATCAATCACCAACACACTTCCACGATACATTTCGGGGTTTTAGACGGTTAATTGATGCATGTGGAATACGCAAGTGCGCTACGATATTGCGTTAAGGCAGTTCGCAGGTCATTCAGCGTCTGTGGTCTCTGTTGACGTTTACGGACACTTCTACCCAAAGATCCCATAAGAGCTCCATCTGTGAAGATTTGGTGACAGGTGTTGTTACGGTTACACAGTAAGTAACATTAATGTTGTTTTGCCTGAGAAAGTCCGTATTGTATGCGTTGACGTAAGTGACTTTGCATCATAAAAGGAGCATGATTTGGCCTACGTGGACGTGAACCAACTGCTGTTAGTCGACGTAAAACTTTTCTCAAACTAATCCAACGACATCAGGGACGATCTGCAGCAATCGTTACAGTATTTGCAAAGCTAATGCGTAAATGACGTAATCAAATGTAGTGATCATGCACTTGTGACGTAACTCATGGCCTGTGAGATCTTTGTTGTTCGTTTTTGGTCAGTGCTGTTGTAAACATGCTTGCAAGTTGATTTGTTGTGGTTTGGTGTATACCGAAGTGTATGCTTTCATAACCTAGGGGAAGACCACCACCAAGCACAAAGATAGCTCGCTAACTGCTGACTTTGTTGAAATGTGACGTTTCAGCAAAAAGTCAAATGTAGGGTGTTTTCTGAACACTGATAATGTGTAGATTGCATAGGTGTTGCAAAATTTGCAGTTTGTCATTATCGTGCCAATTAAATCACGAAATATATGTTTTCGCACAAGCGCCTTTAGCATTCCTTGGTTGTGGTGTACATTATCGACATATCTGTGTTGACCATCTCAATAAAGTGGGGTTTTATGAGAGCAAGAGAAAACACGGCATTTTTCTACATTTTACAAAAAAATCACAATTTTTAGGGTGTAGCATTTCTTTTGTCAGTCAGTATATAAAGCTATATATCAAAACCGATTTACATTTCAAAAACTTGTTATTTATTCTTTGATGTATTGTTTTTCAATGATATTTGAAAGAAAGCAATTTTAAGCTTAACTGTCCACAGTTGGAACTATGAAAATTGAGCCGCCTCATGGGAAAACCAACAATCTGCATAGGCGAAAACAAAGACGCAGATCAGCTTCGCGGTAACCGCGAAGCTGATCAGCGCCTTTGTTTTCGCTACTCGGATAGTACAATTCCTCTTCTACTTAAATCTGAAATTTCAAGCTTCTAGCTCTTTTCTGTGCTTGTACAGGCCAGTTTGTGTCAGACCTGTTCGGAAACCACATTGTTGGTTTTCCCACGAGGCGGCTCAATTGTATATGTGAAAGTCAGATCAACAGGCTAATCTGAACTCTGATACACTTTGTGACTTTGCTCCACTTCCGTGACAGCCTAGCATTCATTCCATTTGAATGTGCCGTACTGATCAAGGATTTTGTAAATTATTATTAATTTTTTTTCTTGGGCGACACCAGTACTATAGAAGGTTGTTTTTTGAGGTTGTTTTTGTGGATTTGGTGTTCCGGGAGCACCCGAAGGCTCAACCGGGAGGAGGTTTTTGGAGAAGCCCGGGATCGAACCTGCAACCCCTGGTTTACAAGGCGAGTGACTTAACCACTGCACCACGGAGGCTTGTAATTTACTTGTAGTTACATTATTTTTGTTTTAATCCTATTATTTTTGTTATGTACTTATACAGTAGCAAAAACATAAAACTGCCTACAAAGTTTAAATGTAGAAAAACAAACAATTTTTGACTTGGAGTTGCTAATTCTACAGTAGTCTCTCCTGGCCTATTTATAGACATTTTTGATGTGGAACAAAATAAATTGTTTTATGAATCACTAGAATATTTATAATTTAAGTCATATGTGCCAAAAAAGATATAACATAAGACCTAAAATAGCACAGTTTTTCGTTACTTTGCTGTTTTGCTGAATTTTCATTTTTGACCTATGGCTCAATATATCACATTTTTGTCGGTGTGGAGAACACTGATGGAATTATTCCGTCTAGTGGTAGCTTACCTGTACTATCACATATTATCTTTTTGGTTTTCTCATCATTTTCTGTTACTATACAAGATATCTAAAATCAAAGTACTGTCATCATAAATTCAAAGCAAAACAATATCAATTTAGTTCCTTGGTTTATGAAGTGATAATCACTGTATTGAAAACAAAAAATAAACACTAGAATTTGTTTTCTACACAAAAACTGATGTTTACCCTCCACACATAATTAATATTCTACAGTTATGATTTTTGTGTTCTGAACATTATGTAAATAAGGCAATAAAGTTTCAACACAAACATTGATTGGTTTCCAAGTTACAGAGCAGACAAGTCATATAATACAAAATCCATTAACTTCCATTTCAAAGCACCATAACTTCAAACATATGCAATCCAGAGTTACAAATCTTGTGTTCTGCAGGAATGTTTCATGAAGCTATCTTAATTGGTTGTCAAGTTACGGAGGGTACACCATTCCTTGATTACAATTTTTCATTCCAAAGGGCCATAATACAAACACAAACGCTCACCTTATACCTGAGATATATACTAATAAACTTGTTTGACTACAATGGTCATATGCGTGTATATAGCCCCAGGGCCCCTGGAGTCATCATGAAAATTCAGTCCATTTTCCAATTGACTGCAAGTTTTGCCCTTCAAATGACATTTTAGAAATTTTCCCCATTCAAATGCATGGGTGACCTAAATTGTCTTTGCCGTAAAATAGGTCAAGGTCATCCCAGCGTCATGATTTATAGAAATTTTGTAGACCTCCATTCCTTGATGCTTCATGCCAAGTTTCAAAATCATAGGCCTCCTGGTTCTGAAGAAGAAGATTTTTTAAGATTATTGTTATTTATAGCCATGGTGGCCATCTTGGTCATGTGACCATGACTGTTTAGGCAAACTTTCATTCACTCTTCCTGAGGATGCTCCAAAAAAGTTTGGTTTTGATTGGCCAATCGGTTTTAGTGAAAAAGATGTTTGAATATTTTGGTCATATACATGTACATGTATATAGCCCTGGGGCAGACAACCCCCTGGGCCCAAAATATTATCATTAGCATAAATCTTCTGTCCATTTGCTCATTCATAGCAAGTTTTCTGACATGAAACAGTAGAAGAAACTCCCCCGTTCTGGAATCATTGACCTTTTGTGACCTTTGCCTGTATGACAGGTAAATGTTACTATAATTAGTAAATTGATACTCGATCGGGAGCTTTTCAGTCATTTTTATAGTACCCTTACAAAACTCAAAAAATGTGTCACAGTTTTTGTTTAATCAAGATGAAACTTTGCAGGCTTGAAGATGAATAATGTATCTAACTTTCTACCGTGCAGAATTTTTTTATTTTGTTTTGTTAAAAAGTTATAAATTATGAAAATTTTTTCCAATAACTCAGATTCCAGATCGGCAACAGAAATTGTTTACTGACGCCCAATCTGGAGCTATGGAAAACCAGATGTATTCCTAATTTGGAATCGGTTGTTCTGTAAATTCAAAACAAATGACATGTCATTTGTTATATTACCCAACATACTGTTTTAAGGGTAATAATTAAACATTTGGACTGTTTTTCAACACTTTCAGTAAAAGCTAGTTTCAGTGAACTGTTACATGTCATGTGCAAACACGACTTTGATATGCCTGATATTGTAATACATTTTTAATGAAAGACATTGGTGCTACCAAACCAGGATTGTTCAAACTGTATATTTGTTCCATGGCCACAACTAAATTAAACTAAATTTTCTGACCCTGATTTGTATTTTATTCCATCTTAGAAGGATATTATAGGAACTTTGTTCCGCTTCTTAAGAAAGATGTCTACTTTCAGAGATTTAAGCAAGTCAATGTTTTTGTAGACAGATCCTACTTCTGTAGTATCTTTCATAATAATTTCCATTACTCCTCTACAGAGGGCATAGGCAAGTTTGTTGTTTTTTTCAAGTGAGCAAGCTACAAATAGAGAAACTATGATAAAATGATCTAAAGTGTATTTCCTAGTGTCTGATAATGGTTTTTCGCAAATATTTTACAACTGTTTCAAAACAATTAAATATTTTCTTGTCACAATTTAGCATTTAGTTTATCGCAAAATGTACAGCAAAAATTTTGAAAATTAGTTGATGAATAAAAAAAGTTCTGGTCAAAAACATATTTGAATAGAGATTTTCTGAATAGAGATTTTCTGTACAAAAATCTCATGCAAAGAAGGTAAATATTTTCCCGCAAAAGTTAAAAATTCTTTATATTTTGAAATGATTGCTTAAAATCAATATTTAATAATGACACGCATCAGACACAATCTTCATGGTCAAGTACAAATTTTCAAAAAGTAAGCATTTTCATGATCATCGATTATATCCCTTGATAAAACAAATTCCCTATTCAAAATTAATATTGGCTATTTAAACTACCGTACACCTGTTCACCGATTTTAAAAATTTTTGCTGGGCCTTTTACAAAAACAAAGATCAAGATTTTGACAAGAAAAAATTGTTACTATTGCCCTCTTCACAATAATTATCTGTGAATAACCATTATCACAGGCAAGTTTTTAGATTTTTACTTTGATATAACTGAATCATTAGGATCATTATGTAACAAAACGAGTGACCCATAGTGGTGAAAGAAAACTACTGGGACTTCAATGAAATGCTGTTGGTTCTGCAAAGGAAAATAAGAAAATACTTTGGCCTACTGTAATCTTATTATACATGTTATAGAAAACAGTTGTGTGCACCAAGAAATAGGTCTTCTGTTAAACCACATGCTCTGATTTGTAAAAAAAAGAAGAAAATTGAAATGTAAGCGCACATGTAGTGAACATATTAATATGAGAGGATAAGGGCCATACCACAGTTTCAGTGACTAAAGCCTTATCAGTGACGCTATAATCCTGGCAAAATGACACCAGAGAGAATTACTGTTATTAATCTCTTACTTAGTATTCCTTCTATGTAGAGATAAGGGCCATACCACAGTTTCAGTGACTAAAGCCTTATCAGTGACGCTATAATCCTGGCAAAATGACACCAGAGAGAATTACTGTTATTAATCTCTTACTTAGTATTCCTTCTATGTAGAGATAAGGGCCATACCACAGTTTCAGTGACTAAAGCCTTATCAGTGACGCTATAATCCTGGCAAAATGACACCAGAGAGAATTACTGTTATTAATCTCTTACTTAGTATTCCTTCTATGTATTCTATGTATTTATTTGTTTGTCCATGATGATTCATTGACTAGCTAGAGATTCACCACGTGAACCGAACAACTAACTAACTAAATGTTGCGAATCACTGCAGAAGCTGAGGGTGAGATTAGGTACCTGTAAAATTCATTTAAGCCCTCCAGTTATTTTATATTACTGATTGTTCCAAGGCGATACTTCTGTGGTGATTCTTTTTGTTTTATGTCTTTGTGTTTAATTTTTTGTGCTGTTTGCGCACTATGCATGTTAATATCATATTTTTAGTTAAGTTTAGGTAACTGAGTGGCCACCTATTGGGAAAATACCTGCTCATATGGCTTACGATATGTTTTCATGGTCCGTATAAGTACCTGATTGTTAATTTAGTTTTTCCCATCTCTGTTTTTTTGGAGTGGGAATCTTCCTGATTGCCCCTTTTCCTGATTGTACCTTTCTATGGAACCATCAGTCTGTGATTCTGTAGTTTCGTTAGTCACACATACGAGGGTGCATCAGAAAGTTCGAGAACTAATCAAATATCACGCGAACTACTGAACGTGTCGTGATGAAACCTCGCATGAAAAATGAATGAACTGTCTCTGACATATATGACAGACGCAAACGTCTGTGATGTCATCAGTGATGACGTCATATTTCATAAATGACGTCACGTTACGTTCACACGTTCGAAAATGGCGTCGCATAACGTTCACGAACAACGTATCATTATTAAGTTTTACATGAAGCTCGGTAAGTCTTTTACCGACACCCGTGTTGATTTGCAGAAAGTTTATGGAGATTCTTGTCTATCCAAAAGTGCGATTTCGAAGTGGATGAATAGATTTAAGGATGGTAGAGAGACGACCGAAGACGACGCACGTATTGGCAGGCCAGTGACGGCAACAGATGAAAAAACAGTCACTGCTATACATCAGTTTATTCTGGAAGATAGAAGAACCACGGTGGAAAATGTAGCAGATAAGTTTGCAATTTCATATGGAGCAGCGCAAGACGTTATGACAAATAAGTTGGGAATGCGCCGCGTTTCGGCTAGATGGGTCCCCCGTTTGTTGACGCCAGCACAGATGGGGGTGAGGGTAAAAATGTGCCATGAATATCATAGAAAATATAAAGAGGAAGGCGACAACTTCCTAAATCGAGTGATTACATGTGATGAGACTTGGATACACTTTTATGAACCCGAAAGTAAGCGTCAAAGTTCCGTGTGGAAGCATCCTTCATCACCATCACCCACAAAAGCCCTAGTTTCCAAGTCAGCCGGGAAGGTTATGGCCATTATATTTTGTGATATATATGGTGTATTGCTAAACCACTTTGTTCCTACGAAAACAACAGTCACTGGGAGCTATTATGCAACATTACTAAGATCGGAGCTCATGTCAGCAATAAGAAAAAAACGGCCATGTCTACTTACGACAGGTTTTTACCTGCACCACGATAACGCGCCATGCCACTCGAGCCAGGTTGTCAAGGACACAGTAGAGAAACTCAACGTGGCCTTGTTACCTCACCCACCCTATAGTCCAGACTTGGCAATTTGTGACTTCTGGCTGTTTCCAAACTTAAAAAATAACCTACGGGGTGCGAAATTTGAGTCAAGGGAGGAGCTGAGGTATGCCGTGGACAGGCAACTTCGGGAGATGTCACGTGACGGCCTGCAGCACGTGTATGCGGCATGGATAGAAAGGTGGAGTAAGTGCATTGCATGCACGGGACGTTACTTTGAAAAGGAGTGATAGTTTAAGGTAATTGTGATAACTAGTTTTGTTGCTATAGAATTAGTTCTCGAACTTTCTGATGCACCCTCGTATATCTGCTTGTACACCCTCATCTTTACCACAAATGTACCACACTCTGTACAAGTTGCCGTTACATTATCAATGCACCTTTTTAATAGAGTACAGCATATACTGAGCCAAACTTATAATGCAAGATCGGTTTATTTTTAATGTTATACTCCTTAACGTCATTAAATAAACTTTTTCTCTGTTGAATTTGATTGCCGGACGATCGACACATCTCACATCTTGGTTGTAACATTCTGTGTTCTGCGTATCAAGAAATTAATCATTTTTTGGAGGTAGGGTCTTGGTAAAAATGAAATGCATTGTGATTTTTCAGAATGTGACATGTGACATGTATTCGTACCCTAGAAGTTAATGCCGGTTTTCAGGAGTACCCCAGCTCCACTTTAGACAATGAATAATTTTACTGTCAAAAGATCATTTTTGCTCAATATTGAGCAGAGTTGAAAACTCATTTTCGCCCCCCCCCCCCCCCCCCCCCCAACCATTGAAATTTACTCACATTTTAACATTTGTTACAGACGTTCCTGGCCCATCAATTGCATGCTATTGTGTTTTCAAACAATGCTGAATGATGGAATTAACATGTTTTCACAGAGGTTTCATTAAATACATTCGCTGTTAGAATTTTTCACCAATTCCATTTTCTATTGAGTTCAATGGAATGCTCAGTATTAAACGTTCAATTTGCAGTGATGCCAACTTTGATTTAAAATTTTGGGAACAAATGAAAGGCATTTTGCAATTAGCTCATCGAGTCTCACTGGACGATCCATAAAGAAGCAATTTGTGTTAAAACTGACTTCCAGAATCTTTCAGAAGGCTCATGCAATCCAAATAACCGTTTCGACCAATCAGATTCGAGCTCAGTGACCCATGCTCTGAAAACGAAACTTTTGTACCCAGTTTATTCACTGGCGCTTGCTGACCATCATATGTCTTGCAGACCGTTTTTCATTACATTAAAATTCAAAGAAAATGCCATAACCGTGTTGCGTTATAAGTTTGGCTCAGTATATTTGTAGAAAGCTTATCATTCATATTAATCTTATCTAGTGGTTCAAGAATAGTTTTTCCGATAAAACTTTTATCAATAATCTTTTGTTTGTCAATATTCCATTCTTGATGCAAGCAGTTCCGCATCTTTTTCCAAAACCACCAGCAATTTTGACTATGGGTAGTGTTTAAAATCATGCACAGATAAAAAAAGAAAACTTTGGTCTCATTCGAAAACAACCAATGATTCCAAAACAAGATATTTAATATTATATTCCAAATTTCTGTTATCATTGTTTAGCTTATATTGTCATAATATTTGAAAAAGCGTGCACACTAATTTATGCGTGTGCATTTGCTTTTGTATAACATAAATTGGCTGAGTTTTTTTCTAAAATCCATTTACATAAGATTTTGAGATGATACACATGCTTAACAATTAATTAATTAAATAAAGCCAATTGAAGGTTATTCGCACTACATTCTGTTGTGTGATCCCGAACAGGAATACAAGAGTTTTACCATTAAAGTGTGATTCCAGATTGGGCGTATAAACAATTTCTGTTGCCGATCTGGAATCAGTGTTATTGGAAAAAAATCATATTTTCATAATTTAATAACTTTTTAACAAAACAAAATAAAAAAATTCTACACGGTAGAAAGTTAGATATAATATTCATCTTCAAGCCTGCAAAGTTTCATCTTGATTAAACAAAAACTGTGACACATTTTTTGAGTTTTGTAAGGGTACTATAAAAATGACAGAAAAGCTCCCGATCGAGTATCAATTTACTAATTATAGTAACATTTACCTGTCATTCTGACAAAGGTCACAAAAGGTCAATGATTCCCGAACGGGGGAGTTTCTTCTACTGTGAAATGGCATTTTCCTATTTTCCCCATTCAAATGCATGGGCGACCTAAATTGACCTTGTCGTAAAATAGGTCAAGGTCATCCCAGGGTCATGATTTATACAGACTTTGTAGAGCTCCATTCACAGATGCTTCATACCAAGTTTCAAAATCATAGACCTTCTGGTTCTGAAGAAGAAGATTTTTTAAGGTTTTTGCTATTTATAGCCATGGTGGCCATCTTGGTCATGTGACCTTGACCATTTATACAAACTTTCATTCCCTCTTCCTAACGATGCTCCACATAAAGTTTGGCTTTGATTGGCCAAGTGGTTTCAGAGATGAAGATGTTTGAATATTTTAATCATATACATGTATATAGCCCCGGGTTAGGGGCAGACAACCCCTGGACCCAAAATATTTTCATAAACATAAATCATCTGTCCATTGTACTTTTGCAACCCAAAGTACATGTAACAATTATTGAATTCTGCACTTTATCAAATGCTGAATGGTATTCCTAAGTTACAGAGCGGACACAATTTGTGAGACAGACAGACAGACTGATGGACAGATGACCCGAGCAAATACATGTCTCAGACCCCTTAAGGCGGGGAGACATAATTCAACTCCTCATCTATACATTATTAAATTGATTTAATAGCATTTATTAACAACATAGAAAACTGTGACATGACTATACAGTCTAGGGTATAACTGGATAGTCTGAATGACTCCTTTTGATTGTAAAATGTGTTTAACAATACAGTTTTATACTACATTGATCGTGCTGATGAAAATAATTCAAAGAAATATTTCTGGATGAATTTAGCTTTATCAAACATGTACATTACTTACTTTAACTAATGTTTGTACTGTCTTGTCAATATCATCTGTATCTTCCTGAAATATGGATGAAATAGAGTTTTATATGAGCCGCCTCGTGGGAAAACCAACAATGTGGTTTCCGAACAGGTCCGACACAAACAGGGCTGTACAAGCACAGAAGATGGCTAGAGACTGAAAATTTTGGATTTAGAAAGTAGAGGAATTGTACTATCCGTGTAGTGAAAACAAAGGCGCTGATCAGCTTCGCGGTTACCGCGAAGCTGATATGCGTCTTTGTTTTCGCATATGCAGATTGTTGGTTAACTCATGAGGCGGCTCATATGCTGCTCAGACGTACTAACTAAGGGCAAATACATAAAGAAAATAGATTATTTTATATATAATATTAATTTTATGAAATTATCTGTACCTTTTTTTGACATCCTAAAATGGCATTGGCTCTTATTTTGGCATGACTGAGCCCGTTTTTAACATTCAAAAGGATTTATCTCCTCTCAGGAAATTATCAATTATATTAAAAACAAAAATTACTTAAATCAAAACCTCTCTGAAAATGTAACATTTTCAAAGATTTATTTAGAAAATCTCTTAGCTCTTTCTATGCTGCATCAAGTCTTGCTAAATTTTTATGCATATAAAGTTGTACTGTTTTCGGACACTTCACTTACCCCTAGCTCCTGTTGTAATGATACTTTAAGCTGTCGTCCTATCTGCTGTAGTTTGGTTGGGGACGGGAACGATAAGAAATCTTTGATATTCTGAAATGGCATTATAAAAACACCCCCATGTAATATACAGATACATGTATTTCCTAAGCTGTAAAAAATCGCAAATTTTCAGTTGAAATATTATAATATACTATAAGACTTAAGTTTAGCAATTTTTATTTGATTTCGAAATGGCAAATTGGTATAAAGATGAACTGAACTAAACTCTTTAGCCCATCAATATTTAATCCTTAAGGAACCACAATTTCCATATTTCGCCGGAAAGCCATCTTTTCCTGACGCAATTACGCTACGTCAAAGTTTACAGGGGTGTCACCTCAAAATTCACATTGTTTTCGGCATATGAAAAGTTAACCTTTTATTCTCAAAACAATCATTAAACATCTTCTGGTGCTCAAAAAGAATACAGTACCATGATGGTACAGATTTGGTTCCATTATGGTACCAGGTAACGCCCCCGGTGTATGACGTAACTGACGTGTTTTTGTTCCCTGGGATTTCTTCCGAGGTGAACCCATATATGTGTTTAACTGCTGAAATGACGTGCGATTTCGCTTTTACGAGAAAACGTTCGCTTAGTAAGCCTTTAAGGTTTGATGTGATGTCAAGTCTAGTCTTGCACGTTTACGTTTAACGTTTACAGGACCAAAAACGTATCGGCGATATTCACGGTATTCGCACCACGCAGGTTGTTTCCTGTCAGCTGTTCCGATACAAATCCATCTTTCCATGCCGTAAATTATCAAACCTGATATTCGTAGGTTGTCTAAAGATTCATTACGTCACTATGACGTCAAATTGGCATTGCTCAATGTCATGATAGCCTGACGTTGTCTGGCGTCATGATGCCGGTTTTTTGATGCCATCAGCTGATGGAATATGGTTCTAGGAGACTGTATCGTACCCTAGCAAGCTTAGAAATTTCAATTGGCTTTCTTTTTCTTCATGTCTGCACTTAGCATATTGATCTTCGTGTTAAGCTGTTTTAACGTCAGGCCATGATGGCGTCCCCTCACGGATTTTTTCAAATGTCATTACGGTTTATTCGTTATGACACTTTTACCAATCAAACAAGGCAAAAATTGATAGCCTGTGATGCATGTGGAATGCTGCGCACGTGATTTGCATGATTTTTAAACGTAACGTAGCAACTCGTGGACGTGAGAAAAGCACACAAACTCGTCTTGAAACATGAATTTGAGCATCACTTGACATATTAAAAGCGTATGTAAATTTTTCAAACATTTGATTTTGAAACTAATGATGGATGAAAAAATTGCTAAACTTAAGTCTTATAGTATATTTTTTCTGTTTTTTAGTCAAAACATAGATTGTGTGTACAGATTAGAACCGCCTCGCTGAGGTGATACTAGTGAGCACCCACAATCTATATTTTGGATAAAAAATTGCAAATATTTGTATACCACTTCACACCCCAGTTTTACTATATGAGCCGCCTCATTATAACGCTATCTTTGGGGTCCATGGAAACAGACCGTGTTATAAGTGAACCATGTTATAATGAGGTTATTTACAATAGATATATAACAAAATAATTAATTTGGGAGCCATGACATGGCCGTGTTATACTGAAAACCACACTATAGTGAGGCGAGTTATAGTGAGGTTGAACTGTATATAAAATGGGGGCTCAAGGGGATATACACATACTTTTCATGGACATGTTTTCCTGGTGGATTGAGGTGTAACCAACACTGAGACTCATAGTAAAGGTTGAATTGATCAATTTAGATTATTCTATATAGTGAACATGGGCCATTAAGGGGCAAAAGTATTAATTAATGACCGTTCTGCCAGGTTGATTCGATCATCACATCTGCCATTAGACATCACCATTTGAGCCACGTCATGAGAAATCCGGCTTTGCAAAAACAAACACACGGATCTTCTGTGCGGTAACTGCACAGCTGATAGGCGCCTTTGTTTTCACTATAATTTCCCCCTTCTAGCTTTCTTCTGTAACTGCACAGATTGGTTTGTGTCGGACCATGTCAGAAACCCGTAGACAACATTCCTAGCATCGAGGCTCATTCATCAACACTACCATGATACATGTACTTATACGACAAATAACAATATCAATTGATTTTCGCAATGTTTTCCAGTGGATGTAAATGATTTGGTTACTTCACAAAAGTGCACTTAAGTTTCATTTACAGTGAACAACTACTGACATTACTTGTAGGTTTAATGGCCCAAAAAACAATATTGTATCAGAAGGGTAAAGTGCAAGAAAAACGGTTATAAATTAAGCTTTTTTTTTAATTTACTTTGGTGGTTTGACTTTAATAACTTCTTGCAATTAAGCGCCTATAAAATTAGAGCAGATTTGGGCTTCTAAGGTCACTGTTAGAACTGTCAGACACTTGAACCATAGTCACTAAGTGTTGCTCATCATATAAACATATTTTGCTTTCAGCCGGTGTCAACAATTTCAGCAAAGCAAAATTCCCTGACTTTTATTAAATTCCCTCCCCCAACCCCCAACTCATTTTCCTGCATTTGTAAGTAAATTTCTTGCATAATTGAGCCACCACATGGGAAAACCAACAATCTGCATAGGCGAAAACAAAGGCGCAGATCAGCTTCGCAGTAACTGCGAAGCTGATCAGCGCCTTTGTTTTCGCTACTCGGATAGTACAGTCTCTCTTCTACTTAAATCCGAAATTTGAAGCTTCTAGCTCTTTTCTGTGCTTGTACAGGTTGGTTTGTGTCGGACCTGTTCGGAAACCACACTGTTGGTTTTCCCACGAGGCGGCTCATATGGTAAGGCAATATCCACCACCTCCCACCATACCAACCCACTCTTCAGATTTCTCAGACTTGTAGTTATGAAATATTTAACATGAAATAAACCCAATTTCCATATTATTTTCTTATTTAATTGTAAAGGGGAACAACTTATGCACTTTATTCCGTAAAGCCTGTTCGTGATATTCTTACACCAGGGATGGACCTATAAAGTCCAAACACTGAAGGAAATGCCTTAGGCTGACTATAAAAATTCTCTATTTGCCGTCACCCGACCGACCCACCGAAATTGCCCCTACCCCAAAAATTTTATTGACATTCACAAAGAACTTTTTTTTTTTATTTGAATGTCTTCTTCAAGTTTCAGTCTCTGAATTACTTATTTTTTCACTATATGTCTGAAAATGCAATATTGTGCAGTCCTACAGTATGAAGAGTAGCTGCCTATATGATTCTGAATTATGAGTAATTTAAACCTATCCTCTGTAAAAGTCATACAAAAATAGTTTCTTTCAGTTTTGTCCAAAAAAAAAAAAAAAAAAAAAAAAAAAAAAAAAAAAAAAAAAAAAAAAAAAAATCCTAAAACTATGGGTCAGATGAAAGCAAACAAAATATTTATTAAGGATGGCCTTAGCCATTAAATCTTGATATCTTTTGCAATTCATAAACCTGTCTTTTCAAAATTCCCTGACATTCCCTGACTTTTGGCTGAAAATGCAATATTCCCTGACAATTCCCTGACCTTGAACAGTTGAAGAATTATCACTTTTCCTGACCGTGGGCACCCTGGCTTTTCTTAGACAGAAAAGCAAATCATAAGACTTTCAGAAATATTCTTTGGACAGCTTATTAGTCTAGGTTGATAGTGCAGATTTGTTTGCTTGTTTGAAATGAGGTGTAATGTCCCAGTCAACAATTTTTCAGTCAAGTCGGGACGCAACCACCGCTTCCAGGGAATAGCCTAAAGGGTGAATAGGGAGAAATAGTCTCCCTAAATCAACAAACTTCTCCTTATTTTCAGCTGAGGGAGAAGTGAAATAAAATAGAATAGTGTATAGAATATATAGGCAAACCTGAAATTGAAGTCCAAACTTCTCCCAAATTTTCTTGGGGAGAGATGAAACATCTCCCTAAATTTCTTGTCTAGTTTGAACCCTGCGCTTCCTGGGTTTTAATCAGTACTGTGGGCAGTAAATGTGTCTTGCTCAAGGACAAAACACTGTGCTGCCAGTGGGGAGTGAACCCAGGACCTCTCGATTTGGAGTCCGATGCTCTACAACTATGCCACCGCACTCCCTTGATAGTTCTGAGGTCCAACTGACTTTTGATATTCAAGGCAGTAATATCTACACTGGACACAGAACAATGTTGCATTTTTATTAAATGTCTGTTAGTCAACAAATCATAAAAAACAAAGTCAAATGATAAAAAGACCAAGGCCCAGTTGTTCAAAACTTCATTAGCTTAAAGCGGGCGTTAAGCCCTTGATTTGTTAACTATATATATCAACTTCAAATACACTGTTATTTTTCGCTGAAAAAAAATGTGAGAATCCTTTGTATTGCAATGCAAAGGATTCTCACATTTTTTTCAACAAAAATAATACTGTATTTGTAATATTAACATTTGAAATTTCAACGTATCATTAACTAACAACATTGTTAATTTTGAACAACTGGCCCCAAATTAGAAGCAATAAATAATGACTGTGTCTGATGATGATGGACAGATACAACTTCATTGCTTGGACAGCTACTCAGATAACCCGCTCCAGAAATATCTGATACAGAACTCCAACCGTTCTAGCTTGGTAAAGATTGGCAGAAGAGCTAATAGATGGCCTATATGTTTCAAAGGCCATAATCTATGAAACTATATTCAAAACATGCAGATAGAATGGCAAGCGTGAAACCACTGTAACCCAGTTTATTGTCAAGGATATTCATTTTCGCTGCAATTTATTTTTGCAAATTGCAGAACTAGTATATTATGAATGAATATTAAATGAAAAGTATATTTAAATGGACATTTTTGCCTCAATTTATTTTCACAAATCCACCTTTTTCGCTATGATCATAAAAATCAATTTTCAGAGATCTTCTCTCTCTGCCAAGTCCAATTATGTACCAAAATTTTTAAGAAAAGTCTTCACATTCAGTCTGATTGTGCCTCCACATACAGTAACTACAGTCATTCATAACGCCGCTTGTAAATGTAGTTAAGCCGAGAATATTTTGTTGAACCTAATAACCTTGTACCAACTACACTTAGAGATCTTTAAAAATGTTTATAATGTAAAATCTTATGCCAACTAAAATTAGCAATCCAAAGCCATTGTCAAAATTAATTTAGAAAAAAATAAATAAATGAGGCAGAAATGTTAATAAATGAGCCGCATCGTGAGAAAACCGGATTTTTGCCTATGCGAAAACAAAGGCGCAGATCAGCTTCACGGTAACCGCGAAGCTGATCAGCGCCTTTGTTTTCGCTACTCGGATAGTACAATTCCTCTTCTACTTAAATCCGAAATTTCAAGCTTCTAGCTCTTTTCTGAGCGTGTACAGGCCGGTTTGTGTCGGACCTGGTCGGAAACCCCGAAGACCGGTTTTCTCGCGTCGAGGCTCAAATAAAACATTAAAGCCTTTGTCCTTCCAACACATTGTTGGATACATTGTATATGTAAAACATAGTCATACATTTCAAAACCATCATAAATTATGCAAACAGTTAAATATGTCAGCACTACTTTGCATCTTAAGAATTTTACATGATGCCTAAAAATTGTCAAAAAAAAGCTTTGGTATTATATAAAAAAGACCATTGCTCATAGTGGGAAAAAAAATCTTAAACATGATTAAATTTTTTTTCAGGGTAAAAATCCACAGAAAAATTCCCTAAATTAAAAAGTATGTTTAAAACCATGATGCTGTATCATTCTTTCATATGAGCCGCAACACGAGAAAACCGGTCTTCGGGGTTTCCGACCACGTGCGACACAAACCGACCTGTACAGTCACAGAAGCAGACTAGAGGCTTGAAATTTAAGCTATAAGTAGAAGAAAAATTGTACTATTTGTGTAGCAAAAACAAAGACGCTGATCAACACTGATCAGCTGTGCAGTTACTGCACAGCTGATCTGCGCTTTTGTTTTCGCATAGGCAAAAATCCGGTTTTCTTATGATGCAGCTCACATTATACTCAGAATTTCCAAACCAAAGCCTTCCAATGTCAACCAAATATTTTTCATTTCGAAACAAAACAATTCATCCTCTCTCTTTCACAAAATAAAGTACTGAGAAATTGTTGGAGACATTGTCCTGTGTAAAGAAAGTTTCACTACACACACCAGCGTTTTGTTAAACATCAGGAAAACATGTCCATGAAGTGTATAACCCACTATACCCCACTTTTATATAGCAAAACTGGGGTATGCAGGGGTAAACCTATTTTTCTTATTTTTGCTCCAAAACATAGAATGTGGGTACTCGTTAGAACTGCCTCATCAAGACGGTTCTAATGTGTACCCACAATCTATGTTTTGAGCAAAAATAAGAAAAATACCAAACATTTTCAGCTGAAAATTTTCATTTTTTAAAACTAAAAAAGTATCTGTTTATTGCATGGGCAAGTTTTCATAATGACTATGTAAAACAGGAAATCACAGAATGTTGGTAAATTTACTCCGTGATAAGTGCGTCAAGACAGCTTCAGTTTGTCACAACAAAAATCACTACACTCATAATTTGTGTTATAACAATTTCAAACTAAGTAAACCCTGAAGAAACCCTGGCTTAGTCCTTTTTGGAAATCACAGGGAGTCTTTAAAAAAGTAGAAAGTTCCTATCTATGCGTAATCTATCTTGCATCAAGAAAACATTCATTTCACTGCACTCACAGATCTGTAAAACTCATAACGAAAACTTGCCCATGCAATATACATGGATTTTTTTAAAGTTGTAGAAAATGAAAATTTTCAGTAGAAAATGTTTGATATTTTTCTTATTTTTGCTCAAAACATAGATCGTGGGTACACGTTAGAACCGCCTCGGTGAGGCGGTTCTAACAAGTACCCACAATCTATGTTTTGGGGCAAAAATAAGAAAAATAGGTATACCCCTGCACACCCCAGTTTTGCCATGTAAAAGTGGGGTATAAGGGGGTATACATTTCACGGACATGTTTTCCTGATGCTGAAGTAAACCCTGACTAATCCTCTTAGGAAATCACAGAAAAGTCTTTAAAAAAGTTCAAAGTTCCTAGAAGTGTAGTATTGCGTCAAGAAAGCTTCATTTTGTCCATTTCCACAGCTAGGTCAATCTCGTTGACCTGAAATTAACCAGAAATACAGGTCAGAAAAATTACATCATTGAAGTGTGAGTTATGAAAAATTCTTGAAAGCCAATTTTCATGTTTCATAACTTTGAAATTGTGAAATCAAACATTGTTTTCTTCAAGAATTTCATGTTGTTTTTGTGTGTGTGTGTGTTTTTTTTTTAATCCCAATTTTATTATACACTTCTGAAAGAGCTATTAGCTGTTTGGCTAAAAAAAAACGGGAAAAAATTGAAAACAAAAAGGCAAATGAAAGTGGCAATATAAAATGAGCCGCCCCATGGGAAAACCAACAATCTGCATAGGCGAAAACAAAGGCGCAGATTAGCTTCGCGGTAACCGCGAAGCTGATCAGCGCCTTTGTTTTCGCTACTCGGATAGTACAATTCCTCTTCTACTTAAATCCGAAATTTCAAGCTTCTAGCTCTTTTCTGTGCTTGTACAGGCCGGTTTGTGTCAGACCTGGTCGGAAACCACATTGTTGGTTTTCCCACGAGGCGGCTCAAATATTTGGTTTCCTTATAATACTGTAAGTTTGGAAATGTCTGTGAGAACTTAATTTTTGGCGAATTCATTGCCTTGCGAATTCAAAGTTCTTGCTAATAAAGAATTACTATAAGCCATAAAGACTACACAAAGCTCATTCGCGAATTTAAGACCTGATGAATAACATGGAAATGGAAAATTCGCAAAATAAAAGTCACACGAAAATTCCAGCATTTACAGTATAGCAATGTATGCCATCATATGGAGAGAATTAGACAATAGTGAAACTTTCTTAACACAAGACTAAATCCAGACAACTTTATAATGTAAAAATATGTCGCATCATCACATTCACAATCTGCACCATGCAAAAAATTGAATTAGGCAAGTTTAACTAAGGCTCATTATAGCAAAGTAATCAAGAGAACCAACACCCACCTGTTTAGGACTGAGTGCTTTCCCTTTGACCTGTAAAGCTGAGTCATCCAAGAGTTCTCCTTCCTCAACATCTTCAACTGATTCCTCTTCCTATAATACACCAATATACATGTATTTTGTTTGTACTAAGGTTTAACAACCTGGGTCCAGTTGTTCAAAATTAACGACATCGTTAGTTAATGATTTGTTAAAATTTCAAAAATGAATATTACAAATACAAAATATTTGGTTATGTAGCCTGTATTAACTTAACAAGTTGAGGTCTTAACGATGACGTTAAGCTAACAAAGTTTTGAACAACTGGCCCCTGTTCAACAACTTTTCAGTCATCTCTGGCAGATATACTATTTGTAATGTTAAATATTGTGACAACGGTGAATTTTGGTTCTGTGCTCCGTTCACTCAGCAGGTAACTGCAGGTCAAGAGGAGACAACAATCAGCCAAAGCTTGCTGGTATCATTTGAGCCGCCTCATGGGAAAACTAACAATGTGGTTTCCGAACAGGTCCGACACAAACCGGCCTGTACAAACACAGAAAAGAGCTAGAAGCTTGAAATTTCGGGTTAAATTAGAAGAGGAATTGTACAATCAGAGTAGCGAAAACAAAGGTGCTGATCAGCTTCGCGGTTACCGCGAAGCTGATCTGCGCTTTTGTTTTCGCCTATGCAGATTGTTGGTTTTCCCATGTGGTGGCTCATTTTTTTAATGTTTTGGAAACCTATATAATGTTAAGTTTGATTTATTGATATATATCTTGAAAACCTGAGGTACATGTAATGATATTACAGTAAATTCATAGTCACTGCAGAGCTGATCAGTGCCCTTGTTTTCAATACACAGATAGTACAATTCATCTTCTTTTATATCTAAATCTTAAATTTCCAGCTGACCACCACCCATAAGCAGAACATGATTTCTCTCTCATACACCAAAGCATGATTGTAACCTACAGCTTGCCAAGTTAAGTATGTGGTTAGGGCAGTTAGACACAAACCAACTGTTGTGGCCACAACACACATAAATGAGCCACCTCATGAGAAAACCAACAATCTGCATATGCGAAAACAAAGACGCAGATCAGCTTCGCGGTAACCGCGAAGCTGATCAGCGCCTTTGTTTTCGCTGCTTGGATAGTACAATTCCTCTTCTACTTAACTCCAAAATTTCAAGCTTCTAGCTCTTTTCTGTGCTTGTACAGACCGGTTTGTGTCGGATCTGTTCGGAAACCACATTGTTGGTTTTCCCACGAGGCGGCTCAAATGATTAACTGTTTAGGTCTCTATCAATCAGGGCTATTCCAGTTGAACATAGGTACCCCGGGAAGACGGCACTTTAATAAACTTCTATCGTAGGGTCCTTCGTTGGTTAAAATACTTCTGTACGTGGTGGGAGTTGGAGAAAAATTGCTTCTATAGGAGGTGGGGTATTTTTTTGTGTTGAAAATCGGTTCTAAGGTGTTAAATTCAATGCAATGCATAGAAGCAAATTAAACAGACTAAAAACCTTTCGTTCGCCCGATCCGACTTCGATTTTTTCCTGTGAGAGTGCATCGTCGCTGACAGGTAGCGCTTCACGCACTGACCTGTCGCAGTTGGCCAATGGGATCTGGGAAATTCATGCGGGATGCCCCAGCTTTCTTCGTGTGTCGGCTGTAGTCAAAATCGGCTATATCCCACAATTCAAAAAGTCAAATGCGAGAGATCAAGAATTGTCGCCGCCAGGTAGCGCTGTAAGCACTGACGAGGTCTCGTCAGATCTCGCGAGAATGAGAGATCAAGATGAGGTATCGTCTGATCTCGCGAGAATGGTGAGCGTGCTCTCTATCACGCTCGCGCTGGTGACGTGTGCAAAAAAAAACTGAATCAGGAAATTGTCAGCGATCGAGGTTGTTTTTTGGCATTTTAAGCCTAGAAAAGGCATTTGAACCGGGATTTTGGTCAGAAATCACAATTACAGACCTGTTGAAAGCTAAAATGGCGGCTCATTGATGAATTTAATCATGTTTAGACTCAAAACGTAGCGATATACTGACTTGTATCGCTCTCCCAAAGCAAGTATTAGCTTTTTGGAAAATGCAAGATAGTGTTTTTTGAAGCCTGAAGAGTGGCGAAAAAGCGATTTTTTTGCAAAAAAAAAAACAAAACAAAAAAACTCAGTGGCACACGTTATTGGGAAAAAAAAAATCTCAGCATTATAACTGTTAAGAGTGACGTTACACATATAATTAATTGGATATAGCCCATTGTTGAAAAGTTGAAAATAGGCACAATAATCATGAAAGCTGATGAGATTCAAACAAGCTTCCTTGTCCACATGGCTTGCTGATCAGGATGATAAACCGAAGATATATTTTCAAAAAATAGGTATTCAGTCTTTATTATTATAGTGAGAACATTATTTTAATGACTTTTGACAAAAATCACACAATACAGTTCCGTAAAACAGCAATACAAAAATTTACTTCTGTTCCTAAAAAATTCCCTCTTAATTTACTTCTATCTCTATTAAATTTTGCTTCTGTAGGAGGGTGTTTTATTGAAATGAATGGATCTGTAGGTGGCTCAGTCGAGATGAAATTCACTTCTATAGGTGGAGGGTCAAAATTCAAAGTGCCTTCTTCCCCCCGTACTTATGTTTTACTGGAATAGCCCTCATAAATGGATTAACCCTTTTAACTCATTTTAGCCTGACGTCCCTTTTACGGGACATAGGCAAACAGAATAGCCCAAGATGTGATGCCGCAGTACGCGGCGTCCCATCTGGGGCTATTCTGTTTGCTTGGAGGAATTTCATCAAAAAATGATATAAAAACTAAAAATCACTCCTAACACCCCTAAAAATGAAAGTGGACTCATCCAATTGATAATGATGGGAAAATCCATTCGTCAAATATGGGTTACTGTAAGTTTACCTCATATGTTTCATTTTGTTCCTCTTCATCTTCTGACCCCTCATCATCACTGAAATACGGAACATCCATGTCAACCGTATTAGATCAATTCAGGCAAATGGCTTCAAGTTCATGAAAATCTATTCTTTCTTGTTTTTATGAGTGTTTAAGTCACTTATGAAGTTCATTGTCTGTTTGTTTTACACTTCTAAGTTCTAAAGAGCATGCCATTTTAACAGGGCTATTAAATCCATTATACTAAAAGTTTGAATTAACAATCCATTTATGAAATCAAATAATTGTTAAAACCACTGCTTGCATATGCAGCAAAGAAGATTGGCCCATGATATTATCTGGCCACAAATGTTAAGCTTTGTTACTATAACTGCATCCAATAATCATGACACAAAAACATCAAAATACCTGAGTGAAGCTAAAGCATCTCCTTTTCCTATAGTTTCTAATGTGGCTGTAACAATTTCTACGCCCTCCTCTCCTAGCTGATTACCTAGAATAGAAACAATTGACATTGTACATGTAATTCATAGCTTTCTGAAGTTTTAAAATAAATGGTGAGAGCCACTTTCGAAGTAAACGATCATTAAGGAGCTATAAAAGGTACAAGAATGTGAAGGATTTTGCATCCCATCAACATGTAATAAAAGTCATTCAGACACAAAACCACATTTTAGAGTCCCACCTTATACATGAATCAACTCTGCTGCTGCAAACAACAGATACATTAATGGAAGTCTGTGACACTGATGAAAATCACTAACATTTAAGACTTGAAAAACTTGAGACTTCAGTTTCCCTATGCAAAACAGTAAGTCCTGTTACTTACAATTCAGGTCGAGCAGTTCTAGATTAGGTTTGTTTTCCATACTTTCTGCTACTACTGTGGCTCCTGACTTCCCTATTTCATTGCCGCTGAGATTCAATTCCTGTATAGAAAAGTATACATGGAAATGTTCATGGAAAATTCTCAATGCATCGCTAGTTTAAAGGATATTGGAAGTCAAAAACGTGGGTATTGAAATCTGCTTAAGTTACAATGATTTTTTTAATGTCAAACATGAACTCAACATTTGGAAGCTCCAAGATTTAGCTATCCGAATACATAAGTAACAGCCGTTACATAGTAGCAGTAACTAAGAAGTTATCAATAGTAAGTAATCCTTTTATTTAAGAATTTCTATCATACCCTTAATTTTCTGTGTCCATCTGAGAGAGATCTGGCTAAAACTTTGGCCCCTTCTGTTCTGACAAGACAATCACCGAAGTTGATCACTTCAAGATTCTGTAGCTTTGGTAAAACCTGTAATTAATACATGAAGGTCTTTGTCAGATCTGCATATTCTCAAAGACTGCCAGCCAATCATTCCCAATTTTCAACAATGTAAATTATTTTAAATTAAAGACAACAGATAATAGCATATTTTTCAGAAATTTATTGTCAATTGGATAGCTTTTAGTGAGTCATCTAGGCTGTGGATAACAACAACTTATAGCCTTTACAACAGACCTGGGCCCACCTCAGTGAAATTGATTTGATATTTTTTTCTTTTTTGAGTTAGAGTTGCCAGCTAAACCCCACCTTTTCATAAAATATGACTGAGATGATATAAATCACATACCTTAGCCACTGATCTGGCTCCTTTCTCAGTGAAAGTATTGTCGTTGAGGTTGAGTATCCTAAGGTTTGTGTTACTCGCAAAAGCGTCGGCCAGAGCTGTGATGCCTTCATGATTGATACCATTCTGTGGCATAGCTACCTCCTCTAGGGAACCCATTAGCTGTTATGAATAGAAAAATAAATTTATTAATTACTGATTGTACTAATTGGTCTAGATTTTAACAAATTATAATCACCAACTTGTATTATTATTTGTTTGTTCATTTTGGTTAATTTTTAACATTACAGTCAACAACTCTGCAGTCATGTCAGGACAGTCTGAGCCACCACTTTCTTGCTATTAAACAAGGACTTTGGACATTGGAGTCTTCTCATTTTCCACTGAACCACCCTGCTTATAGGGTATCCTTCCGGCCAAGAAAAGATTCAGATCTACAGAATACTCGCTAACTCCAATATTGGAGTTTTAAACTCCAACTTTTTGTTTGTTTGTGTTGAGCCTTAACGTCCCAGTCAACGCTTCCTGGGTTTAACCATCCAACTTTTTGATTCTGACTCCAACTTTTTAGAAAGCCCCAATAATAAAGTATAGGAAGAATCCAACAGTTTTGGAAAAAACCTTTTCTTTACTCCAATTTTCAAAATCCTAGTGGATCTACATTGGTATGAGTGTTGTTTGATCGGTATTTTTTTTAAAGTGAACATAAGAATAATATCATGAGAAAACCGGATTTTTGTATATGCGAAAACAAAGACGCAGATCAGAGCCTTTGTTTTCGCTACTTGGATACTACAATTCCTCCTCTACTTATATCTAAAATTTCAAGCATCTAGCATTCTTCTATGACTGTACAGGCCAGTTTGTGTCGGACCTGGTCGGAACTCCCGAAGACAGGTTTTCTCGGGTCTCCATTCCATTATCATTTTTTAAAACAATTTTTGCTACATTTGTGTCCTTTCAAAATCTGAGAAAAAAAGACGCTTCACAGAATATACCAACTTTAAAAACTTCTGATAAAGCTTTAGATCCCTCATTCTCCAGTCGCCCTCTCCCTGATATAAACACTTTCAGAGCCAGTGGTGACCCTGCAGCACTACTGGACTGGTAACATTCCATCAGACATTTAGCCAACATCTGTAACAGACAACAGATCATGTAAGTTACTGTCATTTTATGATTCAACATAACTGAATCATTCCTTACTGCATATAAAAAGCATCCTAATAGAACAGCACAGATGTTTTGCTGCTTTGCGTACACAATTCCATGTACATAGTTTATTTAATTCATATTTGCAAACTCTAATTTGTCTCTGTGGTCATATAAACCAGGATTAATTAAGCCTGATGAGTATGCAACACTTAAATAATCCTATGATATTCTTTCTAAAGACTATATAGTAGCATACAACGTACTGGTTCTAAAAACATATTTCTTCATTTACATAGCATTTCTTAATCACACTAAGTTCTTATATAATAATTATTATATTCATACCAAACATTTTGCCATTACCAAACATTTTGCCATTATCAAAGGTATAAATCAACATAAGCCTACTTTTCCTCCTGTTGTTCCCAAGCCATTGTTGTTCAGCCTCAGTTCCTTCAGTGTGTAGCAGGTCTTACTCTTGAGCAGGTCAACAATGCCCTCCACACCATTGGGACCGAATGCATTGTCACTGAGATCTAATTCCACGAGCTGGGTACCAGCACCGATCATGGCTGCACTGAGGTGTTTCTGTACAGACAAACACATTTGAGCCATGTCACAAGAAAACCAACAATGTAATTTCCAAACAGGTCCGACAAAAACCAGCCTGTACAGGCTTGAAATTTTAGATTTAAGAAGAAGAACTGTACTATCAGTGTAGCCAAAAAAAGGCACTGATCAGCTGTAATTACAAAGCTGATCTAAAACCTTTGTTTCTGCATATTCAAAATGTGTTCTAATGATGCGGCTCAATGCAGAAACTGTACATGAATATATGAAGATGATTTGTTTGTTTGTTTGTTTTGAGGTTTAACATTCCAGTTTATAATTTTTCAGTAACGTTGGAACAGACTCACAGAGCAACCCTTCCTGGGTACATTTATCAACCAGTTGTTTGGTGAGTTACTGTGCCTTGTTCAAGGAAAGAGGTGCCGCCGGGTGGGATCTAACCCAAAACCTCTCAATTCAAAGTCTGATGCTCTACCAGTATGCCACTGCACTCCTCATTCCCCATATATACGAAGATGAGCCATAATTTTATGAGTTTTTTTGTGTGTGTGTGTACACAGAGGTCTAATGATGGTTACATGTAGCTATTTTGGGAGCATTTATTAACATATCACTTGTACTTTTTCTCAATAAAATCTTCTACCTTTTATTACCATTCCCATTAGAAAAATTGTGAAAAACTTTACCAAGAAATTCATAGGGTTTTTTTTGTTTTGACAGATGCCAAACTTTCAATCGTAGTGAAAGGATAATCTTTACAATGTCTTGGCAAATGGACAAGATTCGTTTTAGCTTTTAATCATATTTTGACTTTTCCTAATTTGCTGTCATTGTTTTCTCTCCCCAATTCAAAGGACCCCAACCCCATTCCTAAAGAAAAAGAACACTGAGTTACAACTTACCAGAGCTGGGGGAATCTCTGTCTTCATTCTTCCAGTAAACATGTCACTCCATAATGCTCGCTGAAAAAAAAAACATGGATCATTGCGATAACATGTCCCTGTAATGTATACCCCCTTATATCCCACTTTTGTAAAGTCAAACCTGCAGTATACCTATTTCTCTTACTATTGATCCAAAACACAGATTGTGGGTATTCGTTAGAACTGCCTCGCTGGCAAGTTGGTTCTAACGTGTACTAACAATCTATGTTTTGAGAAAAGGCAGTTTTTCTGACGATTTTTTTTCCAATTTCTACAGTTGAAAACAATCTCTTCATATTTTATGGGTGTGTTTTTGCAATGGAATTTCAGGAGAAACAATGTCATTAGGTACTCTACACGTAGCAACATAAATTGCAGAATTTATGTTAATGTCAATGGACTTGTCATTAAGTTATGGATCAACTACTGTAAACTTGAAACTTGCTTTAATACAGGAACTCGCATTAAAGAAATAAATCCAGGTACATTGTACATGTAATTGTTTTTCTAAAAAGTCAATGCTTATAAACATCACAAAAACATGTCCGTGAAATCTATACCCCCTTGAACCCCACTTTTATATAGAAAAAATGGGGTATGCAGGGGTATACCTATTTTTCTTATTTTTGCTCCAAGACATAGACTGTGGGTACTCGTTAGAACCGCCTCACCGAGGCGGTTCTAACGTGTACCCACAATCTATGTTTTGAGCAAAAATAAGAACAATATCAAAGTTTTTCAGTTGAAAATTTTCAATTTCTCTGTTTGTTGTATGGGCATGTTTTCACAATGAATTTCTCAGAATTTATTATAAGCCCCTGCTTATGTTCATTATCAAACATCACAGAAAAATGAGCCACCGCATGGGAAAACCAACAATCTGCACATGCAGAAAAAAAGGCGCAGATTAGCTTCGCAGTAACTATGAAGCTGATCAGCACATTTGTTTTCACTACAAGGATAGTACAATTCCTCTACTTTCTAAATCCAAAATTTCCAGTCTCTAACCATCTTCTGTGACTAGACTGTATAGCCCTGTTTGTGTCTGACCTGGTAGGAAACCAAACTGTTGGTTTTCTCAGGCGAAGGCTCAAATAATGTAAATGAACCTGAAACTCTGGATGTTTGGCCAGGGCCTCTGCAATAGCTTCAGCTGCCTCCACACCAACTGTGTTGCCCTCCAGCCTCAGGGAGGTCATTGTACTGCATTTTACTATCTCATCAACTATAACTTGAGCTGAAACATATGACAGGTCATTTTGAATTTCAATGTACATCACAGTAAAACATCATTAATTTTTAACTTACATGTAATTCCCTACAATGAAAGCATCATTAAGCATAGCATTTGTGTTTTAAACTCTTATTTCCCAAGGGGTAGATCACATTTTTAACGTTCCAGTCAGTAATTTCTCCGCCATGACAAGACGGAGCCATAGCATCCTGTATAGTAATCAAAACTACCTGTGTGGAGGTAATATAAATCTGTCTTGCTAAAGGATACAAGTGTAGAACCCCAGCAGAGTTGGAGAAGAAAATGTTTATCAAGAAAACAATGGAAACTTATCTTGATGGCAATTTATTGTGGCAGGGGTTTGAAAATAAGCCTCAGTCCAGTTCTCTTATGACAGTAAGGGACTAAACCCCACTGTTACATGCCTTTTTGAAATTGTCAGTTTGTTGTTTCACTAGAACTCTGATACTATAAAAATTGAACACAGAAATTAATGCACTAAGGCCAAATAAAAAAATATCCGTGCTTCGGGTTTCAGTCTGAAAATAACTAGGTAGGGTAGGTAGGCATTTTTCTTTTTTTTTTATTACTGACTATGCACATAATCCCTTGAGTTGGTGCTTTCAAAATAAACATGGGCATGTAAGGACAATCAGTTATCCTAAGTAGCCAAAGCTTCCCAGAGGCAGGCTACTTAGTGCACATTTCTTTCACCAACTGCCAAAATGTATGCTCTTCTAGATCAACAACTTGAGGTGGAACTGACTCACGTTACCTACCATCATATGCAAAAAGGCAGACAAGTGATTCAGATTTATTGCTTAGCAGAAGGGAAAAATGATCTGCATGTAAATATGTGAGACACTGCTCTAAGTCTAAGAAGTGCCAAGCAGAAGATTGGCCATCCAACAAACAGCTGTGTAAATCTATCAGATCGCTGCCTAGTGTGGAAGGGTGCTCGTAGAGAAATTTTAGTTCGGAGACCAATATTGACCAGAACACTTGTCATCACAGTTTTTTATTCACTGGAACACAGTTATTTTATTCACAAGAACGTTTTAGACTTTGAACACCAAGACAGTGAATAACTTTGTATAGTGAAAAAACAACTAACTTTTATCAAAAAAAAAAAAAAAAAAAAAAAAAAAAAAAAAATTCCCCTTTTAGCGGTTTTACCAGGTGTGCCGATAAGTCAATGGCGGAACTCAACAAAACAACAACAACAACGCCATATTAATTTAGCAATAACTTTTAGCATCCGAGTGCTCTGTCTACACCACTTTATGGTCTAATTCATATAATTCCTCTAACTTGGCACGCCCAAGCGGTGGTGTTTTAGGCAGATTTCTGAGATATTAATCACTGTTGTGCTACTTTATCGGCAATAGGTTGAAACCGAAAGTAGAAATCTCCAAACATCCAAGAGCTTTTCATATCTGATATTTGATTGTCTGTTGGTGCGCATTGCAAGAAGACCCCTGCAACTACTGTACTGAATATTTTTATCAATTTTTCGGTGTGCTCTTTAACAATGAAGAAAAATGTTTCTGGTAGTTTCGCCACAAGAGCAGATCAAAAAAGAACACAATTTATTTTTTGGAATTGTGAAAAAAAAGTTTAGGGTCTGCAGATTTCTTTAGGTAGGATCAGGAAACCTGAAGCACAGGTATCTTTTAATAAGCCTAATTTTTTAATACTGTCTCCACTGACCTGGGGGGAGGGGGTGGGGGTGGCAGGGAGAGCTGTGATAATGAGCAGTGATTTTGCGTTTGATTTGTCACCCAGTGCTTGGGAGCTGCCAGAGGTTTGCATTATATTTGCAAAAACAGCAGTGCAACGAAAATTAGCAGTGGTTTGCTAGATGAAAGTCAAAGTCCATGCTATTCTCTGTAACAGTGGGGCATCGTCACAACCTGGGAAGGCTGGGATCAGGGTTCGCGCTAGCGGTCGCCATCGTCGCCATTTGCGAAGATTTTTATTTTTTGGCTCCTAAAATTTGACTTTGGCGAAAATAAATGGTGAATATATAGAGCCACTTTGTCCATTGTTTTCCACTGAAAACCATCATTTGATTACGTATATTCGCACCTACAATAGAGATAATCCTATTCTTTATCGGTGTTTATTCAAGTGTTGCAGTGTGTTGCTAAAGCATTCAATTGACAGGTGTCATTTCTGACCTTGTGTATTCAGGCGTGTACTGCATAACACCGTTAGACACGCTTGGCGCACATGGTCCAGTAACGATGTAGACTGTCAACAGCGTGTTAGTGGTGAATTAATGTTTGAGTGCAGATGAGGGGGAAATGTCAATATATACCATTTAAAAATGAAACAGATTCTTTTTAGAATCAGCAACTCAACTTTACCCATGCATTTATTTTATAGCTTTAACTCTTGATTTTGTAGAGTGTCATTTATTTTTTTTTCTATTAAAGTATATGAATTTTAATATTTCAATCTGTCTACTAATCTTAAAAGTTTGTTTCTTGATTTTGTACAAGCATAAACTAATAATTTAAGTAGTTGTTCCCCTTGTTTACAAATACAAGAACAAGCTTTATAAAACATATTTTCCCAAACTATATGTATAGGGATCTCAGTCTACACCTGCCCTTCAAATCAGTTGGAAATTCATAATTACATTACCTGGATCTACTGTTGAAATATAACTTAGTACATGTAGCATGTATGGGACTTGGGTGAGAAGGGCAATATGTATTTTTAGGGAACTGGAAAGACCAAGTTAAAAAGGGCAAACAAAATATTTAGGGGATTAAGTGAGCAAGGAGCTGAGTGAGATGTGTCCTCTTGGCGAAAAAATGGCCAAGATTTGGCTCAAACTTCAAGAAAATGGCGAAAAAAAATCTCAAATGGCGAAAGTGATGGCGAAAGAAAAATATATCCTAGCGCGAACCCTGTGGGATCCTAAAATGTTTATTGGATCCGAGTTATAACTGATTGCATTGTGCCTCAGATAGACGGATACAGTAATTTTAAATCTGAGGTGGTGAAAAAAAAAAAAAAAAAAAAGTTGGTTGATTGGGGTTTAACGTCCCACTAACAGCTAAGGTCATATGGAGACGGGACCTCGGTTTACAGTCCCATCCAACGGACTGGAGAGGCCCGGGATGCAACCTGCGAACCCTGATTTACAAGGCGAGTGACATACATAGCCACTGCGCAACGGAGGCTTCCTAAAAAAAGAAGAAGAAAAAAAAACAAGAACATTTTTAGGAGTTAAAAAGACAAATATGCTTGATTCTTGGCCTGATGTCATTCAATACACCATGAAGCTGTTTAAACAAGTAACAGGTCTACATGTAGAACTAGAAATGTATGAGATTGTGAAATATTTGATTTTCAAATTCAGAAGTCAAAAAAAATAATGAAGAGCGTACCATCTTTCCGTTTATCAAGCTTTAATCCTTGCCCCTTGAAGCTAAGCTCATTTTGGGAATTAACATTAGTATCTCCTAACTTTTTTGTCAAGTCTTCCACGTCGTTAGATGCCATTTTAATGTTCTTTGTTTCGTTTTTTATTTGTCATGAATTTCCGCGGCGCTGAAAATGGGCGAAAATGATTGTCATGAATACAGTATACGCCGTTTGATAGGGAAGTGAATATCAAAAAGGGTCGGGGTTCTCCCAATGGTAAAATCTGCAAATCTACCAATGGTACTGTTGGTATTATTTTTACCAATGGTAACCAGAAAACTCTGAACGTTTTTCTGCTGCCAATGGTACCATTGGTACCAATGGTACCATTGGTCTGAGATAAAGATACTTTATCTCAGCATTGGTACATCACATGGTGGAATTTTTATCATATTGATCAATACACCTCACTTGTTTTTGTCTTTCTTATTTACTTCATGGATATTGTGTTATTTATAACATTTACATTTGCATGTATGACAAAAGTATTGCTTATTTACGAAATTCATGATGTATTTTTAAGCTCGCCATATTGAATCACGTGACTTGTCCCGTTGGTAGAATTACTCACGCTGTATTCTGTCTGCGTCATTTGCTGCCGTATGTTGGTAACATTCATGATTGGTACCATTGGTACCAATGACATTACCAATGAAAACCTTCTGCTTCTGCTTTTTACAGTGTAGGGCTAGTTACAGCGTTATACAGTATATTGTCTAGTAACACCGTGTGAGCGCGTCCTTGAAGCTCTCCACTGTCTCAGCGTGAACCACCTTTGTATCCAGCTGGTTCCATTCAACAATTGTTTTCACAAAGAATGACTGTTTTAGCTGTTCAGTATTACAGTTTTCTATTTCAAAACACCTATCGTTGTTGACACTGTGCCTATCGACTAAGTTTTTTGCGATGTAATCTGTGTATTTCCGAGATCTGATCTGTCATTTTGGCTTTCAAGGTTTTTAAACTCATCTGCTGGAATAGCCGGCACTAGCCCCTCGACCACTTTATACATAAACACCAGTCTGTTTACGCTACGACGCTGCTCCAGTGAGGACAGTTCTAAGGTTTCCAACCTTCATCTCGTGATTTGTAGCCTCCAGTTATGAAGCGAGCTGCTTGTTTCTGTACCCGTTCCAGCTTGTCAATGTCCTGTTTTAAATATGGGTCCCAGGCAATGGAACCACAGTCAAGGAGAGATCTGACTAGCGTCGTGTAGGCACGTTTTCTGCAGTCTAAGGGGAAACTACGTAAATTCCTTCTTAAAATCGCTAGGGTGGAGTTAGCTTTTTTCGTGGCTTTTGTAATTTGTAAAGACCATTTCAGTTTGTCAGTGAGATTTGTCTACCAATGGTACCATTTTTACCATTGGTAAAAACTACGAACGCACGCAACGTTTCGTTCTCCGAATGTAAGGTCGCTTCGGTCAATGAAGATACAAGTTGGCTTCTTTAAAAAGAAACCAATGAAAAGGTCAGCAGCCGTTTGTTATAAGAGATATTCCCTTTTGCTCTAAATTTCAGTGCTGTTGATTCTCTGGTTCGTCATTAATTTCGATTCTCATACATTTCAGTTTCGTTTCCTATACATAAATGTCGTTTCTTGTAATGAAGCTTGACCAGTGTGTGTGTGTATCTGTTGCTCAAGGCATTAATGACAAAATTTTTTGATGTTATGGAATCAAAGCCAATACTAAAGGGAGCACGATTACAATCAATATGTCGATTTGTAGAAAACCATTTTGCAGTGCAGTCAACTTGTTAGTCGAACGGCAACGACGTCAAAAGTTGTGAAAGTATTTACAAAACGTCACAAAGCGCGTCAAAAAATAATCCCTTCAAAATGGCGTCATGAAAATGGCGCGAAATTCTCCCTAATTTATGGGCTTTATTTTGCGAGTAACTTGAAGTGTCAGTTCTGTCTTGATATTTGTTTACTTTTTTCTATCCTATTTACATCTATTTTTAACATTTTAACTTTAACAGATCAAGGAACGCTATCTAAATGCAGTGGGAAAAGAAGGACCTGAGTTCTCGAAAATTATTACCTTGCGAGTTATGTCTTTGAAAATAATGGAACAAAAAAATCCCCCAGAAGGAATAACGGAACATTTATCAAAAACTCGAAGTGTACACTCTAGTCCGTCTTATAGCTGAGTAGCTACGCGGGAGAAGTCCAATTTATTGAGGAAATCGTCATCAAAGTTGAGCTTCCGGAATGTGTAAAAAAACAAAATCGATAACAAGTTTGACAACACCTGGGAAAGAAAGAATCCACAAAAGTGGTAAGAAATGGAATAAACACGATAAAGCCATTCAGTGTTGTTTTACAGCGTTATTCACAGAAGAGTTTAATTCGACTACTGTTCTGCACTTTCCAAAATATTTCTCAAAATCTTTGTTGGAAAGAAATGACATATCGGTCAACATTGTCATTGACGCGCAGCATTGCCAAGTCAGACATTTTTGTTTTGTTTTTTCTTTACCGTTTACTGAGTCAATCAATTTCTGACCATTATGAACCAGTCATTTGTAACCACTGCTCCCCCACCTACGGGGAAGGGCAGGGATTATGACTTTTCAGTTTCAGGTCTCTGCTCTGAGCCCCACCTAGGGGGCAAACTGGAGGTCAAAACTTTGCTCTTTGCCCCGCCCTTCGCAGTAAAAAATCTCTCTGGGGTAAAGATCTTAATGTCAAACCCCGTTATTTCGAATGCACTGCCGGGACACTTGAAAAGTAATTGCCCCGCACTTCAGCCCTGTTAATTTCCCCCACCCTTTCCCTAGGTGTGTGTGTGGGGGGGGTGCAGTGTTTACAAATGACTGGTGCATAACCATAGGAGCTGTGGAAAATGTGAATTGCTCAAGGACACAACTAAAAGTGCCCCAGCTGAGGATTGAGCCTGGGACCGCCAAGACGGGAATCAACCACTCTGTGGGGAAGGGCGGGGATTATGACATTCCAGTTTTCGGTGCCCCACCCAGAGGGCAAACTGGAGGTCAAAACTTTGCTCTTTGCCCCGCTCTTCGCAGTAGAAAATCTCTCCGGGGTAAAGATCTTAATGTCAAACCCCGTTATTTCGCGTGCATGCACTGCTATTTTGCGTGCACTGCCGGGACACTTGAAATTGCCCCGCACTTCAGCCCGGCTAATTTCGCCCACCCTTTCCCGTAGGTGCGTGTGTGGGGTGGGGGGGGGGTTGCAGTGTTTACAAATGACTGGTGCATAACCTCAGGAGCTGTGGAAAATGTGACTTGCTCAAGGCCACAACTAAAAGTGCCCCAGCTGAGGATTGAGCCTGGGACCGCCAAGACCCGAGTCAACCACTCTACCCCTGCGTCAGTCCGCTCCACTATATATCTTCATATACTGAGGTGATCAATTTCTGATCATCATCTCAGGTTACTCTGCGAAATGCCAAGCGTAATTTTCTACACAAATAGGAACATGCCCCTCCACCCTAAACTGTGGGGATAGGGCGGGGATTATGACATTTCAGTTTTCGGTGCCCTGCAATAAGTCAACCCCATTGTCTCAGGAGACACTTGAGGTCAAACCCATGATCTTTGCCCTGCCTCATTGGGGTAAGGATAATACTGTAAAAACCTGGCATCTTCCCTGCACTGCCGTAGGGGGACAAAAAGTTATTGCACTTTAATCTGGATATCCCCACTCTACCCAGTAGTATCCATATATGTGTGAGTGTGTGGGGGGGATGGGGGCAGCGGGCTGGTAGGGAGGGGCTACAACTTACAATGAATTATTACATATGTCATCATATTTTGATATTATGATAACTTGGTCATGCAATATTTTTTTCTGCTGTAAAAAATGAAAATTTTCAATGAAATAAATTGACATTTTGATCAGAATATTGATTATGGGCATTTTCCCATCACCATGTTTGCTCAACCCCACCTAACACATGATGTTCTATACACCCCTTGTAGGCTTGTACCCCCCATAACCAGAATTTCTGCCATCATAATTCATTACCATTTTTGCAAGTGTCATCATTTTTGTTTGTTTTTAAATTACAAACTTCCAGTTGTTGACTGTGATACCATGACTGTTTAATTCCGTGGTCGGATGCTATATGATTTTTATTCTGATTTTAGTGAAACAAGAGTTCATGTCGAACATCAAATGAACAGCCACCACCACCCCATTTGAACAGGAAGCTAAGATGAAGCCACCACTGCCCAATACATGTACATTAACAAACAAAACCTATGCAGGTAAGTCAGTGATGGTATCTGAATTGTTTGTATGTTTAACATGCAATTTTCTTTTAATATACATGTGTATTATACCTCAGATCTAAAATAACCTGGATATGGCACTAAAGCAAATTTTATGTCAATTTATGTTGTCTTCGCTTGATTTTAATATATTAAAGCTATTGCTTTGTAAAAAAAAATATCTTGGATATTTGCTCATATAATTGAAATCAGCTTGTCAACTTACCAATTACAGATTTGACAACCTAGCCAAGACAACATATGAGCTGCCTTGTGGGAAAGCCAACAATCTGCATAGGTGAAAACAAAGGTGCAGATCAGCTTTGCGGTAACCGCGAAGCTGATCAGTGCCTTTGTTTTCACCACTCGGATAGTACAATTCCTCTTCTACTTAAATCCGAAATTTCAAGCTTCTAGCTCTTTTCTGTGCTTGTACAGGCCGGTTGGTGTCAGACCTGTTCGAAAACCACATTGTTGGTTTTCCCATGAGGTGGCTCATATTTCCAATAAATACCATTACATATCCAGGATTATTAGATCTGAGTTTAAACAAACAAATATCAATTCAGATTTCATTATTATGAGAAACATAAAGATACTTGAGAGTTAATAGCATTGTTTTTGCAAAGTTCAATATTTTAATTTAATTGTACTTACATGTACAAGAATCTGTTAATGCATATATTCATTGGAATAATTATGTCTCTGTAATGTCATGGTAGCTGTTCAATATATGATCAGAAGCAAAAAAAAAAAAAAAAAAAAAAAAAAAAAAAAGATAATTGAAACAGATGAAAAGAAAATTTTTATTGCTGCAAGAAAAATGTGGGTATTACTCGAAAGTGTTTTTCTAATGATGCTTCATTCTAACGAAGAGTGTGCATTGGTAATTTTAAATTCAGGGCTATATATGAGACAGAGCTACATGACAAATTGCATAATAATTGTTATTCCCTGTTTATTTTTAGGCCAAGAAGACAGAGGAGGGTTAAAGTTTCTTGGTTGACATATACTTCTCACCTGCCATGGTTGTACCAAAGATGCAAATAAACCCAGGAACAGGACATTTCATTACTATTTACTTTGTGTTGTCAATGGAGAAGATTGTGACCCAGCATACCAGAATTTATTTTCCTTGTGCATTGTAAAATAAAACTTTCACACTGTTTTCATGGTGCATATCAAGTATACTGCAAAATGATTGTTTTCAAAAGTTTCATACTTTTTGCACACTTTTGTTCTTAAATGAGACATGTTGAGGATTGTATGTTGTGTCAAATTATAAGGTATACATGTAGCTGTCTTCATTCCATAAGCATTGGTTGACTTATACATAAATGTCATTTTCTTATTATTCTGTCGACAAAAAACAATGGGAATGCATTGTGTATGTGCACACATTCTAATCCAAAAATTAAAATCCTCACAAACAGATAACAGCTGCATTCTCAATAATAAGAAAAAAAGCACCAGGAACCAACAATAAAAAATTTCAATGTTTAAATTGGAAGGGAGACAACTCAAATGTTATGTACTATTTCTAAAGCCATTCATAGTGATAAAGAATTAATGTTATTCATACAATTTCTTCAATGTTTGCTGATAATGAGAACTGAACTTAACCCTTTGGGGTAACAGTTGAACTTTTCTCACCCATCAGACAACCATATCTCATTGTATGCCCGTCTGAGCTATTTCTGTCTCAGTACTAGTACATGTACATTTCAACTGTCTTCGCTGCTAACCATGTCTGACACAATCCGGCCTATGCAATCACAGAAGAAGGCTAGAAGCTTGAGACTTTGGATTGAAGAAAAGTGGTTGTACAACCTGTGTAACGATAACAAAGATGCTGATCAGCTGTGCAGTTACTGGACAGCTGATATGTGCCTTTCATTTTGCCTATGCATATTGATGGTGTTCTTATTTAGCAGCGCAAATTTGAAATTTCAAGCATCTATTTATTGTGTACTCGCCTAAGCAACCAGATTTTGTTGATTGTACAATGTCATGTATGCGCATAATTACAACAGACATTCAAGCTGGTATATAATAATGTGTTGTTGTTTACTTTCATTTCTTATCAACCATTTCCTTTCTCATTTAAGCTCACCAAAGGCTCACAGGTGAGAGCTTATCCACAATTTTAAGTCGAAGCCAAATTTTGACATGGAGTATCATTATTTCTTATTATGTACCCCCTTCCCTCCACCCCGAAAGAAGAGGTATCATATTATCTCTGGTGCTGATCCTGTTGGTGTCCGCATAGCTTATTTCTGATGGGATGTCTTGGAACAGTGTCTGGATTTTGACCAAACTTTCTCAGCCTATATACAGTCATGGTTGGAATATAGCTGAAAGAGTTGATTTAGATTTTGGTGACCTCGACCTAATTTTCTTTGCAAACGTCCCTTAAAACTGAAAAAAAAAAAAAAAAAAAAAAAAAAAACTCTTCCGCCACAATATATTCTGAATCTGTCAATGGAAAACTTACACAGAAACATTACTGAAAAGTTCACTAGGCCTACATGTTTGTGCTAATTTCAACTAAATTGCACAAACTAGACTGCTTAGTTAGATTTGGTCGGTTGGGGTGACATAGTTTTTCCTCAGAATATGTTTAAATTATTGGGCATCTCCAGACTCGTTTTAGCTCACCTTAGCCGTTAAGCTCACAAGGTGAGCTTATAGTGTACCCATGCTCCGGTGTCCGTTCGTCGACCATCCGCCTATAAACAGAAGCGTCTATAGGAAGGGGGAACCAATGTGTATATAAATAATCCAGGTCACGCATTTGTTGTTTCCCCTGAAATGCAAGCTATCTCAAGGTGGGATGCTCTGTAGAAACTTTTAAGCAAAATTGAAGCACAAAGATGAAATGAATATCGCAAAGTTGTGTATTAAACTTGTCCCGTGAATAAGTGATAATTAGGCTGATGTTATAGAACATAACATCATCACCCTGGTAATTAGCTCTCTTTGAAAGATTGAACAACTAGCCGCTAACCACTCCAGAAGAACCGTTGTAAGCCCCCCCCCCCCCCCCCCCACACACACACACACTGGAATTTTATCAGGATAGCATGCCCGTGTATTGAATACCCCATTACACCCCATTTTTGTATAGTAACACTAGGGTAAGCTCCAAAACATAGATTGCTGGTACTCGTTAGAAACCGCCTCGCCATCGTTAGAACCGCCTCGCCGAGGCGCCGTTCTAACGCGCACACATAATCTATGTTTTGAGGAAAAGTAAGGAAAATATCAAAACTTTTCCAATGAATTTTTTCAACTTTTACAAATGAAAAAAAAAAAAAAAAAAAAAATGGCGCATGGGCGTGTTTTCGTAATGTTTATATTTCTGACCGTTCAAATGGTGTGGCGAGATAGGACCCCTGACTGAGCCCTAACGGTCTCCCTACGACCGCCGTGCGATTCTGGTTCCCAAATCGTGCGATGACCGCACGATCATTGCAAGGTCTTCCTACGGTGCGCCTGTGATGCAATTACGACTTGTCTACGGGCTATCGATCTTGCGATACTTGGGCCTATTTATATATTTTAATAAAAGTGTAGTCTCGTTACAAAATCATAGAGGCTACATACTGCAGATCGTAGGAAGCCGTAGAATTAAGTAATCGTAGGAACATCGTAGGGTCACCCCGCGGAGACCGCACGAAAAAGCAAAAATCATATAGTGGCATCGTACGATCGTAGGCCAGAGGCATTTAATAGGAAGATTGTAAATCTCTCAGTTTCCGACATGTCCTCTTTACTTTAGTATAAAATTGCCGTTTTAGATTTTTTTCGCACTGACGAGTTTTTAGGAGGAAATAACTTTAATTGCTTCTGACTGTACCAGTTCCTGGGCATTGCTTAAGTTTTCCTTAAATGTTGCCGAATTATTGCCATAGTCACGGTCTTAAATATTGGTAGCAGAGCATTCAAACGAACAGAGCTTGTTTTGCATAAATGAATGTGCAATAAGTGCTGGAAATCCGGGATGGTGGTGGGAAGGGTGGTCCCTTTGAATTGTCTGGATAAATCCAAAACTGAAATTCATGATTCTATATCATTTTCTTGTAAATTACCTTTGAACAGCTACCTCATCATATTTCTTTCTATTCAGATTTGATTTGAGTCGGGACTGTGGTCTTTAATATTTGGTCACTGTATCCCTAACATATTTTTCAATCAACCCACTCTCCCACTTTTGTCAATTAGCAGGTGCCCGTGCACGTGAAGGGCATGTAATTGACCAGTTATTCTTCAGGCGTTTTAGAGGGCATTCGCCTTGTAAATGCAACCCGTTTAAGTATTGATCTGTTAACTTATAGATGATTGATAACTTCTAAGCGAGCAGATACGAAATCGATACAGCTAAACCTGTGACGCAAAACTTATTGATTACGTCATCATGACACCAGCGACTTCAAAATAAAAACATAGAGCTGTGTCAGTGTTTGGATTTAGTGTTTTAAACATCAAACGCGTTGTACATTTGGATTTATGTAAACCAAATAAGGTAACATATCATTTTAAAATTGCTCACAAGTGTTTTGATTTATTGCTTTTCTGTTTGTAGGGAGGGAATGACTGTATAAGCGGGTGGTTTGCTGAGCTTTTTGCTCCAATGCTTGACTCTTGTTGCCATTTTGAAAAAAAGTTCCATTTTTCAGAGGGGTCCTTTCGTAAATACTGGAACATAAAAATCCCCCAGAGCCTGGCCCAGAACCCTTGGTATCGTTTGAAGGCAGATACCCTGAACTTTTTAATGACCTGGGTGAGCCAATAGGAGCAATTTCACACGCTGAGATATTTACAATCAAAGATGAGCTTTGTTTCGACAGCCATTTCCAGTTTTTTGAATGGTGCATTTCGATGCATTTAGGGGCTTGAATCGATGTTTTATTATGATAAATAGATGCGATGATGTGTTGTAAAGTCACTTTGAATATTTTTAGCTTTGCAAAGATATCACAACATGACTTTGAATTGTGGAAAGAAAGGTGATGGTCTGTCGATTCAAGAAAGACCACAAAAATTTCGAACGTTTCTCTTGGTTACAAATGTTTGATAATATTCTTGCGCGGCTCCGTTGCTTTCCGACTATGTGACAGAGTTCTGAATTTTGACCTGCAGCCACACTACCAGAAACAGACCCATAGTGCGATGTGATGGACTAAAAGTCAGCCATATAGAGTTTCTGTAGTTTCTGTACCCCTCATCAAGGTATATACGATGTAATCCTAGATGCGCTATGATAAGCAGTCACCACGATCGAGATTGTTCATGTTGTTTGCTAGATATTTACCGCTATTTGACGGGGGTGTCAACAATTGATAAATTAAATTGATTGTGGTGAACTGTCTAGTCCCTATAGACGGGTTCGCTAGTTTTTAGTAAGCGCTTTATGTGACAAAACGCGTAATTGAGGGAGAGCAGTCGATCATGGGTACAATTTTCTTCATATTCAAAGTAAACACTGTGGACAAGTATTAGCTTTTTCAAAAAGCTTGCGGGCGTTTAGCCCTAGTTACAGGATGAAAGCTGACCCTATTCAACATATGTGCTTTAATTCCTGGTTCCTGGTGTGCAGAAAAAAATGGATAGTCAAATATTAGAACAAGTAAAAAAGAGAGCACAGGAAAAGACGCAGTTAAATTTAAAATCCCAATCCAGACACCAAGCGGGAAAGATGTAGACTTAACAAGGGCAAACATAATAGTTCAAAAGAAGGTTCAGGATGCCTGACCATGAAAATGTGACAACACACACGAAGAGCAAGATGACTAGCTCTTTCCCAGGAAGGTAGCCATCCGGCTTGCTTCAACTAAAAACAAATTAAGCGTATACAACAGAAGTCGACATACCAAACATACAACATATTAAAATAATCACAGTTCAGTCTGCCAAATACCTTGGTTTAACAATTGCAGATAATCTTGAATGGGGTCAACATGTTTCTGAAATTTCATGTAAAGCAACTAAGACATTGGGCTTTCTTCGACGCAATTTGGTCTTGGCATACTAAAGAAGTTGCATACAAATCATTGGTTAGCATAGATAGACCTTACTATGCTTCGCTTTTAATATCATCAGAAAAACTCCAAATAAATAAGTATCATTTTATCAAAATATATTGGGCTTCAAGATAGCAATGGTTTTATGACCATTCAAAATAAAACTTTTAAATGGCCCTTTTTTTTTATATATCAAAACAGTAATTTTGGATTATTTTTTTATCATCTTTCACAATAATAATGTTAACACATGGAATCAATTGCCATTATGTTCAATTCTTGGAACAGCTGATTTGGTTCCCCACTCATTATTCGCCATCTGTGGACTTGTGGATGAAGACGCGGAAACAATGATGGGTTCGGTCTAATTCCGAAATAATTCGTTCACGATCTTATTTTTTTCTTAGCATGTATTATGGTTGGTTCCCTACTCGTTTTTTCGCCAGGTACTGACTTATGATGATGCGGGAGTAACAGTGGGATCGGTCTAATTGCCGTCATTTCCGGATTGATGTGTGTTTGCATCAACGTATATACTATGTTTTACGCAAGCTAAACATAGTTGCACAGAAAAGATCTGGCAAGCCAAGGAAATCATGGGACGAAGTGTTGTTAGACGACAGAAAAAAGCTAGGAATGGATACTGCTGATCCTCAGAATCGCTCAGAGTGGAGAGGTCGTCTAAGGAGACTTGTCAAACAAGTCCAACCCTCAGTAGAGGACAACGGACTATAAAACGGATGATGATGATGACAAGTTGGCTTCTTTAAAAAGAAACCAATGAAAAGGTCAGCAGCCGTTTGTTATAAGAGATTCCTTTTGCTCTAGATTTCAGTGTTGTTAATTCTCTGGTTTGCAATTAATTTCGATTCTCATACGTTTCAGTTTCGTTTCCTATACATGAATGTCGTTTCTTGTTATGAACGCTTGACCAGTGTGTGTATCTGTCACTCAAAGCACTGACCAAAATTTCTGATGTTATGGAACCAAAGCCAATACTAAAGGGAACACGATTACAACCAATATGTCGATGTGTAGAAAACCATTTTGCAGTGCAGTCAATTTGTGACAGAGTTCTGAATTTTGACCTGCAGCCACACTACCAGAAGCAGACCCATGGGACCGATGTGATGGACTAAAAGTCAGCCATATAGAGTTCCTATAGTTTCTGTACCCCTCGTCAGGGTATCTACGATCTAAACCTAGATGCTCTATGATAAGCAGTCACCACGACCGAGACTGCTTACTAGATTTTACCGCTAGTTGACGGGGAGTGTCAAAAATGGATAAATTTAATTGATTGCGGTTAACTGTCTAGTCAGTATAGACGGGTTCACTAGTTTTTATTAAGCGCTTTATGTGACAAAACGCGTAATTGAGAGAGAGCAGTCGATCATGGGTAGAATTTTCTTCATATTCAAAGTAAACACTGTGGAAAAGGACCTTTTCCAATGATGATATAGACAACACCTACTCACTTCACAAAGTGTCGAGTTTCTAATTTGCATGTTACAAGCACTCCAGATGCCGCTAATACGTTGCACCAACGTATTCTATCAAGGGATGCTATCCCGTCACAATAGCGCTGGTACATAAGAGCTGCGTACTCCCCAGCTTAGCAAGCTGCATTCTGAAACCATCACAAGTACGAGGGGTGTTCTTTAATACTTGTCGTTTGCTTGATTACTTTTCCATTGGACTAACAATGAGAATGGTGTTTATATATGGTGAAAGCTTGATCTTTTCTGATAAGATTAGTATCAAAATTATTGCTCTCCCACGCACGACCCTATATTAGTCGCAATACAGGTTACAGTGATGACACTGCGTTGTTTTTCAGTAAAGCCTTTAAGATATGTAATTTCGATCACAGGTATAGAAAATGCTGTAACATTCGCAACACTATATACATGCCCGCTTTCATTTTACACATAAACTTTACATTCATATGTGCATCAGAAAACACTTTTGTAGCCTCGGAATGTATTCACCTTTACTTTATAGAATTATTGCCACGCGGCTTCGTGACGTCATAATAGTTTTAAATATACGCCATTTAAAATGATACGCCATTTAAGATAAATGCACATGCTACGCATTTCAATATAACACATTATTTTTACAATCTGCATTATGCTGTCAATCTGCAGTTGAGACTAAGAGCCAAAACCAAGGCCAATCCGGAACGAGGCAGGGCCAATCCGGAACGAGGCAGGGCCAAATCGGAACAGGGTAGGGCCAAATCGGAACAGAGGAGGGCCAGTTGGAAATTGCGGAGGGAGTAGTAGAATATGCTAGAAACGTGTTTTTCTAGTACAAATGAGATATCAATACAGTAGAATATTATATTTCATCAAAGAATGCATAATTATATGTTTAAATATTAAATCAAACAGGTATTCGTTAAATTATTTCCACATTTGAATGTATTATTCAAATATTTGAGAAAACATATCTTCAATTAGTATCCTGTTCATTAAAGAAGGAATTAATATATTCTTCAAATATTTGAGAAAACATATATTCTTCAAATGTTTTTCAAAATCACAAAACAACCATGAATCAAATACTCAATATATTCCTCAAATATTTACAAAAGTATATGTTCCTCAAATATTTGTAAAAAGTATATATCTCAAATATTTGAAAGAGTATATATTCCTCAAATATTTGAAAAAGTACATGTATATATCCCTCAAATATTGCGAAATCACGTTTTAATCATTAAATAAGGGTAGACATATTCTTCAAATATTTGATAAACATACATTGGGCAAAAATAATTTTAAAAGTATATATTCCACAAGTATTTGAAAAAAGTATTTGACCATCAAATATTTGCGAAATCACAGTTGGATCGTTGAATATAAGTAGACATATTCTTAAAATATTTGATAAACATACATTTGGCAATTAAATAATCTTAAATGTACAGCTTCACTCAAATCGTTAAAAGAGTATTTTCATCAAATAGTTGATATATATGTTCGCTCAACAACTAAAAATTTAAGGAGCTATTTAGTTTTTATCTCTCCCGCTTCAGGGTCGGAGTCATATTCTTTTTGCCCGTGTCGTATGTCTGTCTGTCTGTCTGTCTGTCTGTCACAAATCGTGTCTGCTTTATAACTTGAGAGCCGTTTAGATATCTTGGTGAAACTTCACACGATTATTAACCAACATGAGACAACGTGCAGAACACGAGAATCATAACAATTACTCTGGATTGTGTATTTTTGGAGTTAAGACCCTTTGAAGTGGAAAAAAGCAGAATTTGCATTCTAGTCGTGTCCGTTCTATCACTTGAGAACCGTTTAAGATATCTCAATTAAACTTCACATGATTATTAATTAACATAAGACGACCTGCAGAATACAAGAACCATAACTCTGGATTGTGTATTTTTGGAGTTATGGCCCTTTGAAATGGAAAATAGCAGAATTTGCATTCTAGTCGTGTCCGCTTTATAACTTTAGAGCCGTTTAAGATATCTTGTTTAAACTTCACAGGATTATTAATCAACGTAAGACGACCTGCAGAACATAAGAACCATAACTCTGGATTTTTAAACTTCTTGTCCTTTGAAATGGAATACAGCAGAATTTGCATTCTAGTCGTGTCCGCTCTATAACTTGAGAGCCGTTTAAGATATTCTGAGTAAACTTCACACGATTATTAATCAAAATCAGACGACCTACAAAACACAAGAACCATAACTCTGAATTGCTTATTTTTGGAGTTATGGCCCTTTGAAATGGGATAAAGCATATTTGCATTATAATCGTGCCCGCTCTGTCACTTGAAAACCATTTAAGATATTATAATGAAACTTCATAAATTTATTAATCAACACGAGACGATGCAGAGCACAAGAACCGTAACTCTGGTTTTTAGTTTTTCGAGTTGTGGCTTTTTGAAATTAGAAATAGCCAAACAGGCATTTAATTAAGTCTTATCCGATCTGTATCTTGAAAACGGTTAAAAACACCATAATGAAACTTCATAGGAATATCAACTAGCCTGAGACGATGTGCAGAGCACAAAAAAGCGTCACTATGGATAACAATTTTTCCAGATATGGCCCTCTGAAATGGGAAATAGCAGAATTTGCCTTTTTACTCTTGTCCGCTCTGTAACTTGAAAACTGTTTAAGATATTGTGATGAAACTTCATTGGATTACTAACAAACATAACATGATGTGCAGAACACAAAGTCCGTAACTTTGAATTGCATATGTATCGAGTTATGGCCCTTTGAAATAGAAAAAAAAACAACAGAATTTGCATTCTAGCTGAGTACACTCTGTAATATAAGAACCGTTTGAGATAGCTTCATTAAACTATACAGTAATATCAACCAGCATTTGACGATGTGCAGAATCCAAGAACTGTTACTCTGGGTTGTATGGTTTTAGAATTATGCCCCTTAAAGAGATGCCAGATAAATGATTTTGCATAGTAAGTTTTGTCCTCTCTAACTAGAAAACCCTTTAATATATGATGATGAATCTTTGAAGCATTTGTAGCATGATACGATATTGCAGAACTTAGGAACCATAACTCTGGATGGCATATTTTTGTAATGGTCCCTTAGAATGACACATTGCAGATTATACATTGTAATCAAATAATGGTGCCCTCCTTGTAACTTGACAACCGATACGGGGTCCAACTGGTTTTTTTCTTTTGCTCCGGAGTAAGTAAGTTATTCGGCGTCCAGGGATCTCCATCGTCGGGCAGCTTACTCAATCTGTGAGCCCTCGCTTTTTATTCATCATGATGTTTATCATGATTTATTTATTTGTTTGTTCTTGATGATTCATTCGGCTTACGATATGTATTTATGGTATAAGTACCTGATTGTTAATTTAGTTTTTTCCCTCCTCGGATTTTTGGAGTGAGAATCTTTTTCTGATTGCGCCTTTTCCTGATCGTTGCCTACTTGTATCTTTTCACAAGATTATTGACAATATAAGAAGACCATAGAACACAAGATTTGTAACGCTGGATTGCATATTTTAGTTATGGTGCTTTGAAATGGAAGATACTGATTTTTGCATTATATGTCTGTTCTGTAACTTGGAAACCAATATTGAATATGTTTGGACTTGGAAAGGGGGAGACATCAGTTTTCGTGTAGAAAACAATTTCTAGTTTATAATTGACCGTTTTATGCTGTTTTTTGCTAGTTATTCCAATTTCTAGTTTTATGTTGCATGACTTTGTGGTCACCCGAATATCATTTGGCTGTTCACTTAGTCCTCTGAATTTTACTTGCTCGTCCAAGCTCGCACTGTGGCCACCTTACCTTCAATAGCTGCCCACCCTGCTTTCCGTTATGATTGTTAAATGTTGGTAGCTATGAATAATATTTATTTTAACATAATGGTCCTTATTTCTTGTTTATATTTGTGTATAACAGATTTACAGTGATTGTAAAAGCTGAGGGCGAGGTTGGGTGCCTTTGAAACAAGTTTAAGCCCGTCAGTAATTTTATATTACTGATCGTTCCAAGGCGATACTTCTGTGGTGGTTCTATTTGTATTTTATTTTGGTGTTGAAATTTTGTGAAGTTTGCACCTTATGCAGCCTATTCGGAAATAGTTGCTCATTCGACTTACGATGTGTTTTCCTAGTATAAGTACCTGATTGCATCCATAAGGATGCATCCATAATCCACCTATACAAGCGGAAAGGAAATCCTCAAGTCTGTGACAATCACAGAGGCATCTCCCTCCTATCAATTGCTGGGAAGATACTTGCAAAAATTCTGTTGAATCGTCTGAATGTTCATCTTGATCAGACGGGACTTATCCCAGAAAGTCAATGTGGATTCAGAAAAGACAGAGGGACAATAGACATGATCTTCACAGCAAGACAGCTTCAGGAGAAATGCCAAGAACAGAATGTAGATCTATACATGACGTTTGTTGACCTCACCAAAGCTTTTGACACTGTAAGTCGTGATGGACTCTGGAAAATCATGGCCAAGTTTGGCTGTCCACCCAGATTCATAGCAATGGTGCGGCAGTTTCATGATGGCATGCAGGCACGTGTGCAAAATGATGGAGAGTTCTCTGAACCATTTGAAGTAACAAATGGGGTCAAACAAGGCTGTGTTCTGGCACCAACACTGTTCAGCATGATGTTTTCTGCCATGCTTATGGATGCTTTTCAGGACAGTGACACTGGTTTTCCAATCAGGTACCGTTTTGATGGCAACTTATTCAACCTCAGAAGGTTGCAAGCCAAAACTAAGGTCCAGACTGATGTGCTAGATGAGCTCCTCTATGCAGATGATATGGATGCCAGCACAGAGGCAAAAATGCAAAGAGCCATGGATCAAGTCTCACAGTCATGTGATAACTATGATCTCACAATCAGCACAAAAAAGACAGAGGTTGTACACCAACCAGCGCCCGGAAAGCCATATAATGAACCAACCATCACTGTGAATGGGCAAAAACTGAAAGTTGTTGACAAGTTCACCTACCTGGGAAGCACTCTCTCCAGAGCAGTGCATATTGATGATGAGATCACTGCCAGAATTGCAAAGGCTAGTGTGGCATTCGGACGACTCCGTGCAAATGTCTGGGAGCGAAATGGAATCAAGCTTGACACCAAGCTGAAAGTCTACAAGGCTGTGGTACTGCCAACCCTCTTGTATGCATGTGAGACCTGGACAGTATACCAACGCCATGCAAAGAGACTTAACCATTTCCACTTAAGCTGTTTGAGAAAGTTGTTAAAAATCAAATGGCAGGACAAGATTCCAGACACAGAGGTCCTGACGAAAGCAGGGATGCAAAGCATGCATACAGTCTTAAAGCTAGCACAGCTAAGATGGACTGGCCATGTTATAAGAATGCCTGATGCGCGACTTCCAAAGAAAGTTTTCTATGGAGAACTACAGGAGGGAAAGCGCTCTCAAGGTGGCCAGAAGAAACGCTACAAAGACACCCTCAAAGCCTCTCTGAAGGATTTCGAAATACCAATGGGGTCCTGGGAACAGACTGCACAGGAGCGATCAAAGTGGCGAGGTCTCATCAACAAAGGAGCAGCTCTTTATGAAAAGAAGAGAATCTGTGAAGCTGAAAGAAAGCGAAGAGAGCGCAAAGCCAAAACAAATGTGCCACCATCAGACTCTATGACATTGACTTGCTCTACTTGCAACCGACAGTTTAGAGCCAGAATTGGCCTAGTCAGCCATCAAAGAACTCACCAACACACATCAGCACTATTCAAGAAATAATGATGGTCTTTCTCATTAGTGAGAGACGAACTATCACCTGATTGTTAATTTAGTTTTTCCCATCTCGGTTATTGGAGTGGAAATTTCTGTCTGATTGCACCATTTCCTTATCATAGCCTACTTTTACCTGTGCAATACTAGACTTGGTACGTTATCTGTGTTAAACATATAGCTATCTCAATTATTTCAAACAGGATATATTTTAACTACCATCTGATTTCAAAAAATAATTCAAATAATCGGAAATGTACATGTAAGTCACATGTACATTGAAACGCTTTCTCCTTTACTCCCTCTCGCGTGTACGTGCATGTACAAATGCTTAAAAAATAAGTATTCCTAACTCCATTATCAAACATTAAGTATGTGTGTTAGTGCATAACAGAAAATAGACAGAACAATGATGTAATAAAACGATAGATAGATCGTTCCAAGGCGATGTTTCTGTTTTGGTTATTATATAATGGTTTAGTTTTGGTGTTTCGTTTTTGTGTTATTTGCATCTCTTTTGTTCGTTTTCGTGTATTTAGCTAACTCCGGGTAACTGAGTAGCCATCCATATGTTCTCTTTGTATTAGTACCTGATTGTCAATTTAGTTTTTCCCACCTCGGCTTCTGGCATACTGACCCAGTCCCGAGAACGCCAATATCTGCCATCAGCTATAACAGGAAATACAAGAAAACAATATTCTCTACAGCAATGAATTGGAATCACATACTCGTTTTTCCAAACTCATAAGCTTCAATATACATGTACATACAATGGGAAAAGTTTTGAAAAAAATCAACTATCGGGAACCAGACAGTCTAAAGCTCTGAGATATTTGATATTTAGTATGGTTTTTGTCACGCCGTAAGGTTATTACTCGGTGCGTCCGTCCCAGCGTGCGTGCCTCCTTTCTCACTTTCTAACATGAATATATCTAAGGACACTGGGCCAATTTTTAAATTTAATCTGAATAAAAATAAAAACGGAGATCCTTTAAGAGCAGCGAGGATATTAAAGAGAATGGAGATGGGCCATACCGCGGTTTCGGCTACTGAAGCCTCTTCAATGACCCTTCAGATTTGGCAACATGGAGCCAAAATGAATTATTGTTATTTAGTAAAGTAATAATAATTGAGAGAGCGGAATGGTTGCATTTGGTTTAGGGCCGATTGGGATCAGAACTCTGGAATACCACCCATAGACTTACAATGGCCCAAATAAAGAACATCAGCTTCTCTAAATCCGCAATGCATAGAGTTTTAGATTATTTTTGTAGCATTATATAATAATCTTCTTTATAAATCCTGACAACCACGCCCCTGGGGTCCTTACATAAAAAATTCACAAAGCTTGTATACGTAGTATGCAACAGGCGTATGTGGAGCTGTGCATAAATCAAGTCAATCATGACATTGGGGTCCAAAATGTCCCCACTTTCGGGTCATTGGCTCCCATATACATTCAATTGAAAATACAAAAACTTCATCTCTGAAACTACAAGGCCCAGAGCTTTTAATGTGGCCATTAGTCCGTTCTTAAAATCCTGCAACAGTGCCCCATTTGGGTCTTTACAGGCCACACCTAGAAGGCGTATTTTCTGCCATATGCTAATTATTGGCAACACATGAAAACTTCTGTCTCTGAAACACACACACACACACACACACACACACACACACACACACACACACGTTTTAACTAACGTAAGCCGAAGGCTCACAAGGTGAGCTCTTAGAATGGGACGCCAGCAGGTGTATGTGGGTCTGTGCGTGTGTCTGTCTGTCCACAGTTTCAAACATGTATATCTCGGAGACGAGAAGGCCAATCACAATTAAACTTGATCAGAAGCACATTTGTGGTGGGGGATCGTCTGAACCAGGTTTCGATGTAGGAGGATTGAAATTCTGGTTTTAATGGCAACATATACTTCCAATAGAGTCAACACCCTTGTTCCTACATTTTTGATTGGATCTTATTTATTCTTGCAGTTAACGATAGCAACCATAATATCTCCAACGAGTTCGAATTCCGACCAGATTCCATCACGGACTACGGAGTCAGCTGCCCTTGTGCGTTTTGAAAACTCCCAATAGACTTATAATGGGGAAAGTGATGTAAACACATTTTCTCGGCTATTTTGAATCAAATCTTTTTCAGACTTGCAGGTAACAAGGACAACCACAACAAGGACAACCACAATATCTCTGATCAGTTCGATATTCGACCAGATCCCACTGCTGATTGCTGAGTTAGCTGCCCTTGACATTCTGAAAAATTGATATTTAGTGTTGCCAGCACTCCGGTGCCCTCTTTTTTGATTGGATCTTCGTTATTTATGTAACGTGGAAAAGTATAAGACCTTGGATGATTTCGAAATTCGACCAGATCACATGAATGGTTGCAGAGGTAGCTGCCTTTGAATGTCTGAAAATGATATTTAGTGTTGTCAACACTCTAGCCCCTACATGTTTGATTGGATCTTCATAATTCTTGTTGGCAGAAGCGTGGAAAACCATAATATCTAGCATAAGTTCGAATTCGACCATATTTGTTCGTTTTCATATCGAACGGACGCCGGCTCGAGTAATATTCGATAAGCTTACCATTTGAGGAAACCTAAACAAAATATAGAAGATATCAAAGCTCTAGACCGTCTGGCCCAGAGAAGATGTTTTTATACGTTTTCCCATTGTAGGTATATGGGAGCCTATGAGTTTGGCAATATTTGATTACAATACATTGTTACAAGCAAAATATATATATGGTTAAGAGAATCTGGTTAAGAGAAGATTCATGTATTTCATATTATAAGCTGATGGCAGATAATGACGTTTTATGGATCCCTGGGGCACGGTTGGCCTGACTAATAAAGAGGATTTATAATGGCCCCAATTCAATTTTACATTACTGATCGTTTCAAGGCGATACATCGGTTGTGGTTCAAATTGTTGTATGTTTTGGTGTTTGACTTTTTTGTGATGTTTGCACCATATGTACGTTTTCATTACAACATTCTCAATACCAGAGGAGCGCTCCCCTGATATAAAAAAAATCTTCCTTTTATAAGAAGAACTTAAAATCATCCCAGAGCCAACGTCAACACAAAACATTTTCATATCAGTTGTTTAAAATTAACGATGTCGTTAGTTAACGATTCGTTAAAATTTCAAATGGCAATATACAAATACTCGTACAGTTAGTTTTTGTTGAAAGGGTTAGGGTTAGAACTGATTGGCCACCTATCGGGAAACAGCTGCTCACTCGGCTATCGATATGTTCTCTTATTATTCGCACCTGATTGTCAATTTAGTTTTTTCCCCATCTCGGTTTTCGGAGAGGTTGTGCCATTTTATGTCTATTGCATAGTTTACCTTACAATACATTGCTAAACATGAAAATAAAAGCTCATGGGCCTTGAGGTTTCAGAGATTTGTTTATGTTTCCCAGTGTAAATCAGTTGAAGCTATTTGTTGCCACGGAGACCAGCGAGTTCTGATCCAACCTGACAACAACAACAAAAACAACAACAACAACAACAACAATAATAATAATAATAATAATAATAATAATAAATAATAATAATAATAATGATAAAAACCTTTTCGCCAGACCAAATCATCATAGCCAATTTTAAGGAAAGTTTCTGAGCGGTTTTATAGGATTTAGCAATTTTGAATTTGTGGACAGACGGACGTAAAGACGACAGACATACGCCGCATTGTGGTACACTATACTCTCGCATGAACAGCCTGTGGCTCAGCAGAGCAAACTAGAATATGGTTTGATACGGGTGTATCTCGTTTTTGTTAAGAGCCCAGAGAGATGTTTTAACCTGTACAAAGAGCCTTCCTTTACACATGTGTACATAGTTTTCACAGTGCGACTATGCTCATTGTCTGGGCCCAGCACTTTTTTGGAAGATGAAGATGAATGACACGAGATCATTTGTTGTTTTGGGCTTCTGACGTAATTGAACAGTGTAATCACAAATGACTACTACAGAATTGAAATTTTGTAATTATAAACAAAGAGTTTTTAATACTTTCTATATAGCTAAAACGCAATATTATGCCAGTTGATCTGCTGTCTTTTTATTTTCGAATTTGCTTAAGCCATGTTTTTCCACGTCGCGGCTCACTGAAACGAATCATTCCCACAATTTGTAAGGAGTAGCCTTACAATATAAAAGACAACATTGTTGAATTCTGTAATGAGTAAACACCGATGCCAGTACAACCTGAGCATTGTATAATAGTAGTCAATCTTGACCTGACCTTTTGGTCCGATAAATTGTTTTACGATTCTTCAAAAGATTAATGACTTTGAATTGATTTGGAAATACTAACAACTGTCTTATACAATGAATTAGAAATCACTAGAACTTGCCGACCAAGAAAATTCTTAATGTATGTCTCTTATTAGTATGAAAATGAGTGTCCCCTGATACTAGGTATCATTAAAAAAACTTTTAACCAAGTAAATGATATTGAATTGAAGATTAATCCAAAGTTATGACTCTTAGCATCCATATTCATTAAAAGATTGACTCAGTTTTTCCAACTGCTCTGCACAAAACACGCCTTTGACGTAGCCGGCAAATCGGAGCAAGATAATGTGACGGGTCTGTGACAATTTAAAGAGAATATTATATTTGACTCTATGCCAGTCTAACATACGGTTCTCAATTTATTAATGTTGAAATGCATGACAAAATGAAATGACAGTGTAGAATTTACAATATATATATATAGATCTATATGACTTACAATCGCACGACATTCGTATGAACGTCGCGCGTTTTGTTATATGTGTGGTGAACTATTCGCCAACTATTAACGAAATACATTTTAAGTTATAATCATGTTTTACCATTTCATGCGAATTTATTTGCCACGAACCTCTTGCTCAACAGTCGTACGACATTCGTGCGAGAGTCGCGAACCTGCGACATTGTGGCGAATCTACAATGCGACAAATTCACGACGGTCGACATGCGAAACTAAGCGATATTCGTGCGAATGTCGTAAGACACTCACAAATGTCTCACAACTGTCGTGCGATATTTGTAAGACATATTTGCAAAATAAATGCGAATAATTTGGCCCGAATCGCACGAAATTGTCGCATAAATGTCCATTCAATGAGACTGCAACATGAAAATCGCGTGTCGCGAAACAGTTGCGAACTAGTCTTCAGTTGTCGCATTCCAGTGAGATAGTGACTTTCATTTAATTTCACATATTCCTCATGAAAAAAACGGTAACACGTATTTGTTCATGTTCCAGTCATGCCCCTATTCTAAGTTGTCACTGTGAAAACAAAATTGTGAAAACAAAATTGGAAAATCTTGTGTGCAAGATTTCTCTAAAGTATTTGAGCTAGAATATTCATATTTGGCAGACTGGTATATCACCTGATTAATTCAGGTGGATTAATTTATGTGATCTTTACTTTAACTTTTGAAAAAAGTTACAGAATTTTGAAAATAGATTGATATATCTACTTTTCGGTGAAATTTGAAACTTTTAAGGCAACGGTGAACGCTAAGATTGTGGAATTACAGATACAGACTTCTCATTGAAAAAAAATTGACCAGTATTTTGTCATGTCCGAGTCATTCCCTTTTCTTAGTTTACACCTTTGAAATCAAAATTTGAAAATATTGTGTGCAAGATATCTCATAATGTATGTATTGGGGCTTCAGTGCTCATATTTGGTATACTGTTTTGCACTGAGGAATAGATCACCTGATTGACTTTTGAGACGTTTCTGTCCATTTTAACTTTTGTGTAAAAAGCTCACATTGATCGAGGTCAAACCCCTGGCATTCTAGCAGCTACACCGGGATATGAAAATCCATGTTGTTAAAAATGTCCCATTTTGTCCAAAGCATGTATATTTATGCTTGTAGAAGCCTTCTTGGTATCAGTTTTGGTCTTACAAATACCTTATAAACTGTTGTTTTTGTACTATTGCAAAACATTTGTATTGCTTCAAATGTCAGCTTATACAATTCTTCCTGATCTTAATGTTGAATAAGTATTATGCGTTATTAAGTGAAGACACGATCACGCAATCCATCTATTTGCTGTCATATCGTATTCTTGTTCAGATTTCTTTAGTATGTATTAACATGCAACTTCAGATACTTTATGTCTACCGCCTTTTGTTATTTTGAGGATGATACCAAACCCGTCTGCGAAGTTGCACAACACCTGTGTTGTGCGCAAAAGGAAAACAGTATCTATTTTCCTTTGAAGTCATAATTGCTAACACTGACTAAGCTTAAACTAAAACAAAAAGCGATTTATCCATGTGATGAAACCTAGGATAACGATTGATAAACCTGGTAGATCTATATGTCCGTTAAACCTGGTTTATGTGCGATAAACCTGGTTTAACAACTGTTATCATAGGTTTGGCAGTAAAACCTAGTATATGTCCGTTAAACCTGGTTTAAGTGAGAAAACTTAGGATAACGATCGAGAAACCTAGTATATGTCCGTTAAACCTGGTTTATGTCCGTTAAACCTGGTTTATGTCCGTTATCGTAGGTTTTTCTGCCAAAACCTATGATATCAGTCCATAAACCTGGTTTAACGTCATATTCTTTAATATAGTAGGCAAGCCAAATGCACAATAATTCGAAAAACCTATCCTACGCCTAGCTTTAAGGAAGGAAACCTATCCTTCGTCACGTGATTACATATACCAGGTTTCTCGATTTTTCATTGGTTCTAGCCTAGATATCGCCGAAAACGTTAAACCTGGTTTCTATGAATCCGATTGGCTAGCTATCTGTTCGGGAAATCTGCGTCATATTTGAGCCGCCTCGTGGGAAAACCAAACCAACAATTTGCATAGGCGAAAACAAAGGCGCAGATCAGCTTCACAGTAACTGCGAAGCCGATCAGCGCATTTGTTTTCACTACTCGGATAGTACATTTCCTCTCCTTCCTAAGTCAAAAATTTCAAGCTTCTAGCTCTTTTCTTTGCTTGTACAGGTCGGTTTGTGTCGGACATGTTCGGAAACCACATTGTTGGTTTTCCCACGAGGCGGCTCAATTTTTGTTTTTGTCCCCCTGAGCTAGCCCAGGTAATCTCCGGTAATTTTAACAGGAGCCGCGTAATTTACACCGTATCGAAATTTATTTATTTATTTATTTACAGTGGTGTTATGGCTAAAAACCCAAATTAGCCGTTTTAACGGCTAATTTGTTAACGGCTAATTGTAAAATTTCGCGGCGAAATTGTGTGAAAAATAAAAGTCAGCGCGGAATTTCGCCGCGAAATTCCGCCGCGAAATATCATTCCGCCGCGAAATCCGATATTTCGCGGCGAAACACGGCGATATATATACCTGTCATTACGCATAAAAATCAATTGACCGGTGTTTCGCTGTGTTTCGCGGCGAAAAATATTTTTTTTGTTTAAATTTAATTTTAATTTGGAAGTTTTGTTTCATTTCAAGTCGTATCAATATTATGTTTTCGTTTTAATTTTGTATGATTATCGTTTTTGTCCCCCCGACAGTCACAAAAGTTTTATTGTTTAAATTTCGTTTTAATTTGTATGCATTTATTTCTTTTCAAGTCGTATAAATATTTTGTTTTCTTTTCAATTTTGTATAATAATCATTTTAGTTACGTGTTTTATTTGTGTCTTAACTGCTTTGAAGTTTCTGAGACCATGATTATCGGTTTTGTGTTTATTTTCATGCTTCTTTTTTCGATAAATCAGACTTACTCGATAATATTAGATCCTATTATCTAGCTTAATTGACAAAATAAAAGCTTATAGCGGCGTAAGCAATTTTCATGGGATGATTGCCCACAGATTTGTTTGTTTGTATTGTGGCTGAACGTCCCAGTCACCAATTTTTCAGTCATGTCTGGACGAAGCTACCGTTTCTTGGGTATTAAGTAGTACTGTGGGTAGTTAATGTGCCTTGTTCAAGGACACAACACGGTGTCGACAGTGCGGATCGAACTCAGGACCTCTCGATTCGGAGTCTGAGTCTGATGCACTACAGCTATGCCACAGCGATCCCAACCCACAGATTTATACAAGTCTTTGGATTCAACATGATGAAGCAATCGGCTTCAGCTCTTCTTTAGACATTTAATCGCCTGTGGTTATGACACTGCTAAAAGCATAAGTGAATTATCGATTACGTCAAGTGCACGCCGTTTCGTTGAAATCAATTTAGTCGAGACGACATTTGGTCGCATACGACCTTCACCGGGTCGATACGATATTCGGTCAAATACGAGCAATACAGCAACGTACATGTATAAAACTGTGTCGAAATTGTCAATAATTGACAAGGTTCTTTTGCTAACCTATTTGAGTTAAACAGCGTGTTGTGTGCCTTCCAAAATCTACATGTACGGATGGCTTGGAACACGTACATGCATGTCGATTGTCAAAACCACAATGTATACAAGGCACAATACACTAGAAAAAGGGAGGATACTGTGTTTAAAACAAATTATTGTAGTTCATACTTGTACACTAATTTTGTGTAAAAAATGGGTCATATGAAGTTTTCAGTTAATTTCGGAACACATATACAGTAAGGGCCACGAGTACGCTCCGCATTCGCATAAATCGATGGTGAATATATTAATTAGAACAAAGTTGAGCGCAGAAGCCTAGTGGTGGATTGTAGGAATTGACAGGAATCAAAATGTCCTGTGCTCGATTCCTATATTCATTGGGTTTCGTACTTGAGCAAAACCGGTATACATGTATTACCCTGAAAGTTTTGTCGCCATGGGACACAAACATTGTTGACTGTTAAACTGAACTCAGGATGATCTTCGCTAGTGGTACTTTTACAAGGAAAGTACAATGTATAAATCGATATGATTGCGATTAGCCTTGTGCTGGCATTCATAGAGGGTGATCAGAGGGGTAACCAGCAAGCCCAAATGTCAATATATGTCGTTTTTTGTTTTGTCGTTTTTACAAGGTTGAGCTCGAATTCAGTTATCGTAGTTCACACCTTAAACGCTATAAAGCGAAGCAATTATTGAGGAAAATGTTCAAAAATGAAAGCAAGGAATCTAACTGTTTATTGAGCAATACCCTTTAGACAATGTTTGTGCTACAAAACACGGAACAAAGTAGATGGCCCCTGCCCATTGGGACCTAAAGAAATATACGGACTGTTTGTGCCTCCAGACAAAGCTTATACGCTATTTACTGATCATCTGATAACTGGTTTACCGCTCAGGTCTGTGCCTGCATAGGAAAACGGTTTCAAGTCAAACTACCAATACATATAAGCAGTATTGACTTAGAGGGATGGTTATATTTCAAATACTTGTTGGATATCATGACGTCTCATAAAATGGAGGCAGCGTCCCGACATGACCACTGCTGTTGATTGGGACGTAAAGCATCTATTCAAACAAACAAACAAAGTTATATTCAACGAGCAGGCTCAGTACATTTTAGATATTTTCGTCTATCCGTGGTTTTGCTATTGTACCATGTAATGTGAATGGAAAAGTCGCATTATGCACGTTTTTCATTTCTATACATGTATAATCGTAAATACTATTAATGTGCACGTAAATCACGATCTATACTAGGAACAGATGAATCATAGTGTGATCATTAAATTAAAAATAAATAATTTTATGTTAACATTTACAGGTATTTCACCGTGTTTCGCGGCGAAATAGGATATTTAAACTTACCTGTTATAAACGTTAAAAAACGAATTTCGCCGCGAAACACGGCGAAATTTCACCGCGAAAATCGGATTTTCGCGGCGAAAAAATTAATCGATTAAACGTTTAAATTTTCCCTTCGCCGCGAAAAATAACAAGTGATCAGCGCGAACTGTGCAAAAGTGGGTTTTTAGCCATAACACCACTGTATTCATTTATTTATTTATTTATTTATTTATTTATTTATTTATTTATTTATTTATTTATTTATTTATTTATTTGTTCTTTCTTTCTTTCTTTCTTTCTTTCAAAGAGTTCATTGATATATTTTGTAAAGAATTCGCAGGGACAAGCACATTGACCAATCAGATTGTGAGAAACTTGGTTTAACGAAACACGTGACATATTTACCTGGATGAACGATCCGACCAATGGAATACCGAAAAACTTGTGATATGAAAACACGTGACCTGGGAGAAAAACCTATGCTCGGGATAGGTTTATGGAAACCTATCCTCCGCACAGGTTTAGGGAAGGAAACCTATCCGGAGGACAGGTTTAACAGAATGAGTGTGCATTTGGGCCAATGGAATACCGAGAAACTTGTGATATGAAAACACGTGACCTGGGAGAAAAACCTATGCTCGGGATAGGTTTATGGAAACCTATCCTCCGCACAGGTTTAGGGAAGGAAACCTATCCTCCGCACAGGTTTAGGGAAGGAAACCTATCCGGAGGACAGGTTTAACGGAATTAGTGTGCATTTGGCTTGCAGCCTAACTAGAGATTTTATGAAAGGGTTGTTAAACCAGGTTTAACACTTTTTTACCTGTGATATCGCAAGTTTTAAGTAAAACTTATGATAACAGTCCATAAACCAGGTTTAACGCACATATACCAGGTTTAACGCACATAAACCAGGTTTAACGGACATAAACCAGGTTTAACGGACATATACTAGGTTTATGGGTCGTTATCCTAAGTTTCATTACATAAACCAGGTTTAACGGACATAAACCAGGTTTAACAGACATATACTAGGTTTCTCGATTGTTATCCTAAGTTTCATTATATAAACCAGGTTTAACGGACATATACTAGGTTTCACAAAGAGAAACCTGGTATAACGATCGAAAACATAGGTTTAGGGAAGAAAACCTAGGATAACGATCGAGAAACCTGGTATATGTCCGTTAAACCTGGTTTATGTCCGTTAAACCTGATTTATGTAATGAAACTTAGGATAACGATCGAGAAACCTAGTATATGTCCGTTAAACCTGGTTTATGTCCGTTAAACCTGGTTTATGTAATAGATAAACCAGGTTTTACGGACATATCCTAGGTTTCCCGAATTAGTGTGCATTTGGCTTGCCATAGACAGTAATCAAAGCAAAAATGTCCATGGATATTAACTTGCAAACAGATTGGGGCCTGTCCAATGAATCTTCCATGCTTTCTTTCTTCCAGACAAAACTGCAGTAGTCATAGATTCGATCCAGGGCTTCTACATCTTTTTGGGTGTGGTTTACGACATACCATGTCACATACGGCACTAGCTGTTAGTAAGTTTCAAAACCAGACAAAACAACAGCTAATCCAGTTTTAGGTCAGGAATAGAGTAGGACAAGAAATAATATCAGGGTAACTAGCTCTTTTCCAGAAAGGTAGCTACCGTGAACTTGATGAAATACCATTTTGTCGTGTCACTTGGGATGTCATGACATCCAAGAAAAGAACTAAGGTTAGTTTGACTTAACCAGGCTCAGACTTTAATTATCTACTGTTTGTTTGTTTTAAGGTTTAATGTCCCAATCAACATTTTTTTTCGAGACGCAGTCACCTTTTCCTAGGTATCAACCAGTTAACGTACCTTGCTCAAGACACAACACGGTGCCGGTAGAAGGGATCGAACCCAGAACCTCTCGATTCGAATTCCGATGCTGTACCACTAGGGCAAGTCGCTCTGGACTTTATTTGTTAAGCGGTTAGCAAGGGATGAGATGGTCAGCCAGTAGGAAATAACCTTTGAATGGTCACACATTTTCTCACAGCCCCGATAGACGGGGCTCCGTCACAGTGAAGCTGAAATAGACTTGCTGACCGTTACTTCTGTAGTTGTTCTATTTGTCCTATGTTTTATTCAGATTTTCGCAGTTTGTTTCAATGTACCTTTTCATACATGTATTTGGCTAGCGCTATTGAGTGACCAACTTTGGAGAAAATGATGCTCAATCAGCTTACGATATATTCCTATTACTTACCTTTACCTTTTGAAACGGACGCTGAAACATTGTTGACTGGGACGTTAAGCCTCAATACAAAGAAAGGCAAAACTTAATAAACAGTATACAGCAACCAGTTACAGCATTTATTTGTAACGTGACAAACACGCATGGACGTGTTCGAAAATGCGTTTTCTCATGCATATCTTGATTACTGGAATGTGCCACAGTTTTGTGTCACGTTAGTTCCATGTTCATTAAGTATATATGACTCTTTACACATTTTGCGCGATCAGTTAATATCCTGACCAGTCGTTTCAATAACAGGTCTCCCAGATGCAGATTACAAGTATATAGTGCACATTTCTTCCACAGCTGACAGACATATACTTTATTCATTGCTATATAAAAGTGGGATTCAAGGGGATATAAATTCCACGGACGTGTTTTGGTTTCCTGATGTAGAAACAAACACCTTCGATCAGACTTATACACGTATACGATTTAGATTAGAAACCATGAACACTGTGAATTCATACAAAATGCATTTAGCTCATAGGCGTTGTGAGTGTAGCATTTAATTTTAGAGACGATGACCATTTATTTGCAATACAGGATACCTTCACTTGAAACTTGGCGTTAATGAGAAATAAATCCAGTGGTTTATGGTTTTCTTTGATTAAAGGAAAACAAGCTTGGTGGTCGTCTGTACGCAGGAAATGAAACGAATTATAATGACCGAATCTAATTGCTCGTATGGTTCTCTCTATACAATAAAAGACTGAAGACTAGGGTTTTACATAATGTGATTTTAATTTTGTTCTCTTCAGATGTCGATTCAACATGTAGTCCAACGTTTCAGTTCATTTTGTCTGTGGTTTTCTTTCTTTCTTTCTTTCTTTCTTTCTTTCTTTCTTTCTTTCTTTCTTTCTTTATTTATTCATTTATTTTCATCCGTAAAACATCTCTACATATATATGTATATAATGTAAACAGAGAAATGGTATCCCTAAATGATTTTTTTTGTTAAATGCCGAAAGTATTCATATGGCTCATAGGAAGACAATATCTGCATCAAATTTCTCATAATCGGAAACGTTGCACTGCGAGGTTCAAATCGAAACAAGCAGACTCAAACGAGGATCAAAGATTTGGCAGTTATTTTACCCTACCGAAGCCATTTTCATTTGCAGTATTTGACCCCGGATGCACATTTGAATCCCCTATTTTTACTTAATTAGACCCATAATAAGCCTTCAGTGTGTATTTGCTATCATGGATGTTAACAGGCATAAAATTGAAACTATGCTGCAGGTATTCAGTAAATGAACAAGTTATTAAGAATCGCATAATGAACAAGAACATAGTGCTTTGGGCTTTACTCACAATGACGTAGTTTGTATAAAAAGCGGGGGTTTTAATTCGGTGTGCCGTATGGTAGGAGAAGAGCATTATAACCCGAGTCTGTGAATTCGAAAACAAAAATACGTTTGTTCCCGATAACAAAAATAAGTTTATTTCCAATAAAGGTATGCGAAAATTGATGCTACGCTTTATCTGTTAATCTTAAGCTGTGGGTTGCTACTTTTCGAGTGTACCGCAACGTTTGACGTTAGGTAAATGTTTTTCTCGCCTTTCGTTCGTTTAGAAAGTAAGAATAAAGGGACCAGGAATCGATGCAATTTAATTTAAAGTCCCAACATAGAGTCTGTTCTATTTCAAAGGGCCATCATAACTCGATAAATATGCAATCCAGAGTTACGGACCTTGTGTTCGGCACATCATTTTATGTTTGTTAGTAATCCAATGAAGTTTCATCACAATATCTTGAAAACTAACAGTTTTCAAGTTACAGAGCGGACAAGAGTAAAAAGGCAAATTCTGCTATGTCCCATTTCAAAGGGCCATATCTCGAAAAATTGTTATCCAGAGTCACACTTTTTTATGCTCTGCACATCGCCTCATGCTGGTTGAGATTCCTATGAAGTTTCATCACGGTGGTTTTAACCGTTTTCAAGATACAGAACGGACAAGACTTTAATGCGTGTTTGGCTATTTCTAATTTCAAAGAGCCACAACTCGAAAAAAAATGAAAGCCAGAGTTACGGTTCATGTGCTCTGCCTCGTCTCGTGTTGATTAATAAATTTATGAACTTTCATCATAATATCTTAAACGGTTTTCAAGTTACAGAGCGGGCAGGATTAGAATACAAATTCTGCTATATTCATTTTCAAAGGGCCATAACTCCAAACATAAGCAATTCAGAGCAATTCAGAGTTATGGTTCTTGTGTTCTGCAGGTGGTCTGATATTGATCAATAATCATGCGAAGTTTACTCAGAATATCTTAAACGGCTCTCACGTTATAGAGCGGACACGACTAGAATGCAAATTCTGCTAGTTTCCATTTCAAAGGACAAGAATTTTCAAAAATCCAGAGTTATGGTTCTTGTGTTCTGCAGATCGTCTCATGTTGATTAATAATCCTGTGAATTCAAATAAAAGTGAGATACTTTAAGAGCCGCAGAGAGCATATTAATGAGAATAGGGATGGGCCATACCGCGGTTTCGGCCTCTTCAGTGACCCTATAGATTTCGCAACATGGAGCCAAAGGGAATTACTGTAATTTTGCAAGTTCAAATCGAAACAAGCAGACTCAAACGAGGATCAAAGATTTGGCAGTTATTTTACCCTACCGAAGCCATTTTCATTTGCAGTATTTGACCCCGGATGCACATTTGAATCCCCTATTTTTACTTAATTAGACCCATAATAAGCCTTCAGTGTGTATTTGCTATCATGGATGTTAACAGGCATAAAATTAAAACTATGCTGCAGGTATTCAGTAAATGAACAAGTTATTAAGAATCGCATAATGAACAAGAACATAGTGCTTTGGGCTTTACTCACAATGACGTAGTTTGTATAAAAAGCGGGGGTTTTAATTCGGTGTGCCGTATGGTAGGAGAAGAGCATTATAACCCGAGTCTGTGAATTCGAAAACAAAAATACGTTTGTTCCCGATAACAAAAATAAGTTTATTTCCAATAAAGGTATGCGAAAATTGATGCTACGCTTTATCTGTTAATCTTAAGCTGTGGGTTGCTACTTTTCGAGTGTACCGCAACGTTTGACGTTAGGTAAATGTTTTTCTCGCCTTTCGTTCGTTTAGAAAGTAAGAATAAAGGGACCAGGAATCGATGCAATTTAATTTAAAGTCCCAACATAGAGTCTGTTCTATTTCAAAGGGCCATCATAACTCGATAAATATGCAATCCAGAGTTACGGACCTTGTGTTCGGCACATCATTTTATGTTTGTTAGTAATCCAATGAAGTTTCATCACAATATCTTGAAAACTAACAGTTTTCAAGTTACAGAGCGGACAAGAGTAAAAAGGCAAATTCTGCTATGTCCCATTTCAAAGGGCCATATCTCGAAAAATTGTTATCCAGAGTCACACTTTTTTATGCTCTGCACATCGCCTCATGCTGGTTGAGATTCCTATGAAGTTTCATCACGGTGGTTTTAACCGTTTTCAAGATACAGAACGGACAAGACTTTAATGCGTGTTTGGCTATTTCTAATTTCAAAGAGCCACAACTCGAAAAAAAATGAAAGCCAGAGTTACGGTTCATGTGCTCTGCCTCGTCTCGTGTTGATTAATAAATTTATGAACTTTCATCATAATATCTTAAACGGTTTTCAAGTTACAGAGCGGGCAGGATTAGAATACAAATTCTGCTATATTCATTTTCAAAGGGCCATAACTCCAAACATAAGCAATTCAGAGCAATTCAGAGTTATGGTTCTTGTGTTCTGCAGGTGGTCTGATATTGATCAATAAACATGCGAAGTTTACTCAGAATATCTTAAACGGCTCTCACGTTATAGAGCGGACACGACTAGAATGCAAATTCTGCTAGTTTCCATTTCAAAGGACAAGAATTTTCAAAAATCCAGAGTTATGGTTCTTGTGTTCTGCAGATCGTCTCATGTTGATTAATAATCCTGTGAATTCAAATAAAAGTGAGATACTTTAAGAGCCGCAGAGAGCATATTAATGAGAATAGGGATGGGCCATACCGCGGTTTCGGCCTCTTCAGTGACCCTATAGATTTCGCAACATGGAGCCAAAGGGAATTACTGTAATTTTGCAAGTTTCAACAGGATAGTCGGTACAAAGAATATAACCAGAGGATCAATGGTCCTGTAAACGCTCACCTGAAACCCGAGATATATACCAATAACCTCAATGACTAGAATGGTACTATACATGTATACAACCCCAGGGCCGGGTCAGAGCAACCCCTGGAGTCAATTTCTTTCGGAAAACATAAAACTGCAGTCCATTTGCCAATTTACTGCAAGTATTGCCCTTCAAATGACATTTTAACAATTTTCCCCATTCAAATGCATGGGCGACCTAAGTTGACCTTGCCGTAAAATAGGTCAAGGTCATCCAAGGGTCACACTTTATATAAAGTTTGTAGATGTCCCATTGCCTAATGCTTCATGCCAAGTTTCAAAATCATAGGCCTTCTGGTTCTGGAGAAAAAGATTTTTAAAGGTTTTTGCTATTTATAGCCATGACAGCCATCTTGGTCATGTGACCTTGACCATATATATATACTTTCAATCCCACTTCCTAACAATGCTCCTCATAAAGTTTGGCTTTGATTGGTCAAGCAGTTTCAGAGGAGAAGATCTTTAAATATCTGTAATATACATGTAATACTATATTGCCCCGGGGTGGGGGCAGACAGACAGAACCCTGGGGTCCAAATTTTTTCAGAAACATCAATCTTAAGTCCATTTGCCCATTTCCTGCAAGTTTTTCCCTACAAATGACATTTAAACACTTTTCCCCATTCAAATGCATGAGCGACCTATGTTGACCTTGCCGTAAAATAGGTCAAGGTCATCACAGGGTCATGATTTATATAAAATTTGTAGAGCTCTAGTCACTGATGCTTCACACCAAGTTTCAAAATCATTGGCCTTCTGGTTCTGGAGAAGAAGATTTTAAAGGTTTTTTTTTCTATTTATAGCCATGGCGGCCATCTTGGTCATGTGACCTTAACTATTTATATAAACTTTCTTTCCCCCTTCCCAAGGATGCTCCATATGAAGTTTGGCTTTGATTGGCCAAGTGGGTTCAGGGGAGAAGATGTTTCATTATTATGAAAATATGCATGTATATAGCCCCGGGGCAGGGGCAGACAACCCCCCAGGGGCTAAAATTTTCCATTAACATTAATCTTTTGTCCATTTGCCTACTCCCAGTAAGTTTTACCCATTAAATAGCATTTTACCATTTTTCCCATTCAAATGCATTGGAGACCTAAGTTGACCTTGCCGTAAAATAGGTCAAGGTCATCCTAGGGTCATGATTTATATAAACTATGATGGGCTCGCGTCCCCAATGCTACATACCAAGTTTCGTGGAAATCGGCCCACTGGTTATGGAGAAGAAGATTTTTAAAGGTTTTTGCTATTTATAGACATGTCGGCCATCTTGGTCATGTGACCTGGACAATTTATATAAACTTTCGTTCCCCCTTCCTAAGGATGCTCCACATGAAGTTTGGCTTTGATTGGCCAAGCGGTTTCAGAGGAGAAGATCTTTGAAATTGTGAACGACGGACGACGGACGGACGGACAGACGGACGGACGCCGGAGCATGGGTATACTATAAGCTCACCTGTGAGCCTTCGGCTCAGGTGAGCTAATAATCAAAAAGGGGCCAAATATATTAAACGTTGGTTAGAAAATGAATCTAAGCCGATAATAATTTTCTGATTTCTCAGAATACCCCCGCTGATCTCAAAGGACCAAAAAGAAAAAAATAATCTGCACTACAGATGATGTACGGGGAGACTTTTTACGAAGTGAAGTTTTTTTGTGAAGTTTAATCAAGATATCTTAAACGGCTCTCAAGTTATAGAGCGGACACGACTAGAATGCAAATTCTGCTATTTTCCGTTTCAAAGGGCCATCACTCCAAAAATACACAATCCAGAGTTATGGTTCTTGTGTTTTGCAGGTCGTCTCATGTTGATTAATAATCGTGTGAAGTTTCATTAAGATATCTTAAACGGCTCTCAAGTTATACAGCGGACACGATTTGTGACAGACAGACAGACGGACAGACGACTCGGGCAAACAGAATATGACTCCGACCCTGAATGGGGAGAGATAACAAGAGGACCAATGGTCCTGTAAACGCTCACCTGAGAGTTGCTGTATATACCAATAAACATGTTTGAATATTATATACTCAACAAAAAAAGTTCAGGAAAATGTGTTTCAGGGCCTGTAACACAAGAACTGTTATACTTCATGAAATGCGAACTCAATATTATTATGAAGTGTCTTTTTAGCTTTCAAATGATGACTTAATTGAGATGATGACCCTTTCAAAAGCTTTAAAAATCAATTTCAATGTGGACTGGTCGCCTCTCCATGTTTCGCAAAATTGCCATATTGTTCGATTTGTGTATCAATTGTCACTCGAGCTTTTTTTTACACAATAACCATGTCTCCATTGACACATTTTCTCATGAACAGCTGAACAGCTGAGTAGACCTGTTGTAAAGCATTTTCAGCATCAGTACCATTGTTGGTACCATGAGAACAATGTCAGATGAAATCGCCCCAGTATCACCCAAAATTATCTACGTCGGAACAACGTTGAGGTCAATGACTAAGCAACCCACCCCAGACAAGGTCCCTCCTGAACAAGTGTTACACATTCTGGGACAGCATGATATGGCCTGGTGTGGAATACTGGCATCAAAAGCTCTCCAGTTTCTTGCTGTGGTGCTTCAGGAGGAAAAAAGGCTGATTTCTCAGCACCAAATTCGACATATTGTTGATCAAATTAAAGAATTGTCGGTTGGTTGTGGTGCTTTGCAGCCTGATAGCGCCATCTAGGAAATGCTAATGATGCAGGAAAAGCAGTATGACATGCCTCAACATCTTGTCTGAACTGATCTTCAAAGTCAATGTTTTTAAGGCAGGAGTCTACATTGACACTTTTTACTCAAACTAAACAATATTGCAATTTTGTGAAAACTGGACTGATGACGAGTCAACTTACACATTGTTTTTTCCCAGCCACTGCTGAGGCTACAAATTCAAATGAGACCTCATTGGAAAGATAAATCGACACTTTATAACATACCAAAGATTAAATTTCTAACTCTTTACTAGATTTATTGCAATAAGCACTTGAACATATTTTCCTTAACTTTTTGTTGAGTATATAGAACATAGTCCCCGTATAGGGGCAGATGAAGCCCTGGGGCCATTTTTTTTTCAGAATAATCACTATCCTGTCTATTTGCCAATTTCTTACAAGTTTTTCCCTTCAAATGACATTTTAACAGTTTACCCATTCAAATACATTGGCAACCCATGTTGACCTTGCCTTAAAATAGTTCAAGGTCATCACATGGTCATCATTTATATACACATTGCAGTACTTGAGTCATGGTTGCTTCATGCAAAGTTTCTTTGAAATCGGTAAACCAGTTCCGGAGAAGAAGATTTTTGAAGGGTTTTACCATATATATGGGCATGGCAGCCATCTTGGTCACGTGACCTGTATTATCTATATATAAATTGGTCCCCCTTTCCTATAGATGATTCATATAAAATTTGGCTTTGATTAGCCAAGCGGTTTCAGAGAAGAAGATCTTTGAATATTATTGTAATATACATGTATATTGCCCCAGGGTGGGGGCAGACCAACCCCTAGGGTCCAATTTGTTTTCAGAATCACACAGCTTCAGTCCATTTGCCCATTTCCTGCAAGTTTTTCCTTTCAAATGATATTTTATCAATTTTCCCTATTCAAATGCATGGGCAACCTATGCTGACCTTGCCGTAAAATAGGTCAAGGTCATCCAAATGTCATACAATCGATTTCACAAAGGCACGACGAAAGCGGTGATGCAAACATGAGAAAACTAGACCTGTCAATGAAATATTCTAGGTCACGAGATCAAATTGTACTAATGCGGAAGTCAAAAATACACATCAAACAAATTCGTTCTGATTGAAGTTTGTTCTTAACATCCGAACACAAGTGCAGTAAATGGTCATGTCCAGAGAAAAGGAAATTATATCAATGAATTTATCAATGTTTTTTTCTTGATTTACATCATTATCATAAACTTAGAGGCAATCAATTAGATACAGATCAGTTATAGGGTAGATTTATTATAGAACATTGTGACTGAATGAGATAAACTGTCCAGTCAAAAACGATTATTGGAAAATCAACGTCTTTTCGCATGACACAGCTCTGTACTAATGACCTTTCCTTTTTAAAAGTGTATCATTTTCGGAAAACACGCTCACTGACCTTGGTTCAAAATATTTTGGATTGACGCAATATGAATCGTCGTGGTGCACAGAAATTGATTGTAATTTATAAAACATTGTAGTACTCCAGTCCCCGATGCTTCATGCCACGTTTCGTCGAAATCGGTCCAGTGGTTCCGGAGAAGAAGAATTTTAATAAGATGATGAGATAGTCACAGAAGCAAAATCATGACCAAGAAGAATAGAGTCTTTGGAGTGGAGTGGACTATGGTATCATATATGTAATTTTGAGATTATATAGAAAAAGACATCATCTCATCAGACTTTATAAGTCTAGTATTTGATGAATATATACTTTTAACGATTGGAGTAAAGCTATACATTTAAGACTATTTAATTGCCTAATGTATGTTTATCAAATATTTGAAGAATATAGCTACTCATATTCAACGATCCAAGTGCGATTTTGCAAATATTTGATGGTCAAATACTTTTTTTTTTTTTCAAATACTTGTGGAATATATACTTTTAAAATTATCTTATTGCCCAATGTGTGTTTATCAAATATTTGAAGAATATGTCATCAAATATTTGAAGAATATGTCTACTCCTATTTAATGATCCAAGTGTGATTTCGCAATATTTGAGAAATATATACGTCTTCAAATATTTGAGGAACATATACTTTTCAAATATTTGAGATATACACTTTTTTTCAAATATTTGAGGAACATATACTTTTTTCAAATATTTGAGGAATATATTGAGTATTTGATTTTGAAAAACATTTGAAGAATATATGTTTTCTCAAATATTTGAAGAATATATTAATTCCTTCTTTAATGAACAGGTTACTAATTGAAGATATGTTTTCTCAAATATTTGAATAATACATTCAAGTGTGGAAATAATTTAAAGAATACCTGTTTGATTTAATATTTAAACATATAATTATGCATTCTTTGATGACACAATTTGTATAAAATATATATTCTACTGTATTGATATCTCATTTATACTAGGAAAACACGTTTCTAGCATCTTTTACTACTCCCTCCGCAATTTCCAACTGGCCCTCCTCTGTTCCGATTTGGCCCTACCCTGTTCCGATTTGGCCCTGCCTCGTTCCGGATTGGCCCTGCCTCGTTCCGGATTGGCCTTGGTTTTGGCTCTTAGTCTCAACTGCAGATTGACAGCATAATGCAGATTGAAAAAATAACGTGTTATATGTTTTCAGAGTTTTCAAATTGGATATGAAATTTTGAGGCTCTGAAACTTCTCAACCGACGTTCTTTTATTTTACAATTAATATCAAACAGGCGTTGTGCTATGTTTACAGTTCAAAATTCTAATTTCTGTTTTAGGAAAATAACTTTTTGCCTGTGTGTTAGCAAATATAAAATGATTCTTTTAACCATTTTAACTCAAACATTATACTGTCTTTTGGGACTTGGTATGCAGTGTCATAAAGGTGCCCATCTTAAGAAACTCAGTTTGCAATGATCAATGGTATCATCTTAAGTCGATTTTTGCATGTTTCAAGTAAAACGCGAAAAACATAAAATTTTGACAAAGGCATGAGAACCGTGTGAAAATAGTAACAACTTATTGGTCGTATCACTGAGTCGTTGAGAGATACGGGAGAAAATTAAGAAATCTGAATATTTATCAAATGTGTCTAAGTCCAAATCCCCACTTTCCTATAATACCAGTTTTGGCTGGAAGTTTGTTAAAATACATCATTTTACAGTGATAAAATTGCTCATTTGCCTAATCTAGATGTCTTAAGCTCCTAAAACCATATCAGAACAAATTATTTTTACACCAGCAGATGGTAACATTTCTCTGGACTTAGGTATGTTCTTGCATTGAACACTGTGCAATTTGTGGACTCAAGCATGCTCTTGCACTGAAAATGGACTTAGCACCCTTTGAAAACATTTAAAATACAAATTGCATACGAAGAAAATGTTAAAGGTACCACAAACTATATATCAGAATGTAGCTTTTTGAATAAAGAATGCAGTGACACCAAAAACTAAATTTTTGGCAAAAGCGGACTTAGACATGTTCTTGCACTAACCCCTTCAATTAAAGAACGCCCTTCGTATTCAGCGTTTTTGTTTTAAATGCTGAAAATACTCACTATCATTTTTTTAAATCGGTTTAAACACCCGAATCATGGCGTATTAAGCGTTTTCGCAAAGCATTAATCCATGGTATTAACCATTTCATAATCTTTAACCAGATCAAACGAAAGTACATTGTGCCAAAAACGTTTTAATAACATAATAACTAAGGAAGATTGTAAAATATAAACTTCACACTTGTTGAGGTCAAAGTAGACCCTTAGTTTTTGGAATAAAATATAGATTATTCATTAGAATCTAAATTTGGATGGACACCAGTTATTCATCAGTACACGGGATATGCATATAATTTAGCAATGCAGGGAAGTAAATAGATACAAATTATACTCATTGGAACTACATCAGAAACAATTCAAACGATAAACACTTTGCAACAATAACAACATGCTTCTATGTAAAGAACAACATACTCAATAAGCTCTCAAAATATTGTAATTTCTTTGAAATTGAAGGGTAATGATCATACAAGAATACATGTTACAAGACAAAGTTCGGTGAAATTTATTAAAAACGCTTAAACTTGAAATGGAGGATGTAAAAATAGACGAAGACCTCGACTTTGAGGACCTCAGACATGTCGGTTCCATTTCACCGACGACTCTAGCAAACCAGTACAGACTCTCACACAAACCCCGACGACCAGAGAAAAAGAAAATTGTCCGGAAGAAGAAGCGCGCCCTGGGGAATCAGGAAGAAGAAATACCGGAGGGTGCTACTATGAGACATTTGAGTACCGCGAGTTCTCATGATTGGTTGTATAATATGGACGAGGAGGATTTCGATTTTGATGGTGCGTATGTGCGTGGCTCCAATTGTGACTTTTAAATTTACATGAGTAAAATTAATCGATTTACTCATACAAATAAAACTGGTAGGGGACATAATTAATTAAACACACATACGTTTGGTTGTGTTTCTATGGGCTTTACGAAAACGATCACTTGGAAAATAAAGCGACAATTAGAAGTGATCTCGAGTTTGCCCTTTTGATGTTAATATGAACAAAATTGGGGTTGAGTGGATTGTAGCTGATGTTGGTGGCAAATTCTGTGAAGGCTGATTTAGCTCGGTTACAATACCTACTGTTCTCAGATACATGTATCTGAGAACAGTAGGTATTGTAACCGAGCTAAATCAGCCTTCACAGAATGTATCTGAGAGGATATTTATTTTTTTGAGGTGAATACCAAATATATTTAATCGAGTGAGTTGAAAACATCAAAATTTTCACGAGTGCGTAGCACGAGTGAAAATTTAGATGTTTTCAACTCACTCGATGAAATATATTTGTTATTTACCGATAAAAAGTAAATTTTCTTTTTATTTTATACAATACACGGGCATTTTCCTATTCACAAAGCAGGCGGTGAAAATGCAAAAACCAAAAATTTTTGAAAACACAAATAATTTTGGTACCACATTGTTCCTAACGTTCTAACTAAGAAAATGAATACCCAAACTTTATGTTTTCGTTCGTAAATAACGGAGTTATAGGCATTTGAATTTCTGAAGTGAGGCACATTTATGACGTCAACTGAATGGAAACGTCAGAAGTAATCCAAACTCTACAGTGAATATATCGGCTGATATCAATCACTAGTGAAAATATCAATATCAATTCTGCAGTGAAAATATCACTTTTATCCATTTTTGATATACATTAATTTCACTGCTAAGTATAAAATAACAGTAGATATTGTAACCGAGCTAAATCAGCATTGACAGAATTTGCCACCAACATCAGCTACAATCCACTCAACAATGAGATAGACCAGATCAAGCACAGTAGTTCGCTACATCTTCCGTTTCTACTTCCATCACATGATTTTACTACAGTCCGTTCATTAACGAAAAACAAACTACGTATTTCACGTTTCTCTGCGAAAAAGCGAACGCGAAATCTTGGTGAATCGTCTTCAAAATAAATCATCGGTGTTTCGCGGCAAATTTTCTCCGCGGAATAAAACTCTTTACTTGGTTATTAAAAGAGAATGATTTCGCGGAGTTATGCGAAAACATTATACAGTATGATGAGTTTTTATAATTGCATTAAAACATTTGAGCCGCCTCATGGGAAAACCAACAATCTGCATATGCGAAAACAAAGACGCAGATCAGCTCTGATCAGCGCCTTTGTTTTCGCTACTCGGATAGTACAATTCCTCTTCTACTTAAATCCGAAATTTCAAGCTTCTAGCTCTTTTCTGTGCTTGTACCCGGTTTGTGTCGGACCTGTTCGGAAACCACATTGGTGGTATTCCCACGAGGTGGCTCAGTATGTTTGACAGTTCGTAACAATTCTTGAATTTAATCTACTCAATTTATATCATTTTTATCCTCTGTTAGCTGAGGAGGATGGGTTTTTCGACGCTCTTCCTGATGTCGGCAGTCAACCACATCAAATCTACACACAGGCGTGCCTAGGTTTGGACATCCGGCCTGTCAAGTGTATCTATGAAGCACTGAAGAAAGAAGAGGACAGAGTCACGTGCAAAAGCCTCGTGCTGAAGCACAAAGATGTCCAGGCTTGCACCATAGCGTTAGTTGTGAGATAACGTTTTGATCTGTATTTCTGTATTCTTCATTCAAATACATGCAATTCAAGCTAACCAAACTCAAGCTGGCCAACTCTATTCAAACACAGTCAAGGGGGGGGGGGGGGGGGGTTGCTAGAAGCTTCCGTCAAAGGCTAACAATTGATTTCATAAAGTCATTTCTAGGTGACCGCGACAGAACCGCACGCATTTGTTGACGTAGCAACAGGTTTGTTACCGATAACAAATATTCTGCTAGATGCTCACGGCACAGAGCTGTTTTGCTCTGGAAATATAGGATCTCCTTCAGATATCAGACCACGTTTAGAATAATTCAATAAAACAAGAAACCGAAGCACTAAGTGCGTACTAGGTTTTGAAGCAGTCTTTGTCATGCTTTTTTCTCCTCCAGGGTGCGACGTTTATAGATCATCTAGACTTTGAAGGGAACTTGATGGGCAAGGAAGGAGCAGAATATTTCGGAGATGTTTTAATGAAAAATACTTACCTCACAGACGTAGTAAGTTGCAAATTCTTACGTTCCCACGTAGTAAATATCTTAGGCTCTGCAATCTGATGTATTTGTGTTTCACTGCAAATGTCTTGTCCTTTCACTCGGAATGTAATACCATGGGTTAAACTTGTAGGTGTGTCCATGCCAACACATGTTCAGCTTTAACAAGCTTCATTTCACATATTTATGTTTATGAAAATGTATATATATATGTTATTATATTGTATATATGTTAACTTGTTCAAGAGGGCCCCAAGGATGATTGGATTTGCCAATTGGGCCACCCTCTTAAAATAAAGAATTTACTAACTTACTTACTGCTTTGAAGCTATTAAGCTATTGGATGCCATAACACTATTTTAGGGAGCTTTTCAACTGATATTTGTTTTAAAGTTTTGAGCTGGAAGCATATTGCCCGAGCAGCAAAATGTTTGTCTATATAACAGTACGAGTTTAATTCAACTAATTTACAAAATAAGGACATGACGACACTTTCCTGTGAACTTTTTGAACACCCTTCGTATTTGTAATGGATCAGACAAGATTTATTCCTTTTGTTCACTTTCCTCTTATTAAACGCATTGTATAGATGGAAATAAGTTAGGGAACACCTGTAATAATGGGACTACCAACTTTGGACTGTATATATCTTCCTTTATAAGAATTATGTGGAATGTTTTGACATTTTGACAGAATCAGTAGTATCAAAAGTTGTTTCTATGTGAAAATGGTAAGCATCAAACAAAAAATGCGGCAGTCAGCGGCCATCTTTTATTCAGAATTTTTTTGCTAAATTTACGGAACACGCTGATATTCTCTGCGATAACTTCATTCTGTGAACTCTTTTCGTAAGCCTCAAGCTGAGACATTGTTTTTGGAACACTGTTCATTAATTCTTTATTTTCTAACCGACTGTCGGCGGTAGATCCATACTTTTCAGGGGGTAGGTTTCATGATCACGTTTTGTTCTTTGGCTATACATTTTGCAGGTTGTAAACATTGGATCAGATATTCGATATGACCCTTTAGGAATTTAAACATGCACGTTCTTGTCACAGCGCCATAGAGGAATTATTCTTTTACGGCTTTATTTGCAAAAAATCCAATAATTTTCCTTTCCATAGAAATCAATGCAAACTGCAGATTTTTTATGATTAGTTGGCTTGGAGATGAAACGTGAAATTTTAGATCCGGGGTCGTTTATTCATTGAGAACGATCAGATTTAACATTTTATTCCTGTTTTGCTTTTAAACATTGAGTTTTGCGGAGTGCAGAAGCAAAAAGGCAAACTCAGATTCAGTAAAAGTGGAGTTTTTCATATATGGCATATTGTGTCCTCCGTAGCACATGAGCAAAATGTTGTGACTTTCCATAAATTGGCTTGAAGCTAGGCCAAGGTATGAAATACATGTGATAAAAATTTCAGTATCGCCAGATAAAAATAAAATGAATTTTTTTAAACTTCTCCAAAGAGCTAAAAGTGTTCCCTAACTTATTTCCATGTGTATATATTTGCAGTCTGGAAAGTTAAGGAATGATGTGTTGTGTGTTTCCTCTCTCACTCTCAGTCACATGGCAAGGTTCACCGCCAGAATGGTGGCTCCTCACAGACAGCCAAACGCCAAATTTACACAAATATCTATTAAATAGATCCATCGAGTGCTCTCCAAAGCCAAACTCATGTGGTTTTGTTTCAGCGCATTGCATATAATGCACTGGGTAGCGCTGAAGCTGAAGCCATATGCAGAGCCCTTTTGAAAAACATGAGCGTCAGAACCCTCAACCTTTCAGGTTAGTCTTGAAAAATAAATGAGCCACCTCGTGGGAAAACCAACAATGTGGTTTCCGAACAGATCCGACACAAATTGACATGTACAGTCACAGAAAAGAGCTAGAATCTTGAAATTTCGGATTTAATTAGAAGAGGAATTGTACTAACAAAGGCGCTGATTAGCCTCGCGGTTACCGCGAAGCTGATCTGCGCCTTTGTTTTCGCATATGCAGATTGATGGTTCTCCCATGAGTCGGCTCAAATTTGATAGTTTGTTTTCTGAAAATCCTGTTAAATTGAATCGATTTAGACAGAGTATTTTAGTAAAATCAAAAGTTTGCAGCATCAGAAGAAAGTTGGGGGGGGGGGTATTTTTTTTTCATATTACTTTGAATCCGTATTACTGAACATGAATTATATAAAGGAAAATGAAATGTAACATGAAAAACACTTGTCCATGTAATAAATACCCATTTTACATCCCGCTTTTATGTAGTGTAACTGGGATGTACATGTGTATATTTTTCTTATTTTACTCTAGAACCGCCTCACCGATTATAAATATGTGCATACAATTTACATTTTGAATAAAAATGTTAAAACATCAAAAATCTTCAAATGAAAAAAATCATTTTTTATTGCTGAAACAAATCTCTGTATATTGCATGAGCAAATTTTCGTAATGAAAAGAAGTGATCAGATGATGGGTCAGTGTATATGATACTCGTATTTTAGGTAATTGATGCTTGATGGTTTACCAAATATACATTTCAGGGAACCAGTTTCATGAGAATGACGCAAAGTTCTTCCAAGAACTATTAACGGTAAATAACTGTCATGTCTGTCTGTCTGTCTGTCTGTCTTTCTGTCTGTCTGTCTGTCTGTCTGTCTGTCTGTCTGTCTTTCTATGCGATTTAGTGTTTCCTTAAAATGAACCACATTGGAACAGAATCATACACTGATTTAGAGGTCAGCCGTAAAGCCTTACGAGGCAATCTGTATATGTGTGAGTCCGCATATATATAATTATTTTTGCAGAATATAATTATTTACTTGCAGAAAAGTTCAAGACTATGAACAATGCAAGTACATGTATATAGATTGCATTTATCTGGTGAATTTCGAAGGGTTCTTATTTTAGAGTTACACCTTTTACACGGCTAACAAACCTTTAAATGCGTAACCGCCGGTTAAGAAAGAAAATCCGATTCATGCCCTTCCGGTTCCGCATATGAAGACCAAGAAAAGGTAAACAAAACATACACTACTAGGATCGATTGATAATTATATTTTAGTACAGAAATATATCGATTATCTATGAATGCTATTTTGTCACTTATTTACTATTGTAACTCAGCACCAAAGTAGCTCGCAAAATAATTTGATGGTCTTTGAGTTATTTATTATCTTCTTCGAACCTGGTGTTCCAACAAGGCCAAAGCCGGTGAAATACAACTAAAATTGGACAACTTGCTGGTAAATATCAAATTTTAGTGATTGTTCCACGACAAATTTACAAATATGTATTAACTAAATTGCATCTGATGTCTATGCCAGTATTTCGTTGTGTTAGTGCCCGTCATTATCGATTTGAAGGGAAGGAAAAGATGGGTACGCATTTAATCATTAAAATATGAAGGATATATTTCAAGAAACATTTGAAAAAACTCAACCTGTTCAAGTTATAGTATTCATTTCCCTGTAAAGCGTTTTGAAAGACATAAAACCAAGAAAAAACAAATTAAAGTATACAGAATGGTGTAAAATCGTCTTCATGAACAGGAATATCATGCATGTGAACTATTGTATTGCATGTATTTCATAGACAGTTTGTATTATTTTATATCAAACATTTTCACTGCAAATATCACAGACACACCAAAGTTGAGTAAGCAACTATTAAGAAAGGACGAGAGAATGTGACAATAATCTTCAGCGTAAAACAATTAACAAAAACAAAAACTTAAATACATGTTCTATAATGACTATATTGCTATCATTCTAATGATTAAATTCGTAACCGAAATGTTAACACAGCTTTTAACCACATATGCATAGAATGCATTGGCCAGAGGCAACGAAACTGACACCAGACCTCACACAATGTTAAAATCATCTGCGCACTGTATTGCTTTCCGTTAAATATGGACTTAATGAGCGGAAATCTAAAAATATCCCTGCGACTGACCCACATTTTCGTCGTGTACAATGCAATCCCAACATGTGTTTTGGGGTAGGGAATAAAAATCATGATTATAAAGAAAAATTTCTGGAAATTCTTTGGGGTTCAAATATAAAGCAATGTCTAACTAATAAAATAGCATTGAGAGAATTATAACATTTGTCTTCGAATAGAAATATTTTACTCGGAAACACGAGCTGCAAAAGTTTGTTTACCTTTTGTTGGTCATCTGATGCGAAACCGGAAGGACATGAATCGGATTTCTTTTCTTAACCGCGGTTACGCATTTGAAGGTTTGTTAGCCGTGTTTAATATTGTGACGTTGTGACCATTTGAGCCGCCCCATGGGAAAAACAACAATCTGCATATGCGAAAACAAAGGCGCAGATCAGCTTCGCGGTAACCGCGAAGCTGATCAGTGCCTTTGTTTTCGCTCCTCGGATAGTACAATTCCTCTTCTACTTAAATCCGAAATTTCAAGCTTCTAGCTCTTTTCTGTTACTGTGCAGGCCGGTTTGTGTCGGACCTGTTTGAAAACCACATTGTTGGTTTTCCCACGAGGTGGCTCATTTATCTGTAATATTTCAGGAAAACAGTACCCTAAGAGAATTGTATCTTGGGCACAACTATTTCAGAGAAGCTGGCGGAGAACAAATAGCTGAAGGATTGGGTAGGTTCTTAAATGTTTATGTTTTCAAAAATATATTGTAATTTAGTTTACTTTTAAATGTTCAGTGCCAGTATTTGCTATGTCTTTGCATCTACACAGGCTGAATGCCAATTTTAATTGTCTGTCATCTCTTAGTAAGCGGAAATTGTATTTTCAGAATACAACGATTTCCTAGAAATATTAGATCTTAGCTGGAACCATCTGAGAATGAAAGGTGCTGCTGCTATTGGCGAGGCCCTCAGTGTAAGTTACATTCCTTATTTTCTCCAGAATTGAAAATAAGATCTTAAGAATTGCGGACAGAGAACCATTTATGCTTTGCTGTCGTGCACCTCTAGGTATCCTATGTATTCTTGATGAAAGAATGATAAGATTTAGGGGTTCTTTGTGCCTTATGGTTTCTTAGTAGTTTTTGTAGATTTGGCTTATATTACCTGATGAAATACATCAATTTTATCTTCAAACTATGCACTTTGATCCTTGGGTTATATAATTGTTTCAAGTTTAACAATAATATTTTTATACTGAGTATTTCCTTTCACTCTAAAACAGCGACTGCAACGTAGACTGTCACTTTTACAGCGCTGTGCATATTTCTATTTCTTGTCAATGCTTTCAGAAAAACAAGGGTTTGGTCAAACTTGATATCTCATGGAACGGATTTCATATCTCAGGATCAACATCACTGTCAAAGGCTCTGGAGGAGAACAAATATTTGGCGGAACTTGATCTGTCCTGTAACAGATTGTCAGAGACTTGTATCTATCAGTTGTTAAAGGGACTTAAAGATAATACTACGCTCACTCGACTGAAGGTTAGTGTCTTGTGATTTAGAGCTAGAAGTAAGCATGAGGCGCGACGCGAGAAAACCGGTCTTCGGGGTTTCTGACCAGGTTTGACACAACCCGGCCTGTACAGTCACAGAAGATGGCTGCAAGCTTGAAAATTTGGATATACGTAGAGAAGGGATTGTATTATCCGAGTTGCGAAAACAAATGCGCTGATCAACTTCGCAGTCACTGCGAAGTTGATCTGCGTCTATGTTTTCGCATAGGCAAAACACCGGTTTTCTCATGACGCAGCCCACATTCTACCATATTTGTTTTATGATCGCATTAATGTTATTCACTCATGAAGTTTTCCGACACGTGGCTAGTTAACCAATGTGGTTTCTAAGAATTTTCTTAAGATCAATATTATGGCTGTGCTATTTGGATCAGGCGCAAATCAAACCACTTTAAATTATGCTTCTACATTTCAGATAGGCAAAAATTGTTTGTCTCCAAAGGGTGCTACTACAATACTGAGGTTCATTAAACAGCATATGAACATGGGGTTAGAATACATAGATATGGCTGTAAGTGTAATGATTCTGAATTCCTTGCTAATACTTTATCGGTAAAGGTCATTGTGTTTTTATATTTACCCATTTTCCATATCAAAACTATTGTTGTCCTACATGTAAGAAGTTCCTCAATGATATATCAAGGGTTTTTTAAGCGACATATTTAGGACGCAAATATATCTTAATAATGATTTACCGAAATGGGCGCTGAAGCAAGTCATTCCATTCTACCTGCAGGTTTTGATAATAAGATGGAATATTGTCTAAATGATATTTACTGATGCTAGCCCACCTCAGTGATCACGACTCAATATGTGCCTTCCGGTTCAATGATGATATGCCCTTACTCAGAGCACAGGTACAGAGCATTACACCCCTTTTGACGACAACATACTTTTTCTTACATTTTCCAATGCCTGCCTTTTCATGCTGAGCGTCAAGCAAGGTAACCACTGGTACCATTTCTCATGCTTTTGGTATGACGCAAACGCGGGCGAACACATGACCTACAAACAGCACCCGAAGCGGTGCGTATCCAATGTTACACCACACAATAGTTTATCACACTTTATTTGTTCACCTCTTAATCTGTTTGCAGGATCAAAGTGTTCAGGAAGACTTTGTGACACTACTGAATGAAATCAACGATGTCCGGCCGCTAGAGGTCAGGCATGGTGGAGTGTGGTCTAACGAACGGGAACCCCTGGGAAGTCAGGTAAATTTAGATATCGGTAGATTAGAATAAGGTGTCACGCCTGGTGTTTTGCATGTTAAATATGAGATATTCATTTAAATAGTTATCAACTTTGGATATATAACGAAGTTACAACAAACAGAACATACAAAATAAGCACTGCCATAACAGCGAGTATGTAAGACAAGCTTACAACCGCAATGTATGCCTTCATCTCCAGATTATAAGACCACGTTAACTTTGTATTTTCAAATGTAAATACCCATTTTTTGTTTTATATGTGTCTACATTCCTAATATGTCCATCTTGTTGTTGATTTGATCTCAGTTTTGATTTTATTACATGTGTTTGAGGGCCCCATCGAAGATTGGACATAACCAAATGGGTCATTCTCGTAAAATAAAGAAACTTACTTCTAACTTTACTTACTTTACTTAGTAACGTGAAGCCATTATGGCACCATTTTGATAGGACATAGTTTGACCGAATCTCTGGTCCCTTTCGGTATATAAACTAGATCTGTCACTTTGATATTCAAAAAATAATGAAAACTATAATTTGATCATAGGACGCATCTGACAGTGAAATTGCTCTACTGAACGAGAATCCACTGTTCGTGTTAATGGAGATGATGAAGGTTATGCATTTCCGATTGGTCGATCTATTCCATGTACTGGACAAAGATAACAGTAGATGTATATCGCTGGACGAACTCAAAGAGGGTCTGGAGGTGTGTATGTAACAACGTATCAGAAATGTTACACCCATATAAGATGAAAACAGCACACACACACACACACACACACACACACCAAAAGAACCTTATTAAACATATAATTACAAGTAACCTTATTAAACAAATAATCACAAGTAAATAAAAATGACCTATTCCATGTTCTGGACAAAGATAACAGCAGGTGTATATCACTGGATGAACTCAAAGAGGGTCTGGTGGTACTGAGTGTTGAAAAAACACAAAATAAAAATACCACAAACAAAAAAAACCCTCTTAGATGAATAATAAAAAAGACGAAGTCGAAGACCTGTTTCATGTGATAAACAATGGCAGCAATAAATGTATATCACTCAGAGGTCTGGATGTGTGTTTGTAACAACTTTAAATTGCTGAACACACAATGTAAAAGAAAAGTATTCTGAAAATACAAACACGTGTTAAAAAGGAATATTACATGAAAAAAAAAAAAAAAAAAAAAAAAAAAAAAAAAAAAAAAAAGCGAACAAAGTGCATATGAATAAGATAAAGGATTAATAAAAGAAAACTTGTACAGATTTTTTTACAAACTAAATTAGTTATTTTTGTTTTCCAGTCAGTTCAAATTCCACTGAAGAGAAAATCCCTTGAAACGTTCATCAAAGGTATTGACAAGGACAAGAACGGCGAAATTGACTACCAGTAAGTTATTATGTCACATTAGATTTACTGCGATGGCAAGACAAAAACTAAACTAAATAATAAACAGAAAGAGAACTACGAGGGGAAAGCAAAAAGTTCGTGGACTTTCTTAATAACTTTTATAATTGACGTCCGATTGTTTTCGTATTTTCACAAGTGTAATAATGGTCTATTGTCGACATTCATGTCAAATGTTGTTTGTCGAATCTTATTTTTGATTGGTCAAATTACATCGACAAACACGTGGGTTTTGCTACCCCGGAGCACGCCGTAAAATCTCTGTTTACGTGTTTATAAATATAAAAATATTTTAAAACATGTCATTTCTAAATCTCCTTAAATTATGGAAATATTGATAATGATGTAATTCGGCTTGAAATGTGAAATTGCATTTTCTCGCATTCGAAAGACAACGCTACAGCGACACTTTTTGAAAGACAAGTCTAAGCAAAAATATTAGTAAAAATGACGTTACTGGTAAATGGCGGAAACTTGCACATCGATAAAATTTGTGCGAGACTTCCGAATAAAACCTACAGAAACGTCTGATTTGTTACACACAGCTAGAGACACATCAGAACTGACGCATACAACAGTGTTCAATGATGTGCAAAGTGTTAGTCACAACGAAAGAGCTGTTAAAAACAACAAGTAAGCTCAAAAATCTACGCGAACAACTTTAACGTCATGGCATGCCCCGTATAATCCTAGCGTCTGTAGCAGAAATTGTCATAAACACTTTTTTTTTCTAGCGATTTGCCTTAAACTTTCTACTGTAATCCTTCACGGATGGGGAATAAATATATGAAAATTTGCTTGAAGTCGAATGAGAAATAATGTTTTTATAGGAACTTTTGACTCGGCCAGCGTATACAGAAAATCCGTTGGCAAATGACGTTAACGTCTTGGCGTGCTCCAAGTAGCTCTAACACGCATCAAACAAATTGCCATAGAAACGACGTTTATCAAGCGATTTGTCTGAAACTTTCTATGCATGTTTGTATTAAATTGATCACAAACATACGGTAATTTCAGAGACATCGCATATGTACTTTTGATTTTATTGACAAAGTCCACGAACTTTTTGCTTTCCCCTCGTACTTACTGCAAGAAGGACAAAAGTTCAGAATAAAGGTATCTGTTATTCGAGTGAGCAGCTGTGTCCCTGAAGGGTGTCTCCTTACTTAATATTGGGGGTACTGAAAGGGTATTTCGGGTTATCAGAAGTATTAAGCATTCGTTTGTGAAACAGAAACAAATAGAAACACTGTATATGAAAGAGACTTCTGGGGCATCTAGGGGTACAGGAATATAACGTTTGGTGATACATAAACTGGCCAAAAACAGTTACAGATGAAACATTTAGGGATACATTTTTTGGCCAAATCGATAATTAATGAAGTTTTGATTTTTGGGGTGGATTTGCAGTTTCATTGCACTTTTATATACCACCAAATTTGAAATTATGCATCATCAGACAGCACAGCTGTTCTCTAAACAACTAAAGTGATGAGATGTCCATAAGAACTGATTCAACAAAAAAACAATGTTGCCAATTCATGAAGAAGTACAAGTAGGCAATGATCAGGAAAAGGTGCAGTCAGAAAGAAATTCCCACTCCGAAAACCGAGACGGAAAAAAAACAACAAATTGACAATTAGGTACTTATACCGAGAGAACATATCGTAAGCCGAGTGAGCGGCTATTTCCCAATAGGAGGCCACACAATTACCCGAACTTAACTAAAAATATGAAAACGTACATAAGGTTCAAACAGCACAAAAATCGACTCCAAAATATAAAACAAATATAACCACAACGGAAGTATCGCCTTGGAACGATCAGTAATATAAAACTACTAGGGGCTTAAAGCGGTTTAAGCCCGCCAGTAACTTTGTGTTACGGATCGTTCCAAGGCAATACTCTTCTGTGGTGGTTCTTTTTGTTTTATGACTTGGTGTTTAAATTTTTTGTGCTGTTGGCGCCTTATGTATGTTTTCATATTTTTAGTTAAGGTAACTGAGTGGCCACCTATTGGGAAAATAGCTGCTCATTCGGCTTACGATATGTTTCATGGTATAAGTACCTGATTGTTAGTTTGTTTTTTCCCACCTCGGTTTTTGGAGTGGGAATCTTTTTCTGATTGCGCCTATTCCTGATCTTTGCCTACTTGTATCTTTTTACAGGGCCCTAACATCGCCTTCATCATCTGCAGTGGTTCACAACATTTAGTTAATTGTTCGGTCCTTGTGGTGAATCTCTAAATAGTCAATGAATCATCATGGACAAACAAATACATCATTATAACCACTATGATGAATCAAAAACGAGGACTCACAGATTCGGTAAGCTGCCCGACGATGGAGATCCCTGGGCGCCCAATAACTTACTGAAATCCGGAGCAAAAGAAAAACACCAGGTGAATCCCGGTGGGCCAAGCAACAGACAAGAAGCTCCGGCCAGAACAAACTAAAATGAAATAGTTTTAAGTTAGGGCCATCATAGGGTCTGACGCCCACCCCCCGGCGTGCAATTAAAGGCAGCAGCGTACTGATCAACCATGGTTGGGTTAAAAACTAAGCATGCAGACTGCCGCAGAACATTTAAGTTATACCCTATACGTCTGTAACTTGCAATGATTATTCTGAACTGAAAAGAAAAATCATTCCGTCCTATCAGTGTCTTAAATTTGTATACCGAGTCACCATAAGATTCTGGTTCCGAAAGGTCCTCTCGTAAAAGCGTCTTTAGCCCGACATTAAATTTGAAAATCAATTCATAGTGTCCGCGATATAATTTAGAAAACGTTTTTCAAAGTTTATGATACCGATAGCCTGTCGGAAAAGTTTGGCTGTTAAACATTTATTTCGCGCGTTGAAGTCCACAACATAAGTGCAGACTCTAGCAAACCTAATTAGTTGTAAAATGTATAAGGATTGTCAATGTTCAAAAGGTCATCGAGGTACCTAGAAGTCGAACTAAAAGCATCGATAACATCAGCTTTATTGTTATGGTTAAGAGAATCCATTAATCTTTCATAGCAGTATAAAATTAGATCAGCTACAAGATGGGCGCAATTTGTACCTATCGGAATTACAAAATGTATGTCTGTATAACTTGTTTCCGAATCTAATATAAATATTATCCAGGAGATAGGATAAGGCGTCGCATAAATTCTGACATGACCAAAGTGTATATTGACTTTGATCAGAGGAAGTAAAAAAGCTTTACTTTCATTACAGGCCATAAAAACGTTGCAAAATTGCACGATAGTCATTAAGTTGAATCATTTCTAAGGTCAGCCAGCCAAAAAAAAAAAAAAAAAAAAAAAAAAGGAAATTTCTTGCCAGTTTAAAAGTTTATATAAGCGAACTTACACACCATCTATTCTCTATGGGATACTCTGACTTAAAGCCTTGTCTAGTTGAAGGCCAAGGCTATTGTTTCGATCTTCAAGCGCACAAAATGTACAAATGAATTGCCTTGATGATAGAAATGTTTCAGTTTACTAGCAGTTCGACATCTTCTAGAAATGGCATGGTAAATGTTTGATCCCTAACTTTATTTGTCCACAATAGTATCCAGATATCTAAAGGCGTGAACACTGAACATACATCATAGTGATTTTACCACATTGTATCATTTTATCTAATGTTTGCTTTATTTCATCATAAACGTAATTTGAATTTTCAGGGAACTGGTGGACGCAAACAGACAATATAAGGAGAAATTAAAAGAGTACATAAAAGAAGGTATTCCTATTGAAAAGACTGATCTTGGCCGAATAGCTAAACTTGTAAGGAGACTAATCAGAGAAAATGAATTAATGCATGTGGGAAAATAGAACACCAGCACTGATAACACGTTGAGTAGCCTAACTGAGAATTTGACAACCATGTAAGAAGCATTGCATACCTGTGAATACATTGTAATTAACCAGGGATACTGATGCAGAGAGGACCTTCATAACGTATGGAAAGAATATTATAAGACTTATTGTAATCGACAAAAATGGACTTATCAGAGAACATAAATTAATGCATGTGGGAAAATAGAGTACATGATTGGAAAATAATACACCCTCAATGTTTGAAGCCTGACATGCTTGTGAATACACTGGAATTAATCATGAAAACTGATCCTAATAGGAGCTTCATAACGTATCAAAATATATAAGCTTATCATGAACGGAAATAGCCATTAAATGTATAGCATGGAATTAAAAAGAGAAAGTCATTAAAGTAGCTGTGTGATACATGCAAGTGACATTTAATGAGGGCATGGGAATATGCAATGACACATATTTTACGTCTTAAGCTCGTTGTTGTAATTGTGCAAGGTGTGCAATGTGACAAATGCACACAGCTTTTACAGTTTCATGGCGAGACTCATATGACCTCCATCATGAGAAGTTTTGTTCCATCGCACATCTGGCTTTTTAATAGGATTCTCTTATCTTTTGTCACATATATTTTGAAAGTTTCAAATAGGTCGGTAAAGGCAATGACTGAGGCACTGATATGACAAGCTACATGTAGTTAAACTGTTTGCAAACAGCTCATCTTCTCCTCCCCTCTGCACTTCCCTTATGTTATCTTAGATGTAACCCCCCTTTGCCACCGTTTCCCTCCCCTTTTATCAGCGCTTCCCTCCTCCAAGTCCCATCTTCACTGCCTTTTACAACCTTTCTTACCGTTGGAAGCACCCGCAAGCAGAACTTGGCGTGTGCCGCGTGTGGGGCTCGTATCCACACCAGACACAGCGGTGAGGTGACCGAATGATTAAGCGAGGTAATGAAATATCCGCGCTCTTAACCTTTCGACCACGAGGCCGCCATAAGGGAAGTGCAGAGGGGAGTAGGAGAAGAGGGGTTTTAAGAAGGAGCAAGTTGGTAAAACTCGGCCGAGACTCGAACCTTCCACTTTATGTTCTCGAAACGGATGTTCAAACACTGCTTGAGCAAACAAAAATAATACATGTTAGCGACAAGAGTAGCAAGACTTCAGTAAATTTGAGTAAATCTCTGACCCAGAGTAAAAGTATAGCAGACAAAATGGAAAGATAAACGAGATCCGTTTTATTCAAAAGTACAAGTTTGTCACGATGACTTTAGCATTACTTCTTTCATAGTGAGCAACGTCATAAGAAAAACTGCATATCTGAGACAAACAGGTGGTTCTGTGTTTGCTATATCTACATGTAAACAGCAAAAGTTTTGGTTTCCTTCTTTGTCTGTCTGTCTGTCTGTCTGTATGTTTGTTTGTCTTTCTTTCTTCTCTGTTTCTTTTTTAACATTTCTTTACAAAGTTTTATGGTCGAAAACCCCTTAACTCATATAAGCCTGGCGTCCCTTTTATGGGACATAAGCAAACAGAATAGCCCCAGATGTGACGCCGCAGAACGCGGCGTCCCATCTGGGGCTATTCTGTTTGCTTAGAGAATTTTCATCGAAAAATTGAATAAAATTCAAATATAACTCTTGGTGCCCCTAAAATGAAAGTGGACTCAGCCTAATGATAATGATGGGAAAATCCATTCGTCAAATATGGGTTAATAGGTTTTCTGCGTTGTGGCTTATGGTCAACGACCTTTGAGCTCTGGCATTTACAGAGCTGTAAATATCATGTGCGACGAAAACGCGGATAAGCCCTAACATTGGTATCATCTGATCTTTTCACGTTCTGTGCAGTGTGCTGTTGACTTATTTCTTTATTGTATTTGTCAGACCATTATAATTCTCGTTCTGTCTTCTAAGCATCCATAAAGCGATTGAGAATTGTGTGTTAACTTTGACATTAAACCAAAACAAACTTTCTCATGATAAAATTCGAATGTTCCTTTTTAGTCCTATATAAAGAAATGCTTTATCAGGCCTTTTTCACATCTAGAGCGATCTTCAGTACTCTCGGAGGTAAGCAAACATGCCAATGCAATATGCATATTTTCTTTGAGCTATAAAAATGGAATTTTTAGTTGATTTTCGTGTACATGTATTTCTTTTTAATTTTGTTCCAAACATTGATTGTGGGTACACGTTAGAACCACCTGTGGATGGCAGTTCTAATGAGTACCCACAATTCAGAGCAGAAATACCTTGTACAACCAATTTTTACTATATAAAAGTTGGATTTTAGGGAGTTACATTTTATGAACATAATATACTGCGGGAAGGCATGACACTTACAGAACTTTATTTCAAGCATGCGCAATGATTTTTGATATAACAAAATTAAACTCTGTTCCTGTCATTTGTATTTGTATTTGTTCCTGTCATTTGTATTCTGTTCAAGGATTTTGAAAACATTAGACTTTGAATAGAATGTTTTTGATTTTGCAGGAATAACAGTATATAATGACCAATGCGATTGGAAAAGATGGTCAATCGTACAAAAAAAAAAATGAATGCATCTGTAAAAAAGCAAATATACATGCATGCTTCATACAAAGTAAAGATATAGCCAAGACAATTTAAACCGAGTTGTTCAGCAATCCAGTACAACGAAGCTACTTTAAGCAGAAAATCCTATATACATGTATATATATATTTCAGTCAATTCAACAACAAAACCTCCAGGATGAATGGTCTAGTACAACTGTTCCTGTTCAGCGTTGTGGTGGCGGTGGCTCTCTGTGCCCCGGCTGAAGAACCAGCACAAGTTGTGGCGGCTGCAGTGGCGACTGTCAAAAAGATGCACAAGTTGCGTAAGTGAGACTCAAATAAATTTAAGGCCAAAGGGACCGAACAACTAACTAAATGTTGTGAACCACTGCAGAAGCTGAGAGTGAGGTTAGGTGCCTGAAAAACTAGTTTAAGCCCGCTAGTAATTTTATGTTACTGATCGTTCAAAAGCGATACATCTGTTGTAGTTATTATTGTTTTATGTCTTGGTGTTGAATTTTTGCGCTGTTAGCACCTTATGTACGTTTTCATATGTTTAGTTAAGTTTGGGTAACTAAGTGGCCACCCATTTGGGAAAATAGTTGCTCACCCGGCTTACGATACGTTTTCTTAGAATAAGTACCTGGTTGTTAATTTAGTTTTTCCCACCTCGATTTTTGGAGTTGGAATTTCTTTCCGATTGCGCCATTTCCTGATCACTGCCTACTTTGTAAAACGGATTTAGCAAGCTTGGGACAAAAGTTACACATAATGCACTATTGGGAAGACTGGTCTTGTAAGGTGCAAGACATACACTACATACCTAAGCTGATTATAAATGTCGAGTGGATATTTTTTGGAGTGTTACTTCTTTATGCACCAGAACAACAAAGAAATGTAATCACCGATTTGTTATGTCCCATTGCACCCGTGACTCATCATTCGAGATGGAAGGTCGGGTTGGCAGATCACATGATGCGTAGCGTCTATAAATAACACAGCGTTCGTTCGTTGTTTTGTATAACTTCCAATACTGTAACACCAGGAATTTGATACAATGTATCATATATATACTACGTACAATCTCTGACATATTGCGTCAGGGAGTCGACTCTGGCTCAGTGATTAGAGCACTGGATTCCTTCCCCGGCGATACGGGTTCGAATCCCATCAGGGACGTAGGATGTTTTTTCAAACTATGTATCATTTCTTAGTTACGAATTTTCATATTCGGAAGAGATTTGAAATGATGTTTGAAATGTTTACAATAGCGTTTTTATTTTTACATTTACAGATGAACAGGGCTTGGTGACACAGGAAGACATGCAACAAGTCTGCACAACCGCTGACCAAGCCTTCCAGATGTGCACTCTCGTCCATCTTGACAATGTTTGCAGCAAACTATCATCAGCATGCCATGGTGTTGCAAATGGTCTCGACACAGCAAAAAGCCTCTTGACTTCCATAACCTCACTGTTTGGATAAACATGTCGCAATAAAACAACAATAAACCTATAATCATGATTACATTGTATTATACACCCCTACTATATAGACCACTTTTTACCATATATGTATTCTTTAATTTTCGACCAGAAAGATGCAACTGCGAAACTCCATCAAAACTCTTGTGTATTGCTTTAATTATCTATCTTTCAAATGACACCAAAAACATGAAAATATATTGACAGGAAGAGGCAGGACAATTTTCTTGTCAACATGAAAATACATTGAAGTCTATGGAGTTTTCGACGTTGCGGACATTAATTTGGCTCGTAACTTTTATTATTATTATTATTAGCTCACCTTAGCCGAAGGCTCATGGGGAGCTTATAGGAGGGTACTCGAGCTGGCGTCCGTGCGTCCGCCCGTTCATATTTTCAAAGATCTTGTCTGAAACCGCTTGGCCAAATAAAGTCAATTTCATATGAAGCAACTATAGGAAGATGGAACCAAGGTATATACAAATCATCCAGGTCAAATGACCAAGATGGCCCTCATCATATATATGGTAAAAAATCTTCAAAAATCTTCTTCTCCAAAACCTGTTGATTGATTTCAGCGAACTTTGGCATGAAACATAAATGACTAAAGTACTACATTGTGTATATACATCCTGATCCTCTGATGACCTTAACTTTTTCACGGCAATGTCAACATAGGTAGCCTATGCATTTGAATGGGGGAAAACTGTTAAAATGTCATTAAAAGGTAAAATCTTGCAGGAAATGGGCAGTAGGACTGAATATTAATGATTCGGAAAGAAATTGGATCCCAGGGGCTCAGCTGCTCCCACGCCGGGGCAATATACATGTATATTCAAAGATCTTCTTCTCTGTAACCGCTTGGCCAATCATAGCCAAATTTTATATGAAGCGTCTATAGGAAGGTGAAACCAATAGGAATATAAATAATCTAGATCACATGACCAAGATGACCGCCTTGCCCATATATGGTAAAAACCCTTAAAACTCTTCTTGCAGGAAATGGACAGTAGGACTGAATCTTAATGTTTTTTAAAAACAAAATGGACCTTTACCTGCCCCCACCTGGGGCAATATACATGTATGGTTCCATATTCCGTAATATTCAAACATCTTCTTCTCAGAAACCGCTTGACCAGTCAAAGACAAATTTTATGTGAAGCATTTTTACGAAGGGGGAACCAATGTGTGTATAAACAATCCAGGCCACATGACCAAGACGACCGCCATGCCCATATAATTTATACACCCCAACTACCTTTCTTTTGTCCAGTGACGGATTTTCCTGACCCTCAGGTGATCGATCGTTGCCTTTGGGCTACTTGTTAAGTTTAACGTCCCTTTCAAGATTATTTCTGCTCATATGAGACGGGCCAATCAGTAGGTGGGGCGAAAACGGGAGAACCTCGAGAAAAACCACCTGGCACACCCACAGGCAGAACTTGGCTTGTGTCACATGTGTCCCGTGTGGGGCTCAGTGTCCCGATGCGAGAAGAACCTACCGAATTCCTAATTATTATTCTCGTCAAAGGACAGAGAACCTATACACGTATAAATGGATCTGTTACACTCTTGCATGGATTCGATGGATAGCCTTGCGCTGCTGACGCATAAATAACCACCCAATTTTCTCCTTTCAAATTAAAACATTACTACTAAAACATAAAAAAATGAGACTGAATATGCATCCTCCGTCGAATGAGCAAACGCAAAGCATCACAAGGTTAGTCTGTGTACTCATTAAAGAAAATACTGACGTCGCGACGTCATTTCAAATTTTGACGTGCGGCACCTCGTCGAACATGGCATTAAAACTACGTGTTATTAACTCATTTCTTTGTAAACTTCAATGAAATTTTGAACATTTTCAGGGAGATATCAAAATATTTACTCGTAAAATTTTAGATATCTTATGCATTTCGTAAATTTTATTACATTTGTCCACGAACTTCTGGATAACCCCTCGTGCAAATATGCATGGAAAGGTAAAAGTAGGCAATGATCAGGAAATGGCACAATCAGAAAGAAATTCCCACTCCACAAACTGAGGGGTGGGATTTTTTTTTAGATATTTATACCAAGAAAACATATCGTAAGCCGAGTGAGCAGCTATTCCCCAATAGGCGGCCATTCAGTTACCCGAACTTAACTAAATATATGAAAACGTACATAAGGCTCTAACAGCACAAAAATCGACTCCAAAACACAAAACAATAAGAACCACAACAGAAGTAACGCATTGGAACGATCAGTGATATAAAATTACTTGGGGGTTTAAACCGGTTTTACAGGCGCCTAACCTCATCCTTATTTTCTGCAGTGGTTCTCGACATTTAGTTAGTTGTCCAGTCCTCGTGGTGAATCTCTAACTAGTCAATGAATCATCAAGGACAGACGAATAAATCATGATAATCACCCTGGTGAATCAAAAACGAGGACTCAACAGAAGCGGTGCTAAGCTTACTAAGCTGTGGTATTATGATGATACACTACCACCGCTAACAGTTCTTGTGCATCACACAATTAACGCGCACATGGACATTCGTCGTCCTGTTTGTGTTTATAGTAACTGATGTAGTGGCTGGGTGCCACAGGTATATCAGACACATATACAACCTTGCTGTATGAGCTACCTTTTACAGCTACGAGTAGTGTGTCTTGAGATTGTTGCAAGTTAAGCAACGTTGAGCTTGCTTAGTGGCTGGATGGGTCACCCATGGTGGAGCAGGGACGACTGAGTAGTCAGCCGCTCATGGTGGGTACCATCAGTAACTTTATTGTTCTGGGGTTTTGCAAGAACTGCATTCATATAATGCTCATGTATGATGACTGAGGATGGATGGTACATAATGACAACGTCATGTTCACCTTGGTTCACACTAGCAATTCACATAGTGTAAGAATTTAAGAAGGGACCATTAAGACTAATATTTTACAAATCAGAAGTTCATGCACTTTGTTCCGTCAGCGCAAATCTTCAAAATATTGCATTTTCAGCGCATTTTTGCATGTGACGTAACGCAATTGTAATGCTAAAATAAAAGTTACAAACTTAAAAGGCCGGTGAAAATCGCAAATTAAGTACAAAATCATTATCGGTACAATAATTTTATTGAATCTGAGTAAAAAGTACAACAAACATTAACATAAAATAAAATATAAAAGTTTTATGAAAGTATGTTTTTTTTTTATCAAAAGTTAAAGTCTCAAAAAGACTTATGGTTAACCATTTGATTTTTTAAAGATTCTGATTGTTATACATGTATCTTACAAAGTCAGTACCTGGTAGGTATACCGACCACATCTGCTCTTAATAGCGTTAGAAACGATTTTGCATTGACAGAATGTGGTCCTCTCACAATGTTCATAATGTTAGCATGGCGTACACATGTCTTATTGTTTTGGACCCCGAGATACCTTTCACTCTGCCTGAGATGAAAGGTATCTCAGGTACAGATGGTGCAAATTATAAGGTAATAAAATAATTAACTCCCCCAGTGCTACAGCGGTCATTATGCACATTTTCGTATCGTTATCTCGTGATTAATTATCTGTTGATAATTGATACATCTATATAAAAATCAAAATATTTAATTGTACATTTTAGACGAAAAGAAAGTAAAAATTCATAATAATCAGAATCTTTTGAATAACATAGCATTTTTATTCCGTTTTCTACATGAAATATTAACGATTTTGCACCTTGATGAACATATTTTTGTATCTGACATGATCAGCTAATTACACACCCCCTGCAGTGAGCTGTAGCATCAGGAACACTTTATTGCCCAGTTTTATAGTTGAAACCATATGCCAGATTCATGGTTCAGTGAAGAAAAAATGCACAAAAATTTTATAAGAGATGTGTACGCTATGGCTCACTCAGCAACTCAGATTTGAAACAAATCATTTAAGACTTGCATGTGAATCTTAGTTAAGTGCAGCAACGTCTAACGACGACAGACAGAAGTAAATGTGACGGAAAATGTCAAGATAAGAAGAATCCATCGACACCCAAACTAAAGGTAGTACGATACCATGCGACTTGTGAGAGTAAAATGGCGAATGGAAAGCAACATTGTTCCATTGATTTTCAACGTATTTTCAACGTATCTACGCTTAAGCGAGCTACCACCTCTATTAAGAAGGCAGCTCCAGCGAGTTTTTCGAATCATTTTTTCGACTTCCATGCGACAAACAACAAGCTTTCTAATTCCATTTAAAGATCACCAAAATACAATCACCACGAGCGGCACGTGCAGAATTCCTGTTTTTGCAATTTTTTTTTTTTTTTTTTTTTTTTTTTTTTTTTTTTTTTTTTTTTTTTTTTTATGACGTGATCACGTGATTAAATTGAAATAAATTATCACGGGGTCTATTCTCTAAGCCTCTATAATCTGGTGTCGTCCAGGTATAAGCAGGTTCCGGTAGTGGTTGTGAAAAATTGAATGTAAACAAAGAAATAGAGAACACAGGTGAACAGGTAAGTCGCATGATTACTGTTTTATCTTTTTATTTTGAATAAAATCCTGATGTGCAGTCTCAAGAGAATTAACAAACGCTAGTATAAATCAAAACTGGAGTGGCGAAGATGCAATAGGAAACTTGTTTTTGATGTTCAAAGTTTCGATACGTGGCTGTTTTGATATAACAGTTTCGGCCAGATTCACAAGTTTGGCCTACATTTTGAATATTTTCAATAGCACCGGCTATTGTTCGATTCGACCCACAAATAAATATAACCAGTACGTAGAATCCTGGGAATCGAAATCACTCCACGAAAGCGAGTCCAAAATAAAAAAAAAATCTTGGTATAAGCACATTTTTCAGGTGGCCGTGAATGTTAAGACGCTTTAGTACGGTAAACGTGCAATTTGACTGACACTGTACCAGGTACTCATATTGTTTATGCAATCACAAACACTCCCAAATCTGAAATAATTGAGCTTGTTTATAGTGGCTGAGAGACATATTCGCTTAAAAGCTTAACAGGGATCTCATCGCATCTCAAAACATAAGATGGTTCCTCCTAATTCTGGCGTGAGTTGCATAACGCGAACCCTTGATATATTGATGACGCCATTTTGATCTTCCTTGTTCCTTAGCAACGGCGGGTTGCTTTCAGATTGCAATTCACCAATGGGTTTTCCATAGGTGACAATGTTAACGTTTTGTCAACTAGCTCCAAAAGTAAACATACAAAATTCACAAGACTTGCCTCATTTTAAACGTTCATCATAGTCCATTTATTTAAATGAATATGTTTACCTACTCAATTAAAAGCTATGTACCATTAAACGGAATCACCATCAGAAACCATGTTTTGTAATGTGGGTGGGTCTTCAGATGGGTTCATGGAGAAACTTCCGTCCCGTTCCCATCCGATACCGGGATTTATCGACTAAAACATCGCATTAGAAACGGCGCATGTTTCAAATTTTAAAACAAACACTTCACGGCGGAAATCAATCAACGATTATTGACAGGTGACGTCAAATTAACTGTAACACTGAAATCGAAATATTTGACCCTGCGATGATCGTACGATCGCCGCACAATTTACTATGATAATTTGTGGACAAAAAAAAAAACGTACGGCGATCTTAGGGAGATCGCAAGGGCTCAGTCAGAAATCATAGTGACTCCTAGCGGACATCGCATGGGCTCCGTACGATTTCCAATTAGAAAGTGCGGACACCCTACGATTTCCCTACGATCATACGGTTCTGACTCTAAACATCGACGAAAGCCAGAGCAAGAAAATGTTGAATTATTAACACATACGTCGTAGCCCACGATCACGTACGATGTCTAAAATCGTAGGGAAAATCGCAGACCGAAAACTCGTACGATGATCAGGGCAATTGTAACCTAGGCATAAACACAATACTTTCACTATTAATCGTACAAATTAGTTGTGATGCTTATAACGCCCATTACTCCGTTCGCATTTACCTGAGTTGATCTACAGTAACAATTTAACGAAAGTCTTAAAATGTGCAACTGCACATATTAATTATGGTGGTATTGCCTTAAAAGAGTCCGTATCAGGAGCAAACCTCAATAATAACGAAAATTTAACAGTTACATGTTTTTGAAAATATCTCGCAACCCATGATTTTGTGCTTTGTATTCACAACACCCCTAAATTTCATTCTCATACGTTACATGTGTACATGCTGTTCTTCCTCCAAAGCCAAATGACATGTTATTTCTTGAATATATACAATATTGAAGACCGACAAGTGTACTCACCTTTGACAGTCTGCCCAAAACCACAAGTGTGTCAACAAATCAACCAAAATGTACCCGTCCGATAGATTATCTTTTTGCGGATGAGGCACGTGCTTTGATGAGCATTGAACATTTTCGCTGAACGCTTCTCAAACTTTTGCAAAGATTTTTTAATGTTAATTTGATGTTTTAATATGTATCCAGAGACAGCACTTCAAAAATGTACATTGCTGACCTAAGTTTTTATATATTTTATTTCATTTTATGAAGAAAACAATGAAACACCTGACTAAATTGACCTTAACCAGCACAACTCCCGAGCATATTGGCTTGAAGAATAGATCCCGTGATTATTGTCGAGGACAAATGCAAAATTTAAAAGCAAAATCTTAAATATAACAAAAGTTATTCAATTTTTAAAACTGATGCGTTGACATTTTTGCCAAGTGTACCGGTTTAAAGATGAAAGGCTGCGCTTTAATACAAATTGCATCTAATCAGTCGCAAACGACCAGTAACTGAAAAAGTCTGTATTCCACGGCTGCAAATAGTATGTCACATGTTGCGCTTAGATTTTGGCACTCTGAGACAACTTGCGGTTATGCAATTAAAATGTCTCAAACTTACTTGTCTTACTTACATGTAGTAAGCAAACGGCAGACGCACATTCTTGTCGCTGCAATTTTTTCGGATGCGACGTGAAATAAGTAGGGCGCTTGGTTATAAAATATGTGTCACACCACTGAAGTTGTAGTAAAAGCTAACATTTTGAGACATTATGCGGATAAATGAAGCGAATAGCAGAAACTGACATCATAACATGAAACGAGATCATTTCAACAAAGATATAAAAAGACGAATACGCCGCTGTTTCTTATGGCTATCAAAATATCGCAAATTATAAATGTCCATTTTTTTAACCATCACTGAATTTAACGTTGACGCCCATTTTCAAAACTGTTTATAATATATTTAATCATTTTTGCTTATTTTGAACAAAATTAAAAACAAGTAGCCCAAGGGCAACTATCGCTCACCTGAGAGTTCAAGAAATACAGTCACTGGACTAAAGAAAAGTAGTTAAAATTTGGCTTTGATTGACCAAGCGGTTTAAGAGAAGAAGATCTTTGAAAAGTGTGTATGGACGACGGACCGGCCAAGGTCAAGAGATGACATTGACCTAAATTAATCATATACCTTCATCTTATCCATTAGTTGTTTTCATCTACCAATTTTCAGGTTTTAGGCTGCATTAGTTTTCAAAAAATCCATAGTTTTCACTTTTTCCTATGTAAAAGCCAATGTTTCCAAACTTGACCTTGCCGTAAAATAGGTCATGCCATCGCAGGGCCATGATTTATATACACATTGTAGTACTTGAGTTATAGATACTTCATGCCAAGTTTCATTGAAATCGGTCCACCGGTTCCAGAGAAGAAGATTTTTGAAGGGTTTTTACCATGTATGGGCATGGCGGCCATCTTGGTCCTGTATCCTGAATTATTTATATATACATTGGTTCCAACTTCTTACAGATGCTTCATATAAAATTTGGCTTTAATAAGCCAAGCCTTTTCAGAGAAGAAGATCTTTGAAAAGTGTGTATGGACGACAGACCGGCCAAGGCCAAGCGATGATTTTGACCTAAATTAATCATATACCTTCATCTAATCCATTAGTTGTGTGCATCTACCACTTTTCAGATCTCAGGTTGCAATAATTTCATAAAATCCATAGTTTTCAATTTTTCCCATGTAAAAGCCAATGTTTCCAGAATTGGCCTTGCAATAAAATAGGTCAAGGTCATCGCAGGGTTATGATTTATAGATACATTGTAGTACTTGAGTCATAGATGCTTCATGCCAAATTTCGATGAAATCGGTCTACTGGTTCCAGAGAAGAAGATTTTGAAGGGTTTTTACCATATATGGGCATGACGGCAATCTTGGTCTTGTATCCTGGATTATTATGTCCCCCCCTCCGAAGGGGTGGGGGACATATTGTTTTTGTGTGGATCCCGTCGGCGTCGGCGTCAGCGTCGTCGGCGGCGTAGCTTTTTGTCTGCACGATATCTCCTGAACCACTAAATGGATTTAGACCAAACTGGCACAGAAACTTCATTGGGACAGCCGAATGGAGTGATTAGATTTCGGTGACCTTCACCTAATTTTCAAGGTCACAAAGGTCAATTAAATGTTTGAAAATCCAGGTGTCTCCATTCGTTTCCGCTCTCTAACTTGAGTAGGTTTTGACCGATTTTCTTCAAACTTTACATATGAGTTGATACCGATAAGGAGTGGTTTGGGATTGTAGATGGGTAAATTTTGTAAAACGACCTTAGAGTTATGGCCCTTGATTGAGGTTAAAAATTGCATTTTTTTCGTTTCCGCTCTCTAACTTGAGTAATTTTTGACCGATTTTCTTCAAATTTTGCATATGAGTTGATACCGACAAGGAGTGGTTTGGGATTGTAGATGGGTAAATTTCGTCGAACGACCTTAGAGTTATGGCCCTTGATGGAGGTTAAAAATTGCATTTAGTTCGTTTCCGCTCTCTAACTTGAGTAGTTTTCGACCGATTTTCTTCAAACTGTGCATATGAGTTGATATGGACAAGGAGTGGTTTGGGATTGTAGATGGGTAAATTTCGTCAAACGACCTTAGAGTTATGGCCCTTGATTGAGGTTAAAAATTGCATTTTTTTCGTTTCCGCTCTCTAACTTGAGTAGTTTTTGACAGATTTTCTTCAGACTTTGCATATGAGTTGATACCGACAAGGTTTGGGATTGTAGATGGGTAAATTTCGTCATACGACATCAGAGTTATGGCCCTTGATTGATGTTAAAAAATGCATTTTGTTCGTTTCCGCTCTCTAACTTGAGTAGTTTTTGACCGAATTTCTTCAAACTTTGCATATGAGTTGATACCGGCAAGGACTGGTTTGGGATTGTAGATGGGTAAATTTCATCAAATGACCTTAGAGTTATGGCCCTTGATTGAGGTTAAAAATTGCATTTTTTTCGTTTCCGCTCTCTAACTTGGTTTTTTACCGATTTTTTTTTTAAATGTCTGTTGGTATATATTGGTTTTAATTTAAAATGTCTGTTGGTATATATTTTTCCGGGTTATATGTAAAAATTTACAAAATTAAAAGTGGGTTTGGGCAGAGAGGGGGGGGGGGACATATGTTTTCCTCTGAAAACTCCTTCTAGTTTATATATACATTGGTTCCCTCTTCCTACAGATGCTTCATATAAAATTTGGCTTTGATTGGCCAAGCCGTTTCAGAGAAGAAGATCTTTGAAAAGTGTGCATGGACAACAGACCGGCCAAGGTCAAGAGATGACCTTGACCTAAATTAATCATATACCTTCATCTAATCTATTAGTTGTTTGCATCTACCACTTTTCTGGTCTCAGGCTGCAATAGCTTTTAAACAATCCAAAGTTTTCACTCTTTCCCATGTAAAAGCCAATGTTTCCAAAATTGACCTTTTCGTTAAATAGGTCAAGGTCATTGCTTTATATACACATTGTAGTCATAGATGCTTCATGCCAAGTTTCGTTGTAATCGGTCCACCGGTTCCAGAGAAGAAGAATTTTAAAGGGTTTTTACCATATATGGGCATAGCGGCCATCTTGGTCATGTGACCTGGATTATTTATATACACATTGGTTCTCACTTCCTATACTAGATGCTCCATATAAAATTTGGCTTTGATTGGCCAAGTGGTTACAGAGAAGATCTTTGAAAATGTGAACGGACGCACGGACGCACGCACGGACGCCGGCTCGAGTACCATACTATAAGCTCCCCATGAGCCTTCGGCCCAGGTGAGCTAAAAAGAACAATTCTGGCATTCCCCACGATAAAATAATATTATTTTTGCAATGTCCGAAAAATGTTAAAAAGGTACAAGTAGGCAACGATCAGGAAAAGGTGCAATCAGAAGAAGATTCCCACTCCAAAAACCGAGGTGGGAAAAAACTAAATTAACAATCAGGTACTTATACCATGAAAACATATCGTAAGCCGAAGCCGAATGGGCAGCTATTTTCCCAAAAGGTGGCCACTCAGTTACCTATACTTTACTAAAATATGAAAACATACATAAGGCGCCAACAGCACAAAGAAATTTTAAACACCAAGACATAAAACAATAAGAACAACCACAGAAGTATCGCCTTGGAACCCAGGTCAAATTATGACGTTCTGTGTGTGTTTATAACGCAGACTCGTATGTGAATCTTTTTCTTAGTCAATGGAGTCTTTATATTAAATGGAATAAATGATGATTTACTTCTAAATAATTGTAACAAACTCGTTTTGTCTTCTAATTTTCAAATCTATGCTTTACGCCAAAATCGACACAAATGAAGTACGCTACATATTTAATATATGAACCACTAAGTAATGTCTTATTCAATATGAAACATAAAATGCGTGCACAATGTAGCACACTCATACAGAAACTAGTCAATCGCTGAACAAATTGTGCGTTACGTCATATGTATATTTAATAGTCAAAAGCTTATGCGTCGCACAGTTATATGTGGCTCGTCGACAGAAAACCTGTTTTAGAGATTCCCTATTAGATAAAACTACATTCAATACATTCGGGATAGGTTTTGCCACAATATTGGGACTTTAATTTGCGGGACTTTCCATGCTAGATTAGAACCGATATTAAGTTGGGCGTGAAAACGCGGAAATGCAGCTATTCCGAGGCTATGTCCGCATTGGAAATTGACGGTTCTGAAGAAACAGCTTACAATAACCTTGTTTGGGGTTAGGTTAGGTCCCATTTGGGTGATACTAGTCTTTGTAGTCGACTAGTCGACTGTCCTGTTGAAAGTTGCAAAATTAATGTATCTCTCGTTGGCTCCATGTTGCCAAGTCTAAAGTTTCACCAGCCGAAACCATGGTATGGCCCAACCCCGTTTGCCCATTATTATGTTCACTGTTCTTAAAGGATCTCTGTTTTGATTTTTATTTAGTAGGATTGTTTGTTGACATTTTTGTATTTTGGATTGAAATAGACTACTTTATGCGACCTTCTGTAAGTTTATTGTTCACAAGAATAAGATAATGCTCTTAGACCACTTGTGCAAAATAAACTTATTTCATACATCTTTGCATAAGACAGTGAGACACTGAATCAAATATTCGCGAAAGTGAAATGAAAAACTAGGTATATGCAAATTTCTTGGCTGTAGATCCTTGGGAAAAGGCACAAGTGGGCAATGATCAGGAAATGGCCAAATGACTGCACGTGAACTTCCATGACATACTACATGTAGGGGTTAGTCATACATAAGGTCTGAGATAAAATGAACCGCATCGTGAGAAAAAGGGATTATTGCCTATGCGAAAACAAAGGCGCAGATCAGCTGTGCAGTAACTGCACAGCTGATCAGCGCCTTTGTTTTCGCTACACGGATAGTGCAATTCCTCTTCTTCCTAAATCCGAAATTTCAAGCTTCTAGTTTTTTTCTGAGGCTGTACAGGCTGGAATGTTTCGGACCTGGTCGGAAACCCCGAAGACCAGTTTTCTCGCGTCGCGGCTCAAATAACTTGTCCCTGCTGAGTTCACTCACCTTGCCGCAAGGTAAACACACAGGTTCATGAAAACTATAGCCACAGTCTGGCTTACTTAATCATACGAGGTTCAAACTAACAGACATGCCTTTTGATATGCCATATTGGCAGACAAAACAAAACCTGCTTTACTGAATTGTCCTATAACAAAGACTAAGAATAGCAATAAAAAACTTCAGGATTTAATCAGCACAGTTGTAGTTATATGCAGAGATTGTAAAGCCAATTTAAATTCTCAGTTTCAAGAGTTGACAGCAACACATAGGGTCGATGGCTTGAGTCAACATCTACTTGAACTCCCATAAAGGCAGGTTGTGTCAAGATGGCTGAAGTTCAACTTCGCTCCTTCGTGGTTCCTATAAAAAGCAAACATCTGTCATGACAAATAATTTGTCTTGGCATCTTCACGACTTTCTGGATAAAAGGTATGATTACTTCTCATATGGAATACAAAAACACAGAAAAAATATATGAATGTCAGTCTATGAATCGAATGTCAGATAGAATTATCTTTTTAGTTTTCGTCATTATTATTCATACTTTACAGTGTACACAAAGTAATTCTAAAGTTGAAAAAAGAGAGATATTCTCTAAACGCATCGTATGAAAGGGTTTATTATTGACATAATACAGTGCATTTATTATGATTATCCTTATTACTCAGTAATTTTGTATTACTGATCGTTCCAAGGCGATACTTCTGTTGTGGTTCCATTTGTTTTGGAGTCGAATTTTATACTGTTTGAACCTTATGTACGTTTTCTTATTTTTATTTAGGTTCAGATAACTGAGTGGCCTCCTATTGGGAAATAGCTGCTCACTCGGCTTACGATATAATTTTTAAGTATAAGTATCTAACTCAATTAAGTTTTTCCCACCTCGGTTTTTGGAGTGGAAATTTCTTTCTGATTGCACCTTTTTCTGATCATTGCCTACTTGTACTTTTGTATCTTTCTACCAACGACAGTTTTTTTTTCATTCAGTCATTTCAACTTGAAAAGCTTGCAAAATGAAAATTCAACTGGCCCTGTTCAGCGCAATGGTAGCGGTGGCACTATGTGCCCCTACTAAAGACGCAAAGACAATTGGAGCGGCTGTGAAGATGGTTGTCAAGATGCACAAACTCCGTAAGTACATGTAAGATTTAAAACTTGCTTATTCAGACTAATATGAGAAAATACCTATCTCACGTGGTTTGTATATCCCAGCAGGCACATGACGTCAAAAATCAAATTTGTATGAAGTTTATCTTCTCTAGTTGGGTTAATTGTAAGATAATAAGAGAGCCAGAAAATCATAAAATGGTCTATAATACATGTATACACTATACCTACTAGCCAGCTTAGAGTTCTCAGTGTATGGCATATAATTCTTAAAATAGCAAGTCAGACATAGAGCTCGTCATGTTTCATTCATATTTAATTTACCAAACATATTTCATATTTATTCAGATGAACAGGGTTTGGTAAGCCAAGAAGATATGGGTCAGGTCTGCACTACAGCCGAGCAGGTCTTGGGACCATGTAAAATGCTGGGCGATATCGTGATACCGGGTGCGGGCCAACTTTGCCACCAAGCTTCGAACTTGTGCGGTCAGGTTTCTGGTATGGTCGACTCAGCTACTGATGTGGTCGACACCTTTCAGAAGATCGCACAGGCTGTTACAAACCTCGATCTGAACCAGGTTTTGGACTTGTTCGGATAGTTTATGTATGAGTCTTTGTGACTTGAAGATGTTGTTAATGGACGAATTAAAGCACTGAAGTGTCAAAACTGTGTAATTTATTATTTTATCAACTGACCATTCCAATGCGACACGTCTCTTGTTGTCTTAGTATAAGTACCTGATTGTTAATCTATTTTTCCCACCTCGGTTTTTGGAGTGGAAAATTCTTTTTATTTTAAATTATTTCTGATTGTGCCATTTCCTGATCATTGCCTACTTTTATCTTTAATAAAAGGTACAAGTAGGCGATGATCAGAAAATGGCGCAGTCAGAATGAAATTGCCACTCCATAATCAGAGTGGTGGGAAAAAACTAAAATGACACTTAGGTACTTATACCAACAAAACATATCGTAAGCCGAGTGAGCAGCTATTCCCCAATAGGCGGCCACTCAGTTACCCGAACTGAACTAAAAATATGAAAACGAACATAAGGCTCAAACAGCACAAAAATTCGACTCCAAAACACGAAACAAGTACCTTAGTAGGCAAAAGAAAATGCCGAACAGTAATGTAGCCCAAATTTCGAGTTTTATTCTGCCGTGGTCACCTTCTTTATTCTGCCGTGGTCACCTTCAGCTCAAAGGTTCTTATTTATTTATGGCGTAGCCATAAGTATAATTTGCACTCATGGAAAGCGTGAGTTATAAATGGCTGGGACATAGTTTTACCATTTATAACTTCAAAATCCTCCAGAACCATAAGTTTGCTTATCTTGAAACTTGGCTGACAAGAGCACCACATAGTTTGTATTAAAGGTGACATTGACCTACTTTATAAGTTTGCTTATCTTGCAATTTGGCTGACAAGAGCACCACATAGTTTGTATAAAAGGTGACATTGGCCTACTTTATAAGTTTGCTTATCTTGAAACTTGGCTGACAAGAGCACCACATAGTTTGTATAAAAGGTGACATTGACCTACTTTATAGGTAGGTCAAAATTGATATTGAACAAGACATAAATGTAAAAGTAGGTAATGATCAGGAAAAGGCGCAATCAGAAAGAGATTCCCACTCCAAAAACTGAGTTGGAAAAAATTTAAGTAACAGTAAGGTACTTATACTAAGAAAACATATCGTAAGCCAGTTGAGCAACTACTTCCCAATAGGCGGCCACTCAGTTACCCGAACTTAGCTAAAACTATGAAAACGTACATAAGGTTCAAACAGCACAAAATTCGACTCCAAAACGCAAAACAAATAGAACCACAACAGAAGTATCGCCTTGGAACGATCAGTAATATAAAATTACTGGGGGTGGGGGCGGGGGAGGGCCTTAAATCGATTTTACAGAGATCTAACGTCACCCTTATCTTCTGCAGTGGTAAACAATTTCAAATTGTTTTTATTATCTCGTAGTTATTAGCCATCTTGAAACTTACATGTAGCTGACAAGAGCACCACACAGTTTGTCTAAAATCAACACTGATATTGAACAAGACATAAAAGTTGATACACGAGTCATAGTTCAAAAAGGAAATGAGCCACCTCGTGGGAAAACAAACAATGTGGTTTCCGAACAGGTCTGACACAAATCAGACTGTACAGTCACAGAAGCAGGCTAGAAGCTTGAAATTTCGGATTTAAGAAGAAGAGGAAATGTACTATCCGTGTAGCGAAAACAAAGGCATTGATCAGCTTTGCGGTAACCGCGAAGCTGATCTGCGCCTTTGTTTTCGCATATGCAAATTGTTGGTTTTCCCATGAGGCGGCTCAAATGTCAGCAGCGGCGGCCCCGTCCTTCTGTATGCGATATATAATTGCTTTACAGCACAATCACCCTATATATGAATCAATTTGGCCATAGGCAGCCAATGGTCAAGTCAATGCAAAATATGGTGAACATTTGTGTTTCAATGAAGAAATATTTTGAGCAGCACTAATGTACTGGAACAATTTGAAGCAATCAGCAGTTCTTCATAGTCTTTATAGTTTATCTGCACCTACAACAAAGCAATACACAAATTTGACCATCATATTCAAACGAAGTGCTCCCTTCAACATTGTCTGTTTAATAAAAGCTAAATTTCACGCGAAGACTGTTGTTGCGGTTCTATTTGTTGGTGTCATTTTTTTTTTCTTCTTCTTCTTCTTCTTCGTTTGCTGTTTGCACATTTTACGTGTGTATCTGGCATGAATTGAGTTCAGTTCTGGTAACTAAGTGACCACCTTTAGGGAAACCGCTGTTAACTCGACTTGCGATGTATTGTCTTTGTTCCTTTCCGCACCTCTGTTTTTAAGGTGTGGCATTGGTTCTGATTGTACCAGTTCTTGATCATGGCTCATATTTATCTTTCTATGGGACATTATGAATGAGAACGAAATGATTCAAAAGTCCGGGTCTTGTGTCCAGACATAGGACATTGGCTTTTAATGTCAACAAGCAAAATAAATTATGTGAAATGCCCTGGAGCCCGTTTTTCTGAAGGAGGACAAGCAAAATAATGTAGCCGCGAGTTCCAGGGGACGATTAAGAACACATGAACAAAGGCGCGTCATTGTTTACCGGATAAAAGTCCTTATCCTTGAAATCAACGTGATTAACAATATTCGCTGTTCATGAAGGGCTAATTTAAAGAATCGGTATTAACATTAATTTTGAGGAAAGCCTCGCTAAAATAAGTAAGACAACAAATGTCCATATTCACTTAGGACATCCGTACAAGCTCTATATGTATACACTTGAAAATAACGTGTGTATTAAGCGTGCCGCGCGTAGGCATTCCAGGGGTGGTACTCGCGCCGCGCGTAGACATTACGTATACAGAATTACTACATGCACCCAGCTTTTGTCGATTACTCTCTGGAAACTGCAGTCAAAATTTGACTGAAACGATAGACCATTGCACCCTTATATTAAATAGGAGTAGTGGCTTTTAGAGTAAATATACTCCTCAAAAGAAGTTTTGCACCACTTAGATTTTTCATATTTTTAGGCGACAATTTGAATAACAAATTGTAAAACTACATTTTTAAATTTGCACAGTCTGAAAAAGTTTGATAAAGTGTGTGACAAGACCAAAAATGCGGAAACGATTTTAAGAAAAAATGAAATATTCCCATTTTCTGTAAATACTAAAAATTTCCCACCAAAATGTCACAGTGTTAAGAACACTTTTTGTTTCAAAATTTACAAACAAGAGCTCCAAAGCAAATTATTAAGCCAAAATCCAATTGAAAATAAAAAATATTAAAATTTGGGTAAAAATGCATTTTTTGACAAAATTGCAAATTTCTTAAATATCGGAGAAAATGAGTAGAATCAATCTTTTTATCAATTTTGAATCATTGTGAGATGTTCTGACACCAAAACCTACCGCCTGCTTTCTTTCTGTTCAAGTCGATCGTATGTCAAAGAGACTGCATAAGCATTTTGTTTTGACTAGCAGCTTTTTAAAATGTCAGATTTTGGATGGGTTGAAAAGCAGTACATTCCGTTAAGCATTAAGGGGAGTTGCATGCTGCGTTTGATGGAAAACCAATCCATTTTGTTGGAAAGATGATTTGCTAAGCTTTATTAGGCTAATGGCCAGTAGGGCAAACCCTCCCCCCCCAGGGGGAATTTTCTGCACCATGATTTTCTGAAAGTATAGTGAAAAAGCTATCAAATCCTGTTTTCTGCCCTCTGGAAGTGGAAGCGTTTGCGTTTTACGCTATGTTTTGTTATATGACCTGATACCATCTTTTGTATAGAAATAATGGGGGTAGGCGTAGAAAATCGATCATACCTCTGCTGTTACTAATCCTAGACCATCGAACTTGGTCTTTTTTTAAAGCTTAGACATAGCTCTTTTATTCTATGATAAGTAATGCAAAATATCTACTTTGCATATTCATGAATATTAATGAAAACATGAAAATGGTAGAAAATCATTAAAAACCCATAAATTAACTCATTTCAGGCCTAAACTATCGTTGTGACAAATTTATATTGCACCATTTAGACATATTTCATAAATGTATTGTTGTCATGAGCCTATGTGAAAGTTATCTCAATTGTATATTCATGAATATTAATTAAAAAGTAAAAAATCCTGGAAAAATGGGTGTATACATATAGTATCATTTGTACCTGGGCTGTTGATAAACATGGAACACTAATGTGGAATCAAATGAATGCTATGGCCATGTTCTATCACCATTATACATATAATACATGTATTTAAGGATATAAGGCTCATCTATTTTTTTCATGAATATTAATGAAAACTAGAAATCACAGAGAAATAATGAAAAAATGAACTGGTATACCTACAGAATGACTTGTATCTGATTATTTCTGTTAGTTTTATATTTTTTGTGTATAGAATATGATCCTGTCAATCAATTGATACCAATTTCAGTTCTCCAGAGCTTTTGGTTGCTGAGATATTGTCAATTCTATTGGTATATTCCCTTCATTTGTCTATGTTTTTTCTCTTATATCTAAAGTTTTCTTAAATTTTTGCCACAAGATAGTCAACTTTTTCTTGTATCTTATTATATAATTATAAATTATTGTCATATCTATCATTTGATACCAATTTCAGCTCTCTAGGATTTTTTGTTGTTGAGATATGAACGTTTATATTGGTATACCCCCTACATTTTTCTTTGATTTTTATCTAATATTTTAAGTTCTCATCAATATTCAAACAACAAGAAAGTTAGATTTTTTATATGTCTAATCAAACAATTAGAGAACATTATCATACCAATCATTTGATACCAATTTCAGCTCTCTAGAGCTTTTGGTTGCTGAGTTATTAACCTTTTCATTGGTATACCCCCTCCATTTTTCTATGATTTTTCCCTTAAATTTAAAGTTTTAATCAATATTCGAAAAACAAGAAAGTCATAATGTTTGTGTGTCTTACAACATGGTTATAGAACATAATCCTAGCAATGATTTGATACCAATTTCAGCTCTCTAGAGCTCTTGGTCGCCGAGATATTAGCAATTTTATTGGTATACCTCCTTCCTTTGGCAGTGATTTTTCTGCTATAACTTATGTTTTCTTAAATATTTGAGCAACAAGAAAGTAAGCTTGTTTATATATCTATATCATGATTGTAGAATATTGTCATGGCAATCATTTGATACTAATTTCAGCTCTCTGGGACATTGGGTTGCAGTGATATAAACGTTTACATTGGTATACCCCCTCCGTTTTTCTTTGAGTTTTATCTAATATCAAAAGTTATCTTCAATATTTGAATGACAAAAAAGTTTGATTATTTAAATGTCTTATCAAATGATTATAGAACATTATCATACCAATCATTTGATACCAATTTCAGCTTTCTAAAGCTATTGGTCACTGAGATATCAGCAATTTCATTGGTATACCTCCTTCCTTTGGCAGTGATTTTTCTGCTATATCTTATGTTTTCTTAAATATTTGAGCAACAAGAAAGTAAGCTTGTTTATATATCTTATTACATGGTTATAGAATATTGTCAACGAAATCATTTGATACACATTTCAGCACTCTAGGACATTTGGTTGCTGAGATATAAACGTTTATATTGGTATACCCCCTCCATTTTCTTTAATTTTTATCTAATATTTAAAGTTCTCATCAATATTCGAACAACAAGAAAGTTAGATTATTAATATGTCTAATCATACAATTACAGAACATTATCAAACCAGTCATTTGATACCAATTTCAACTCTCTAGAGCGATTGGTCACTGAGATATTAGCAATGTTATTGGTGTACCCCCTTCCTTTGGCAGTGATTTTTCTCTTATATCTTAAGTTTTCTTAAATATTTGAGCAACAAAAAGTCAGCTTGTTTATATATCTTATTAAAAGCTTATAGAATATTGTCAACGCAATCATTTGACACCAATTTCTGCTCTCTATGGCTTTTGGTTGCTGAGATATAAACATTTCTATAGGTATACCCCCTCCAATTTCTGTGATTTTTCTACTATATTTATTGATTTCATCAATAGTCGAACAGCAGAAAAGTCTGATTGTAAATGTATCTTATTTCAGGGTTTTAGAATGTTATCATAGCAATCATTTGTTATAAGTTTCAACTGTCTATGGCCTTTGGTTGCTGAGATATAAACATATCTGTAGGTATACCCCCTCCATTGTTCTGTGATTTTTCTCTTCTATTGAAAGTTCTTATCAATATTTGAACATCAAGAAAGTCAGATTCTTTCTGTATCTTATCACATGATTATAGAACATTATCATAACAATCATTTGATACACATTTTAGCTCTCTTAGAGTTTTGGTGCTATTACATTTGCGCACATTTTTCAAAAATTTCGTTTGCGCACAGTTTTCATTTGCGCACAGAAATGCATATCATTTGCGCACAGTTTTTAGTGTTACATTTGCGCGTATGTTTTTGCACCTCTTCCTTGGCCAGCTGCTTGTATTTTATCAGCACTGTTACCCCTGTCCACCGACTTTGAAGTGGAAGAGTTTAAATAGGTTTAAACAGTCACTAAAACTATTAAAATAAAATTTCAGTATTTACGTTTGGTGGCACATTGTTTTGTTCATTGGGCATCATCACGCACTGTCTTTATACTTTCTCAAATTTTAATTTACATATTCGTCACAGGCTGTGCCTTGAATGCCATCTGTCTTGACGAACTAGTTTGGACTGGAAATGAGGGCTTTGCTTGTCTATACAGTCTTGCGGGCGCAAACATATCATTTACCTGTCAAGAGAAAATCTGATGTGCGCAAATGTAACATTTACCTAGGAAAATTGTGTGCGCAAATGAATACGTTTACCTGGGAAAATTGTGTGCGCAAATGAACCACATTCTTTCAAAAATGTGCGCAAATGTGCTGCCACCAGAGTTTTTGGTCACTGAGATAAAACAATTTTGTTTGGTATACCCCTTCCTTTATCTGTTTCTTTTGTAATATCTGAACTTCTTTTTAATATTTGAGCATTAAGATAGCCAGCTTGTTTATATATCTTATTACATGTTTATAAAACATTGCCAAAGCAATCATTTGATACCTATTTCAGCTCTCTATGTCTATCAGTTGCCAAGATACATGTGGTAATAGAGGTGTACCACAATAATTCCTCTGCTTATTAGGGGTGGGGGTGATCACTCAAATGGGCATTAAAGTGATCCTCTGACCAAATTGGCACCCATGAGCAATTGGTCTAAGGTTGCAAGGTACATCCTACAACCCACTCAAACCCTTAAATGGCAATAGAGTAAATTTTGATTTTCGTCATTTTCATTAATATTCATGAAAATGCAAATGAGAAAATTTTCATTAAGGTCCATGGCGTCAACAAATTTGTCAAATAGTATTATTGGTACAATAACAATGCGCCACAATGATAGTTTAGGCCTAAAATTAGTTTTTATGGGGATAATTGATTTTTAACTGTTTCGTTTTTCATTTTAATGTTTTAATGAAAATTCATGAATATGCAAATTAGAAATTTTCCATTACTTATTATTGGATATAAGGGCTATGTTTAAGCATTAAAATGAGACCAAGTTCAATGGTCTAGGATAAGAAACAACTGAGATATTTTCAGTTTTCTATGTGTACCCCCATTATTAAAACGCAAAAATTGAATATATAGGGTAATATAATGAAACATAGCATAAAACGCAAACGCTTCCACTTCCAGATGGCAGAAAACAGGGTTTGATAGCTTTTTCAATGTACTTTTAGAAAATCATAGTGTAGAAAATTCCCCCTGGGGGGGGAGGGGGGGTATGGGTAGCTAGAAGACTATATCTGAGAATTTAAACAAAATCGTTATTTTTGGTCAAAAATGGTATTTATATTCTTGACAGCTTTCTTACGAATAAGGACTTTCCTGATCATTGCCTACTTGAACTTTTCATTCGCCATCTATATCCCGATAAGCAGCAGACTTTGTTCATTTGTGTCAAAGGGACAAAATACAGACGTCACACATGCTTCGTTTGATTGTAGCTGGCTAATAAATGCCAGACGAATCGTGTATTACAAAAACTAATCCAATTTAAAAGAAACTTGTTATGACAAGTAAATACACGTAATTGTCATACTTTAAAATATATTGTGATTGTTCCAAGACACAAAGTTGGCATAAACATGACCCACCTAACGTGCATGAAATACAAAAAGTATGCAGCTTTCAGAAAACGGTGGGTAGAGGGGAGGATTGGGAGAAATGTTTGAGAAACCGGCCAACTCTTCGGCTGCGGAATGAGTCATGTTGCAGCTTTAGTTGTTTTAGCCAATCATTGCAGTTAAAATTAGGACACACCTAAATTATCGGAGCTACTCGCCGCCGCAGCCAGCAAGTTGCTCTCTGTTAAACTAATCAATATATGAAATATGCCGCCAGAAAATGTAAGCTGAAGGCAACACGCTTCTCATGAATATAAAAGTATTTTTGACAAAATAGTAGTTTTATATTCTTGACAGCTTTCTTACGAATAAGGACTTTCCTGATCATTGTCTACTTGAACTTTTCATTCGCCATCCATATCCCGATAAGCAGCAGACTTTGTTCATTTGTATCAAAGGGACAAAATACAGACGTCACGCATACTTCGTTTAATTACGGTGCAGTCCGGTAACATTGCGCACCTTAGGTATTTCACGCCAGGTCTGACATCAATTATAAACACTGACTAACATCACTTACCATGAGACATTTTAGTGATTCAATAATTAAAACATCATAATGTGAAATGATACCAATTTCTATCAGCTTTGGAAATATTGTGGCTTAAACAGGCACCCCCGTGAAAAATATGGAAGCAATTTGTCCCCTAACATTATGCACTGCTAAATCAAATGTATATTTTACAACAGCCTGCAATTTACCCATTCTGTCAATACATATGACACCCATGTGACAAAGTACAAACAAGAAAGTTCAGAGAAAATCATGCCGTGTATGGTGGCACAAAAATCACAGGCGCTCGACGACTGGACTCATTTTTTTTTTTTTTTTCATTTTCACCCGTTTGGAGACCCTTACGATATGTTCATGCAATTATTTTACCTTTAAAACCTTTTCTATCAATCCTCAATTAACCCTCGTCTATGGGCTACTATATAGACAAGGTCGGAAACGCGGTGTCCTAGTTTAATTGGGGTCATGGGATTTCCCGCATCTCAAACTCATACTTCACCCTTTACCGTTATTTCAATGTTGGCTGTCAACACATGAGTGTCTTTGTAAAAGGTCTCGCCCATTGCCTTCATTCAAAATAAGCACAACCGCCTATAAAAACTAACAATTAAAGCATTCTACAGAATTGGAGGACATCCCGAATGAAATCGGCAATCATGCCGTGACATTACTATAAATACACTGGTCACACGACGTGTTACGCCAGCGCGTGATATGTGTTACGTTGGTTTTCATAGGTTGCTTGATTTATATCCAGTCAAAACACTTTGTGATCTAGTGTCATGGCAACAATGCAATGCAATTATCCAGTAGGATTGATTCTTTCATACGATATTTACAGTGACCTTTCACTGATTTCTAGAAACGACAGGTCACCATACAAAAACATTCGGGATCCCATCCAAGTAGACAGGTGGTGGTATAAATTATAAGTTTACGGGCGACTATGCTTATTTTTGACGAAGGCAATAGGTGAGACCTTTTACAAAGTAGCTCATAAGTAGACACTCAGCATTGAAATAACGGTTAAGGGTGAAGTACTAGTTTGAGATGCGGGGAATCCCATGACCCCAATTAATCTAGGACACCGCGTTTCCGACCTTGTCTATATAGTAGCCCATAGACGAGGGTTGATTGAGGATTGATAGAAAAGGTTTTAAAGGTAAAATAATTGCATGAACATATCGTAAGGGTCTCCAAACGGATGAAAATGAAAAAAAAAAAAAAAAAAAAAAAAATGAGTCCAGTCGTAGAGCGCCTGTGACAAAAATGTCACCACACAATATTTCAAAATTAAACAAAATCACATAATGGTGGTAAATTATTCAATCAGAAAGGAAGAAAAAACATATTTGTCTTTAAATTAATCTTGTACACTCGTGTTGCTGTAACATATGAGAAAATAGCATTGGTAGCCCAACATTGTCTGAAATCTGGTTGACATGTAATATGCGCAATGGTGGGGGCCGCGCAATGTTAGGGGACCCGATATTTGAATAATAAATGTCAGACGAGTAAAAACACGTAATTGTCATACTTTAAAATATAATTGTAATTGTTGCAAGACACAAAGTTGGCCAAAAATGGTATTTTTGTCCAAAAGTTCATTTTTTTTTATTTATTTTTTGCTTTAAATGATTGCTTTCATTATTTCGGGCGAGGATGTGAAAAGGATTCAGGTTTGTAAAGCCCAGTTTGGGCTGTTTGCTGCATTTCAAATTTTGGTGTTTTCAAAAACATGCATTTTAGCACATTTTTACCAAATCGTTTCAATACAAATTATTGCTTTGTTATTCACGAAGTCCAGCCCTTTAAAATAGTATCATTTTTTTAAAAGTTAATATGAAAAAGATGTATACTAGACATTATTTTTAAACGAGAAAATATTAACTGGTGCAAAACTACTATGATGAGTATATATGAAGTTGTTTCTTTTAATAATAACGATTGTCAAATACCCTTAGCATGCACCCGACACGGGTTTGTTCCCGTTAATGACTCAAATCGGTCAAGATATCAGCCCAATGTCTGTGTCATTGAATCACAGAAGGTAAACAAACGTTATTTTTATTATTTTATTTTTTCTCTCCCTTGGTTATCAAAGATTTAGTGACAATCTATCCAAACAGATGTTTGATGGCATGGCCGACAGACTGGCCGACATGTTGTATGGCGTGCCCGGCAGACTGGACACCGTGGACAACCGTTTCGACAGCGTGTTTCACCGGCGTGTAGATCGCACATGTTTTCTTCGCAGCTGTGCACCCCGTGCTAGCATAAGGTATGTGCAATTGGGAGCATATTGTCAGAACGGTTGAGCCTTTTCGACAGAGGTCTTGCACACTGTCCTCGCTGACGATACCGGCTTGATCTGAAACAAAACGGAAACATGTACATTATAATAATAATGTAATCAACCCATATATGGTAATTCAAAATTTTCAAATACACACAATATTGCATACCGGCCTCGGTAGCTCAGTAGGTAGAGTGTCCGCTCCGAGATCGGGAGGTACCGGGTTCGATCCCGGGCCGCGACAAACCAAAGTCGTTAACAATGGTACTAGTTGCTCCCCGCTTGGCACTCGGATTTTCGGGATAGAGCTAGGACTGGTCGCTCCGGTGTCAGTATAATGTGACTGGAGGTGGTATACCACAGTGAGGCAGCACTATAAATGTGAGCCACAACCAGATACCGTCGTGATATGACAGATACTGTTGAAAGCGACGTTAACCCGAACAAACAAACAAACGATATTGCGTTGCTGAATTGTTTATGTACATTTAGTTCAATTTTTCTACACTCAACCGTGCTTTAATGGCAATTTTGAATCCTATAAGTATTCTTACGCAATCAGTCGGTACATAGATGAGCAAAACTGACAAAAACATATTTCATTGTTTGGCACCATTCAGGTGAGCGAAACTGATGAAATGGACATTTTAATCGTTACAAACGTAGTTTGACACAACTTTGAAGAGCGAAGCTGGACGTCTTCGTCGATAATACTTTACTCAGGTAAGCGAAGACGTTTGGATCAATACATACGTAGTTTGTGCATCTTGAGCACAGCCTGAGCAGTTTCTTGCATCAACTCTACGTCATCTTCCCTGACGACTGCCCCGCAAAAGGCCACGACCACAATAGCACAGAACACACATATGGAACGTAGAGCACGCATCGTGACAGGAACTGAAACTGAATAGTCATACAATGTTCATGACTTTTTAGATACTGTACAGAAAATTAAGATATTCATGAACTTATTTCACCGTGTCAGTGTCTCAAAATTACTTTTTTTCAGAGACTTGATTGCCCTCCCCACCACAACAAAACAGAAGGGAAAAACTTCTTGCGAGAAAAAAGCACAAGTATCATAGTTAAACATCGACTACATATTTGTAGCCACACATCTAAATTCAAACAAAAATATACTAGCCTGCTTTGAAAGAAGTCAACAGGAATCAACAAAGCGTCTAAATCTGTTACTAGTTCTGACTGTTATTATATGGATGTGTAAGGCAAAACGAAACTACTGTATTCTTTAGTGTACTTCTGTCCTGTGTGTTACCAAGGAAAGCTAAGATCGATTTCAATTCCAAAAATGATCTAAATTCGATGTTTCTACAAGGGGTAGAGTTTTAAGTTGATGCACCGCATGTTAACATTCGTCTTTGGTATAAGCGCACATTATTTCTTTGTATTTCGCATGTTTCGTCTCATCATTTGCCATAAAAAGATTAAGGTATTCTATATCGTGATTTCTATAAGACAGACAAAACCTTCGACAGATTTTTAAAATCAAAAACCTTATCATTCGCTTTGTCGACAGTGCATACGCACTCTTTCATCAAGATGCCTTAAACCTTTGAAACCACATGGCTTTTCTTCCGTCAGTTTTCTTCAAGCTAAAACGACGTTTGCCTTGCAAACGAGAGAACAGATGATGAACTATCACATGTAGATGCCATACGAGTATTTTCAGGCAGGCCAGACGCTAGTTCTCAGTGCCTTTAGAACTAGTAAACTATTGTATAATCTGAACAACTGAACATAGGGTTTCGACCAGGTCCGACACAAACCAGTCTAATTCTCGGCCAAAGACAAAGTAGCAATTTATGTTGTAATTTCCATAGGTGGCATTTATAAGCTGGTGTTTTGACTTAATGAAGCGCCATCGAATTTTAGATAACAAAATTAGGGAATAGTAATATTAAAGACGTGTTTCTTTCTTTTACTTTAATAATAGTGTGTAGCACCAATTATATTTAGGCTGTATATGAATATGAGAGGCACAATGATCCTTGATCACCAGTTTGGCAGGAGCTGTACAGAAGACGGAATTGGGTCTGGATGCCAAAAATATCGATTTTCGATGATACTGTGAGGGACGTGGGTTTAATTGGATACACCGTAAGATTATGATGGCATTTGGTGTACGTATGTGCAGATAATTTCGATTCACTTTACATGCCCTGGCTATATTGAACAGTGTCAGATCATGCTTTCTGTGAGATAGATCACAACCTTTGACAGAGTTGCAAAAATGTTGTAGCTAAAACCTTACCTTTTGAGCCTTCGCATGACAAAGCAAACAATTTGGGATTCCGGCCAGGTCCGACACAAACCAGACTGTACTGTCACAAAAGCAGGCTATATGCTTAAAATTTCGGATATAGGAAGAAGAGGGATTGTACTGTCCGTGTAGCGAAAACAAAGGCGCTGATCAGCTGTGCAGTTACTGCACAGGTTTCGCATAATGCATATTGTTGGTTTGCACATGCAAATGCTCATTTGACATGATTACAGGACATTGACATTAAAAGTGTTTTATCAAGATACCACCAAACCACGTTTCTTTCAACCGTCAATGTGCCTTTTCTTAACCTTGCCACCATAATGACCAGAAATGTTTGAAATGGTAAATCTGTGTACCAGATTTGAATTTGCAATACAAACATTGCGATCGACGAAAACACAATGTTCCACTTCACTTGCACTTGTGAAATTCTAATCAGGGGATAGCGCCTCTGCCACATCTTCTGCCCGGATTCATCTCTGGGTCAAGTCGTATGACAGAGTAGTGGTCGCCCGTCCAAGGTCGGTGGTTTTACCCCGGGGGGGGGGGGGGTTATAAGAATCTTACATGAGTGTCAGGTATGGATAGACAAATCTGTCCCGAGGGTCACATTTTGGCATCACGAGGCTCGCCGAGTGATGCCAAATTGTGACCCGAGGGACAGATTTGTCTATCCATACCTGACACGAATGATGGATTCTTTTTCTTGCTCACCTTAATGCAGCAAAGATTGATTTTTATACTGTTTACCTAGAAAAAATGATAAAATCGCGGCGTCCGCCATTTTGATTTAAAACGTTTTGACGTCATTGTGACGTGTGCGCTTAGCGACGAAATTACGTGACGTCCTATAGCCTACAACCAGTGTTAAAAAGAACATTTGAACGCAGGGTGCGACGGGGTGAGATAACGAGGGTGAGATTAAAAGAATCTATGATGGTGTTGAGGCCGAGACAAGGAAATCTCAGGCAAGTTTTCAGATTAATCAAGTCTCATCCGAGGCTCTGCCGAGGATGAGACTCGAATAATCTGAAAACGAGCCTGAGATTTCCTTGTTGAGGCTTCAACACCATCATTGATTATTTTTCTCACCCACCTTTTAAAACATTTGGACTCTGAATAGGCTTGGCAGCCATTTTGTTTGGACATAAAACAATATGCAAATTAGCCAGTGAAACAAATAAAAATAATTTTGTATTTGCACTCACCTAACAAAAATATTAAATCATCATTTTTTTTTTTACACACAAAATTCCCAGCAAAATTAATTTTTTAGATTTTTATGAGAGCAGCAGACTACAATTACTCTTGATATCTTCCTGAAATTAACACCTGCTAGGATATTTTTGTCTCTGACAGTTGACACCTAGCTCATCACTTCCTTATATGGAAGCAAGCATGAGGTGTACATTTCTATTAGCTAAATACAGAAATGATTGACATTTTGAGACAGCTAAAATTGTACAAGTACTGAGACAGAAATATCCCAGACAGGCACACAAAGGGATATGCTTGTCTGGTGGGTGAGAAAAATAGAATCCATCATGGGTGGTCAGTGGAGATAGGAAAATCTCAACCCGAGGGTCCATCCGTTCCAGTGGGAAACGAGGCTCGCCGAGTTTCCCACTGGAACGGTGGAACCGAGGGTTGGGATTTTCCTTTCTCCACTGAACTCCCATGATCGATTCTTTTTCTTACATACTCCGATTTTATCCTTTTACCGGTAATGTAAACTGGTACGACGTCAAATGTAAATAAATTGTTGTCAAAGTCAAAAGAGATGCAGTTTTGATTTGTTTTTCGTTGAAAACGAGCGTGAATCAAGATTATTCCCAATGAATTCACACCAATTTAGTCTAGTTTTGTTGAACATTATTGCTGCAAGCAGCTGCTTTGGGGTAGAAACGATCGAATTATATCGCGTGATTTTCTTATCTTGTATGAGCAACCAAGCCAGCAGTGTAAGATCGATTTTTCTTACATACCTCTATCATAAAGATAGAAAAAATCCGGTATTTTAGTGGTGGTAGATAAATCGATCTTACACTGCTGGTTTGGTTGCTCATGCAAGATAAGAAAAGCACGCGATATAATTCGATCGTTTCTACTGCTTGCAGCAATGGCGTTCACCAAAACTAGACCCTCGGGTCCACCGTTCCAGTGGGAAACTCGGCGAGCCTCGTTTCCCACTGGAACGGGTGGACCCTCGGGTTGGGATTTTCCTATCTCCACTGGACACCCATGATGGATTCTATTTATCTGGTGTGCAAGAAACACAGGTTCCTCCACGACGTTTGACATCATAACGTCAACATCCGCGCCTTCAAGAACGCAATTATAAGTTCCATCAGAATGAGCCGCGTCATGAGAGAACCAACAATGTGGTTTCTAAACAGGTCCGACACAATCTGTTCTGTACAGTCACAGAAGATGGCTAGAAGTTCGAAATTTTGGATTTAGAAAGTACAGGAATTGTACTATCCATTTAGCGAAAACAAAGGCGCTGACCAGCTTCACAGTAACTGCGAAGCTGATCTACGCCTTTGGTTCCGCAGATTGTTGGTTTTCTCATGAGACGGCTCAAATGTATAAATTCTGTAATTATGGCTGATGGGTCTATCTGTGAATAAGATCAAATCGTCAGCATTAGACATTTGTAATAGTAAGGTGAGCATGTGCCTCGACATACCTTTCCCCTACACGAATCATTTTATCCCAAAATACTCGCTTTTGTTAACTTGCTTGTGCGGTCTTGGTAAAACCTTTTACCTTATGACTGCAATGTTAATCATGGGGAAATATTTTCCATACCTTACCGCATGTGCGGTGTCTAGGGCAGTTATGGAGGTAGAGAAAATACTTTCACACCTGCCTGGAGGTAAGGAAAGTACTTTCCTTACTTCCAGATCGGTGGTGAAAGTAACTTTCCTACCTTCTGACAGCTGATGAATAAAAATGCACTAAAGCGTGGGTATCCATTCTGATGCAGACTTCACCAACGTAACTGCTTTTACTTCCTTGCAAAAAGCTACGTCATCAACATGACCAGTGCACATGAATATCAATTGCGGTACACTGAGCTGAGAGTCTTCTTGAGTTGGAATTGGTTTCTGGTTCTCATATTATTGTTAGTGGATTATTTGTTAAAGTGCAAGAACAATGAACCAGAAACCAATTTCACACATTTTTGCATTGCGATTATGTTTATGATAAACGACCAGCTGTATCCCTTAAATACAGTTGGGCATTTGTACACTGGTCCCCTAACTTTCTATGGGGATTTTAGAAAGTTAGGTCCATCGGTTTCAAACCTTACAATTACAAATCTACACACGCTATATATACTTATCTGAAAATCATTACGAAATGGTATTACGTTTTAGCATATAAAAGAAAAGGTAATTTATATTTGCTCTCCCAGTTTGTTAACTGTTTCAATAAAATATAATTTCTATTGTTGATTAGACAATTTGAAAAAGAAACGGTCAATACAAAATAAAAAATAGGTTTCAAAATGTTTTTAATGCACAAAGGAAGATACTCCATTGTGATCTATTTTTGACAATAGCGACGCCGTACAGTTAACAAGCCTCCTCGTTTTGCACGTGCAGTGTTCGGTCAATAGTTACACCGCGAGAAAAGTTACTTTACCGGTGTTCGTTATCGTTGTGTAGATCTTAAAAACTAAAATTTCACTATGTGGGGTCATAAGGTAAGTTAATTACCCGCTTCGCGACAGGTGGGCATGATATTTTCCTGACCTTTTCCCTCCAAAAGCATGTACCTCGAGCCCTTCGGGCTCTCGGTACATGCTTTTGGCTGGACAGGTCAGGAAAATATCATACCCACCTGTCGCTCAGCGGGTAATTACTACTAAATGAATGTCACCCTAAGATCTCTGACGCTGAACCCAACTGCTTTCACACATTTAGTACGTGATATGTCACATACAGCATAGTGCTTGTCCCATATTTGCACTCTGGCAGGGATCATTGTCACCCATTCAGCTGTATAAAATATCTTATCAGTCACAATTCGGACACAATCACATTGGCATCGGTCTAAAAAGGTAATAATGTTATAATGTCCTTCTTATTTAACTTTTTAACGAAAATAAAGATAGCTTAACTACTTCTGCTTCTTCTTCTTCTTCTTCTTCTTCTTCTTATTTTGTTTGTTCTTCTTTTGGTGGTAAATGAGAAACTGAAAAATATATGCTTTTATGTAGTTTCTAGAACGCATTTCTTAATTTCATTATTTCGTCAAAACAATTTTATACCTGTCCGTCAAAGTGAAAAGTTTTCTTGACGTATTAAGCGGAATTGTTTGATGTTATGAACATTACGAAAACATGCCCATGCAATGTACAGAGATTTTGAAAGTTATGAAAAATGAAAATTTTCATTAGAAAATCTTTGATATTTTTCTTAGTTTTGCACAAAACATAGATTGTAGGTACACGTTAGAACCGCCTCGGCGAGGCGGTTCTAACGAGTACCCACAATCTATGTTTTGGAGCAAAAATAAGAAAAATAGGTATACCCCTGCAAACCCCAGTTTTACTATATAAAAGTGGGGTTCAAGGGGGTATACATGTCACGGACATGTTTTCCTGATGACATATGTATTACAAACACAAAGTGTTGAAGCAATAGTAATCTTGCTTATTGGTTTTGAAAAAAAAAATATCTAAGTTTGCATTTTAATTTTTTGTAGGCTTTAGCCTTTTACTGCCTAGTTTTAAAAATTGAAATTCAGATTTTAGCTTTCACTGGATGATGAATCCATTAGGCTATTTTAATGTCTGTGAAGCCCGAAGCTAAAATCTGAATTTCAATACTTATATTTACATTTTATATTTATTTATCAATCAAGTATCAGATTTTTATGGCACATATCCTCGCTTATTTTCATGTTATTTGATTTTAACTCCGACTTAACGTAATTTTGGAACAGCCAAAACGTCAAATTTTCGCGCTTAACGTCATGACGATACTCGACCGACGTCACGCCAACAAGAGTAAACAATTAACGTCACTGGATGGTTTTGACGTCGCCCCGCCCATATGCGTGGCATCTAGATCACGTGACTTAATGGTTTTCATTGGGAAATGATGATCATCAAGAAAGATACTTTCATCTAGGGCGATTGCAATAAAAATGTAAATATTTAATCATACATGTACCTGTACGTTTAACATTTTTTTACACTTTTAAACATTATATTTTAATAAGCATTCGGTCGATTGAATTTCCAGGCATTCTATGTTTGGTCGTACTCTGTCAATCTGGTAACATAATTGCAGGCATTTACCGAAAACATGAACGGCATCCTGTGTGCATTTGCGGTAGTCATTGCTGTTGCTGTGTCGGCCCCAGTAGATGAGGGGGCTGTTAAAGCCAGTGCCAAGGTCTTGCTGAAACTGCACAAACTACGTGAGTAGACTCACTTTAGCTGATTTACTGTGGTGAAGAGTTCTGGGTTCAGTTGATCAAAATTAACGGCATTGTTTATAACGATTCGTTAAAATTTTAAACATAAACATGAATACTACAAATACACTGTTATTTTTGTTGATAAAAAATAAATGTTAGAATCCTTTGCATTGCAAAGGATTCTCATATTTTATGACAAAATGTGCATTTGCTTATTATATGTAGTCGGCGTTTACTTAAGGAGTTGAGGCCTTTACGATGACGTTAAGCTAACGAAGTTCTGTACAACTGGCTCCTGGATTTCAACCGGTTCGCAGGCTGTAGACAGTGTAGTAGACAAGCATATAAGTTTTTTTTGAAGGAAGTTGATATTGTCCTTTCTGAGAATAAGTAATGATTCAGGGTATATTCTGCAGACTTTCACGTGCTATGCATGCATGACAATATCTTGAATATTGAAAATGAATTACGTTCTATAGCAACAAATACAAAATTGCAAAAATTTCTCGCTGTGTACCTACAATGAAAATCCCATGTCACCATATCAAACGATGTACATGCTTTTATAAGAAGGTACAAGCAGGCAGTGGTCAGGAAAAGGCGCAATCAGAAAGAAATTCCCATTCCAAAAACCGAGGTGGGAAAAAACTAATTTGAAAACCAGACACTTGTACTAAGAAAACATATTGTAAGCCGAGTGAGCAACCATTTCCCAACAGGCGGCCACTCAGCAACCTAAAATTAACTACGACTAAAATATGAAAACGCCCATAAGGTGCAAACAACACAAAAATCAACACCAAGACATAAAACAATAAGAACCACAACAGAAACATCGTCCTGGAACGATCAGTAATATAAAACCATTGGCGGGCCTAAACTAGTCCTACATGGCCATATCATGTTGGTTCACAACATATAGTCAGCCGCTCAGCATATAGTCAGCATGCTTTATAAGGTTTGACAGTAAAAATGAGTCCTTTCTTTCAAGTGACTAAATGTCAGCATGGACCTAGAATAACTTGCTGAGCCATGTTTTCAGTCACAATAATAACGCTGTCTTATTCGCTGCCTCGGTTTGGTTTGTTTTGCAGGGCAAGAGGGAGTGGTGGATGATGATCTCGTACACACCGCATGCGCAGTCGCACAGACAGTCCTTCACCCATGTGCAAACACCGAGAACACCATTGCAGGACCTCTTTGTGCTGTGGCAAATGGCGTCGAAAAGGGTGTGTGTAGTGCAGCCACGACCGGGATAGATTTACTGAAAGGTGTTGTTGGAATACTTGGTTGAATGAAAAGACAATCTAACTCCAGATGTAAAAATCGATTGAAGTTCCACAACATTAGCAATCAGATTAAATTTATTTGAATAATTTCGGCGTTTCTGTTAGTTCCCATATATGCCTTTAATTTAATAATATGGCTTTAAAGTATACAAACGTTTTTAGGCATGGATAAAAGACACATAGATGAATACTATTAAATCTAAAATCACAAACCAGACACCACGCGGGAAAGAAAGTACACCACAAAACATAAAATGTTACAACATACAGGAAGGACAAATTGACTTGCTCTTTCCCAACAAGGCAGCAATGCGGCTGTCCGAGACTTACGCTGAATAAACCGAAAACATGAAGCTAAATTAGAGCAGAATTGTCTCGGATCGATCAGAATAGAAAACAACATAATTATGTAAGCGCTTAGACTAACTGTGATGAAGCAGAGACAAGGACTCAACAGAAACACTTATATAGTGAAGCACCTTTTTCTCTGTCTATCATATTAAATTAGCAACGAAGCTTTTAATAGCATATTTTCTACGGGGAATGTCAAATTCAAGTGTTGTTCTCATTCGCATATTTTTGTAAGGGGAATAACTAGTTCAATTGTGCTTCTAATTGTTTCATGTTTTTGCGTTTAATTTTTGTGCTGTTTGCACTCACGCCCAAATGTACGTTTTCACATTGTGGTAACTGAGTGGCCGCCTATCAGGAAATAGCTACTCACTCGGCTTAAGATATGTTTTGTTTTCATAGTATAAATACCTGATTGTCAATTTAGTTTTCTTCCCATCTCTTTTTTGGAGTGGGAATCTCTGTGTTGGGCCAAGCAACAGGCAAGAAGCTCCGGCCACAACCGATTTAAGTGAATAGCTTTATTCACTTAATGCCCACTTAAACAATTTACCTGTTAAGTTTTCTGTTTGTGTCAATGAAGGCCAAGACAAACTTCCTACTATGTATTGGTTACCTAAGCTTCACAAAAGACCGTACAAAGCTAGATTTATTGCAAATTCTAGCTCTTGTACTACCACTGAACTTTCTAAATTGTTAACTTCTCGTCTTACTGCTATCAAATCTCATGTTATAAGATACTGTGAGACAGTGTATGAAACTTCAAATAAAATTGGTTTTGGTCAATAAAAAATTCTGGTGAGGTGCTCAGTAAACTGAAGTGTAAAGGGTTCCGTGCGACAAGCTTGTCCACATATGATTTTTCTACACTGTATACAACATTACCACATAATCTAATAAAAGAAAAACTTCTGGATTTGATAGAGTGGACCTTCAAAAGAGCATTAAAAAACTATGGTTCACTTTATTTGGCATGTAATGACAGAAAGGCTTTTTTCACTTCCTCTGACCAAAGTCGGTATACACTTTGGTCATGTCAGAATGTGTGTGACGCCTTGTCCTATCTCCTTGATAATATTTATATTAGATTTGGGACCAAGTTATACAGACAAATTGTTGGAATTCCGATGGGTACAAATTGCGCACCTCTCGTAGCTGATTTATTTTTATACTGCTACGAAAGAGATTTCATGGGTTCTCTTAGCCATGATAATCAAGCTGATGTTATCGAGGCTTTCAATTCCACATCTAGGTACCTCGATGACCTTTTGAACATTGACAACCCTTATTTTGAAGGTATGGTCAATCAAATTTATCCACCTGAACTACAGTTGAACAAAGCCAATATCTCAGATACCAAAGCCCCCTTTTTAGGTCTACATCTTTCTGTTGCAAATGGATTTGTTTCTTCTAAAATTTATGATAAGCGCGATGACTTTGATTTTGATATAGTAAATTTTCCTTTTTTGGATGGTGACGTTCGTCGCGGTGCTTCTTATGGTGTATACATTTCGCAACTTATTAGGTTTGCTAGAGTCTGCAATCATGTAACAGACTTCAACGCTCGAAATAAATGTTTAACGGCAAAACTTCTTCAACAGGGCTATCGGTATCATAAACTTCGAAAAACCTTTTCTAAATTTTATCGTAGACATTATGAATTGATTTCCAAATATAATGTTGGGTTAAAGACGCTTTTAAGTGCGGGCCTTTCGGAACCTGAATTTTATGGTGACTTGGTTTACAAATTTAAGAAACTTATAAGAAACTTCAGTTCAGAAAAATCATAACACGTTACAGACGTATAGGTTACAACTTGAATGTTATGCGACAGTCTGCACGCTTAGTTTTTAATCCAATCATGGTTGATAGCTATGCTGCCTTCTTTAATTGCACGCCGGTGGGTCGGGCGTCAGACTCTATGATGGCCCCGACTTAAAGCTATTCATTTTATTCGGTTGGGGCCGGAGCTTCTTGTCTGTTGCTTGCCCCACCCGGGTCCAACTGGTGTTTTTCTTTTGCTCCGGAGTTAGTATGTTATTCGGCGCCCAGGGATCTCCATCGTCGGGCAGCTTACTCAATCTGTGAGTCCTGGTTTTTGATTCATCATGATGTTTATCATGATTTGTTTGTTCTTGATGATTCACTGACTAGTTAGAGATTCACCACGAGGACCGAAGAACTAACTAAATGTTATGAACCACTGCAGAAGCTGAGTGTGAGGTTAGGCGCCTGTAAAACCGGTTTAAGTCCCCCAGTTATTTACAACTGACCGTTCCAAGGCGGTACTTCTGTTGTGGTTCAAATTTATCAAGGTTATTCCAATTATGTGTTTCATGTTGCATGACTTTGTGGCCACCCGAATATCATTTGGCTGTTCACTTAGCCCTCTGCATTTACTTGTTCTGTCCAAGCTAGCACTGTGACCACCTGACCTTCAACAGCTGCTCACCCTGCTTTCCGTTATACATGTTTTACGTTGGTACCTATGTATATTTTCTTTACATGATTTTCCTTATTTCTTGTTTATATTTGTGTATAACAAAACCACTGCAGAAGCTGGGGGCGAGGTTTGGCGCCTATAAAACTGATTTAAGCCCGCCAGTAACTTTGTGTCACTGATCGTTCCAAGGCGATACTTCTGTGGTGGTTCTTTTTGTTTTATGTCTTGGTGTTTAAAAAAATGTTTTGTGCTGTTGGCGCCTTATGTGTGTTTTCATATATTTCTTTGCCTACTTGTACATTTTTATGTCGGGGCCAATATAGAGTCTAACGACCGACCCATCGGCGTGCGATTAAAGAAAGCAGCATAGTTATACACCATGATTGGGTTTAAAACTAAACATGCAGACTGTCGCATCGCATTTAAGTTTTAAGTCATCTAGGTTGTATCGTATAATGTTTGTTTTTTCTAAAGTGAAAAGAAAAACCATTCCTACCTGTAAGTTTCTTAAATTTGTAAACCACGTCACCATAAAATTCTGGTTCTGAAAGGCCCTCAAGTAAAAAACGTCTTTAACCCAACATTAAAAGGTACAAGTAGGCAAAGATCAGGAAAAGGCGCAATTAGAAAAAGATTCCCAATCCAAAAACCGAGATGGGAAAAAAACTAAATTAACAATCAGGTACTTATACCATGAAAACATATCGTAAGCCGAATGGGCAGCTATTTTCCCAATAGGTGGCCACTCAGTTACCTAAACTTAACTAAAATATGCAAACATACATAAGGCGCCAACAGATCCAAAAAAAAATCAAACACCAAGACAAAAAACGAAAGAACCACCACAGAAGTATCGCCTTGGAACGATCAGTAATATAAAATTACTGGCGGGATTAAATCGATTTTACAGGTACCTAACCTCACCCTCAGCTTCTGCAGTAGTTCATAACATTTAGTTAGTTCTTCGGTCCTCGTGGTGAATCTCTAACTAGTCAATGAATCATCCAGAACAAACAGATAAATCATGATAAACACCCTGATGAATCAAAAACGAGGACTCAATAGATTCAGTAAGCTGCCCGACGATGGAGATCCCTGGGCGCCGAATACGAGTACCCACAATCTATGTTTTGAAGCAAAAATAAGAAAAATAGATATACCCCTGCATACCCCAGTTTTACAATATAAAAGTGGGGTTTGAGGGTGTATTCATTGCACGGACATGTTTTCCTGATGAATTACTAATAATAGGATAAAACAATGTGCTCAATTGGCTATTTATACATACATTACAAAATATTGATGCAATACAGCCGAAACCTCAACTGAAAGATACAAGGCGGAAAGGAGACCATTTCTACTGGGTCATAAAATGTTCATTCACAAAACTAAAAAACGGATAGGATAAAATAAGATTTAAAAAAAAATCATTGTATTCGACTGACTAAATTAACATCCCAACCCAAAGACACCAAGCCTAACATGAAAAATAATACAAGGCATTACAGAGCACAACCAACACACGCGAAGACGGATAAGTTGTGTTTTCGCATACAGTGACGAAATCATGCTGCAACGGGAAAATGCAAGGTACATGTATAGTGCAATTTCTTTGACCATTCTGATTTACGAGAAGGTTTCATCAGGAAAACATGTCCGTGTAATGTTTACCCCCTTAAACCCCACTTTTATATAGCAAAACTGGGGTTTGCAGGGGTATACCTATTTTTCTTATTTTTGCTCCAAAACATAGATTTTGGGAAACTCGTTAGAACCGCCTCGTGTGCCCACAATCTATGGTTTGAGCAAAAATAAGAAAAATATCAAAGATTTTCTTCTGATTTTTTTCAATTTTTACAACTTATATTGCATGGGCGTGTTTTCGTAATGTTGTAAACAATTGAAAATGGGCACCTATTTGTTTTAGACATTTTTCCAGTGCCATGTAGAGCACGTGGTCATGTTTTGTTTACCATCATAGGGTACCATAATTGAAAACATACTTATTTGAAGCAGTCTGATCGACAACTGCATATCTATGTCAGAGGTACACCGGCACAGTCTAAGAAATTGCACATTTTTATGCATTTATCGGTAACATGCACTATAATATAGGAATTTATTTTGCAAAAGTAGTCACGATTTGAACAAGGAGCAGTAAAAGTTAAAAGGTGAGCACCTCTCCTAAAATAGTTAATTACAATAAAAGACTGCATCAGATCTAATCAAAATACATTTCTAAATTTTAGAAAATCAAATTACAACATTGAAAGTAATAACATTTTTACAACAATACCGAATTTCAGTGTAAATTTGGAGAAAAGATTGACAATGACAATGACAATGACAATGACAATATTTTATTTGAAATAAAGGCCTCCGGCCCATAACAATACATTGTTGAAATACAAATTTTGAGTGATGTCTGTATAAGTATCCATGAGGTACATGTAATAGTATATGATAATACGGAATAATTCTTATTTTTTCTACATATCACTGATCTTGCCATGACACACATGTGCTTTCCTATTTTGTACTTTTTGATAAAAATACGTAATAACCGATAATTACACTCCACGCTTTGCATGATTTTAGAATATCTTCATTCACGAGGCTGTCGCTAAGTAGACAGATCAAACCAAATTGTACATATGTGTTCTTAAAAGGATTTACATAAAAACAGAAGTATCCACTATAAATCGGAAGAAGCACGATGTCTGTTTTATGAGAAAGCTGGAATAATACCATTTGTTGTAAAAGGTAAGCACACGCGTGACATTGCCAGTGGTCAGTAAATAAAGAAAAACTATGGAGAGTCCATGTTGACAAAATTTCATTTAATACTACTCATTTCAAAATTCGTTTGACTTTTGGAAATGTTTACCATATTATTTTCAGGACAACGAACTTCTGCTAAATTTCATGATTGACATGTTTTCATGCCGTAAAAACATACCGTTCATGAAAGTTATTAAAACGTTTGTGTACAAATGAATGTTGGATACTGCTGAAGTCTAATGAATATCGATATGTGTAGTATTTCAGCATAATGTGTATAATACTCTCGTATAATTTCCGTCGTCTATGAAACATAAATTGAATTCCTAAGGTCAAAAGCGCTAACAAGAAATTTTGATATGGAAGTCAAACTATCCACATCTGTTAACTTCATTATAGAAATAAATTTCTGTTCCGTCACATATAGTCGCCAAGATGGTTTAAAATGGATGTTTCGTAATTCGTAATATAAAGGGCAAACCATAAAAAAGTGAAATATATCTTCAACGACGTAGACATTTCTATCCAAACAAGCTGGACAAAATCTGTATTCTCGATCAATCTTATGGTGTCGTCCTTTTTCAATTTTTAAGTTATGCCCTGAACATCGGAAATTTGCTAAAGTTTTTCTACAAGCATAAGATAAGTCGATAAAAAGATACCTTTCCACATCAAGGTGCGTTTTGAAATCTTTGTAATAATCTGCTTTTGATGAATTTTCAATACTTTGTTGCCAATTTTGGAGAGAGATGTCTTTAATTCGTCGTGTAAAAATACGAAGGAAGGCGTTTGTGTTGCCAACAGCGTCCGCGATCCATGCGTACCCAAAGCCATGTTCAAATAACAATTTTTTAACATGAGTTGCCCAAGTTATTTTATCCGCCTCGGTTAACGCTCTTAACATCAAATAACATTGTCTAGGATACCGATCATTTGTCATCTGTGTTAGTTTAACCCAATATTTCACTGTTTGGGTCATGTAAGACACAGCTAGAGGAAGGCGTCCACATTCTCCTAATGCAAAATTATCAGGTGTTTTTTGATTAAGACCAATATACTGCTTACAAAACTTTGTCTGGACTTTTTCAATGTCTTCTGAATAAGTATAACCCCAGATTTCGGACCCGTACGTAGCAATAGGTTTTACCATGGTATCGAATAACTTGAAGGCATCTGACGGACTAAAGAAGCCAAACTGCTTTTGAAATCTAAAAATGCTAGAAGCTGCTTTCTGTGCTTGTTTTGATAAAATCTCTTTAGTTTTTGACCATATCAACCTCGGGGTAAAATATATGCCTAAATATTTGTAGATAGATACTACCTCAACTTCTACGCCTTGATAAAACCATTTTTCTGCGTGCCTCAGTATACCACCATTTCTAAAAACCATTATCTTGGTTTTGCTTAGATTTAATTTCATTCCTACGGAATTACAAAACTTTTCAATTGAATTTATCAACCGTTGCAGCCGTATGACAGTATAGGAAAAACATGATACGTCATCAGCGAACATGAATGCGAGTGCATCTTCAATGTCATTTGTAATAGATATCCCTCGGTCTGTTTCGGCCCTCAGGTACGATATCAAGTCGTTGATAAACAAAGAAAAAATTATTGGCGAACTTAAACAGCCTTGCCGGGTTCCAATACTGCATTCAAAAAATCGTGAAAGTGAATTTTTAACTTTTACACATGACTTGAGTTGACTGTACATGGACTTAAAAAATTTTCAAAAATTTACAATTTTCATTTATTCCCTTTCTTTGTAAAGAATCCCATAATTTGGAATGTGGAATGCTATCGAAAGCACGTTTAAAGTCTATAAAGATACAATAGAATCTACCCCTCTCTCTACAGATATATTTTTGAATTATTGCTTGAAGAGAAAAAATATTGTCGACAGTAGAATATGATTTTCTAAAACCAGCTTGCGATTCGTCTATGACTCTATTATCTTCCGACCATTTTTGTAATCTAGTCGTAAGAATGCCAGTAAAAATTTTACCAATACTATTGATAAGAGAAATTCCCCTATAATTTTCAGGATTTGTTACTGAGCCACTCTTGTACAAAGGACAAATGATATTTTTACACCAGTCGGGCGGTAATTCCCCACTATCAAATATTTCATTGAATAGACTATTTAAGAACGGTAATATTTCATTTTGTATGCTTTTGAACATTTCAATGCAAATGCCATCCGGTCCTGGTGATTTATTTGAGTGTATATTTTTAATGCTTAAAATGATTTCTTCAGTGGTTATCGGCCTTTCTAGATCCGTTACGTCGTTTTCTTGTGTAATATTTTGCAGTAGGTCATCGTGTTCAGTCGTAACATCTTCATTTAATAAAGTATTAAAGTAATTCGCGAAGCTTTCTAAGGGAACTTTATCTGCTGAATTTGGTGCTTTATTACAATTTTGTTTGATGCATTTCCAATATTCACGAGGATTTCGACTGACATTTACCAATTCTGCTCGTTTCTCCTTTTCAAATTTCAAACGTTTAGATCTGCATAAATTTTTAAATCTAGACCTTGCCGTTTTGTATATCCGTAGATCTCGGGCGTTATTTGTGCGGCGAAAATTTTGTAGTAGGAGGAATTTATTTGATTTTGACATTTCGCATTCATTGTCCCACCATTGGGGTTGCTTTTTCTTGTTTGTACTTAAATGACTTATTTTGATTTTCATGCACTGTCCCGCCTTCTGTAAAATACCGATAAATTCTGACAAGTACGACCGTGTGGGATTGTTTTCCGTCGATATTTTATCTTTAAAAGTTTGAAATAGCCTCGAAAAAAGTTGTATGTATTCATTCTTAAAATGCTCTTTCCATTTAAACCTTGACCAAGTGTTTTCACTCATATTCGGGTAAAATGGATCATTATCTTGCAAATTTATATTCGATAATGTAATAGTGCAGTGCAAAGGAAAATGATCGGAAAAATCCTCGACGCCTACTTCAAAATATGATATTGAGTCAAACATAGAGGTAGATGCTATCATATAGTCCACTACGCTGCTTCCATTGTTTGCTACACATGTGATTTCCCCATCTAAATCCCCTAATATTCGTCCGTTTAATACATGCATATTACAAGTACAGCAAATGTCCAAAAGTGAGATACCAAAATTATTGTAAGTTTCATCTTTCGACTGCCTCGGTATATCAAATGGGTCTGTGGGATAGTCTGTTTCACCAAACACAAATTCCAGATCATCATAAGGTATATAATCTTGTAGTGTACCTATACGGGCATTCAAATCCCCCGCTAAAAATAATTCGGCAGAAGGGTACTGCATACAGATTTCAGAAATACGCTCATTGAGTAATGTAATGCCATTTTCTTCATCGGTATAAATAGGCGAATTTTCTGGTGCTATGTAGGTAAAAATCATAATTAAATCTTTAACTCTGTCGAAAGTATTTGCTTTGAATAAAAGGACAATAGTTTCTTTAAAATCTTGAAAAATTTGCTCCACTCCGTCTGTTTGCATTACCCAATCTTTTACAAAGACGGACACCCCACCAGACCCTCTCGACATACCGCGCCGCTTCTTACGCATTGACTCAAAAGTTTTATACCCATTCATAAAATCTAAAAATTCTGCTTTTTCTTCCTGCCAAGTCTCATAGAGAGCAATAACATCAAATGTTTTACAGTAGTTTTTAAATGTCGCACTTTCATTATATTTTCGCAGTCCTTGAATATTCATAGATGATATTTTTAATTCTAATTTGTCATTTAAATTTTCAGTAAACTGACTTGAGCTTTGACCAGTCCCCTATTTCACCGGCACCGGTCTACTCCGAGCCTCATCGTAAACATACGGCTGTCCATCAACAACAAGCGTATCAAAACGCAAATACGCATCCTGTTCATTTTCATGACACTTTTTCAGAAACAGAAAAAGATTTGTGCGCGCCTTCGTCACTCTCTTTGGGAAGTCCTCGCTGATTCTCACTGGGTTCGTCTCAGTCTCGCCACCACCCTCGGTATCACCGCCCTGCGCGTTTTGACCATCGTTGGCCTCCTGTTGTTCTCTACGTTTGACGCGATATTTTCTCAATACAGCGTCCTTGTCCTTGAAATGTGAAAATTTCACAATAATTGGGCGAGGTTTAGACTTTCCAGGGAGTCTGTGGGCCCGCTCGATCTTTATTCTAGCTTCATCCATGTTGAGCTCGGTTGACAAATAGTCTCTAATTTTTGTTTCAGACTGATCCCATGTTTCGTCCTCGTCTTCGTTCATACCATAAAATTTCAAATTTTCACGTCGTGATTGTGCTTCCAACTGTTCGTTTTTCTTTTCAGTTTCTATAACTCTTGTTTCAAGACTGATAACTGTAGTGGTTAAGTCTACTACCTGATTTGACAGTGTTGCATTTTGCTGTTTTAACTGAATATTATCCAGTTTGAGTTCTTTCACTTTTTTATCAAGATTGTCAAATTTTTGGATTGTTGAATACCAACTGAATTCAGTTTAATACCAATTCATAGAAGTCCAGAAATTTTGTTTGAACAAATCTTATAATTTACTCAAATATGTGTATAGCTTCACAAAACGGTTACTTTGTACGCGTTTCCTCATGGATACATAATTGGGTATGGTCTTCTTTTGACATAGGCAAAATCAATATGAATACCTACAGTTAGAAGGTAAAAGTAGGCAATGATAGGAAATGGCACAATCATAAACAAATTCCCTCTCAAAAAACCGAGGTGGGAAAAACTAAATTAACAATCAGATACTTAAACTGAGAAAACATATCATAAGCCGAATGAGCAGCTTTTTCCCAACAGGTGGCCAATCAGTTGCCCAAACTTAACTAAAATATTAATACGTACACACGACACCAAAGATAAAAAATGCAATCCTTGAGATCTTGAGAAATAAGAACATTAAATTGATGTACGGAGAGAATTTTTAGGGCCGCCACACGGCCCAACTCACAGATTTACCGTAAGAAACATGAATAAAATAGAATAGTATCTAATCCAATGGATGAGGCAAAGCACAAGTAGTTGATAACTAACGGTAAACATGTGACGGTCGTCTGTAGACAATTACTGAGTTTGTCTTTTCTTTGACCCATCATTGAATATTTGTCCTGGGTTTGATCCCCACAGGCGATATCGTTGAGCAAGACATATTAACTACATACAGTACTGGTTAAACCCAGGAAGCGTTGGCTCCGTCCCGATATGACTGAAAAATTGTTGAATGGGACGTTAAGCCTCAACACACACACTCATTGAATATTTATATACCTTATGCACGTTTTCATATTTTGAGTATGGTTTGGGTTACAAAGTGGCCGCCTATTGGTCAATAGCTGTTCACTCGGCTTACGATATATTTTCTTGGTAGAAGTACCTGGGCCCAGTTGTTCAAAACTAACGACGTCGTTAGTTAACGTTTCGTTAAAATTTCAAACATTAATATTACAAATACACTGTTATTTTTTGTTGAAAAAATGTGAGAATCCTTTGCACTGCAAAGGATTCTCACATTTTTTCAACAAAAATGCAAAGGATTCTCACATTTTTTCAACAAAAAATAACAGTGTATTTGTTACTTTAGCTGATATTTGCTTAACAAATTTATGTCTTAACGATATCGTTAAGCTAACGATGCTTTGAACAACTGGGTCCTGATTGTTAATTTAATTTTTCCCACATCGGTTTATGGAGTGGGATTTTCTTTCTGACTGCACCATTTCCTGATCATTACTTACATTTACCATTTTTAAAATTGTCAATACAATCGTATTTACTTATTGCACGTTTTTTTTTTTATTATTGAGAGCTACTAGTAATCTCCATTTCCACTTTAACTTTTGTCATTTTGTTACTTCACATGGCTAACGTCTGATGCATTTATTCGTACATGAAAGAAAAGTTTGCTTTAAAATGCGACGGAACTTTGGGTCTAGAATTCCATAGAGAATCGGATTGATGGCATGATTTATAAAATACAGACGGAAAAAGAAGAAGTATGCCGATTTTCCTGTTGATGTCAGTGATTCCAAGACACCATTGGCAATGAAACTTAGCAATGTTAGATATAGAACTGTTGTGCAAATGAAAAGAACAGTCAAAATAAACATGATCAACGTTTTGCGTCTTATCTGCGCTCTCTTTGAACTCTTTCTGTTGGCTACCCTCCTCGCTGACAATGCTGAAGACATGGTCTTGACTGCTTGCGTGTTTGTCTTAGCTGATGGAGGTGATGTTAGTTTCGATACTGCCATGGCTGATGTGACCATTGTAAGAGCTGGAACCATTGTCGTTGCCCCCTTGTAATCTGTTTCCAGTTCCCGTGGGTTTGTATTTTTGCTAACATCGTCAGCGCTACGTGAAGCTGTCGAGTCAGCAGTGTCCTTAAGCTCGACATCCTGTCCCTGACCCGAAGATTCATCATCACTGACGGCCCTGTTCTGATGGTGGTGGCTATTCTCTGTTGTAGCAGTGTTCTTCCGATCACCCGGCTTCTTCTTCAGGAGTTGCCGAACCACAAATATGTACAGAATTAGCAAAATAAACATTGTTAGGCATAAAATTGTTTCTGTGGCACTCGAATATTTAAGGGGATAATCTGTATTTATGTACTTTGCGTCGATTTCACAGACAGTCACTGTTATGTTGCGTCCCTCATATTCTTTAATAAAGGAATGCGTGCCCCAGAAGAAAGATATCGGTAACGCTATGAAGAAGGATATAATCAACTGAACGAGGATCAGAATAATTGCATGTCTAGGTTTGATCTGCCAGGCTAGTGGTCGACATACCTTCCTGTATCTGTCTATTGCTATTATCAGGAGTGCAAACGCGCAGCCGCAGACAGTAAACACGTTGAAGAATGACTTGATCTTACACACAAGAGGTACAGGGTACACGTACCAGAATGTTTGGGTGACGATTTCTCCCGGTAATGTCGTCAGGGTGCTGGTCGTGTCGATAAACGATAAGCACAGAACGAAGTACTTAAAGTTACATTTATGGTAAAAGAAAAGAAACACATACAAAATCAACAAGTTTCCGAAAAATCCGAATACCGCTTCAATACCCACGAATATAGTCACAGGTAGAACTGTTGTGCGCATTTCCTCATTTAATTTTTCAGCCAGCTGCCGGTCCATTGCTCCTGACATAGCGCTTACTATGGTGGTGTTGATTTCTGTCACCATTGTTCTAAAAATTGAGCCGCCTCGTGGGAAAACCAACGATGTGGTTTCCGAACAGGTCCGACACAAACCGGCCTGTACAAGCACAGAAAAGAGCTAGAAGCTTGAAATTTCGGATTTAAGTAGAAGATGAATTGTGCTATCCGAGTAGCGAAAACAAAGGCGCTGATCAGCTTCGCGGTTACCGCGAAGCTGATCTGCGTCTTTGTTTTCGCCTATGCAGATTGTTGGTTTTCCCACGAGGCGGCACAAATAGTTATCTTTGAAAATATTGTTGAAGGTGTAATTTTTTGAAATACATGTACGTTTTTTCGTCAGTTCATAAAAACGTTCTTTTCCTTGTATATACACTTATGTTTGTTATATTATATTTTTTATTCAAATCCTTTAACAAGTTTGCTGTATTAGTTATAAGTGACAATGATATTAGATACCCTACGTATCCTTTATCAGTGAATGAAAAAAATATCAATATTTTGCAGTACCATTTCCTTGTCGTGAAGATTAAGCTTAAATTTTGCAGTTTTCAAATGTTCCTGCTTTTATACCCTGTCAAGTAAAATGGTGCGTGCTTTATTTGGGTAAGACTCGTCTGATACAAATGAGCCGCGACGCGAGAAAACCGGTCTTCGGGGTTTCCGACCAGGTCCGACATAAATCGGCCTGTACAAGCTCAGAAAAGAGCTAGAAGCTTGAAATTTCGGATTTAAGTAGAAGAGGAATTGTACTATCCGAGTAGCGAAAACAAAGGCGCTGATCAGCTTCGCGGTTACCGCGAAGCTGATCTGCACCTTTGTTTTCGCCTAGGCAAAAATCCGGTTTTCTCACGATGCGGCTCAAATTATATATTAGGACATCTGTTTCATCCTGAAATCTTTTTATTAGTTTATTTTTACACATATGAGAAAAATGTTACCAATAAGTGCACCTGATATTCACTTCATTCGCTAGTATAAGAACTAGCTAACACCGTTCCGCCAATTTAGCTTCCAGTTATCAACATTTTAAACATCATCTCGGTAAAACCATTTTGATGCTTATATAATTTCATATCACTAATCGTTCCAAGGCGATACTTCTATGGAGGTTCTAATTGTTTTATGTTTTGGAGTCGAATTTCTATGCTGTTTGAACCTTATTAACGTTTCAATATTTTTTAATGCTTGTTGCAAAATACTACATGTACATCAATATGTGCAAAGGCAATCATAGACAGTTGACATTTCTAGAATATAAAATAAACGTCCAGTCAATACTGCAAAGCCACAAACAAATAGCACTAGAGAATAATAGACTGCAGATTTTTCTAGAAACCTGGACACCTTTTAGCAATTTATTTGACATAAATTGATAGCATAAATTAGATCACACAAGCAAGGGGCAAATAGTAATTATTTATGTATGGGATTCTGATGACGATACTTTGCTTGATTGTCTGTGGAGTCTGGGCTAACCCAACTATTAATGTAATGCATTATAAATAGACCAGCACGGATTCCACAGTGATCAGAACAGTAGTATCTACAACATCCCTTGCTTGGTGATCTACGCCTCATTAGTTAAATTTTATAGTTTTACCAAAAATTAAAACAATAGACACAAAATCTAAACAAGAAAAAAAATCAAAAAGAGAACTTTTAATCAGTACTAAGTACCTATCCAAAACACCACCCAAGATAATTGAATAAACAACAAAAAAAAACAAACAAACAATACAAGAGAACAATAAATGGCCAACCCCGCATGACAGATTACTCTTTTTCTTTTGTGGAAGACCTCACTTTGATTTGAACCACACACATACTAATGGGCTGAGGGGTCTAACCATTAGACCGTCTCCTTCTTCCTCTCCCATCTCTCTCTACACGTATGAAAAAAAAGGTGTGACAATTTATTGTAGAAATCTACAAATTTAGGAAACCCCATAATTAACAACCATTTATTACGAAATGTATAAGTAAAAATGAAGGTAATGAAGGTATGAAAGAGAAAATGTGAGTGTAATATTTTTCTTTATAGTGCATGCATTGTAAACGGGTGAGGGGGATCCCCGACCCCCTCCTCGTAATATGCGGGGTAATAAATTTACACAACACCTTAAAAAAAAAAAAAAAAAACGTTTTAATATTTTATGCAAGTTCAGGTAACTGAGTGGCCGCCTATTGGGAAATACATGTAGCTGCTCACTCGGCCTACGATATGTTTTCTTATTATAAGTACCTAATTGTCAATTTAATTTTCCCTCCTCGGATTTTGGAGTGAGAATTTCTTTCTGATTGCACATTTTCCTATCATTGCCTACTTGTACCTTTTTTAAAAAATTGAACTGATATCGAACATAACAAAAATATAAGTTCCCCATACGATAAATATGCGCAATGCTTCCTCATTCCGTTTTATCTTAACCCTCCGTTTTATCAAAATAAAGCAAGTCAGTCATTATAAAGAAGAAAAGTGAAAATGTTTGTCATAAAAAAAAATCCTGTATCCCGCCTCCAAAAGTCTGGATTTGCACCATTTTTTTTTTTTTTTTTTTTTTTTTCTTGATGACACCGGTGATACATCTGGTTTTCATAATTAGCAGTTGAATAAAACTTCATACCAATCCCAATTTTGCAGTGTCAGAGGCCATCTCTACAATATGTATGCTTTCGTACCATTTATGTAGTCTCGTACACGTCTAAAATAACGTATTTTGATATTTTTTCATGTGTCGGAATCTAGGAGAAACTATGGAGCTATTAGACACAGACCAGTAATTGTTACGCTGCAAGCGATTGGCCCAAAGTGTGGGCAGATCTACCGTGGTAAATTTAAGATGTAACGCTACCTACGATTGGTCATAAATGCGTACCTATTAGTGGAGCGGCTTAGTGAGAAAATACTTCAGTTAATGATACAAGCATGAAATTTTCACCATATGCTCTTTACATGACACACATTAAATTCTAATCCCTAGCCTCTTGAAATTCCGCCATTTTCAAGATGGCCACCAAAAAACAAAATGGCCGACAGTTGTGAAAGGAATACATGTAGTAAATTGCTCATATCTTAGGTTCTTTTCATCATAGAACAACAATATTGATACCAGAATGAATCTAAATGATTGTTCTTTGAAATAAAGTACCAACATGCAAATTATTTCATTTGCATATTTATGAATATTAATGAGATCATACTTTTTTGGCTAAAATTGAGAAAAAAAACACATCTTATTTTCTGAATGATGTAAAATGTTAAAATGAAATGGATATCTATGGCTTTGATATTGCTAGACCATAAATTATCACAAATTAACAAAAGCTAATTAGCATGTTCATGAATATTCATTTTAAAACATTTTTAGACTTTGTATGCCCTTATCTGTCAGTTTAGTTTAAAAGTCCATACAGTTAATTGCTTAAAGCTTAGGTCCTGTTCATTATAGAACATCAGTATTGATACCAAAATGAAGAGTTATGATTCTTTCCAATGGAGTTCAAATATGCAAATCACTTCAGTTGCATATTTATGAATATTAAAAGGTCTTATTTTGTTGCCAAAAACTTGAAAAAAAAAAAAACAAAAAAAAAAAAAAAAAAACAATAAATCACATCTCATACTCTGAATGATGTAAAATGTTAAATGAGATTGATAACTGTGGCTTTGATATTTCTACACCATAAAGAATCATAAATTAACAACAGCTAATTAGCATATTTATGAATATTCATTTTTAAATACATCAAGACTGTATCAGTATAGTTAAGAAAGTTCATTCTGTAAATTGTCTATAAATATCACTTCCATTGTAAAGTAAATGTCATTAGTACAAGATATATGTCATTGTACTTTCTTTCTAAGCTCGCATGAGTTCACTGACTAACTGAATATCAAAACGTATTAATCATATAAAAACGCATGTTTGATCCCTATAGTGCATACCTATGCATATATTTAAACTAAAAATTGACAATTTATGTTTGTGGTGAGCTTCCCATGATTAAATTATTTCCCATCAATTATTTGCTTGCATCTACTACGTCTGTCGACTGATCATATCACCATCATATCCTTTTTATAGTCCTTTGTCCTCATCTGAGGGTTGGACTTGTTTGACAAGTCCCCTTCTGTTAAAAGTTGCAAAATTACAGCAATTCTCTTTGGCTCCATGTTGCCAAATCTAAAGGGTCACTGAAGAGGCTTGAATAGAAGAAACCTCGGTATGGCCCATCTCCTTTCTCACAAATATACTCACTGCTCTTAAAGGATCTCAGTTTTAATTTTATTTGCTATTACTGCAGCTGGTGTTGTGCCGTGTGGCGGCCCTAAAAAGTCTCCCCGTACAGCATTCATAGTGCAGATTATATTTTCCTTTTGATCCTTTGAGATCAGAGAGGGTATTTTGAGAAATCAGAAAATTATTATCGGTTAAGATTCATTTTCTAACCAACGTTTACTGCAATTCGTCCCATTTTGATTAAACAAGTCTTTATTATTGACTACCCTGTTAAAAGTTGCAAAATTACAGCAATTCTCATTGGCTCCATGTTGCCAAATCTAAAGGGTCACTGAAGAGGCTTGAATAGAAGAAACCTCGGTATGGCCCATCTCCTTTCTCACAAATATACTCACTGCTCTTAAAGGATCTCAGTTTTAATTTTATTTGCTATTACTGCAGCTGGTGTTGTGCCGTGTGGCGGCCCTAAAAAGTCTCCCCGTACAGCATTCATAGTGCAGATTATATTTTCCTTTTGATCCTTTGAGATCAGAGAGGGTATTTTGAGAAATCAGAAAATTATTATCGGTTAAGATTCATTTTCTAACCAACGTTTACTGCAATTCGTCCCATTTTGATTAAACAAGTCTTTATTATTGACTACCCTGTTAAAAGTTGCAAAATTACAGCAATTCTCTTTGGCTCCATGTTGCCAAATCTAAAGGGTCACTGAAGAGGCTTGAATAGAAGAAACCTCGGTATGGCCCATCTCCTTTCTCACAAATATACTCACTGCTCTTAAAGGATCTCAGTTTTAATTTTATTTGCTATTACTGCAGCTGGTGTTGTGCCGTGTGGCGGCCCTAAAAAGTCTCCCCGTACAGCATTCATAGTGCAGATTATATTTTCCTTTTGATCCTTTGAGATCAGAGAGGGTATTTTGAGAAATCAGAAAATTATTATCGGTTAAGATTCATTTTCTAACCAACGTTTACTGCAATTCGTCCCATTTTGATTAAACAAGTCTTTATTATTGACTACCCTGTTAAAAGTTGCAAAATTACAGCAATTCTCTTTGGCTCCATGTTGCCAAATCTAAAGGGTCACTGAAGAGGCTTGAATAGCTGAAACCGCGGTAAGGCCCATCACCTTTCTCACAAATATACTCACTGCTCTTAAAGGATCTCAGTTTTATTTTTATTTGCTATTACTGCAGCTGGTGTTGTGCCGTGAAGTCTCCCCGTACAGCATTTATAGTGCAGATTATATTTTCCTTTTGGTCCATTTGAGATCAGAGAGGGTATTTTGAGAAATCAGAAAATTATTATCGGTTAAGATTCATTTTCTAACCAATGTTTACTGCAGTTCGTCCCATTTTGATTGAACAAGTCTTAATAATTGACTACCCTGTTAAAAGTTGCAAAATTACAGCATTTCTCTTTGGCTCCATGTTGCCAATTCTAAAGGGTCACTGAAGAGGCTTGAATAGGCGAAATTGGGTATGGCCCATCACCTTTCTCACAAATATACTCACTGCTCTTAAAGGATCCCAGTTTTATTTTATTCTTAGACGACCTCTCCACTCTGAGCGATTCTACGGATCGGCAGTATCCAGTCTAACCTTCTTTTAGTCGTCCAACAACACTTCATCCGATGATTTCCTTAGCTTGCCGGATCTATTCTGTGCAACTACATTTAGATTGCGTACCTGAGAAATAAAGTCATACCATCTCATCTTGCTAGAGAAAAGCACTACATATATATCTTGAAGTCCAAGCTTTGAGAGAAGGGAGTCTGAGCTTACTTCATCATTCGCCTTGAAATTACAGATCCAGCACATCATTGCATCCACCACAGAAGACGGCATTTCTTCCTACACCTGTTTGACAGACGCCACATGGATTCTTTCCAAATTTTTTTCAGAAGGTTCAGATTGAGGAAAGAGACCATGATCTTTGTCTTCCCCATGTTCACTTAAAAAGAACTTTCCTTTCAATCTCTGCTTTCCAAGTCTTACAGGTTGTTCTTCCATGGACTCGACAGTGTCATATCATATGTCAACTGCATACAGCAGAACCCAAGGGCAGCCTGTGCAGAACTCCCTGGTTAAAGCATATAGCACAATAGTGAAGAGTAGCGGGCTAAGGAACACCTACTTTGACACCAAACTCCTCACTGTATCCACTGCCCTCTCTTACCCTATGTATACTCTTATACATGGACTGGACCAGACGCACTAGTCATTCGTCAATTCTTAGTTTCGCATTGGCCACCAGATTACATCCCTCAGGGATCGATCAATTGCTTTCAGATCAACAACAGCCATGTAGAGTTGCTTGTTAGTGCCCAAGTGCTTCTCTTGTATTTGATAAACACATCAATCAGTGAAATAAAAAATCATAATTTATAATTGCCAGTACGGCTCATTTCAAGCATACCGGGCGACAACATACTCACAAGCTCTTAGCCAATTGCTTTCTCCAAATACACATGGTCACAGTATTCTAACTTGGACCTCATATTAAGTCATTAATGACTCATATGCTAGAAAACATTCCACGGTGTACGTTTTTTTATTTATCGCCAAGATAGTCTCAACGATGAGACCAGGCAGAAAATAGTAACTGGTGTATACCGAAAAGTACATGTAATTGGTAATTGCAGACCTCCAAAATCATGGAACAACTTCATCAGATGTGATGAAAACAAAACGGAAATATTTGGGTTTCTTGTAGATAAATTTATTCTTGCGCAGAATTATGCACAGGTCATAGTGACAAAAAAGAATGAAGTTGTTTGAAATGTAGAAAATTAAATTATTCAAGACTTAGCTCCCCACTTTTTGAAGGAAAGCACAATGGCATAGATCTTATATTAATGACATTTATTTTACAATGAAAGTGATATTTATAGACAATCTACACCATGAACATTTTGCATCGTTCAGTGAATAAGATTTTAAGTTTTTAGCAAAACAAAAACCTCATTTATACTCATATATATGTAAATGAGGTAATTTGCATATTTGAATCCTTTTTGAAATAACAATCATTTAGCTTCATTTTGGTATCAATACTGTTGTTCTATTATGAGCAGGACCAAAGATATTAGCAATTTACTGTATGCACTTTCTAAACCAAACTGATAGGTAAGGACATACGAAGTCTTGAGATATTCTAAAATGAATATTCATGAACATGCTAATTAGCTTTTGTCAATTTATGATAATTTATGGTCTAGTAATATCAAAGCCACTGTGATCCATTTTATTTAACATTTTAAATCGTTCAGAAAATAAGATGTTTTTTCCCCTCAATTTTAAGCCAAAAAAGTAAGATCTCATTAATATTCATAAATATGAAAATTAGGTAATTTGCATATTGGAACTTTATTTGAAAGCACAATCATTTAGCTTCATTTTGGTATCAATAATGTTGTCTTATGATGAAAAGAACCTAAGATATGAGCAATTTACTACTTGTACACCTTTCACAACTGTCGGCCATTTTGTTTTTGGCGGCCATCTTGAAAATGACGGAATTTCAAGTGGCTAGGGATCAAATTTAATGTGTGTCATGTAAAGAACATATGGTGAAAATTTCATGCTTGTATCATCAACTGAAGTATTTCCTCAAAATCTCTCACTAAGCCACTCCACTATATGTACCTATCAACTGTCTTTTGTCACATGATAGTATATCCTTTCTTGAATATTTTGCGATGTCGTGTGATTTAATCAACTGCTGTTTTGCCATACAATGGCTAAATTGCGAATGTAGAGATTTTTGAATAAGCATTTTCTTTTATTGTTGAGCGATTTTGGGGTGTCCCTAAACAGCGAAAAATACCGTCCTTGGATGCTGGCTAACAGCCTATTTTTTGCTGCACTTATACACGGTCTGGGGCGATCTCTCGTCTGCTGAATGTGTTGGGGTCCGGAAATATACAGGTAAGTGTTTACGGTTAAAGCAAAAACATGTTTGATCATTTCAATCATTCATTTCTCTCTCATCTTGAGAAAAGTTCCAGTTTTATGATTTTTAAAAATATGGTTACAATAGGAGGCACAGCTAAAGTAGTGAAAACTTTGTCATGTACTCGTAAAGTTTCAAGCAAACTGATAATTTATCAAGTGTGTTAGTCGACCATTTTCAAACATCCGACTAGATTACATATTATACGTTTAACTACACTTAAGACTTCGACAGTACTGTGTTGCCGTGCCTTGTGCAGGACCGGACATTTCGTTTTAAAACAAAACAGTTGCCGTATGTGGAAGGAAATGCTTCAATGTGAACCAATTCTTTTTATGCACATTGATAATTATACATTAACAATGTTTGTTATTTAATACAACTCTATAAATATGGAAAGGAAAACTGTGACACTGGTTCAGCAGACAGGCACGACAATCAGGCACAGTGAACCCCAATACTGGACCCTCAATAAGCGCAAACAAGTTGATGTAATTTTTGGTTTGAGTATCAATGTGTGTGATTTAAATTCTGCAAAAATAGGTAGTAATCAACAACAACAACAACATATACAAAACGCTTAAAACGAAGAAAGAAATACTATGTAAAACCATACAACTTAACTGAATAGCTAAGCAAATAAACTGGTAGGGCTACTGATGAGGGTTCATTACCCGAAATTGCGCAATATAGTCCATACTATCTCCCTTTGAATGTTTTTACTGCTTCCAAAGGATCAAACCTTTATATTTTATTTGCTATTACTGCAGCTGGTGTTGTGCCGTGTGGCGGCCGTAAAAAGTCTCCCCGTACATCATCCACAGTGCAGATTATATTTTTATTTCGGTCCTTTGAGATCAGTAAAGATATTCAGAGTGTTCAAACCACTCACGTTTAGAAACATACTTCTAAGCATTTTTTAATTATTTGATCCAATTTAGGAATATGTCTTTGATTTAGACTCCTCGTGTAAATTCTCGAAATTGCAGCACAATAGTCTGGCATTCGTTGCCGGTTTAATAAGGGCTACTGATGAGGGTTCATTACCCGAAATTGCGCAATATAGTCCATACTATCTCCCTTTGAATGTTTTTACTGCTTCCAAAGGATCAAACCTTTATATTTTATTCAAAATATTTAAGGATTTTCGCTGCTAACATTTGAATTTTGAACTTCCGTTTTTCACTTTGCTGATCGAATAGCTCTGAAACAGCTGCATATATTTCCTAATATATTATATTTGGATACGTATTCATTGTGTACACCGAACAAGCCATGCAAATTATATATCTAAGGAACTTCATTTTTTTCATCCTACCCTATAGTTATTTTGTTCAATTTCAAACCTCTTGTTTTACACTAAATTTTGAAGCCAAAAGGAGCTGTTAGTAATATTCGAATACATTTTAACTGGCAGCGAACGTCCTCAAATAGGCATGGCTACCAGTGCATGGAATAGAAAACGAATTTCAATTCCCGAATCCCTGTATAAAGTTCACTTTTTAAAGAGCAGTAAAATGCGTTTGCTAAAACATTCGCAATTTTAACAAAAAAAAAAAAAAAAAAAAAAAAAAAAAAAAATATATATATATATATATATATATATTCTAGAATATTCCAAACGTTTGCTTCCCAATTTCGAATACCTGAACATTTCTTGCAATGAAAAGGGTATAATGGTCGAATTTGTCGAGAAGAAAAACCGTCACAACTTTAAATTTAGTGATTATTCTGCGTTTTCGTATGTCTGCAAAAGCTGAATGCGGAAGCCGATGACAAACATAACACATTTTAAAAGCATTTCTGTTGCTACATATTTATAGTTCAACGAAATAAACTTGGAAACATGGAAACTACAAACTTAAGCAAACGAGGAAAAACATAGACTCACAACTACAATGTATCTAGCATTTGTAAAATAGTCACCCTCTAACAAATCACATGGTCCTTATTCTGTTGATATGCACAGAAGGATTGAAATTCAATTTTATCCTTCACAAGAAAGTAAAAAAAAATAAGGCTGCTTAAATGTCTATTAATCCCGAAAGGTTATTCGGACACATAATAACTGGTAATGTCTCATAATCAAAATTAAAGTCAGCAACCTTAAATTCAATTCTAATATTTACATTCTATCTTATCAATCAAGTATCAGTTATTTACTATCATACACCATCGCCAATCAGACATATCGGACTTTTGGAACAGCCAAAACGTAAAATTGTGGATATTTCAGAAATGCAAGTTCAAGCTATATTTGAGCCTCCCCATGGGAAAACCAACAATCTGCATAGGCGAAAACAAAGACGCAGATCAGCTTCGCGGTAACCGCGAAGCTGATCAGCGCCTTTGTTTTCGCTACTCGGATAGTACAATTCCTCTTCTACTTAAATCCGAAATTTCAAGCTTCTAGCTCTTTTCTGTGCTTGTACAGGCCGGTTTGTGTCGGATCTGTTCGGAAACCACATTGTTGGTTTTCCCACGAGGTGGCTCATTTGGTGTCTTCCGGAAAGTTTCAAACGTCCATCTATCCTTACTGCTCTCGTCTTTCTGTTTAAGTTTTAGCAGCTGTTACGAGTTCACACTGTATACCTTGCTTTGCCCTCAGCTGCATCAGGCAGGCACTGGCGCACGAGTGTCGTGCTGTTGACTTCTGATGGTCCTTTTTAAATTAAGTCAAATGGTCAATTAAAAACAAACAAACAAAAAACAACATTTTTTCTATAAATAAAATTTCTCACATTTGACGGTTATCGTACGATGTTTCTATTTTCGCGGCAGTAAATGATTGTTCGGTTCGGCCCTACTCATTTCTTATTTCTTGCAGCTCAATTGACACGTTGGGTGTTATTTCTTTACCAAAGAGCACACCGAGCAGACTGACCACACTCTTACGAAATTCACTGTCAAATACATTGTATATGAGAAAGTTTGTGGAATGGTTTATGATAAAACCATAAATAACAGCACTGTGTAGTGCCCTGACATCATGTATATTAATACCCATTTGGCCAGTGACACCTGACGCAATGCCCGGCAAACTTACCAGGACTAGATAAGCTATGACGACCGCTGAAAGTTTCGCCGTAATACGCCACTGATCGGACTGACTGGTGCTATTCGGGGTGGAAAGTGACCGTCTTATTGCACTTTGCTTAATCAATTTGCTTATCGTTATCGAGGTAAACGTTGACAATGTCAAAGCAGTAGCCATAAACGTCGCGGCAATCAGTGTGTTATATACAGTAGTATCAGGCATCTGCTGAAGAACAGTGCTGTATGCGCTACCATCTAAGTTTGGATAACACACACCATTTTGTACCTCGCAGTAGAGAACACTTAAGGTTACATATACCAGAAAGATTACCGACACGCTAACAAACACCGATCTTGAAATTCGTTCACGTGTGAGCAAGTATTTGGCCTTTAGAGGAAACCACACCGAAACAAATCGCTCAATGCTGATAAGGACTAGTATTGCCGATGAACTAAACCCTGTTGATTGCCAAATGCTCAGAAATAACTTACAACCAACAGTAGTAATGGCCCTTATATCCATACCTAGCACTTCGTATACAGTTGGATGGTTGAATGGGGTCGCAATGATGGCTACGATATCCACGACCGTCAGGGATACAATCAGTATGTCATGACTCTTAAGATGTTTTTGAAACTTTAGTGTAACCGTTAGAGTAAGGAAGTTACCCAATATTCCTAAGACTGTGAATGTGCAGATAACTGCGAATGATATAAAAGATAGAGTTGTAATAGGACTATCGGCGTAAGAAGGTATTTGTAGTAAAGCAGTTTGGTTACATGCGCCATGGAAAAGTGATGCATTGTCTACAAAGTCTGGCGTCGGCATAATGACACATCCGGTTGTGTTCAGATCGGTAGTCCGATTCATGGTCGCTCTTCGGACGATCTTCTCTAGAAAAATAGAAACAATCAATGTCATCACAACAAAATTAATTTTCTAAAATAAAATATTAATACCAACAGATGTTAACCTTTCTATGACTATTAAGAAATGGAGCGCATAGTCCTGGTGATAAGGCGTTGCATATCTGGTAAAAACCCAATAATTCAATTTCAACATCATTTTATACGTTTTTCTAGCTTATTAATTGGTTGACAGGCAAAATGAAAACGACTTTACACTTCGATAAAATCACTGACCGGGCTACTTGTTTTTGCTATAGATTTTTCATACGCAAATTATACTTTCAATATAACATTCCCACAGTAAAACATCACTTGCTACGACTTTTTTCCATCCAAAGATCCATTAAGGATGTTCGCTGCTAACATTTGACATTTCGGAACTTCCGGTTTTTATTTTGTTGAATATCTCGTAAACGGTTGCAGATAGTTTCCTAATATTTCATATTTGAGTACATATTGATTATTTGCATTGAACAAGTCATGAAACTGTCAATCTAAAGAACTTATTTTTTTTTACAAATTTTCTACAACTTTTTTTTTAAATAAAATTTTAAGTGTCAGCAAAATTTAGGCGGTAGGGTGGATTAAACTTCAATATTACACAACTTCAAATTACTTGCACTGATTTGAAGTTTATTTTAGAAGAAGTAGAGGTCTTCTTTTATTTTAGCAGAGGTAGAGGTCTTCTTTATCAGTATTTCTTTCTTTGGTGTGCTAGTTTTAAAATTTTGGGTGGTTTTATGGGATAGGTTATAAGAAATAAAACTGCCGAAAAAAAGGCTTAAAATGGCGATTTTCAAATTGTTGTTTCTCTCTTATATGCACACTACCCTATATTTTTCATTCTTTTATTCGAAAAATATGAACAAGTTCTATTTTGTGTGAAAACACAAGACAAAAAAGTTTTAATATACAAATATGGTTTCGACACATTTATAAATATTGATTTTTCCGACTTTTCAAGTTAGTGGGTAGGGTTGTTAAACGAGACATCCACTTGAAGATGAAAACTTATGTATGTTTTCGGCCCAGCATAGTCAGTGTCACAGTGCCACTTAAACAAAATGACTTTTGAAAGCATCCGTGATGTATTGTTTGTCTAAGAAGATTTCTGTGAAATAATTGAAAATTAAATTAATGTTTCTAATTTTCAAATATGTTGTTTAAAGGTCTCATTCAGAGGCCTGTAGCTTGCACACTACCCTGAATTTATTTTGTTTTCATATGTCATATTTTATATTTTGGATTCAATAAAGAGCGGTTAGATATATTTCATTGGCAGCGAACATCCTTAAATAACCCCAACAGAAGTGATCTTCTGAGAAAATGAACTCGAGACTCGGGTTGTTGTTGCGGGCACTGTATGATCAGCTGATCGCTTTTCGAAAACTTGCCCAAATGAAAATTTTCAGCTGAAAACTTTTGATATTTTTCTTACTTTTGCTCAAAACATAGACGGTTCTAACGAGTACCCACAATCTATGTTTTGGAGCAAAAAAGAAGAAAATAGAAAAAACCCTGCATACCCCAGTTTTTATATATAAAAGTGGGGTTTAAGGGTGTAAACATTGCACGGACATGTTTTCCTGATCGTCTGTCAACGGTAAATTGGCAAAATAGATCATGTTTTGAAATATTTTAAAAATTGTTTTTATTCTTCAAAACTTTATTGAGTACATGGGTAATTTTATAGGCGAAATTATGTCGAAAATTTTGTTAGTTTTAGTAGTCTGTTTTTTTTTTTTTGTTTTTTTTTTTTGTTTTTTTTTCTTTTTTTTTTTGTAATTTCAATTCATGCGCGTCGTTGCTACGACGATTGTGGATCATTTTAAACACACATACATATACCAAGGCCAATATCAAGGCCGAAATAGCAAACCATCAGGAAAACATGTCCGTGCAATGAATACCCCCGTAAACCCCACTTTTATATAGTAAAACTGGGGTTTGCAGGGGTAAACACATTTTTCTTAATTTTGCTCCAAAACATAGATTGTGGGTACTCGTTAGAACCGCCTCGGCGAGGCGGTTCTAACGTGCACCCACAATCTATGTTTTGAGCAAAAATAAGAAAAATATCGATTAAATTTTTCAGCTGAAAATTTTCAATTTTTAAAGCTCAAAAAATCTCCGTTTGTTTGCTTGGGCAAGTTTTCGTAATGACTAAAGAATAATTAAGGAAGGAACAACATAAAACTGGAATTATAGAAAACTAACTTCATTTTTGTTGTTGATTTTATCGATGTGTAAACTCGGGCGAATCACTCACAAACTTTACATGAAGCCAGAATAACATAATCTAAAATGAGTTTTTGAGTTTGACGCCCTTCCAGCAGAGCTTGTCAATACCAATATAGCTACCACGATTGCCTTTATTAAAATACATATGTTATACAAGAAATTGGGTGTCTCAAAGCCATTAGAAGCTAAAACCCATTTACATTTTAGGCAATTTTCACTCTATCAAATTGTTTCATCCTTCTCGAAAAATTACGAAAATAATGCAAATGAATAAAACATTCTGAGTCCTTTTGAATTGCCGTTAGGTTTTGGTTAAGCTTTGGATACCTTACACATGGATATATAAATAAAAATAAAACGGACATCCTTTAAGAGCAGGAAACACATTAATGAGAATTGTTGGCTATATCGCGGTTTCGGCTACTCAGGCCTCATTAGTGATCTTTATAATATTTTATCATACAATATACAACTACCTTATCTATATTCTTTTTCTTAATTGCAAGTCTTGAGGTAGTGGCAATTATCTGACGAAAATCTATCTATCGGGTGTATCTGGAATAAAATAAAATGAAATCATTGCAAAAACATGCCCATGCAATATACAAATAATTTTAGCAGAAAAATTGAAAATGTCGTTAGAAAAAAAAAAAAAGATGTTTTAATATGTTTGCTAAAACATTGATTGGGTTAAACATATTTTATTTCAAAATTATTTACAACATAGATATACATACATAAACTACAAGAATACATATCTGAAAAAGGATTAGAACGGAAGCAAAATTGCTTATTTTGTTCTTCTCCTACGATTGATTTACATTTTTTCTATATTGCCGTAGGTATTCTATACATAATATCATGAAAAGGTGATTTAACATTTATAGTAAAGAAAACGAAAATAGAGAAGATAGATAGTAGATTCGATACAAACAAATCTCTTAAGTGAAACCTCTTAACCTGTTAATTCAGTCTGAAATATATTCTGTTATTTGAAGCTTCTTGAAAGTGAGTATGAAACAGAGGAGAAATAAGGAATGAGAAAATTTCTAAATGAAAAGAAAAATGTTTAAAATGAATCTGGGTGTACAAGTTCGCTTCACTCGTGCGTTCAAGGGACTAATTTCTCCCCCATCCGAACCCCCTGGTGAAATAATGTCATTTGGCGTGTCACCAGTAAACTATTCAGATTCAGATTCAGATTCAGAATCCCAGGAGAAACGCGGGAAGATACATTGCAATTACTGTCGTGCTGTAGGTAGGTGTGTTTAACTAGCTAACAAAGCGCTTGGTGTCGATAATGTATTTTTGAACTTTTTTCAAATATGACTGAAATAATGTCATCGGACAGGAGGATTTCAATATGTGTAAGTGTTACATTAAGGTGTTGTGGTAAGCTAGTGAACAATTCTTAACGGTGGTTGGCATAAACGGGACATTTAAAAAAGTAGTGATAGGTGCTCTCAATTCTTCCGCATTGACAATATGGAGATACTACTATTTTCTTATCACAAATATCGTTATCTAAACTACTGCACTTAGCGCAAAGACGAGTATGTAACATGTGACCTCTCGTGCTGCCGTTGTAAAAGTACTTTTCTCACAATTTCTCTTCCTCTGTTTAAATATTGTTTGAAGGTATTAACATTACCAATCTGTCTTGTTTCAGATGTCAGATTATTCCAGTTCCTGATAGCAGATGGCAGAATAGAGTTGTAATATAAAGTTGTTCGCGTATATATATACTCAGTACAAAAAGAAACGCAAAGTTTTGATTTTTATTTTTTCGCGTAAGTATAATATATTTTCAAAGTCTAAGTGATTCTAAGGATTTGAAAGCGGGTGATATTTTTAGGTCAAAACTTGTGAAATCAACATTTTTTCAAAAAAAAAAAAAAAAAAAAAAAAAAAAAAAAAACAATTGAGAGAATGATTCAATAAAATTTTGTTTCGAGTATGATCATTGTGGTCCAGCAAATAAAAAACAAAAACACAAAATTAATTGAATTTCGTGAAAAGAAAAAAATTGCTGGGATTTTTGAAAATTTTCGGTAAATGATGTCCCTATTTCGATTAAATAATGTAAGTTAACATGAATAAAATATAAAGGTTTGATCCTTTGGAAGCAGAAAAAACATTCAAGGGGAGATAGTATGGACTATATTGCGCAATTTCGGGTAATGAACCCTCATCAGTAGCCCTGTTGAAACCTGCAACGAAAGCCAGACTATTGTACTGTAATTTCGAAAGTTTACACGAGAAGTCTAAATCAAAGACACATTCCTAAACGGGGTCAATGTAAATGTGACTCTCTTAAATCTAAACCTCAGTTAAAATTTCTGGTCGTTTTTCAGAACTTCCAGTTCGTTGAAAACAGTTTGTCTGGGTGATAAAATCAAAGTAAAGACAATGATTTACAATTTGATAGCACGAAACTTTACTATAGTATTCGACGCCAATTTAACGTAATTTGCAATTTGCTAGTCTCCCCAAATAATTTTTAGACGTTCTTAAAATTTTGCTAATTTTGGTCAAAATGTATGGTGCGTTACATTTTTTGAACAGTATACAGCTCTGTTTTAGACAGTATTATTCTTCTGAAAGAAGTGTTTACTCATATCATTTGCAGTCAAGCCCATTTTTACACAAATTTTTAAAGTGTGCCAGACTGACCATCGTTTTGAGCATTTTGGCCACTTATTCATGCTGTTGACTATAGCAGCTAAAGATACCCATAGTGACTCACAAACTCAATTCTGATTTATGAAAGGCAATAAAAAGCTAAAGGAAAATCGTTTTATGGCAAAAAAGTGAACAGAAGAGGCTTTTAAAGTGGTAAAAAAGAGTATTCATCACCACAATTTTTTTGTTTATGAATACTCTTTATTGGCTCCAAAAAAACATATTGTTTCCGTGTTCGAAAAAATATGGAATTCAGTCTACGGGTAGGAGACATGTCATTCTTTGTTTTTGCTGTAAATTTGAAATAGTTATCTCTAAAATTGTACAAGTTATGACATAAAATATACCTTTTGCGTTTATCTATATACTGAGTATACTGGTCATTCAAATTCCTTAAGCTGTATCTTGTGGATTGGCCTACGGTCTGAGGGACAAGATCAGAAAGATGTGGTAGCGTCAGGTTGTTTTTCATTTTTAAAAAGAGAGTAAGCTTGTGATCATTGCGTCTTTTTCTGAAGGGAATCCAAATTAATTTTGTTGTAAAGTGATTCAAGAGATATTAAACAAGTAGTGCCAGTAGCTATTCAGGCAGCTTCATTTTGAATCTTCTCTAATTCGTCATTCTCATATTGGGCGCAATTGTCCTAGACAACGTCTCCATATTCGAGAATCGGCCTGATGAATGAAGTGTTTATTGTTTCAAGAGATTTACGATCAAATTTGAATTTAAGTTTTCTCATTACATATCTTTAATATATTTTATCTGGTGGTGCCAAAATCCATCATGAAAAAATGTAATCCAAGATATTTGTGCGAGTTGACTTCTTTAATTTCTTGATTTTGCATAAAAAGTGGAGGATGAGCAGGTTTATCAATCTTCCGTGTCTGATAAGAGAATTTGTCTTGGGTGGCTGAAATGTAATTAATCATTGATCGGCCCAGTTGTCAATTTTCATGAGATCTGACGAAAGTATTTCGGCTGATGCGTCTGGATCTGTTACTACGATATAAAGACTGGTATCATCAGCAAAGACTCGAATATTAAAACCAATGTCAGTTACAATGGCACTAATAAATATAAAAAAGAAATGTCCCTAAGACTGAGCCCTGGGGAACACCGGCTATGGTATAGGACCATTTAGTAAGGGTGCCAGCCATCAGAAAAATGGTAATAGGTGGTCGGAGAGTAGCAAAAATTTCATTTATACCCCCTGGCAGAGGACCCCACTGGAAGCTTGAAAACCAATGTTTGGTCAATTTTAAGTCTTGCAAAAGTGTTCAAATTAACGGATGTATAACGCAACACATGACATTCTAAAACATGGTATTCGAGGATGGGGGTGTACATACGAAACAGCTCATATCGCAACTCATACTTATCATAGACCAATGAATTTGCTATCCTGTTACAGCTTAGATACTGTCCTTTCATTCAGTAGTAAGAAATGACAATAAACACACTTGCATCATTCATGCATATTCATGAAATATCAAATATAAGGAATATCAATAATTTCAACTCCATTATAAACTATTTTCTGACCCATTCTATCATCCTGGACCATAATTTGACTGATGTTATAGCTCAGTGATACAATTTCACAATTTCTTTAATGTAATAGGGCTACATATGTATGAAAATCATCACAGCTGTTTTTTCATGAATATTAATGAAAAAATGTGTCCTTGGTCACCAACAAGATGAAAAAGAATGGGTGCCTACCTACAAAAATGCTCACATCTGAGCAGACAATTGTTGTGAAGATGACTAAAATTGAAACCACAGGAAAACATGGATAAAGAGCTGTCTTTCCAGTTGTGAATAATGCAAATATTTACTAGTACCTTGTATATTTATGATGAATATATTTAATGGTAAATATCAATAAAATCACAAAAATTTTAACGCCCAAAAATAAACTCATTCCAGGCCCAAGCTATCATCATGACACACTGTTGTTGCACCACTGATGCCATTTTGCAACTTTACAGATATCAAAGTCCTGATATAAGACTCATCTCATTTGCATATTCATGATTATTATTCATAAAAACCTAAGAAAACTTGAGAAAAAAATGCTAAAAACTTAAAGAGTAAACTTACTAAATCACTTGTATCTGACCTTTAAATTGACATTGGATGCTGAAAGTGGTATTGAATGCTTAGACTATAAATTATTGCCTTAAAGTCAAAAAATATGAATATGAATCATTTGCTTTTCACTTTCAAGAATATTAATGTTAAGGTAAGAATATTGGTTAAAATCACAGAAAAGTTTAACAGAAAAGTTAAAAAGGTACACCATCAAAATGATTTGTATCTTCACTTCTGATAGCATAAGAGTGCAGAAATTGGTAGCTAATGGTTGCTTTGAGAATGTACCTTAACTGTGTGATCTGATTTTCTGATCTTATGTCTCATGAATATTTATGAAAACTTCAGAAGTAAGAGAAGGTTTGAAAAATGAAGGGATATACCAATTAAATCACTGATATCTCGGATGACCATTGCCTTTGAATGCTGAAAATAGCACCAAAGGGTAGCTAGGACAATTTATTATTGCCATGTGGTCTCTTATACGAATTCTTTGAGATTTGGTTTCATTGATGTTAAGTAAAACATTTATACAAATAGAAAATGACAGCCTAGTAAATAATGTCCATCCACAAAAAGCTTGTATTTTGGTTGCTTACTCATATATTTTATGGTATACCTGACAACTTAGCAATATAACATTCTTACAGCAATTAGCTGATATGCTCTTTTGAGGTCATTGCCAGCAGAGAAATAGGCGATTTTGTTGGGTTATCCAATTTACATGCTTGCATATTATAGTACATGCTTATTGAAAACTGTCCTAGAAGTTGTTTGGTACCATTTTCAGCACAGAAAGAATTTTGGTACTTGAGTGCTATGTCATTTTGCAGGTTTACTCGCTTAATTCTTCTGTGGTGTTTTCTCCATTTTTAATTTTCAAAACTAATCATTAAGATTATATTTCTATAAAGCTAGAGGGCAACAGTACATTGCATTAACCATCTGTTTGATACCATAATAAGCAATCTAGGTCTATAAACAGCCGAGGCACAAAACTGTTTTATTTTGTAGGTACATGTATATCCTTTATTTTCCAAAGTTTTCTGCAATTTCTTAAGTATTTATTCGTATTAATGAGCATGCAAATTAAATGGTTTGCTTATTTGGTATTAAGAAAAAAGTGCTGCGCCCATGGATGCCTTTGATGAAGATAAGTTTTTGGACCATTACAATTGAAATAATTATTTATTTGTTTTGTTCAAGATGAAGCTATCTTCTTTGCTCTACATATATTTCAGCATTAGAAAGGCAGTATTTGAATACCCTTTATATTCTATACATAGATTCATAGGCATGATTTTTAGAAATGAATAAGTATTATCTGTTGTTTTATTTACATTAAAGACTTTCAATTACTCATAGGAAACAAAGTCTTCACCTTGTTCTGAAATATTACATGTAGACAGCAACCTTCTTTATTCATAACATGTAATGTTACATGCGTTACACTATTCAGTAAGATAACTGAGCCTAGGTTCTTGGTAACAGTCGCAACAGTTGTTCAAAGCTTTGTTACTCAACTATCAAGGAAGCATCAAAATCATAAGATATAACCACTATTCCAAAGAAATAACATGTAATAGGTAAATAGTAATACATCATTTGGCATATGAGACTTGGGATTAGGCTGCTGAATACATCATTTTAGACAATGCATATAAGAAAGAAAAATTAAATCGTGCCTCGCATTTGAACATGGTAATGGAAATAAATACCTTGTTTTTGGCAAATTGCATAGAACACCCGCAAAAGAGAATGACGCCACTTAAATTGTGTTTTTCAAAGGATATTTCAATTTACATAACATGTAATCATTACAGTTAGTGGAGTTCAGAAGTTTGTTCAAACAGCTTTTATAAGAGCATGTAACATAGACATGCAGAATGCAGATTTTATGAGTAACTTGAGTAAAATGATAAAGTGCTTCAGTAATGTATGTAACAGCCTATTACATGATAATGCCCCGATGCTCAGAGTGCAAACTTCTCTTATTCAACCAAGCTTGAGTTTTCCCTAAGATAAATGCTTTTATATTGTCCAAAGACAGTACTCAACACCTGTTCCAGCAAAAAATGACTAACCAAAGTGATATTATGAAACTATTTCTTTGTTTTGAGCCTTACGTATTGACAAATTAACTCTGTTACATATGTTGCATGTCACAAAAAGGTAAAACAATGGTCAACCACATAAATTTTGTCAAAAAAAAAAAAAAAATATTTTGCTAGCTTCATTTTCGAAGATATTGGCTTAAAGTTTAAGGTTTTTTAAAATGAATTTTCAAGTTGACGGGTCACTATAGAATGACGCAAATACAGGGATTTATTCTGTTTATAATGTTACACTATGGATAATTATTCATACTGTAAGGATCTATAGCCTTCCATTATCTTAAAAATAGTCTATTACTTTCTAAAGTTTAATACAGAATCAAACAATTAGGCAAAGTGAACCAATTAACAAAAGACTATAATTTACAATTCAAAATAAAATTTTATACATCTCCTAAAGATGGCGTAGTTACGTCCTTAAAGCGTAATGTATGTAACTTTATTTTTGTTTTAAAAAGCATATTCAAGTCTCACTAGCATTTATATGTAATTACTAGCAGCTGCAATGAAAACGTATTGAAATAGGCAATATATTTATGGTTTGGGAATCTGCTGGCTGTACTAGAAGTCACGGATCAAATAAGCTAGGGTACACCATTTTAACCCACAATAAAAGTACTTTTGCAAGACCGAAAAAAAATTAAAACATTGGTTTTCATATTTCCCAAAGACAGCACTAAACAACTATACAAAGGAAATTTTTGCTAAACAGGTGGCCACCTAAAGTGCATTTTTGGTGGCTTTTTCCCATCTGGCACCTTTACTAATTCGGAATAAACACCAGGAAAGACAACTGCCTGTCTTCTTTCAAACCAGTAATTTTTAAACCAGTTGAGAATAGTATCTGAGATATTACGAAAACATGCCCATGCAATATACGGAGATTTTAAAAGTTGTAAAATATGATTTTTTTTTTCAGTAGAAATTTTATGATCTTTTTCTTATTTTTGCTCAAAACATAGATTGTGGGTACTCGTTTAAACGAACATTATATTTGGAAATCAATTCATAGTGCCTACGATAAAATTTAGAAAATGTTTTTACAAATTCTATGAACTAAATGACTGGTGTGCGCAGAACAATCTCACGATTAACCAGAAGAAATCCAACATAGTTCACTTCCGGCCCACTGATGAAAGGAAATCTGAGTTTACCTTCAGATGCGGTGATAAAATTTCAGATATTGTTCCTCAATACATCTACCTTGGTTTACTTCTTACTGAAGACATGTGTTATGATAAAATGGCGAAACATGTAAGTAAAGCCGCAAATAGGGCACTTGGTCTCGTCATAGCGAAAAAGTTTTCGGAGGTTTTAACTTTGAAACATTCAGTAAACTTATATGACTCTATGGTATGGAGTGTTATAAATTATGGAGCTTCTGTCTGGTATGTAACACCTTGTGGATTTTTATAATCAGTCAACATATTTTTTTTCTAACTTTTAATAATTTACATGTGCCAAATCTAAATTGTTAAGTCTGTCTAAGCCCAAAACGAAATCTGAAATCTCAACAGAGAACTACAATTTATATACACACATATCAGTTAATTACAGAAACAGAGAAATCTGAAGGAACAATCATGAAACGGTAAACCCTTTAATCAAGAGACTGGCGGTTGCATTAACAATTATGGCTTGTGACCAAGAACGATACTGATGGCTACTTAGCAGCTGTCTAAACAGTTTGCAATACCGCAGATGAAATTAGAATTATTTGATCTCGGTAATGATGTTTTAATAATATACCGATATGACATCTGAAAACATAGTTAGATGCTAACGATGGTCTGGATTACTATTGCATGTTGTTTAAAGTGTTTGATCGGACCATCTTAGATAACAATTGATAGTTTGTTTTATGATTATGAGACGTAGCGAACTATGTTGATACAGGACTTGACCACACTTGTATAAACATAATAAGATATACATTAGAAACTAATCGTCTCACAGAGCAGCTTTAAAATATACTGTATAGTCCTAATTGCCTTTTAACCGTTTCAAAGAAAGCTTAAATGATTCTACATATGTGCAGTGCACGTATGCGATTTCATGTACAATTCTGTATTCCAAAAGCATGAAAGAAAAAATAAGAATTCTAAATAAACCCCTCAATAAATAAAATAATCGGTTTTACACGACTGGTTTACAGGGGAACAAGGCAATTCACTTGCATTAACTCCATCCAGCTATGTGCCGCAAGGTGTTTTATGGGGGTGGGCAGATATACGCCAAATGCTGCCGTTCAAGGGGATTGCGGGTGGAAGCCAACAGTGACCGTCAATGGTCCACGGTCCTTAACCAGTGGCAACGTTTGAAATCCATGGATATCAGCAGGATTAACTATACAGTATTCGAATGGTGTGAAAGGAATGGTAATCAACTGTGTAAAAATTGGAATTTTCAGATAAATACGATGTTGAAGGATGCTGATATTTCATTGGATAATACCCCTAACCTTGGAGTGATTAAGGATCAGGTTGCTGTTTTCCTGTTTAGTAAATTTAAGACTTCGTGGTTAGCTGAAATTAATAGGCAGGATGCGCGTAATGGAAATGGGGGAAATAAACTACGTACGTATAGGCTTTTTAAACAAGAATTCAAATCAGAGCCATATCTTACATGCCCTATGTCAAAATCTCATAGGAGTGCTTATGCTAAATTCCGTTCTGAAAGGTATGAGCGGTTGGATTACAGTGATAGGACTTGTTATAATTGTGCTGGAGAGGTGGAATCAGAAATACATGTGCTTTTATACTGTCCAGTCTACCAGACCCTAAGGGAAGATATGTTAGCTACTCTTACATCAGAGTTCTCAAATATTGTAACTATGTTTCTCACGTAACTATGTTTCTATTGTTCAAATATATTAATTCACAACTGTGACGTCGTATCTGCGACACGGGTCTGCGATATATTCATGACCACGATCACAAGGAGTATACAGGTATAATAACGTCAATCATTCAGTATTATTTTTTTTTCCTTTTTGCTAAAAGAAATACAAGATACATGTAACTTACCGATGGACGCTGAATAAATTCCATATTTCGTTTTCTCGTCACGCAAAAATCTAAACCAAAAGCTATATTCAATGTGTATTGAGCCCACAGACACCGACGACCATATTGTGCATGCAAATCGTGCTTTTTGTGATCTTTGTAATTGACATAAATACTTGAGTCGTGTCATGAGAAGAAAGTTTTGTGACATACTTTTATAAAATTAGTTAAAATTATATTACAATAAGATCAAAGCCTGGCTCCTTCTGTCCCTATGGCACAACGAAAGAAAAAAAAAATAAAATAAAAAAATAAGTAAATAAATAAAATTCATAGGACTTGCGATCATGATTTGTTTGACCTACATAGCTTTTTCAATTCGTGATACGATGACCTTTTTTTCGTGACACAGCTCCATTACTCCCGCACACCGAAGACCAACAACATATGGAGGCCAATGCCGGTCATTATATAAATTTTCAAGCCCACTGATAGATTGCGAATTGTCTAGAAATCAACATGAATAGCAACGTAGCTGCAATGTAGCTACTGGGTCTACACTATTCGTATTATTTGTTGACGGATAAGTAAATTTCACTGAAATGATCCTATCCTTTGTTCCGTTATTTCACATTGTATTTTTCTGTAACATGTTTTTGTTTCTATTATTTGTTGTTTTTCAATTTGTTCAGCAATTTATTTTAAAATCTTTGAACGACAACGTTTTTACAAGAAACTGTTAAACATTTTTTTCTATAATTGACAATTATGACAATCATAAAAAAACAGCGTATATAAACTCATAGCACACTTTGGGATACAGATTAAAATAAGTCTTCAGACTTCTTTCTGGATCCCATTTGTATAATGCTTGTATTGTATACCATCTGTACTGTTTTATTGTTATATATATATATATGTGTATTGTACAAAGATTCAAAATTTAATCTGCATTCAATCCAAAACATACAGGATTATGACAGAAACATATAACATACATACAAGATGAAAAATGACAACTACATGTACACTACATTTACAGTACATTTGCATTCTACGATGTACAAAACTATACTATGAATATGACTTATGTAAGTGTGACATACCATTACACTTGGCAGTGCAGCCGTAACAGTGTATAAATGTATTTTTATTATGTCCATAAAATGTCAAATAAAACTAGTTGAAAACTAATGTACCTGAATGTTGACTGGAGTCCTGATATTGTTGCCTAATCTTTAAACAATTATCTACATACAGGACAACAATTGGTATCATGTCCAGTTCACTAACTGACATGATATATAAAAACTTATCATAAAGACAAAAATTGTCAAAATTAGGAACTATGGATGACATATCTTTGAACAACTGTTTTCTCAAATCGTCATATGCTTTACAGATGCAAATAAAATGAAACTCGTCTTCTATGGCATTCAAGTTGCATATTTTACAAAGCCTTAACTGTTTTGCTGTTCTAGCATATCTTCCAACTTCTACCTCTAGTCTATGATTAGATATGCGAAGTTTCGTAAATTTTGCGAGTATAGATCTATCAACATTTGCCGATAAATAATTTTCAAAGCAGATTTTCTTCTTGAATTCACTGTATGTTAATAACTTATTGTTAGTCTTAACTCTTGTAGAAGTACCTGATATGACGGAATTAAAATATGCTTCGTATCTGTCAAGTAAAATTCGCTTAATAGCATATATTAACTTATTAACAGACATTGTTCCTTTATTATGCCAAACATGGTTAAAGCCGAGATATTTCAGTAGACAACCTATTTGATGGTTAAATGAGCCAAATGCTTCACCATCATTATACGTTAGCGATAAATATGAAATTCTTGTCGCTTTTTCAAATGGGTTTTGTAACAAATATAACCAATATTTAATTGACTGTAATAAGGCAGAGAAAGCGATAGGAAAACGACCTAATTCAGCTTTAGAAGCCATGTTACAAGCATACTTGCCCACCCCTAGTATGTACTTACAGTATCGCGTGTGTATCTTTTCTGGTAGAAAGGAATCGAAAGTTTTCTCAAGAGCACACTCTTGTTCACCTGATAGCTTTTTCGAAAGATTCAAATTAAATACCGACCATAGTTCGCTTCCATATAAGAGTACAGGCTTGACACATGCATCAAACAGTTTCAATAATAATTTTGCATTCACTTCAGACGTATGAAATCTACTTCTTATCATATATACCACCTTTAAAGCTTTATTAGATAAATGTCATATTCCACTATTAAAATTACCAGATGCTTTTATAATTACCCCTAAATATTTGTATTCTTGTACGTTTTTCAATAAATCATTGCCAAAGTAGAATGAATTATCCTTTATAAGTTGCCCCCCTCCATTAAATGTAATTACTTGAGTTTTTTCTGTATTTACTTTTAGTTCCCATTTCTCGGCATATGCATATAGGGACACAAATGAAATAAAGTTTAAACCAAATATTGATTCTTTTACAGACGATCAAAAACTATCCGCAATCTTAAGCTGCCAACATTTTCAAAGTATTCGTAAATGTGCCAAAATCTGCCATGAAATACTTAGTCTTAGACGTGATACTCTGTATAGAATTTAACTTTTAAACATTTTATTTCTAGGTGTATATAATGTTGTATAAATGTATTTTAGTCCTTTGTGGAGTTGAAAAATCCAGAAGGTTCTTAATTCTAAAGTCATGTCTTTTAATAGTCTCTCATAGCTCTCTTATAGAGCCACTCATATATATAGAAAGTAATCTTTTAGTAATATGCTTTTATGCTTATTGTATTGTATGTTTTACTTTCTGTTGAGGTGACACTTTAATAAAATGTATGTATGTATGCTTTCTCCTTTGCTCTGTCCGAGAGCATTTTTTTACTTGACACCAGTTGCATTTGATTGTCGATATTTGCTAGGTGTTAAAACCCGGCTTTTGAAAACAAGTAGCCCAAGGGCAACAATCGCTCACCTGAGAGTCTAGAAGTCGGGACAAAACCACCTCTTTATGGGTGTTTACCTGTGCTCTGGGGCTTACAGCCTTTGGGAAGATTTTTAAATATTTTTTCATAAATTCACCATTACGTTGCTATTGCAACCAAAATAATTTCAATATCCTCAATGAAACGGCGGAAATTGCAAATTTCCACTTTTTGCCTTATAAGTCAATGGAAACTTCAAGTTACCATAGCAACCAAAGTAGTTGGACAAAGACAATAAAAAACACAAACTTTGTACAGGCTAATGTCATAAGCATGTATGCTAAATTTTAGCTTCATCCCCCGTACGGCTTCTGAGAAGAAGATTTTTGAATATTTTTTTTCGAAAATTTACCCTTTATGTTGCTATAGCAACCATACGAATAAAGTGATTTTTACAAAAGTTGCCTTAAACGTGAAGGACTACTCAATAAACATTTATGTAAAAACAAAATTCAAATATCCCCCGCCTGACAGCGGAAAATGCCAATTTCCACTTTTCTCCATACAAGTCAATGGAAACTTCAAGTTGCCATAGCAACCAGAGTTCTTATCCGATCGAGATAAAAACACAAATATTCGTTCCCCCCACCTGTAGATGCTATATGTAAAATATGAAAAGATTCGGCCTGGCAGCTTCAGAGGAGAAGTCGTTTGAAAATGTTGACGACGACGACGGACGACGACGCACGGACGCCGGCTCGACCACTATACTATAAGCTCACCTGTGAGCCTTCGGCTCAGGTGAGCTAAAAAAATATGCACTTACGATGCATTGTCACCGAGCTAACGTTATACTCCTTTTATTTTCGTTGAAACTAATAGATTTAGTCAACGTTACTATCGTTTAAAACGAGTACCCATAATCTACGTGACAGTGCAAAACGGAAACACATACATGTGTACGTATATACTCCATGTTTACTCTTTAATTATGTGCTGTAAGGGCTACAGTGGCTGCATTGTAAATTGTCACCTTCCTGTGACCAGCGTTGTCCCATTGTAAGTGTTACGTTAACGGAACACGGAACCAAAATGACCTTCGCCGCTGACAGGTTTGTGTGATGTTAAGAATAAATTAAGTAACACAAACGCACATGTGTGAACAGTGGGTTGAAACCATCTGTGCCGGGTTCTGAAAGCCACGGCATCTTTAAGATTAGAAAGTGAAAGCATTGTCAATATATTCACACACAAAGAAAATAAATAAATAAATAAATAAATAAATAAATAAATAAAAAACTAAATAAATAAATAAATAAATAAACAAATAAATAAATAAAAAAGCATTCAATTGATATAAGTGAAAATATTTACCTTTCTTATTCCGTCGTTGTTGTTATTACTGCTCGTAAGGTGGTTCCCTGTCATCTGATGTCCTTAGAATATATCAATACGACGTCAAACACTCAAATATCAGGTGTCAAGCACAGCAAATGGCGAGTTCAGAAAGGACGAGACTTGATTCCATAAAACTTTCACCTTTGTCACCATTACTATAATTAGTCAAGTTATAATTTAGACACTTCCACTTCGTGGAAGAATATATGAACCTGTGCGTAAGAAAATTAACAATTGGTCTGACACAAGCCAGACTGTACAGTCATAGAATTGAAATTTCAGATTTAAGTAGAAGAGGGATTGTACTGTCAGTGTAGTGAAAACAAAAGCTACTGCACAGCAGTTACTGCGAAGCTGATCTGTACCTTTGTTTTCGCCTATGCAGATTGTTTGTTTTCCTTTGCAGCAGCTCATATCTTTTTAAGACTTCCGACCGGTTCTAACTAAAACTGATACATGGAGATTCTTAGAAAAAGGCGTGAAAATTGTAAATTTCATATGAAAGCAATTATTTTTTGTTTGCATGTTAAAGAAAGGCGCTTGTTGTCAGCGTCTATGCTATGCCCCGTCTGTGTCCGTAAATGCAAAAACAGATTTTCGCTGTACACGATGGTCTTTTCTATTAAGCGACAATATAAGGAAACCAAACAATTACGTTAAAAGGCTTATGAAAAATACAGATTTTAAGTCCAATACAGATGTAGAAAAATTTCAGTGCCATGTCATGCTTTTTCCATATGCATTGTTTTTTTTTCTCAACCCGCTACTCTCCTTTTACTAAATATAATTTTTTTTTAAGTTTAGTGATAGCAAAAAAAATAGAGTGAAATATGTACACCTTTAAAAATAGTTTGCCATATACGTGTAGTTGTAATTATGATCTTATTTGCATGGATGTTTCTGCATAATGTAGAGGAACTGAAAAATAACCTGAAGCACAAACGGATGTTTGTCAGTTTTTCTGCTTATTTCCTTTAGTGATAGTGCCAATTATTCTTATTAATATGCATTTCTCACCTTTCATCTTACGATTTTCTGGAAAAATTGTCCTTTAATTGTATTCATTAAAGATACCTGGAACCGACGGCATACAAAAACACTGCTAATTGGTATAATTAAGCTGAAATACTCGTATTTCAATGTGTTTAGGCTTTTTGTTTAAGGTGGAAATACAGATAATTCAAGGTTGTATAAGGCTATATACCATTTTTCGTACGAACAGGTAAATGGCAGTAAATAAATGTAGGCAGTGCTGAACATAGCATTTCTCATTGAAGTAAGCGAAATATTTAAAAGTTTGTAGTAAATACGCCATACTTGTAAATAAAAAATAAAATGGGATCCTTTAAGGGCAGTGAACATACATGTATTAATGAGAAAGGGGATGTTTTGGCTTCTTAAGCCTCTTCAGTGACCCTATAGATTTGGCAACATGGAGCCAAAGATTATGATTGCAATTTACATCGTTCAACAGGGTAGTCGATACAAAGACTAGTAAAATCCAAATGGGGTCAAATATATTCAAACGTTGGTTAGAAAATGACTCTAAACCGATGATAATTTTCTGATTTCTCAGAATACCCTCGCTGATCTCAAAGGACCAAAAGGAAATGTATAATCTGCACTATTCGACTAAGTCGAATTTAATTGTTTAGAACGGTTTTCATAAACCTTTTCAGGCCATGTTTCTATAAGTATGGCCACAACACAGGAGGATCAAAACGCCCACGCAGATACTAGCATGTCCGAGGCGTATCTAACGAGTACTCGCAATCTATGTTTAAAAAGCCAAACTAAGAAACAATTAAAAAAAACCCTGTAAACTTAAGCTTGATTATGTACCAGAGGACCATTAGTCTTGAGAAAGCGCACTGAAAACAATAGAAATAAACATCCATAACATAACTCAAAATAAAACAATAAATATACTATGAGACTTAAGTTAGCAATATGTAATTGATTTTGGAATTGCAAATTGGTATAAAGATGAAATGTTACAGTAACAAACTCTTTAACCCATCAATATTTAAACCTTAAGAATGTCTACTTTTCGCCGGAAAGCCATCCTTTCCTGACGCAATTATGCTGAGGGTTGGCATCTGAAAAGTTAACGGGTTATTCCCAAAACAATTATTTATTATATTATAATATCTTGTGCTCAAAAAGAGTACTGTACCATGATCGCAGAGATTTGGTTTCATTCTGGTATCAGGTTATGCCCCCCCTGTGTATGACGTAACTGACGTCGTTTTGTCCCATGACCTTTCGCCTGAGGTTATCCCATACGTGTTAAATTGCTGAAATGACGTACGATTCTGCTATTTGTATGAGAACACTTTTGCTTAGTAGGCCATACTGTTTAATGTGATATGGTCAAGTAGTCTTGCACGTTTACGTTTAACCTGAACAGGACCAAAAACCTGTCGGCGATATTCACCGTGTTTGCAGCACGAACCACGTAGGTTTGTTCTCCGTCAGCTGATTCGGTACAAATCATATGTTTATGTGAAGCGGACTGGCGCAGGGGTAGAGCGTTTGACTCCGGTCCCAGAGGTCCCGGGTTCAATCCTCAGCCGGATCGCATTTCGTTGTGGCCTTGAGCAAGTCAAATTCCCACAGCTGCTGAGGTAATGGTCAGAAATTGTTCGACTCAGTAAACAGTAATAAAAAAGAAAAGAAAAAAAAAAACTTCTTTCCATGCCTTTAATTATCAAGCCTGCAATTCGTAGGTTGTCTAAAATAGGTTTCGTCACTATGAAATCAAATTGTCATTCCCCTATATTACGATAGCCTTACATTGTCTGGCGTCAAGATGTTGGTTTTTCACGCTGTCGGCTGATGGCACATGGTTCTAGGAGACTGCATCTTACACTCGCAAGCTTAAAAATTTCAGTTGGCTTTCTTATTCTTCATGTCTGCATTGAGCATATTGATCTTCGTGTTAATGTTGGTTCAACGTCAAGCCATAACGGCGTCCCCTCATGGAATTTTTCAAATGTCATTCCGGTTTGAAAACACCATTGAGAGCACCATTGAGGGCACTGTACTGGAAAACGTTGAAAGCATAAAATACCTGGGTGTAACTATCACAAATGATTTGAAATGGAATACTCATATTTCCAATGTTTGTACAAAAACTAACAGAATTCTCGGATTCTTGAGGAGAAAACTGTATTCTTGTCCCCAAGATATGACAGAAGCAGCTTATAAAGGACTGGTGCGGCCGGTCTTAGAATGTGAAAGCTCAGTTTTGGACCCTCAGGAAAACCTGGAAAAGGTCTAAAATCGTGCAGCAAGGTTTGTGACTGGAAATTATGTTTTTGAAACTGGGAGCATGATTGGCATTTTAGGTCAACTGAAATGAGAATCTCTGAAGAAAAGGAGGAAGAATAGTAGACTTATATTGCTATACAAAGGTCTAAAGGATAACGCCAGAATACCCACAGATGGCCTTATTCCGAAGAATAGGCGTTGTAGAAATCAACACTCTTTGGCTTTTCAGATACCTTCAGCTAGCAAAGAAGCGTACAAACGTAGTTTCTTTCTATCAGGCACTGGAATGACCTCCCTGATTCACTGATCTCCCCTGCTGAAATGTCTGATGACTGTGTGCCCAAGTTCGCATCTCTTGTGGGAGCCAGGGACTAATACCCCCTGGTGAAGTATTGTCAACATGTCGTATCACCAGTAAACAAGTAAACACCAGTAAACAATTCAGATTCATTTTGTTATGACACTTTAACCATTCAAACAAAGCAAAGCCTGATTAAATGTGATGCACGTGGAATGCTGGACACGTGATTTGAATGATTTTTTAATCGTAACGTAGCAACTTGTAGACGCAAGAAAAGCACACAAACTCGTCTCGAAGCATGAATTTGAGTATCACTTGACATATTAAGAGCGTATCAAAGTTTTCAAACGTTTGGTTTTGAAAATAATGATGGATAAAAAAATCAAAACTTAAGTCTTATAGTATATAATAATAAAACAAACTGTAGAAAAACTCGAAGGATGCAAATAATGACCTTGACCTCAAGGTCACCCAGGTGTGTCGTAATGATACAGCATACAACTTCAGACCAATATCTACCAACATGCAAAGTATCAACTTGATCCTTCAACGTATTCAAGAGTAATAGACTTATAAAAACTTTAACCAAAAACTTCAACACAAAATGTCCGTGACCTTGACCTCAAGGTCACCCAGGTGGGTCATGATGATACAGCCTAAAACTTCAGACCAATATCTACCAACGTGCAAAGTATCAACTTGATCCATCAACATGTTCAAAAGATATAGACTTAAAAAAAACTTAACCCAAAACTTTAACACAAAATTTCTAAGTCTGTGACCGTGACCTAAACCTAAAGGTTACCCAGGTGGGTCGTGATGATACAGGATAACACTTCAAACCAATATCTACAAACATCCAAAGTATTAACAAGATCCTTCAACATATTCATGAATAATAGACTTATAAAAACCTTAACCAAAAACTTTAACACAAAATATCTAAGTCCGTGACTAAGTCCAAAATGTCTAAGTCCTCACCGTCACCCAGGTGGATCATGATGATACAGCATAAAAGCTCAGACCAATATCTATTAACCAACTGCTTCAAGAGATATAGACTCGTAAAACTTTAAACAAAAACTTTAACATTTGAGCAACGCCGACGCCGACGCCGGGGTCACTGCAATATAGCTCTTCCTGTACGTACAGGCAAGCTAAAAACTAGTATCGCGATCCTGAAAAGCATCCATGAGCTTGGCAGAAAACACCATGCTGAACTGTATCGGAGCCAGGACGCAGACCTTTGTGACATAATGCGTCACTTGAAATTACATTATTCTGAAAACGAGCCGACAACGCGCTTTTTCAAATATCGATGAGAATAGACTCGTTATTATAAGGATAAAATTCTCGTAATGTATTCCCCTTATACATGTACCCCACTTTTATTTAGCAATACTGGGGTAACCAGGGGTAGTTCTATTTTTCGTATTTTGGCTTTAAAACATAAATTGTCGGTACTCGTTAGAACCGCCTCGTCACGGCGGTTCTAACGTGTACCCACAGTCGTTGTTTGGCGCAAAAATAAGAAAAATATCAAAATATTTCTACAGAAGATTTTCAATTTTAACAACTTTAAAAAAAGTCTGTTTATTGCATGGTTAGGTTTTAGTAATGCGCAATCGCATCACAGCTTTCAGCAATCATGAGTGAATTCTTCAGTTCATCTGTTAAGAATCTATGAGATATACAGATATGGATTTGCCAAACATCAGGAAAACATGTCCGTGCAATTTATACACCCCCCACTTTTATATATCAAAACTGGGGTGTGCACGGGTATACCTATTTTTCTTATTTTCGCGCAAAAACATAGATTGTGTGTACGCGTTAATAACATGTACCCAAATCTGTTTGAGCAAAAAATAAGAAAAATATCAACTTTTTTTAGCTGCAAATTTTCAATATTTAAAGCTCACAATGAATATCTATTTATTGCAAGGGCAAGTTTTCGAAATGCAACACTTTATTCTCCGCCTACTGTCGTCAAACATATGTAGACATAAATTACCTTTTGTTATCAAAATTGCAATTGAAGGAGCAAAACAATTTCACAAACATTACCGGTCCCGATAGCGTAATGGTTAGAGCGTCCGCGCGCGAGGCGTTAAAAATGGTACCAGTGGCTACCTTGCTTGGCGCTCAGCATACATAAGGCAAGCACCGGCTTTTCTTCTCACAATTAAATCTTAGAACGAACCTCATTGACCTAAAATAAAATTATAAGCAAGTTAAGTATACAACATCTATTCAGAACTGTATAAAATGACTATATTATTTTTACAAATAAAAAAAAATGTCTCAGGCTTTGGCACGGAGACGGACTAGTTCATTATTTGAAAATAAAAACACAAATTTATCTTCATCTGAGGAAGAATCAAACTGGTGTAGAACTTCAGTAGCATAAGAACAAAGAGTCAATGGGTGAAAAAGGTACAAGAAGGCAATGATCAGGAAAAGGCGTAGCCAGAAAAGATTCCCACTCCAAAAAACTGAGGTAGGACAAAAAAACTAAATTAACAAGCAGGTACTTATAACACGAAAACACATCGTAAGCCGAATGAGCAGCTATTTTCCCAATAGGTGGCCACTCAGTTACCTAAACTTAACTAAAATATGATAACATACATAAGGCACCAACAGCACAAAACACTTTAAACACCAAGACGTAAAACAATAAGAACCACCTCCATAGTAGTATGTCTGTGGAGACTATCGACCCCCGGGGCATGGCCAAATTTGACCCAGCGGCATGAATGGTATAATTTATGTAGAAGACTATTAGCCATTGCTGCCTACCAAATATCAAAGCTGTAAGTCTTGTGGTTTTAGAGAATATTGGTTTTTCGTTAAAACGTATACATGTATGTTGCCATGATAACCAGAGTTCAAATATGATCTGCCAAAAAACAATATGCGACATTTCCTATTGCCCAGTGATTTTTAGTGTAATTTGATCAAGATCCGCCAACTGGCTTTGGAAATATTGATGTTTGAATGTGTACCTATAATAAGTCTATGGAGACTATCGATCCATGGGGCGTGGCCAAATTTGACTACAGCGGCATCAATGACAAAAATTTTGTAGAGGACCACTAGCATACCCAATATCAAAGCTGTGGGCCATGTGGTTTTAGAGATAGAGAGTTTTCACTTTTCTTTCCCATTGAAACATATATGTTGCCATGCCAACCAGAGTTCAAGTCTGATCTATTTAAAACTATATGCAAACTTTCCTACTGCCAAGTGATGCTATAAGTGTAATTTGATCGAGATCAACCAACTAACTGATACTGATATTTGAATGCTTTGCTATAGTAAGTATATGGAGACATCGACGCCCGGGGCGTGGCAAAATTTATCCCAAGGGACATGATTGGAACAATTTTTATAATGGGGATTCCCAAACATTGCTACATACAAAATATACAGTATTTTGGGTTTTCCAACTGTAAATAAAAAAATAAAAGCTACATCCTTTGGAAGCATTGAACATGTTCAAAGGGAAGTAGTATAGGCCATATTGTGCAATTTCAGGTAATGAACACTCATCAGTAACCCTTTATAAACCAGCGACGTAAGCCAGATGAATATACTGCAGTTTTAAAAGATAACAAAAGGGAAGTCTAAATCAAAGACGCATGCCTAAATGGGTTCAAATAGTTATAACATTGTTTAGAAGATTGCTTAAACATACACGTTTGATACTGCAAATATTCTTACTGATCTCAAAGGACTGAAAGAAAATATATTCTGCACTATCATGACTATGGATGATGTACGGGGAGACTTTTAGGGCCACCAGGCGGCACAACATCAGCTGCAGTAATAGCAAATAAAATATAAAAGATAAATCCTTGGGAAGTAGTGAAAATGTCCAAAGGGTGGTAGTATGGGCCATATTGCGCAATTTCAGGTAATGAACCCTCATCAGTGACCCATCAGTCAGTCTATGGGTGGTATCTTTTGCCATGAAAACCACAATTTTGATACAATCTGCTTCAAACCCGAATGCAGTCGATCCCCAGCCTAATGATGGTTCACATTAAATTTGATCAAAATCGACCCACTAGCTTCGATAAATATTGTTCTTTAAAATTTTTGACGGACGGACGACGACGACGGACACCGCATACCTGTCCACCCTATAAGCAGGTGAGCTAATAAATGGGTACTGGTCAGTTTCAATTCTTAATGGAGCTAAACCTCATCTTAATTTATCTAGCGCCGCCCTGTGTCTCGGTGGCAATTTGATTTTACAGTAATTTTCTACGATTGCGACCTCTGCCAGACGGACCTCCTTCACTGTCGCTTATCGACGGAGTCAGCAAGTACCTTATCTACATGTACCTACGACGGCATTAGCTTAAATCAAAATATTGATGTCAGAATATTGAAACAATTCATTTGTTCTAAAAAGTTCGTCAATTAAGTAAACCAGTTTTTACACGACCTGTTTGCTTTACTAGCACACCAACTAGCTATTGTTTTTTATTCGTATGTTATCTAATTTTGACCATTTTGACGAGTACAAACATATATAGTCCACCAATATTCATCTGGTGTTGGGTGGACTCTATTAGACTGTATAATTACAGTTCGTTGCAATTCTAAATATATCTTCGGAACGTTTCGTAATAGCTCGTACAGCATTGTGACTCATCGTGATTGTTAGTCCTGTTTAGCAAGGTAAATGTATCGATATATAAGGTCTTGATAAGACTGCTAAGCTAAACTCTCTGTCAGGAATGCATAGCTCAAATGGTAGAGCACGCAGATTAGGATGGTATTTCTATTCATTTTACAGACAGTGGTTCGAGTCCCAAGATTGACTGCATTTTCTTTGATATTTTATTTCTTATCTACCCTATTCATTCTCTATCGTATTTAACAATTTGATTTTTTTTATCGATTTTGTGTATGCTTTATCTATTTTTGTACATATCCTTATTTCATACCCTTATTAATTTCATTTTTTTAGATGATAGGAAATGGTTTGACTTCTGCTTTACACATATTGTCGATATGGGTGCATTTGATAAACCATAATGTTGCACATGAAAAGTGCAATAAAGCAAGAATATCATGTAATCCGTGCGATTGCTTTTGATAAAACGCAAGGTGCATTTTTTAATAAAAAAGGAAAATGTATTTTCCACCTTCTATGGGATTCGAACCAGGGATCCCCACGTTACACATCCAGTGCCTTAACCACTGAGCTATGGTCCTTGTGATAAACAATGTAGCAAAATGACTTTTATTTTGGATACACATTCTTCGCGTACTTTATTGAGTCCTTCCGACACAGCGCACGAATCAGTTACGATAATTTATCATATGCAGCGTCATAGCGATTTAAATTATGCAATGCATAAAGGTCAACATCAGGTGAATATTTGTCCACTATACTTTATACGTGTATTTGTAAAGCTGATCTTATTTGTTGAATGGACGTTGATGCATATTGTAGAGAAACACAAATATACCACATCAGGAAAACATGTCCGTGTAAAGTATACCCCCTCAAACCCAACTTTTATTTAAACTGAGGTATGCAGGAGTAAACCTATTTTTTTCTTATTTTTGCCCCAAAACATAGATTGTGGGAACTCATAAGAACCGCCTCGGCGAGGCGGTTCTAACGTCGATTCTAACGTGAACCACAATTAACGTTTTGAGAAAAAATAAGAGAACATCATTTTTTTCAGCTTAAAAATTCAATTTTTAAAGCTCAAATTATCTCTGTTTATTGCAAGTTTACGCAATGGAAGCACATACGAGTATATGTGGGCTGAAACATCGGCAATTTTTCTGCGGAGCTCATTGAGTGCTAATTATTCCAATTACTATGAATTTCTCACCTTTAAAAACTGAAAAATAGCCTTTTATTTGCTTCCAATAACGTATCTGGACCCGACGGCATAAAACGAACGGAGATAATTGGCTTAATTAATTGAAAATGTTATTTATTGAAATGTATACTCACCGTGTGTTTAGTTGAAGAGATCATTAGCTTTTCTGTCATTTGAGTGTCTAAACCGCGCGATGTGTGCAACGCATTCTGCGGCGGTCAATGTGACGTGAGGACATGATGTCGGGATATTGGTTCCGCCACGTTCTCCGATATGGTGTATGGGCCGTTCGGCTGATATAAGTGCCACTGACAACCTTGTCATCGCTCTAGATCTGATTGGAGGCTCTCGTAGGCAGAGAATTCACCTGAACACTTGAGCTGCTGCTCTTTGCGGCGGCGCTGTGATAGGTGGGAAAATATTGCATGTACGAGGAACGTGTAAACCTTTTGTATTCATTTATGTTCTTGTCAATAAACTAAATTAATAAATCAGCTTCATGTGCATCAATAATAAAATCGTATGGTGAAAACATTCCTATGCCTTTGTCATTTTCAATGTAATAAAAACTGCGTAAAAAACGATGCAGGCTATCTTTTTAACTAAATGATTTTGATTATGATTTTAAAAATAACGAGTTGCTGGGATTAGAAACACGCAATGTACTTTTATGTAATCAGATGATAGATTGAGTGGTATTATGATGCAAAGTTTTGCTATTTGTCGTACATTTGAATGTGCAAATTTATCATTCATATTTAGTATCAAAATGATCGTAAAGAAGAGCAAAAACAGAATATGTTAATTTTATGCTAAATTTATAAGAGTTTAATCAGTATGATGGTTTTCTTCTAATTTTTCAGTTTTGAAACAAAGGAATAATTATTTTAACTTTAGAATTTTTACTTGATTTATCATAGCATTTGATATGTGTTGATTTCGAATTAAGCGACTGTATGTAGGAGCAGTGAATTGTATTGTACAATAAGTCTGTAAAAAACTTCTCACTTTGTAATAGACATTTCCAACTTAGTCTGAGACACGATATACGATATACGAAAAACTTCAATCGATTTCTAGGGGGTATCTCAAGGCTGTCCAACTTAGTTGGTGAAAACCATATACTTCTAGTACCTGTACGCGATCAAATGTCTTTGATAACTTTCGTACCATGTTTTATAAGTTTTCAGGAGGGAAGTGTTTAACCGTAGTGTTGACCTCTCCATATGTTTTCAGTATTCTGTCAATCATTTGACGTATTAAGTATCCTTATGGGTTTATGAATGTGCATTTTTCACAACTGTGTCAATGCACGATATTGAATTCCCTTTCTTGGGACCCATGCACTTCGAGGCTCGACTAGGCTAGAGCTTGTTTTTGCGGCCATTTTTGTCAAATTTCATCACTTCAATAATTAAATCTATTTTCTTCACGCTTACGGGATCAGTAAATACGATGCTTATGATAAAATATGATAAAATTAAAATGGAGACATATCGTTTAATGATATTTAGTAGTGTTGCTTAGATTCAAATGTTTTTAAATTGTAAGATTTGGACGAACTCTCTCAATCGTTGACCTATTTATCGAAAAACGATACATATGAAATTATGTTGTTTCCAATACAGTGTTCTCGTTCACGTCCGCTTTCATAGATGATTGACATGCGGTATCACGATCAACCGGATTGGACCGAAACTGTCCGAAACGAACCGATATTGTCCGAAACGGACATAGATTGTGATAACAAGAAAATTATAGCATGTTACTAAACATTACAGCATGAAAGTTTGAATTTGCTAGAGCCAATCAGAATAATATGACCACAGAATCAAGCAATAATGGAAGGACAAGGTAGCATGCGAAGCATTTTATGTGCACAACAATATTGTGATTTACTTAGAACGCAGGAAAACCGTACCCAAAGATGTATTGCACCCTGCATACATGTATCCGTCATGTAACCAGATTTCTTATAGTACGGATTTATGCTACATCACACGACGCCACAGCAAATAGTTTAACCTCACTTTTAAGAGTATACCATTTGAGTCACGTGATAGCCGATTTTGGCATATGCCACATAACCTTAGATTTAAATTATATTTAAAGCACAGCTTTGAAACTGGATTCACCTTGTCCTTCCATTATTGCGTGATGCTGTGATAGTATTATTCTGATTGGCTCTAGCAAAATCAAACTTTCATCATGTATTTGAAATCTTTGTTTAAATTGGAGACTCAGAGAATCTAATCAAGTTAGGCAAAACTCAGCCGCAAAAGCACGCTATACAACTTTGGGTCACTCAGATAGCAAGAATTTTTAATAAAATCTACTTTTGCTGGTGGAATTTTACATATGTTTGTTTGTTTCTTTAAAGTTTTAAGGGTCAAGTCAACATTTTTTCAGACGTAGTGATGAAACCATTACGGTTTAACACAGTATCTGTTTTATTTAGTATCAAAATGCACTAAACGATACTAATTAAAAGGAATAATTCTTCTTGTCGGTGTAGATTAACATCACAATCTCATATCATTTTAAATTTCCAAATTTCTATGAACCCCTCCGTATAGCATGTTACTAAGAACATGCTATAATTTACTTGTTCTGAAGGTATCTGAAGTCTTTCAATATAAAAATATCCTACACAGATCTTATTTTGGCCTTGTGCACCGACCACATGAATGCTAAGGCCATGGAATGTTTCTAATTGTTTCCTGTCACGAAGCACGCAACTCTATGTGGCTTGCAAGAAACCGATGTCAGGCGGAGCAATAATGATTGGCTAAGCAATTCTGCTTCTTAGACACCGACTTCCTACTGTTGGTGGTGGTTATAGGAGATCAACAGCTGTTCTCGATGTTCGGTCGGGAAATACCCCGTGAAACCATTGTGCCCGGAAGGTGTAAATCAAACCATTGAAATATGCAGAAACAATTTGATAGGTTTATCAATTATCGACATGTAACTGGCGTTGCCCAAGGGATTCGACCCCAGAAGCCAACGACGCTACTGAGTGAGCTATTCGAAGACCCAAATGTAGGATTTTTCTTGCGGTGGTCATATTTTCGTAGGCACTGACGAAGAAGTTAACACAGCTGAGTAAAGTTGCACCCAAACTTTTAGAATTTTAGTGACATCTTTTATTCGCTCAAACATTCTTGGTTATCCAGTTTGCAGAAAAGTCAACGGCGGAGCTCTACGAAAGAACAACAATGGCACTAGCAGGGGACAGAAAATTTGTGTCAAATTATTTTTATTTCATCTTAAAATAAGTAAAACACGATGTATATGCAAGTACTTGTAACGATCTAGGTCAAGAAAAAGAAAATAAAACCGGATGCAGAAGTTTTGTTTGTTCTGTTTGCTTGGTTTGTTTTTACGCACCAGCCAACAGCTATGGTCATGTCAGGACGTTGACTCCATTTTCAATTGGTCTTTTATCCTACATTATGATGTAATGACATGCGAAACGTGCTTCAAAATATACCAGCAAAAAGATCAGGCCCCTTACATTTTATTGATTTTATTCATACATGTAATTAAAATAATTTTAAAATTCGAGAAGCTTCACAAAATAGACCATCAGTTGACCGTTTATTAAGAGCAGTGAAGTCTTTACTAAATATTTTACCAAAACGTATAGGGTGTCCCACTGAATCTTTTTTTTTAATTCGCAAATTTCAGTATTTTGTGATGTGAGATGCTACTTTGTCCTTCAAACCTTTCCATTTCAACCGTCTCTTTTGGACATGATTTACACAAACTTTGTAGATCTCCTCACCCTGATGTCTCGTGCGAAGTTTCCAAATCATAGGGTTTTAGAAGAAGATTCTAAAAGTTTTTTTCTTTCTTTGGCGACAATCATGGTCATATGACATGGACCATTTATATAAACTTTCCCCACCCTTTCTGAGAATGATTCTCATGAAGTTATGCTTTGATTGGCCGAGCGGTTTTAGATAAGCAGATTTTTGACATTGTGGACGACGACGGACGGACGGACGGACGGACGCCGAAGCATGGCCACCCAATAAGTTCACATTTTATTAGAGCACCCATTACATCTTTGTGTAAAATGTACAATTACATTGTCCCTTGATTTACAATTCCTTGTCAACTACGCTTTTGATGCAGACTGATATGTGCTCGTCGACAGCATGATTCATAGTTTATAATGTTACAATTTTAAGTTTATTTTGAAAGAAATGTTTCCAGAGTGCATAAAATTTCACTGTCTTTATTTATTACACCCTTGACCCGTCAATTATTTTTGTCAGAAAGTGTGGTTTTCACATTCATAAAACATACGAAAGAGGCAGGTGGTGTCACGTCATGAGAAAACCCTTCATTAAACTTTTTAAAACTAACTGTCTGTTAACTTGTACTGGTATGGTGCGGTATTAATAATGACATACATAATTCCACTGTTTCTAACATGTGCCAGTTTAATTAAGCCGCGACGCGGGAAACCCGGTATTCGGGGTTACAGACCAGGTCTGACACAACCCGAGCTGAGCAAGCACAGAAGCTGACTAGAGACGGGAGATTTTGGATTCAGAAAGTAGATGAATTGTACTATCCGCGTAGCGGTAAAAAAGGCGCTGATCAGCTTCGCAGTTGCTGCTAATGGATGATATGCAAATTAAGAAAGTACAATGTGACATAATACAGGAAAAATTAGTCTAAACATATTTATTTCATATTTAAGAACAACATACATACACATTGACAAATACAAATAATTTATTGGATTAGAACAAAAGCACACGTACTTATAGAGTTCTTCTCCTAGTATATTTATGTTGTATAATTAATGATGGAATTTTGTAGATGACATAGTATTCATATATTGATGTACACATGCTCATATATACTGGACAAATAAAGTTAGGGATCAAACTTTTAACGCGCAATTTCTACAAGATTTCGAACTGCTGGTGAAATGAACATTTCTATCATCAAGGTTATTCATTTTGTAAGCTTTTTACAGTTGAGGATCGAAACAATTGTCTTTGCATTCAACAAGACAAGGCTTTAAGACAGACTACCCTTAAAATGAAAGTGGTATGAAAAATTTCATAGAGAACTGATGGTGTGTAAGTTTGTTCGCGCAAAACTTAAAAAATGGCTAGAATTTTCCAATCTTTTTTAGCTGGCTGACCTTAGAAATGATGAATCTTGATGATTATCATGCAATGCAATTTTGCAAAATTTTCATGAATTGGCATTTTTTTTTTTTTTTTTTTTTTTTTTTTTTTTTTTTTTTGTGGAATCAGTTTTAATGCACTTTTTATCACTTTGGTTTTTAGGGTAGTGTGCTTTAAAGAACAGCTGTGCTTAAGTCTGATGATGCACAATTTTAAAACTGGTGGCATATAAAAGTGCGATAAAACTGCTAATTCATCATATAAATGAAAAAAAAAAATGATTAATTATCGATTGACCCAAAATGCATCCTAACAAGTTTGTTTTGACCAGTATATTAATAGTAATTTTGTAATAATAATAATAATAATAATAATAATAATAATAATAATAAATACAATAGTGCTGAGAGGGTGATAGTAAGAATTTTCACCCTGAGGAAATGATTATCGACCGAAGGTCAAGCGAAGCCGAGGTGGATAATCATTTTCATAGGGTGAAAATTTTAACTATCACCCTCTCAGCAATGTTGTATTTATTTTATCATACCGAAATTGATGAAAATCGGAAAAAAATGTCACTCGATTTGAACAGCTAATACCAATTTTGGCGCGACGTTGCGTTACGATGTTTCGCAGTTACGTAACGTCATCACAACAATCAATCGTCATTCACGCTTTTAAAGTCAATTTAGCCCATTTTCAATTACCAAAATATTTATGTATGTTTGTTTTACTAAAATTTATCAAAATACCGTTAGAATTATGTGTTTTGAAGGTACCGTCATTAAGATAAAACGTTTATGAAAAAACGAATTGTACGCGCATATTTTATGCGCATGTGATAGTCGAAATAATAATTATCGCAGGGTGGTAGTGAGAATTTTCACCCTCCGGCCTATGGGAGTTTAACAAGGGAAATTTATATGAGGTATGATAATAATATTTATTATGATAAGAATAACAATTGATTCGTAATTAAAGACAAGTATGGTAGACTTCATAGTCAATATGAAGACAATGTTCGTTACAATCAAGATAACTAAAAAACAAAGTCATCAAACGAACTGAGAGAGAAAAAAATACAGCAAAACAAAAAAGTGATTAATGAGTTATTCGTAATGTAGAGGTAGATCTACACTAAAGACACTAATCGTGGAGACCATTTTTGACTTAAAAGCGATATGTGTTGTAAATATACTTATGGACTGCTTGGAAAATGAGAACATTTATTCAAGTCACCATACAATAAGAGAGTTAACGAAAGGGTACTCTATCTAGAAATTTCACTTAAAAGCTCAAATCTTTGTTGCGTAAAGTTTGGACAATAAATGAAATAATGCTGAGTATCGTCCAAACTACCACAAACACACAACGGAGAACCGGATATACTCTTAATAAAGAGGTCATGGTTTAGTGAACTGCAATTAGTTCTTAATCGAGTATGTAAGATGTGAACGTTGCGTTTGCCAGTCTAATAATACTTAGGGACTGGTACATCGTCCTTTTTAAGATAGTATTTGAAAGCATCAGTTGATTGTAAATGTTTAGCTTCATTGGGCAGATTATTCCATGCTCTTACGGTGGGATGCAGGAATGAGCTATAATAAAGAGTTCTTTCTGTTTTGATCGTTTGTAGGTCATTTGCACTTCTAAGATTATAACGAGATAAAGGTACAGTTAGGCATCAATCAGGAAGAGGCGCAATCAGAAAAAGATTCCCCACTCAAAAAACCGAGGCGGGAAAAAAACCCAACTAACAATAAGGTACTTATACCATGAAAACATTTCGTAGGCCGAATGAGCAGCTATTTTCCCAATAGGCGGCCACTCAGTTACGTAAACTTAACTAAAAATATCATAACATACATAAGGCGCCAACAGCACAATTTTTTTAAACACCAAGACATAAAACAATAAGAACCACCACAAAAGTATCGCCTTGGAACGACCAGTTATATAAAATCACTGGCGGGCTAAAACCGGTTTTACAGGTACATGTACCTAATTTCACACTCACCTTCTGCAGTGGTTCACAACATTTAGTTAGTTGTTCGGTCCTCGTGGTGAATCTCTAACTAGTCAATGACTCATCATGGACAAACTAATAAATCAAGATAAATTCCATGATGAATCAAAAACAAGGACTCACAGATTCAGTAAGCTGCCCGACGATGGAGATCTCTGGGCACCCAATAACTTACTAACTCTGGAGCAAAAGGAAAACACCAGTTGAACCCCGGTGGGCCAAGCAACAGACAAGAAACTCCGGCCCCAACCAACTAGAATGAATAGCTTTATGTCGGGGCCATCATAGAGTCTGACGCCCGACCCTCCGGCGTGCAATTAAAGAAGGCAGCATAGTTATCAACCGTATTTGGGTTAAAAACTAAGCATGTAGACTGTCGCATAACAATTAAGTTATATCCTATACGGCTGTAACGCGTAATGATTTTTCTGAATTGAAAAGAAAAATCCTTCCTATAAGTTTCTTAAATTTGTAAACGAAGTCACCATAAAATTCTGGTTCCGAAATGCCTTGCGTAAAAGGGTCTTTAGTCCAACATTATATTTGGAAATCAGTTCATAGTATCTGCGATAAAATTTTGAAAATGTTTTTCAAAGTTTATGATACCGATAGCCCTGCTGAAGAAGTTTTACTGTTACGCATGTGTTTCGCGCAAAGAAGTCCGCAACATGATTGCAGACTCTAGCAAACCTAATAAGTTGCGAAATGTATACTTCATAAGAAGCACGGCGAGGAACGTCACCATCCAAAAACTGAAAGTTTACTATATCAAAATCAAAGTCATCGCGTTTATCATAAATTTTAGAAAATCCTTTTGCAATAGAAAGATGTAAGTCTACAAATGGGGCTTCGGTATCTGTGCTGTTTGCTTTATTCAACTGTAGTTCATGGGGATAAATTTGTTTGACCATGCCTTCAAAATAAGGATTGTCAACGTTCAAAAGGTCATCGAGGTACCAAGAGGTCGAATTAAAAGCCTCGATAACATCAGCTTGATTATCCTGGTTAAGAGAATCCATGAAATCTCTTTCGTAGCAGTATAAAATAAACCAGCTACGAGAGGTGCGCAGTTTGTACCCATCGGAATTCCAGCAAGACTTGTTATAAACTTACCAAATTGATGTACATGTAACCATATTTGTAAATCTTATATAGCTTTGTTTAATTGTTGTTTCATGTTATGTATCTATATGTTGTGTTAGAGGGCCTCATGTAAGATTGGTTTGACCAAATGAGTCACCCTCTTTAAATAAAGAAATTACTTACTTACTTACTTACTTACTTACTTACTTACTTACTTACTTACTTACTTAGCAATTTGTCTGTATAACTTAGTCCCAAATCTAATATAGATATTATCCAGGAGATAGGATAAGGCGTCGCATACATTCTGACATGACCAACGCGTATACCGACTTTGGTCACTGGAAGTGAAAAAGGCCTATCTGTCATCACATGCCAAATAAAGTGAGCCATAGTTTTAATGCTCTTTTGAAGGTCCTCTCTATCAAATCCAGAAGTATCGAAGTATCGAAGAAGTAAGGTAATTCGAGATAGGAGCATACAAACTGATTGCAAGCAATCCCTAAGGATACTACTTACAGTTTGAGGAACTGGTGAAGACAAGTACTCAGGACTAAGGTTAAATTTCATTTTATAAAAAAACGCGTTAGTTTGTGTTTATTGCGTCTATCCTCAAGACTTTCCCACTTTATTTCGTTAGAAAGAGGAATTAAAGATACAAGTTTGGTTGCGCCAGTTGCAATTCTGGCTGCCTCGTTTTGTATTTTATCTAATTCTTCTTTTTTATACTTGGAACAGTTATCCCAGAGAACATCTCCATACTCAAGTAATGGTCTGATAAAAGTTAAATAGATAGTTTCCAATGACTTTCTATCAAGCTTGAATTTCAGTCTTCTCATAATATTAATTCTAGTCCATGCTTTTTCAGTGATGTATTTTATATGATTATGCCATGTGCTATCGCTTGAAAAATAATACCAAGGTGTTTATGGGAATCTATTTCAGTTATCTGCTGGTTTTGCATGTAGATGGGGGATGATTCTTCAATAATTTTCTTGATGCTAAGAACGCTTCAGTCTTTGACGGGTTGAATTTGGCTAACCACAGAGAAGCCCATCTAGTAATTCTCTGAAGGTCTGTGTTCAGGCATCCGGCAGCTGTAACAGGGTCGTCAACTATTATATAAAGGCCGGTGCTCTCAGCGAACAGTCGTATGTTTGAACTCGTGTCTCCGACAATATCATTGATTATATACTAGAAACAACAAGGGACCAAGAATAGATATGTCTCATGGTATAGGTACCTGATTGTTAGTTTGGTTTTTTCCCACCTCGGTTTTTGGAGTGGGAATCTTTTTCTGATTGCGCCTTTTCCTGATCTTTGCCTACTTGTACCTTTTTTGTGGAACACCAGCATGAATAGATTTCCAGTCAGAAGTGCCACCAGGTGTCACTACACGCTGGCTGCGTACAGAAAGATAATTCTTGAATAATGCTAAGACTTTTCCTGTGACACCAGCCGCTTGAAGTTTTAGAAGTAGACCAGAATGCCAAACTCCCTCAAATGTCTTGCTGATGTCACAGAAAACAGCTTTTACTTCTTTTCCTTCGCCAAGGGCTTGACAGAAAACATTATATAGGTATGTTAGCTGATTCACAGTGGAATCGCCTGGAATAAAGCCAGACTGTAGAGAAGAGAAAATATTGTTGTCACGAAGATGTTTATGCAAATGTTTAAATACAACTTGTTCGATTACTTTGTCCTCGGAATTTAGGAAGAAATGGGTCTGTGATTTGAAAAGAAAGATAAGTCACCCTTTTTAGGAACCGAACTAACGTTGGCTTCTTTATATGATCTTGATACATATCCTGTACCTAGAGACTGGTTAAACAGGGAGCAATAAGGGATAGAAAGTTCGTGTGAACGTTCTCGAAGAATGCGATTACGGAGACCTTTGGGACCAGTAGCCTTGTCCACCGGAAGTACTTTGAGAACAGATTCAACTTCGTCCATTGGTAAGACAATACTGTTTAATTCAGATTTTAACTTAGTTGGAAGAATTGCTGGAAGACGGGCTTCTCGATCTAGAAATAAATAACTTTGACAGAATTCAATAAGGATGTTTGCTTCATCGTGTTCATTTGTGTATATCTGTTTTTTGCTCATTGAGTGGAATAGGTGCTTTATTGTTTGGCGTTATGAATGACTTCAGCGTAGACCACCAGTTCTTGCAAGAACTAGAAAAAGGTACAAGTAGGCAAAGATCAGGAAAAGGCGCAATCAGAAAAAGATTCCCACTCCAAAAACCGAGGTGGGAAAAAACCAAACTAACAATCAGGTACTTATACCATGAAACATATCGTAAGCCGAATGAGCAGCTATTTTCCCAATAGGTGGCCACTCAGTTACCTTAACTTAACTAAAAATATGAAAACATACATAAGGCGCCAACAGCACAAAAAATTTTAAACACCAAGACATAAAACAAAAAGAACCACTACAGAAGTATCGACTTGGAACGACCAGTAACACAAAGTTACTGGCGGGCTTAAACCGGTTTAGAATTCGACGTTAGTTTTTCTGCCAAGTTATTGTTAAGTGCTTGCTGTCATCGTGGATAAATTGTGTTGCTTAATTGTGTAAGGTTTTGAATTTTTGCCAATCCTGTTGTAAATTAGAACGTATAGCCTTCTTGTATGCTCGCTTTCGCTTTCGAATATAGCGTTTAACGTAAGTTGTTATTCACGGTGGTTCAGATGGCTTAATTCTGACAATTTTGTTGGGTAAACATTTAAAAGCTATACCAATAATTCGATTTGTAATATTGTTAGCAAATGTATAAATGTCATTATCATGTAGAGAAATCCAATCTGTTTGACGTGCTTTGTTAGGAAGCATATCATAGTCGCCTTTATCGTTATACAAATGCGACGTTCAAATGAAAAGACTCTTGGCTTTGAGAACTTTAAAGATACATAGATGGGACAATGGTTTCTAACATGCTGTTAAAGGAATGTATCAACGACTCCGCTTAAAACCGCATTGCCCAATATTGGATACAAAAAACAAGTCAATAATAGATGATGATTGGTCATTGAAGTGTCCTGGTTCCTCTGTTAACTGGTGTAAATTAAACAGAGTGTAGATCGAGTCAACTTTTCGTACTGTGTCAGGTCTTGCTGTGTAAAGGTTAAAGTCACCAATAATGACTATATCCTTTATGCCGGTGTCAATAGCTAGACCAATGAAATTCTCAATACTTGATAGATACGCAGAGTCAGATCTAGGAGGTCTGTACAATAAGCCAAATAATATGCGTTTATGAGAGCTAGATACATCATCCATAGTGCAGATTATATTTTCCTTTTGGTCCTTTGAGATCAGAGAGGGTATTTTGAGAAATCAGAAAATTATTATCGGTTAAGGTTCACCAACAATTTTAGATATTTGGTCCCAATTGGATTTTACTAGTCCTTGTATCGCCTACCTTGTTGAAAGATGCAAAATTACAGTGATTCTCTTTGGCTCCATAGTGCCAAATATATAGGGTCACTAAAGAGACTTAAGTAGCCGAAACCGCGGAATGGCCCATCCCCTTTCTCGTTAATTTGTTCACTGCTCTTAAAGGATCTCACGTTTATCTTTATTTCTATTACTGCAGCTGGTGTTTTGCCGTGTGGCGGGCGTAGAAAGTCTCCCCGTAGACCATTCATAGTGCAGATCATATTTTCCTTTTGATCCTTTGAGATCAGCGAGGGTATTCTGAGAAATCAGTAAATTATTATCGGTTGCAATTCATTTTCTAACCAACGTTTTTAGATATTTGGTCCCATTTGGATTTTACTAGTCCTTGTATAGACTACCCTGTTGAAAGATGCAAATTATTACAGTAATTCAATCTGGCTCCATGTTGCCAAATATATGTGGTCACTGAAGAGACTTAAGTAGCCGTGACCGCGGTATGGCCCATCCCATTTCTCATTATTAATAATATGTTCACTGCTCCTAAAGGATCTCAGTTTTATCTTTATTTCCTATTACTGCAGCTAGTGTTGTGCCGTGTGGCGTCCGTAAAAAATCTCCCCGTACATCATCCATAGTGCAGTTTATATTTTCCTTTTGGTCCTTTGAGATCAGCGAGGGTATTCTGAGAAATCAGAAAATTATTATCGGTTAAGATTCATTTTCTAACCAACGTATTTAGATATTTGGTCCCATTTAGATTTTACTAGTCCTTGTATCGACTACCCTGCTGAATGATGCAAAATTACAGTAATTCTATTTGGCTCCATGTTGCCAAATATATAGGGTCATTGAAGAGGCTTAAGTTGCGGAAACCGCGATATGGCCTATCCCCTTTCTCATTAATATTTTCACTGCTCTTATAGGATCTCAGTTTTATCTTTATTTCCTATTACTACAGCTGGTGTTGTGCCGTGTGGCGTCCGTAAAAAGTCTCCCCGTATATCATCCATAGTGCAGATTATATTTTCCTTTTGATCCTTTAAGATCAGCGCGGGTGTTCTGAGAAATAAGAAAATTATTGTCGGTTAAGATTCATTTTCTAACCAACGTTTTTAGATAGTTGGTCCCATTTGGATTTTACAAGCCTTTGTATCGACTACCCTGTTGAAAGATGCAAAATTACAGTAATTCTCTTTGGCTCCAAGTTGCCAAATATATAGGGTCACTGAAGAGGCTTAAGTTGCCGAAACTGCGGTATGGCCCTTCCCCTTTCTCATTAATATAACTAAATGTTGTATAATGGCATTGAAGTCTTCAACTAATATGAGGCTAAGCAATGCTTGGTTTCCATTAAAGAACAATTTTAAAAAGTTAAAGGAGAACGACCCTATGTTTTTTGCTCAGCATGTTTTTGCCGACGTCATAATTTTGCCGTTAAAACTTTATAGGTAAGCTTCTTCATTTTTCTCCAAAATTATCAAATTGTCCTCAAACATTATCAGTAAATGATACTCACAGAATGCTAGTAAGATTGGTATAGTTTTTTAAATTACATTATACCTATGTTTATGTAACAGATTGCGAAAAATGGAAATTCCGAAAACATTTTTCCATAATTTGACCTGCTCCGGTCATGCCTACTCATGGTTACCAAGGTCACTGTAGCAGAGAGGTAATCGAAGTGAGTGCCATATTGTACAGTAGAATACGTTCCAATATAGCCAATCGTTCTGCATGTGAAACTTTTATTGGTTCCTGCTATGTGTTCAGAATAAAATATATGTGTAACGGGACTTTTGGGACAAGCCACGTGTGTCTTAAATATGAACAAAATTGATTGTTTAAACCTCTTTTTCAATCAAGTTCACCACTTCTTCTGTGTCGTTCATAGCTCTGAGGTCCCCAGCCCCTTCACAGCTCACAGCTTTGTACTCATAACAGCTTCTGGGGCTAATTTTACCAGTCAATCGCATCACAAAGTAGGTAATTATGTATAGCATCGACATCAAAACGAGGTTTAAGACTAGGTGTGCCCCCAGTATTGCCACCATTGCCTGCACATTGCGTATGTCGTTCTGGTCCCAGACTGGGTTACCCATTGTAGCTGAAAAAAGCAAGTATATTAACAACAAAGAAAATAAAGTCTGACAGACTGCTAGTGGCAGATCGCTGGAACCGCGATCGTGTATTCGAGGTTTCGGACACCCTCACGCCGATCGTGTTAATGAACTCCCTCATGGCATTACTGAGAATAATGTTGAGTGGATGTTAAACCACTAAACAAATTAAAATTATAGCATGTCACATGTATAAATTATGTTTTGGTAAAACAAATAGAATAACGGCTAACTTGTGTTTGAAATACATACGAATACTATGGGCCCCGCCCATTGGGGCCTAGGAGAAATAGATGGGCAGCTTCTAAGGCAAGGCTTCTAAACTACTGATCGACCTGATCTGATTTACTGATTAACCGCTCAAGCCTGAGCCTGTCCAGGAAAAGCAGTTTAGCATCCATATATATAAGACTTATTGGTTTGCTTGGGTGGTTATATTAATGAATAAAATATAACAGTTTGATATTCTTTGGAAGCAGTGAAAATGCTCGAAGGGAGCCAGCATGGGCCATTTTGCGCAATTACGGGTACTGAACTCTCATTAGCGACCCTTTATAAAACCGGCGACGATAGCCAGATACATGTACATGTAAATACATGTATATTTACATGTATACTGCAATTTCAAAAATTACTCAAGGAATGTCTAAATCAAAGACGCATGCCTAAAGGGGATCAAATAATTAAAACATTGTTTAAAAGATGGCTCTAAACTTACAATCTTAAATCTCTGAATATTCTTACTGATCTCAAAGGACTGAAAGAAATTATATAATCTGCACTACGGATGATTACTGGAAGACTTTTTAGGGCCACCACACGGCATAACGCCAGATGCAGTAATAGCAAATAAAATATAGAAGTTCAATCCTTTGGAAGCAGTGAAAACGTTCAAAGGGAGGCAGCATGGGCCATATTGCGCAATATCGGGAACCGAACCCTCATCAGTGACCCTTTATAAAACCGGCGACGATAGCCAGATACATGTAAATATACTGCAATTTCAAAACTTTACTCAAGGGGTGTCTAAATCAAAGGGATCAAATAATTAAAACATTGTTTAGAAGATGGCTCTAAACGAACAATTTTAATACTCTGAATATTCTGAATATTTTGAGTGTCATGACAGCCTAATGTTGGATATATAAGTCCCAAAATATGGAGGCAGCGTCCCGGCATGACCATTGCTGTTGACTGGGACGTAATGCATCAAATCAATCAAACAAACATGAGAATAGAAGCAAAAACATACCAAGTGATTTCGTCAACTTCAACGAATGCATAACGTGACATATATCTAGCGTCATCTACATGTAACAATGCATATTAACACAGACTTACTCGGAGTAAATAATACGAAAGCCGCCTGCGTCATCCAAGTACCGAGATTTAACACGCCCCAGGTTCTTACAAGTTGTGGCCATATGTGACCTTCACCTAGCCAGAACTCGGCAATCCCGGCGACGACGGTGATAAACATGACAGGAATAGGGAACATATGGACCATGTTTTCCAAGGGAAGCTTGTCTTCATCAGCCAGTGTAGCGTGGAAATAAAAACCATAGCCATACCTGCAAGTAGAGTGACTAAATGTGTATACATACAGCGTTAGGTCGAACACTTACAGCGTACACTTGCGTACACTTTAGCTTGTTGTTCAGCATGTGCATTAAAACGAACAGAGTAATTTCGTTCGCATGTCTACTGATAAGCCTGTGATATGTGCATACATTCAGGGAAGTACAATCATCTAGTGGTAGAGTACATGACTCCCAATCCAGATGTCTTTGGTTCGATACCTACCTCCGCCTTGTTGTGTCCTTGAGCAAGAGAAGTTAAGCTGTCCACTAAAAGGTTTGTTTGTTTCCTTGTGGCATCTGCAGTGGCGTCGACCACGTGACCAAGTATCTTTTCTCTCATTCTGAGACAATCCTTTTCTGATCATCTCCTCTGATGTGACATAGGTAGCATAATGTCGAATTTAGCAAAATATAGAAAACAAGTGGCGTTGAACGCCTAAAACACGAAATTCACAGGTTCAAAAATCGACGACCATTTCTGACGATGTAAATCCACTCAATGGGACTGATTTTCCAAAATTTGAAGTGTGCTATTTTGGAAAAAAAAACAATCTCGTCCAAGCGCACGAGGTCCGGAAAATACACTTGAGGCCTGAGGCAAAAACCGCACATGCTCACTTGATAACATGCACAAATATTAGGAATATTGTGATGGTGGTAAGGCACACGTTTTGTTGGCTGTGGGACTTATTATACGTACCAGAGAAAAGCGAGACAACCGGACATGTAGTTAGTTCCCTTGATACTAGGAACACCATAATACTCCGCCATATCAGCCAGACCATGGACAATGAAAGCCCCGTATATAGACATGTGTTGTAAGTAGATCAGCTTTCTAAAGTGGCCTGTAGAGTCGATGAAGTATGCACCGTCGTCAAAAAATTCTGCCAGAAATGCTACAACCGTTAAAAATGAAAACAAAAATCCATTATTACAATCAAGCAAATTTATTTCCCCAACGTTCAATTAAACAGAAATAGTTTCAGAAATTTAAACATCTTAAATGCCCAAACACTATTAAATATCAACAGTCAATGAAATTGTCAAAGCAAATCGCAAACGGCCGTTTAGCTAAAATAGGACCGTTAAATCAAAACTATGCTGCGTTGACTGTTGCACGATCCTGGGAGCACGACTTGTACACTGAAAGAAAGTTATAAGAGGCCACTTTTTAAATTCATTTTTTCCTACGATTTTTTTAGAATTGCGTGATTTTTATGCATGAAGACGTGTCTTTCAAATGACTTCAGTTCCTAAGTGTTTAGAAACAATTTTCTTTCACTAAACGCGTTTTTGGAGTAGAAGTGAAAAAATCAACGTTTTTGAATAAAAATTGGTTAAATCACAACATTTATTGGAATGGTGAACGGATTTCATCAAACATTAGAATTTTCTCTTCTGGGAGGTTATAAGCATTTTTAATAAATCGCCGCGATTATCGAAACTTTTGAAAATTAACCAATGAGCGTATTAAACATGTCAGCTCCACTTAAAGTCACTTGATGATATCTGAACATGAGAGATATGCCTCGAAAGAACTTTATTAGACGATCTACGAGGACAAACATGTCACGACTACCGCACACTTCCGGTTTCAATGCCAATTTTTAACAAACAAAATAACAACATTGGTAGACGATTTTTCAAATTTTCAAACTTTATCAGAGTCGTGTAGTAGACACAAATAATCGCTGAAAATTTCAGTGCCGTGCTGCTGATAATAAAGCATTCGGAGTAGATCAAAGTTTGTATGCAAACTGCATGCATAAAGCTTAATTCCTGTGTTCATGTTGCTGTCTTCCTGCATTTACAACGAAAATTCTTACTGCAGCAACATATTTAACATGAATTTATCTTACATCATGACAGTCAATAACACTTTCAAATAAATTAAAATGTAAAACATAACGTCTGAATATGAGATTGAATTTGATGTTGATAAAATGTGACTTTTTGAAGTGTGGGTACCTTTACTCGTACTTCGTCTGCGCTAGAGGTATCACGCATTTTGGAATGCAGCAACTCACAGAGGCACGGCTAGACATTGAATTATTCATATGATAATGAAATTTGATTAATTTTACTTTACGTTCTGAACTAGAAGAAAAAATATATGGTGGCCTCTTATAACTTTCTTTCAGCGTATTCCAAGACACTGATATACTGTAAACATTGTATCTACTATGTATACACATGAAAGCATGTTAGGGAATACCTGATTTTCGAAATGTGGTTTTTCGTTTGGAATTGAAATTTCGAAATACTATTGACGATATTCGAAACATACTTTCACCTCGAAAACTACGACAATTATGAAGAAGAATTGCAAAAAATACCATTACTGATTACTGTTTTAGTTGCTTGTAAGTTGATAACATTCAAAGACTAATTAAAAAAAATATGAAATGTCTTTTTTGCTATACTGCATGAAATGTATGACGTATTATTTTTATGTGCTTTTGGGCCTTATAGCTAATGCCTTATTTCATTTCACTTCACTTCACTTCACTTCACTTTACTGACTGGCTGACTAGGTTAGGATTTCGATTTCTAGAGATAGAATAATTACAGTATGATATGATAAGTCAGCAATAAGTATCTAATCTAATCAGTCAACATTGACCACAACTTTAACTATCCTCGCTATAACAGTACATAACTGAGACTGTGACTCTGCTGCTTTCAGCATGTGCCCATTTAGCTGCTTACCAAATCTTGGCTTTAAAGGGGGCCACACTTATCGATTATCAAAATTGAAAAGTTGTGATTTGTCCAGGAGACAATGGCCTCTGGGTAGTTTATATTTACCTGCAAGTAACACCAATATACATTGTATTTATTGTATATTTACTTGTAAATAACGTCGGTATATACATACATGGTACTTTAATACTATGTACCTGCATCTAATACGTTGTATTACGGCTTCTGGTTTTAATTCAACGGTCCGTGCATAGGTGAGTTATTAAAATTTAATCGTCCCGTCGAAATGAAATGTCTCTTGTTCCCACTATTAGGGTCTTCTAATTATTCATTTTTATAAATCAGGACCGAAAAATTCCAAAAGGCAACATCAAAAACAATACAACTACAGTCTTTGTACCTGCTAGCGTGAACAAGACTTTCAACCAAATCTCCAGTGGTAATTGTCTACCCCACAACTGTGTTGCGTAGGAAACTTGCGGTGTATATCTTGACTCATTACAGCCCACCTAGACATAAAAAAAAAAAGAAATTAGGAACGAAACAGACAATACAAAATGTTGCAAAAAATGTAATTTTCGTTTCCTGTCGTTTGTTTATTTGTCCTTGTCCGCGAAATAAAGTTCAAAAACTTAAATATTTGAGTTGTATAAGCTACATAAGATACATATTTGAAGGCCTTACATCCAGAACAAAACCTACGTTTCCTTTGTAAAATTGGTGAAAATCTTTTAACACTACCAGAGAGAGAGAGAGAGAGAGAGAGAGAGAGAGAGAGAGAAGAATAAACACCTTCGTTACCTTTATAAAATTGGTGAATATCTTGTAGCACCACCAGAGTGAGAGAAGAATAAAGAAAATTCCCTCGTCAATATGACCCAGCCAAGCACCCATCTCGCCACTGGAGAAAGAATTTCAAACTGATCAATATTTATTCAAACTAGGTATGTATCAGTGTGAGTTATTGGAACAGGCAATACAAAACGTAAGCTCTTGGATCAGGCAATTGTACAGAGTATATGTATTATATGATTTATTCATTGTACCACGACGACAACGGAAGAGAGCTTGGAAACCAATACTTGACACGACATTATTCACTAACAAGCCCAAATGCAAACCTTAAGATAAATTGATTTACTTCATAATGCTTGGCAAGGTAGCCACTGGTGCCAGTTTGACATTTGTAACTGTATCGAACCCAACCCAAGGCAACCCCCTGCCGAAGCAGACGATTTAACACTAACGGGGCCGGTTATTAAAGCATGATCACTGACCCTTTAGAAATGAAAACGGGGCCAGAGAAAGTAATATAATCTCATCAGAATATCTAAAGCTTAACATTCAAATTAGAGCAAACTTTGAAGCACGTTTACAAGAAAACAAATCAAGCATGACTTTCTGATTTCTCACATTTACTCCACTAATCTCGCAAACAAAATCTAAACGACTATGGATGGACTATATCTAGCTAGGTAACTGAGTGGCCAACTGTTGGGAAAATAGCTGCTCATTCGGCTTACGATATGTTTTCCTTATATAAGTGTCTGCTTGTTTTAGTTTTTTCCTACCTAGGTTTTTGGAGATAGATTTTCTTTCTGATTGCGCCTTTTCCTGATCGTTGCCAACTTGTACCTTTTTACATGTTTAAAAAGTGTTGCTCAGGTTTAGAACACATAAAAGACAAGTTTTCGTTTTTGTTTGATAGTTTCGTTTTCAAGGCGTTGTAAATGAAACAGTTACGTACCAATATCAATCAGTCCCAGTTCACTTTAGCGCTAAAATCACAATCTAAATAGACCTCTGGTATGCTTCAGTTGATCATACAGGTATACATCGTCCAATATATATGGTCGGTGCCATGTACCCGGCTACCTGATAGAATATAGACCATTGCAACAAACTCAAGACAGTTAACACTCTAGGATCAATACAAACGCAAGGTTTGAATTCCGCTTTTTGAACGAAGCTTCCTTTCTTTCTTAAAAGAGTTCACGTTTAAGGGAAAAGACCGATATTCGTTTATTTGTCCACGAGTTATACTCACTAAAGGGATTAATACTTAATGTTAAACCATCGCACTTTACATATATGCGAAGTAGAAGGGTGGTTTAACCGTCCAAAGACCCGACTTGTTGCGGCACCAATATATTGATCAATCAGTGAATGGCTGAGCATTTCTAAGGCGAAAAAATGCCAACTTTTTTACCACTTCTTAAGAAACCCTGTCTGAAGACACTTCGATAATGTCATGGACAGGACATGACGTCGATGTCACATGACGTCAATGGTATTTGATGAAATACATTTGATGAAATACATGGATAAAATTTATAGATATTTGATGGAACTGCAAGGCACTGGCTTCGTACTGGCCACACATTGACTTAAAATGTTATGGCTTCAAGTTGCGACGGTTTCGCTGGCCCTAAATGTTTTACTGAGCTTAAGTTGGTTGACATACGCAGTAATATTGTAATATTGCAAACACTGTCGAATGTTTTTTCGAAACTTTTGCGACATTTGCAAGTCAAACACAAACATTGCCCTTTAAACACAATGAAACGAATATTTGTCAATTCCAAATGTTGTTATGACACCAGAATAATCACTAAGACAAATGGAAACTTCTTGATGTAAACTTTCAACGCAACATTTAATTGTGGAATTTTCTGTTGCTAGAGTTTCGAAACATTATTATTTTAAAAATGTTCAAGGTTCAAATTGGTAAATGGAGGGGGTGGTGGGTGACCCCGCACATGCTCGTTCCGCTTAAAGACACATTTTGCATTGCATAACACCCTAATGACCTTGAGCAGACTACTGATAAGAAATCACAGGTAATGCAAGTGTGGCTTTACAGGTAGGGGCCATGAAAGGGAACATAAAGTCAATACCTGTGAAATTTGTATTGTATAAAAGAGATTGTATCTTTATCTATGATCATCAATTTGGTAATTTAGATGATCTGTCCCTTTGGGTCTAATTCAGAAGTAAAGAATATTGCATATTTATTTATTTATTTATTTATTTATTTAATTTTTCAACAAAGCATTTTCATTGAATAATCAGAATGTACAGTTTGCTTGTTACATGAATGAATGTTGCATAGAAACTGTCATAAAATCAATTTACATTGAAACAGGGATTTTCACACGTTTTGACAGATACTAAACAAACACTGACTTAGTGGAAGACAGTGAGTACATGAAATTATGCTGGTTTGTTGAAGGTGCGAAAAACAGATGACCACTTCATCAATGTAATACACATTCATTTCTAGTTAGACCTTTAGAGTGACAAGTCCCTATGAGATTTATGACACAAATGTTTGGATATCATGCTAGTGAGATATCATGCTAGTGATACAAAAACGGAAACTATATGTGCAGTGTGACATGACACATTTATTTCTATTTGGAATATGGATATTATTATAATAATTTATTCCGAAACTTTTCTTCAGTTAAATCTTTTTAGAAAGTATATCAGCATTCAATGAACTGTTGAGAAAATGATCAATAGTCTAGGCTCAATTAAAAAAAAAATAGATGATTTTAAATGCAAAACTGAAAATCAGAATAGAAAATAAAAGAGGTTCTAAAATTTCATTTTAGACACTTAAGTTCCCTTCAAGTGGCCCCCTCAAGGCAGAGGCCAATGACCCCATAATCACTTAGATAAGATAAGCCTTTGATGTGCGCTATGCCTCCTGGACTGTTTATTAGGGGTCATTAGACCAGGCCACCCCAGGTAAAGAAGCAGCAAACTGTGTCTTTAAACATTTGGTAAATTCTTGGTCATTGTTCTGCCGTTTTATTTCATTTTTTTAGTTTGTTTATCCATCTATAGCACATATACTGCTAGTATATATTAATTTTCTAGGACATTGTCAGACTATTTATCTCCTTATGTAATCTTTAACTATCTTTTTTACAACATATACACATGTTATTCACATTTGTTCTGAACTGTTCAGGCTTGGCATAGCTACATGCATGTAGTTTGACTATGCTTTCTGTTTCAGATAACTGAACTGATTTTAATGTTTGTGCTTTAATCTTGATACGCTTTGTTTTATGATACCAGTGGTTATATGCTTCTGTTTAAGGAGTGGCTATTAGCAAATTTTGTAAATAGCGTTATTCGTATAAATCGCTATTGACAAACATTTGTAATAGCAGATTTCACATGTTTTTGCTATATTGACAAAAATTAGTCGCCAGCCTTGCCATATTTCTATGCTTCACAGCCAGTATACTTAACATATTCAAGCGTAGATTCACGTCATAGATTTACCACTATAGATATAAATGGTACGCGTCTGATCATATCGGTCTGATACGCTTTATTTAATTTATATTTGAATCTGATACGTACATGTGTGTCTTCACCTATAAAAGATTTGACAATTTGATTCGAGTCGGTGAACAGCTGTTTGTTTGTTAAATGTCCATGTTTTGACTGTATGCGCTAATCTGCATTTAAGTTTTTCATTATATACAAATTCTTAACTTTCTTCTGACATGACTCATTGTAGTGATCATTGACTCTTGGGACTGGTTACTTCTTACAACATGCGAACTTGTCTTTTCATCTTAAAATCAACTTTAAAATATTGATGAATGTAATTATCGTGAAACACGCCGACATACGGTAATAAAAGTACGTATGGTATATAATCCACGTGTTCATGCTGCTAACCTCCGCGAACTAGTACATCAAGTGACCGAATTTACATTGTGTATTGATCCGATCGGAATGACGTCATAGGTCATTCGTACGAGGTGAATGACTCGGCGTTTATCGCTATGGCCTTACTGAATCCAAAGCAGAAACTATGAAAACAAAATAAAATGTTTCGTAAAAGCTTTGAAAATAGTGTTAGATCCTTATCATTTCTTCAACTCAATGTATGAACCCCGTAATGATTTCTGGCAAATTATGACTTTACAAGCGTCTAAAAATGATTAAACATTTTGTTTTAGTTATTGACTTTAAGGATGTTCGCTGCCAATGAAAAAGTATTCAAACTTTTTTTTCTAACCACACTTTTGGGATTCCAAAATACAACACAAGACATTTGAAATCAAAATAAATATAGGGTAGTGTGCATTTTTTCAAGCTACAGGCCTCTGAATGAGATCTCTGAGCACAATGTTTTAAATTTAGTAAAATTAATTTAATTTTTTATTTTTTGAAACAAACCTGTCTTGAACAAAAATACACCTAGAATGCTTTCAAAAGTCATAATATTTACGTAACGAAGACTATTTTGGGCCACAAGCATAGAAAAATTTGCAACTTGAAGTCGATGACAAAATTTTACGACTCCTTTTCCAACCCTACCCCCCTACTTGAAAAGTCGGAAAAACTCAATATTTTGAAATGTGCAAAATCCATATTTGTTGATTCAAACTTTTTCTTGTATTTTCACACAACATAGAACTTGGTAATATTGTTCGAATAAAAGAAAGAAATATATAGGGTAGTGTGCATATAAGAGAGATCCAACAACTTAAAAATCGCCATTTTCAGCCTTTTTTCGGCTGTTTTGTTTCATAAAGCCCATTTCATAAAACCACCTAAAATTTTAAAACCAGCACACCAAATACACAAAGACTGACTTAGAAGACCATGCACACATATACTGCAGCTAAAATAAACATCGAACTAGTGTAATTAATTTGAAGATGAGTAATATTCAAGGTTAATCTACCCTACCCCCTAAATTTTCCTGACAACTTAAATTTCCTGAAAAGTTGCAGAAAATGGGGTGAAAAAATGAAGTTTCTTAGATTGACAACTTTCATGGCTCATTCAATGCATATCATCAATATGTATCCAAATATAAAATATTAGGAAAATATCTGCAACCGTTTACGAGATATTCAACAAAAGAAAAACCGGAAGTTCCGAAATGTCAAATGTTAGCAGCGAACATCCTTAAATGAGAGTTTATGGTATAGATCCCGAACGATCGTAGTAGACTTACGTGACAGGTTTACCGTTAGACCCCCTATACATATGAATGAAATAAATGTATTTTGGCCGATAGGATCAGGCGTGTCATTCATATTTATAATGGTAAATCTGTGACGAAAGTCTACTACGATAGTATAGTCATAAGGCTAAGTGTTTTTACCCTCAATGTTCCTCTTTAAATAAATAAATAAATGAATAAATGCTATATATCAGAGATAGTTCAATTTTTAGTATGGCTTTCTGTTTTTCATTTGAAGTTTTTGTAACATTAAATACAATGAAAGTTAATGTCAAAGGAAGCGGGCGTATATATTAATACTCAGGAAGGAGGCTGTATAAAAATCGTGAGGCAAGCCAAGTTCTGCTTGCGGGTGTTCCAGGTGGTTATTCTCGGGGTTCTCCCGTTTTCGCCTACCTACAGATTCGCCCGTCTCATATGAGCTGAAATTTTCTTGAAAGGGACGTAAAACTGAATTAAAAATAAAAATAAATAAAACATGAGTATACACTGAAAAAAAGTTATAAGAGGCCACCTCATATTCTGTCTTCTAGTTCAGAAAGTAAAATACGATCAATTAAAATTCATGATCATATGAATAAACCAATGTCTAACAGTGGCTCTGTGAGTTTCTGCATTCCAAAATGCGTGATACTTCTCACACAGACGAAGCATGTGTAAAGGTACCCTATTTCAAAAAGTCACACTTTATTAACATCAAATTAAATGTCATATTATGACGTTGTATTTTTACATTTTAATTTATTTGAAAGTGCTACCGACTGCCATGATGCAAGATAAACTTAAGTCAAAAGTGTTGCTGCAATAAGAATCTTCGTTTCTGTTTTGCACATGCAAGAAGACAACAACCTGAATAACAGGAATTAAGCTTTTGTATGCAATTTGCATACCAACTTTGTTCTTCTCCAGTTGCGTTATTATCAGCAGCACGGCATTGAAATTTTCAGCGATTATTTAGGTCAAATACTAGACTCTGATAAACTTTGAAAATTAAAAAAATCGTCCACAAATTTTGTTATTTTGTTCGTTAAAAATTGGCATTGAAACCGGAAGTGTGCGGCAGCCTTGACATGTTGGTCCTCGAAAATGGTCAAAAACAGTTCAGTCGAATTATATCTCTCATTTCCAGGCCTCATAAAGTGAATTTAACAGGGGTCAACATGTTTAAGAGGCACATTTATGAATTTTTCAAAAAATCTCAAAATTGGCGATTTTTAAAAATGCATAAAAATTCTACCAGTAGAGAAAATTCGAATGTTTGATATTTTTCCGAGCCGTAACGACCCCTTTGATGACACCCGTTCCTAATTTCAATAAATGGTGTGCTGTATCCAATTTTTTATTTAAAAACATTGATTTTTGCATTTTTACTCCAAAAACGCCTTTAGTAAAAGAAAATTATTTCTTAACACTTTGGAACTTTACTTACTTGAAAGACACGTCTTTTGGCAAAAAATTGTGCAATTTTGAACTTGGCTTAGAAACAAAAAATGAGTTTGAAAAGTGGCCTCTTTATAACTTTGTTTCAGTGTATAAAATAAAACCATACTGTAACTTCCTGGTGTTACAGAACGGATCTGCCAACTGGTGTTCTGTCATACAACAAGTTAATTCAAGACCTTGTAGAAAAATGAAGTAAAAACAGCTCGTCTTCGACACGTTTCTACTCGGCGCTTTTAGCTCTGCATAAATACCCGTGTCATACAGCAATATATTAATGAAAAAGTAATGTATTAATATAGCAATTCTCTTGTGCGCGTACTGTTAATATGTATATAGCTTTTATTTATGCTCGCGCGCCATGCAAAACACGTGTTAATAATGAGTACTCAATGTTCGCACGGAACAAACATAAAAACGAAATCTTTTACGCGTATAAAAATGTGATGAGGCTGTTAAATATAGTGCACCATTATTTTGAGCAGAATTTATGCAATAATAGCGATCCAAAATGAAGTCATTCATTAACATTCGCTAGATCCATCGGGGAGTGTTGAAAACCGAGGGCTAGAATGGATATTTGATCCCTGTATTAAATGACTGATATTAAATTCAATGGCGTTCTCATTGTCATTCAGCCCATCCTCGACCCGGTAGAGGATTATGTTGGATAGACATTATTCGTTGACGACCGTCACGGTGAAACGATTCCAATACCGGTAAATCGATAGTTTCGCTATCAAATTTTGATGGATGCGAATGAATTTCTTGTTTTCTTCAATGTTATATAAATGTTTGCGATGAAGTAAAATATGCATCTAATTGAGAATTAACTTGACTTTTCATTTCTGCTTGAATGAAAAGCTGTTTTTGTATAATTTCTCCCAACATTCGATCCGAAGTTGGTAAACAAGGTTCGGCCAATGTCTTTTCGACCGATTTCTACAGAAACGGTTCGTACTTTCCAAAATACAAAGTGTAAGCAAACCAGCATTTTGCAATGACTTTTAGGCAAGACTGTGGAACGTTTTCATCGTTTTCGATCAATTTTCCACCAAAAATGCACAGGAGGAATTTTATGGCAAAAAGAAAATACAACGCCTGTTACTACGGTACCAGAACTACCTGGATTGTTGGATAAATGAGCATTCTAGCTTGACAATATGCGGATTGCGTTACTTGTTCGTGTCCTGCTTCTGTCTACATAAAGTTCTCTTTCATGTAGTTTTCGGGAAGTATACGTTCATTGGCATGAACATCAAGTCTAAAATGAAGGGATTCTAATGAAACAGTTCCTTATTGTTATGATATAGAATCGGTTCTAATAGGTCAACAGGGCTTGTCCGTGAGTTACCAACTGCACTTTATTATACTTTGCCTGAGGTACCTTGGGTATTTTAGCTTTCACCAACTTTTCTGCAACCCATTTAAATTGAAGTACTTTCTTGCTCCTACTTACTCACTCGCTCAATGACTCTGACTGACTCACGCACTCGAAAGTTTCGAGTCGAAACATTATCCACTATGTTATAATAATAATAATAATAATAATTATTATTATTATTATTATTATTATTATTATTATTATTATTAATTTAAGTTGTTATATGACTGAAGAAAATCCTGCCTCCTGATAAAGTCAAAATCCGGCTGAAACCAGTTTCCAGAGGTTAATTATTTTGACAGTTTTTTTATATTAACCTCACAAGTACCCAAAAATATATAACATTGACGAGTTGAAATTAACACCCTGTCAAAATGAAATGTACATCAAAATAACAACCAATCAGGGATCAGGATACAAAACAACAATCTCCAACTAAAAATGGCAGGAGTGGCTGCAAAAGGCAGATTTGCTACCTTAAATACTGAAGATTTTTTTTTTCACAAAATTTTAGCTGAAAAAGATTCAGTTAGAACAAAAATGAGTAATGAAATGGCAGTGAGAATATTCAAGACTTACCTCAGAGAAAAAGAGTTGCCTAAAAATTTTGAGGAGGCGTCTGCATCTTCGCTGGATGACCAGCTTTCACGATTTAATGCGGAAGTTAGACAAGTAAATGGAGAAAAATACATCTCTCACTGTTATCAGGCATGGCATTAACAGGCATTTACAGTTCAAGACAGAAAGAATTGACATTATCAATGGCGTGTGTTTTAAAAAGTCAAAGCAAATGTTTTCTGCAGTAACAAAGGATTTGAAGCGTGATGGCAAGGTTGGAATCACTCACTACCCTTCTATTGAACCTGAAGATTTGCAGAAAATGTTTAAGTATTTTCATCTGGAAGATAATGTAAAGCTCCAACAGAAGGTTTTTTTGTGAATGTAATGATGTACTTTAGTGGGAGAGAGAGGGGGAATCTACATCAGCTGAAAATCAGTGACTTTGCTGCGACAACGGATTCAACTGGCCACCTGTACATATTCATGCCAAATGACGAACTGACTAAGAATCATCAGGATGACCCCAATACTGCAGAGTGGCATATGTATTCCAGAAAAGGTAAGTGCTCAAAGTAAAACAATGACCATGAATTGGTACAATCAGAACTAAAATACTGTCATTGAAATAACTAAACATGATAACACACATATACAATTTAAGATTGAGCAATTGCGAAATATTGTTGATTTTTAAATTATGTATTTAATTATAGCAAAAACTGAGAAAATCAAAGTACAGCCTTGTACACCTCAGACTCAGTTTTAACATAATGTTTTCACAGATTAATCAAAAAAAGCCTACGGCCTCGGTAACTATCACTTTTTCGGGTTGATAAATCCTTATACCCACCTCATCGAAGTCAATTATTGTATAATATATGCGGTGATGGAGCAAATTTGGATTTCAAATGGCAGCTTTATCTAGAATAGCAGTGCCACAAAATGGAGAAGCCCTTAAAAATCTGGCCACAACTGTTGATGGGAAGGCAAAGCAATATAACAATCATACAAACAAATAATTCATACCCCCCTCTGTGACTTAATACATGCACCTAATGGTAACCGTATATTGCCTCATATAGTTATTTGGAATATACTAAATAATCAATTTGATACTTGTTTGTTTATTTATTTATTTATTTTTATCAGAAATGGAATGCCTCGTTTGTGGAAAGAATCCCACCAAATAAGATCTTTTCCATGGGGAGAAGATTATCTTTTCAGCAGATACTGGACTTACTAGTTCACTTGGAGCTCGGTCTTCAATGAAAATCTTTTAGGTGCGCGTTTGAAAAGATTAGGGAATCTTTATTTTTTTTTTTTATTATTATTATTTTATTATTTTTTTTTTATCTTTGATTTATACAGGGTCAATGGTGACTCCTTTCGCATCCTCAACTTATATTGTCTTATTCCGCAAGAAACAATACGATACTTGTAAATAAGCCAGAATAAGAAGTTATTTTACTATATGGCTTATGCATTTCAACGTCCTAAACTCTAATTTTTGTGAGAAAAACGGTTTGGTCAGAGAAACTTTTTTTTTTTTTTTTTTTTTTTTAAGTTGTTGAAAACATCTTAATGAGTCCGTCCTGAAGAGAGAAAACAAAGTATAAGAAATGAGTAAGACCGGCTAATGTATTATTTGGTTATTAACAGGCAACTTTTTCTGCAATGAGGCATTATCTATCTTATAACAATATCAGAATACGAAACTGTTTCGTAAGAAGCACTTCACTATAGCCTTGATGTTCATGCAAACGAACGCATTGTTTCCGAAACCTACATGAAACAGGTATGTAGGCTGAAGCAGGACACGAACAAGTAACGAAATTCGCATCTTGTTAAGCTAGAATGCTCATCTATCTAACAATCCAGGTAATTCTGGTACCGTAGTAACCGGCGTTGTTTTTTCTTTTTGCCATAAAATTCCTCCTGTGCATGTTTTGGGGGAAAATTGATCGAAAACGATGACAACGTTCCACAATCTTGCCTAAAAGTCATTGCAAAATTCTGGTTTGCTTACATTTTATGCGTATTTTGGAAAGTACGAACCGTTTCTGTAGAAATTGGCCGAATAGTCATAGGCCGAACCTTGTTTACCAACTTCGGATCGAATGTTTGGAGAAATTAAACAAAACAGCTTTTCATTCAAACAGAAATGAAACGTCAAGTTGATTCTCCATTAGATGCGCTTTTTACTTCATCACAAACATTTAACATTGAAGAAAACAAGAAATTCATTCGCATCCATCAAAATTTGGTAGCGAAACTACTGATTTACCGGTGTTGGGGCCGTTTCACCGTCGTCAACGTTGGACAGGGTGTTATTACGAAATCACAAAACAACAACACGCGTACAACCATTTAATACACAATAAGTTGTAAAAAAAAGCATGGATTATTTTCCGTTGAAAAATAATGATATTTCCTTACTTTTGCTCAAATGATACATAGTGCGTACACGTTAGACCGCCTCGCATCGCACCTACGATTTTCTTTTTTTTTTTTTATTAGCAAAAATAAAAATAATGAATAACGTAATGAATAACGTAAACCCCTGTATAAACGTGGATTCCCGAAGATAAGGGGGTATGCATTATATAGGCATGTTCGCTTGAGAAATGTCAGATCAGAGACACGGTGCCTAGGGAACTACCGTGGTTCTATTTACAAGATGGCTGCTTCGGAATGAAACTTTACATTGGTGCCTCCAGTTTATGATGGTTTTAAGGTAAAATGTAAAATAATTTGCTAATTTTAGTGTTGGTATATAGTGGTAGGTTAATAGAGAAAAACTTCACTTCTTTATAGATGTATATGTCTCTTCGTGAAGCACGAAAGTTAGATGTTGATGATTACTATAATTAAAATTAAAAATTAACAATGAAATAGGCAGGTTGTTTATATTGATTAACTGATTAACCCGCGGTAGCGAAAACAAAAAAGGAGCATGTATTGAAAACTAAGATTTGCCAGAGTATACTCCCGGTAGAGCAAAGACTGATCACAGTCTTGAATGGCAACATAATGAAAATACGGCGCTTTTTCCCTTATATCCCCGGCTATGTAATAAAGAGATTCAGTAAATTTGGCATTATAGATGAGGCTAGCTGAGATGTTGAGATGATTCAACGACCATCCCAGCTTAATGTTTGGAAATGTTTTGACAGTACGAAGTCATTTTTTCTTAATAATTAATGTGGCCTACGTTAACAGAGTAAAACAACATGAACAGTACATGTCATTCTGACTGTAAATAATATTAAGAGTACAATTAGATCAGTTGAATAGTCAGTTGAAGAGAAAGCTGTTAGGTTTACCCTTATTGGGAAAACATACGTAATAAATTGATTGTGGATTTCTGACGGAAGGTACTAATACTTATTTACTATCACCTAAGTTTTATAAAAAATAGCAAAATCAAACTAAAGCATTGTATAAGGTTGACTACATGTAAATCCTCGTAGAAACGTTTCGTTACTTCTATTTGCAGTCATGGTGATTTTAGTCCCGCTATACCGATATTAACACAATATCGTGGAACATTTTCCCGGCATTGAAATAAATGTGGACAAAATCGTTTTGCTAAAGAGATCTACACTGTTCAAACAATAAATATGGTTATTTAATTATACAAATGTCTTGTTTTTCTTACTTAAAATCATGCCTATTTCAGTATGGTTCTAGCAGCCTACTACAGTGCTGTGGAGACGAGGATAGGGAATCTGTTTGCGAGGTTTGGTCGGTTTGTTGCTCGACACCCAGTCATAGTGATCCTGGTCGCCATCACCATCAACGGTGGACTGGGAGTCGGGATTATCAAACTGAAGGAAAAAACAGATGCCGAGAATGTCTACCTGCCATTAGGTATCAATCGTCATTATTTTTCTGAAGCATTTTCGTGACATGAGGTTTAAGCGCAATATGGCGCAATATAGCCCATACTACTCCCTTTGAACGTTTTCACTGCTTCCAAAGGATCTTCTTTTATATTTTATTGATTTTGTTTGTTTTATTTTATCAAGTTTCTTAGCGCAAATGTGCAAATGATGGTAAACGTTTCACATCAGAGGAGAAAACAATTTGTCTCCGGCTAACAACACGTCGCAACATGAACAAAAAAATCTTTTACCAATTTGAATGTTATCATCCTCCCGCAGTTATATTCAGAAGCATATGATTTTTAGAGTGGGAATTTCTTTTTGATTACTCCATTTCCTGACCATTGGCTACTTTTACCTTTATGTTCTGAGGTTTTTAATTATGAAAATACTATCTAAGATTATTATACGGCATAACTTTTCTTTTTGAAGTGGACCTTGTAAACCTATTTAGTGTTCTGACTTTCAGGTACCCAGGCCAGGACTGACAGACAGAAGGTGGCAAATTTATTCCCAGACATGGCAATTGGTAACGTGACTAGCATATCTACAAGATACGGGTACTGGGCCCACGTGATCATACGGAGTAAGTCCGGTAATCTGTTGACTAGGACACAATTAGAAAGTGTGCGGGATTTGGACTCCTATATACAGTCATTGACAGTGCCATATGACAATGAGACTGACATAGATTATAGTAATATGTGTCTGCAATTTGGTTCTAGCTGTTATGTCGTCGGACAACTATTTTTCAGTGCGGAGTTCCTCACTGCCGTGGACAGTGGTTCGGTTCCTTACCCAGAATTCGGAACGACCAATTATGAAGACAATATAGGCGGAATAATACAAACTGATTCAACTGGGACTATTTTGAAAGGAATGGAGTACATTTTGCTAGAATATTTATTTAGGTTTGATGGTGGAGAAAACAACGCCAATTTCACAGCATGGCTGACGAACTTTGCAAACAAAATGAAAGACGTTTCATCCGACCATTTTGAGATCGCTTATTCGCACGTGTTTTCACTGGCTGAGGAGCTCGATAAGACAATTACGGGTGATATAATATTGTTTATAGCGACGATATGTGTGATGGTTGTTTACGCATGCGTAGCCAGTATGTCAGCAAGGTATGATGGCCGCTATATGTCCTCTCCGTTCTATTGTAAAGGCTCTTTTCTAGATGAAATTACAGATTAATGCAAAATAAATTGATAAACGGATCAAAATTCATAATACGAGGGTGGGTCAGAAAGTTCTGTCATAGGTGTTACAACTTTGTTAATAGACATGATAGGTTGCTGTATTATACCTTGATTGAAACGGCTACATTTTTCCTTTATAATGATGCCTAACTAATGCACGAAAGAAATAAATAGTACGAAATAGGCGCCTTGAAAGACACCTGGGGTAAAACCACTGACACATTTCTTGAAAAATAATAGTATTATTTAGAAAAGCAATGTGCCCTTCTCAATGCAAATTCGCATTAACCCCTAGAAATTCGGTTGCATTCTGTAGTATTTGTAAGCACTCGTAAGCATTTGGTGAAAATTTCAAATTGTTGCAAAATTAGGAGCATGCGCCTAAAATTTGGAAGGAAAACAAATTCTTAACATATTCGTAAGTAAACAATTCTGATTGAGGCTGCAAGACATTTGTAACGACTGCAAAGCATTCGTAAGGATTCGATAACATTAAATTCTATTGAGTTTCAATGTTCGTAAGAATCGCTAGGGAATCTTAATATTTTCACATTCAAGACTCAGTTTTTAGCATGATAGTTTATTTATTCTGGCGCTATCCTTCAAGTAAAAGCCATTATTAAAGGCGTGAAGCTTTAAGCTATCCATAAATATATGACAGACAAATTAAAGCCACGCGAATTTTTGGTTTGCCCAGTAAAATTGACGTTTTATTATGTAAATCACAATTTGAGAGAAACAACAAAGTGGCGTGTGTTTCAAGAGAAGACTTGGATCAATAATGTCATATTTTTTCCATGCCCCTTGGCATTGTGGGTGATTTCGATTTTTTTTACATTGACATTGTTTGCTTTATATCTTTGCGTATAAGTGACAAATGAAAACAATTCGGCAAGCATTCGCTACATGACATGTTCGTTTCATTCGTAAGTTATTAGCAAGACGTTCACATTATTTGTAACGGCATTTGTAAGCGTTCGTAACATTCGTAAGGCATTTAAAGAGTTCGGCAGTGCGGATGGCAATCAATCGCAACATTCTTAAGACATTTGTAAGGAACCGCAAGCATTCTTAACTTTTTCGCAAATATATCAGATTCTACAAGCCCCGCCCCGTCCATTCAAATCATATTCAGTAATTTCAGCGCGAATTCCAAATTTAAGCATTCGCAAGTGATATTCGATATATCGGAAAGCGGCATTACAGACCATCTTAACAGAGAATTAATTATAGGTTACTGTTTCTGAAATACTTAATATCATATTGTTACAACATTAAAATGATGTTAAAGCACGTCTATGACAACTTGCATTTTTATTTAGTTTTACGTCTCTTTCAAGATTATTGCAGCTCATATAAGACGGTCCAATCAATAGGTGGGGCGAAAAGGAGAGAACACCGTGATAAACCACACGACACACCCGCAAGCAGAACTTGGCTCAGTTGTCTCACATGTGCCAAGCGTGGGGCTGGAACCCACACCAGACATAGTGTTGAGATGATCAAATGATTAAGCGCGATAACGAAATCAGCGCTCTTTACCACTTCGCTACGGAAGCCGCCAGCTTGCAATTAACCAGGCTGTGATGATGTCGCAGCCAAATGTGAATTGAATTAGAACGAAAGCCACAATAATAATTTTGAACCGCATTTAAATCTATTTTCTAGGTGTGACAGTGTTAACCAGCGGATGATGCTTGGTTTTGGCGGGGTCCTTGCTGCAGGTTTAGCGATAGTAGCGAGTTTTGGTATCTGCAGCTTGATTGGAGTAGAGTTTGTAAGCACCGTTGGAATGGTACCTTTTCTTGTAATAGGTATGTATTGTAAGAGCTGTCAAAGTACGTATAATTCCGTTTTAACATGAACTTATTATCCAAGATATCAGTTGTAAGGGTTATTTTGAGAAAAAGTTAACTCATTTAAGCCTGACGTCCCTTTTGTGGGACATAGGCAAACAGAATAGCCCCAGATGTGACGCCGCAGAACGCGGCGTCCCATCTGGGGCTATTCTGTTTGCTTAAAGAATTTTCATCGTAAAATTGAATAAAATTTAAAAATCACTCCTGATGCCCCTTAGAATGAAAGTGGACTACTCCAAATGATAATGATGGGAAAATCCATTCGTCAAATATGGGTTAAAATGCGATGATTCATTCTGTGACACTTTCTGTAATTCTAATGTTCGAATACATTCTGAGAAGCATCCAACTACATGTATGCAATTACATGTTATTACAAATAACTCGTACTATATTGTGCTTAAATTTGCTGCCGTTATTGCAGGTATCGGTATAGATGATATGTTTATACTGTTAGCTGGTCTAGCCGGTGCTCAGGACCGCCCTACGGTCGAGGAGAAGATTGGAGAGACGCTACGCACGAGTGGTGTAAGCATCACAATAACGTCACTGACAGACTTCCTGGCGTTCGTAGCAGGGGCCATCTCGAACTTTTTGGCTGTCAAAAACTTCTGCATTTACACAGGTATGCAGAAATATATAGTCTACATCTGCGATCCGAGTTAATCTTTTGAATACTTCGCGCATTGTTTCGTTATTTTGGTAGAAAAAATAAACTAGACATGAAATAAAAAAATGACATAAAAACATGTGATTTAAAATTTGCAAACAGGTTCGTGGTCGATTCGGGGAGCATAGGCAGGTATTTTTTAAAAGTAATGATTTTATTTTCTTTTTAGGTATTGCCGTTATATTTTGTTATCTGAACAATGTGACATTCTTCACCGCCTGCATGACGATAAACGAAAATCGCATCAACGATAATCGACACTTTTTGACTTGTCGAAAAACGAATCAAAAGAAACGCATGGATGACGATGAAAAGTCGACTTGCTGTGTTTGGATGCGTAGTGGTGATCAGACATCTTCAAGAGAGAAAACCGAGAGCTACATCGACAAACTGCCAAGGTGGCTCATTCCAAAAATAGTCCTGAGAACACCCCTCAAAATAATTATTATGATATTATTCGCCGGTTACCTTGCTGCCGCAATCTACGGATGTATTCAACTTAAACAAGGCATAACATTTAATCAATTAGTGTATGAGGATTCATACTATTATAAATATGGATCTTGGAAGGAAGATTATTTCAAACGAGTGACAGACATTTCTTTCAACATTGATGAAACATATACCTATTCTGACCTAGAGATTCAGTACAAAATAGAAGCCCTGATTGCAAAGGTAAAAAGTGACGCATATTTCGACAGCAGTTATGAACGTTCGTGGCTGGCTAGTTACAAGAGCTCACCGTATTATGATAACTCTTCGGAGGATAATTTCATATTTGGTCTTGTTAATTTTACAAGCGACACACAGTACTTGACGTTTGCCGCTGACGTTGTGTTTAATACGTCGGACATGCGCATCACATCATCACGCTATCATGTGCTATCTGCGGACATGGAGGACAGCCATGCTGACGGGCAGTTAATGATTCGGGCAAGAGAAATAGCATCAGAGTCATCACTTAGTTGTTTTGCTTATTCATTTTCATTCATATACTTTGAACAATACGTAGCTGTTTTACCGCAGTCTATTCAGTCGGTTGGAATCGCGCTTGCCGCCATTTTTATAGTCACGTGGTTGTTTATGCCACACCCACTTCTTGTTTTCTACGTCACAGTGACTGTCCTAATGATAATGGCCGGTGTAATAGGATTCTTATACTACGTCAACGTCACTCTGAGTTTCATAACAATGATACATTTGATCATGAGTATAGGGTTCTCAGTCGACTTTGCCGCTCATATATGTCATGGATTTATGACAGCTGCCGGCGAGACTCGACATGACAGAGTCAGAGAGGCCATTGACAGGACTGGTGCCCCAATATGGCACGGATTCTTATCTACTTTAATAGGAGTGTTCGTCTTAGCGTTCGCAAAATCTTACATTTTCAGGACGTTCGCCATAGTGGTTGCGTTTGTATTAGTATTTGGCATTGCTCATGCTTTGTTGTTATTGACGACCGTGTTGTCGTGGCTAGGACCTGGTAAAATACACCATGTAAAAGTGGCACCTGAATCAGCGAGTGATTCTAGTGCAACAAGTAAGCATGATGTACTGCATGTTGAGGATTTGGGGTAATCTCTCACGTTATACATGTATAACTCTTCCTCTATCAAGGAGTATGAGACAGGACCATATTCTGCCGTGGTATGGGCATGAATGTGGTCACTGCTCTTATAGGATCTCATTTTTTAGTAATGAAGAAAACCATCCGTTTACTTGGCAAACAGACAAAGAAACTGCGCGTTCAAGTATTTTAAAATGTCAGTCTTTTATAATCCTGACGTCGGTGAATAATTTTGCCTGGCGGGCGATGTGCATGTTCTATTTTCCTTGAACCGTCTTGTGGTATTGTCCTTACTTGTAAAATATATATATTAAAAACAGGCTTAATTATGTTATTTTATTCATATGTTCTGTTGAATTAGCCAATAGCAGTCCCAGCAACATGGTTTCTGAAAAGAAATAAATATATTTTCCCTTAACTGATATAAAAAATCATCGTCATGAAGAGCAAGATGGTTAGCTCTTTTCCGTTTATTCTAGATTTTAGGAGAAACAAAACCATATACAAAGATAATTTTATAGCAAAGTGGTTTGTTGGACTGTGATACAGCACGCTTTTAAAGAAATTTTGTAAGCGTTTTCTCCGATCATGCTTTTCACAATTTTTACAAATAAAGACGATTGGAATCCAAACATATTTAAAGACCTATTTCCATGTCTATTGAGGGTCATTAGATAAGGGACAGGGCATTAGAAAACCTAGTTTCTTGACATTGACTCAGAATACAGGTAGGGGCCAAAACAGGAAAAATCAATATTGATTGCAGAGGGAGGCAGTTTTATTGCATATGTTATCAGGGACAATAAAATCAATAAACAGTGGAAATACAGGTATTCTTCTTTAGGGGCCTCTTTATGACCCCCTGCAGAGATGTGATAATCACCTCATTATGACAGTCCTTTGATCTAAAGACCATATTGCACCATTAGGGGTCATTAACCGAATAAACAGGGGTACCCCTTTTAGCTTCTTCAGAAGTAGGTCTTTAAAGGTATTTGTTTGAGTTGAGCATAACATACCAGATATCAATCATTTTAAGTAATTATGGGACAGAAACAAGACTTCATGACACCTTCACCAATACTATGGAGATAAACATTTCTTTGTTAATAATAACGCGCAGCAAAGCTAAATTATCTCGCCCAAGAGGGACGCTGTATCACTGGGCCACAACATTTCCACATCAAATCAAGCCCTGTATCACTTACGGCCTTTCACAAACATAGAACAAATCTTTCGAACATCTATAGTACTGCCACTGGAAATGTTTGCTCCCTACCAGACAAATACAGTCCTCGTCATGTTCGTGGTCCCCAGAGTCAGGCTCTCCCGGGTACCTGTAATTAGCATTCAGTATCTATTCTGCTACAAGCAATCAGTATCGGTGAGTACCTGCAACATGCTACAGTGTCTAATCTGAAATGTTGGAACGGGCTATGTTGAAACAGTCGGGAAATGAAATGTAACTCATATAAGACTGGCGTCTTATCTATGGGACAGGAAAACAGTATAGTCGCAGATGTTACGTTGTTACAGAAACTTCATCGAAATTAAAAATAAAAATCAAAAGCAAACCTGAAGTACATACACTGCAAATACATGTAGACTCACCCAAATGATAGCGATGGGATACATCAATGAAAGTGTAACGTCAAACTCAATTTAGGAAACCTTTGATAATCATATTAACTCATTTAAGCCTGGCGTCCGGACATAGGCCAACAAAAAAGCCCCAGATGTGACGCCGCAGAATGCGGCGTTCAATCTGGGACTATTCTGTTTACTAAAAGTAATTTCATCGAAAAATGGAATGAAAAGTCAGAATCACTCCTTATGGCCCTAAAAATGAAATGGACTCACCCAAATGATAATGAGGGAAAATCCATTCGTCATATATGGGTAAATTAATGGATGGGAACGTTTAAATCATTTTAAGATTTACCAGTTGGAGTAACTGGATATTGGCACATCGTCTCCGTACCAGACCCAGTGCGACTCCCAGGTCTCATCTGTACCGCCAGTCCACACCGCAGTTTGAGAGTCAGAATGGTCGGCTGAAAATGAAACGTACAATATATCCAGACCGCAGTCTTAGAGTCAGAATGGTCGGCTGAAAATGAAACACACAATCTAGCTAGACTGCAGCTTAAGAGTCAGAATGGTCGGCTGAAAATGAAACACACAATCTATCCAGACTGCGGTTCAAGAGTCAGAATGGTCGGCTGAAAATGAAACATACAATCTATCCAGACCGCAGTCTTAGAGTCAGAGTGGTCGGCTGAAAATGAAACACACAATCTAGCTAGACTGCGGTTTAAGAGTCAGAATGGTCGGCTGAAAATGAAACACACAAACTAGCCAGACTGCAGTTTAAGAGTCAGAATGGTCGGCTGAAATGAAACACACAATCTAGCCAGACTGCAGTTTAAGAGTCAGAACGGTCGGCTACAATGAAAGACACATTCGAGCCAGACCCCAGTCTTAGAGTCAGAATGGTTGGCTGAAAATGAAACACACAATCTAGCCAGACCGCAGTCTTAGAGTCAGAATGGTCGGCTGAAAATGAAACACACAATCTAGCCAGACTGCGGTGTAAGAGTCAGAATGGTCGGCTGAAAATGAAACACACAATCTAGCCAGACCGCATCCTTAGAGTCAGAATGGTCGGCTGAAAATGAAACACACAATCTAGCCAGACCACACTTTTAGAGTCAGAATTGTCGACTGAAAATGAAACACACAATCTAGCCAGAATGGTCGGCTGAAAATGAAACACACAATCTAGCCAGACTGCAGTTTAAGAGTCAGAATGTTCGGCTGAAAATGAAACACACAAAATAGCCAGACCGCAAATTTAGAGTCGGAATTGTCGGCTGAAAATAAAAGGGTTGCACACATAATCTAGCCAAACTGGGGTTTTAAAGTAAAAATCGACACAAAGAAGCATGAAGCGTTCTTATTAAAATAAATAATTATAACTAAATACATTCGAAGAACGTTTATTGCCACCCACTCGAATGGCAGCATACCTTAATTTTGTAACGTGTTCCTTTTTCTATGTTAACTTGACTGTTTAGTTATGTTCTCAATGTGCACTATCGCTCTTGCATTTTAACTCCATAAAGCTAACAAGACATTAATGCACATAACACTCGAATATTTATGTCTGGCAAATATCATTTATGTTCATGCGCTGTAATAAATACGCGTAAGATTAAATCTAAGCGCGTATGAGTATTCAACCAATCAAATCGTCTATGCCCGTATACGACATTATCTAAAGTACCGAACGATATTTTTTGTAATAATCATGGAAAAGACTCGTACCCGAATAACGTGATTGTGAAAATTATCTTTTTTTGGCTCCTTCTTAAATGGTCCGTCTTATGTAAATGAAATAGTTTTGAAAGGGATGTAAAGTGAATAACCAGAGGACCAATGGTCCTGATATCGCTCACCTGAGATTTCATCTTTGATGGATGACCTTTGGCTTAGGCCACGTTGGCCAACGTAAAATGTAAACTTGTCCTAAAATACTCACATAATTATTACCACTATAAACTGTCTGTATCTACTAACTTTCTGATCTTTCTGGCAATATTTGACCTTTCTGCTCAAATTAACAGTTTAATAGGTCAAGGTCAACTCAAGGTCATGATTTATATAAACTACAAAGGGTCAGAGCCCCCAATGCTACATACCAAGTTTCATTGAAATCGGTCCACCGTTGGACCGATTCCAGAGAAGTTGATTTTTTAAAGGATTTTACCACATATATGACGGCCATCTTGGTCATGTGACCTGTACCATTTATACAAACTTTGGTTCCCTCTTCCTAAGGATACCAAACTTGGCTGTGATTGGTGAAGCGGTTTCTGAGAAACTTAAGTTTAAAATTTAATATGTAAATGACGTTTGACCAATGTCAAGAGATGAGCTTGACCTTGAATACTCATTTGACTTCACTAACTCAAATAAGTTGTATCTATGTACAGACTTTCAGGTCACAGGCATCAAAACTTCCTGAAAAAACCAATGTTTTCCATTTTTTCCATTGAGAAGCCTATGGGACCAATGTTGACCTTGCCATAAAATAGGTCAAGGCCAATCCAAGGCCATGATTTATACAAACTATGATGGGCCAGAGTTGCCAATGCCACATATCAAGTTTTATTGAAATCGGTCTAGCAGTTCCAGAGAAAAAGATTTTTAAGGTGTCTACCATATGTGGGCATGGCAGCCATCTTGGTCATGTGACCTGGACCATTTATACAAAGGATACCACATATAAACTTTGGCTTTGATTGGTGAAGTGGTTCATGAGAAAATTAAGTTTATAATTTAATATGTAAATGACCTTTGGCCAAGGTCGAGATGACCTTGACCTTGAATACTCCTTTGACGTCATTAAATCAATAAGTCATATGTATCTACCAACTTTCAGGTCACAGGCCACAAAACATCCTCACAATTCCAATGTTTTCACTTTTTTTCAATTGAAAAGCCTATGTGATTAAAGTTGACCTTGCCATAAAATAGGTCATGTTCAACCCAAGGTCATGATTTGTACAAACTATGATGGACCAGAGTCCCCAGTGCTACATACCAAGCTTCATTGAAATCGGTCCACCGGTTCAAGAGAAGAAGATTTTTAAGGTTTTAGCATATATGGGCATGGCGGCCATCTTGGTCATGTGACCTGGACCATTTATATAAACTTTAATTCCCCCTTCCTAAGGATGCTCCACATGAAGTTTGGCATTGATTGGACCATGGATTTTAGAGGAGAAGATCTTTGAAAAGTGTGAACAACGACAACCACGATAACGACGACTACGACGACAACGACGACGGACGACGCCGCATTGCCATCCTATAAGCTCACCTTTTCAGCCTTCGTCTCAGGTGAGCTAAAAATGTCAATCTTTAGAACATACATACACGTGTCAATCATGCCTTTCAAGGTGTTAACGATGAACTTATCTTCTTCAGCTGTCTCGATGAATACAACATGAGCGTTGTGAGCTGCGCAGTGATGCTGCAAGAAAGTATTATCAAGTACAAAGGTAAAAGTAGGTAACGATCAGGAAATGATGCAATCAAAAAGAAGTTCTCACTCCAAAAACCGAGGTGGGAAAAAAGCTAAATTAACAGTCAGGTACTTACACTAAGTAATCATATCAGAAGCGGAGTGAGCAGCTATTTATCAAATAGGTGGCAACACAGCTACCTAAACAAAACTAAAATATAAAACATGAAAACTTACAAAACATGCTAACAGCACAAAAACTCAACACCAAGACATAAAGCAATAAGAACCACCACAAAAGTATCGCCTTGGAATGATCAGTATATAAAATCAATGGCCAGATAAAATCGATTTTACATGGATATAACCTCACCCTCAGCTTCTGCAATTGTTCACAAACATCTAGTTTGTTGTTCGGTCCTACTGATGAATCTCTAACTAGTAGATGAATCACCAAGGACAAACACATAAATCAGGATAACCATGATGAATAAAAAAACAAGGACTTGCTGATTAGTTTGAACAGGCCTTACTTCACCCTCAGCTTCTCTGCAGAATGTATATTCCAGGAATAGGTACATATAAACAAGATTGGTAGCGGATTCATTTCGTATTTGAAAATAAATAAGAGATAGATGCCATCTTTTACAGTTTTACATGAACTTTTAACCATGAAAATAATTATATGATAATCAACAATTTATTTCTCTCCGCCGATCCTAGACGAGCATAACAATTATCAGTTTGTGGTGAAGAAATGTACATATTGTACTGGTAGCCTGTTCTTGGCGGCCCTAATACTTACGGTAGCTTCATACCAGTCACATCGGCTTCCACTTGTATGGAACAGATAGCACGAACTAGAAAAATTTCTCCATCCTGGGGCGCAAGCCAGACAAACTGAAAATTCGTTAATCCAATTGGTAATGAATATTTCATAAACAGTGTAATGCTGTAATAGACAATCCTCTGATCTGCTGATAGTGCTACATCAAAGACAAAGGGTGTTTGTCTTTTTAAGTGCCTAGGTGGTATACATGCATTTTTAGTTTAACTTCGTTTTCTATTGATTGCAATGGTCACATTAAATGCATTTGGAAAAAAAAACAAAAAAAAACAAAAAAAACAAAAAAAAAAAAACAATGGACTTAGTAATTTCAAAATGTCGAATTGAAACTAATTCAAACTTTGACACAACGTATTCGTACTATAGTGCGTTTTGCATATATACACAACGTTTGTGTGTACTTCCTTTGTGTCAGCATTCGTTATCAAGGAACTGTTATTTTTATAAAACACAACAGGACCCAGTTGTTCAAAGCATCGTTAGTTTAACGATATCGTTAAGACATAAATTTGTTAAGCAAATATCAGCTAAAGTAACAAATACACTGTTATTTTTTGTTGAAAAAATGTGAGAATCCTTTGCACTGCAAAGGATTCTCACATTTTTTCAACAAAAATAACAGTGTATTTGTTACTTGCATATAACACAGTGTATTTGTAATATTAATGTTTGAAATTTTAACGAAACGTTAACTAACGACGTCGTTAGTTTTGAACAACTGGGCCCACTTCTACTGAGGGCATTAAACGGTTTTAAAAAGCGCATAAATTACCCACAGATTCTGGAGGGGTTCCAAATTAGCGGAGGTTTGTTCACATACAAAGAAATTAAAGGTGGAAGTAGTAGTAAGTAAGAAAGCATCATTTTTTCAATGAAAATTATCATTTTGCAGCTGCCTGGTATATTACAAATATGCTGTTATATTAATGAACATGTAAACAGTCATTTTACCGCCTGCTCAGGGGTAGCAAACATCGCACTTTTGTCAATGAAACTGAACCAATTGCAACTATAGTTCTACAATAATTTTTACATGACTATAGAATATAGACAAATAATTTGGTGAAAACAGTTGAGTCCTCTGTCAAACCACCCATCATTAATATTCATTTTAAATTGACCATTCAAATCAGAACATTAGCTAACGGTCAATGACGGTTAGACAACAAGTAGTAAGACAAACAAACCAACACGTGCTTTTTACAGGTAAATATAGGTGCAAAAACACAATGTTTGTCTAAGGAAATAGGGGTGGGCGTGGTTATACCGTGCTGGCGGAGGAGTCGATTGGACGTTAAATAAAAATAAAAATATCCACGAACTTTATACTGAACCCTCGTATGTCTAACTTAATGTATTATCATTTCTAAAATTGACATTACACCGAGAAACAGACGAAACTACAACGGTCAAATGACATTTCAACGGTCAGAAACAAATTACTGAGGTGTCTTAAGGATTTCTACTTTAAAATGTGATATACTTGTTAATATGTCCACTAAAATAATTAGAATGTACACTATCTCCATATTTCAACGTAGAATTCACTCACAACATTGAAATCTGACCTAGATTGTTATATCAATTCTGTGTCAGTGACCACCAACAGACATGGTAAACTTGTAGGATCCACATTCAATCGCCGTACTTTGCTTTATTAGAAAAAAATCGTATTTTAAGTCATGGTTGTTTTATAAACAGCTATGGTCATGTCGAGACATTGCCCGCTGTAATGACATGCAAACATGTCCTTCGAAATGTAACCATCCAAGTAAACAACTACGGTTTATAATATTATGTAGCTGTATGGATGTTTCTAATGAACAACATGTCCTGGGTAATCTGAGACTTTCTGAGCGATTAACTAGTAGTTAGATGGTCGATCAGTTGGTTTTATGTTTGTCTGTGTAGATTTCATATAGCTATAAATCAGTAAGCTAGACATTTTTCATTGCGCTGTTATATATTGTACACCAAATAGCTAAATCTCGATGTCATTCCGTACGTTTATCTTGTATGTAACCAAATTTACTATCCGACATACAAGGGACTTGAAGTGTAGCATGACCTGCAAAACACAAACAAACAAAAAACATTGCATTTTAGAAACAGTGCGTGATCTTCACCAATCAAAAGCTAAAATTAACCCAAGTTGAGTATATTTACTTACTAGCTATTTCTTCGTGCAATAAATTACATCATGAAAACATGTCCGTGTAATGTATACCCCTTTGAACCCGACTTTTATATAGCAAAACTGGGGTTTGCAGGGGTATACCTATTTTTCTTATTTTTGCTCAAAAACATAGATTGTGGGTACTCGTTAGAACAGCCTCGGCGAGGCGGTTCTAACGTGTACCCACAATCTATGTTTTGAGCAAATATTAGAAAAATATCTTTTTTTTCTGATGAAATTTTCAATTTTTACAGGTGAAAAAAATCTCTATATATTGCATGGACATGTTTTCGTAATGTACCGAAAATTCCCCACAACAAAGCTTGACAAGACCGATGTGGAATAATGAAATGATAGTTTAGTGAAGACACAAAACAAATGTGTTTTAATAGAGTATTATATAAAATTTACATGTAAATGAAGGACCTAGACCCCTTAATACTATATCAGACGACAGGTCGAAGGTATGGACGAGCTACCTCAGTAAATTTGAGATGTTGGCTGCATACGTTTCGTCATAAATGGTTATTATAATGGGTTGCATGATTAAACCGAATGTCACGAGGTATCAACTTAGCTGTAGCATAGTCAAATACATACGGTCTTTCACAGATGAAGTACATCTGTTTATCACAGCTGAAATCATGCCAATGCCAGTTCCGTCTGCCTACGATAGATATACAGTCTTCTTCATGGTGTCCGTCTCCAGAGTCTGGCTCCCCGGGACCCCAATCACTGAAAATACCGAATATATTTACTTCGACGCTAAAGAAACATAAAGAATTGCAGCCGCGTTTTCATGCAAATCAGCCCCTGAGGACATTTTTAGTCAGAAGAAATTTAGGCCTCCTCAGCTAATGACGATCTGCAAAAATGTGGCTCGGTCCGGGTTTTCATAGTGTTTTGCGATTTATTCTATTGTTTTATTAATTCAATGTTACAACTTTTCGGTGAACTATCATTATTGCTCTGTGCAATGTCATGAGTATTCTGTGCGATGCTATGAGTATTCAAATCAATTTCCTAGGGACTATCTTGTGGAGTTCGTTATCTTATGTCCGTGGACCAGATATTTCCCAAATAGTGTTAAAATATTTGAAAAGAACAATAAATCAATCTAAACTTAAAACAAATACATGCAGAACATTACAGGAATCGACACTGATTAAAATGCCTTTAACTCAAATGTTTCTCACCCCACCTTCTGAGGCCATACCTGTATGTGATTGGCTGATCGATCCCATACCATACCCACGTCTTCTCCAGCAGCTCATCTGACCCACCGATCCAGGTCGCAGAACTCGAGTCGTGATCTACAAAATCATTTGAGTCGCATCATAACACAACTACTCCATAAACACAAAGCCACGCGCCAGCTGATCAGCACATTTGTGTTGCTACACAACAAGTACTATAGTACTTTAAACGCATGTCTTCTTTTGGTATTTTATCTCTTGCTCAGTCATTAAAATGAGAAACATACGACAAACGTTAATGTTCTATTCGCAACAATACTTATTTGTTACATCGCTTGTTTCACACATGGGTTTTAGGGTGGGACTTTGGCACTGATGCACATGTTCTTGTACATTCTTAATTGCATTTTGCAGCTGAGCTATGTTTAGAAGATTAGGTAAACAGCAGTTGCCAAAGTATTCTTCAATTTATTTACATAAGCCGATCCTTATTATAGTATGACACCCGTTACATGACAATGAGTAATTTATGACCGTGAGAGGCATTTACTTACTAAGATCGTGCCCTTTTATAAGTCCTTTAAGATGCTCGACAATATAAGTATTTTCAGCCTTTGACTCGATGTAGACAAGATGAGAATTGTGACGAAGGCACAGATCCTGGAGGCAATCACAATGGGTAGGATTAGAATATGTCAGTCTATACTCATTAGCTTAGGTGCTTGCCAGAAAGTTAACAAGTGTCCTATTGGACCTGCTTACGTCGGTTACTTAACTCTCCTTATTTGTTTGGCGGCCATTTTCCATTTCCACGGGGACCCAACTGTTAATCGTGATTATTGATGCGACGTGGAATGATAATGCATGCTTATATGAAGTTTCGTATGCGTCAGCGATATTGTTACGAATGCGACGTTCCACATCCTCTGCCCTTGAACGGTAAGTATCACATGTTTTGCTCTCGCGAAAATAAACAAAGTTTACAAAATCGGCGACCACTATGATCTGCAAAATTCTTCTATGTTCCCACTTGAAGTCAATTGGAATACTTAAGGCACATGCGTTTTTCAGCTAATGGTTTATAATGTTGACCTGTAGATACAATTTTGCCACGGAAACTCTTTCTTAATTTTCCTTTGTTTTTCTTTGTCTTGGTCGTAAGCTAAAAAGTATAACACAGTCCTGTGGGTGTCTTTTTTGAAATATGTATCCAAACGGCTTTGTAAATGCACGTTTTTCTACTGAGCGTGAAAAACAGTAAGATAAGCATCTGTTGTATGCATCGAAGACGTTGTTAAAATTTAATATGCGACACAGAAATGCATCGTGGAAGATTCAATAAAATAAAATAGCAAATGTTGCGATATCGGAGACAGTGATGCATTTTCTTCAATAAATATTTTTAGATACATGTTAAGGGGTCAAACATGGTTTTTATACTGTATTATTACTTCCAGAGGCTGGAGAGAGTTGTTTGAGCCCGAGCCCGTGGATTCAAAGTGCTCCCGAAGACTCTTCTTGTTAATGCAATGAAATAACCATAGTTGATCGCTCTCCTATGGAAAACTGCCTCGCAACCGCACCTAAAAACCGCATAAACTCCTTTAATTCTGTTGTCCCCCCCCCTCCCTGCTTATCAGAAATTCATGGGGCCACCCATATTCAATGATCAAAAATAATTTGGTATAGCCTTAGATTCATTTAAAGTAAGGAAACATATAAGCTCTGTCACTGATATGTCCGAAAATGATTTGCTGTTTCGAGGCAAGAATAAATCAGTTGTGTCACTCGAATGTTGACAAAGCTGACTCAGAAACCCCATTCTGTGACCTCATTCATAATAAAAGTGGTGTATGCTTTGAAGCTCGCTCAACGAAGTGCATGTAGTCCAAGGAAAAAACGCCATGCAATACTTCGCTTGATAAAGGCACTCGTTATGCTTCTGCATGTACGTAAATAACTTATGAAAGTGCACAACAAAAATGCTAATTCTTCCATGACTCATTCTAGTAGTACGTACCTTCGTCTTCGATGCATACAAAAGATGCTTATCTTACTGTTTTTCACACTCAGTAAATAAATGTGCATTTACAAAGCAGTTTGGATGCAAATTTCAATAAAGACACCCACGGGACTGTGTTATACTTCTTAGTTTACGACCAAGACAAAGAAAAACAAAAGGAATTTAAGAATATAATGAGTTTCCGTGGCAAAGTTGTATCTACTTGTCAACTTTATAAACCATTAGCTGAAAAACACAAGTGCCGTAAGTATTCCAATTGACTTCAAGTGGGAACATAGAAGAATTTTGCAGATCATAGTGGACGCCGATTTTGCAAACTCGGCTTTGTTTATTTTCACGAGAGCAAAACATGTGCTACTTACGGTCCAAGGGCAGAGGATGTGGAACGTCGCATTCGTAACGACCTCGCCGACGCATAAGAAACTTCATAATAGCATGCATTATCATTCCACGTCGCATCAATTATCACGATTAACAGTTGGGTCCCCGTGATTTCTGTTTCAGTTAAACGCATTACAAACCTAGAAAACCATTGAATGCGTCGCATAATAAATTAACAAGAAGGCATCCAAACACGAATAGTATTACCTTTAATTTTTAACATACAAAATAGTGCTGGCATTCAAATTTCTGAAAACACCATGTCTGCAACGACAAGACAAAATCTTTTTTTTTTATCATTTATTTATTTTTTTTTTTTCGAATGAATGAATGAATGAATGAATGAATGAATGAATGAATGAATGAATGAATGAATGAATGAATGAAATGTTCCATTTCTACAGCTTGTATATCTCACCTCCGCGTCTGTCCAAATTCGTCTATCATCGGTGTGAAATAGGTAGCAAGAGCCAGCATGCAGCGTCCAGTGAAAGGGGCAATGTGGAAGAGCTGAAAATAATGAAGTACCAGTAGGAACAGAGCTTCCACATAAATATAATACATATATTTACATTTTTCTAAAACCTCCTTAGATGAACCATTAGATGTCCATCTGTGTTCATACTTCCATGAACAACATTGTGTCACGCGACGTGACGTAATCCAAACTTGACGTCAAAGAACATGAATCTCGCCAATCTGATTGGACGTTGTAAACGTCGACGCCGTTCCGCTGTTTGAACACCCACTGTGTGTAGATTCTTTGTTTGCTTGTAAATGTGACCGCCTTGGTGATTTTTCAACAAGCGATAGAGAGAAATGAATGTAAATATAAGCAATGAGTTTAATTTTTCTGTTGTTCATGGAGCTTTGAACCGCAGTGGGTCGCTAACAAAGTTTACATGAACCCCTTCGGGGTTCATTCACTTTGCACGCGACCCACTGCGGTTCATAGCTCCATGAACACCAGAAAAATGAAATTCATTTCTTAAGTAACTTAACATCGAACGTGAATAATATTATATAATGGTTACATCCTGTGGAAGAAAGTGAGAATGTGGACCGTACTGCACAATTTCGAGTCATTCATGAAACCTCAACAGCGATCCTTTACAACGACAGACAGATACGTGTGTTGTGAACCAGGGCAGAAGATGAGGGTGAGGTTAGGCGCCTGTAAAACCTGTTTAAGCCCCCCAGTAATTTTATATTACTGATCGTTCCAATGCGATACTTCTGTTGTGGTTCTAATTGTTTTGTGTTTTGGAGTCGAATTTTTGTGCTGTTTGAGCCTTATGTACGTTTTCATATTTTTAGTTCAGTTCGGGTAACTGAGTGGTCGCCTATTGGGGAATAGCTGCTCACTCGGCTTACGACATGTTTTCATGGTATAAGTACTTAAGTGTCATTTTAGTTCCCCCCCACCCCTCGGTTTATGGAGTGGGAATTTCATTCTGATTACGCCATTTCCTGATCATTGCCTATTTGTACATTTTTTCAATTTCAAGTCAGGGTAGTCTAATTCCCAAAGGGACCATGTTAATGAATAATCTGTTTTAATTCCTCAAAGCATTCTTATTGGCATCAAAGGGCAAAAATAATCTATATCATCTCCTCAGAGCTTTTAGTAACAAACATTTTTGGGAAAACCAGCTTTTGGAAAGAATCTTTGCCAATTGAGATGAGCTCATACATATACAGCTATGTTCACTTGCTACCAAGACTTTTTCAAAGAATCTGCTTGGTGGTTTTCAAAGTCACCACAAGGACTGAACAACTACCTATATGTTGTGAACCACGAACTGAGTGGCCGCCTATTGGGGAAAAGCTGCTCACTAGGCTTACTATATGTTTTCTTGGTATAAGTACCTGTTAAATGTCATTTTATTTTTTCCCACCCCTCGGTTTGTGGAGTTCGAATTTCTTTCTGATTGCGCCATTTCCTGATCATTGCCTACTTAATGTTATATAAATTAATGTCAGTCGGGTCCCCTAACATTGCGCAGCCCCCGACAGTGCGCACATGGCATTTCAACCAGATTTCAAACAATGTTGGACTACCAATGCTATTTACTCATATGTTACACCAACAGGAGTGTACAAGATTAATTTAAAAACAAAAATTATTTTCCTTTTTTTCTGATTGAATAATTTTGCATCGTTATGTGATTTTGTTTAATTTTGAAATATTGTGTGGTGAAATTTTTGCGCCACCATGCAAAACATGATTTTCTTTGAACTTTCTTGTTTGTAATTTGTCAAATTGATGTTATCTGTATTGACAGAAATACAACTGCTGTGGATAAATTGCAGTTTGCTATGAAATATACATTTGATTTAGCAGTGCGCAATGTTACGGGGACAAATTGCCTCCATTTTTTACAAGGGGATGCATATGTTTAAGCCACAATATTTCTAAAGCTGATAGAAATTGCTTACATTTCATATTATGATATTTTAATTATTGAATCACTAAAAACGTTTCATGGTAAGTGATGTTAGGGTTTATATTTGACGTCAGTGTTACCGGAGTGCACCGTATTTATTGTTTTTTCCCGTTGTTTGCTAGTGTACACGCCTTTGCGTTTGATAATAAATAATACCTGTTGAAGTCGGTGATATGGTCGTACTCGGCGAAGCCGATCTCTGTGTGGCACTGGATACGGTTGAAGACGAGCTAAATGTTGTACCAACCGAACTTGGAATTGTACTTGTTATATTGTGATTGACCGTTCCTGTCGTTCTTTCTGTTGAAATTTGTAGTGACGGACTTGCCTTGCCCGTTGATATTAGAGAATGTTTTGTCATCATAATTGTAGTGTCTGTAGATCTCTGTGCAGTTTGTGATGCCATCCTTGTAGTGCTTAATACAGAAGTGCTAGCTGTATTAGTTGATATATGACTTAATGTCGTACTTCGGTCAAGGCCATGAGTCACTGTACTTGCCATATGTATTGTTGTACTCGGCGTCGTGTTTGGTGTTTCTCCTTTTGTATTGTTTGTATAAGTATTTGTTGTTTTCCTACTTAATGGTATTGTTGTCGTTTCAAGAACAGTGGAAGATGTCACAAGAGGAGTAGAACTACTTGAAGAATTTACCAAGGCAGTAATATTCAGGCTTAGAGGTGTTTTATAAGTATGGAATGCTGTATAATATGTTGTACTGTTTGTTTGAAATGGTGTGCTGCTTGTTGTTGTGGATACTTCACTACTCGGAATAGTTGACAGAGTGGCTTTCGTTGGTGTTGTAAATTTGGATGGAATGATTGTTGACGAGAGCAGCCATGGTGCTGTTGTTGGTATTGTCGTTGTAACTGTAAATATATGAAATGTAAGTGAACCACACTGCTGTTGGGCAGCCATCCAAACACTGTCAGATCGTTCACTCGTAGAAAATTGCATAAAATGTATTTGATTGTTCACACAAGACGAAAAGAGCTAATTTACTTATAATTACCATTTGATAAAAAAAAGGTACAAGTTGACCAGGAAACTGCGCAGTTAGAAAGACATTCCCACTCCAAAAACCGAGGTGGGGAAAAAAACAAATTGACAATTGGGTACTTCTATTTAGAGAACATATCATAAGCAGATATGGTAATGAGCAGATATTTCCCAATAGGCGGCCACTCAGGTACCCGAACTTAACTATAGGCTATGGAAAAATGACCGTAAGGAACTTTGAACAAAAACACACATTCCGATTTGTTGCTTCGCAATGTCGAGCGCTTGAAGATATTTTCCAGAGACTAGTATAGCATGGAACGATAAATTTCTATACTACCAATATCTGAGCTTGCAGGATCACCCGGGCACGTAACTACTTCTATTTGTGGGTCCGATTCTACGAAGCCCACCTGAAAAATATAACAGAACATGTAAGAAACATATCGGTAACAATGTTTCTGCAAAACTTAAAGTCCTTGAATGCTGCAAATATTTCATTGAAATTACAATTCGTGAGTATTGCTTTTAATCTGATTTCTTTCAGAGCCATACACTAATAACGATTTACATGTACAGGAGCTGATGTCGCTCTTGTACAGAATTAGGAACTTATGCGTTACAAATATACAAACCATGCAGTGGTCTTCGTCTGCAGAGTTGCATGGCCAAGAAAGTTGAACGCTAATCAAAAAGAATAATACCTTATGTTCGAATGCGATTGATGTCCACATTTTGTCCGAGACGCCAACCTTTTTCAAGGTGGGTTTACAATCAAATTCATACATGTAGCCGATCTTCTGTCCGCTCACGTGAGGCTGAAAAGGATAAAGGTTACGTAATATGACCATTTGCTTCAAACTATTGCATTTGCACTTACGAACGTCCGACAAAATGAACAATCGTGGTATGTTGTTATTTAGGAGCTTCTAAAGCATTTTTCACATCAGCCGACCGACTATTGTGGCTGTCACAGCTAATAACCGACAGAACAACCACCTGATTACTCCGGTTTACCGCTTACGGCGACACTGTCCAGGAAGAGATTATAGATTCAAACAAGTCATGCATACAAGCTTTGGTTGTTTACTTTGGTGGTTAAATTTAATATAAGCACATTTTGGAAATCATGACATCCCTTTGTTGGATAGATTATCAAGAAAATTGATGCAATGTTCCAACATAACCATACTGGGGCCTTTAAACAACAAATCAAACAAGCAAGCAAAGTTGTCGCAACGTCGCACTGCGAATTTTCAACAAGTTCACTGTTTTTGCGATTAACGGACATATCGCGATAATTTGTCCGGATAATACAGGGGTGAATATAGTTTTCTTAGTTTTGCTCCAAAATAGAAGCGATTCTAACGTGTACCTACAGTCAATGTTTTGAGCGAAAATATTAAAAATATCATTTTTTTTTTCGAATGAAATTTTCATTTTATTTTTTCAGCTGAAAAAGTCTGTATATTGCATGGGCGTAGTTTCGTAATACGAAGTAAAAGAGGTGGCAGGGCAACCGGGCAGCCGCTAGGCACATGAGATATGCCCGCAAGACTAACATGCGTTTCGTACCATTTTTATGCAGCTGTCAATTATTTCATTTGCCTCATGAAGGCCGTACGGTACTCGCGTGAATACATGTAGCTTATCGTACACCAGCCTGTAGGTTAAATTATGAAACGTAATTTATCTAGCATAAGCGTACATACATTACGCTATTTGTATTTCTTGTTTCCGAAATGGGCTTCCTTGCAGAATGTTTGTTTTAACGGCACAAGTTTCTGGTCATTCATTAATTTTTGTTTAGATCTCGGTGCCGTTCCGTTTACATTCTACGCGACATAAATACCGACCGCCAATAACGCGGCTACTGCACATAAAAGGCGCCACAATAATACGCGTACGTAGATTCAGAAAGATATCATACAGAAATGTTGTTTCAAGAACATTGCCATAAGAACACTTTATTTCATAAACATGCTCCTCTGAATTGTACAGTGCATTTGACGCTCATGTATTTTCTGTGGTTCACTTACCGTGGAAAATACGGGCTTCTCAACGTTGTAACTGCATAGACATTCATAATCGCATCTCACCGAGTCTATCAGCGCAATTAGCACAACTAAAACCATAGTGCAACCTGAAATGGGTTTTGTGATTCGGCATTTTTACCTTCGGGAAAACGTCCGTTCATTGTTTACCCTCGCAAACCCCCCTTTTATATAGATACACTGGTGTTTGCAGGGGTATTCATAATTTTCTTACATCTGATCCAAAACATACATTGTGGGTACTCGTTAGAACCGCCTCGGCGAGACGGTTCTAACGTGTAGCCACAATGTATGTTTTGAGCAAAAATGTTAAAAATATAAAAACATATCTGGTGAAATTTTCATTTTTTACATCTCTGTTATTTTCATGGGCATGTTTTCGTAATGCCAATTATACTTGAGGAAAAAATCAGAGCCTACTGTCTGCGCACCATTTTTCAGAAACTGCATTTTTCAAAATCTCTTTTTTTTGAGACACCACAAGAACAATATCACCATGTCATCCTTTTGCAACCCAAAAGTCGTAAAATGTGCTGCTAAAATTTTGAAAATCGGTTCGCTAATAAAATAATTATTTCCAAAACTATTTTGAATGGGCACTTTGCATGTGCAAGGGAGGTAATCCAAACAGCTTAAAATTGAAAATCAAGCAAATATGTGGAATTATTTTAATTTTAAATGTTTGGCGCTCAGCTATGCAGACAATACAATTCTGCTTTGGTTTGGTGCATTTTAAATGAAAAATAATCAATTTAGATTTTTTCCGGGAAAATGGTTCTTCCCCTTGCTGACATTTTACAATGAAAAAGATATATTCAAAATTATTTTCTGGCATAAATCTTTTATTTAATAACCGATTTTCAAACTTTTTGTGGCACTTTGTATGAATTTTGGAATGCAAAATGGTTTCGATCCCGGGCTTCTCCTAAAACCTCCTTCCGGTTGAGCCTTCGGGTGCTCCCGGAACAACAAACCCACAAAAAACAACCTCCTATAGTACTGGTCTCGCCCAGGAAAAAAAAAAAAAAAAAAAAAAAAAAAAAAAAAAAAAAAATGATCACATTTATCATGTTGTCTTTCAGAATAGTGAGATTTAGAATAGTGCAGTTTCTGGAAGAGACAGTAGAATGCATTTTATTAACACATTCTGGCCTTAGCCGTTTACCTCGCGAGACCTTGTTTTGTTACTGAGGGATGGGGTTTTGTATCTACTTGTTTTATATATTTTTCCATTGTTATATTCATGTCCGATCTTAGAAACTGTTGGATGGAAGGACCGACGACGAATCGTGGGTACAAGTTAAGTTCCCCTTGTGAGCCCATCGTCTCAGGGGAGCTAAAATAAAAGTAAGCTTTAAATGCACACCATCAGGAGAAAACATAGTTGTTGAATATGCAGCTGGTCAATGTCTTTGTTTTTCTGTTTTTGTAACGTAGATTGCAGTTCCTTGTCTTTCAAATTTCAAAATATCAAGTCATTATATTTTGTTCGATGACTTTACAGACCGGTTTTGTGTAACCTTTCGGAGAAGCAGAGGAGAGGTTTATTTCGCATTCATGCGTCTAGGTAATAAAGCATGTGTATGATTTACTCACTTAAACTGTAAAACCATTCCAATATGACCACGACAGTTTTTGAGTCGTGTTATATGAAAAAGACATTCGCCGTGTAATATATAATGCAATTCTACGAATGAAAGCTGCAATAAAACATATCCAATGCTGTAAAGTAGCATGCATAAGTTTGTGTGTAAAAAAAAAAAGATTTGATTTGAGATTATTTCATGGTTATACAATGTTTTCAAATAAGCTGCACAATTGTGGTACAATATAGTGGTACAAATAGACATTTTTCACTTTTGAACGTAAAGTTTGCTGGCGCTTGCGGTTACGACTTTGTGTGTGATGGGCGACGACTCGTGAGGGCATATTTGAGACGAAGGCGAGGGGCGATATGAAGAATTTATTAGTCAAAACTACCAACAGCCCACCGGAGGTGTATTAAATGAGACACGCAAAAAACGGATTGTCCAGGACGCCTAGCTGAATAGTTCAGTAGGTAGAGTGTAAGACATTGAATCGAAAGGTCCTTGGTTCGAGTCCGGGTAGGACAAAAATTATTTTTCATTTTCTTTGTTTCTTCCTTTTTTCGCACCTGTGGCAATAAAGCTTAGAAAATTAAAAAGAAATGAAAGGAAAAAAGAAAATAATATTTATCTGTTGGCAAATGCAAGAATCACAAAATTCACTGCTGCATTAAATACTAAATCGTAAGTTTCTGGATTAAACTTTCTAGTGAGAAGGCAGACCGCATGTATAGGTTTTTTATAGGTCTTTATTTTTCACCCATTGAAGCTGAGAACTCGATCGTCATTTTCGGCAGAAGAACGGACCAGCGACCGATCCTAACGTCAACATTTATTTCCTGACTGGCTGGTACAGATAATGTGGATAGGATAAGCTGACCGCCTCTAATGACTAAAAAAAAATACGCAAGCGTCCCCCGTAGCCGAGCAGTTAAGAGCGCTGTTTCATAATCACTTAATCATCTCACCGATGTGTCTGGTGTGGGTTCGAGACCCTCAATGGCCACATGTGAGACAGGCCAAGTTCTGCTTGCGGGTGTGCCAGGCGGTTTTTCTCGGGGTACTCCCGTTTTCGCCCCACCTACTGTTTGGTGCTTTTCACATGAGCTGAAATAATCTTGAAAGGGACGTAAAACTGAATTTTAGCAAATACACAAGACACCAAATAGTATAGTGTACATGTTCATATATATGTGTATATATGTAAAACTACAGTTTCACGTGCTATCTCGTGAGCGAACAATGTTTATTTTTTCGATGTGTCGTTTTGAGTCCATTCGACAGTAGGAAGAGCGATGGGGGCAATACCCTACATGTAGCTACAATATGCCTAGCCACACAACTGTTTTTGTTTATTGTAGACTTTCAACAGTATATCTGCCATATCGAGTGCGATGGTTACGATGTAGAAAATTTATTTGGCAAGACATAAGCTTTCGTTCTGATCCTCATTTATTCTGTGTGATAGTATGCGTGCTGTTTCACCTGGTTGAATTCAAATAAATAAATTAAAATCAAACTAACACAATTATATTATTTTCATGAGTTTCTAAAGTGTTGCCGTAGAGGACGCATAGTGTTTCAGTCGCCCCGTAAAGCGGGTCGCGCGTCACTTCGCCGCAGTTTACTTTTGATGTTCGCCATTTTCACATACACGTAGAAGCAATTAAGGACACTACATATTCTGTCAAAGTGCACAAATTATTAATTTGTTTCGCAAATAATGGTGTATACTGTCTTCACATTGACACATGTGTTGTTTTCTTTAGATTATTGCCTCGTGTATTGTCCTTTTTTTTTTTTTTTTTTTTTTTGGATTCAGTTTTACGTCCCTTTCAAGCCTTTTCACTCATATCGAGACGAATCAATCAGAAAGTGGGGCGAAAACCGAAGTACCCGGGGAAAAACCACCTGACACACCCGCAAGCAGAACTTGGCTCGTCCCACATGTGAATTCTGTCCCGTGCGAGGCGCGAACCAACAGCGGTGAGATGATCGAATGATCAAGAGCACTGAAGTCAGCGATCTTAACCACTCGGCCACGGGGGTCGCCTATTGTCCCTTTTAACAGACTAGACGCTGGTCTTGTTTGGAAAGAGCTAGTAATTTTGTTTTCTTTGCGTGTTGTTAAATTGCTTGTGATGTGTGGGACCGCCATGTCTCTCCCGCCTGTTGTCTATGTTAGGATGGGAAATTTAATTGTATAGATTCTTGGTCATTCTATTGTTACTTGATTACAGATAAGGGTCTGATTGTGCTCATTTCTGATAATAATGATGCGTTTTTTATACAAGTTTCGGCCCGTTCAAGATTATTTTAGTTCATATGAGACGGGTAAACTCAGTAACAGGGGGTAAAGGGGAGAACCCTGAGAAAACGAACTTGCACAACCACAAGCAGAAATTGGTTTGTGTCACCCGTGATTGTAAGACTGATCAATTGGGCAGCAGGGCTACGGCGAAGAGTTCATTGTCTTGGTGCTGGTAGTTGCCAAAGCGATATTGCTGCGCTGAAGGTTGTTTTATCCATTTTATCACATGTTGTGTGATGTTGCATCAATCTTTGTTGTAAGGACTTTGATTGTATCGCAAGCATATGCGATGGTGCTGACACTGATAGACAATACCCGAATACACATATTCATGTACATGTACAGTATACCACGCAGACATTTCACGTGTCCATTTACCGACCTTTTATATGTAAACAAACGAACCGCCATTCATGATTCTAATATATATACATGTAACAGGGGAACATTTTGTCCTAGGGCCCATCGACAAAACAAAGATCATATCAAGCCGGATCAGTTATCAAACCACACCATTTGTATTATCATAGCAAGTTTCCACCCATTACCCATTTAATTACATTTAACTTATTTCCCCCGGATTTATATGCATGGGCGACCTACATGTAAGTTGATCTTACCGATCTTTGTAGTGCGTTTAATATTGTTTGATTACAAAATCATAGGCCTTCTGGTTCTGGAGAAGAAAAATTTTAACGTTTTTTGCTATTTATAGCCAAGGCGGCCATCTTGGTCATGTGACCTGGTCCATTTATGCAAATTTCGTTTCCCCTTCCTAAGAATGCTCCGCAAACAGTTTTAACTTTGATTGGCCAAGCTGTTTCAGAGAAGATCATGGAAATTGTTGACAGGGGCATGGCCATCCTATAAGCTCACCTTTTGAGCCGAAGGGCTCATGTGAGCTAAAACCCCTGCATACTCAAGTTTTGCTTTATAAAAAGGTTGTTCAATGGGGTAAACATGTCACGGACATTACTTGAAATGTGTCAAAACGTTGTAAGGCGTAGAATAAAAAGAACTGCACATAAAATTAAAGATCAACTAAATGTTTCAAATCGTAAATCTTGCCATGTTTACATGTAAAAAAGTTTCTGTGTGTTCACGAAAAACACGTGCAATGTAGCTTAACAGAACCAATGTACGTATATACATGCACCAGTATGTTAAAAGTCAAATGGCGATAACAAATAGTTGATAGTAACTGTTGTTTTCCCACCAACAGTTATCGTCATTTGCAGACGGGATCTCGGTTTATAGTGTCACCATAAAGCCATGGGCAGCTCAGAATTGAACTAGCGATCCCTAGTTATACACAAAAATAATATTCTGCTTATTCGCGCGAAGCATTTATAAGGCCGACTCGCATTGAACGCTTAATGTATCTTTAATGGCAAACATGACGGTTGATGATGCGATTTTGTAAACATGTCGTGTCAAAGGCCACTTCTGGTTCATTGTTCCATTAAATCGGACAGTTAAACGGGAAGACAACAATAATCATTGTTACCATTGCATATGATAACATTGTTTACGATTTATATGTTTAATTGCTGTCTGGATTTCTTTATTTTTGCATTTTACCAATACATATAGGTTTTAAGTTTTTATTTTTTTTCGCAGAAAAAAAAAAATAATAATAAAAATAATAATTCCAATAAAAATAGGCGTTTCCTACTCGCGCTCAACCTCCTGAGCTAACGAGTCAGATGCTCTTATCAAAATCATTTTTTATTAAGGCTTTACATTTTTTTCAGTCATGTCGGGACGGAGCCAACGCTTCCTGGGTTTAACCAGTTAGTAAGGAGTGAATGTGTCTTGCTCAAGGACACAACACGGTGGCGCCTATGGGGATCGAACCAAGGACCTCTCGAGTCAGAGTCAGACGCCCTACCACTACGCCACCGCGCTCCCTAAAAATAATTTTGTACCAGTCTTATATCAACTACATGTACGTATTTATTCTCGACATGTGATTTTACGAAGCGACTGACTGAACCACTGCGACATGAAGTAATCTACGGAACGTGCGTGCGTGCGTGCGTGCGTGCGTGCGCGTGTGTGTGTGTGTGTGTGTGTGTGTGTGTGTGTGTGTGTGTGTGTGTGTGCTCGCGTAAAGAATATTGTCATCCTGTTTTAGGGTTAAGCAAGGCACGCGGCACGTTATGAAAAAACGAACTGTATGTTTCTTAGTCTGTAAGCATTCATTTTCTTGAAAAGATATTGTTTTAGTTTGAAGTTTAATTATATTTATTTGAATTCAACCAGATAAACATCACGCATAATTCAAGAGAATAAATGAGAATCAGAAAGAAAGCCGTTGACCTGAAAAAAAAAAAAAAAAAAAAAAAAAAAAATCCCCAAAATCGTAATTATCGCATTCAAAATGCTGAAATACTGTGGAAGGTCTATACAACCTCAACTTATTTGTATGGCTATGCAAAATGTAGCTAGGATATCGCACTTATCGTCTAATGGACTCAAAACGAAACATCAACCAAATAAATAACATCAAGATTTCGAGTATCTGTTTGAAATACACGTATAAACATGCCAAAATAAATTATGTTCTCTCACGAGACAGCACGTGGAACTGTAGGTCTTACACCTTATAAATATACATATATCTTTACAATGCACTTTTTGAGTTAGTGCCTACGTCCGCGGAAAACATTCAGTTTAAGTCGTTCAGGGTGGCTAACTTATCCTAGCCACATTATGCCTTTACAAGCCTTCAGTATATTCATATTTTCAGGTCACCCAGAAAGAAATATTGACGTGAGGATAGATCAGCTCTTATACCAAAAATACGGTCGAGCTCCCAATACAAGAGAAAACATACATGTAGGCTGCCGTCTCAAACTTCAATTCCTTTACGATTTAAGAATTTCATGTAGTAGGGCATTTCATGATTCTTGTATTTGCCAAAAAATATAATCAGCTGATAATATATGTTTTAATATTTGCAAAGCTTTTTTGTCACAAGAGAGACAAATAAAGAAAAAAAAAAAAAGTGATCCGTCCGGGACTCGAACCCAGGACCTTTCGCTTTCAACTCCAAGAACGCTACCTACTGAGCTACACGTCCTAGACTGTTTCACTTTTTGACTCTCCTATTTAATTCGTCTTCGTCGGGCTATTGGTAGTTTTGACTAAGTAATTCTTCATATCGTCCCTCGTCTTCGTCTCAAATATGCCCTCACGAGTCGTCCCCCATCACACGGAAAGTCATAACCGCAAGCGCCAGCAGCATTTACGTTCAAAAGTGAAAAATGTCTAATAGTATGTCGGTGTCCTTATCAAAATGACCGAATTAATCATAGGGTCGACATTTTATAGCCTTGGTCTACTGGCCGACAATGGTTTGTTCCTACGAATAAGCATACGGGCCTTGGACTTCTAAACTATACTTTATTATTTTTATTAAGCGTTACGGCCCTTGTACGATTATTTCAGCTCTGATGAGATTGACCAACAGTATATAGTATAGGTGGAGCCAAAATATGATTACCAGAGAAAAACTACATGACACACCCGCAAACAGAATATGGCTTAGCCCACATGTGCGTTTGATTTAAAAAGGTAATGATCAGGAAATGGAGCAATTAGAAAGAAATTCCGACTTCAGAAACCATAGTGAAAACAAATTAATAAACAATCAGCTACTTATACTAAGAAAACATATAGTAAGCCGAATGGGAAGCTATTTTCCCAATAGGTGGCCACTCAGCTCCCCAAACATTAGATCAGCTGGCTAACCTACACTCCGATACACTTCGTGACCTCGCTCCTCTCTCGTGACATGGAATGGTATGGAGAGGTCTAACGGAATACCGATGGAAATATTCCGTCTACCCAAACATAACCAAAAATATGAAAACATACATAAGGTGCTAACAGCACAAAAATTCAACACCAAGCCATAAAACCAGAGGAACCAATGGTCCTGTAAACGCTCACCTGAGATCTGCTGCATATACCAATAAACATGTTGGAATATCATTGTATTTAACCCCAGTGCAGGGGCAGATGAAGCCCTTGGGCCATTTTCTTTTTCAATATTCTGTCCATTTGCCAATTTCCTGCTGGTTTTTCTCTTCAAATGACATTTTAACAGTTTCCCCCATTCAAATGCATGGGCAACCCATGTTGACCTTGCCATAAACTGGCTCAAGGTCATCACAGGGTCATGCTTTATATATACATTGTAGTACTTTAGCCATCGATGCTTCATATTGCTTTCGGTAAAGAAAGTTTTTGAAGGGTTTTTACCATATATGGGCATGGCGGCTATCTTGGTGGTGGCATATGAGCCCTTGGGTCCAATTTGTTTTTTAGTAATATTCAGTCCTACTGCCCATTTCCTGCAAGATTTTCACATCAAATTACTTTTTTAAAGTATTTTCCCATTCAAATGCATTGGCGACCTATGATGACCTTGTCGTAAAATAGGCCAAAGTCACCAGAGGATCATGATTTATATATACATTATAGTACTTTAGTCATTGATGCTTCATGTCAAGTTTCCATGAAATTGGTCCACCGGTTCCAGAGAAGAAGATTTTCGAAAGGTTTTTACCATATATGGGCATGGCGGCTATCTTGGTCATGTGACCTAGATTATTTTTATATACATTGATTCCTGTATTCTAAAGATGGTTCACATAAAATTTGGCTTTGATTGGCCATGTGGTTTGGGATAAGAATATGTTTGAATATTATGGTAATATGCATGCATAATGCCCCGGGGTGGGGGTAGATGAGCCCCTGGGATCATTTTTTTTTTTTTCAGATCATTAATAGTCATTGATATTCAGTCCTACTGCCCATTTCCTGCAATACTTTTACTTTAAATGACTTTCTAAAGGTTTTCCCCATTGCATTGGCGACCTATGTTGGCCTTGCCATAAAATAGGTCAATGTCATCACAGGGTCATGGTTTATATACGTTGTAGTACTTGAGTCATCAATGCTTCATGCCAAGTTTCGTTCAAAATCGGTCCACCAGTTCCAGAGGAGAAGATTTTGAAGAGTTTTTACCATATATGGGCATGGCGGCCATCTTGGTCATGTGACCTGGATTATTTATATATACATTGGTTACCCCATCCTATAGATGCTTCACAAAAAATAGCTTTGATTGGCCAAGTGGTTTCAGAGGAGATGTTTGAATATTATGGAGATATACATGTATATTGCCCCGAGGTGGGGGCATATGTGCCCCTGGGGTACATTTTTTTTTTCAGAATCATTAATATTCAGTCCTACTGCCCATTTTCTGCAAGACTTTCACTGTAAATGACATTTTAAAAGTTTCCCCCATTCAAATGCATTGGCGACCTATGTTGACCTCGCCGTAAAATAGGTCAAGGTCATCACATGGTCATGATCAATATACACATTGTAGTACTAGAGTCATTGATACTTCATGCCAAGTTTTGTTGAAATCGGTTCACCGGTTCTGGAGAAGAAGATTTTTAAAGGTTTTTACCATATATGGGCGTGGCGGCCATCTTGGTCATGTGACTTGAATTATTTATATACATGTATACATTGGTCCCCCCTTCCTATAGATGCTTTATATCAAATTTGCCTTCGATTGGCCACGCGGTTTCAGAGAAGAAGATCTTTGGAATTGTGGACGCCGGATCATGGCCATCCTATAAGCTCACCTTGTGAGCCTAGCGGCTCAGGTGAGCTAACACAATAAGAGTTTTAAAATCATGTTTCAAAATGATTCGAGTGGCTAGTTCATACTGGCCTGCTTCATGTTGCCCCTGGTAGTATAGGTCGTTACCTTCACCTTGAGCCGCGCCGTGAGAACACCGGTCTTCGGGATTTCCGACCAGGTCCGACACAAACCGGCCTGAATAGTCTCAGAAGAAAGAAATTTGAAATTTTGGGTAGAGGTAGAGGAAGAATTGTACAACCCGTATAGCAAAAACAAAGGCGCTGATCAGTTGTACAGCTACTGCACAGCTGATCTGCGTCTTGTTTTTGCATAGGTAAAATCCGGTTTTCTCATGACGCGGCTCATATAATGACGCCATTCAGATATCCATTCCATGAAAAAAAATCTTCAAATGGCAAAATGGGGTAGAAGCTGGCATCCATGCTAAATATGTTTCTAGACAGATTCTATAACAGATAGGGGTGGATGCCAAGTCTGTAAATGACCCTGGGTCTTGGAATTAGGTCAAAGGTCAACTGGATGCAAAATAGCAAGAAAATGTACAAAAACTCCATTAAATGTGATAACGTGCCTATATTTTCCTGTGAAGTTTCCTAAAACTACGTATACCCAGTATACATTTATTATACATGTAACGTTTACATTATAACTAGACAGAGCTTAAAGCATATGCCCTTGCAAGGTTTAAGGTCATGTAAGTGCATATTTCTAAAGAAAACGAATTTCTGATAATATAAAAGCTATCAGATGATGTCAAAACATGAACATATGCTCATAAATGATTAAGAAGTATTGCTGTGTGACATTTTATGTCATGCAAGGCCAAGATTTAAAGGTTATTAGGTGCAAATAGGAAGGGCAAAACTTGTTAATGGGCTTTTGTTCAGTGATCAGGGTATCAATTTCCTCTAATTTGGTTTTGTTTGGTTTGGTCTGTTGTTTAACCTCCATGTCAACGTTTTAGTCGAATTAGAGATATTTCTACAAAGGTTAATTAATCAGCCCCACTCCCATTAAAAGATACAAGTAGGCAACGATTAGGAAAAGGCGCAATCAGAAAAACATTCCCACTCCAAAAACCGAGGCGGGAAAAAACCAAACTAACAATAAGGTACTGAGACCTTGAATACATTTAGTAAGCCGAATGAGCAGCTATTTCCCAAAAGGCGGCCACTCAGTTACCTAAACTTAACTAAAATATGATAACATACATAAGGCGCCAACAGCACAAAAAAATTAAACACCAAGACATAAAACAATAAGAACCACAACAGAATTATCGCCTTGGAACGATCAGTAATATAAAATTACTGGCGGGCTTAAACCGGTTTTACAGGATCCTAACCTCACCCTCAGCTTCTGCAGTGGTTCATAACATTTAGTCAGTTGTTCGGTCCTCGTAGTGAATCTCTAACTAGTCAATGAATCATCATGGACAAACAAATAAATCATGATAAATTCCATGATGAATCAAAAAAGAGGACTCACAGAATGAGAAAGCTGCCCGACGATGGAGATCCCTGGGCGCCCAATTACTTACTAACTCCGGAGCAAAAGAAAACCACCAGTTGAACCCCGGTGGGCCAAGAAACAGACAAGAAGCTCCGGCCCCAACCAACTAAAACCATTTCAGTCTGGCAGAACTTGTGGTGAGGCCCCAAGTAGAATACTCTACTTCAGTATAGGGATTACACACAACCCAACAACATCAACAATGGAGAAGCTGTCCAAACTAACAGTGTTACTGCATTGATCGACAGTTCTGCAAAGGGTGGCCGTGCGGGAATATGGGTTCAAGCCTATTGGGGCTATGAGAAAATGAGAATTCCTTATGCATACAGGCAAAGCTTGTAACTACTGACTGATCATCTGATTATTGCTTAACCACTCAGAAGGTCTGAGCCTTTATTGGAAATGTTATTCAAGTCAAGTAAAACCATTCATACATATGCATGTAAGCCTTAATGATTATACTGTCAAGCACATTTTGGATGTCATGACGCCCTTATGCCCTTTTCTCACTGTCCCAGTTCAACCTGGAGAAGACAAGCTGGTAAACCATTGTTTCTACAAAAAAATGATCGTGTTCTCACAGTCACTGTGTTACCTAGGTGTAACCCCGTCTTGTTCCCTGTTCTATCACGATGTTGTCACAGTGCAGGCTGCGTTGCCCCGGTTTTACTATGGTTAAGCCCAGTGTTGCCCTGGTTGTCTGCCATGGCGTCCTGGTGACGCGGTTACATGTATGCCCCGGCGTTTGCCGGTATTGAAAATGATAACGGCTGAGGAGAACCGAGATCCGGGACGCCAACTGGCCAAACTGATACACCCTGTTTATTATGGTAAGGCATCAGTGGTATCACGGTTTGTCCCGGTATTGCCACGGTTTTCTAAAGTTTTTGATATCTCTCCCGGTTCTTCCTGGTTGTATTAAACATTTTATCATTTTATTTCAACCAGCAAGCAGCCCCCACCCCGCCACCGGTTTACCCAAGTTGCCATGGTAGCACTACTGTTCTATCCCGGTTTGTCATGGTTCATCCCGGTTTACCAAAGCGGAGTGCACCATGGAGCTCAACTGGGACAGAAAGAATACAGCTTTATGTAGGGTGTAAAAGACCAGCCCATCATGAAGAAATAGATTTTGTGAAGCTGAGAAAAAGCTCATAGAGCGCAAAGACAGAGTAAATGGATCATCACCAATATCTTTAGCATTGACTTGCTCTACTTGTAACTGAAATAGACCTAGTCAGCCATCAAAGAACTCACCGACACACATGAACAATCTAATAATCAAGAAAATTAATATAGATATTCTTACAAGTTGGACAAAAGTCACGTAAAAAGGCATATTCCGAACATGACCATAGCTGCTGACTATGGCACAAAGCCACAATTCAAACAGATCAGTCCTGAAAACTTCCCAAAACGGAAGATTGCAAGCCAAAAAACAGAAATATATATGTGAAGACACTATGATAACAACGTCTGTCCATATCTACATCCACTGGGTGCTGCTACAAGATGATAACGGTAGAAAGACATTTCCATACTAAAGGAAATATTTTAAATTTTAAAGTTACCAGACCTTGAAAACAATAATTTATGCTTGAAATACTGATGGATACCAAATTTCAGGGTACATCAAAGCATTGTTCTACAATACAGCCCTCAATTTTTGATTTTTTGTTTTTGTTTTAGCCTTCTCTTTTTATTTTAACCAATATGTGCAACAATTAAATGCTGGTTTTGTTTATTTTTGTTTCGTTTTCAATTGAAAGGGAAGAAGAACGATACAATCTTGAGTGCTACGGACTAGGCTATTGACATCTACTCTTGCGTAATACATGATTGTACATGTATTGTCAATTTTTGAATTCATAGGTATTACAACTATTCTTATTCAGTTTATGGCACACTATTTTTAGTTTTCTTGTACAGTTAGGAAGGATAATAGTCCGAACGCAATTTTGACGGTGACCACAACCCATTTCTAATCCATCTATTTTGTACACAGGTACCAGGCGATGGAAATCCTATTTTCATTCAACCTACCCATCTTTACAGTGTTGTACCCAGCATATCTCTAGATGTGGAATTAGCAATTTTCCAGCTTATATCAAATAAATAAGAATGCTGGAAATCGCCACAATTTTTTTATTTTCGGCTGACCGGTTTCATGTTTTTAAACAATTTTCAAAGCCTTAATTTACAATTTAACCTATCTAGTAACAAGTAACGTTACAACGTTACCTAGGTTATAAAATAACGCCGTAACGTAGATAACTCTGACGTTACAATATATAAAGTCCGGTATGCCCGGTATTTGTCTATTACTATTGCAAGATTTATTCTGGCGTCTCTAGATAATGCTTTTATAAAGAATTTAATTCTGGCTTGAACTTTTTAATGAACTGCTTTTCCTTTTCTTTCCTGTCAAGTATGCTGCTATTTTTCATCTTATAAAAAGGGAATATAAAATATTTGGGATCGAAATTTGAACAGGAAGCGATATGTCCACTAACCGGGATCATACGTAAATTTTCATGCCTGATGTGTTGGTTATGTAGTGTTACTCTGTTTCTCAAATTACTTGTTTCCCCGATATAATATTTTCTGCATCCCCGGCACTCTATTACATAAATGACATTCTTTACCGTGCATGTCATGTTAGATGTCAGATTGAAAATTTGATCCTTAAACTTATATGTAGATCCTACTTTTAAATGTTTGCAAAGGCCACATCTAGGCTCATTGCATTTGGTTACTTCAAAGTGCTCCGTAGAGTTATTTGAAAATTTTGCCTTCGTTAATATTTTTTTCAAATTCGGTGGTTGGCGCTTGCTTTTTAAAAAGTATTTTCTTGAGAATATCGCTTTCATTCTTTCGTCTCTCAGCAAGAGTGACTTATTGTTTTTAATGTCAGGAAAAACTTCTGGATTGTGTGGGTTAAATGTTGTTACATATGGTATTAAACTGTTATCATGTTTGGTTTCTTTAGTCTTCAATAAATCTTTTCTATTTAATGCTTTTACTTTCCTTATACTATCTTCAATGAGTGCCGGGGGATACTTTTGCTTTAATAGGTAGGTTTTTAGTGCTTCAAGTCTTGTTATTAATAATGTTTCATCAGACACTATCATTTTCAGCCTTCTAGCTAAATTGTAAGGTATGCTATTTCTAAAGTGTTTGGGGTGACATGAGGTGTAAAGCAGGTATTGTTTTGAGTCGGTTGGTTTATAGTAAATATCAGTAAGAAGTGTTCCATTCTGGTTGGTGACTTGTGTGTCCAGAAATGAAAGGCGGGTTCTACTTTTATCAATTGTGAATTTTATGCTTGGGTGGAGTGTGTTTAATAAAGAGTGAAACCTTTTCAACTCTTCTTCTGATTTTGTGAAAATTATGAAGCAGTCATCAAGAAACCTTTTGAAATTATCTTCTAGGTATATTCTAAAATCTTGGTCAAATTCTTGCTCTGCTTGATTATATAGTTTTTCTTCTAGGGTAGCGTAAATTGGAGCGACCTTTGTACCCATGGCTGTACCTTTCGTCTGTAGATAGTGAGCGTCATTGAAACAAAAGCTGTTGTTTTCTAATATTAGTTTTATTCCGTCTATAACAAAGTTTTTGCTGATTCTATTTGGTAGTTCTTTTGGATACTTATTTAACCAAAATGAAATGGCTTCTACCCCAAGGTCATGTGGGATATTTGAATATAAGTTTACAACGTCAAAGGAAACAAGCATGCTTTGCGGGTCCACTTGTTCTGGTAATTTATTTAAAAAATCTTGTGTATCTTTGATATAGCTTTTAACGTATTTTGATAATGATTGGAGCAATATGTCTAGTAAGTTACTTAGTCTGTGTGTTTTGCATGTGGGACCTGCAACTATTGGTTGGAAAGTCAAGTTGTCAGGTGGATTTATCTCTATATATTTTGAGGTAGAAGATGTACAGGCGTCATTTACTTCCTTGCTTTTATGTATTTTGGGTAAGCCATAAAAATTACTTGTTTTGCATTCAAAGTTTGTCAAATAGTCAAATTCTTTCTTTGTAAGCTCTGTTTCATGTTGTTTCATAAGTGTTCTATATTTTTTCATGATTTCTTTGTGTGGATTTTCTTCGAGTTGCTTGTAGCATTCATTATTTTGAAGCATTTTGTCTATGTGTTCTTGATTAAATTGTTTGTCCATAATGACGGTTGCGCCTCCTTTATCTGCCTGCTTAATTATAATACTTTCATCACTTGCTAGTTCTGAAATAGATGTTTGTTCTGACCATGTTACGTTTCGCCTTATTTTTGACTTTTCAGTTGGTACTAAAGGAATAGAATTTGTATGTTTTACAAAGGCGTCTAACATTCGCTACCCTGAGGAGGTACAAAATCGCTTTTGTTTCTGACTAGTGACTTGTCCTCATCCTCAACACCATCAAAATACTCCACTAAACGTACTTTTCTAGTAAATTCTAAAATATCTTTGTTTAATTCTTGAGTGTTCGAATGTTTTGGTGTTGGGGTAAATTTGAGCCCTTTTTCTAAAAGTTTTATTTCTGTTTTGTTTAATGTGCGGGATGATAAATTCACTATTTGGACATCGGCATGCTCTACTGCTGGTTTTGCTATTTGTTTCTGTATGGGGTTCGGCCTTGGTACAAAAATTCTGAGTGTCAGGGTTTTGATTAAAGCCCCCATTTTGGGTCCCTCTGTTTTGGGGGTTTGGTAGTGGATATTGAGGGTACCTGTAGTTTGTGGGATTTCTACTGTACTGTTGTGTCTGTGTGTTTTGATTTTGTATTTCATTGAGTCTTGGGATCGGTGGATTGTTTAAAAGTGGTGGTCGTGGGTCGTTGTTATAAGGCAGTGTTGGATTCTTTTGGTTTATGTTTATTTTGGTGTTATTATATTATATATAGCTGTTATATATATTAATATAGCTGTTATATATATTAATATATATATATATTTGGTGCCAAACATAAAATGTCCCATCTGGTGGGAAGGAGCGCATCTATGCCAAAAGTAGATTTGAAGAATCTTAAATAGAGATTCGTGGATGAATCTAAAATTGAAGCGGAATGTATTATGTAGTAATGTTCCATATAATCACACTTGTACTGCCTTGTGGTGTTGTAGAATGTTGACTTAGCACGCAAGAGGACATGGTTCAATCATCAGTCTGGGCAGGTTTTTATTAACCAGTAACATTTAACAGCTTTTTTTCTTGTTTCATATTGGTGAAATATCGAAGCTTTATATATTCTCTACATTAAATGTCATCCTTTAACAATTCATCACGCACATGTGTATGTAAGAATTCCTATCAAAAGCCCATTTAGTTGTCCATCCTGAATTTTGGCGGTAATTTTGAATTTTGTTGGCCATCTTGAATTGTAATGGAATCTTAAATCAGGATACTCATGTAGTTATGTAGTTATGTCTGTGAATATATATTCTGTAGATGAAATTACACGGTCATCTACGTGTCATGCGTAACTATATTAAAGAAATCCACTTTTTTTGCAAATGTGTAAATACGTAAAATGGTATATGCAATTTGCAAATACATGTTTTGAAACTTAACTATCCCTTCAGTTTTGCCTCTAATGTGTTTGTTTCAATAAATGGAAAACAATTCAACCATGAAATGCTTTAAGACCAAGAGTTTTGAACATCTAATAAAACATTGGCATATTTCTCTGAAAAATTCCTTTATTTGCACTTACTGACCTTTTGACCCCCTGTACTTGGGTCAGACAAACATGCTTGATTATCTGACATATATAAACCCTTAATGTACCATTTAACTATTAATATACCAAATTCTTGCATTAAAACCATTTTCTTTGGCTTTGTTCTTACTTGTCGGCTGAGTCACGATCAGGGTTGCTTTTTCTAGTTAGGTCATGTTATGCGCGTATTATTCAATAGGATATTGTGCAAGAATAAATATTTTTATTTTACCATAACACTGAGGCGATAAGCTTTCTGGCGATATATAACAATAGGATTTTTATACAACATTTTGCTTTTGCAAGGCAATATATATCCAAAAATCATCAAAGGGTCACTGACGAGGCTTGAATAGCCGAAACCGCGGTATGGCCCATCACCTTTCTCGAAAATATGCTCACTGCTCTTAAAGGATCTCAGTTTTAGTTTTAGTTTTATTTTTATTTCCTCCATAATTTCATATGCAACAACACATGTTACATTGTATTAAATTAACTGCAGCAATCTAGACTGCATATGATCTCATTTAAACAGTTCAAAACACTGTTTTGAAGCTCCTGTACTGACCTATTCCCATTACCTACTTTGGTGAAATTCGAAAACACACAAGAACCAAAAGAATTATCACTGGAATATAAACCTGATAGGTCTGAAGTTATTATAAAGCAAGAAAAATGAAAATACAATGATGTTGATTTTTTGCCTCAAGTGCAACACAAATAGCAACCCTGATCGTGAGTCAGCCGTTGTATTTATATCTGGGGTAAGTTATCTTATTTTTTGCACTCATTGAACTTTGACCTAATTTCTGGCCTTAATAAGCAAATCTAGACATGGCATCCACCCCTATGGCTTCAGGCATGCATCAATGAATATGTTTATATCATCAAATTGCTTCTACTCAATTTTGCCATTTTAAGTAAAAATAAGCCTCAAATGTCTGGTTGGATGGCTGCCAATATATTTATCGATTTATTTTAATATTTCTGAACATTGTTGCATTTTAATATACGTTTTATATCATTTAGATTTTTTTTTAATTTTTTGCAAGATAGTGTCGAGCATATTTGGATATGTACTCAGGGGAAACGTTTAGTCACGACAGTAAACTTGACAAGCTGTAAAATATTTTATCATGTTGCTCTTGTTTTAATATTAACGCATGGGCTACTTTTAAAACGACATTGCTAGCAAAATTTGATGCAATCATAATGAAAACATGTCCTAGAAATGTGTATCCCCTCAAATCCCACTTTTATATAGCAAAACTGGGATATGCAGGGGTATACCTTTTTTTCTTATTTTTGATCCAAAACATAGATTGTAGGTACTCATTAGAACCGCCTCAGCGAAGCGGTTCTAATGCGTACGCACAATCGATATTTTGAGCAAAAATGAGAAAAATATTTTTTTTTTTTCTAACAAATGTTTTTATTTTTTACAATTTTAAAAATCTCTGTATATTGCATGGACATGTTTTCGTGATGTAATTGGTTGCCATTTTAACGTAGGTTTCCATCATCGTTTTCAAAGTGTCCCAGCAATGACATCTCCAGTGCTTTGATTTATGGCGATGGCGAGCAAATGTTATTGCTAACGACAAAATTTCTGAAAAAGTCTGAATGAATTTAGGTATAAAAGCTCAATATTGCTATTTGCTTTAATTCCCCATTGCTGTAAAAGAGATAAACACTGTTTTTGTCATGCTTTCATGTCATCATATACGTTTTATATCATTTAGATTTTTTTTTAATTTTTTGCAAGATAGTGTCGAGCATATTTGGATATGTACTCAGGGGAAACGTTTAGTCACGACAGTAAACTTGACAAGCTGTAAAATATTTTATCATGTTGCTCTTGTTTTAATATTAACGCATGGGCTACTTTTAAAACGACATTGCTAGCAAAATTTGATGCAATCATAATGAAAACATGTCCTAGAAATGTGTATCCCCTCAAATCCCACTTTTATATAGCAAAACTGGGATATGCAGGGGTATACCTTTTTTCTTATTTTTGATCCAAAACATAGATTGTAGGTACTCATTAGAACCGCCTCAGCGAAGCGGTTCTAATGCGTACGCACAATCGATATTTTGAGCAAAAATGAGAAAAATATTATTTTTTTTTCTAACAAATGTTTTTATTTTTTACAACTTTAAAAATCTCTGTATATTGCATGGACATGTTTTCGTGATGTAATTGGTTGCCATTTTAACGTAGGTTTCCATCATCGTTTTCAAAGTGTCCCAGCAATGACATCTCCAGTGCTTTGATTTATGGCGATGGCGAGCAAATGTTATTGCTAACGACAAAATTTCTGAAAAAGTCTGAATGAATTTAGGTATAAAAGCTCAATATTGCTATTTGCTTTAATTCCCCATTGCTGTAAAAGAGATAAACACTGTTTTTGTCATGCTTTCATGTCATCACATACTTTTTAGGTGGCCCTCGTGGTCGAGTGGTTGAGCGCGCTGATATTTCATTACCGCGATTAATTATTCTTTCATCTCACCTCTGTGTCTGGTATGGGTTCAAGCCCCACACAGGACATATGTGAGACAAGCCAAGTTCTGTTTGCGGATGAACAAGTTGATTTTTCTGGGTTCACCTGTTTTTCGCCACACCTACTGATTTGTCCGTTTCATATGAGCTGAAATTATCTTGCACGGGTCGTGAAACTGAATAAAAACTGTTGTGACATGGACTTGTTACATGTAGATATCACTCACAGCTTCATGACTATGGTAATGTTAGGTATCTTCACAACTTCATTGCTGATAATAACTTTTTAGAAAATTTTAAGTTTTACGTTTTATTATAAACTAGATATTACATGTATTTCAAATTTGTCTTGGAGCATTTCTTTCTTTACTATCTGTTTAATTTTGTATGTTTATAGTTTGGAAATATTGCATGGTAACACAAAATACACTTGTCAATGCTTCTTACCTCCTATGAAAATTTCATCCATTTTCTTGAAACCTTACAATAAAATCATAATTTCATTCGCATCTCGCAATAGAAAGACTTTTCATTGACCAACGACAGTGAACCCCTTTAAAATATAGTTCTCTTGAAATCCAGGATAGCTCACCAAATATCGGTACCTCCATTTTTGAAAATTAATTTATCTAAATTATTTGCGAAATATAGCTTTTTGGACCCCCATTAGCGCCCTAATTCATTTCCGTGGATAAAACCTTATTGAATATGTTTTATATCTTTTCATTATGAAAACATGCCCATGCAATATACAGAGATTTTTAAAGTTGGAAAATATGGACATTTTCAGTAGAAAATGTTTGCTATTTTACTTATTGTTGCTCAAAACATAGATTGTGGGTATACGTTATAACCACCTCGCCGAGGCGGTTCTAACGAGTACCCACAATCTATGTTTTGGAGCAAGAATAAGAAAAAAATAGGTATACCCCTGCATTCCCCAGTCTTGCTATATAAAAGTGGGGTTTGAAGGGGTACACATTTCAAGGACATGTTTTCCTGATGGTATTGCTTTCGCGAAAGGCGAATATGTGAAAAAGTTACTGAACGTTCCAAGGCGGTTCTGTTAATATACTCAAGGACTTTGAAAACGCCTCACTTGTTTTATTGCTCCTTACTCTCAGAATACATGATGTATCGGCAAAAATATTTTTGAACTAAAAAGTACATCCAGTCTGCTTAACTTCGATACCAAAAGCGAGGCGTCAACGCCAGTTATTAACGTCATACACGATGAATTCAAGCGTTACCCAGAATTCAACAAAACCAAAGTATGGGGACGGCAAATATTTATAAGATACAACATGATTTCTGGAAAGAAACACCAAAAGCCAAGCAAATGCTGTTGGTTTGCTTTCATTTGCACTATAACAGCGGCAGTTACGTCACTTTTACGTTTTTTAAAAAGACTATTTTTTGCGAGTAAAATTAAACGAATTCAAAAGATTTTGTGCACAATGAATAGGCTTACGTAAAATTTACAATTACTTTCGACGCTGTAATCGAATGGCTAGAGGTATTTTGAACACGTACGCTTGACGTCATCAAATAACGATAGCGCCTCAAACGACATTTGAAAGAAAATCCCCCATTTTGATTTTGCTTTTTCTTGTGCTTAAGGTCGTTAGCTATCACTAGAGACGGTTTGTTTTTACAAAATCCGTTTATTGTAGCCGTTTTAAAACGGCAACATTTTGTAATACATGTGTTAGCCATTTGAGATCTTGGTTTATTTTTTAGTCCGTTTTTAAAAATCACTAATACATTTTCGCTGTACTGATAGAGATGATAATTTTGGTAATTTCGCTGTCCTAGTAAAAATTGTTTTATTTATGATAATGATAATCGCTGTATTTCTGGTGTATGTGGTTGGGATTTTAACTTAATTACATCAAAAGTTCTTGTTTCATGTGTTCGCCAGTTGAAAAGGTACAAGTAGGCAAAGACCAGGAAAAGGCGCAATCAGAAAAAGATTCCCACTCCAAAAACCGAGATGGGAAACAACTAAATTAACAATCAGGTACTTATACCATGAAAACATATCGTTAGCCGAATGAGCAGCTTTTTTCCCAATAAGTGGCCACTCAGTTACCTAAACTTGACGAAAAATATGAAAACATGCATAAGGAGCCAACAGCACAAAAAATTTAAACACCAAGACATTAAACAAAAAGAACCGTTGCACTACAGAAGTATCGCATTGGAACGATCAGTAATATCAAATTACTGGCTGGCTTAAATCGATTTTACATGGCCATAACCTCAACCTCAGAACACTATTTTTGTTGTTATTTAAGTAGTAATTACCCGCTGAGCGACAGGTGGGTATGATATTTTCCTGACCTGTCCAGCCAAAAGCATGCACCGAGAGCCCGAAGGGCTCGAGGTGCATGCTTTTGGGTGGACAGGTCAGGAAAATATCATGCCCACCTGTCGCGAAGCGGGTAATTAACTTACCTTATGACCCCACTGAGTGAAATTTTAGTTTCCGCCCGACCTACACAACGACAAATCAAACATTGGTTACTTTAGATCTGCTCGGAGCTTTTACGAAATATTACATAAACGAATGACCGAAAAATTGTGTCCATTGAAATTTCTTTTCTCGCGACGTAACTGTTAACCGAACACAGCACGTGCAAAACGAGGAATCTTGTCAACGATCTGTCTTCGCTATTGTCAAAAATAGATCAGAATGGAGTATCTTCCCTTGTACGTTTTAAACGTTTTGAAACATATTTTTATTTTGTAATATTCAGCATTTCTTTCTCAAATTTTCTAATCAACAATACGAATTATCTGTTATCAAAACAGTTAACAGACTGGGCGAGCAAATAAAAAATATCTCTTCTTTTATATGTAAACCGTAGCACCATTTCGTTTTGAGTTTCAAATAAGTATATATAGCGTGTGTAGGATTATAATGCAGGGTTTGAAACCTACGGACCTAACTTTCTAAAATCCCCATAGTAAGTTAGGGGACCAGTGTACAAATGCCCAGCTGTATTTAAGGGATACAGCTGGTCGTTTATGATATACGCAATTCAAAAATGTGTGAAATTGGTTTCTCATTCATTGGTCTTGCACTTTTACAACAATAACACACTAACAATAATACGAGAATCAGAAACCAACTTCTAACTCGAGGAGACACCCATCTCAGTGCAACTGCCCAGTGCACTGCAATCGATATTCATGCGCACTGGGCAAATCCTTAATTCAGTACTACTCAAACAAGGATTTAAAAGCAGCTACATTTGGATGAAAGTGGCATGACCACGCTTTAGTGGAGCTTTTATCAGCTTTTCACCACTTGTCTGGGGGGTAAGGAAAGTCACTTTCTTTACCTCCAGACAGGTGTAAAAGTACTTTCCTTACCTCCAGACAGGTGTGAACAGTATTTTCTATACTGCCCTAGACACTGCACGTGCAGTAAGGTAAGAAAAATAACTCCCCATGATTAACATTGCAGTCATAAGGTAATTTTCTTTCTTTATGAATTCGAGGATGTCCCCAGGAAAAATAGTTTTCGGCGTTGTCCCCAGAAAAACGATAAGTTGTGTCCCAGGAAAATCGGTTTATCTTCATCATACTTGTCCCCAATAAAATGATAATCGATGTTCCAGAAAAAAGTGGTGTATATACATTATACTACTGTTAATTGTGCCTGCCCCTCTGTTAAAACTGAGCCGGATGACTACCTTGTTGGGAAAGAGCTTGTCATTCTGCTCTTCGAGTGTGTTGTCGGAAAAATGTTTTGTTGTGTTTTATGTGTTTTCTTTCCCATCTGGTGTCTATGTTGGGACTTTTAATTTAATTGCATCGATTCCTGATCCCTCTATTCTTACCCCACCAGGTAATTCAAATTCATGCGATTTTAAAGGTTTGCACAAATGAAATATTGTGCAATTTACAGAATTGGTCTGATATATTTGCTAAGCATTTTCTGAAAACCTGATGTATTCATTGTTAAACAAGGAATTACTATAGGCCTTATATAGTCTTTCAAGGAAATCGAGAAAAGATAGTGGCTGATATGAACATTTGATCAGTAGATACCTGTATTGTGACACGCTTGTTAAAAAGGTACAGGTAGGCAACGATCAGGAAAAGGCGCAATCAGAAAGAGATTCCCACTCCATAAACAGTGGTGGGACAAACTAAATTAACAATCAGGTACTCATACCATGAAAACACATCGTAAGCCAAATGAGCAGCTTTATTCCTAAAAGTTGGCCACTCAGTTACCTAAACTTAACTAAAAATATGAAAACATATATAAGGTGCAAACAGCACACAAATTTTAACTCCAAGACATAAAACAATAAGAACCACCACAGAAGTATCGCCTTGGAACGATCAGAAATATAAAATTACTGGCGGGCGTAGATCAATTTTAACACATAACCTCACCCTCAGCTTCTGCAGTGGTTCACAACATTAAGTTAGTTTTTAATCCTCGTGGTGAATCTCTAACTAGTCAATGAATCATCAAAGACAAACAAATAAATCATGACAACCACCATGATGAATCAAAACGAGGACTCACAGATTCAGTAAGCTGCCCGACGATGGAGATCCCTGGGCGCCAAATAACTTACTAACTCCGGAACAAAAGAAACACACCAGTTGAACCCCGTTGGGCAAGCAACAGACAAGAAGCTCCGGCCCTTACCAACTAAAATGAATAATTTTTGGTTGGGCCATCATAGAGTCTGACGCACGACGAACCGTTATGCAATTAAAGAAGTCAGCGTAGTTATCAACCATGATTGGGTTAAAAACAAAGCATGCAGACTGTCGAATAACATTTAAGTTATATCCTTTACGTCTGTAACGTGTAATAATTGTTCTGAACTGAAATAAAAAATCATTCCTTCTTATAAGTTTCTTATTTGTAAAACAAATCACCATAAAATTCTGGTTCCGAAAGACCCTCTTGTAAAAGGGTCTTTAGCCCAACATTAAATTTGGAAATCAATTCATAGTGTCTGCGATAAAATTTAGAAAATGTTTTTCAAAGTTTATGATACCGATAGCCCTACTGGAGAAGTTTGGCTGTTAAACATTTATTGCGCGCGTTGAAGTCCGATTGCAGACTCTAGCAAACCTAATAAGTTGCGAAATGTATATAATAAGAAGCACGGTGAGGAACGTCGGAAAGTTTACTATATCAAAATCAAAGTCATCGCGTTTATCATAAATTTTAGAAGAAACAAATCCATTTGCAATAGAAAGATGTAAATCTTCAAAAAGGGGGCTTCGGTATCTATGGTGTTTGCTTTACTCAACTGTTATTCAGGGATAAATTTGTTTGACAATGCCTTCAAAATAAGGATTGTCAATGTTCAAAAGGTCATCGAGGTACCTAGAAGTCGAATTTAAAGCTTTGATAACATTTTACTTTGCGTTTTTTGTCGAAGACATCTCAGATCATTTTTGACCTGCATCAGGGTTTTTTCCATATGGAAGATGAAAAAGGCAACAAACTGCATCTTTTTAAAAGTACTTTAAGATGGTGTTTTTACTATTCAAATCATCATTGATCCTTATTGTTATTCATTTTAACCACTTTTTGTTTGACGAAAGCTTTTGCAAAGAAAAATGAAAATAAACAATCAGTGGATTTTGAAATTTTATGATCCATGCAGGCCATCGTATATAAGATGCGTTTGGATTTTCTCCATTGAATATCAAAGGCCCTGCTTCACAGAACGAGTTGTTTCCGCCAGTAAGGGCTCACCGCACGATATTTTTACTACATTTTTTTTTTTTTTTTTTTTTTTTTTTGCATCAGATTTGCATCCAGGAATTTTGGGGTAGGTATATATGCATTAAAACTGTCAGCGTTAAAACGAATAGGTACAGTTTTTTTCACTGAGCGTTTAGCTGTCAGGCTAAGGTAGTGATGTCATTTCAACAACAGAGCAAACTAGTCTTGTGTCCGTCAAAGATGGATTTCAGTCCCAAAACTATATATCTTGTGCTTAGGTATCACTACTACATCATTGAGCTTCTATGCACTGTCAACAATTTATATTTCAGAATAAAGCATAAATAAAACGTACATCATGCATCCTGTACCTTATTGCAGAACAGATATTAATCTTCGACAATTATCTTTTTTAAAGATGTTTCTTGTTATATCTTATTTCATTTTAATGATACCAACATTTGCTGTCGTGTACAAGTTGTAAATAAAGTGAACCAATTCAGATATTAGACATTTTTCACTTTTGAACGTAAATGTTGCTGGCGCGTGCGTTTGCGATTTTCGGTGTGATGGGGGACGACTCGTGAGGGCATATTTGAGACGATGACGAGGGGCGATTTGAAGAATTACTTGGTCAAAACTACCAATAGCCTTACGGAGACCAATTAAACAAGACAGGTAAAAAAGAAATAGGCCACGACGTCTTACTCTGTAGCTCAGTAGGTAGCATGTATGGAATAAAACCAAAAGGTCCTGGGTTCGAGTCCGTTTCGGACAAAAATTCTTTTTCTATTCTTAATTGCTTCCTTTTTTCGCCCCTGTGACAAAAAGCTTAGAAAATGAAAAAGAAAAGAAAAGAAAAAAAATGCAAGAATCACAAGATGCACTGCTGCATTTAATACTAAAATCGTAAATTTGTGGATTAAAGTGTGTAGTGAGAAGGCAGTCCGCACGTATAGGTTTTTCACTATGTCTTGTTGTTTTTCTACCGATTTAAGCCCGTCGTAATTATCGGCAGAAGAGCGGACCCGCGACCGATCCTCATGTCAACATTTATTTTCTGAAGGCTGGTACAGATAATGCGGCTAGGATAAGTTGACCGCCTCTAATGACTTAGCGGCCCCCGTGGCCGAGCGGTTAAGAGCGCTGTGTCTTAATCACTCGTTCATCTCACCGCTGTGTCTTGTGTGTGTTCGAGCCCCACACTGGCCACATATGATACAAGCCAAGTTCACCTTGCGGGAGTGCCAGGTGGATTTTCTTAGGGTACTCACGTTTTCACCCAACCTACTGATTGGTGAGCTGAAATAATCTTGAAAGGGACGTAAAACTGAACTAAAATGCGCAAGACAATAAATCAAATAGTATAGTGTACATGTTCAGATACATGACTTGTATATCTGTGTTTATTAGATGTAAAACTACAGTTTCACGTGCTGTCTCGTGAGCGAACATAATTCATTTTGTTTATATTTCAAACAGATTATCAGCTTGTCGAAGTTTCGTTCATTCAATAGTCATCTGCATGCCATACGAAGTGCGATGGAGGCAACATCCTACATGTAGCTACATAACGCCAAGCCACACAACTTATTTTGTTTAGTGTAGACCTTCAACAGTAATTCAGCCATATCCAGTGTGCTGGTTACAATGTAGTAAATTAATTTGGCATAAGTTTTCTTTTTGATCCATATTTATTCTGTGTGATATTGTATGCGTGTTGTTTACCTGGTTGAATTCAAATAATATGATTAAAATCAAACTAACACAATATTATTTTTATAGGTTGCTAAAGTGTTTCCATAAAGGACCCCATGTCGTAGCGGTTCAGTCAGTCGCCTCGTAAAACGGGCCGCGCGTTCAATTCAACGCGTAACTCCGTCTTTCGGGCGAGACCAAGGTCCAGTATGTAAATAGTTGTTATTTGTACGCGAGACCCCGAATATGTATACATTAAGCATGCATGCATGATGGAATATAAATGCATTTTTTTTCTTATCGGCGTGAGTAACATCGGAGAAGTTTTGCTATCTGTTACAATCTAATCAGGGCCCAGAATTACACTACGTCCACCTTAGTGAGGATGTGAAATTTAATTGCATCGATTGCAGGTCCTTCTATTGTTATCCGAAGTGTTCATTGTCTTGGTGATGGTTGTTGCCAAAGCGATATTGCTTTTTTTTCAATTTCTCCATTTTATCACATGTTGTGTGATGTTGTATCAGTCTTTGCTGTAAGGACTTTTGTTGTATCGCAGGCATTTACGATGGTGCTGACATTGATAGACAATTCCTGAATATACATATTCATGTACAGTATCACGCAGACATTTTACGTGCTCAATTTACCGGCTTTTTACAAACGAAACGACATCCGTGAACCTAATATTGTGCTGTGTTTGGCTGTTGAATTTTTGTCCCACGGCCCCTCGAAAAAAAAAAAAAAAAAAAAAAAAAAAAAAAAAAAGGATTTTATCAAGCAGGATCAGTTATCAAACCACATTGCTGCTTGACAAGCCGAAATCAGTTAGTGTTAACGGCATGTGTTCGTCCTTTTAAACCAGGGCATGCGGGGTTGATCCCGGGATTCTTAAGTCTGTCGGATGATACTATAAACTGATGTCTCGTTTCCATATGACCTTTGCTGTTGGATTAACGTTAAACCTCAAATCAACAAACCAATATAATTTATTGTTTACGTAAATTCTGATTGAGTAAGAAGCTTATGTGCATTTATGCTCGCCCGGTTCCGGACGCAAAAAATGCCCATATGAGTAAGGTTAAGAATGATCAAGGTGTTGTACATGTAGCTCTGTCGTCAGCATGTGTAATACATGTGCACTAAAATGGTGCCGTGTATCTTGACGCTAGCATAACAAAACCTTAACAAGCAATATACAGTGTTTTTAAAGTTGTAAAAAATGAAAATTTTCAGTTCAACATTTTTATCTTTTTGTTTTGCTCAAAACATAGATTGTTGGTATACGCTAAAACTGACTCGCAGAGGCGGTTCTAACGAGTACTCACAATCTGTGTTTTTAGATGCATGGGCATCCATACATGCTATCATGATTTAGGCCGTGTATGAACTTTGTAAATGCTTAATGCCAAGTTTCAAAATCATAGGCCTACTGGTTATGAAGAACATTTTAAAGGTTTTTGCAGTTTATAGCCATGGTGGCCATTTATACAATCTTTCGTTCCCTTTCCATGAAGTGTGGCTTTGATAGGCCATGCGGTTGCAGAGATGTTTGAATATTTTGGTCATATGCATGTATATAGCCCCCGGGCAGGAGCAGACAAACCCCTGGGGACTAAATATTTTCATGAACATAAATCTTCAGTACCTTTGCATGCTCATCGCGAGTTTCCACCCATTTAATTACATTTAACTTATTTTCCCCCATTTAAATGCATGGGCGACCTAAGTTGACCTTGCCATAAAATAGGTCAAGGTCATCCCAGCATTATGATGTATACCAACTTTGAAGAACTCTATTGCATGATGCTTCAAACTTAGTTTCAAAATCATAGGACTTCTGGTTCTGGGAAGAAATTATTTATTAATAAAAGGTTTTTGCTATTTATAGCTATGGCGGCCATCTTAGTCATGTGACCTGGGTCATTTATGCAAACTTTCGTCCCCTCTTCCTAAGAATGCTCAGCAAGCAGTTTAACTTTGCATTTGGTTTGCCATTTGGTTTCAGAGGAGAATATCATGGAAATTGTTGACGGACGACGTCGGACGGACGACGGGGCATGATCATCTTAATCTCGCTTTTTGAACCGAAGGGCTCACGTGAGCTTAAAATAGGTATACCCATGCAAGTTTTGCTGTATAAAAGTGTGGTTCATGGGGTATTCACGGACATGTTATCCTGATATGGATAACCGACCATGCTCGAGATGACTTGAAATATGTCAAAACGTTGTAAGGCGTAGAATAAAAAACTGCACATAAAATTAAAGATCAACTAATGTTTCAAATTGTAAATCATGCCATGTATACATGTATAAAGTTTTATGTGCGTTCACGAAAAACACGTGAAAATGTAGCTTAGCAGAACCAATGTACGTATATACATAAGCCTGTATGTAAAATGTCACATGGCGATAACAAATAGTTGATATTGGTTTTTCCCACCAACAGTTATGGTCATATGAAGACGGGACCTCGGTTTATCGAACGAGCGACGCCTAGTTATACACACGAGTGTCTAAAATATGGAAGCTGTTAAAATGGAGGCATTTTATTCGCGCCAAGCATTTGTAAAACCGACTCGTATTGAACGAGTAACGCATCTTTAATGGCAAACATGATAAATGATATATATATATGATGCGATTTTAGAAAATATTTCGTGTCAAAGGTCACTTCTGGTTCCTTGTTCCATCAGAATTAGACAGTTTAACGGAAAGACAACGATTTTTATTTTTAGGCATTTCGGTCTCGCGCTCAACCTGCGAAACGAGTCAAATGTTCTTATTAAACTCATTTTGTACATGTCTTATATCAACTACGTATTTATTCTCGCCATGTGATTTCGAGAGGCGACTGACTGAGCCACTGCGAGACAAAGTTCTCTACGGAACGTGTTTGCGTGAGTGTGTGTTTGTGAGTTAGAGTGTGTATGCGCGCTTAAAAACAGAATATTGTTGTCCTGTTTTAGGGTTCAGCCAGGTTCGCAGCACGTTTGGTCAGCTGGCTAACCTGCACTCCGATGCACTTCGTGACCTCGCTCCTTTTCTGTGTATGGGGAGGTCTAACAGAATACCGATGGAAATATTCCGTCTAGCAGCACGTAATGAAAACCAGAGGACCAATGGTCCTGTAAACGCTCACCGGAGACCTAGTTGTCACTTTTTCCCCATGTAAAAGCCTAAGTTTCCAAAATTGACCTTGCCGCTAAATAGGTCAAGGTCATCCCAGGGTCATCATTTTATCAAACTATGATGGGCTGAAGTCATCGATGCTACATATCAAGTTTCGTGAAAATCAGCCTGCCGGTTCTGGAGAAGAAGATTTTTGAGTGGTTTTTACCATATATGGAATTTTCGTTCCCCCTACCCATGGATGCTCCACATGAAAATTTCTCTGTGATTGGCCCAGCGGTTTCAGAGATGAAGATGCTATAAACAACAGACTGGCCAAGGTCAAGAGATGACCTTGACCTAAATTAATCACATTCCTTCATCTACACCATTAGTTATCTGCATCTACCACTTTTCAGGTCTCAGGCTGCAATCATTTTAAAATTATCCATACTTTTCATTTTTCCCCATGTAAAAGCCTCTGTTTCCAAAATTGACCTTGCCGTAAAATGGGTCAAGGTCATGCGCGGATCCAGAGGGGGAACCAGGGGTCCGTACCCCCCCCCCCCCTGGAATCTGAAAATTTTACCTAAAAAGGTAATTTTGGTATTTTTTGAGGTTTGGACCCCCCTCGTCTGCGACAATATTTTACCATTTTGGTTGGACCCCCTCTCGTAAAAAATGTCTGGATCCGCGCATAAAGGTCATCCAAGGGTCATCATTTTATCAAATTATGATGGGCTGGAGTCATCGATGCTACATACCGATTTTCGTGAAAATCGGCCTGACGGCTCTGGTGAAGAAGATTTTTGAGTGGTTTTAGCCATATATGGGCGTGGCGGCCATCTTGGTCATGTTACCCAGATTTCAGAAACAAACATTCGTTCCCCCTACCCATAGATGCTCCACATAAAATTTCACTTTGATTGGCCAAGCGGTTTCAGAGATGAAGATTTTTTTATATTCAGTTTAACGTCTTTAACGTCCCTTTCAAGATTATTTTAGCTCATATGAAACGGGCCAATCTGTAGGTGGGGCGAAAACGGGAGAACCCCGAGAAAAACCACCTGGCACACCCGCAAGCAGAACTTGGCTTGTCTCACATGTGGCCAGTGCAGGGCGCGATCCTACACCAGACACATCGGTAAGATGATCGAGAGATTAAGAAACAGCGCTCTCAACCGCTCGACCACGGGGGCCGCCATGAAGATGTTTGAAAAGTATGTATGAACAACAGACTGGCCAAGGTCAAGAGATGACCTTGACCTAAATTAATTACATACTTACATCTACTCCATTAGTTGTCTGCATCTGCCTTTTTTCAGGTCTCAGGCTCCAATCTTTTCGAAAAAATCCATAGTTTTCACTTTTTCCCATGTAACAGCCTGTTTCCAAAATTGACTTTGCCGTAAAACAGGTCAAGGTCATCCCAGGTTCATCATTTTATCAAACTATGATGGAGTCACTGATGCTTACATACCAAGTTTAGTTGTAATCGGCCTGCCGGTTCTGGAGAAGAAAAGTTTTGAGTGTTTTTTTACCATATATGGGCATGGCGGCCATCTTTGTCATGTGACTCGGATTTCATGATCAAAACTGCGTTCCCCCTACCCATGGATGCTCCACATAAAATTTCAACTTGATTGGCCAAGCGGTTTCAGAGATGAAGATGTTTGAAAAGTGTGTATGGAAAACAGACTGGCCAAGGTCAAGAGATGACATTGACCTAATTTAATCACATGACTTCAACTACTCCATTAGTTGTCTGCATCTACATCTTTTCAGGTCTCTGGCTGCAATCGTTTTAAAAAAATCCATAGTTTTCACTTTTTCCCATGTTAAAGCCTATGTTTCAAAAATTGACCTTGCCGTAAAAAATGTCAAGGTCATCCCAGGGTCATCATTTTGTCAAACTTTTATGGACTGGAGTCATTGATGGTAAATACCAAGTTTCGTGGAAATCGGCCCGCCGCTTCTGGAGAAGAAGACTTTTGAGTGGTTTTTACCATATATGGGCGTGTCGACCATCTTGGTCATGTGACACGAATTTTGCGATCAAACTTAAAATGCCGCTACACAAGGAGGTTCCACATAAAATTTAAACTTGATTGGCCTAGTGGTTTCATAGAAGAAGATCTTTGAAATTGTGGACGACGACGAAGACGGACGACGGACGACGGATCATGGCCTCCTTGTGAGCCTTCGGCTCAGGTGAGCTAAAAAAAGACTAGATGTTTCTCAGTTTTATAATCATTTATTTACTTGAAAATAACATTGTGTTAGTTTGAAGATTAATTATATTTATTTGAAGTCAACCAGGAAAACAGCACGCATACTACAAGAGAATAAATGAGGATCATACAGAAAGCCTGTGACTTGCAAAAATCATCTTAAATTCGTAATTATCGCACTAGATATGGCTGAAATACTGTTGAAGGTCTACAAAACCTCAAATTATTAGTATGGCTATGCATAATGTAGTTAGGATATCGCACTTATGACATGCAGATGGCTGTTGAATGGGATCAAAACGAAACATCAACCAAATAAACCCCACCAAGCTTTCGAGTATCTGTTTGAAATACATGTATAAACATGCCAAATGAATTATGTTCGCTCACGAGACAGTACGTGAAACTGTAGTTTTTACACCTTATAAATATACATAGGTCTGTACAGGTACACTTTTCTGTTTGAGTTAGTGTCTTACGTCCGCGGAAAACATTTAAAGTCATTCAGGTTGGCTAACTTATCCTAGCCACATTATTCCTGTACAAGCCTTCAGAATATGAACATATTTATGTCCCCAAGAAAGAAATATTGACGTGAGGATCGCTCGAAGATCAGCTCTTCTACCAAAAAATACGATCGAGCTGTCGATTTCAACAGGTTAAAAGTCAACAAGAGAGAAACATCAATGTGAGGTGCCGTCTCACACTTCAATTCCTTTACGATTTAAGTATTTTATGCACAAGGGCATTTCCTGATTCTTGCATTCGCCAATAAATATAATCAGATGATAATACATTTTTTTTTATTTCCTTAGCTTTATTGTCAAAGGGAGACAAATAAAGAAAAGAAAAAAAAAGCGGTCCGACCAGGACTCGAACCCAGAATCCTTCGTTTTGAATCCTAGCACGCTAGCTACTGAGCTACAGAGCTGGACGACCTTGCTATAGGATTTATTGCATGTCTTATTTAATTCGTCTCCGTTGGGCTGTTGGTAGTTTTGACTGTGTAATTCTCCATATTGCCCCTCGTCTTAGTCTCACATATGCCCTCACGAGCCGTCCCCCATCACACAGAAAGTCGTAACCGCACGCACCAGCAGCATTTACGTTCAAAAGTGAAAAATGTCTAATAGTCAATTAATTATATTAGTGTCCATTAATACGGAGGAAGTAACAGTCATTGCAGGAAAGTAAGACAAATCATATGAGCCGTCTCGTGGGAAAACCAACAATGTGGTTTCCGAACAGGTCCGACACAAACCGGCCTGTACAAGCACAGAAGCAGGCTAGATGCTTGAAATTTTGGAGTTAAGTAGAGGATGAATTGTACTATACTAGTAGTGAAAACAAAGGCGCTGATCAGCTTCGCGGTTACCGCGAAGCTGATCTGCGTCTTTGTTTTCGCCTATGCAGATTGTTGGTTTTCCCATGAGGCGGCTCATATCTTTGAGAACAGAAAAGAGGGGATATGTTACTCGTTTAAAGAAGCTGTGTTTTATATTAAAACAATTGTTTTTGTAGTATCATAAAATCGGAATGACATAGGCAATTATCAGGAAATGGCGCAATCGGCATGAAATTCCAACGAACAAGCCGGGGTGGGGAAAAGACTAAATTAACAATCAGGTACTTATTTTTAAAACATATCTGAAGCCGAATGAGCAGCTATTTCCCATAAGGTGGTCACTCAGTTACCCAAACTTAACTTTGATATGAAAACGTACGTATGACCACTACAAAAGTAATGCCTTGGAACGATCAGTTATATAATATTGATTGAGGATTAATGTTTTTAAAATTCATTTTAGGATATCGTTGGGATATCATTTTTCTCATGGTATCGCGTAATCTAGGAAATATACAAATAAAAATAAACTGAGATCCTCTAAGAGCAATGAACATATTAATGAGAAATGGGTTGGGCCATACCGCGGTTTCGGCTACTTAAGCCTCTTCAGTGACATATATAGATTTGGCAACATAGAGTCATTTTGAGACATGGAGTCTGTAATTTTGCATCTTTCAACATGGTAGTCGATACAAAGACCAGTATAATCCAACATAATACCACATATATTCAACTTTGTGATATCGATGACAATGTAAAATCTAAAAAACGATGGTCTCCTCTAAGGAGAAATAATAAGTCTTTGAGTAGTTTTCACTTTAAATCAATAATGGTTTAGTTCAGGCGTTAGCTATGATAACGGAGGGTGGTCAAGTGGATTGCTCTTTCGCTTTTCAACCGTAATAATGGGGGTTCAAACTCTGCCGGTACATGTCTGTCATGTTGATGGTCACAATTGTAACGGCACACATTGTTAATGGTTATGGTCAGGGTTAAGGGTAACAGTTAGGGTTAGGGTTAGGGTTTAGTGTTATGGTCATGGTTAGGTTAGGGTTAGAGGTAGGGTTATTAATGGGGTTGGGGTTAGGGGTGGGTTAGGGTTAGGTTGGGTTAGGTTAGGTTAGGTTAGGTTAGGTTAGGTTAGGGTAAGGGTAAGGGTTAGGGTTAGGGTTAGGGTTAGGTTTAGGGTTAGGATAGAGTTAGGGTTATAGTGTTAGGGTTAGAGGGTTAGGGTTAGAGGGTTAGGGTTAGAGGGTTAGGGTATAGGCACTTTGACAAGATGGGCCTCTTTGATGAGCCCTTGTTGAGCCTTTTAATTCTGATTGGCTGTTTTTATCACGAGAGCACTTGCATTATGATAGAATGTTTAAATCATTTAGCACTTGCATTTTGACAGGATGTTTATATCATTTTATTTAATTGGATTTATATTGGTTTCAATATACACAGGTGCTTTAAATAATTTAAATACATGTATATAAATTATAAATTTGGTAAAATCATGGAAACTCCCATATCACAAAACATTATGGGCGAGCCCCGTTGTACAGTATCGAGCCCAAGAGCATGAAGCCCGATGTTTGATTCCCACGACAGCCGAGTTGAGTCCTTTGGAAAGGCAATATTTACTTTTCAAAGCAGTAGTTAATCATAAAGGAATCGGTGACTAACCACTGCGATATTCAGAAATAAATTGGCAACGTTTCTTGTTTTTGAACATTCGTCACTGGCAAGAAATGGACAACTGGATGAATTTGTTTATATAATGTGTTAAGTATGAGTATAAATATTAACTCTGTTTATAAAACTTCGAGAATTTTTTTGTTAAAAATTCGGCTTCATATGTTATGTAATCAATATAGGCATACAACATCACGAGATCTGGAAGTTTTCTATACAGAGTAAATATTTATACGCGTACTTAACACATTATATAAACAAGTTCATCCAGTTGTCCATTTTTTGTCAGTGACGATTGTCCATAAACAAGAAAAGTTGTCAATTTATTTCTGGATATCGCAGGGGTATATTAATAACTGAACGCACCTGTATGTCCCAACATTCCTGGCAAATATAATTTAATTATATTACATGTATATTGTGTGACACAATCCAAGACACATATATTTCTTATTAAACAAAGCTATTCGTATGGAAACCACCGAAACCGTTGCCTCATAATTTGAAAACCAGGTACGCCCTTTGTTATGCATCTTTTATCAAACGGTGTGTGAATTTGTGCCTATTGCATTTAGTCTGTACAATGGTATAGATGTTAAACTTCAAAACACATATAATTTCAAGAATTGTAGCCCTAGATTCTTTTCATTACAGTGATTAAAAGCCTTTAGCGTCATCAACATCAAAACGCTGTAAAAAATATGACGACATGTTTAGATTGCAGAAACAACACAACTTTCAATGTTCATATGTTTGCTATTTTTGAAGATAATCTGTACAAATGTTTAGGAAATATTCAAAGAAACTTATTCTTTCACATGAAATAAATATCGTTATTTTGAACTTTCGGCTTTTATTTATTTATTTTATTATTATTATTATTATTATTATTATTATTATTATTTTGTATTGACTGCCCCACTCTCAGTAATTTCAATATGTTTTTCGACTAGCGGTAAATTTAACCAAAGTAAAGGTTGTTACTAAAATTATTTTGTTGTTAACAAACAAACCTGAATCCGACCTGTTTCAGTGTTAAACACAACCTTAACTCATACCTTAATTCTAGCATCTTACTATGGTTAAACTTCAGTATAGGATTTAAACAAGGCCATCACTCACATTAAACCAGACCCATAGCCACTTAACCTAGTTATTGTTCATATCAAATCGAACCTGATCACTTAAACATGACTCTTTCACCAATGTTTTATTATATATCGAGTAAAACCTTAACCGACCTACCCACTTAACCCAACCTTAACCCATCTGGAATCAAAGCTCTTTGGTGTTAACCAGACATTAACCCAAACCTTAGCCATTACAGCATTTACAAAGGAGTGCCATTGGTATTGGAGTCAATCCAGACTTCCAGACTTCCAGATTGCACGCCGGTTCGTCGGGCGTCAGACTCTATGATGGCCCCGACTTAAAGCTATTCATTTTAGTTGGTTGGGGCCGGAGCTTCTTGTCTGTTGCTTGGCCCACCGGGGTCCAACTGATGTTTTTCCTTTTGCTCCGGAGTTAGTTATTCGGCGCCCAGGGATCTCCATCGTCGGGCAGCTTACTGAATCTGTTAGTCCTGGTATTTGATTCATCAGGATGTTTATCATGATTTATTTGTTTGTTCTTGATGATTCATTGACTAGTTAGAGATTCACCTCGAGGACCGAAGAACTAACTAGATGTTATGAACCACTGCAGAAGCTGAGGGTGAGGTTATGGCCATGTAAAATCGATTTAAACCCGCCAGTAACTTTGTGTTACTGATCGTTCCAAGTCGATACTTCTGTGGTGGTTCTTTTTGTTTCATGTCTTGGTGTTTAAAATATTTTGTGCTGTTGGCGCCTTATGTATGTTTTCATATTTTTTGTTAAGTTAAGGTAACTGAGTGGCCACCTATTGGGAAAATAGCTGCTCATTCGGCTAACGAAATGTTTTTATGGTTAAGTACCTGGTTGTAAATTTGGTTTTTTCCCACCTCGGTTTTTGGAGTGGGAATCTTTCTCTGATTGCGACTTTTCCTGATCTTTGCTTACTTGTACCTTTTTCACCAACATCATGCAATACTGAAACCATAACCCACTTTACATCCGAATGTTCACTGATTTTCATTTATGAGTTAAACCTAACCTGTACCCAAAGCTGATCCTGATCTTAATCCACTTGACATGGAGAGTTCGTCTTTGTTAAACTTTACACCTACCTTAATCCTGTTAGGTTTTAGCATTGGATTTTAGTGAACCCTTTAAACTGACTCCTTTCGTAGGATGCACTTAAAATGTTTCAGTAAACACAGACCATAACTCAACTCAATTCAGATCTTAACCACTTACTCTAAACTTTAATCCACTTGACATCAAGAGTCTGTTGGACTTGACCTTTACCTTAACCTTACCCCACCTTTACCCCTTTGTCACTAGGATTTGACATTGACTTTAAGTAAAACTTTAACTCTTTCTTTTCTTTCTACATACATTGCAGCAACTCGCGCGAGGATTATGTGCAGGTAACTCTTTTAAAAATCTTAAGAACGTAATTGCCTAATTTTATTCAAACGTTAATACACCTTACCCTTGTTGTTTATCCTAATGTGAAAACTACAACTTGTACGGTTCGTTGCATGCTTTACTTACTTCAAAGTAAGTATGTGCCACTGAACACCATGGCACATAAAATTTCAATAGTGTTAAATCGTGACTAAACACAAACACACCACAAACCCCTAAATGTTTGATGTTATCACGTATACCAACCAGAAAACGATAAGAGCGCGACGATGAATTTGAGGTGTCCGCAATTTTGAAAAAAAAAGTTTCCTTGGTCAACCATATACTTCACTTTGCAGTTGGCAAATTATTGAATGTTTGAAGGCAAGCTTTAGTTCTAGAAGTGGACATATGAGCCGCATCGTGAGAAAACCGGATTTTTGCCTAGGCGAAAACAAAGGCGCAGATCAGCTTCGCGGTAACCGCGAAGCTGATCAGCGCCTTTGTTTTCGCTACTCGGATAGTACAATTCCTCTTCTACTTAAATCCGAAATTTCAAGCTTCTAGCTCTTTTCTGAGCTTGTACAGGCCGGTTTGTGTCGGACCTGGTCGGAAACCCCGAAGACCGGTTTTCTCGCGTCGAGGCTCATATCATGAAGCGCTGTAAGCACTGGCCTGTTCTCTTAAGGCACGTGTATGTTCTCAGTACGCTCTGGCCTTTCCTCTGTAAGCGCTGGCCTGTTCTCTTAAGGCACGTGTATGTTCTCAGTACGCTCTGGCCTTTCCTCTGTAAGCGCTGGCCTGTTCTCTTAGGGCACGTGTATGTTCTCAGTACGCTCTGGCCTTTCCTCTGTACACACTGGCCTGTTCGCCTTTGGAAGATGGACCGGAATCAAATAATAGTCATTCTTACAGTAAACTATTTTCATTTGTATTTATACAAAAGAATATTTACAGTAAGAACATAGACCATAGACACAAATGAACAATGATTTGGGTGCGGTTTGTATCTGTCAATTTCGGAACAGATTGTTTGATTTACCTATATTTTTTTAGTTCATGACTGAGCAGTGTCATATTTTGTATATGCAAAAACAAAGATGTAGATCAGCTGATCAGCGCCTTTCTTTTCGCTACACGGATAGTACAATTCCTCTTCTTTCTAAATCCAACATCTTCTAGTCATCTTCCATGCCTATAAAGCTCGGTTTGTGTCGATCCTGTTCGGAATCCACATCGTTTGTTTTCTCATGACGCGCCTCATATATATTTTCTATAAATTTATAGACATACTATCTCTATAAATCAAAGTATTCCCCTGTCATTGTCATGTTAGCGTAATTACACAACTAATGAAATACTTTGTTGTAGAATCACATCACAGATTTACCGTTTCAATTCTTAATGACATTTTGTTTTTCAAATTGGTCAAATGCATATATTCCATTCATATTGTTACCCACAAATCTGTAACGTGAGTCTACGAAGACAGATATTCATTCAGTATACAAATTTTATCGATTTTGGCAACATGCTTAGATATCCTGCAAGAAATTTCCAACCAAATCAGATTCTAGTCGGATTTTAGGAAAAATGTTTTGAGGGTATGTCTTAAAGATATTTTGTCGATTAATCAAAAAATCACAAGACCGATCAATTATTAGATATCGATCGATGCATCAATAATTCGACGAATCGATAAATAAAAAAATCGATTGATCGATCACTTGATCAACCAATCACTCCCTCGATCGAATGATCAATCAATCGATCCGTCGATCGATCAATCAAACACTCGATCGATCGATCAATCAATCGATCAATCGACCAGTAGATCAATCAATCACTCGGTTGGTATAATCAATAGATTGATCAGTCTATCGCTCGATCAATCGATCGATTGCTCAATCAATATATTTCTTGATTGATCGATCCATTAATCATTCGACCGATCAATCAATAGACTAATCAATTGATCGATTGTTTCAGAATTAATAGAAACTATGAATTATATCAATAAGTACTAAACATCTAAGTTGATAACATTTGATTCGCACTGCGCCTCTAATTAGCTGTTACAGTAGCGCATTGCTATGACATTCGTACGTACAGTCAGCATCTCGCAAATTTGGTCAAACATGCGCTCATTCAATGTTGCATCACATTCTTTGGATCTCTGGAGAACAGTGAAACTATAAGGTAAATAAGACAGTATCGTTTTTTTCCTTTGGAGTTTTCTTTCAGCTTACTTCAACAATGTTATCAAACTTTTATATATACTTAAGGAATAAAGAAACGCAACAAATACTTAGTGTCACTAAAAGCATGCTTTGTGATGCAAGTCTGTGGTGTTACTGAACGTATTATATAAACGCAATATTTAAACGTCAAATTGCAGCAGGTTGAGCCATTATGTCTGTTACGTAAGCTTAATGGCGTGCGCGTAATCACACTGACCTACAGTAGCACACCCTGTAACCATGATCAATAAATGTCAAATTTGACACCAAAACCAGTATTTTGTACCCAAACCCCTTAAAAGTGGTTACAGGTGTAACCATTGATCAGTTGGTAACATTTGATTATGTTATGCGACGTTTAACGTCACCAACGTCAATACAAAAAATGCGTTAAAAACCAGCAAAATTTCATTCGACTTGCATCATTTTCAATAAAATATTTTCTGTAACCACTATGACATTTGAACTTAAGACGTCAATACAACGTTCATAATAATGTCAAAATCCAACATCATACACTTTAAAGACTGGATTATGCTTTTTTTTTCAAATTTTCTGATTTAAAAATGATCAGTGGCCACATTTTTTATTTAAATGTGTAAATCGAGTGGTTACTCAACGCATATTATCCGTTTCGCTCATTTACATAACGTCATATTCTGTTTTACGAGCGTCAAAACAAACGCTCCGGTAACCTATTTATACGGTACCTGTGACGTTTATGTTGATTAAAAGCACGCCGTGTCGTGTGTTGGTTCGATATACACCGTTTAGGTACAAATGGCCCACATTGAATAATTTAAATGACATTTATTGCTCATTCTTCGTTATTATAAACTTCATCAATCCGTTAACCAGTTTTAACGCAACATCGGACGGCACTTAAGGGTAAACAATACTATTGTTTATGAGCACACTGTTTGCGCAACGTCGGCGTTTAGTATGTGTATGTTACGCGTAGTTTTTAACGTCGTTCTGTTTTGATTTCTCAATGACGTTGCAAGCTGTAGCATCTTATCATGTTTGTTTCTGCATAATTAATTACTAAAGCGGGGATACATATTGTTCATTTTTATCTTAAAAGAAGTTCTGTGGCAATTGATATACCCAAAATCGTGTATAAGGTTAATTATATGTGAAAACGTAATATTTCGCTGTTGATGACGTCGCATAAATAAACGCGACGTCAGGGTAACGTTTGGCGTTAAAAGAAAAAGGCGGGAATATTGAACGTTTTTCTCTACAGCTTCCAATGTAATCCGGTGACCCCCACTTTTTATTTGAACTTTTAAATGGTAATCACGTTTCCTATCTGTTGGTGTAATTTAATCAAAATCATATGCGTAGTTTAGGAGATATCGCAAAAATACGTACTTTTTCCAGTTTTGAAAAGATGGCGGGAAAGTTAATTTTGCATGTAATCTCCTCAATTTAAGAGCAAATAGTATCAAAATGTTAGAAAATAACACTCATCGTGTGTTTAAGTTGTTTTTACAATCATTGCATGTATATTAAAACACATGTCAGCTATGAGTGCGGTTTTCTGAAATGCACGAGAAACACCCAAAAAAGTTCTGATACCATGGAAACGAGGCCGGTGACTCCCCACTTTTATTTCGATTTTAGTCCAAGGATACAATTATCTTGAAGCATAGGAAGTTTCATGAAAATCATATGCGGGAATTAAATAGTAATGTTTCCCTTTAAGTATGCAATGACGGTAGTCTTTATTGCACATTATCAAGTCGACGTCACGTAACCCAGCATGCAAAAAAATTGGCATCTCTACCTTCACCCCGACGTTGACGTGAAAATTTTTGTTTTTAATGGTTTTTGACGTTTTGTCGTTAATTTGGTCAATAAAATGACGTTTTCTCATTTCATCACGTGCAAAAAGCAGTCAGTAGATCATTTCATAAAAAGATTTTATCAAAACATCAAATACATAAGCAAAACATGAAATTTAATGTGTTGCGTATTTTAATTCCTTAAGTATACTATACAATTATTGACTACTGAGTCATTGAGTATGATGACTGTGATATCCAACAACATCCACCAATATTGACCGAGGCGAGTCATTGAAGGTGATGTGATATCCAACAGAGACTACAGGTCTGATGAGGTCTAGTGACACTATTATCATTTATAAAGTTTGTAAACAGACAACAAAAAACAATTTTAATAACAATTTATACTATTGTACAAAAAGGTATATTGGCTGGATAGCTCAGTGGTTAAGCATCCTGCAAACCAAAAGTATCAATACGACAGTATACCGCGGCTGACCTGTAACCAATATTGACCGAGGCTTAGTCTCTGTTGGATATCACATCATATTCAATGACTCAATAGTCAACAGTTGATTTATTGTATAACACTTTCTTTTAATACAAAACTTTCAAAAAATGAGCAGAAAAAAATATTTTTCATTTGAAAATGGATTGTTTTAAACAACTTGCATAAAGTCCCAGCATGCCTAAAAAGTTCATTGGGACATAAAGTCTTAATTCAAATAAATAAAAGAGTAGTAAATATCATCTGTAGTTCATCAGAAGGACTGCAAGACGTCAATCAATGTACATTTCCATGATAGATATATAAATTTAGCAACATATATTTAATGGGAAATACCCCAGGTCAAAGAATATGACAAAATATGCAATGCCGGCTGAAAGTATTGTCTAAAATACTGTCTATTTATACACGTAATCATATAATAATGTATATTATCACCCTATAGATTCAATGTACGACAGAAAAAGAGAGAGGTAGCTGTCACCAGTGGAGTAGCGCATTTTTCGGACAAAATTTGCGCGATAGTAAGGACATGGTGGGGACGTAGTAAGGACGAAGTGTCAACTTACAAATCAGAAATAATTTCATTTAGACCCAGTCCTCGTCACGTTCTTGAATTGTTAGGACGTGGTAAGGACGTGGTGATAACGTGGTCCAGTGTAGACGTAACATTACGTTCGACATTTGAGCCGCGACGTGAGAAAACCGGTCTTCGGGGTTTCCGACCAGGTCCGACACAAACCGACCTGTACAAGCACAGAAAAGAGCTAGAAGCTTGAAATTTCGGATTTAAGTAGAAGAGGAATTGTACTATCCGAGTAGCGAAAACAAAGGCGCTGATCAGCTTCGCAGTTACTGCGAAGCTGATCTGCGCCTTTGTTTTCGCATAGGCAATAATCCCGTTTTCTCACGAGGCGGCTCATTTGGAGTTATGTGTGTACAATAGACGCACCACAAATGTCATGTGCATGTAGTTTATTTTACTTTATTTTACATAATGTAAAGCGAACCATCAATAAGAAGATTCTAATCTTGCCATATTATTTTCATTCGATTTCAGGCAATCAGCTGCTCATATTTCTCTTTCTGGTTTATGTGGAAAAAATGTCTTTAACAACGACGACATGTACATTTAAATACACATCATGAAAACATGTCCGTGTAATGTATACACCCTTAAACCCCACTTTTATATAGGGGTATGCAGGGGTATACCTATTTTTCTTATTTTTGCTCCAAAACGTAGATTGTGGGTACTCGTTAGAACCGCCTTGGCGAGGCGGTTCTAACGTGTACCCACAATCTATGTTTTGAGCAAAAATAAGAAAAATATCAAAATTTTTCTTATGAAATTTTCATTTTTTACAACGGAAAAAATCTCTGTATATTGCATGGGCAAGTTTTCGTAATGCATGCTATATATTTCTTCATTTTAACAAGTAGTATATGTCATCTTTTTGCGGCCACGAACATGAAACGAATTTTCGTTTAAAACCTACTTAATATTCGTACATGCTGTAACTGTTTAAAATACTCTAAGAGTGCATGTATCAATACTTCGAACTTATATTCGTTTCATTGCAAAGTAATATAACCATCAAATGCTCGTATAACCTATTAAGATTTGTATGTAGACAAAAACTGTACCATCGATATCATACATATAATATATAATTTTGTTATATGACTGAAGGAATTCCTGTCTCCTGATTGGCTCATTCAGTATTAATAAATCCTTATATTTCTTTGAAACCAGACCAAACCGATGAATACCAGATAAAACCAGTTCCTGGAGGTTAATTATTTTGACAGGTTTTCTATATTAACTTCCATAATCTATATTACGCTCCTGAGTACCCAAAAATAGCACCAGCATGAAATCAACATGGGCTTCATGAAATTGACATGATTTGATGTATGTGTTTAAAACCTGCTAGTCAGCTATAAATAGCTATGAACTCATTTCAGTTCATGAAATCTACATGCTTTGCAGTAGCAAACTATTACAGGTAAACAAAGCACTAGATAATGAGGTGTATTTGGTGATAATTAAGGGATAATTTTGTTTATTTTTCATAAGAACCTATGTTGTTGGTACCCATTGGAATTGCCTCATCATGGTGATTCTTAGGATTACCCATAACTTATGTTTTATTAAGAGCTAACAAAATTATCTTTCAAGCATTATCAATTGTTCCTCATTGTCTAGCCTTCTTTAACATCTGATATGATTTTGTTTGTTTATTTGTTATAAGATAAACATTAAAACACTTGAAAAGTCATATAACAAAACAGTTATTGACTTCAATTTCGGTAGATATAAGGATTTATCTACCCTCAAAAGTGATATTCACCTCGGCCTCCGGCCTCGGTGAATATCACTTTTTCAGGTAGATAAATCCTTATATCAACCTCATTGAAGTCAATAATTGTATAATATGACATAGAAAAATAAATATACATGTACATGTATATTACACTGATATTTTATCTTTTCTTTTCATTGTGTTAGTATCTATCAAAACATTACTCAATTACTAATCTTTCCTTCTAAATTTCATTTCAGTTGATTTCAAAGACTTCAATGCATCAAAGTTTTGGTAAATGATGCCTCCCCATCCGCCATGGTACGGTGAATAGGTTCCCGGAGTCGCGTAGTTTCCGTTGAGATTGGCGTGTGAGCAGTCCCGGTACCACCATGCACCATGAAGAGATTTAGAACAGGACTCAGCGGAATGAACGTCGACATCTCTGTCGAAGGTTGAGAATGCTGAGTTATTATTGAAGGAAAGACCTGTACCACCATCTCCTGTAATACACATGCAAAACTGTTTGAGCCACCTCGTGGGAAAACCAACAATGTGGTTTCCGAACAGGTCCGACACAGCTACAGAAGCAGGCTAGAAGCTTGAAATTTTGGAGTTAAGTAGAGGAGGAATTGTACTATCCGAGTAGCGAAAACAAAGGCGCTGATCAGCTTCGCAGTTACTGCGAAGCTGATCTGCGCCTTTGTTTTCGCCTAGGCAGATTGTTGGTTTTCCCACAAGGCTGCTCAAATGTTTATTTACAGTGTATAATTGTACTCGATTTATACCAGTACCAACACCCAACATGTCTACATTCATAAAAGATGACAGTGGGCTAATCGTCGGCATCCCTGTTGTAGGTGGAGAATTCCGGGAAAGACCATCATTTCAACTATCTCCTGCAATACACACGAAAACTATGTATGTTTATCTACAATGATTTCAGTAGGTAGAAAATGGCGCGTCGTAATTACAGGAAAGACCACTATACAAACTATCATCTCCTGCAGTACACATGCAAAATATATTTTATTTGCAATTCAGCAAAGTTGACAGTGGATCAATCGTTGACATCTCTGTCGTAATGTCAGAAAATGGCGCGCCGTTATTTTATGAAAGATCAGACCAAGTACCATCTCCTGCAATACGCATGCAAAATATGTTTATTTACAAATTATGAATGTATTATTGTAGTTGACTTATAACAGTACCACCATTCAACGTGTCTGTCTTCAGAACAGTTGACACCGGAATCACTGTCGACATCATGAATGTCCAGCCGTTGGTATAGAAAAGACCATACCGACTATCATCACCTGCGATACACATGCAAAATATACTATAAGACTATAAGTTTAGCAATGTTTTAACCATATTTCTTTTCAAAATCAAATGTTTGAAAACTTCAATACGCTTTTAATATGTCCAGGTGATGCTCAAATTCATGTTTCGAGACGAGTTCATGTGTTTTTCTTACGGCCACGAGTTGCCACGTTACGTTTAAAAAGCATCCAAATCACGCACCTAGCATTCCACGTACATCACATGTTATCATTGGAAAAGGTCCCTCAGGACCTTTTCCACAGTGTTTACTTTGAATATGAAGAAAATTGTACCCATGATCGACTGCTCTCCCTCAATTACGCGTTTTGTCGCATAAAGCGCTTACTAAAAACTAGTGAACCCGTCTATAGGGACTAGACAGTTCACCACAATCAATTTAATTTATCAATTGTTGACACTCCCCGTCAAATAGCGGTAAATATCTAGCAAGCAATCTCGATCGTGGTGACTGTTTATCATAGCGCATCTAGGATTACATCGTATATACCCTGACGAGGGGTACAGAAACTACAGAAACTATATGACTGACTTTTAGTCCATCACATCGCACTATGGGTCTGTTTCTGGTAGTGTGGCTGCAGGTCAAAATTCAGAACTCTGTCACAAATTGACTGCACTGCACAATGGTTTTCTACAAATCGACATATTGATTGTAATCGTGCTCCCTTTGGTATCGGCTTTGATTCCATAACATCAAACATTTTGTCATTGCCTCGAGCAACAGATACACACACTGGTCAAGCTTCATTTACAAGAAACGACATTCATGTATAGGAAACGAAACTGAAATGTATGAGAATCGAAATTAATCACGAACCAGAGAATCAACAACACTGAAATTTAGAGCAAATGGGAATATCTCTTATAACAAACGGCTGCTGACCTTTTCATTGGTTTCTTTTTAAAGAAGCCAACTTGTTGTTTGACTTGTTTGATTCGTAAAAGTGTCATACCGAATAAACCGGAATGACATTTGAAAGATTCCGTGAGGGGACGCCGTCGTGGCCTGATGTTGAACCAACGTAAACACGAAGATCAGGATGTTCAGTGTAGACATGAAGAATAAGAAATCCAATTGACATTTTTAAGCTTGAGAGAGTATGATACAGTCTCCTAGAACCACGTTCCATCAGCTGACAGCGTTCAAAAACCAACATCATGACGCCATACAACGTCGAGCTACATGTATCATGATATAGGACAATGACAATTTGACGTCATAGTGTCGTTATCGATTACTAGGCAACCTACGAATTTAAGGCTTGATAATCAACGGCATTGTATCGAAACAGCTGACGGGAAACAACCTGCGTGCTGCGAGCACCGCGAATATCGCCGACAGATTTCCTGTCCAGTAAACGTTAACGTGCAAAACTGGTCTTGATCCTCATATCAAGCCGTATTGGCATACTAAGCAAAAGCTTCTCGTACAGAAAGCGAAATCGCCCGCCATTTCAGCAATTAAACACTTATGGGAACACCTCTGTAGAACGGACAGGTAACAAAACGACGACAGTTACGTCATACACGGCCGGTGACCGGGGTGTTACATCATATCAGAATGGAACGATCATGGTACAGTACTCTTTTTGAGCACCAGAAGATGTTCAATGACAGTTGAGGGAATAAACCGTTACCATTTTAGATGCTGAGAAACAATGTGAATTTTGAGGTGACACCACTGTAAACTTTTACGCAGCGTAACTGCACCAGGATAAGATGGATTTTCAGCGAAAAATGGAAATTGTGGTTACTTAAAGTTTAAATATTTATGGGTTAAAGAGTTTGTTTCAGCTCATTGTAATACCAATTTGCAATGTGGAACTCAATTAAAATTATATATGAGCCTCCTCATGGGAAAACCATCTGATTAGGCGAAAACAAAGACGCAGATCAGCTTCGCGGTAACCGCGAAGCTGATCAGCGCCTTTGTTTTCGCTACTCGGATAGTACAATTCCTCTTCTACTTAACTCCAAAATTTCAAGCTTCTAGCATGCTTCTGTGATTGTACAGCCTGATTTGTGTCAGGCCCGTTCGGAAACCACATTGTTTGTTTTCCCACGAGGCGGCTCATATATAATAAGCCTTATAGTATACATGTATGTTTATTATCAATGAATAATTCTACTTCAGCACAGTTGTCATTGGACCAATTGACATCGCTGTCGTAGATTGCGAATAGCCAGCCGTTATTGTAGAAAAGTCCATATCAACGATCCCCTACAATACAAACTTTTTTTTAATTTACAGTGTATAATTGTACTTGATTTATACCATTACCAACATCCACCATGGAACCATACATCACAGCTGACAGACGTCTCTGTCAAATGTGGAGAATGCCGAGGCGCTATTATACTGTACAGAGAAAGGCCATTATCATCACCTTCAATACACATCAAACAAAATCGGCTGGTCAGATCAGGTGTTCGCTACAATATTTGTGTGATTGCCATTGTATTCTTCTTTCCGATGTACATTCACGTCTAAACATAAGCCACCTTCACTGTGTTAAGCACAGTCGCAATTGGGTAAGTTCGCAACATCGCATTGGATAGTACCTGGTCGCTGTGCAAAAAACTCACCTTTATAACTACTACCAACAGACAAAAGCATGATAAAATTTATTTGAAGTTGCGTAAGGTGTATTGTTCCCGGGTGTATTCTTCTTTCCGTCTAAACATAAGCCACCTTCACAGTGTTAAGCACAGTCGCAATTGGGTAAGTTCGCAACATCGCAGTGGATAGTACCTGGTCCTATGCAAAATGACTCACTTTTATAACTACTATCAATGCATGATATAATTTATTTGAAGTTGCGTAAGGTGTATAGTTCCCGGGGTCTCATGGTCTTCGTACAATCTTCTTTCGACAATCTACCATGCTACAGCATTGTTGTCACCGCAACATAAGCTTTCATCTATGTCATATATGTGATGAATGCCCTGTCGATACTGAAGAAACATAAAGCTTACAATCATTAACAAAAATTGATGCTGATAAGAGATTTTGAAAACGTACAACATTAACGAAAATACAGACTAAAATTGGTTTCAAATATATTTGTATCAGATGTTTGTCAGAATATTTAGAAATGTTTTGTATCTACAGAATGTAAAAGCTAATAATGTTTTGATGTGTTTTTTTTTTCCACCTCGTTTTTTGGAGTGGGAATTTTTTCTGATTATGCCATATCCTGATCATTTCCTACTTTTATCTTTATCTAATCATTGTTAGTTTATACTGAATTATGTAATTTGATATTTAATTAAATGTTGTAGAATATTTTTCTCAGCCCTTGCCGAAACAAATTTTAGATTTTCTTTCTTCATTGCATGGTTTCTGTAGGATATTTTGGTCAAGGTACAATAAATGTAAAAGTATGTTTACTAAAATAAAAATTTCAGAAAATTCTGATTTCTGATAAAATATGATTCAACTCATAAAATTATGGATGAATGTCATGCTTTTTCACGCATATGTACAAATTAGTTTGGCAAGAATACAAAAGGCAAAAGTAAGCCATGATCAGGAAACAGCGCAACCAGAACGAACGCCCAGGTCCTGATACAAAAGTATGGAATAACTATAGAAATGAAGACACGACAAAACATAGATGTTTTCCTCGTACGAACGCTTTAATGAATATACATGTATGTTTGTTGACCAGAGAGAGGTTATTTAAGAAACACAGACTGACAACTCCCAATACAATGTTCCAAAGAATGATAATAAAAATATTTCTGAATATTTATTATTTTCTTTGAATTTTATAATTTTCTAAGTGACCGCTTAAACTTTGGTTGAGCGTGTTTGTTGACTAGATCCAAAGGCGACATCAATATGAAAACTTGCCCATACAATATAACGATAATCTTTTCAGCTTTCAAAATTGAAAATTCCGTTGCAAAAATTGAGATTTTCAATATAAATGCTTAAAATGATTGTGGGTATACAATCAATGTTTTGGATCAAAAATAAGAAAAATGAGTTCATCCAGGTATACCTCAGTTTTACTATATAAAAGTGGTGTTTAAGGGGGTATATATATTTCACGGACGTGTTTTCCTGATGTTACTTGCGATTATTATAAAATTTGAATCTTAAGTTATATGAGTTCTCAATAACGATTAGGTTACCTATGGTGCCATTGTATGAGCCTATTTGCAGTCTGTAAAACGTTGTTCCAGAAAATGAAAACGATTGCCAAACCCCGTGTCCTTTCTCTTCTGTAGATTTCTGTAAGTCTATTCTAAGCTCTGTTTCCACTCCCTTTATCATATTATATATATACTTTAGTCCTGAAAAACGAAGTACATTTTATGTGATTTTATATATCGTGTACATGAAAATATACGAAAACATATGAATGTGCGTATTGTATTGTAATTGTACATATATATATATATATAAAACACCCCGAGATTTACCCAAATTTTATGACAAACCCCAAGGACCAAGAATGGTATTCTCATTTGCATTTTGTTAGCAAATGTCTCGACGCTACCGACTAACAGAAATTCGAAACAAAAAATATCCTACCGAAGTCTGTTGACCATTTCTTCTAAAATTTGAATTTTGACAAAAGCAGTGGTTATGTTGAAACTTAGCCCACACATGGGTATTGAAAGCAAACTTTTATACCACACTGCACACACCCTGCCAGAATGCATTTCAGACTGAGCTTCACAGAAAACCAGAGGACCAATGGTCCTGTAAAACGCTCACCTGAGATCTGCTGTATGTACCAACAAACGTGTTTGAATATTATAGAAAATAGCTCCAGTTTTGGGGCAGATGAAGCCCTGGGGCCATTTTTTTCTCATAATAATCAATATCCTGTCCATTTGCCAATTTCCTACACATTTTTTCCTTCAAATGACATTTTAACAGCATACCCATCCAAATACATAGGCAACCCATGTTGACCTTGCCTTAAAATAGGTCACGGTCATCACAGGGTCATGATTTATATATACATTGTAGTACTTGAGTCATCGATGTTTCATGCCAAGTTTCTTTGAAATCGGTAAACCAGTTCCGGAGAAGAATTTTGAAGGGTTTAACCATATATGGGCATGGTGGCCATCTTGGTCAAGTGACCTGGATTATTTATATACACATTGGTTCCCCTTTGCTATAGATGCTTCATATAAAATTTGGCTTTGATTTGCCAAGGGGTTTCAGAGAAGATCTTTGAATGTTATTGTAATATACATGTATATTGCCCCGGGGTAGGGGCAGACAAACCCCTGGGGTCCAAATTTTTTACAGAATCACATATCTTCAGTCCATTTGCCCATTTCCTGCAAGTTTTTCCTTTCAAATTATATTTTAACAATTTTTCCCGTTCAAATGCATGGGCAACCTATGTTGACCTTGCGGTAAAATAAGTCAAGGTCATCCAAAGATCATAATTTATAAACACATTGTAGTACTCTAGTCCCCAATGCTTCATGCCAAGTTTCGTTGAAATCAGTCCAGTGGTTCCGGAGAAGAAGAATTTTAAAGGGGTTTTACCATATATGGGCATGGCGGCCATCTTGATCATGTGACCTGGATTATTTATAAACACATTGATTCCCCCTTCCCATAGATGCTTCCTATAAAATTTGACTTTGATTGGCCAAGTGGTTTTAGAGTAGAACATCTTTGAATATTATTGTAATATACATGTATATTGCCCTGGGGTGGGGGCAGACCAACCCCTGGGGTCCAATTTTTTTCAGAATCACATATCTTTAGTCCATTTGCCAATTTCCTGCAAATTTTTCCTTTCAAATGACATTTTAAAAGTTTTCCCCATTTAAATGCATTGGTGACCTATGTTGACCTTGCCGTAAAATAGGTCAAGGTCATCCATAGGTCATAATTTATAAACAAATTGTAGTACTCTAGTCCCCAATGCTTCATGCCAAGTTTGGTTGAAATCGGTCCAGTGGTTCGGGAGAAGAAGAATTTTGAAGGGTTTTTACCATATATGGGCATGGCGGCCATCTTGTTTATGTGACCTGGATTATTTATAAATACATTGGTTCGCCTTTCTCATAGATGCTTCCTATAAAATTTGGCTTTGATTGGCCACGCGGTTTCAGAGAAGAAGATCTTTGAAAGTGGTGGACGACGACGGACGGACGGACGGACGACGGGCGGACGCCGGATCATGGCCATCCTATAAGCTCACCTTGTGAGCCTAACGGCTCAGGTGAGCTAAAAAATCAATTTAGAGTCGATTTTTTCACACCTGTGGACTTAAATTTCAGGATTTTAAGAAAAATGCAAAGAATACTGGATGGGCTACAGTAGGATATTAGCTGTTTCAAATCTCTTGCAGTCAGAAACTTCAAGGCATTATCTAAGAAAAAGCAAATGAGACCGGCATTCTTGCTCCTTTGGAACTGTCGTTAAATTTGAATCAAACTCACTGTGTTTTACACTATGCTGTAATGATATCAATGCATTGATGCTTATCGAATTTTGAGTAGTATATATTTGACTCGATCACGAATTCTTTCATAAAATATGAATACAGCTGTACACTTTACTCGTTTTTCAAGCATTGTACATAACAAGTTTTAAATTCATCTATTACTGACAAAGCTTTCAAAATTTAATATAAATGCATCGACTTGGCCGTTAAGCCCAGCAGGGTCTGCTATGTAAGAAAGGCTATTCAATCTAACATAATAAAATTTTGAGCCGCCACGGGGCAAAACCAACAATCTGCCTAGGCGAAAACAAAGGCGCAGATCAGCTTCGCAGTAACCGCAAAGCTGATCAGCGCCTTTGTTTTCGCTACTCGGATAGTACAGTTCCTCTTCTACTTAAATTCGAAATTTCAAGATTCTAGCTCTTTTCTGTGACTGTACAGACCGGTTTGTGTCGGACCTGTTCGGAAACCACATTGTTTGTTTTCCCACGAGGTGGCTCATATATATACCTAGCCAGAATTCACCGTACACCGAACCGAATCCATTCTCGTACTCGTTAAAGGACCGATAAAAATCTACACTACCGTTAACGCGCTTCTGGAAAACCTGAAAAGAGAAAATCAGCGGTATTAACATACACGTGTACTCAGACAATGCTCTGCGGAAATCTATAGTAACGAGCTAGGATGCTTCCATGACAACCGAACAACTTCTTGTTAAATCGCAGCAGACTTGGGCTGGGGACTAGTAAAATCGATATATACCATCTATTATTTTAACGATTGTTCCAAGGATGTCATAATGTAAAAATGTTTAAGTAGGCAATGATCAAGAAATGGGACAATCAGAAAGAAATTCCCATTCCAAAAACGAGGTGGTAAAACTAAATTGACAATAAGGTACATGTACTTACAGCTGTATACAAATGGAAAATATCGTAAGCCGAGTGGGCAGCTATTTCCCTATACGGCGACCACTCAGTTATCCGAACTTATCCAAATATATGAAAACGCACATTTGAGACAAAAACATATCACAATTAGCACCCTGGAACGATCAGTAATATAAAATAACTGTTGGATCTGAACCTCACTCTCTGCTTCAGCAGTGGTTAACAACATTAAGTTACATGTAGCTGTTCGGACCTCACGGTAACATTCTAACGAGTCAATGAAACATCAGGGACATACGAAGTAATCATAATAAATTAAAAAAAAAAACGAGGACTCACAGATACAATTAGCTTTAGGTTTCTTTCTGATTGTACCTTTTCCTGATCATTGCCTACTTGTACCTTTTTCTATAATCAGGTTAAGTGGCAAGGTGGTATACAGAGTGGAAAACCGTATTTGGAAAAAACACTCGTGCCAGGACCCATCTACACTTCAATTTACTGCATGTACTGAGCACCTCGCCAGATTTTCAGTGTCCAAAATTATAATTCCAGTTCATGTTTCAACACCCATTACATATCGATTATCGATTACCGAAATTATTGAATGCAGAAGCAATCTCCTCTCTATATTTGTCGAAATTTATGTAGGAATGGAATCCAGGAATGGAATCTATATTTCGGACCTTTAGAAATTGACGAATTCTAGAATCGGAAATTATTCTTAAATTTCCAGCTTGTTGATAAACATATTCCTCAAGACTTAGGGGTGTTAGCATGGATATGAAGATCAGAAACAGGTTAAAAGAATTTTCTTATTGGTTATATTTGTAACAAATAATAGGAGGTTCTGAATTTGGAAGTACATGAACGTATATAGTCACCGAATCATTACGAAAACATGCCAATATGATATACAATTTTTTTGCAGGTCAAAAATCTATAATTTTTAGAGGAAATTTTTTGATATTTTTCTTATTTTTGCTCAAAACATAGAACCGCCTCGGCACTTAGATTGTAGGTAAACGTTAGAACCGCCTCGCCGAGGCGGTTCTAACGAGTACCCACAATCTATGTTTTGAAGCAAAAATAAGAAAAAAGGTATACCCCTGCATACCCCATTTTTACTATATAAAAGTGGTGTTTAAGGGGGTATTTATTGCACGGAAATGTTTTCCTGATGTAATCATAGAATATAATTGGTAAATCAATAAAGTGAATTCCTTTATTAATGAACTGAATTATAACCAGAGGACCAATGGTCCTGTAAACCCTCACCTGAATCTGAGATATAAACCAACAAACTTGTTTAACTATAATGGGCATATACATGTATATAGCCCCAGGGTAGGGTCAGAATAACCCTGGTGTCAATTTCTTTTTCTGATTCATAAATGAGCCTTCGCATGAGAAAACCAACAATTTGGGTTTCCGACCAGGTCTGATATATACCAGCCTGTACAGTCACAGGAGCATGCTAGAAGCTTGTAATTTTGGATATAACTAGAAGAAGAATTGCATAATAATACATAAAATCGGTTGTATTTACAAATAAACAGTTGCATGTAAATATTTGATCCCAAGGAAGCCGCTCGAAAATGTACTGGGACACAAAATGGCGAAATGACAGTCCAGCAATGTAATGCAGTCTTGTAAGATACAAGATCTCAAGCTTCGTTAAATTTGGCTGTACAAACGGTAGACAAAATATTATGTAAGATGAAGTCTACTGGATGATCTCTTACTTTAATGGAATAATATGTTTTTAGTTCAAACTTCCCTATAGTCTGAGAAATCAATGTTAAAATTGATATTTGTGTCACAGAAGTTATGCTATTTCGCTTATCTTATTTTATGTGTTATTATCTATCTATTTATTAATCGATCAAAATCTAAAATGTTACAATCAGTGCATATGTCTATGTGTTAGGATTGACCTAGCGAAATCCGTTCAAATCTGAAAACACTCAATAAAATTTGGCCAAGCTTCAAGTACTGGTACTGCTATGCCATTACTTATGGAACAAATCGCTATGTATTAAACGTATGACCTAAGACATCTACATGTTCATCAAAATCTGGAACTTTGGAAATAAATTGTGTTATATTGTCTGTTAACTCTATATATATTTCCCACTACGTTCCGTTGGTTTGGAGTTTTCGATTGAACATTTCTGGACCTTCTTATAAAGACCAAAACATGTAGAAATGTTTTGTGAGTTTACATTGGCAAAGCAAAATCATGTCAATTGAATAAACATACAAGTATATGCATTGAAAGTGCATAGACAACAGATGCATATTATCATTTTCTTAAAGACATAACAAACTTAAACCTACATGAAGGTACCACGGCTGTATGCGGTTAAGACCAAATTTTTAATATTTGAGCCGGCGAATGTGGAAACAAACAATCTGCAGAGGTAAAAACAAAGGCGCAAATCAGCTTCGCAGTTACTGCGAATATGATCAGCGCCTTTGTTTTCGCTACACGGATAATACAATTCCTCTACTTTCTAAATCTAAAATTTAAAGCCTCTAACCATCTTCTGTGACTGTACAGCCCGGTTTGTGTCGGGCCTGGTCGGAACCCAAATTGTCAATAATTCTTACCGTCCAACCTCCTCCATCGGTGGTCATGTCACAGAACACCTGAATAACCTCCCCTGTTTCATAAACGGTCACAGGATAAACGTTATCTGTTGTACCGATACTTTTATTCAGAATATCTTTGCAATCAGCTGTAAGAAACAATAATTTTAATTTCTAACCCATCTGGGCATAGTAAATGTCAGACCAAGCCTATATACGTAGATATGTTGGAGATTACATGAGCCGCGGCAAGAGAAAAAACATTTTGAATATGCGAAAACAAAGACGCAGATCAGCGCAGTAACTGCGCAGCTGATCTGCGCTTTCGTTTTCGATCCATGGATAGAACAATTCCTCTACTTTCTCAATCTAAAATTTCCAGCCTCTATCAACCTTCTATGTTTGTACAGCTTGGTATGTGTCAAACCTGATTGGAAACCACAATGTTGATTTTTTTCGTGTCGCGGCTCAAATGTAGAGTTATACAGAAAACATTCTTACATGTAGTTTAAAGGAGTGCTAGGTTATAAGGTCTGATCCCTCACAGGATTAGTCCCGACGGATCAACTTGTCGAATGAAAACTAGCCCTTATTGCAATTACAATGTTGAAGCCTACTGCTCAACTCCAAAGATCGCCATTAATTTTGGGTATTTGTAAATTGCATGTTTTGGGCATTCAAATGGTCACGTCATCGGCATTTCATACGTCAAATGGTCACGTCATCGATGTCATTGTAGATGTCAACCATATGCTTTATGTTACAGACATAGCCGTTTTGTTTTTTGTTGTTGTTGTTGTCTTTTTTTTTTTTTTTTCTTTTTTTTTTTGTTCAGTTTGACGTCCCTTTCAAGATTATTTCAGTTCACGGGCCAATCAGTAGGTGGGGCGAAAACGAGATAACCCCGAGAAAACCACCTGGCATACCTGCAAGCAGAACTTGGCTTGTCTTACATGTGGCCAGAGCGGGGCTCGAACCCACACCAGACACAGCGGTGAGATGATCGAGTGATTAAGAAACAGCGCTCTTAACCGCTCGGCCACGGGGCCGCCCTAGCCGTTTTGATGAAAATGTATCGCGACAAGGGTAATGCCGTTTTTATTTTGTTTTTAGCTGCTCAAGAAAAAAGTGGTTTGTACAGTTTTACAAAAAAAAAAAAATCGCCAAAACGCTGATTTCTTTATCTGCTCAAAAAAGACCCCTTCAACAGTTCTTAGGCGATTGAAGGCGAAGAAAAAGGCGTGACGATTGCTTTATACATTTCCTCTTCATCAATGGCTTGATTACGTATACGCTGAATACGAGTCGACGAGTCGTGTTGGCTGTGGAACTCAGTACTCAGTACACTAAACAGAAATTTTATCATGATAAACAAAAATCAAAACTGAGATCCTTTAAGAGCAGTGAACATATTAATGAGAAAGGGAATGTGCCGTACCATGGTTTCAACTACTTAAGCTTCGTCAATGACCCTTTAGATTTGACAACATGGAGCAAAAGAGAATTGCTTTAAGTCTGCATCTTTCAGTCGATACAAAAAAACTAGTATTAATTAGACTAGTATTAATTAAATTCTATTAACTCATTTAAGCCTGGCGTCCCTTTTATGGGACATAGGCAAAAAGAATAGCCCCAGATGGGACGCCGCAGAACGCGGCATCCCATCTGGGGCTATTCTGTTTGCTACGCGGCGTCCCATCTGGGGCTATTCTGTTTGCTTAGAAAATTTTCATCGAAAAATTGAATAAAATTTAAAAATCACTCCTGATGCCCCTAAAAATGAAAGTGGACTCACCCAAATAATAATGATGGGAAAATCCATTTGTCAAATATGGGTTAATCTAATTCATTCCATACTTTAACCTATTACCCATCCCGATATATTGGACATGTCATCGTGACATTTATACAAACATTACCTTTTTCTTCTTTTACAGGACAGAACCTCATCAAAATTCTATAGGGAACGTAGTTTCCGAGACGATGTTTGAATTGCATGGCTAGCTTTATACAGGCATTTAGCCTCGGAACAGGAGCTGACATGTCTCTTGTGGGAATTATTTTTCTATTTGTTTTCTGTCCATTTTCCTGTTTCCAAGTTTCCCCCTTTTAATTACATTTTATCAATTTCACCCAGTTGAAGAAATGACTGGGCAAACCGAGTTGAACTTGCGGTTCATCGATCAAGGTCATCATAGGGGTATGATTTAAATATAGATGAAGAGCTCTAAACCCCGATGGTACATGCTTATTGTCCAGAACCTATGTCTCTGGGTTCTTAAGACAATTTGAAAGGAGTTTTTACCATATATGAATATGTCAATCATCTTGATCGTGAAACCTTGGTACTTGATATAGATCTATAAAAACCAAACACTTTCCTTATCACAGGAAAGCTTCACGTGTAATTTGGTTTGATACGACGAGCGGTTTAAAAGGAGATGTATGAAGTTCATTGCCGTGAACATGTTTCTAACCCCTGGACAGGGGCAGTCTTAAGTTCAGACCTTATTGTACGTAAGGAAAAAAAAAGAAACATAAACTTGCCGTCATATTTACCCATTACGAAAACACGTCCATGTAATATATTGATTTTTCCCAAGTTTTAAAAATTGGAAATTTTCAGTAGAAAATGTTTGATATTTTTCTTATTTTTGCTCAAAACATAGATTGTGGGCACACGTTAGAACCGCCACGCCTCCAATCTATGTTTTGGAGCAAAAATAAGAAAAATAGGTATACCCCTGCATACCCCAGTTTTTCTATATAAAAGTGGGGTTTAAGGGGGTATACATTTCACGGTAATGTTTTCCTGATGGCTATGTATTTTTCGAAGTTTATAATTATTGCAATGGTTATAACAGTATGGCCTGTCTCACCGCCCTTTAAGCTAGCGTACTATCTATCATTTTTGTATCAGAAGAAACGCGTTGTACGGCCATAAATAAAATGCATGTCTAAATATGGTCGGCCCATATACTGCCATTTTTAATCCTTTAAAGGGTGCGTAAGCATATGGCAGGTCCGCGAAATAAATGCCTGGATTAAAGACATTTGAATATTAGCAGTATATTTAATAATAATATTATTTTAAAGAACACTTAGAAATTTCTTTAAAATTACTTTAAAATTGGTGCAACCGGTCAACAACGTACAGCGTAGGAGAAAATGGTAATATCAGTGATGTAGTTTTTGCCTTAGAAAATATTTCCGAAATCCACACATTCGTAACAATTATTGGTTTTCTGTTTGTTTACTTTCTCCGTCAAAATGGGTTGCTATAAATTACAATAATTGCTATACCTGGGCACACCATGACCTGACATGAATTTTGTTCGATTGCCTCTCCTGAACAGTCACTTCCACCATTTGAAGGTTGAGGGCTACTACAAGATCTCTGTCGTGTTAGTTGCCCAGTCCCACATGAGGCACTGCAACCAGACCACATAGACCAATCTGTCCACCCTCCATTCACTGGAAAAAAATCACCAACATAAAAACAAGAAAATTCAGAGATTTGTGTCCCCCGCCTAAATCGTTTTCGTTAAAAAACACAGAAAATCTAAAGATTATATCCCAACAACTTGCTAATCGTCAGTCAAAGTCTATAACACATCTAAAGTTTCAAACGCAGTAGGTTGGGTTGCGCACAGAAGTTACCCATGATTCATACACTTTCATTGTCTTTATGTCTGCAAAATGACTAGAATTGACTATTGTTGAGAAATTACAAAAATGATCTGTAGATTATATCCAAATCACATGCATATTTTCAGACAATGTCCATAATGAATTATGGACAATTCGGACCTTCGCTCTAGTCGATTCGGACCTTAAAAAATCGGCCCAAGTCGATTCGGATTCCGACCACTGGTCAATTCAAACCTTGACCACTGGTCAATTCGGACCTTTTTATTGGTCAATTCGGACCTCAATAAGAAAAATCCTTTGTTCAATTTGGACCTTTTTTCTTGGACAATTCGGACCCTTTCCACTGGCCAATTTGGACATTTTCTTTGGCCAATCGGACCTTTTCATTATCAATCCTAATATTGGACGTACGGTCTGCTGCATAGTTTTAATAGGCCACGTTTTGCTTTCACGGCTGTTGAAAGCGTTGGGGCTTGACTGCTTTCTTGTCATGCTCTAGGACAGTCTCGCAATGCAGACAGACATCCATCCTTGTCGATGACCGAAATCAAAATGACTTCGATCGCTAATTAACATGATTGAAACACAAATGAAAGTACCCGCAAGGGCAAAGCTTACTGACTACTGACTGACCGTCTGATTACTGTTTACGCTCTCAGAAGTTCTGGCCCTTCACAGAAATGTGGTTCAATTCAAACTTTCCATACATACAAGCCTTAGTTAATTTTGGTGTTCGTGTAGTAGTGCTAGGTATAGTACACATTTGTATCGCCTTGCGGTACAAGCCGGCTTTTACAGTGTTGGATTAGCACGCAATAGAACCTAGTACGATCCTCGGCCGGGACAAAAAGGTGATTAGCATAGTTTTCATCTGTTACAATTAATTTTCAAGCGCATTGTGGGTTAGCCTGGGTCCAGTCGTCAATATAATTATTTGTCTATTTTTTATTTTTTTCGACAATGTGTTCGTTATAAAAATTACACATCAAATTAATGTATCGGTAGCCGTTATTGATTTCCGTAGATAGCCGTTATTGATTTCCGTAGATATTTTTGACCAAGAAACGAAAAAATAAAAAAGAGAGAAAATGATCAGGCTGGAACCCAGGCTAATTGTGGGTATCATGACATCTTAGTGTTCGGTAAAAGTCCTACAAAATGGAGGCAACACATGCATATTCAAAACACATGTAAAGTTTCCAAAGAACAATAAACAAAACTGTAAAATTTGCTCAAAGTTCTTACTATCCATTTAATTCTATTGTCGAAATGTTTGAAATTAATTAAGTTTTGTCTACCTGTTTGTTGTAGTCGTCAACTTTTGTACATATAACCGTAAGGATATTTTGTTTTCGAACGGAAAGTCGGGCAAATGTTCTATTATAGTTAATTATTTTACCTGGGCATGGGTTGCCGTTGCATACGGAGTTTTCATCGCTATTACCAATGCATGATCTCCCCAATCCAATAGGTGCTGGGTTAGTGCAGTTCCGATGCCTCTTTTTCTCTCCCCCATCGCATGTTCGTGTACAGGAACTCCACGGCGACCAAGCAGTCCAACCACCATGCACTACAACCAGGAAAAGGACAAGTTATTCGACTCGTAAGCCAGCGTTTATTACTTATTCGTCTTGTCTTTTATGTGAGACTTAAAACCAAAGTAGTGCATACATTTGACTCTGTATGTAAGCCATCTGCAGAAGCAACAGGAGCAGCAGCAACAAGCTGTTTTAAGATTTTTAAAGTATTACATTGCAAGGACCAGTATCATCCTTATTAAATATAAAAGACGTAATATGCCATCGGTCAACAAAGTAGCGCAGGAGAAAATTGTGATATCAATGATGCATTTTTTTTCTTTTAAAACATGTTTCCAAAGTCCACACATTCTTTATATTTTTTCTCCATCAAAAATGTATTATTACGATTTACAAGAAGTCCGCTTATCGAAAACGATGGCGATGACGTTATCGATAACATTACCTGTGGAGTCACGGGTACATAGTCAATAAATACACGGAGATAATACGCATATATGTCAGGAAAAAACGTGTCTTAAATAGTTAATAATCATTGAAATCAAGGTTGAATTAATATAAATAAATAGAAGTTTGTATAAAACGCGGAAAACTGAATGAGCTTTTTATATAATTGATAGATTGAATAATTCTATTTTCAATAAAAGCTTTTACTTGTCCAAGTATGATCAAAGGGGAGAAACCATGATTATATATTTTATTTTATGTTATTCTTTGTTTTTAGAATTTATAGTCTAGAACTTGATAAAAGTGTGTCATTGATTATTTTTATAACTATTATATAATGAAGAAGTTATGAGCATATAATAGAAAATTCCAGATGAAACTGAAATAGCTTATTTTGTCAACATTAGTTAAGATTATAATTTACACATGTATAGATCCTCTAAAACCTTCTAGTCCTGCAGATATCTAGCTATGGTAGCGGTTCAAACTTTTTTTCTTGGCTGATTGTTGTTGCTTAGATGTTACCATTAAAGAATCTGACTGATGCCACCTTGGTATCATTGAGCATTTTGAGAAAAACAAGATGGCGTCCAATATGGCGGCTCAATATCTGGGCTGGTCATAATAAAGCTTCTATTTGCACTCAGGGCATATTTAATTTACAAATATTTGACATAATTTTATAGAATGAATGTCAAAGACCATTTCCTACTAGCATGGTCATATAATTATATCAAGAATGTTTCAAAGATGGCTGCCAGAATGCAATACTAAATGACAATTATCAGCGTTATCTCAATTTGGTTCACTTTAAATACTGAAAATATTTCATTTATCTGTATAATAGAAGATTTTGATTAGAAATTATGTTTCCTTTTTATATTTTTGGAATACAAGATGGTGTCTAAGATGGTGTCAAAGATGGCTGTCAACTTAAGATTTGTCGCAAAGATGTTACTGAAGTTGATTTTTTAGTCATTTCCTTTGCTAAGCCTTTAGTTCAGTTGCCATCAGCATAACATGGAAGACAGTGACACATGAAATGTTATTGTGGTTTCCAGTTCACTATACCATACTTGTTCAGAAACTGCATGATGCCACCCTGGCATCATTGAGCGTTTTGGAAAAATCATGATGGCATCCAAGATGGTCGCCATAAGCAAGAATATAAATCCCCAGAGTTGAATATACCCGTTGCTTTATGTTTAAATGCTTATTTTATGCTGTAAACATCATAATAAAATTGTTCTAAGTTCTGATACCCACATAATAACAATAATGCAAGATGGTGACCAAGATGGCTGCCATAATCATACTATAAGAGGTATTCTCTTATTGAAACGGCATTCATATTTCATATAATCAGTGCCGTGTGTTTGAAAATGCCCATTTCTTTTTGTTCACATAATAGTTATGTCCTTTGGTTTCAGCTAGGACCCCATATCATATAAACAAAGAAAAATGACGAGTCTTGACAACCAAGATTGTCGCCATAATTTTAACTTAAACGAACATGTTCTCTGATTTAAACACCATTCATGTGCTCCATATACCAAATATCATGTGTCTGAAATGCTCATTTAACGTCGTGAACAGCGTGATTTACCTTAGATATACCTTAACCCGGACAATCTAGTGGTCTCATTACATCCACTCTGTCCTCGGGAGGCTCTGCCGATAGTGGGCTTTTAATCGCGTTAGACCTGCCTTTGCTTTTTATATCAAACGACAATATGCTCTTAATGATCTTCTCCCCGTTTATGCAGTAATGTTTCCTGGGGACGTGGGCCCGGGAGGTCCAAAATTTCAACATTTGTTCTCGATCTTACTTTTTGTTTCTTAGCATGCAGAAGCAGTTGGTACATGCTGTCAACAGACTTACATGCGGTTCTCTATTAGGATTGGTTCGCTCGTTATCCGCAAGCTAATAACTGCTGATGATGCAGGTGCAACAACCAGTTCGGACTTAATCCGAATAAACGTGTGCCAAGCACCTATATATGAGGTCGTTTGTAAACTACAACAGGTACCACATAGGAGACTACTTTACAAACTACACTTCTATGGGATTAGAGGATCTACTCTCAAGTGGATCGCTTCATGGCCCTCTGAGCACTATCAAAACGGATGGCCAAGCCTCAGACCCAGTTCCGGTCTTATCTCGTGTCCCTCAATGATCGGTCTTGGGACCAGTCCTGTTCTTGATTTCCATTAATGATCTTCCTGACAATATCAGGTCATATGGTGATTGTATTTTGTCCAGGAATATTAATTCACTCGTGGATTGGCAGATTCTACAAGATGACCTGAATAGCCTTGCACAATGTGAGACTGATTGGCAAATGAAATTTAACGTTTCAAGGAGAAGAAGGTCGCATCCATTTTCATTAATAAATAATTTACTCTAACATTCAATAGAGCCATAAAATGCTGGGTCTTGGTCTATATGCCTGTGGTAACTTTCATGACAGGATGCTTACATGTATTAGATAAGGTCAAAACTGATGCACACTCACTGATCAGATTCAGACCTACATCTTGTGTACATCTTGTGTAACAGTAGCAATAACTAATATGATTAAAGTCAATGCAAGCCGACAGGAAAATATACATGTATAAGCGTCATACACAGACGTATATGCATTTCTCAAGGTAAAAGTTCTAAAATAAATGTAAACTTAAATGCAGCCGCTATATAAAAAGGACATTAGAGGAGAGAAGGACTAAATGTATTGGAGTTAAATGGTAAAACATCATTCCTTCTTGCAGCCCATGCTATTTTCTGCCAGGATGTGATATGTTAACCTATTGTTATTGATGCATAGGAAAGGGGTCAATCTGAGCACACTTTCGAAGGGCTTCATACCTGACAAGCTTTGTGAACTTAGTTAGCCTTTACCAGATAATATCAAGGAAATGACCACATTTGGAGGATGTTATGGTAGCAACGTAGATACATCTACGTCAGATTTATGGCTTGATGTGAAATTGGCAAACAAAGGCTAAATTTCCCACGCTTAAGGCATATTATCACCAAAAGTAGCATTATCTGTAAGAATGAGACGACTGTATCGAAAAATGGCTAATATCTACATACAATGAAACATGAAAGATTTTCAATAAAGCTGATATCAAATATGCATTTGCAATATGCTAGGCTAAACTTTGATCATTTTGTGAAAGTTGAACATATTGGCTATTAATGTTATAACTTATGTTATTTTACATGTAGCCTCACTATGTTGAACATAGCTTGAATATATGTCTAATTCGAGAAGTATGAATACCACTGCCATACTTATCATTCTGTATTTGGTGGTTGATTTTTTGTTTTATGCCCAAAGCAACAGCTAAGGTCATGTGGAGCCGAAACCTCAGTTTCAAGTCTCATTCAAAAGACTAGAAAAAGCCAAGGCTTGAGCCCAAAGACCTTGGCATACAGATTGATAGCTTAACCACTATACCAGAGAAGCTTATAGCTGTGGGTCCTATATTTGATACAGTCTAGAAATAACTTTAATTAATAGCAAATGCGTATGCCAGCCAAGCTAATAAGGCTGTTGTCATATAGAAACAGCCATCTTGGATGCCATCTTAGGTTCAGAGTTTTCTAATAATGGTCTTAAGTCATATATGCGCATGACAATACAATATAAGATTAATGAATACAAAAACACACATGTACTGCACATTATATTCTTTTCTGTGCAAAAATTCTATTTGGTGGCCATCTTTGATGCCATGTTTATTTTTCAGAAATCATTTTAGGTGTGTGATTTATCAGACAACTTCAAATGTATGTTTTACAGCCAAATGTGGCAAATAGAAACAAGTATTCAAGTCCTAGACATAGCAAAACAAGTGATAACATATATTTGACGACCATTCTGGACGCCATCTTGATTATCTCAAAATGCTCAATGATGCCAAGGTGGCATCATTCAGATTCTTGAAGGGCAAGGTCTTGGCTACAAGAATCAGTCAAGAAAAAAAGTTTGAACCCTATTTCCGGGTCCCGATAAAATACCTCATAAATCTGCAGGACTATTCCAGAGATCTCGGGTTAATTCTCACTGGTCATTTCGGCCCTTGAACTTTCTGGAAGTTTTTTTTTCCAGATGATTCTGAAGAACATTTGTCATGTTCTTTACTGTTCTAGATAGTAACCGTGTAAAATTGAATCTTCCTGGAATGTAGGAGATAATTCCGCAGATTTATATATACAAGTCTCAATGCAGGCTCAATCATTCGGAAATCCGAAGTAAGATAATGATTATATTTTGGCTTGTTTCACTAGTTTGGATTACAATAATTTAGAGTGGATTATAGACTGGCTTCCGTCGTATGTTCATTTTCTACATTCACCTTACAAAGAAAAATAACCTTGATAATTTCTTTTTTCTACAGAGTAATCTTTTTTATCTCTTCAAGAACAGCCTTGTCTAGAAAATAACATTTCAGAATATTTGTTGCTTGATCATATTATGTATGTTCTTATTGCATAAAAAATATATAATTTAACGAGGGTAGCCAGTCTAAGTGGATAAATATAAACTAGCTTTGGACAAATATATTGTGCTAATATGGACTTGAATACTGGAAACTCTGGATTGAGGACATCAATGAACTGACATTTTGAGGGACAAGGATTTATTTAGACACTTGTATTGTTAGTCATTTATTCATTTATTGACTTATTTATTCATTTATTTGTATGTATTAATTACATTTATTTATTTGATTAGATTATTAAGTTTAAACATTTTAATTCTTATTGGTGGAATTAATTTAATTGCACGCCGGTGGGTCGGGCGTCAGCCTCTATGCTGGCCCTGACTTAAAGCTATTCGTTTTAGTTGGTTGGGGCCGTAGCTTCTTGTCTGTTGCTTGGCCCATCGGGGTTCAACTTGTGTTGAACATAAAATGCTGTGAAACACTGCAGAGGATGAGGATGAGGTTAGGGCCCTGTAAAAGCCGTTTAAGCCCACACTAATTTCATATAATTGATCGTTCCAAGGTGATACTTCTGTTGTACTTCTAATTGTTTTGTGTTTTGGAGTCGAATTTTCGTGCTGTTTGAGCCTTATGTACGTTTTCATATTTTTAGCTAAGTTCGGGTAACTGAGTGGTCGCCTATTGGGAAATAGCTGCACACTCGGTTTACGATATGTTTTCTTGGTATAAATACTTAAGTGTCATTTTGGCAATTTCTTCCTGATTGCGCCATTTCCGTATCATAACTTACTTGTACCTGTGTAGCCAGATCCTTAATGACATTTTCATTATGAAAACATGCCCATGCAATATACAGAGATTTTTGTATACTTAAAAAATTGAAAATTTCATCGGAAAATGTTTGATATTTTTCTTATTTTTGCTCCAAAACATAGATTGTGGGTACTCGTTAGAACCGCCTCGGCACTTAGATTGTAGGTAAACGTTAGAACCGCCTCGCCGAGGCGGTTCTAACGAGTACCCACAATCTATGTTTTGGAGCAAAAATAAGAAAAATAGGTATACCCCTGCATACCCCAATTTTACTATATAAAAGTGGGGTTTAAGGGGGTATTCATTGCACGGACATGTTTTCCTGATGTTTTGTCTAGTTACGCTTGCTCGTAACAAGCTACAGAGGAAGAGTTGCGCGTAAATGGATAATTGTTTCCAATTTATTCACTAATTATTTTCAGTTAATATTTTCTAGATTTATTTTTATCTAATAACAGTTTATACTTCACGGTTTTTGTAATTATAATAATTCAATAGAATAATAGGTAGAAGTGTACAATAACGTGCCATTGCATGTGTCGTATGTTATCTAAAAAACTTAAATATGCACATATGATTTGGATCCTCCAAAACAAACATTACTAGAAACAATTTTTCCTCATTACACAACACAGCTTTTAACGATTTAAGTGTTTTTGGTCATTTGTGCGAATAAAGCATAATGTATATTCGCTTACAATAAAGCCGTCATTATTGATTTGTACCCATGAGAGTGACCCGGATGGTGACTGATGACGTCACGCCATTTTTTCCGATAGTCGGAAATTCAATACCTGGGCACACCATGACCTGACATGACTGTTGTTCGATTGCCTCCCCTGAACAGTTAATTCCACCATTTGCAGGTTTAGGGCTACTACAAGATCTCTGTCTCGTCAGTTGTCCAGAATCGCATGAGGAACTGCAACCAGACCACAAAGACCAATCTGCCCACTCTCCATCCACTGGAAAAATAAACAACATACAAACAAATAAGAAAATTCAGAGAATTTGTATCCTCGCCTTGATCGTTTTAGTTAAAAACAAAGAAAATCTAAGGAGCTATATCCCAACAACTTGCATATTGTCAGGCAATGTCTATTACACATCCAAGACTTCAAAAGGTTCAGCATAAAACACTAGGTCGGGTTGTGCACAATAGTTACCCTCAATTCATTAACTGTCATTGACTTTATGTCTGCGAAATGACTAAGTGACTATTGTTGAGAAATTACCAAAATAATCTGTAGATTATATCCAAATCATATGCATATTTTCATACACTGTCCATAACATACATCTCTACATTTCATGTGAATCAGTGTTAAACTGTAGGAAGTTAATACCTACTATCCATCCACATTCATTGTCAAAAAGCTTGACAAAAACGAATTTCAAATTGCGAATAAAGTGACACATATTGTTCTGCGGATTTTTTCTAAAGCACATGCATATCCATAACACAATTGCGTTTCCAAAGAATTATGTAAAACCAAATAGGATTAGCGCAAACAAAGTTCTTACTATCATTTTCTTTCTATTGACGAAACGCTTAAAAATAATTAAGTTTAAATTATACATAAAATTGACAAAACACGATCTGAAGATTTTATTGACCATTCAGAGACGGTTCTCTTATGTATTATATATCTTATTTCTGTTTGTTTTGTCTACCTCTTTGTTGAAGTCGTCACTTTTGTACGTACGCTACGCTAAACTAATAACGAGAGATGTGGAGCAACGCCGCTTGCCGAAAAATCAAAATATTTAACCATGAATTAGCAAGGAAAATATTGCGCTTTTAGATATTTTCCTTAAAAAGGCAAAAAAAAAAAAAAAAAAAAAAAAAAAAAAAACACCGCATACTTGAAACAATTTTCCTAGTTCACAACACAGATCTAAAAGATTTGGGCGTTTTGGTCATTTTTATTGGATTACAATAAAGCCGCCATTATTGATTTGATGACGTCACACCATCCTTTCCAATAATCGGAATCGATATACCTGGGCACACCATGACCTGACATGACTTTTGTTCGATTGCCTCCCCTGAACAGTCATTTCCTCCATTTGCAGGTTGAGGACTACTACAATATCTCTGTCTCGTCAATTGTCCAGAACCGCATGAGGCACTGCAACCAGACCACAAAGACCAATCTGTCCACCCTCCATCCACTGGAAAAAATAAACAACATAAAAAAAAACAAGAAAATTTGTGTCCCCCGCCTTGATTGTTTGATTAAAAAACAAAGAAAATCTAAGGATTATATCACAACAACTTGCATACCGTCAGTCACTCAATGACTATAACACCTCTAAGGCGTCAAAAGATTCTGCATAAAACAGTAGGTGGGGTTGCTCACAATAGTTACCCTCAATTCATAAACTTTCATTGTCTTTATGTCTGCAAAATGACTGAGTGACTATTGTTGAGAAATTACAACCAGAGGACCATTGGTCCTGAGAACGCTCACCTGAAGCCTAATCTTGGAGCATTTATTCGTCATGAAATGACCTTGACCTTGAATACTCACACACCTATATTGACTTTTTGTGTTGTCTGCATCTACCAAGTTTCAGATCTCAGGCTGCAATAGCATTGATTTCAACATTGATTTTCTCATGTAAAAGCCTATGTTTCCAAAATTGACCTTGTCATTAAATAGGTCAAGGACATCTCAGGGTCATCATTTGATCAAACTATCATAGACTTGAGTCCCCAATACTACATACCAGGTTTCGTGGAAATTGGCCGACCGGTTCTGGAGAAGAAGATTTTTGAAGTTTTTTTACCATATATGAGTGTGGCGGCCATATTGGTCATGTGACCAAGTTATTGCGAGCAAAGTTTCCATGCCACTACCAAAATAGGCTCCACATAAAATTTTAACTTGATCAGCCAAGCGGTTTCAGAGAAGAAGATCTTTGAAATTGTGACTTAATTTTGATATTTCTATTACTTATGGTCAAGGTTAAGAAATGTCCTTGACCTTAATTAATTGCATACCTTCATAAACTCCATAGATTGTCTGCATCTAGCAACTTTCAAGTCTCAGGCTGCAATAGTTTACAAAATATCCATTGTTTGGTCCTTTTCCCATGTAAAACATGTGTTTCTAAAATTGACCTTGCAGTAAAATAGGTCAAGGTCATCCAAGGGTCATCATTTTAGCAAATTATGATGGGCTGGTGTCTCCAATACCCGGTGGTTCTGGAGCAGAAGACATTGAAGGGTTTTTACCATATATGGGCATGGTGGCCAATTTGGTCATGTGACCAAGATATTGCGAACAAAATTGAAATGACAGAAAGGCCTTTTTCACTTCCTCTGACCAAAGTCGGTATACACTTTGGTCATGTCAGAATGTGTGCGACGCCTTATACTATCTCCTGGATAATATTTATATTAGATTTGGGACCAAGTTATACAGACAAATTGTTGGAATTCCGATGGGTACAAATTGCGCACCTCTTGTAGCTGATTTATTTTTATACTGCTACGAAAGAGATTTCATGGATTCTCTTAACCATGATAACCAAGCTGATGTTATCGAGGCTTTTAAATCGTCTTCTAGGTACCTAGATGAACTTTTGAACATTGACAACCCTTATTTTGAAGGTACAGTACAGTCAGCGTGATGTTTATATCTCTCACGCTTACGAACGTGGAATTTCGCATGTCACGTGACTTTTTTCCGTGGATTTTGCGTGGAATAAGCGTGGATTTTGCGTGAGTTTTGCGAGGGAGTAGCGTGAGTTTTGCGTGGAATTTGGAGATGAAACGTGGAACTGCTTAACTGTAGCGTGAAACGAAACGTGGAAAGGATTAAGAGAGTTGCGTGAGATATCTACAGTCCCACGATCGCTCATGCTTACCACGTTCGTTTCACGCTCAGGAAAAAGGGACCTGAAAAAGGTGATTCTTTTCACTTTTTATATATATGTATATGTCTCTTGTCAACCGAAATAAAAGCAATGAAGTCATTTCCGCCGCTGAAAGTCTGGAAGACATGTACATGTAAAAATCAGTATGGTGTGTTACATTTCCGAAACAAAGAAGACATGCACAAACGTAGTTTTTGTTTTTATTTTCTATACTTTCTTTTGTTTTCGTTTTTATAACTTATTAATCCTGTGTAAAAGAATACCTTGATTTTGTTGACTTTGGTAAATGCTTGAAAGAAAAACAATAGGTTAAAGGGAATCAGAATTCTTGCAGGGGCATTGTACCGACTCTGAAGATGAAATTAAGATGAATTAATTGCATGTAAATTTAATTGTAACGTGCATCGTAATTTATGATTAAATAATACATGTACATGTAGCAAGGTGCTTGAACCGTATTTCATGTAGGTCGAGCTTTAATTGACGTTGGGCATCTTAGAGAATACGAAAGACGCATTTATTTGAGAGATGTTCTGCAAAACAACAAACCGGGGTGCTCTTCTTTTCTTATGGCAAAAGTATCAAATTAATTGTACAATTTTCTGCATCTAAAACCGCGGCAGCCAAAATGCACCACGCTGCCAAATAATATTTAAACGTGTAAATTTTCTCATCACTTGATCTACGATGATAATTGAATCAACACTGAATAACGTATTGCTCAGAATGCAACTCGTCAAAACATGCGTATGTATTTATGTGCAGCCGCTTTGTCGTACAAGTGTAACTATGTATTTGTACAGGTTTACCGTCATCATACTTAGTTGCCGACCTCGTACTTAGGATAAATAAATAAATATATATCATATATTTAATTTGGTCATAAAACTTTAATAAATTTTACCCTTTTGAACAAGACGAAATGATAATCCTTTTCTCGCTTGTCTCTTAATCCTTTCCTCGCTTCTTTTCCTTAATGAACGTGGAAAGCGTGAGCAAGCGTGGAACTGCTTATATCTCACGCAACTCACACGCTTCTTGCGAGGAATGAACGTGGATATAGCGTGGAACAAGCGTGGATTTTGCGAGGAATTAGCGAGGGTTTTGCGTGGGTTTTGCGTGGAACTTAATCCTTTTTTCTTTCGTGCGTGAGCGCGAAGGATATTAACATCACGCTGACTGTACTGTATGGTCTATGAAATTTATCCACCTTAACAACAGTTGAACAAAGCCAATATCACAGATACCGAAGCTCCCTTTTTAGATTTACATCATTCTGTTGCAAATGGATTTGTTTCTGCCAAAATTTATGATAAGCGCGATGACTTTGGTTTTGATATAGTAAATTTTCCGTTTTTGGATTATGACGTTCCTCGTCGTGCTTCTTACGGTGTATACATTTCTCAACTTATCAGGTTTGCTAGTGTCTGCAATCCTGTTACGGACTTCAACGCTCGAAATAAATGTTTAACGGCCAAACTTCTCCAACAGGGTTATCGCTATCATAAACTTCGAAAAACCTTTTCTAAATTTTATCGTAGACACTATGAATTGATTTCCAAATATAATGTTGGGTTAGAGAAGCTTTTAGGTGAGGGCCTTTCAGAACCAGAATTTTATGGTGACTTGGTTTACAAATTTAAGAAACTTATAGGAAGGAATGATTTTTCTTTTCAGTTCAGAAAAATCATTACACGTTACAGACGTATAGGTTATAACTTGAATGTTATGCGACAGTCTGCATGCTTAGTTTTTAACCCAATCATGGTTGATAACTATGCTGCCTTCTTTAATTGCACGCCGGTGGGTCGGGCGTCAGACTCTATGATGACCCCGACTTAAAGCTATTCATTTTAGTTGGTTGGGGCCGGAGCTTCTTGTCCGTTACTTGGCCCACCGGGGTCCAACTGGTGTTTTTCTTTTGCTCCAGAGTTTGTAAGTTATTCGGCGCCCAGGGATCTCCATCGTCGGACAGCTTACTGAATCTGTTGAGTCCTCGTTTTTGATACATCAGGATATTTATCGTGATTTATCTGTTTGTTCTGTGAGGTTATGGCCATGTAAAATCGATTAAAGCTTGCCAGTAATTTTATATTACTGATCGTTCCAATGCGATACTTCTGTGGTGGTTCTTCCGTTTTATGTCTTGGTGTTTTAAAAAAATTTGTGCTGTTGGCACCTTATCTATGTTTTCATATTTTTAGTTAAGTTTAGCTAACTGAGTGAACACCTATTGTGAAAATAGCTGCCCATTCGGCTTACGATATGTTTTCATGGTATAAGTACTTGATTGTTAATTTAGTTTTTTCCCATCTCGGTTTTTGGAGTGGGAATCTTTTTCTGATTGCGCCTTTTCCTGATCTTTGCCTACTTGTACCTTTCCACATAAAATTTAAACTTGATCAGCCAAGCGGTTTCAGAGAAGAAGATCTTTGAAATTGTTACTTAATTGTGATATTTCAATGACTTTGGGTCAAGGACAAGAAATGACCTTAACCTTAATTGATTACTTTCCTTTATTGACTCCATTAGTTGTCTGCGTCTAGCAATTTTCAAGTCTCAGTCTGCAATAGTTTCAAAAATATCATGTTTTGGCCTTTTCCCATGTAAAAGCCTGTGTTTTCAAAACTGACCTTGACGCAAAAAAAGGTCAAGTTCATCCCAGCGTCGTCATTTTATCAAATTATGATGGGCTTGAGTCCCCGATGCTACATATCAAGTTTCATGGAAATCGGCCCACCGGTTCTGGAGAAGAAGGTTTTTGGAAGGGTTTTTACCATATATTGGCGTGGCGGCCATATTGGTCATGTGACCAAGATCCCATGAACAATCTTTTATTCCCCCTACCCATGGAGGCTTCACATAAAATTTCAACTTGATCGGCAAAGCGGTTTCAGAGAATAGAAGAAGATCTTTGAAATTGTGGACGACGACGGACGACGGACGGACGCCGGAGCTTGGGTATACTATAAGCTCATCTGTGAGCCTTCAGCTTAGGTGAGCTAAAAATGGTATGTAGATTATATCCAAATCACATGCATATTTTCAGACACTGTCCATAACATACATGTGAATCAGTGTTAAACTGTAGGAAGGGAATGCCTACCATCCATCCAAATTCATTGTCAATATTTAGTTTTTCCACCTCAGTTTTTGGAGTGGGAATTTCTTTCTAATTGCACCTTTTATGATCATTGCTTACTTTTACCTTTCTAAAGTACATGCATATCTATAACACATGCACATTTCCAAATAATAATGTAAACATGTACGATTTGCGCCAGCAAAGTTCTTACTATATATCAATTTAATTCTATTGTCAAAATTCTTAAAATGATAAAGTTATACATACATGTAAAAGTGACTGGCAAAACGATCTGAAGATTTTACTGTCCATTCCGAGACGGTTCTGTTGTTTCGTGTACAGGAACTCCACGGTTTGTTTTGTCTACCTCTTTGTTGTAGTCGCCACCTTTGAACATACGAGCCGCCTCGTGGGAAAACCAACAATGTGGTTTCCGACCAGGTCCTACACAAACCGGCCTGTACAAGCACAGAAAAATGCTAGATGCTTGAAATTTCGGATTTAAGTAGAAGAGGAAGAGTACTATCCGAGTAGCGAAAACAAAGGCGCTGATCAGCTTCGCGGTTACCGCGAAGCTAATCTGAGCCTTTGTTTTCGCCTATGCAGATTGTTGGTTTTCCTATGGGGCGGCTCATACGCTGAGGTTTCGTTTACCGTACGGATGATTGTTTACGATACGGATAGTCGGGCAATTGTTGTATTATTAGTTTATTTTTACCTGGGCATAAGCTGCCGTTACATACGGATGTTTCGTCGCTATTACCAATACATGATCTGCCCAATCCAATAGGTGCTGGGTTAGTGCAGTTCCGATGCCGTCTTTTCTCTCCCCCATCGCATGTCTGTGTACAGGAACTCCACGGCGACCAAGCAGTCCAATCCCCATGCACTACAACCAGAAAAAGGAAACGTTATTCTACTCGTAAAACAGCGTTTCGAGTGTTCAAAACACTCACGTTTAGAAACATACTTCTAAGCAATGTTTAAATTATCTGACCCCGTTTAGGAATGTGTCTTCGATTTAGACTTTTCGTGAAAATTTTCGAAATTGTAGTTCTATAGTCTGGCTTTAGTTGCCGTTTTAAAAAAGGCTACTGATGAGGGTTCATTACCCGAAATTGCGCAATATAGTCCATTCTATCTCCCTTTGAGTGTTTTTACTGCTTCAAGAGGATCAAACCTTTATATTTTATTTATTTATTCGTCTTGTCTTTCATGTGAGACTTAAAACCAAAGTAGTGCTTATATTTGACTCTATTTGTATGTGAGCCATCTGCAGAAGTAGTAACAACGAGCTGTTTTAAGATTTTTTGAATAATGATATTGTAAGGACCAGTATCATCCTTGTCCAATATAAAAGAACAAAAAGGCAATCGGTCAACAAAGTAGCATTAGGAAAACTTGCCCATGCAATACACAGAGATTTTTTTCAGTTGTAAAAAAATGAATAACAAAGTAGCATTAGGAAAACTTGCCCATGCAATACACAGAGATTTTTTTCAGCTGTATAAAAATGAAAATTTCGGCGAGGCGGTTCTAACGTGTACCCACGATCTATGTTTTTAGCAAAAATAAGAAAAATATCAAAGTTTTTCAGATGAAAATTTTTCAAATTTTAAAGCTGAAAAAATCTCTGTTTATTGCATGGGCAAGTTTTCGTAATGATAGGAGAAAATGGTGATATCAGTAATGCATTTTTTTTGTCTTAGGACATGTTTTAAATGTCAACGCATTCATTATAAGTATTATGGTTTTCTTTCCGTGTCATTTTCTCTATCAGAAATGTATTGTTACGAATTACTATAGTTGATATACCTGGGCACACCATGAGCTGACATGACTTATGTTCGATTGCCTCCCCTGAACAGTTACTCCCATCATTTGCAGGTTGAGGGTTACTACAAAATCTCTGTCTTGTCAGCTGTCCAGAACCACACGAGGCATTGCAGCTAGACCACAAGGACCAATCTGTCCACCCTCCATTCACTGAAAACATCTTGGAGAACTTGCAAATTTAGACAAGTTGTGTCCTTAACTGTTATATATGTTAAGGATTATATCCTAACAACTTGCATACCGTCAGCCCATCTCTAAAACACATGCAATGTTTCATACGAACCAGTTTAAAACAGTTGTTGGGGTTGCGCATACAAACTACCCACTACTCATTCACTTTCACAGTCTATAAGTGACAATCGTAAATGATTTACAATAGTTGATATACCTGGGCACACCATGAGCTGACATGACTTTTGCTCGATCGCCTCCCCTGAACAGCCGCTCCCACCGTTAGCTGGTTGAGGGTTACTGCATGATCTCTGTCGTATCATTCCTCCTGGACCACACGAGGCACTGCAGTCAGACCACAAAGACCAACTTGTCCACGATCCATTCACTGAAAATGTAGAAAATTAGCAAATTCACTGAGAGTGTGTGTCCCTCGCTTTGGCTGTCTTGTTACAGAACAAAGATACTCTAACCATTATATATGCATATATATGTCGATAACATATGAATTAGCATAATAGAGTAGTTATCCACTATTTAATCACTTTCATTGTTTATACTCGTACACCTGAAAAATGACTTACTGTTAAGTGCTTATTGTGGACAAATGAAAAAACTAGAAATGCGTGTTTGTAAAACACTATGCCCCCAACTGTATGCTTGCCCCTAAACTGGCAGCTTGTATGATTCATTTCATTCGAATGAAGAGAAATTTTATTTCCTGAGGAAGCTGTTCGGTTGCCTCTGTTTTGACCTCGATCCAAAAACAGAATGTAAGCTCTTTACATACAAGTTAGAAATGGAGTGAAAATTTCAAAATCGAGTAATTTTGTCAAAATTTGACGGAAAATCCTCAAAAGTTAATCAGGTGATCATCTTCTCAGTCCCAACTAGTATACTAAATGTGAAGGCTCTAGCTTTAGTACTTTTTGAGATATCTTGCACACAAGATTTTCAACTTTTGTTTTGAAAGGGGCATAGCTCCAAACAGGGGCATAACTCGGACATGAAAAAAAATATGGGTCAACTATTTTTTCATGAGAAAACTGTATATGAAATTTCAAAACCCTAACATTCACCTGTCAAAAGTTTCAAATTTCACCGAAAAGCGGAAAAATCAATCAAAATTTCAAAATTCCGTATTTTTGTCAAAATTTGACGGAAAGTTCTCAAAACTTAATCAGGTCATCTACTCCTCAGCCCCAATCAGTATACCAAATATTAAGGCTCTAGCTTAAATACTTTTTGAGATATCTTGCACACAAGATTTTCAAATTTTGTTTTCAAAGGGGCATAACTCAGAAAAGGGGCATAACTCGGACATGAAAAAAAATACGGGTCAACTATTTTTTCATGAGGAATACACACATGAAATTTCAAAACCCTACCATTCACCGTTCAAAAGTTAACGGACGCACACACACACAGACAGACAGACAGACAGACAGACAGACAGACAGACAAGCCAAAAGCAATATGCCCTCCCAACTTTTTCAAAGTTGGGGGCATAAAAAAGGATATATAATGTACCAATCGCATGCTTCATAACATCTGTAACAGCTATTACGTTTCAAGTGAAAAAAAGTGTTGATCTCTAGGAGTTGAGCACACATGATGCCTTTTATCTATTCACTCTATTGCCAAAATGCATGAAAAATGACAAAAGTTCAAATTGCAAAAAAGTGACACAGAATGATGTGTGAATTATTTCTAAAAAAAAACAAAAAAAAAACATGAATATCTATAGCGCATGTAACATTTTAAGATAATAATGTAAAATTGTGTGCATATTGTACCTACTATTTACTTTCACTGTCACAATAATTGAAAAACTAGAAATGCGTGTTTGTAAAACACTATGCCCCCAACTGTGTGCTTGTCCCTAAACTGGCAGTTTGTATGATTCATTTATTTCATTTGAATGAAGTGAAATTTAATATCCTGAAGAAGCTGTTCGGTTGCCTCTGTTTTGACCTCAATCAAGAAACAGAATGTAAGTTTTTTTGCAGGAAATAAATGGAGTAAAAAATTCATAATGAAGTAATTTTGTCAAAATTTGACAGAAAATCCTCAAAAGTAAATCAGGGGATCTTCTTCTCAGCCCCAACCAGTTAAACAAATATGAAGGCTCTAGCTCAAACACTTTTTGAGATATCTTGCACACAAGATTTTAAAATTTTGTTCTCAAAGGGAAATAACTCCAAAAGGGGCATAACTCGGACAAAAAAAAATGCAGGTCAATCATTTTTTCATGTCAGAGGGATCTGTATATGAAATTTCAAAACCCTAGCATCACCGTTCAAAAATTTCAAATTTCACCGAAAAGCGAAAAAAAACAATCAAAATTTCAAAATTCAGTAATTTTGCCAAAATTTGACGGAAAGTTCTCAAAAAATAATCAGGTCATTTGCTTTTCGACTGCTACCAGTATACCAAATATGAAGGCTCTAGCTCAAATACTTTTTGAGATTTCTTGCACACAAGATTTTCAAATTTTGTTTTCAAAGGGACATAACTCAGAAAAGGGGCATAACTCGGACATGAAAAAAAATATGGGTCAACTATTTTTTCATTAGGAATCTGTCTATGAAATTTCATAACCCTAGCATTCACCGTTCAGAAATTTCAAATTTCACCGAAAAGTGGAAAAATCCATCAAAATTTCAAAATTCCGTATTTTTGTCAATATTTGACGGAAAGTTCTCAAAAGTTAATCAGGTCATCTACTCCTCAGCCCTAACAATTATACCAAATTTGAAGGCTCTAGCTCAAATACTTTTTGAGATATCTTGCACACAAGATTTTCAAAATTTGTTTTCAAAGGGACATAACTCAGAAAAGGGCCATAACTCAGTCATGAAAAAAAATACGGGTCAACTATTTTTTCATGAGGAATACACATATGAAATTTCAAATCCCTAACATGCACCGTTCAGAAGTTAACGGACGCACACACACACAGACAGACAGACAGACAGACAGACAGACAGACAGACAAGCCGAAAGCAATATGCCCTTCCAACTTTTTCAAAGTTGGGGGCATAATGACTAAGTTCAAATTACAAAAACATTAGGAAAATTTGCCCATGCAATATATTGAGATTTTTTTGGTTATAAAAATGAAAATTTTCACTGGAAAAATTTTGATATTTTTACTCAAAACATAGAATGTGTTTGTTTTGTCTACCTCTCTAATGCACTCGTCTTTGCGGTTCCGTTACCGTATGGATATTTCATTTACGTGTCGGGAAAGTTTGTATACATATAGTTTATTTCTACCTGAACATGGGTTTCCGTTGCATATGGAGATTTCGTCACTATTACCGATGCATGACCTCCCCAAACCTATAGGTGCTGGGTTAGTGCAGTCCCGATGCCTCGTTTTCTCTCCTCCATCACATGTTAGTGTACATAAACTCCACGGCGACCAAGCAGTCCAACCACCATGCACTATAACAAATACACCGAAAAGTGAAAACTTTTATGATTCCTCGCCGTGTAAGCCAATGGTTCTTGATTCGCCCTGTCCTTCGTGTGAAACTCAATGCCAAAGCATTGCATACATTTATCCCGGCTGTTTAAGGATAGCTGCAGAAGCATCATTAGCAGCAACAACAACCTGTTTCATCCGTGTCTTAATTATGTCTTAATTCAAAAATTGGAAGCGTTTTTACGGACCCTGCAGATACGATAAGCACAGCTACAGATGATATCGAATAAGATATCGTTACGGATAGATGCGAAAGAAATATCTGCTGGTACCAATATGTACTTTTAAAAATAGTGCGATTGTACATTGACAAACGGAAGTGTTTTTGACGCCATAGCGAACTTCTCTATACGCAATTGACCTGCACCATTCGTGTCTGTCTCTGCAACTAGCATATTCTGTATTTTTTAACTTCTCTTTGTCCTGGCAATGCAGTTGGGTAGCTCATCAAATGCACAAAGGGTGTCAACTTTAGGAAAAACGATATGTATTTTTCAAGCAAGGTTATTGCACTGGTCATAAAATATGGCCTAACCTATCTAAGATGACATACTATCTAAAATAAACATTTTATATTTGAAATACACATTGTACCGCAGTAAATATATATACAATGCAGCGCAAAATAGCTTATCTAGACCTTATGTCTTGCAGGTGAGTGTGAAGACAGTAAATAATCTGTCTATCTCATAATTTTATCACTATATTCAGAACAAAAGTGAAAACGCAACGCATTATTTTATTATATTCTTACAAGAATGTTTATCCCAGATTTCATTTCATTGTATAAAAGATCACACCTAATTGGCTGTGGTTGGTTCCATGCACTGCCGATATCGTGCGCTCATTCTGTCAAGTTCCGTTTCACGCTCAAAAGAACTGGCATGATCATTTTTCTGACCCCTTTTCTGTTAAAATGCATGCAGCACGCATTTGTGTGCTTAAAGAGAATTACCGCAAAATAAAAGTTATAGCCAAAAAAAGAAAATCGTATTTGCTACGAAACGTTTTGCAACAAAAGAAATGCGAGACAGATACTCAAAAATATACGTGTAGCGTTTTCACTTTTGTTCAGTATAGTTACTTGTCATTGGTTTCGTTAAATTAATCGATTAAATACTAAAGCATACCTTGTCTACAAGGTTCAATGTTGCAAGTCTGAATGTCTGTCTCTATTCGGGAACACCAGTGCCAACTGAAGTCTGGGTTCAAGCCGTCACAACTTCGTTCCCGATATTGAATGCCTGCGCCACATGTAGCTGTGCAGGGGGAAAATATGGACCAGTCGCCCCATGTACAATTAAGTCCATCTTGAAAATAAATGAAAAAAAAAAATTGATAATGATTCACATATAGTTCGTTTCATTTGAAAATTGACATATGCTAACTTAACACGATAAATCGCGTAGAATATATGTCTGAAATGTAAGATGCACATTCGGTTATACCTTTATTCATCAAATGCTGAAACTTTAGTCGGATATTTGTTATGTAATATCGAGTACATGCAATTATATTTTAAAATAAATACCTTCTAAATAATTAAGACGAAGTCCAATATTTTCGTATAGGTCCATGGTATCATTTTTGGCCGATTCCAATGTTGATATACTTTGTTGATTAGCTTCAATGGCAGCCATCTCAGTTACGTGTTCGGATGTAGTGTTAATTTCGAGCTTTGAAATCCTTGCGTCAATTTCTTGAACATTATCTTCATTTGCTGACATATTCATGACAATGTGTTGCACGGTATTGTTCAGCTGTAGGATAGCTGCTAGGTCTGCAGTTCTCTCTGACCCCGGCATCTCCTGTAGTGCCTTTATCTCAGCCTGAAGTTCATCTATGGGTAACAAAATGCGGGGAAAAAAATCAGGTTTTCTTATGATAAGGTATAAAACAAGTACTTTTCGAAACAACAAGGATTATGCTTCGCTGTCTTGTTAAAGCTTGCTTGTGGTTGATTGTTGTCGTTAATAAACGCCTTTTTGTTTGATGCTTTACGCCCCAGACTATAGCTTTGCTCGTATCGAAACGTTGGGACTTCTACCCAACATTGACTTGTCATGAGACGCAAAATGAAATAAAATATTTTGCCAATAGAATCAGGCAAGTAATTCACATTAATAACGGATATTATATACATATTAGGTGGTTGTATGGTGAAAGGACGCCGTTTATACGATATAAATACTGCGATATAGATTATTGTGACAATTGTGTTACCCATGTAATTAAAAGTAATCAAGGCAAAACCATGTAACCATAATGCTTAATAATTTTAAACACATCATTAGCAGCGCTAGTGTCTGTATTATTGTCCATGATGTCTGTATTTTCTATCACTCTTAACTATTTTATATCGGACCCCAAAACAATTCAAGTGATATATAACTTTGCTTATTTTGATTTAGTCTTTATTGATTTTGGGTGGTTTATGTCGACGTCATATTAGCGGCATGTTGTTACTGTGAACTTTAACTACAGCGTGCCCATATGGAATGTGTACGAGATTCTGTGCATGGCCTATCCCCTTTCTAACAAATCTGTTCATTTCTCTTGAACGATCTCATTTTTAATATTTTATGTGTTTCAGATTGCAACATTTCCTGATCGTGAATATAATAATACGTATGTTCAATGAGTTAAAACAACGCTAATACTACCTGAATTAGCTTCCAAGGTTTTTATTCGCATAATCTGAAAGAGGAATGATTTTGTAAATAAATACAGTAAATACAGGTCTCTCTCTCTCTCTCTCTCTCTCTCTCTCTCTCTCTCTCTCTTAAAGAAGAGACGCACGTTAAACTGCTTTACTACGGAGCAAGAATTTAAGGTCACATTTTTGTGCACTTCGTGTGTACATGTACATGTATATGATGTGCATGACAAGACAACAGCGAAATGTTGATGATTTGATGTACACACATGGAAATAAGTTAGGGAACACCTGTGATAATGTGAAACCCAACTTTAGACTGTATATATCCTTCTTTGGAAAACATTAACAATTTGTCACAATAAGTTTCTTCTATGTGAAAATGGTAAACATCAAACATAAAATGTGGCGGACAGCGGTCATTTTTTAATCAGAAAATTTATGCTAGATCTTAGGAACCCGCTGATATTCTTTGCGGTAACTTCATTCTATGAACTTGCATTGTCGAAAGTTTTCGTTAGAATCAAGCAGATGCATTGTTTGTTGAATTTTGATCATTAATTCGTTATTTTCTGACCGACTGTTGGCATTAGACCCAAACTTTTTTTTGTAGACAGGTTTCAAGATCACTCCTGCTTCTTTGTCTATACACTCTTGCAGATTGTAAATATTATGCCAGATATTCGATATGGCCCTTGATGAGTTTAAACATAAACATTCTGATCATAGCGCCAAAGCGTAATTATCTTCTTATTCTTCTAAATTTGCAAAAAAAAAAAATAAAAAAAAAAATCAAAGACCTTTGTTTTTTAATTAAAGAGAATTATATGACTCAAAATTTCATGCCTGTTTCAATTTCCTTTTTTTCAATACCGACTGGATCTGAGTCAGATGAGGCCTTCTTGATATAGAATTTAAAACATCTGTTCAATTATTTTTTTTTTTTTTTGAAATCAATTAGAAAAAGCAAGCAATTTCGAAGCAATTTAATTTTTCCATTCTTTTTACTTCTATTGATGGGAAATGCAAATTTCTTCTACCATATGATTTTCATCTCAATATATACTCGAAGCCAAAAGTAACTTTACACTGATTTTGTAGATAGATTTTTTTTTCAGGTATAGGTGTGTAATATTTATAAAGTGTGTGATATGTATTGTAATTTGATCAAGGCAAAATGTTTAGTATGGGAGATAAGGGAAAAATCGTTCAAAATGAAGTAGGCAAAGATCAGGAAAAGGCGCAATCAGAAACAGATTCCCACTCCAGAAACCGAGGTGGGAAAAAAACAAACTAACAATCAGGTACTTATACCATGAAAACACACCATAAGCCAAATGAGCAGCTATTTTCCCAATTAGTGGCCACTCACTTAACTAACTTAACTAAAAATATGAAAACCAACAGCAAGTGCTTTCGTAATTAGAATATGACTTTTTGAGAAATAAAAGAATAATGTATGTCATATCATTGACGTATGATGTAATTTATATTTCCATTTAACATTCTTTTAAACTATCTTAGCTAAAACTTACCAGCGTGTTAGTCAGAACCCCAAACGCAATGGAGAGAATGACGATGATTGTCAGCAGAACACCACAGAATATGTACAATTTCTTGATCGCTGTTCTATCAGGGTCATACTTGATCAATTGAACCCTATCAGGGTTTGATTTTTCCCCGGTCGCTCTTTCATTCTTCACAGACTCAGCCAAAGAGTCTATCTTGGTGTATTGGTTTTCGTCCTTCCTAGGTGTGTTTGAGTTTTCCCCGGTCGCTCTTTCATTCGTCCCAGACTCAGCCCAAGAGCATATCCGGGTGTATTCGTTTTCGTCCTTCCTAGATGTGGTCGATACCTCATACATGTACGCATTTTCTTTAATCTCATGCAAAGTAACTGCTTCAGCCATCTTTAAAACGTACAACACCTACAGTAAATAAATACTAAGAGCAAGATTTTCATGGTAAAGACCTTCGTCAATTCAGATGGTATAAAAAATGTCTGAGTTTTTTTCAATGTGCAGGGCGGAGCCTGTCAATTTTTGATTGGCAATAACAAAGTTGACCATTGCATTTAAAAATAGGTAGTTCTCACTTGGACTGTTACTTTGACCCACTTGTTATTGTTGAACCAATCAGTGTCAAAATTTAACCTCATACACTGAAAATGATAGGTAAACACATACTGTCACAGAAAAATATTCTGCACTACATGACTGTATTTATGTATGACCATATTGAAAATTCCCTTAGTAAATGCCTTGTAAACATTCCTGTTGTATGACTCTCTGTTTTTCCTTTCAAGTTTAAAACTTTAATACTGATACAATTAAATATCAAATGATGCAGGCTTACTTTAAATTACTAATTTACATATGAAAGCAGCAGAAAAAAGTGCAATAACTTCTTACTGGAAGTCACAGTACGGAACAGTAAAGTGTTACTGACAGCTCAGTCAATTTAGCAGCGATTCTGTTGTTGTTGCAGCAGCAGCAGCAAAAAAAAAAAAAAAAAAAAAAAAAAAAAAAAAAAAAAAAAAAAGGTAAACGGTCAAGTTAGCTGCATCGAAACTTTTTGCCACCTATTGTCTATTGTTCATACAGACAAGGCTCCAGAGTATCATCGTCTATCTTGAAGCTTACACTGATAAGCAAATCACTCAGGTGAACTACGGCACAATTCGGTCTCTCCTTTTCGTTTAAGTCTGTCTATGACGGCAACTTCTGACGCAACGTCTATAAGAAACGATGATGAATGTCATCACAAACACACAATTTATATCCCACCTATTACCCTGCAGTCTATGGACACTTTTACTGTTGGCAGAGAACTTTTGTCCTTAAGCTATGTTATGGGTGGGATAGAAAAGTCTTGTTTACGGCATAAGTATTCGTTTCCTATAGCACTCACAGCCAGACGAAACTGTAAAAATCGGTAACATTTCCATAACGTTGGTAATATGTGGTCTAGAAAAGTTCTGTTGCAGCATTCATTATCATTTTCTACATAGCGATCACAGCCAAACGAAAAAGACAAATAAAATGATAAGAATAAGATAATAAAAAAATGGCGACAAACGTTTCCACTTATATGGAACTTTTTTCGTAGGTGACGTCGAAAAAATGTGATTGTGGCAGTAAATGTCATTTTCTTATGCGCTATCACCTAGATTAAAGCCAAATCAATCTGCGACAAAAATGTTCGCTGCAAGCGATATTGCTGCTTACTTGACTGTTTTTCGCTGTAGCAAAATAGCTGCTTACTCGACCAATTTCGCTGCAGCAAAATTGTCGCTTACTTGACTGTATTTTAATTCTAACGCTGCAAGCAAAATTGCCGTTAACTTGACTGTTTTTGCTGAAGCAAAATTGCTGCTACATGTAACATGACCGATTTTGCTGCTAACTTGACCGTTTTTGATGCAGCAAATTTGCTGCTAATTTGACCGAGCTGACCTTGTAGGAAAAATAAGTAAAATCAGCTGGTTCTCTGAATCGCTTTATTTTTTTCGAATGGTACATCTACTTTATTGACCTTCTCCTGCGGTCGTGTACCATCAGTAGAGCTGCGGTCATGTACCATCAGTAGAGCAGAGTTGTTGACAAAAATAGAGGCATTGGCTAACTTGATAGAAATATTTGAGTGTAGCTGTATGGTTATATTTTAGAAACAAAATGTTTATTTTTTTGTGTGTCTACCATACACTTCACCTTTTTTGAAATCATTCAGGTGAAACACAGGTATAGCACAAAGACAACAAGCATAGTCACCTTTACTTCAATTAAACATTGTCAGCTCTGCGACCCTTTCTCAACAATGAAATCATCCAAGGCTGGGCTTAGCTAAGCCCTGCCCTGCACATTGATGAACGTTTGACGTCATCTTACGTTATGTATTGTGACGGCAACAAGTAAACTCTGTCGAACTTGATATTTTGTCAATCTGCGAATCAGATAACTATGTAAACCTGTATTATCTAGTATTAGCAATGCAAAATAAAATAAAATGAAATAAATAAATAAATAAATAAATAAATAAATAAATAAATAAATAAATATAAATAAATAAATAAATAAATAAATAAATAATACAAAACCGATTTACGTATGAACGTAAGGAAAACTTGCGCAAGGGACTATTTTAGTCTTATACTGGACTTGACCCACAACAATGGCTATCGTCCGTATGTTTGGCAAGTGTTTGTGTTGAATAGTTCATTGAAAATCGGCTTGTGCACAACCATTAAGATTTGTCTACATTTGCAGGGAGATAATTTCCCACGCTTAAAGGGCTCATCTTACTTGGAGCGGTCTAAACTAACCAATTATCGAGACGGTACATGCCAAAATAAGACATACTTTAGATGGGCCAGTGTATGAAAAATCGTGATTTCTTTTTCAGTTTTTGAATCTGCGAAAACGGTTCGCCGCGAAAATATCTCGGTAACTTTAATAACGAAAATAAATAACTGCGGAAAAAGTTGGGATACTTTAGTTTGGAATTATCACAATCACAAACAAACTCTCGTTCCTTAACCCAACAGGGAAACAATTTAATGAACAAATTTCAACAGAAAATGGCAAGGAAAGACAGCATCGTGGCGAATTTTGAGGCGTGATTTCTGTAGCTGTGGACTAGATTAAAAAGGTACAAGTAAGCGATGATCAGAAAATGGCGCAGTCAGAAAGGAATTCCCACTAAAAAACCGAGGTGGGAAAAAATAAATCGAAGGTTAGGTGCTGAAGATGACATGTCCTAAGCCAAGTGAGCAGCTATTTCTTAATAAGCGGCCTCTCAGTTACCAGAACTTAACTGAAAATGTTAAAACGTAAATAAGGTTCAGACAGCACATAAGCGACTCAAAAACATAAAACAATAGGAATCACAACAGCCGTATCACTTAAGATCAATCAGTACTAAAATTACTGGGGGCTTAAACCGGTTTTACAGGGCCCTAACCCAACCTCATCGTCTGCAATGCTTCACAATATTTAGTTAGTCGTTCTGTCCTCGTGGTGAATGAATCTCTAACTAGTGAATGAATCACCAAAGACAAACAAATCATCGTGAAAACCACCATGCAACGCTCTAATATAAACGTCTTATTTGAAATATATATATATATATATATATATATATATATATATATATATATATATATATATATATATATATATATATATATATATATATATATATATATATAAGAAAATTTGCATTTTGTTCACAGTTAGGACAAAGTACAGTTGATTATTTATTATGTAATTTATCTGATTTTGATACAATTGTATATTTTGATATTCTATCTTTTAACGAACATTCAGATCATGCACCTATTACATTCTATTTGTCACTAAAATGAGCACAAAACATATTCAAGAAAATGATACTCGTGGTATTAGTAGAAGAATAGTGTATGACAAACCAAAATTTGATAGTTTGAACCTTCAACTTCAAAATAACATTGAAACATTGAATAAAACGATTTACGAATCAGAACGTGAACCAATTGACGATACTGTGCAATCATTCATCCGATTATTGCATAATATGGCTTTTGATATGGCTTTTGATAGCTTTGGAAAAACTTTTAAAACAAAATCCTATATTAACGAAACTGCAAACTCGACCAATAAATGGTTTGATGAAAGCTGCAAAAATGCAAGACGCGATTGCAACACGGCGCGAAACGCATTTAATAAAGCAGCAAGCGAAAATAAAATCGCCAAAATAATCTGTGACGGTCTTGGGGGTCTGATGCCTCTGAGACCAAAATAATGTTTCAAATGTCCAGGTGGTGGCATTTCATGATTAGGGCAATAGCCCAATATATTCTGAACCTATAACTATTTAAAGGTTTGACTATTTCCTCCATATAGTGTAAAACGGCGACTTCATCGGGGGCGGGGGTCAAAATTTCATATGTGAGAATTTTTCACTTTTTCTGCTTGTAGTCCTTTAATTCCACTACTGTATCATTTTTTGTGCATGTAACACTGTATTAAGTGCGATAAACATGCATAATGCCATTGAAATAAAATTGAAATATTACAACGTCAACATTTTGGGCACAAACCTTTAGCGGTTACCTGTATAATATTATTGTCTCAGTACTACCAAACATTACACAATACACTGTTACCTCATGAGAAAACCTGCTATCTGTTATATTCAAAACTATATAGACCAGCCAGCTACTCAGAATCATGTCATTAATTAACAAAAATTCAATCCAACTTCTATGTATTGCACAGCTTGAGTTTGATGTTAGCCAAAAAAAATTCTCCAGACACGGCCCAATGTTATAAGACTTGGTTACACTGAGCAACCTTGCATGAATATTTATTTACCTGAATAAACTTGATGATATGGAGCAAGTGAAACATGCAAAGGGATTTCTTGGGACTCGGGGGGGGGACAATGTTAAAAAAATAATTTCTATTTTCTCTATATATGTTTAATACAAAATATGCCATTTTTAACCCAAAAATAAAGCAGTACGTCTATTGAAACAAAAGCCTCAATCCAATATCATAAACTATGGACTACCAGCAAACATGTATACAAAAACAGAAGCATTTAACCAAAATTTATTTTTCTCAAAATCTGAGGCAGCTATACATTATAACTCCCATTACCACCGTCAGTTACATACTCGAACAAGATCAAATAAAATTTAAAAGCATGCAAAAGCGAGGTATAAGTTAAATGAAGGTCAACGTATAAGTGAACTTGCCAAGCGTGACTCTCGCAAGTTTTGGAAAAATACAAGAATATCAATAAGTAGTAATGTAGATGGCACCGACATGCTAATAATCGATGATATATACACTCACTTTAAATCTGCTTTTAGCGAATCACACGAAAATACTTATCAAAATAATGATCCAGACATAATAAATTCTGCGGAAAATAATACAGAATATCATAACGCAGTCGACGATGAGCTGGATGTTGAGTTTACCGAATAAGAATTACGCCGTGCAGTCTTTGCACAAAGCGATAATGAATCGCCTGGAATCGACAGCATTTCTAGTGAAATTCTTGAAGATATCACCAGCTTTGCTATATCTCTATAACCGCATGTTTCATAATGGAGAATATCCACGAGCATCACTGCATGAAAAAACGCGTTTAAGCAAGTTTACATTTTCGTAAAATTCCATACAACTCGGAGTTTTAGATTTAATTCAAATTTTAGGTGACACAAAACTTGACGTTCTTTAAGCATTTTGTTATGCTTTCTATTCCGCGTTTACCTGCGTATAAACATGCATTAAATTAGAAATAATTTGACGTCTAAGATTTAATTAAGATTTAAGAAAAAGAAAATGTGAAATTGTTGGGACACTTAAACTTAAAGTATATTCCTGATATATAACAATATAATACACAATTATATGTTCAACAATTCGTTTGTAAAATAAAATTCAAATTTAAAATATGAATAAAATGTGAAGTTGTTGTACCTCTTAAACTCCAAGTAAACGGTTTGAAAATTTCATGCGTGCAGTGAAACATTAAATGTCATAAAACTTGGAGTTTTTGATCTTCGTAAATTTCATCAAACTTCGACCCTAACAAGAGAAAGCTTATTATCTAAAATTTCAGATCTCAACCAACTGTTGATATGGCGGAATGTGCTAGTACGTTGTTAGGGTATAATGTTTAATGTGTTGTATCTCACCCTCCAATCACCTACATGTCTTGTTCCTTTCAGTCGAAGATCCGCTGGTATGATTCCTTGATTAGGCCGGTGCGAAAACGGACTTTGAACCTGGGTCTGGGAAGACTGGGGGTGCAGGGTGGAAAAAGGGAAATCCGCAAAAGCGGTGGGTTCGAATCCCACTGTGAATGCCATTTTTTTTATTATTTACTTTTTCATTTTCTCCTTTTCCTTCTTTTGTTTAAACACTTTATTTTTTCTGTCTGTGTTGCATAGAACATTATTCACCAATTACGATTATGCATGTATTATTGTCAAATTTAAGTCAAGTTTATGTCAAATTAAACTCCAAGTTTTGTATGAGTTTAAGCTGACACAAGTCCACGTTTACAATGCATATAATTTGCGTTTCTTTCTTTAGATTTTACGTTTTGTTTGAGTATAATTTGCACATAAACGCAATAAACTGTAACAGTTTACGTTGCATTAAACTTAAAGTAAACGCGAAGTATATTTGAAATATGATTCCAACGTAAACTCACAAAACATCAATTAAATTTTAAATTTAATTACGTTTTGTGCGAATATTATAGCAAATTAAACACGGTGGGGGGTATCATAACTCCGATCTTTAAAAAGGGAGATGTAAATGACGCTGGAAACTATCGAGGTATTACCCTGATCAATATTCTAGCAAAGATATTTTCTCAATTTCTTCTAAAGCGTTTAACGAATTGGGTCGAAAAACACGAAAAAATAACAAAACGCCAGTTGAAAAAGGAAAGTCGATTGTCGATTGTATATTCATTTTACATTCTATAGTATCTAAAGTTCTCGATTCAGGAGAAAAACTATATTGCGTTTTTAATGATTACGAGAAATGCTTTGATAAGATAGACCGCATGTTTTTATGGCAAAAACTGATATCACAGAAAGTAAGTTGTAAGTAAGTAAATGCTATCAAATCTATGTATATTACATCAAATCATGTGTGAGGTATAATTTATCATATTCAGAATGTTTTAGTTTGAACAATGGCCGGAAACAAGGGGACCCTTCATCTCCTTTACTTTTTATGTTATTAACGGCATAATCGATAATGTTAACTCTGACCTTGACCATATTTTCACCCTAAATGAGTTAACTCCTTTTGATAATGTATGCAGATGATCAAGCTGTATTTGCCACATCACTAGAGACACTATAACGTATTCTTAATGATATTGAAAATTATTGCAATATTTGGGGATTAAAAATTAACGCAAGTAAAACGAAAGCTGTGATCTTCGAAAAAGACAGATATGCAACTAATTATGATTTCTACATAAATAATACTTTAAATGACATAGTAGATTCGTTTAAATACCTTGGTATGACACTTTTCAAGAATAGTAACTGGTATAGAAGTCAGAAATGTTTATCTAAGCATGCATCATTTGCGCTTCATAATCTTTTCATTGTTCTACGAAACATTGAACTACCGCTTTTGCAACAATGCTCAAACATTTTGCATCAAGCTTCAAACTACCTCCTCATATTGAACAGTCCATATTTCGATCAAGTTCCCCAGTGAATGTGCCTTCGCGTAGTAGTAGTGTAGTACGAGACTATTGTAGTAATTTGCCTGTGAATGAATTGAGCCGGGGTGGTAGTAAACAAAAACAAAATCACGTGTCTCGATCACGGTCTGTCACGCGCAAGTCGCCAGGTAACCGACGAAAGTCATCCAATAGTACTTCGCGTAGGAGAGTCAGGGGTCAACAGACTTGAACAGCGAGCCTACACAGATTAACTTTACAAACAATGACACTTCCAAATAGGTCGGGCAGGAGAATATAAATATTCAGGGTCTTTCCACTAAACGTGTAAATAAGTTAAAAAGTAAAGAATTAAATTACATCTTTGTAAATAGTGACATTGTACTTTTGACTGAATGTTGGACAAATGAACTTTCTGAATTAAATTTTCCTGGTTTTCAGCCGTTCGCATTACATAGAAAATTAAAGAAAAGAAATGCAAAACGGGATTTTGAGGGTATTGCCATCCTTTTAAGGGATAAATATTTTACCTCCGATACTTTAGTATTTCAGAATGAAGATGATATTCTGTAGGTTAAGTTGGGTGGTCATTTGTTCAACTTAGATAATGATTTATATGTCTGTTTATCATATATTGTACCTGATGGTTCCACTAGGCAGTCAATGGTTGAAACGAACATATTTGATCGTTTGTTGAATTCCATGGTTTATATTAATAACATTGCAAATGATAATGCATATTTGTTGATGTGTGGCGATTTTAACGCCCGAACATCAGATAGTCCGGATTACGTAGATGCTGACACAAATCGTCATGTAGATGTACTTCCCGACGAATACACAGCTGATTCTAACATAAAACAGCGAGTCTCTCAGGATACTGATCGGCCAGATTCAAATGGGTTACTGTTGCTTGAGTTATGCAGACAAACTAGTATGCGTATCTTAAATGGCAGAACAGGAAATGATGCAAACGTCGGTAATTACACTTACATTTCATCACATGGCAGTAGTGTTATTGATTACATGTTGGCGTCTCATCAAAATTTGTTTGAATTTATACAGTCTTTTGATGTTGATGGACCAAATTTTTAACTGATCACTGTTGTATATCACTTAATTTGGAATTTCCATTGTATGATGCAACACTTGCTGATGAAATAAGTTATGCTTCCGAAAATGTAAATGGAAAATATTTGTGGAATTCAGACTTATTAAATGATTACAAAGATAAACTTAATTCTGATTTAGTGCAGAATCAGTTTCAAGATTTAAATAAAAGAGTTTTGAAATGTACGGATCAAAATGGCATAAATTTATATTTAGCTGATTTTAATGACATCTTTTCAAATGTTTGTTCCCCCTTTTTTAAGTCCAGTAAGGTAAACAATAGCTTTAAATACGATGAAAAACGTGAAAATCCTTGGTTTAATGAAGATTGTGAAGAAAAACGACATGTATTTTTGCAAAAATTAAATATATTTCGAACTTTAAAGAATGACGAATCCAGAATTATGATGACAAGGGCAAGGTCAGAGTATAACAAAAACAATCCGATGTGCTAGGTATGAATTTGATAGGCAAAAAACGCTTCGTTTTGAGCAAGCTAAATTCGTAAAAGCTAAATTATATTGGAAAATGCTGAAAGAGTCTGCGAATGTAAAATCCTCCAGAACTGTAAACTTAGATATGTTTGAAATTCATCAGTGGTTTAGATTAATTTCTAACCAAAGTTTTATTTATTTGGCTCTGTTTGGATAATACTAGTCTTTGTATCGGCTATCCCGTTGAAAGTTGTAAAATTCAGTAATTCTCTTTGGCTCCATTTTGCCAAATCTAAAGGGTCACTGAAGAGGCTTTAGTAGCCGAAACCATGGTATGGCCCACCCCTTTTCTCATTAATATGCTCACTGCTCTTAAAGGATCTCAGTTTTATTTTTATTTGCTATTACTGCAGCTGGTGTTGTGCTGTGTGGCGGCCCTAAAAAGTCTCCCCGTACATCATCCATAGTGCAGATTATATTTTCCTTTTGGTCCTTTGAGATCGGGGAGGATATTCTGAGAAATCAGAAATTCATCAGCGGTTTAGATTAATTTTCTAACCAAAGTTTTATTTATTTGGCTCTGTTTGGATAATACTAGTCTTTGTATCGACTATCCCGTTGAAAGTTGTAAAATTCAGTAATTCTCTTTGGCTCCATTTTGCCAAATCTAAAGGGTCACTGAAGAGGCTTTAGTAGCCGAAACCATGGTATGGCCCACCCCTTTTCTCATTAATATGCTCACTGCTCTTAAAGGATCTCAGTTTTATTTTTATTTAAAGCTATAAATAATCCTGACGATCCGTTTTTTAGACCAGAAGAAGATGTTTTATATTTTAATGAAAGATATTTACAAAGTGAATTACAAATTATGTTTAGTGAGTTAAATTTAGAAATTACAATGCAAGAAATTCAGAAAGCAGTTCGTCAGCTTAAACTAGGCCGTAGTGGTGGTACGGATATGTTTATTAATGATTTTTTGTATTACGGTAATGAAAGTTTGTTAAATACTTAGCATGTAATGTTTAATAATATTTTTAAAATTGGATATTTTCCTGCACAATGGTCAGAAGGCCTGGTTGTGCCACTCCATAAAAAGGTAGTATTAATGATGTAAATAATTACAGAGGCATTACTTTATTAAGTTGTGTAGGTAAGCTTTTTACACGAGTTTTGAATAATAGACTTTATGAGTGGGGAGATACATATAATGTTTTTATAGAAGCTCAGGCTGGATTTAGGCAAGGTATGAGTACTGCTGATAATATTTTCATCTTACATGGCTTAATTTCACATATGTTGAATCAAGATAAGAAGTTATATTGCGCTTTTATTGATTTTACCAAGGCCTTTGACTATGTTGTAAGGGATAATCTATGGTTTAAACTCATTAAATTAGGCATCCGTGGAAATATGTTAAATATTATAAAGTCTATGTATGAATCTGTTAAATCTAGAGTTAGGTTTGAAAATCAACTTAGTGGAGAATTTTCTTGTATGTTAGGTGTCAGGCAGGGTGAATGTCTGTCTCCTTTCTTATTTTCTATGTTTTTAAATGATTTAGAGGAAGAATTTTTGATACATGGCATTGAAGGCATCGATATCGGTTTAGTTGAATGATTCATCTTACTTTACGCAGACGATATAGTTATTTTTTCAAGCTCATCAGAATCATTGCAAGACGGTCTAAATCAGTTGGAAGCTTATTGTAAACGATGGAAATTGAAAGTAAATACAAGTAAAACTAAAGTTATGGTATTTAGGAATGGTGGTATTCTACCAAGAAATTTGAGCTTTACTTTTGACAATACTGTTTTAGAAATTGTTAATAAATTTATTGTTAATAAATTTACATATTTAGGCGTTGTGTTTACACTTGGCGGTTCCTTTGCGGAAGCTCAAAACACGTTATCTGGACAAGCTCGTAAAGCATTATTTTTATTAGAAAAATATGTCTATAAATTTACAACAATAACGGTTAGTCATATGATTGATCTGTTCGATAAGCTCATTTTTCCCATTTTGAATTATTGCTCAGAAGTATGGGGGTTTATTAAAGCAAATAAGGTTGAACGGGTTCATCTTCATTTCCTTAAAAAGTTATTAGCTGTAAAAAAGAATACACAGAATGATTTCGTTTACGGCGAATGTAATCGTAAATCTCTGTTAGTTAAACGACAATATCGCATCATTAAATACTGGTTTAAAATTTTGCAATGTAATGAACGAAAATATGTATCACATATCTACAAAATGATGTTGGCAGATTTAGAAGTTTATCCAAATAAGGTTAATTGGGCATATTTAGTAAAAGACTTATTGTCTAGATTGGGTTTTTACCATGTTTGGTTAAATCAGGGTGTTGGAAACGTAAACGCATTTCTTAATCTATTTAAACAAAGGCTAAATGACAACTGTGCCGGCACGAACGATTAAGCAACTCCAGCCGAGCAATCTTTTACATTAATATTGCTGATTTCAAACCCAAATCATATTTAAACTCAATAAAAGTACTTAAATTTCGAAATTCATTAGCAAGGCTTCGTGTTTCATCACATCGACTAGAAATAGAGGCTGGTAGATGGACTCGACCGCGTACGCCGGTCAATGAAAGGTTGTGTAATACTTGTAATTGTCTTGAGGACGAGTATCATTTTGTTATCGTATGTTGTTTGTATAATTCTTTTAGACGAAAATATATAGATCAAGTATACTGGGTTAGGCCAAATATGTATAAATTTGTAAACCTTATAACGTCAGATAATACAAGAACTATCAATAATTTAGCAATTTATGTGCACAAAGCTTTCAAAGTAAGAAATACTGCCATTTTTGCTGGTAATAATACTCAATGAATTATCATTATGTATAGAATATAGTGGTTACTGTTTTTATGCTGTAATTTTATATCCTGTTAACAATACAATTTTCAGATCATAATAGATGTCACAAAGCTACATTTTCTGCAAATGATCACATCGCTTTCTCCGTCTTCTTTGTTATGTTTGCTTCTATATTCTTCTTCTTTCTCTCCTTTCTCTGTATTACACTAAATACTGTGTATTTAATTATCGTTTCCAGAGATTAACTAACATGTCTAAATTTCTTAAAAGTGTATGTTATCATGATATTTGCTATTTTCATATGTATTGCTCTGTATAACCATGTACTGTCTGTCATGTTTTATGTATAATTGTTGTATCCTCAAAGTCCTGTTGGGCTATTGGAATTGAATAAACTTACTTACTTACTTACTCATTGTTTGAGTCGTTAGTCGCTTCAACGTTACATTTCGCTTCAGAGGTCTGGGGATTTCAGGAAGCTACTGATATCGAGTTAATTCACACCAAACTTCTTAGAAGAATATTTTGCGTAAGAAAGTCAATTAATCTTGTTGCCCTATTTGGTGAACTAGGAAGACTCCTCTTATCAATAATTCGTAAATTAAAAATTGTCAAATATTGGTTAAGATTCTGAATAAAAACGATGTGTCTCTTGTCAAAACCATTTATGTGATGCTAAAACAGGATACTGATCACAACAGGAACTATAATGACAAGAATTGGGCATTTCAAGTTAAAGATATGCTTCAGCACCTTGGCTTAAATGTCGAAATATACCATATACATATATTAAACAAAGACTTATCGATGATTACTTATAAAAATGGTACGCCGAAATAAATAATTCGTCGCGATTACAAAGCTACAGTATTTTTAAAACAGTTTCGAAATTGAAAGCTATCTAACACTCTATGTAATAAGAAATACCGAATCGCATTATCAAGATTTAGAATCTCTGCCCATAATTTAGAAATCGAAACCGGTCGCTATGAAGATCGTCCCAGAAATGAACGTATCTGTAAATCTTGTAACATGAAGGTCACTGAAAACGAGAATCATTTTCTTTTAATATGTCCGCATTGTCGAGATTTAAGAAATGTCTAAAACCATATTTTTGCAGATGGCCGTCGCTTAACAAATTTGATCAACTTCTTTCTTCAACTTCTAAACAACAATTCGACACCTTGCAAAATTTATATATCTTGCAAATAAAATACGTATTTCATAAGTACCACAGACTCTGGTATTCCTAGACCTATATTTGTTAAATATTTGTATCACACATTTTGCTTAAATATTTTAATTCATATTTGCTCTTCTGAAAATTATAATAGTATATTTATGTTACTAATGTATATATTTCGTAAAATGGCTACAAACATGATATTGATGTTTTATGCTTAATAAACTTATTGTATTGTTAAGAAAGCTATATAGTTCGTGTTTCTTTTGTGGATATGTAAATCATGGTCAAAATTGAACACGCGGAAATTATCGAATTATAATAGAGAAGTTTCTGTAATAGGGTATAATGTAGTTTGATTTGAATAAAGAAGCATCGGATTACGATAATCGTTGTTTCTTGTCTATTTGCATTTTCCATTATAAATCATGATAACCGTACTGATTTTTCGTTTGAATTCGAAATAAGAACATGAAATTTTTGTTCTTATATAAATTTGACTCTCAATTAATTGCTAATTCGCTTTTGATTGAAGCTCAGTTTGTTTGTTTTGTTTTGTATTTTGATATTTTTGTTTTCAAAATTAAACACGAAAATTTTAAATTCAGAAATGATAATTACCTCTTATATCAAATCTTTAATCCTTCAATAACACGTTACGCAATGAATACACTTTGTCTATTAGACACCAGAACCAACTGCAATAAGATTTTAATGATGAAAACTAATATACAAAACGAGAAATTGTTTAACTGATGACGTTTTAGTATCAATTGTTCCAATTGGTTTAAAAAAAAACTAAGAGGCGTGCATGTCGACTAGCTGTGATATGTGCACGTATGTTTTACCTTATTTAGTTTAAACTGTATTTTGATTAACTCATTGAATCCTGGCGTCCCTTTTATGGGATTAAGGCAAACAGCATAGCCCAAGATGCGACGCCACAGAACGCGGCGTATCTGTTTGCTTACAGAATTTTAATCACAAAATGGAATAAAATTTAAAAATCACTCCTGATGCCCCTAAAAATGAAAGTAGACTCACCCAAATGATAATGATTTTCAAATCCATTCGTCAAATATGGGTTGATTCACAATGTTGAGTTTTGTGCGAAAAGGACTTGTACTCAGGGCATATCCTGTAAGCATAAAAATAATTGAAATGCCAACTAATAAGAAGTAAAAATATACTACAATAAATGGACAAAAACATACAGAAAGAGAGAGACAGAGACACACAGAGAGAGAGAGAGAGAGAGAGAGAGAGAGAGAGAGAGAGCAAAATAATATTATTATGCATGATGTCAAGTTCGTAGCTCATTTGAACAAAACGTTTTGACTAAGTGATACATTATTGCACATTCAAGAGTAAAGCTTCACTTTCAATACCAGATGCAGATCTTTTATGGTGACTTTATAGGGCTTTAAGAAACTTAAAGGAATGAATGATTTTTCTTTTCAGTTCAGAAAATCATTTCACGTTACAAACGTATAGGATATTACTTAAATGTTATGCGACAGTCTGTATGATAAGTCTTTAACCCAATCATGGTTGATAACTATGTTGTCTTCTTTAATTGCACGCCGGTGGGTGGGTCGGGCGTCAGACTCTATCTATGATGGCCTCCCACTTAAAGCTATTCATTTTAGTTGATTGGGGACGGAGCTTCTTTTCTGTTGCTTGACCCACCGGGGTTCAACTGGTGTTTTTTCTTTTGCTCCAGAGTTAGTAAGTTATTTGGCGCACAGGGACCTCCATCGTCGGCAGCTCTCTCAATTTGTGAGTCCTCGTTTTTTATTCATCATGGTGGTTATCATGATTTATTCGATTGTCCTTGATTATTCTTTGACTAGTTAGAGATTCACCACGAGGACCGACTAAATGGTGTGAACCACTGCAGAAGCTGAGGGTGAGGTTAGCTACCTATATCAATTTAAGCCGCCAGTAATTTTATATTACTGATCGTTCCAAGGCGATACTTCTGTGGTGGTTCTTATTGTTTTATTCTTGGTGTTGAAACCTTTTTGTGCTGTTTGAGCCTTATGTATGTTTTCACATTTTAGTTAAGTTTAGGTAACTGAGTGGCCACCTATTGGGAAAATAGCTGCTCATTCGGCTTACGATATGTTTTCATGTTATAAGTACCTGATTGTTAATTTAGTTTTTTCACACATCGATTTTTTGACAGGGAATCTCTTTCTGACTGTGCCTTTTCCTGATCGGTGCGTAGTTGTATCTTTTTGTTGTTTGACCAGCTCTGAATATTGAATTTGAATAATTTATTGTTGATTATAATATTTTACATTTTATATATTGTGCTCGTACAAACAGAATTCTGGAAACTGGACGGAGGAATTCAGTGAATTAAAATTCTGAGGGTCAAGTTTGGACATTTGTGATGAAAATTTATAATTAATTTATTTACTTATTTATTTAGTAAGTTAGTGATGTGTATATAGATTGCATATTTAGTTGTAGAACGGTTGAAAAACACGTGGTAGTGTATGCATACAAACCGATAAAGATAAATGATCGGTGACACATTGCAATTCTCGCCGAAGTTGGGGTTAGATTTTCGTGTTTACTACTATAACGTTTACTCTATTGATTGATAGATAGGTGCAGGCAATGCAAAGATTGAATATTTATTGAAAGAAAGTAACATAAGTAAACCCCCAGCTATTTCGTTTTCGCAAACACTTTAATGTTATTGTGATGGAAGTAATGAATGCCAATATAGTTTTTTTTCTGAAGTGTTTGCGAAAACGAAATAACCTGGATTCCTTATGTTACTTTCATTCAATAAATGTTCAATTTCTGCACTGCCTGCACATATCTATCAGTAAATAGAGTAAACACTATGATAGGAGAAAAATCGAATATCTCGCCTCTACTTTGGCTGCAACTGCGATGTGCGTCACCGATCATTTTATCGGTTTGAATACATTGCGTACTACGTATTCGCAGCTGTGGGTTTAGGTACTTGGATTTGCGGCATACTGTCAAGTTGTTCTCTCATTATGTCAGAGGATTTCCTTTCCGCTTATCCACTAATTTTGTGACTGCTCTGTTAAAGTCAGCAATTTGTTATTTACCTCACGGTATTTGATTTTTTTTTTTTTCATGCGAGAGTATATTCGTGTCCTTCACATGAAATTGAAAAGAACTATCCCGTCTTGATTTTGAGATATCGGCCTTCATAGTCATCAAATTAAGAGCAAAAATGCATATACTTGAACATAAATAAACATACTAGCGGCAATGTGGAACGTGTTATGTTATACAAAAACTACGTTTCCGACTGCCGAAAAGGCGTTTTAGACTGCCAAAAGCACATGTTGGCAATCGTGAACATTCGACTTACGTTCTACGTCGTCATTTTTGCAATCCAAAACGCCTTTTTAGGGCAATGTAGAACTCCTTTTGTTTATCAAACTAATTGTTCGCAATTGCCGCTAATACGGTGTGATAAAACGCATTTTTCATACACCGATTTTGTTCATGTTCTTGATATATTATACAAAGTTGCGGTAGAATTGTTGAATACTGTTAATAGTTGAAGAAACCACTGAACTACAGATAGGCAATTAAAAAATACAAAACTACCAGACTGATCGTGTGAAGAAAGGTAGTAGTTGCCAAAGTCAGTGTATCGCGCGACGACGACCCTTCACCAAACACAACGACGTTATTTAGTATTATTAGCTCACCTGAGCCGAAGGCTCACAGGTGAGCTTATAGGATAGGCAGGCATCCGTCGTCCGTCGTCGTCGCCGTCGTCGTCGTCCGTCGTCCGTCGTCCGTCCACAATTTCAAAGAAGAATATTTCTGAAGCTAGTAGGCCGATCTTGATCAAATTTAATGTGAACCATAATTGGGTTGGGGGATTGATGGCATTAGGTTTTGGAGCAGATTGTATCAAAATTGTGGTTTCCATGGCAACAGATAGGTCCCATAGACTTACAATGGGAAAAACTAAAAAAATCTTCTTCTCTGAAACCACTAGGCCCACAGCTTTGATATTTGGTATGTAGCAATGGCTAATGGTCCTCTACATAAATTGTGCCATTCATGCCCCTGGGGTCAAATTTGGCCACGCCCCGGGGTACGATAGTCTCCATAGACTTACTATGGGAAAAAAATTAAAAAATCTTCTTCTCTGAAACCACAGGGCCCACAGCTTTGATATTTGGTATGTGGCAATGGCTAATGGTCCTCTACATAAATTGTGCCAGCCATGCCCCCGGGGTCAAATTTGGCCACGCCCCGGGGGTCGATAGTCTCCATAGACTTACAATTGGAAAAACTAAAAAAATCTTCTTCTCTGAAACCACTAGGCCCACAGCTTTGATATTTGGTATGTAGCAATGGCTAATGGTCCTCTACATAAATAGTGCCATTCATGCCCCTGGGGTCAAATTTGGCCACGCCCCGGGGGTTGATAGTCTCCATAGACTTACTATGGGAAAAAAAATCAAAAATCTTTTTCTCTGAAACCACAGGGCCCACAGCTTTGATATTTTGTATGTGGCAATGGCTAATGGTCCTCTACATAAATTGTGCCAATCATGCCCCTGGGGTCAAATTTGGCCACGCCCCGGGGTCGATAGTCTCCATAGACCTACAATAGGAAAAAAACTAAAAAAATCTTCTTCTCTGAAACCACTAGGCCAACAGCTTTGATATTTGGTATGTAGCAATGGCTAATAGTCCTCTACATAAATTGTGCCATTCATGCCCCTGGGGTCAAATTTGGCCACGCCCCGGGGGTTGATAGTCTCCATAGACTTACTATGGGAAAAAAAATAAAAAATCTTCTTCTCTGAAACCACAGGGCCCACAGCTTTGATATTTTGTATGTGGCAATGGCTAATGGTCCTCTACATAAATTGTGCCAATCATGTCCCCGGGGTCAAATTTGGCCACGCCCCGGGGGTAGATAGTCTCCATAGACCTACAATAGGAAAAACTAAAAAAATCTTCTTCTCTGAAACCACTAGGCCCACAGCTTTGATATTTGGTATGTAGCAATGGCTAATGGTCCTCTACATAAATTGTGCCATTCATGCCCCTGGGGTCAAATTTGGCCACGCCCCGGGGGTTGATAGTCTCCATAGACTTACTATGGGAAAAAAAATCAAAATCTTTTTCTCTGAAACCACAGGGCCCACAGCTTTGATATTTTGTATGTGGCAATGGCTAATGGTCCTCTACATAAATTGTGCCAATCATGCCCCTGGGGTCAAATTTGGCCACGCCCCGGGGTCGATAGTCTCCATAGACCTACAATAGGAAAAAAACTAAAAAAATCTTCTTCTCTGAAACCACTAGGCCAACAGCTTTGATATTTGGTATGTAGCAATGGCTAATAGTCCTCTACATAAATTGTGCCATTCATGCCCCTGGGGTCAAATTTGGCCACGCCCCGGGGGTTGATAGTCTCCATAGACTTACTATGGGAAAAAAAAATCTTCTTCTCTGAAACCACAGGGCCCACAGCTTTGATATTTTGTATGTGGCAATGGCTAATGGTCCTCTACATAAATTGTGCCAATCATGTCCCCGGGGTCAAATTTGGCCACGCCCCGGGGGTAGATAGTCTCCATAGACCTACAATAGGAAAAACTAAAAAAATCTTCTTCTCTGAAACCACTAGGCCCACAGCTTTGATATTTGGTATGTAGCAATGGCTAATGGTCCTCTACATAAATTGTGCCATTCATGCCCCTGGGGTCAAATTTGGCCACGCCCCGGGGGTTGATAGTCTCCATAGACTTACTATGGGAAAAAAATTAAAAAATCTTCTTCTCTGAAACCACAGGGCCCACAGCTTTGATATTTTGTATGTGGCAATGGCTAATGATCCTCTACATAAATTGTGCCATTCATGCCCCTGGGGTCAAATTTGGCCACGCCCCAGGGGTTGATAGTCTCCATAGACTTACTATGGGAAAAAAAAATAAAAAATCTTCTTCTCTGAAACCACTAGGCCCACAGCTTTGATATTTGGTATGTAGCAATGGCTAATGGTCCTCTACATAAATTGTGCCATTCATGCCCCTGGGGTCAAATTTGGCCAGGCCCCGGAGGTTGATAATCTCAATAGACTTGCTATGGGAAAAAAATTCAAAAACCTTCTTCTCTGAAACCACAGGGCACACAGCTTTGATATTTTGTATGTGGCAATGGCTAATGGTCCTCTACATAAATTGTGCCAGCCATGCCCCTGGGGTCAAATTTGGCCACGCCCCGGGGGTAGATAGTCTCCATAGACTTACAATGGGAAAAACTAACAAAAATCTTCTTCACTGAAACCAAAAGGCCCAGAGCTTCTATATTTTGTATGTAGCAATGTTTGGTAGTCCCCATTATATATTGTGCCAGTCATGCCCCTGGGTCAAATTTGGCCATGCCCCGGGGGTCAATAGTGTCCATGCATAGACTTTCATCGGTCGATTCTCAATTAATTTAAATCTCATGAGGTTACAATGTGATAATCTCTCAGGTGAGCTACAGGACCAATGGTCCTCTAGTATTGCTAACTGTCAGCCAAACGATGTTTTCAATCGTAAATTTACGCTAGGAACGACGTTTTGAGCGAAAACTGACGCCACAAATGCGGCGAAAAATAAAATGTCGACCCCCAGACTCGCACGTTCTTTTGAGCGTCTTCAGTTACGTACATCTGGCTTTAACGTTGGCATTATGGTATAAATTATATTTGTCATAAATACAAAGTATCATTTTGCTTATTTTTTGTTTAAAATGAGTTTGTATACCAAAGTGAACATACTTAAATCAAACTGTTCATGCATAATATACTAACCCAAACTCCTAACGCAACAAAAAATGTGGCTGAATTTTATAGAAATAAGCTTTGCAGGCAAACTGATAGACTTTAGTCAAAAATGGTCAACACACATTTTAAAACCATTAGTTATTTTCTACAGATTAGGAATCACTGAGCTGTGCTCTGATTGGTCAAAACGCGATTTCCCATTTTCAGGGTATTCTTGACGTTTTGATGACCATGGCTTTGCACTTCACAATTCTGTAACGTTCGTCCATTTTGGAAAACGTTGTTGCATGGGAAAACACCGCCCCAATTTCTTACAGGAACTTACTTTGAACTTAAAAGACTTAGCGTTTTTAGCTCACCTGAGCCGAAGGCTCACAAGGTGAGCTTATAGTATAGTAGTCGAGCCGGCGTCCGTCCGTCCGTGCGTGCGTGCGTCCGTCCGTCAGTTCACATTTTCAAACTTCAATATCTCTAAGACAACAAGGCCAATCGTGGCAAAATTTTATCTAAAGCATCATTGAGGAGCGGGAAAGGTTGTATTAGCTTTTGGGCCAGGTCGGATTAGAACTCTGGTTTCCATGGCAACGGATAGATCCCATAGACTTACAATGAGAAAAACATATAAAAATCTTCTTCTCTGAAACCACAAGGCCAAGAGCTTTCATATTTTGTGTGCAGCAATGTCTAGTGGTCCTCTTTATAAATCCTGCCAACCGTGCCCCTGGGGTCCATACGGGCCCCGCCCCGGGGGCGTCATGATGAAAATATAAAAAAAAAAATCTTCTTCACTGAAACCACAAGGCCCAGAGCTTTCATATTTTGTGTGTAGCAATGTTTAGTGGTCCTCTATATAAATCCTGCCAATCATGCCCCTGGGGTCCAAAATGGCCCCGCCCCGGGGGTCATTAGCTCCCATAGACTTACAATGGGAAAAACAAAAAAAAAATCTTCTTCTCAGAAACCACAAGGCCCAGAGCTTTCATATTTTGTGTGTAGCAATGTATAGTGGTCCTCTTTATAAATCCTGCCAACCATGCCCCTGGGGTCCATACGGGCCCCGCCCCGGGGGGTCATGGGTAAAACATAAAAAAATCTTCTTCTCCGAAACCACAAGGCCCGAAGCTTTGATTTTTGTTTGTAGCAATATATAGTGTTCGTCTTTATAAATCCTGCCAACCGTGCCCCTGTGGTCCACACGGGCCCCGCCCCGGGGGCGTTATGATGAAAATATAAACAAATCTTTTTCTCTGAAACCACAAGGCCCAGAGCTTTCATATTTTGTGTGTAGCAATGTTTAGTGGTCCTCTATATAAATCCTGCCAATCATGCCCCTGGGGTCAAAAATGGCCCCGCCCCGGGGGTCATTAGCTCCCATATACTTACAATGGGAAAAAACATAAAAAAAAATCTTCTTCTCTGAAACCACAAGGCCCAGAGCTTTCATATTTTGTGTGTAGCAATGTATAATGATCCTCTTTATAAATCCTGCCTACCGTGCCCCTGGGGTCCATACGGGCCCCGCCCTGGTGGTGTCATGGGAAAAACATGAAAAAATCTTCTTCTCCAAAACCGGGGGTCATTAGCTCCCATAGAATTACAATGGGAAAAACATAAAAAAATCTTCTTCTCCAAAACCACAAGGCCCAGAGCTTTCATATTTTGTCAGTAGCAATGTATAGTGGTCCTCTATATAAATCCTGCCAACCGTGCCACTGGGGTCCATACGGGCCCCGCCCGGGGGGTAATGGGTAAAACATAAAAAATCTTCTTCTTCGAAACCACAAGGCCCAGAGCTTTCATGTTTTATTTGTAGCAATATATAGTGATCCTCTTTATAAATCCTGCCAACCGTGCCCCTGTGTTCCACACGGGCCCCGCCCCGGGGGCGTCATTGGAAAAACATAAAAAAAATCTTCTTCTCCGAAACCACAAGGCCCAGAGTCTTCATATTTTGTTTGTAGCAATGTATAGTGTTCCTCTTTATAAATTCTGCCAACGGTGCCCCTGGGGTCCATACAGGCCACGCCCCAGGCATGTCATTATCTACCATAGACTTATAATGGAAATAAATGAAAAAATCTTCTCTGCAACAGCATGACACAAAGCTTGTATATTTGATATACAGCATTGTCATGTGGAGCTCTACATAAATCCTTCCAATCTTGTCCCTGGGGTCAAATATGGCCCAACCCCAGGGGTCATTATAGGACCCTGACCTTGTTAGAGGATACACAATCGAGACAAGAGCTCTTCTGCTGATGTAAGTAGGGTTTCAAGGTCACATGACCAAGATGGCCATCATACCCATATATATGGTAAAAACCCCAACTACTTTGTCCAGTGACTGTACTTGTTGGCTCTCAGGTGAGCGATCGTTGCCCCTGGGCTACTTGTTGTGTTTCGCTCATGAACGCCTATTCATTCAATACAAATTCAAAATCGAAGAAAATCGCTTAAACAATGATTTCCATTCATTTTAAAGTCCGAAACTGTGAAGTTGTGTTGCCTTTAAATGTTACTAAGGGTTAAATCCTATCCTGAGAATTTTGCAAAAATCCAATTTTCGCCTACCATCAATCGATTGCGTTACTGCTCAGCGATCCTCAGAATTTTAACCAAACATGCAGCGAATAACACACTTCTGCCCAGATGCGTTTGGATGTCTCATAAACTTCAAACGTTTGAAGTTAACGAAGCTTCTTTTACTGGTGTACGAATACATGTCACATGCCGAGTACCGGCAAAGTCACATGCATTCTGTTCTTTAACAGACACACTGCCTCTGTAGAATCGATTGATTCGTCACAATTAGCGACTTGTGGTAAAAACTGAAGTTCTATGTGATGCTTGGATAACCCAGCATTTTATTTCAAGATGTATTTCGACCAACTTGTAAACAGGACGAGCGCAAATGAAAAAAACAACAAATCACTGTTGCGTTAGCTCTTTGGGTTAGTATAGTATAGTGTTTAAGTAATGCACTGAATATATTAAAAGGATGTGTCAAAACACCCTGTACAGCAGTACATGTTCCATAGGATAAACCTGTTTTAGCTTGCACACTTTGGGAATGTAATTGTTTGTGACAAACAAATGAGCCTCCTCGTGGGAAAACCAACAATGTGGTTTCCGAACAGGTATGACACAAACCGTTCTGTACAGTCACAGAAGCAGGCTAGAACATTGAAATTCCGGTAAAGAGGGATTGTACTATCCGTGTAGCGAAAACAAAGGCGCTGATCAGCTTCGCAGTTACTGCAAAGCTGATCTGCGCCTTTGTTTTCGCCTAAGCAGATTGTTGGTTTTCCCATGTGGCGGCTCAAATATTATTTTGTATTTCGTAATTTCTAACGTTTCAGATGGCGGCGTTTGAAGTCATTTTATACAGTTTTCGTGCTTTCAATGTAAGATCGTTTCTATTTTCGTCCAATACAATTGTTAATAAAAACAATGCAAGATAAATGCATTCGTTTGTTGTAATCTTTTGAAGTTACTAATAGAGATTAAACATGCAAATGAAGAAAATTTATGGCTACATCCTTTTGTTATTTTTGAGAATAATGTGTAACTTACATGCAAAATTGTTTAATAGCAAGTGTCGTGTGCACAAATAAGACAGACTCTATTTTCTTTTCATGTCATTATGGTCAGCAATGATTAAGTTTAAATTAACAAAAATACTGGTCCCCAATGAATAGGGAATTTCAATTTGTCACCCACTCTCCTTCTACAGCGTGTTTCTTCCTTTTGGAGGTGTAAAAAGGTACAAGTAGGCAATGATCAGGAAATGGCTCAATCAGAAAGAAATTCCAACTCCAAAAACCGATGTGGGCAGAAAACTAAATTGACAATTAGGTACTTTTACCAAGAAAACATATCGTAAACCGAGTAAGCAGCTATTTCCCAATAGGCGTCCACTCAGTAACCCGAACTTAACTAAAAATATGAAAACGTACATAAGGCTCAAACAGCACAAAATTCGAGTCCAAAACACAAAACAATAAGAACCAAAACAGAAGTATCGCCTTGGAACGATCAGTAATATAAAATTACTGGGGGTTTAAACCGGTTTTACAGGGCCCTGACCTCACCCTCATCTTCTGCAGTGGTTCACAACATTTAGTTAATTGTTCGGTTCTTGTGGTGAATCTCTTACTAGTCAATGAATCAATACGGACAAACAAATTAATCATGACAACCACCATGATGAATCAAAATTCAGTATGCTGCCCTACGATGGAGGTCCCTGGGCGTCGAATAACTTACTAAAATCCGGAGCGAAAGAAAACACCAGCTGAACCTCGGTAGGCCAAGCAACAGACAAGAAGCAATCATTTGATACTATTAGCAGCACAATTTGCTATCAAACTTTTGAACATTTTAAAGTTTAACACCTTGATCTTTATTATTTACCCCAATTTCAACAGCTTTCATTAATATTCATGAACTCAGATTAATTAAATGTGAACCTTCGGGGCAATAGAAAATTGCAAAACCTTTTGGTATCCACGCTTAAGGAGTCTCTAAAGTTCTGTCCTAACCCACTGCTCCATTGATTTTTTCCCGGTGGTGATTGAAAAAGAATCTGAAATATGATTATTTTTTACTTTGCCCTTTGCCTAGCTTTTTCTTATTGAAAAGCTGTTCTAACGTGTGCCCATAATCTATATTTTGAGCAAAAATAAGAAAATTTTCTAAAAATTTGTACTTTTTTTTTCAATTTTTACAGCTGAAAAATCTCTGTATATTGCATGAACATGTTTTCGTAATGATCTTTTTAACTTTTTCACAAAACTCCTAGCAAATATTTTTGAGAACATTAATAACAAACATATTCAAAATTTGTTTGGTGGTAGTATGCGATATTGTGGTTTGAGTTTTAGTGTTTAATTTTATTGAAATTCTCTCGTAAATATTTGACGTAACCCCAAATAAAGATGGATAAAATGCGAAAGTAAATGATGTTTTAATTTTTGCTTTTGAAATCATTTAAACTTTTGTATTAAGTACGTTCTAGCGTGTCAACTGGCAGCATTTGAAGTAAATTTATACAATTAACCTGCTTTTAATGTTAGATTACATCTATTCTTGTCTAATACAATTGTTATACGTTGTTAAATGGTCGCGTAAATCTATCTGTTTATTGTTATATCGTATTAACCTCAAATTAATAAAAGATAAATAAACATGCAAATTCAGAAATTCAGAAAATTTATCCACACGACTTTTTTTGTTATTTTTAGGATAATATGTAACCCACCTGTGTAATTAAACAAGAACTGGTATTGCATGCAAAGTGTTTATCTCCTTAAGTTTAAATAAAAATACTGGTCTCAAATAATAATAATAATAATAATAATAATAATAATAATAATGATAATAATAATAATAATCTCTGTATTTCGGAGAGGATAACATATTGAGCACAAATGTCAATCTTCCAAACGGTTTTATAGTGAATACAAACCATGTTCCATCAGCTTACAGCAACAAAAACCGAAAGCATAACACCAGAAAACGTAAGGCTTCGGTTTTAAAGTGGGAATAATATCTTTCTAATCGCGCCTTTCTGTGGTGGTTCTTTTTGTTTTATGTCTTGGTGTTTAAAATTTTTGTGCTGTTGGCGCCTTATGTATGTTTTCATATTTTTAGTTAAGTTTAGGTAACTGAGTGGCCACCTATTGGGAAAATAGCTGCTCATTCGGCTTACGATATGTTTTCATGGTATAAGTGCCTGATTGTTAGTTTGGTTTTTTCCCACCTCGGTTTTTGGAGTGGGAATCTTTTTCTGATTGCGCCTTTTCCTGATCTTTCCCTACTTGTACCTTTTTCCTGATCGTTGCCTACTGGTACCTTTTTTGAGTATTCCGTAGGCGGGAAGAGATATCGATAAGCCTCTATACATTGTTAATCTTACTTTTTCTATCGCAAAGAGCTTTCTGAGGAGAATGAGACAGAGTGTCAATAATCGCTGCGTTGGTATTGTGGACGTTGTAATATTCACATAGTATGTCTACACTTTAAGTGTAGTGCACACAATTGTGTGCTTGCAACATGCGCGGAAAATAAATTCCCACCGACAGAAGTACATGTATATGAAGGCTGCAAGATGTGATGAACGTAATAAGATAAAAAAGTTGTCTTTTGAAATATTCTAAAAATTTTGTTTTCTTTATTTTAGTTGTCATTGGAGGACAAGGTTAAACATAACTTCCTGTTGCACATAATGAATAAAATTAATGTTACTATTGCGTAAGAAGCTCATGTTGTTCGGGTATGTAAACCCGGTGGGCAGACAGTAAACCAGGAAGACTTCCTGTTGTAAATAATGGCTTTGTTTGCAAAGGGGTTATACCAATTTTTCATTTGGGTCGGAAAACCCCTCAAACAATTTACAAATTCACTAAAAACGACATCAACGAACTGATACTGATCTCAAATGAGCCTGTGCATGAGAAACCCAACAATTTGGGTTCCCACCAGGTCCAACACAAACCGGGCTGTACAGTCACAGAAGCAGGTTGGAAGCTTGAGATTTCGGATTTAAGTAGAAGGGGAATTGTACTATCCGTGTAGCGAAAACAAAGGCGCTGATCAGCTTCGCAGTTACTACGAAGCTGATCTGCGCCTTTGTTTTCGCCTATGCAGATTGTTGGTTTTCCCATGCAGCGGCTCAAATGGTCTCAGGTTATTTAGACAACTATTTGTTGGCAATGTAAGCACGGTAAAACTTTTAACCTCACACGACATGAATTTGAGAGATGGCTGACTTCCAATTTGACGAACTTCTGTTGTGGTTCTATTGGTTTCATGTTTTGGTGTTGATTTGCATGTATAACATATGTGCCGCCCTTTATATGCGTATGCATATATTAAGATTGCATTCATGTAAATGGATGGTCGCATTTGGTCGCTCATTTTCAATAATACTATCCGATTATGCTAACAAGTCCATGCAATATGTACTCCTTAAACCCAATTTTATACATGTATAGTCAAGCTGAGGTTTAGAGGAGTTAACTATTTTTTTCTTATTTTTGACCAAAAACATAGATTTTGGGTACTCGTTAGAACCTCCACGTCCATGCAATCAGTACCCCTTAAACCCCAGAGTTATATAGAAAAACTGGGGTTTACAGGAGTCTATCTATTTTTCTTATTTTTGATCCAAAATACAGATTTTGGAAATCGGCATACCCACAAACTATGTTGTGAGTATAATTATTGAACGCGGATGCGCACTCTCATCCACATCAGAAAAAAAAAATAAATGTAAAATCTGGCTCTACCAAAAGTAAAAAGAAATGAAAATGAATACCTAATATATAGACAAAAAGTAGTGAATAAATATACTGAGCCAAATTTATAACGCAACATCGGTTTATTTTTATTGCTAAACGCCAAAACTGTATCAAATAAACTTTTCCTCCACTGAATTAGATTGTCAGACGATAGACACATCTCACAACATCTTGGTTGTAACATTCTGTTTTATCTCAAGAAATTAATTATTTTTCAGAGTTAGGTCTTGGCAAAGAATGAAATTTAATGTGATTTTCCAGAATGCGACATATAGACACGGCTACCAAACAGTTAAATGCGTAACCGTGGTTAAGAAAAGAACTCCGATTCACGTCCTTCCGGTTTTGCGTGTGAGGTGCAGTAAAAGGTAAACAAACTTTCGCAGCTCGCGTTTCCAAGTAATTTATTTTCACCTGGAGAAAGTTATTAAAATTTTCTCAATGCAATTTTGTTAGTTATAAATTGATCTTATCGTTTCTCAAAGGATTTCCAGATTGATTTGTCTCCTTAAATTCGTGATTTTTATTCCCTCCTCCAAAATGCATGTTGAGATTGCATTGTACATGAAGAAAATGTGGGTCAGTCATAGGGATATTTTTAGATCCCCGCTAATTGCGTCATTATAAACAGACGACAAGGCAGCGAACAGATGATTTTAACATCGTATAAGTTCTGTGAACACTTTCCTTGCCATTGACCGCTGCATTCTATGTATATGTGGCTAAAAGCTGTGTCAAAATTTCGGTCACGCATTTAATCATTAGAATGATAGCAAAATAATCGACATTAAAAGCACCTGTATTTTAGTTTTCTCTCTCGAGTTCTACGCTTAACAATTTAATTATCACAGTGTCTCGTCATCTTTGTATGGTTTTTACCTCTACAAATCAAGTTTTATTGAAGGGTTTTTGACTTTCAGAGGTGTGCAAGAAAAAACAAACAAACGAGAATCTGCATGTACAAAAGCCTTAAATATACCTTTGTTTTCCTTTTGCTCATGGTTTTAGTGAGTGAAAATGTTAAAAATAATTAACCCAGTTAAAACATAATATAGACAACCCCCCTCAAGGAAAATGAAAAAAAAATCCAAAATTGGTTTATTTGTGATGTTTGCAGTGAGAATACTTGATATATATCAAAATACAAACATTTTTGCAACAAACATGCAATACAAAACACTGTAATTCACATGTATGGTATTCCTGTTTATGATAAAACTTAGACTTTAAAACATTATGAATACTGTAATTTGCTTTTTTTTCGTTTGCTTTCATCTAAAACGCTGTACAGAGAATGTTAAATATCATAAAACAGGCAGAGGTTTTCAAACATATCTTGAAATAAATCCTCCTTATTTTAATGATTAAACGCTTAACCATTTTTTTCTTCCCTTCGAAAAAAAATGTTGAACCCTAAGAAAAGTGAATACTGTAGCAGACATCAGTTGTAATTTATTTAATATATAACTACAAATTTGTCGCGGAACAATCACAAAAACATTATATTTAACAGCAAATTGCCCAATTTTTAGTTATATTTTGCCGTTCTTGACCGTGTTGAAACATATGTTTCGAAGTAGGGAACAAATAACCCCCAAAAACATCAAGTAATGTTGCAAACTGTTTTAGTGCTGTCTAACAATGATAAATAAGTGACAAAATAGCATTCTTAGATTTTTGATACCGTTTTGTACTACATAACAATTATCGATCGATCCGAGTAGTGTATGTTTTGTTTACATTTTGTTGCACCTCACACGCAAAACCGGAAGGACGTGAATCGGATGTCTATTCTTAACCGGCGGTTACGCATTTAACGTGATAGAGGATATTTGCTTTTTTTTAGGTGAATACCAAATATATTTCATCGAGTGAGTTGAAAACATCAGACTATTTTCACGAGTGCGCAGCACGAGTGAAAATACTTATGTTTTCAACTCACGAGATGAAATGTATTTGGTATTCACCGAAAAACAGCAAATTTTATATTCATTTTGTACAATACACAGGCATTTTCCAATTCACAAGGCAGGCGGTGAAAATGCAAAAACCAAAAAAAAAAAAAAAAAAAAAAAAAAAAAATTGAAAACACATATAATTTTGGTACCAAATTGTTCCTTACGTTCTAACTAAGAAAATGAATACCCACACTTTATGTTTTCGTTCATAAATAACGGAGTTATAGGCGTTTGAATTTCTGAAGTGAGAAACATTTAATGACGTCAAATAAATGGACACGTCAGAAGTAATCCAAAATCTACAGTGAAGATATTTAAGAATTGAAATTTATTTTTTTGTGTTTCACTGAGGTATGAAATGTCAAGAATTTTACATCTAATTTGCATGAAAACCGATGGGTTTCATGCTAAAATTAGATGTAAAATTACGACATTTCATACCTCAGTGAAACACAAAAAAATAAATTTCAATTCTTATAATTACAACTTTATTTTGTCGTGATTGATTTTTTCGAACCCGCCTCTTTAAAATACATTTTAACGACACAAATATTGACGTCATACTAATTTGCACGGACGAATAAATTCTGATCTACAATCAATACGCAGTAACAATATGGCGGCCACGAAATGAAAATTAAGATGCGGTAGAAAAGATTATCGAAGAAACCTGATTAATTGAGCAGAATGGATATTTCAACAGATTTGCGTTTGTGCATTGTCATTGAGATTGCCGTTCTATCTGCTGATATTAAATATTCTGTTCACCTGCGATACTGCAAAGACTGAAAGAGAAGAAAGCCACTGTCACATGGGCTCTTAAAATTTGGTTTGATTTTGAAATTATTTTATCAGTAGGCCTACTCTGTGCAACCTAGTTGCCTTTGTTAATAGTATTGTTATTTTTTTTTATTTTCATTATTCCTGTTTTTTTATTTTCATCTAGATCTAGATTATTTATATTTATTTTTTGTTTAATTTCTTTTTGCTTGGTGTGGCTTGTCAAGATTTATGTTATAATAGCCGGTGCATGGTGCAGAAGGTCTGAGTGAGGGATGGACGGCCGACCATTGGTATACTGCAAGCTGCAAGGTCTGCTGAATCTTCACGTTTTTTTTTCCGGACCATTGGTATGCTGCAATCACCTTTCTATGTGAAATGGTGCAGGGTGGACTGAAAGGTCCATATCATTAGTATACTATAAACTCATCTCGTGAGCCTTTATAAAAGAGACTCATGTTTCGCAGTTCCAGTTTCTTCAGGATAGTTAACAAAAGATAGAATGAAATACATAAAACAATAAATATTGCAATTTCTAGATGCATATTAACATTTTAATGCAAACAGAAATATATTTTTTCAAATGAGATAAGGGGGTTCATCTTTCATTTTGGCATGTCAATAAACATTTCAACATTTAACTATTCATTAAATAATGCAACACAACAAAAGTTGGCAATAAGCTGGAAATGTGTAGCCAGCGTTCAGTCAAGACATTTGTGCTTATTAGTAAATATTCTCAATTGCAGGCTATAGAATCATATTCTAATCAATATGCACATATATCTGCCAAAAAAAACTTCCACAAGCCTCACAAAATTATCATTAATTTTTGTGATTCATAGTAAAAAAAGAACAATTTGTAAAAGTGCATGATGCTGGGTTAAAGAAGCCTGTATTCATCTCAAAGTCCCTTTTCAGATTTGCTGTTGGTGTAGGCTGGTTAGATGATGGTGCTGGTGGTACTTGCAATTGATGACCACCTGTGACGGTTTTAGCTGTGGGAAGTTTGGGAGTGGTGTTGAATTTATAGCGCTTGTCTTGTTCGCCATTGGAAAGGTCTGTCAAGGTTCTGGACATTCTATACTTCTGATGATCAAGAGTATCTCTCGCGTAGCACGGACCGATGCTTCGTTTCTGTGTCCTGTCATAAACATGATATGACGGATCTCATAACCAGCGTTGTCCAGTGCCTGAGTTGCTGTGGCTCTGAGGTTGTGTGCAGTATATCTGAAATAGAATTTAGATGAATTTTACACTCTGGTAGGAAGAGAAGGACAAAATCTATGAATAAAAAAGGGAAAAAAGAATCATTAATTGCAAGGGCTAAATTGTAAATAAATAAAAGCAGAAATAATAATAGCCAAAAAAGTGCAAATAATTTATTTTTGGTTGTGATTATTATAAATCATAGAGGCTTTAGCCTTTAATTGCAAAATGGTAAGTAAGTATCAATTTATTTTTTCAAAAGGAATATATTGCAAACATGATTCCACAGTTATGCACAGTGGTAATACCTGGCTTCTAGTCCTGCATTCCTGCATATATCTCCCATGAAACTAGGGACGCAATCAGAAAATGATTCCCACTCCAAAAACCGAGGTGGGAAAAAACCAAAGTAACAATCAGGTACTTTATACCATAAAACATATCGTAAGCCGAATGAGCAGCTATTTTCCCAATAGGTGGCCACTCAGTTACCTTAACTTAACTAAAAATATGAAAACATACATAAGGCGCCAACAGCACAAAAAAAAATTAAACACCAAGACATAAAACAAAAAGAACCACTACAGAAGTATCGACTTGGAATGATCAGTAACACAAAGTTACTGGCGGGCTTAAACCGGTTTTACAGGTACCTAACCTCACCCTCAGCTTCTGCAGTGGTTCATAACATTTAGTTAGTTATTTGGTCCTTGTGGTGAATCTCTAACTAGTCAATGAATCATCAAGAACAAACAAATAAATCATGATAAACATCCTGATGAATCAAAACCCAGGACTCACAGATTGTATCTTCACTTGGAATAATTGGTTTATGCTGTGTTTGAAGGTTCAGACCGCCTTGAGATTCGTCTTCACCTTTGCATCTAGCATATCGTTTGCCTCCTGGAATTCTGCATCCTTAACGATATCTACCCTTCTGTTAATGTCCCTAAAATGCCTGTTTATTGCTGCTCTCGCATTCTTCATGGTATTGCGATGATATTCCGCTGCAATGTTGTTATCGGTGAATTTTCTTTTCCGTGATTGCGTTTGCTTAGGTTGTGCTTCTGCATAGAAAACCTTCAACTTCTCATTTAGATCTGCCTTGGAAATGTTGTTTAAATCAGCTTCAGCACCACATCTTTCAGCACACCATTCTGAAATTTAAATGGGATCACAAAAATAAGGAGTAGAACATTCAATACAGGAAGAGATACCAGCAATTTATATAACTAAAATGCTTTGTTAGGTTCCTTTATTTCATGTACATAACAAGTATTTTACTATCATAAATTGCTTGATTTCAATATAAATAACGAAAAAGGGATGAACGCAGCAGAACAGACAGATGTCGATGAGGTGGTCAGCCGAAAAGTGGAAATATGAACATATATGAAATAAAGTGCTTTGTTATGCAGTGATGTATCAATTTGACTAACAAGCATTTTATTTTTCATAAATTGCGAAATGTCAGCCCTCGGGACAACCACTTGATTACATGTAAGTACTCAAGATTTTCTATTATTTTTTATAACATTTTGTTTGCTGCTTAGTTTATGTTTGTTGTACGGAACTGAGGTTTTATTGTGACAGTCAATTTTGTTTTAATCATTTTCATTAAACAATAAACAAAATAGTCACACTGTTTTGTCAGAAGCAGTTTGTCATTGTATGGTGATCATTTTTTAACCAGTAACTGGGAATAATTATGCTTTTTTGACATCATCATGATCATTTCAAGAGGGAATTGGCTTTTGGGGTAGATTCTCACCATGCCCACCTTGAAATAAATTTATGCCCCACTTTGTGTTGGACTTTGTTTTCTGTGCATATTTGTTCTCCTTTATTTGATTAAGCTTTTGCATGGCCAATTTCTTGAACCTTAGCTCATTGCTTTGATCATTTTCTGTTTTTATATCTTCTTTGATCACGGCTGGCTCCTTGATGTCGAGGGGCGGGGTTTCAGCCGGGGTTTCAGGCTCAGCGCTGGGCAGATTGAGCAGCTGCTGAATATCCTGACCTGGATTGGTAGACTCCTCGTCCGATATTTCTGGCATATATAGCTCGAAAGTACCAAATAGGTCCCCAAAACATCGAGATCGGACTCTTGAACTACCGAGAGCAACTCTTCCAGTTCGGCCATTGTTGGGGTCTGAACGCAGGAACGCGCTCGTGAATGCGACATTTACTCCAAATAAATTGTTAAAAGGGGGTAAAGAAAGACAAATGCGACATATTTTATTGTATTTTTATTGTTTTCCTGTAAAATGTAAGACGTGGACCATTTGACACGATTGTACACGATCTATCGATCGTTTGTTTACATTTTGACAAAAAGTAGTTCCGTTGACCTCATGAATATGCAACTGGTTCATCGAAAAATGACGCACACTTTCACGAGGTCAGATGACCGCGTTTGGCCAATCAAAATGCTTAATAGAGATAATTGTTTTGTAAGTTGTAATTATAGGCTGATATCAGTCACTAGTGAATTTTGATATCAGTGAGATTTGATATCAGTAAAATTTCATATCAATGAAAATACCAATTTTATCAAGTTTTGATATACATTGGTTTTCACTGTAAAGTATAAAATAAATAACGTGTATTTGTACCTTAGAAACTAATGTAAATTTTCAGAATTAGCCCTGCTCCATTTTAGACAATGTTTTATGTTTTTGGTTTAGTGTTGGGGCTAGGGTAGGGGTAGGGTTAGGGTTAGGGTTGGGTTAAGGTTAGGGTTAGGGTTAGGGTTAGGGTTAGGTTAGGGTTGGGTTAGGTTAGGGTTAGGGTTAGGGGTAAGGGTTAGGGTTAGGGTTAGGTTAGGGTAAGGGGTTTGGGTTAGTAGGTGTTTGGGTTAGGGATTAGGGTTAGAGTTTGGGTTTGGGTTAGGGTTAGGGTTGGGATTAAATTAAGTTAGGGTTTAGGTTAGGGTAAGGGTTATGGTTAGGGTTAGGGTATGGTTAGGGTTAAGGTAAGGGTTTGGGTTAGGGTTAGGATAGTGCTAGTATTAGGGTTAGGTTAGGGTTAGGGTTCGGATTGGGGTTAGGATTAAGGTTAGTGTTAGGGTTAGGGTTAGGTTAGGTTAGATTAGGTTAGGTTAGGTTAGGATTAGGGTTGGGTTAGGGTTAGCGTTAGGGTTAGGGTTACTGGTTTGGGTTAGGGGTTAGGGTTAGGTTTGGGTTAGAGTTTGGGTTTTGGGTAGGGTTAGGGTTGGGGTTAGGGTTAGGGTTAGGAGGGTTCGGGTTAGGTTAAGTTAGGGTTAGGGTTAGGATAGTGCTATGGCTAGGGTTAGGGTTAGGGTAAGGTTAGGGTTAGGGTTGGTGTTAGGGTTAGGGTTAGAGTTAGGAGGTTTAGTGTTAGGGTAAGGTTTAGGTTGAGAGGGTTAGGGTTAGGTTAGGTTAGGTTAGGTAAGGGTTAGGTTAGGTTATGGTTAGGTAAGGGTTACGTTTAGGTTTAGAGTTAGGGCTAGCGTTAGGGTTAGGGTTAGGTCAGGGTTAGGGTCACGGTTACGGTTGCGATTCGAGTTAGGGTTAAGTTTAGCAGTAAGATTAGGGTTAGGTTAAGGTAAGGTTGGGTTAAGTGTTGGGAGTAGCGTTAGGTTTAAGTTCAGGGTTAGGGTACGCGTTTGGCTGAGAGTTAGATTAGGGTTAAGGTTAGGCTAGGCTAGGTTAGGTAAGGTTTAGGTTAGGATTAGGGTTAGTGCTAGGGTAAGGGTGAATGTTAAGTTTAGGGTTAGGGTTAGGGTTAGGGTTATTGTTAGGGTTAGGTTTACGTAGCGCTATGTTTAGGGTTAGATTATGGTAAGGGTTAGCGTTCGGTTTAGGGTTAGCGTTAGGTTTAGAGTTATGATAGGGTTAGGGTTAGGTAAGATTAAGTAAGGGTAAGGGTTAGGCTTAGGGTTAGGGTTAGGGTTAGGTGAAATGATGGTTAGGTAAGGGTTATGGTAAGCAAATTAGTTTTAGGGTTAGATAAGGGTTAGGGTTAGCGTAAGTGTTAGATTTAATATTAGGTTAGGGTTAGGGTTAGGTTAGGGTTAGGGTAAGGGTTAGGTCAAGGTTAGGGTTAGGTCAAGGTTAGGGATAGTGTTTGGGTTACGGTTGCTGTTAGGGTTATGTTTAGGCAGGGCTTTAGATAAGCCTGCGTACTGCGTAAATTACGAAAATATTTAGAAGGATACGCATTTTTTAAAATTCTAATGCGTATCAAGTACGAAAGTCAAATTAGCGTTACGCATTTAATATTTTTCCTGAGCGTAATGTCCATTTTTATCGTTTTCCCGAAGGTAGAAGAGATCCGATTGAATCGTAAGTAGCGCCCCTTTATTCCGGGCTCGTTTGGTTGACATCGAAAAAGTTCGACTCGATGAGAAACCAGTGGCGCGCTTCGCGTCTTTAGTGCTGGTTTGGGACGAGATGACTCCGTAGAATACAATACAATACAATCAGCGTAAGCCGTTTTTAAGCGGCGCACACCGACCCCATTATAATCAATACGACTTATTGTAAAGTGAAAGTAAAAGGTAAAAATGGGTGCAAGGCGAGGGCGACCACCAAAACAGCCTGCAAAGCGGGCGTCGAGTGATCCTGGTTCACTTATGAAATATATACAGTAACACAACAGCCAGTTTCACCCGATTAAAATGCATTTTAAAACATTACAAGACACTGTGTCATTTAAAATGCCACAGTGTTTTGTAATGTTTTAAAATACATTTTCAAAGTGCAGATTTAGAATGCAAATAAGTTTGATTGGCCATGTATAGCTTCCACATTGTGCACCAGGTCAAATATAGCAGCAACAAAGTAAAGATAGGAATCAAGTCATCATAATTAAATATAAATTGATTTGCATTAAATTAAAATCCTTACTCTTTTTCTCTTCAGTCACAAGAAAGACAAGTTTATTTACATGTAGCTGTTACACTGTAAGCTTTCTTTTGACTGCATCAGAAATAATGGTAGTGCTATAAAGCTTTTTCATTTGGGAAACAGCCGTTACTCATTAAAATTTATCGTTACTCCTTTATTTTCAAATTGACGAGTAACGTACTCATTTAATTGAAAAATTATCTAAAGTCTTTAGGGTTAGATTAGGGTTAAGGTTAGCAGTAGGATTAGGGTAAGGTTAAGGTTAGGGTTGGGGTAAGGGTTAGGGTTAGGGGTAGTTTTAGGGTTAGGGTCAGAGTTAGGGTCAGGGTTAGCGATAGGTTTATGGTTAGGTTAAGTTATCATTAGGGTTAGGATTAGGGCTAGGGTTAGGTTAGGGAGAGGAGCTCTACAAAGTTTATATAAATCATGGCCTTGGGATGACCTTGACATATTTTATGGCAAGGCCAACAAAGGTTTTCCATGCATTTGAATGGGGAAAATTAGTAAATTGTAATTAAACTGGGAGAAACTTGCTGGGAGTAGGCAAATGGTCAGAAGATTTATGTTATGAAAAACATTTTCTCGGGGGATTGTCTGCCCCTGCCCCGGGGCTATATACATGTATATGACCATAATATTCAAACATCTTCTTCTCTGAAACCGCTTGGCCAGTCAAAGCCAAACTTTATGTGGATCATCGTTGTTGGGAAAGGGGAATGGAAGTTAATTTAAATGGTTCAGGTCACGTCTAAGATGGCCGCCATGGCTATAAATAGCAAAAACCTTTATAAATCTTATTTTTCAGAACCGGAAGACCTATGATTTTGAAACGTGCCTGAAGCATCAGTAAATAGAGGTCTACAAAGTTTGTATAAAACATGACTCATGTATGACCATGATCTATTTTATGGCAAGGTCAGCTTAGGTCGCATATCCCAGATCTTAGGTGAGCGTTTATAGAAAAGGTTATTATAAGGGGACAGTCTTTCTCGGTTACGGTTAGGATTGGTTAGCGTTAGGGTTATCGGGATAGGGTCTTTATGGTAAAGGTGAGGTTAGGGTTAGATTTGGGGCACCGTTTGGTATTACAATAAGATATGGCAGTTTACGACGGTCTTTTGAGCGGATTTGTATATTTTCGTAAAACGTTATTTAAGGGGACAGTCTTACTCAGCAACGTAGATTTGAAACGAAACGTTGACCACTTGCATGAGAATCTTTTCTAAAGTGTGGCAACGTCTAACGACGACTGACAGAAGTAAAAGCGACAGAAAATACCAACATAAGAAGAATCGGTCGACGCCCAAAGTAGCGGTAGTATCATACCGTGCGAGCTTTTAGAGTAAAAGGGAAAAACAATGTCCCTGTTCCATTGAGTTTAAACGTATTTTAAACGTTTCAATCCCCTCTAGTAAGCATGCCGCTCTAACGATTTTTTCGACAGAGATGTGAATTATTTTATTAACTTCCATTCGACGAACAAAAAACTTTCTAATTCTATTCGAATATTACCAAAAGACAATCGCCACGAACAGCACGTGCAGAAAGGCTGTTTTTGTATGATCTATTTATGACGTGGCCACTTGATAAGATTTATTTAAAATAATCCAGTGGCTATGCGTAAATGTTCGTTACGAAAGCCGGGTAGGGCCATTTCTTATTTCTTACTTCTTACTTCTAACTTTTTACTTCTTACATCTTACTTCCGTGTGCTTTCATATTCTGTATACTCTTCTTTGACGAACTACGAAAGCCGGGTAGGGCCATTTCTTATTTCTTACTCCTTACTTCTAACTTCTTACTTCTTACTTCTTACTTCCGTGTTTGTATGTTGACATAGATGCTTGAGCCTATGTATGTGTACGCTTGCGCAAACACCATACCGCCGCCCGTCCGTCTGTCTAACTGTGCACTTGTGGCGGCGGTATGGTGTTTGCGCAAGCGTACACATACATAGGCTCAAGCATCTATGTCAACATACAAACACGGAAGTAAGAAGTAAGAAGTAAGAAGTTAGAAGTAAGGAGTAAGAAATAAGAAATGGCCCTACCCGGCTTTCGTAGTTCGTCAAAGAAGAGTATACAGAATATGAAAGCAAAATCTTTAATGAAACGAAACTTATTCAATTTTTAAAACAGGTGCGTTGGCATTTTTGTCAAGTGTATGTACGAGTATGTCATGGTACAGCGATCTCTGAACGGATTTGGTATATTTTCGTAAAACATGTTATTTTAAAGGGGGCAGTCTTAATCGGTTAGGGTTATGGTTAGGATTCGAATTAGTTTAGTTTTAGATGTATATATTTTGTCTTTCATAAGTATATTCAGAGTGACTTATGTACTTTTACTTCTATGCATCTGATATTCTTTTTTGTGTTTTAAACAAATAAAATATTTGACTTGGTTAGGTAAGATTAAGTTAGGGTTAGGGTTCAGATCAGTATGAGAGTGGGGTTAGTGTAGGGTTACGGTTACGAGTACGGGTGGAGTAAGGGTTAGGGTTATAGTTAGTGTTATGATTATGGACGGAGCACCCCTTGACAATGCAATAAGATATTGGCTATAACAGGAGAGCATATTATATATTCTTTGAGTATTAGAAAAACAACTATGAATGTAATGTATAATGCTTCTAGAGAATTCACTAATGCGGTACTTTGACAAATGCGGTACTTTGACAAATGCGGTACTTTGACAAAGTCCAGCAATATGACATCGATGTTTTCTTACTGAACGTTGCTGGTTTATTACTGCTACCTTATATACAGGATCGTGTTAGTACCATATATGCAGGACCGTCTTTCAAAAATAAATCCGTAACGTGTCTTTACTTTTTTTTTCTAAACATACTAAAACAAGCTTTTCTATATAAGGCAACAACTCCAAGGTCATACTAAATATGCCGTTAATTAAACTTCATTTTTGCATCAGATGACTGGCCTGTATAACTGGATGAAACGCGAGCCTGTATTATTGCTCTTTGGTGCGACCACATCTCATTTCCACATATTTTGTATATATCGACTTCAAGTGTGTAAGATCGTTTTTTTTTTTATCTCAGACAGGTCAGCGCCTTTGACAGACTTGTAGAATTTTATCGCTCAGTGTTTTCAAGACAGTGACATTTAAATGCTTTATCAAGATGCCCGCAAACAACACTTTATTTTCAACGCTATATATTCTCTGTCTTCTTTTCATTTATGGATATAATACAAATGAATACTTAAAAGTCTCCCCGTACATCATCCATAGTGCAGGTTATATTTTCTTTTTGGTCCTTTGAGATCAGCGAGGATATTCTGAGAAATCAGAAATTTATAATCGGTTAAGAATCATTTTCTAACCAATACTTTTAACTTATTTGGTCCCATTTAGATAATACTAGTCTTTGTATCGACTATCCTGTTGAAAGTTGAAAACTTGTAGTAATTCTCTTTGGCTCCATGTTGCCAAATCTAGGGTCACTGACGAGACTTTAATAGTCGAAACCGCGGTATGGCCCATTCCCTTTTCTCATTAATGTATTCACTGCTCTTAAAGGATCTCAGTTTTAATTTCATTTGCTATTACTGCAGCTGGTGTTGTGCCGTGTGGTGGCCCTAAAAAGTCTCCCCGTACATCATCCATAGTGCAGGTTATATTTTCTTTTTGGTCCTTTGAGATCAGCGAGGATATTCTGAGAAATCAGAAATTTATAATCGGTTAAGAATAATTTTCTAACCAATACTTTTAACTTATTTGGTCCCATTTAGATAATACTAGTCTTTGCTAGTCTAGGTTTGCTAGAGTCTGCAATCATGTTACAGACTTCAACGCTCGAAATAAATGTTTAACGGCAAAACTTCTCCAACAGGGCTATCGGTATCATAAACCTCTAAAAACCTTTTCTAAATTTTATCTTAGACACTATGAATTGATTTCCAAATATAATGTTGGGTTAAATTGCAAAATTTCAGTAATTCTCTTTGGCTCCATGTTGCCAAATATAAAGGGTCACTGACGAGACTTTAATAGTCGAAACCGCGGTTTGGCCCATCCTCCTTCTCATTAATGTGTTCACTGCTCTTAAAGGATCTCAGTTTTAATTTTTATTTGCTATTACTGCAGCTGGTGTTGTGTCGTGTGGCGGCCCTAAAAAGTCTCCCCGTACATCATCCATAGTGCAGGTCATATTTTCTTTTTGATCCTTTGAGATCAGCGAGGATATTCTGAGAAATCAGAAATTTATTATCGGTTAAGATACATTTTCTAACCAATGTTTATCATATTTGGTCCCTTTTAGAAAATACTTGTCTGTATATCCACTACCCTATTGAAAACTGCAAAATTTCAGTAATTCTCTTTGGATCCATGTTGCCAAATATAAAGGGTCACTGACGAGACTTTAATAGTCGAAACCGCGGTATGGCCCATCCTCCTTCTCATTAATGTGTTCACTGCTCTTAAAGGATCTCAGTTTTAATTTTTATTTTAAGTGAGGGCCTTTCGGAACCTGAATTTTATGGTGACTTGGTTTACAAATTTAAGAAACTTAAAGGAATTAACGATTTTTCTTTTCAGTTCAGAAAAATCATAACACGTTACAGACGTATAGGTTATAACTTGAATGTTATGCGACAGTCTGCATGCTTAACCCAATCATGGTTGATAACTATGCTGCCTTCTTTAATTGCACGCCGGTGGGTCGGGCGTCAGACTCTATGATGGCCCCGACTTAAAGCTATTCATTTTAATTGATTGGGGCAGGAGCTTCTTGTCTGTTGCTTGGCCCACCGGGGTCCAACTGGTGTTTTTCTTTGCTCCGGAGTTAGTAGGTTATTCGGCGCCCAGGGATCTCCATCGTCGGGCAGCTTACTCAATCTGTGAGTCCTGGGTTTTGATTCATCAGGATGTTTATCATGATTTATTTGTTTGTTCTTGATGATTCATTGACTAGTTAGAGATTCACCACAAGGACCGAAGAACTAACTTAATGTTATGAACCACTACAGAAGCTGAGGGTGAGGATAGGTACCTGTAAAACCGGTTTAAGCCCGCCAGTAACTTTTAGTTACTGATCGTTCCAAGTCGATACTTCTGTAGTGGTTCTTTTTGTTTTATGTCTTGGTGTTTAAAATTTTTTGTGCTGTTGTCGCCTTATGTATGTTTTCATATTCTTAGTTAAGTTAAGGTAACTGAGTGGCCACCTATTAGGAAAATAGCTGCTCATTCGGCTTACGATATGTTTCATGGTATAAAGTACCTGATTGTTAGTTTGGTTTTTCCCACCTCGGTTTTTGGAGTGGGAATCTTTTTCTGATTGTGCCTTTTCCTGATCTTTGCCTACTTGTACCTTTTTGTATCGACTATCCTGTTGAAAGTTGAAAACTGATAGTAATTCTCTTTGGCTCCATGTTGCCAAATCTAGGGTCACTGACGAGACTTAAATAGTCGAAACCGCGGTATGGCCCATTCCCTTTCTCATTAATGTGTTCACTGCTCTTAAAGAATCTCAGTTTTAATTTTATTTGCTATTACTGCAGCTGGTGTTGTGCCGTGTGGCGGCCCTAAAAAGTCTCCCTGTACATCATCCATAGTGCAGGTTATATTTTCTTTTTGGTCCTTTGAGATCAGCGAGGATATTCTGAGAAATCAGAAATTTATAATCGGTTAAGAATCATTTTCTAACCAATATGTTTAACTTATTTGGTCCCATTTAGATAATACTAGTCTTTGTATCGACTACCCTGTTGAAAGTTGAAAACTTATAGTAATTCTCTTTGGCTCCATGTTGCCAAATCTAGGGTCACTGACGAGACTTTAATAGTCGAAACCGCGGTATGGCCCATTCCCTTTCTCATTAATGTGTTCACTGCTCTTAAAGGATCTCAGTTCTAATTTTATTTGAATCCAAAGCAAAGTCAACACAAGAAATGTACACCGTGGGCCAATAATTTACCACCAAAAGTCTTGCCAAGGAACAAAATGTTATAAATCATGGTAATGAAGACGAAAAGTCTCAACTCGACAAACCAACCAACCTAACATTATCTGCGAATATTTGAACATGTTGTCTGAGAAAGCTGATCTCGAGAATGTTTACCTTCTTGAACATGTACACCATATATCCTACTGATTACATACAGTTGTATACAGTTTATCAAAACAAGTGGACAGGTAAAATACAAGGCTGCTAAGATTGACAGGTCATTTGAATATAACAGTAAAAGTAGTATTTGAATTTTCATACACAGTTGCCATAAATATTTTCAAAGACGCTATTAATTTTTAGAAGAGGATAATGAACAAGATCATCATCATCATCATCATCATCATCATCATCATCATCACCATCATCATCATCATCATCATCATCATCATCATCATCATCATCATTATCTATTCCATCATATATTAGCTTTATGAAGATGTCTTCTAAAAATATCAATAATTCTTTTGTTATTATTTATGGTAAGATCAAGTACTGTCTTCACTGTTCTATTTCAAGGATCTGTTAATCATATAACTTCATGGTTGATTACCTGTGTGAAATGAGTTGTTACACAAGCTGGGTAGAATAGAAGCTAATATTTTGACGTGCTTTTTAAGGATCTGTAAATATTATCAAACGTTCAAAAGTGGATTCGTTGGTATCGCAGCGTGTAATGCAATTCTCAACGTTCATGTGGCGACTCATAAATTCAGACAATGCATGACGTACGGTATTTTGAGGTTCTTAATGAGGTTATTAAGATATCAAATGAGCCGCCACATGGGAAAACCAACAATCTGCCTAGGCGAAAACAAAGGCACAGATCAGCTTCGCAGTAACTGCGAAGCTGATCAGCGCCTTTGTTTTCGCTACACGGATAGTACAATTTCTCTACTTTCTAAATCCAAAATTTCAAGCCTCTAACCATCTACTGTGACTGTGCAGCCCAGTTTGTGTCGGACCTTATCGGCACCCAAATTGTTGGATTTCTCATGCGCAGGCTCAAATAGAATTCCTATCAGATGCCTTATATTCCCGTATATTTCCGTTAATGTATATTAGTTCGTCAAAGGGAATAAAGGAATTATTTATACGTATTGTATTAATCCAAATGCAAAGTCTAACATCAAACGTTACCTGCGTTTTCCCAATTTCCATTCTTCTCATATTTCTAGGGCGACATGAGAATTTCTGCCTTCAGGGTTTCTGACCCGGTCAACGTTATGGTTACAGGCTTGAAGTTTCGAATTCAGAGTGTATTTATAAGTATTATAAGTAATATTATTACATAAATGCCAGTGTCGCACGGTATTAAGATGTATAAATGAACCAATAGCAGTGTAAGTAATCATGTAATTTACGTGCGCGAGTGTCAGTAATACACGGCTTTTATTTATTGCAATTATTGGGTGAAAAGTACAGCATGTGCTAAATGATAGGTTACCGAACTCAGTCCAAAACCAACGTAAGTATGTACGCCTTGATGAACACCTGAACGCCTGTGCGAATTGAACATGGAAACTAAATTCACAATATTAACTTCATCATTTTATGCTATGCATTTCTATTATAGTTTTTATGCCATGAACAACCTCAAATTTCTAATATAGTTTTTATGCCATGAACTACCTCAAAAAATTTGGACTCAGTTATCGTGACTCATAATAAGTAAACTCTTAGTGCTTAGTTGTTTGTATAGACAATCTAAAGAAAAATATTGCCTTGGTAACAGTAATGAAATTAATCAAAACTAAATGAATCTTTGCCCATATTTGGTCATTGTAGTTTTGTTTTCTCTCTGTCTTATGAATATCTAATTCCAATACGAAAACATGCCCATGCAATATAGAGCGAATTTGTCAGCTGCAAAAATTGAAAATGTGATAAGAAAAAAAATAACATCTTTGCTCGGCGAGGCGATTCTAACGAGTACCAACAATCTATGTTTTGGAGCAAAAATAAGAAAATTAGGTATACCCTTGCATACCCCAGTTTTGCTATATAATAGTGGGGTATAAAGGGGTATTCATTACACGGTCATGTTATAGTGATGAAGAAACGCCTACAAGCTCTCAGATTTTATTTTCATTCTCATAACTTTGCTTCGACCAGTTCTGACACATGTATGTCTTTTAATTATCATAAGATACATGTGCGTGTAGCTTAATGCTTGGAAATTCGGATTTAGGGGGAAAATAGGTATTTCAAACATAGACGATAAAGTGCTAACACATGTCTACATATTTGATACTAGGTTATTTGCTGATTTACGAAAACGAATGTATGATTATTTGACACTCTAGTGTTAAACCTTCCAGAACATCTCCAGGACTGTTATACGTGTATTGAAGGTAAATTGTTTCTTGTGGTTTCATATGTAAATTTCATAAATTAATATAACTTTATGTATTGTACAGTTACGTGAGAAAATTGTCCACGGTACTTTGAGAGGTAGCATACATGTAAAGCCAACTGAACAGCTGTGCTTTTTCATTTGAAAATTGAAAATGTGAATATCATAAATTCATAATCGGCTGCAAAAAAATGGCAACAAATGTTAATGAACCACGACGCGAGAAAACCGGGCTTAGGAGTTTCCGACCGGGTCAGACACAAATCGGTCTAAATATATATGCAGTCACAGAAGCAGGCTAGGGCTGGAAATTTTGGATTCAAGAAGACGTGTTATTGTACTATCTGTGTAGCGAAAACAAAGGCGCTGATCCGCTGTGCAGTTACTTTGTTTTCACATAGTCAAAACTCCGGTTTCTCATGACGCGATTCAGTCCTAATATCACTATATTACTTCATAATTGAGCCGTCTCGTGGGAAAACCAACAATGTGGTTTCCGAACAGGTCCGACACAAACCGGCCTGTACAAGCATAGAAAAGATCTAGAAGCTTGAAATTTCGGATTTAAGTAGAAGACGAATTGTACTATCGGAGTAGCGAAAACAAAGGCGCTGTTCCGCTGTGCAGTTACTTTGTTTTCACATAGTCAAAACTCCGGTTTTCTCATGACGCGTCTCAGTCCTAATATCACTATATTACTTCATAATTGAGCCGTCTCGTGGGAAAACCAACAATGTGGTTTCCGAACAGGTCCGACACAAACCGGCCTGTACAAGTATAGAAAAGAGCTAGAAGCTTGAAGTTTCGGATTTAAGTAGAAGAGGAATTGTACTATCGGAGTAGGCCAACTCCTGCTTCACGTCCCTCTTTTGCATACACTCCCAGAAGGAAGTGTATCCAGCACCAACTACTCTAGCACTAAGAGTTTAGTTATTATGAGTCACGATAACTTCGTCCAAATTATTTCATTAAAACTATAATAGAAATGCATAACATAAAAATGATGAAGTGAATATTGTGAATTTAGTTTCCATGATATGGTGTCGCTTCTGTGAGAAGAAGCAGAATGCCTTCGGCAGTTGGCTGAGCGACTGATCAGACCTATTTAGGACCACATTGTTATGATCGTTGCCCTAAAATGCCTACTTCAAACCCCTGGCTGGTTAACCGCAAACCACAGGGTGTTCAAACCCCTGGCTGGTTAACCGCAAACCACAGGGTTCCCTCTGAGCGGGTGAAATCAAAAGAGAAGACAAAAGTAAATCCTTTGATCGGGATTTCTTTATAATAATAATAATAATAATGTCTTTATTTAAAGAGGATGACATATTTAGTACATAGACTAATCTCACACATGGTCCTCTTAAGAGTTAAACATATCTACATAGTTATATAATAATGCTTTGGGAGGTATGAACGGGGGTTGTGGAGATCAAAGTTGTTTGTATAGAAAATCTAAAGAAAAATATTACCTGAAATAAATCAAAACTAAATGAAACTTTGCCCATATTTGGTCATTGTTTGTTTTCTCTCTGTCTTATGAATATCTAGTTCCATTACGAAAGCATGCCCATGCGATATAGAGAGAATTTGTCAGCTGCAAAAATTGAAAAAGTCATCAGAAAAAAAAAAAAACATCTTTGCTCGGCAAGGCGATTCTAACGAGTAACTGCAATCTAAGGAACATAAGAGAAATAGGTACAACACTGTTTATCCCAATTTTACTTTATGAGCCAATGCATGGGAAAACTAACAATCTGCATAGGCGAAAACAAAGGCGCTGATCAGCTTCGCAGTAACTGCGAAGCTGATCAGCGCCTTTGTTTTCGCTACACGGATAGTACAATTCCTCTACTTTCTAAATCCAAATTTTTCAGCCTTTAACCAGCTTCTGTGACTGTACAGCTCGGTTTGTGTCGGACCTGGTCGAAACCCAAATTGTTGGTTTTCTCACGCACAGGCTCATATGAAAGTGGGGTATAAGGGGATATACATTACACGGACATGGTATCGTGATACAGAAACGCCATTACGAAATCATGTCCATGTAATATACAGAGATTTTTAAAGTAATGAAAATTTTCAGTAAAAAAAAATCAATATTTTTCTTATTTTTGCTCAAAACATAAATTGTGGGTACACGTTAGAACCGCCTCGCCGAGGCGGTTCTAACGAGTACCCACAATCTATATTTTGGAGCAAACATAAGAAAAAAAGGTATACCCCTGCATACCCCAGTTTTTCTATATAATAGTGGGGTATAAGGGGGTATACATTACACGGACATGTTATCGTGATACAGAAACGCCTACAAGCTCTCAGATTTTTTTCATTCTCATAACTTTGCTTCGACCAGTTCTGACACATGTATTTCTTTTAATTATCATAAGATACATGTGCATGTAGCTTAATGCTTGGAAATTCGGATTGAGGGGAAAATAGATATTTCAAACATAGACGATAAAGTGCTAACACATGTCTACATATTTGATACTAGGTTATTTGCTGATTTACGAAACCGAATGTATGATTATTTGACACTCTAGTGTTAAACCTTCCAGAACATCTCCAGGACTGTTATACGTGTATTGAAGGTAAATTGTTTCTTGTGGTTTCATATGTAAATTTCATAAATTAATATAACTTTCTGTATTGTACAGTTACGTGAGAAAATTGTCCACGGTACTTTGAGAGGTAGCATACATGTAAAGCCAACTGAACAGCTGTGCTTTTTTCATTTGAAAATTGAAAATATGAGTATCATAAATTCATCGGCTGCAATGCAATGTATTGTACAGTTACGTGAGAAAATTGTCCACGGTACTTTGAGAGGTAGCATACATGTAAAGCCAACTGAACAGATGTGCTTTTTCATTTGAAAATTGAAAATGTGAATATCATTAATTCATAATCGGATGCAAAAAATGACCACAAATGTTAATGAACCACGACGCGAGAAAACCGGGCTTAGGAGTTTCCGACCGGGTCAGACACAAATCGGTCTATATATATATATGCAGTCACAGAAGCAGGCTAGGGGCTGGAAATTTTGGATTCAAGAAGACGTGTTATTGTACTATCTGTGTAGCGAAAACAAAGGCGCTGATCCGCTGTGCAGTTACTTTATTTTCACATAGTCAAAACTCCGGTTTTCTCATGACGCGATTCAGTCCTAATATCACTATATTACTTCATAATTGAGCCGTCTCGTGTGAAAACCAACAATGTGGTTTCCGAACAGGTCCGACACAAACCGGCCTGTACAAGCATAGAAAAGATCTAGAAGCTTGAAATTTCGGATTTAAGTAGAAGAGGAATTGTACTATCGGAGTAGCGAAAACAAAGGCGCTGTTCCGCTGTGCAGTTACTTTGTTTTCACATAGTCAACTGGGACAATTTACCTCAGTCAGCTAAGTGATAAGATAAGAAGAAATTTATTCGTAATACAGGCCACCGGCCCAAAATACAAACATGGTTTTACAATACAATGACAAAAACATAATGACGATCAAACATATGGAAAAACATCAATATCGTACACGTGAGTTACATAACTATAAACTATATATAGTTAAATGTCTATTTGAAAACAGAACTGCTCATATAATTTGATTGGCAGTCTTTATAAAAGCCTCCCTGTGTTTCATTGCAACAATAACATATCTCGCTATATTAAGTAATGTAGTTATATCTTTCTTATTCATTAATAATTTAAACTTATTATGTGAAGGATGAGTATAATAAAAAGCAGGAATGAAATTACTTCGAATATCGTCATAAATATTGCATTCCAAAAGAAAATGGTTCTCATCTTCTATTGAATCATTACACATTTTACATATTCTATCGTTGCTAAGGGACGTTACCAAGGCGTTACCTGGAAAATTACCTGTGCAGATCAAATTTCGATTGTTTCCCATAGATTGCGATGTGCGCGATGTCCTATTTTGACACCTGAGGGACAATTACCAATATAGACCTGTGTTTTACAGGTAACTTGTGGCTAAGGCCTGGGATAGATTTATGCAATTTGAGTTATATGAAATTGAAAGAAAAAGAGCCCATCATAGTAAAAGTAATAAGAAATGAATGTTTCAAGGGTTCTGACCAGATTAGACGTATTTCGTCTGTGCAGTCAAAAATGCAACATGAAAACATGTCGATGCAATGAATACTCCCTTAAATCCCAAAATTATTTAGTTAAACTGGGGTATACAGGGTAACCTATTTTTTTCATATTTTTGCTCCAAAGCGGTTCTAACGTGTATCCTTATTCCATGTTTCGAGCAAAAATATGAAACAATATCAAATATTTCCAGTGAAATGTTTCTATCATTACCGCTGAAAAAAATCTCTATATATTGCACGAGGAAGTTTTCGCAATGGGTCAACTATATTTGGAATTCTTGAAATTAGAAAAGATAACAATTATTTTTCATAAAATTTACCACGCATGTGCACGCTCCTTAGAATTGCAGGAGTGGACTTTGCTGTCGGTCTGGGTGCTTTTGGGTAATTAAAATACAGTAGAAGGGAGCTCCATATCGAGCGGTCCTGGGTTCGAAACCCTCATGGGGCACTGTGTTTTGTCCTTGAGCACGACGCATTAATTTCCTAGAGTAACGTTGTATGCATGGGAAGAAAGAAAGAAAACAAAACATGATGCAATTATGCAATTTATTTTTTATGATCAGGCACGAATCGCACAATAGAGGTACAAATTGCCTGCGGGGATTCAGTGTGCAGGCTAATCTTAAGAGTTCAGAGAGTGAATAGGGACCGGTCCGATGGCCTATTGTCGTTAATTTTAGTTGTGAATTGTCACTTGACAAAACTGAAGCGTCTATCACCTCGATGCAGTTATTGACACATATGTTGATTTGCACAAACAGTTGTAGTCTCGTGTCTTAAAATGAATTGGAATTTAGACGCATTATTTTTCAGACTAAAAACTGTTTGTAATAAAAAAAATCTATTTTTGTAAAATAATTTTCGTTTTGCGCCTAGAAATAATGCTTTGTTATATTGCCAATCTCGGAGACTCGCCAATATGTATGTACGTGTTTATGGAGCAGATATGGTGTGCAGGCTGATCGAAACATGTTTTCGTATCCATATACTTTGATCTATATCCAAAGTCTTGGGTGCATCTAGTTTCTGTACTTGCGTAGAATATATAATGTTGGGCCTAGTCCTCTTTCACAGCGATTTTTTTTTTTTTTTTTTTTTTTTTTTTTTTTTTTTTTTTTTTTTTTTTTTGTTTTGTTTTGTTTTGTTTTCTACATGTAGCTCTAAATAGATCATTTATTTTACGAAGAAAAACATACGCAAGATGCAATCTCTATTCCAAACGCTGAATTTGTCAAAATCACCTATCGTCAAGGTAATACGGCCGCAGGCCCCAGCTTTTATTGCAGGGAATGTTTATTTAAGACACGCGTCACAAGTTGATTTGAGAATAACAACCTGATTCAATGTGTAAACAATCAGTTTGGCCGCGACATGAAAAAAAAATCTTGCTTAATGTTTTCACCAGCCTGTCATCAAACCAGGCCGGTTTGTGACTACAGATGATAACGCTCTTACAAAACTCGGAGTTTGGGACAGGTATACTATCTACATAGCAAAATCATTCACGCTGATTAAATACATGTTCGATTCTCATGCAGCTTATTTTCATCTATAAAAAGGTATCTAACATGTATTTCGCGTTTAAAGTTCTCATTGTGAGGTAATAGTTTTAATAAAAAGATGCATTTAGTAAGTCAAAATCTTTAAATTCCACAATTCATAAAATAAGTTCTTTAATTAAACATGATTTGAACTTTATATTTTATTATCGTTTCTTTCTTTTCTTTCTTTCTTTCTTTCTTTCACTTTCTTTCACTTTCTTTCTTTCTTTCTTTCTTTCTAATACTATGCATTCTAACACGCACTGATTAAATACATGTACAATTTCCATGCAGTAGATTTCTACCTGTTAAAAGTTGTCTATCATGGTGTCAACATATATGTCGCGGTATAGTAAATGATTTGAAGTTCTCAATTCCAGCTAAACTGCTGTTGAGTAAAACAAATCACTATAGCGAGTACAAACCTTTAATTTCTGCATTGAATTCGGCTCCTTTCATTAAAATGATTTCTTTAATTAAACATGATCTTTCATTCTTTCTTTATTTCTTTATTGAATAACCGACTGAACTGGTTACAGTGGTAGCGACGCTGCTCCTCTTGGTTTGGACTTAGGCATTTCATAGAGTAAGTCGGGATGGTAGTTGCGAAACGCATAATTTTGCATCTTCTGAGTCAAATGGAAAAAATTTTGAAAATACTTATTTTATTATAAAACACATCAGATTAAAGCTTATAAAATTTTCTAAATGGTGATAACTTATAAAAAGTTCGCAAAAAATCCCAAATTTATGAAATTTAAGGCTAAAAATGACTTCTTACACCTTTTCGCAAAATTCCTACTGAGTCTATGAGATTAATATGGACGAACTTTCGAATATGGAAGGATTTTCAATCGCAAAAGGAAGAAACAAGGCAAATACTTATTTTGTATATTTTATACCACATTTTATGGCATATTATAAACATTATGACCATAACTTATAAAATTTTGTCGTAAAACGGAAAAAGTGTCATTTTTAACATTTTATATGGTTTTCCTATTCAATTGTGTACATCGCTCAACAGTAATTTCACAGGTAAGCACTCGGGTATTTCCGTAAATCCGATAATAGCCGATGGTGCTAGTGAAGACTATTGTTCCCTATGCAAAACTCCGGTTTTCTCATGACGCGTCTCAGTCCTAATATCACTATATTACTTCATAATTGAGCCGTCTCGTGGGAAAACCAACAATGTGGTTTCCGAACAGGTCTGACACAAACCGGCCTGTACAAGTATAGAAAAGAGCTAGAAGCTTGAAGTTTCGGATTTAAGTAGAAGAGGAATTGTACTATCGGAGTAGGCCAACTCCTGCTTCACGTCCCTCTTTTGCATACACTCCCAGAAGGAAGTGTATCCAGCACCAACTACTCTAGCACTAAGAGTTTAGTTATTATGAGTCACGATAACTTCGTCCAAATTATTTCATTAAAACTATAATAGAAATGCATAACATTAAAATGATGAAGTGAATATTGTGAATTTAGTTTCCATGATATGGTGTCGCTTTCTGTGAGAAGAAGCAGAATGCCTTCGGCAGTTGGCTGAGCGACTAATCAGACCTATTTAGGACCACATTGTTATGATCGTTGCCCTAAAATGCCTACTTCAAACCCCTGGCTGGTTAACCGCGGGTGAAATCAAAAGAGAAAACAAAAGTAATTCCTTTGATCGGGATTTCTTTGGGAGGTATGAACGGGGGTTGTGGAGATCAAAGTTGTTTGTATAGAAAATCTAAAGAAAAATATTACCTTGGTAACAGTAATGAAATAAATCAAAACTAAATGAATCTTTGCCCATATTTGGTCATTGTTAGTTTTCTCTCTGTCTTATGAATATCTAGTTCCATTACGAAAGCATGCCCATGCGATATAGAGAGAATTTGTCAGCTGCAAAAATTGAAAAAGTCATCAGAAAAAAAAAACATCTTTGCTCGGCAAGGCGATTCTAACGAGTAACTGCAATCTAAGGAACATAAGAGAAATAGGTACAACACTGTTTATCCCAATTTTACTTTATGAGCCAATGCATGGGAAAACTAACAATCTGCATAGGCGAAAACAAAGGCGCTGATCAGCTTCGCAGTAACTGCGAAGCTGATCAGCGCCTTTGTTTTCGCTACACGGATAGTTCAATTCCTCTACTTTCTAAATCCAAACTTTCCCGCCTTTAACTTGCTTCTGTGACTGTACAGCTTGGTTTGTGTCGGACCTGGTCGAAACCCACATTGTTGGTTTTCTCACGCACAGGCTCATATGAAAGTGGGGTATAAGGGGATATACATTACACGGACATGGTATCGTGATACAGAAACGCCATTACGAAATCATGTCCATGTAATATACAGAGATTTTTAAAGTAATGAAAATTTTCAGTAAAAGAATTCAATATTTTTCTTATTTTTGCTCAAAACATAAATTGTGGGTACACGTTAGAACCGCCTCGCCGAGGCGGTTCTAACGAGTACCCACAATCTATATTTTGGAGCAAACATAAGAAAAAAAGGTATACCCCTGCATACCCCAGTTTTTCTATATAATAGTGGGGTATAAGGGGGTATACATTACACGGACATGTTATCGTGATACAGAAACGCCTACAAGCTCTCAGATTTTTTTCATTCTCATAACTTTGCTTCGACCAGTTCTGACACATGTATTTCTTTTAATTATCATAAGATACATGTGCATGTAGCTTAATGCTTGGAAATTCGGATTTAGGGGAAAATAGATATTTCAAACATAGACGATAAAGTGCTAACACATGTCTACATAGTTGATACTAGGTTATTTGCTGATTTACGAAACCGAATGTATGATTATTTGACACTCTAGTGTTAAACCTTCCAGAACATCTCCAGGACTGTTATACGTGTATTGAAGGTAAATTGTTTCTTGTGGTTTCATATGTAAATTTCATAAATTAATAATAACTTTCTGTATTGTACAGTTACGTGAGAAAATTGTCCACGGTACTTTGAGAGGTAGCATACATGTAAAGCCAACTGAACAGCTGTGCTTTTTTCATTTGAAAATTGAAAATATGAGTATCATCAATTCATCGGCTGCAAAAAATGACAACAAATGCTAATAAACCACGACGCGAGAACACCGGGCTTAGGAGTTTCCGACCGGGTCAGACACAAATCGGTCTATGCAGTCACAGAAACAAGCTAGGGGCTGGAAATTTTGGATTTAAGAAGACGTGTTATTGTACTATCTGTGTAGCGAAAACAAAGGCACTGATCCGCTGTGCAGTTCCTTTGTTTTCACATATAGTCAAAACTCCGATTTTCACATGACGCGGCTTAGTCCTAATATCACTATATTACTTCATAATTGAGCCGTCTCATGGGAAAACAAACAATGTGGTTTCCGAACAGGTCCGACACATACCGGCCTGTACAAGCACAGAAAAGAGCTAGAAGCTTGAAGTTTCGGATTTAAGTAGAAGAGGAATTGTACTATCGGAGTAGGCCAACTCCTGCTTCACGTCCCTCTTTTGCATACACTCCCAGAAGGAAGTGTATCCAGCACCAACTACTTTGATCTCCACAACCCCCGTTCATACCTCCCAAAGAAATCCCGATCAAAGGAATTACTTTTGTCTTTTCTTTTGATTTCACCCGTTCAGAGGGATCCCTGTGGTTTGCGGTTAACCAGCCAGGGGTTTGAAGTAGGCATTTTAGGGCATCTATTCAAGCCCACTACCAACGCAACGAACATAACAATGTGGTCCTAAATAGGTCTGATCAGTCGCTCAGCCAACTGCCGAAGGCATTCTGCTTCTTCTCACAGAAAGCGACACCATATCATGGAAACTAAATTCACAATATTCACTTCATCATTTTTATGTTATGCATTTCTATTATAGTTTTAATGAAATAATTTGGACTCAGTTATCGTGACTCATAATAACTAAACTCTTAGTGCTAGAGTTGTTTGTATAGAAAATCTAAAGAAAAATATTACCTTGGTAACAGTAATGAAATTAATCAAAACTAAATGAATCTTTGCCCATATTTGGTCATTGTTAGTTTTCTCTCTGTCTTATGAATATCTAGTTCAGAAACGCCAACAAGCTCTCAGATCTTTTTTCGTTCTCATAACTTTGCTTCGACCAGTTCTGACACATGTATTTCTTTTAATTATCATAAGATACGTGTGCATGTAGCTTAATGCTTGGAAATTCGGATTTAGGGGGAAAATAGGTATTTCAAACATAGACGATAAAGTGCTAACACATGTCTACATATTTGATACTAGGTATTGGCTGATTTACGAAATTGAATGTATGATTATTTGACACTCTAGTGTTAAACCTTCCAGAACATCTCCAGGACTGTTTATATACATGTATTGAAGGTAAATTGTTTCTTGTGGTTTCATATGTAAATTTCATAAATTAATAATTATAACTTTATGTATTGTACAGTTACGTGAGAAAATTGTCCACGGTACTTTGAGAGGTAGCATACATGTAAAGCCAACAGAACAGCTGTGCTTTTTCATTTGAAAATTGAAAATATGAGTATCATCAATTCATCGGCTGCAAAAAATGACAACAAATGCTAATAAACCACGACGCGAGAACACCGGGCTTAGGAGTTTCCGACCGGGTCAGACACAAATCGGTCTATGCAGTCACAGAAGCAGGCTTGGGGCTGGAAATTTTGGATTTGAGAAGACGAGTTATTGTACTATCTGTGTAGCGAAAACAAAGGCGCTGATTCGCTGTGCAGTTACTTTGTTTTCACATAGTCAAAACTCCGGTTTTCTCATGACGCGACTCAGACCTAATATCACTTTTTTTTATTGCATAATTGAGCCGTCTCGTGGGAAAACCAACAATTTGGTTTCCGAAAAGGTCCGACACAAACCGGCCTGTACAAGCACAGAAAAGAGCTAGAAGCTTGAAATTTCGGATTTAAGTAGAAGAGGAATTGTAATATCCTAGTAGCGAAAACAAAGGCGCTGATCAGTTTATATTGCATGGCCAAACAAAACAGTAATATTTATAATATTAACTTACGAGGATGGTCCCAAAAGTTTCGTTTTACTCACTGTTTTGCCACAATAACAGCAAGTCATAGCTTACCACACTTATGGTCACCAAGTACTTTATCTTAGGGTTTTGAGGGTAAATTTTCGTACTGCTACGTGCATTTGTTAAAACGCAGTGAACGTTTGAACCCTTGTACCCGTACGGCGGCGGAGCAGGTCTAATGATGTTGCCGTTATTTTTTTTTTTTTTTTTTTTTTTTTTTTTTTTTTATTAATATTTGTCGTTTGGATAAATACACTACAAACCAAAAATATATTTCAAAATTAGATTTATATTTAGCTAAATGATACTAAAGCATACATATATTTGAGTCGCCGCATGGGAAAACCAACAATCTGCATATGCGAAAAATAAGGCGCAGATCAGCTTCGCAGTAACTGCGAAGCTGATCAGCGTCTTTGTTTTCGTAACACGGATAGTACAGTTCCTCTTCTACTTAAATCCGAACTTTCAAGCTTCTAGCTCTTTTCTGTGACTGTACAGGTCGGTTTATGTCGGACCTGGTCGGAAACCACATTGTTGGTTTTCCCACGAGGCGGTTCATTTATATTTACTCGTAGCTAAATGATACTGAAGCATATATTTGAAAATCTAAGTAAATTTTTATTAACAAACTAGTCGTCAAAATCATGAATGCTATAAAGATCAGTCATGCAAAGTAAGAATAATTAACTAAATGCTATCCACTGTCAACGTTTCTGAAAGTCAAGTAATATCACTGTTAGCTGAAATATGAAGCTAAATACATGCTTGGTTTCCATCAAAGAACATATTTTAGATGTTTGAATATTTTTTCTCCGCGTGTTTTGTGACGTCAAAGGCCTTTCTATAGGTAAGCTTCATTATTTTTTTTCCCAAACTATCAACTCCTTCTCAAATTTCTTAATATCATCACCAAATGATGCTCATAGAATGGTAGTCAGGCTGGTATATTTTTCTAAATGATAACATTATATCTTTGATTGATTTAGCAGATTGCGAAAAATGGTAGTTTCGAAAACATTTTGCATAATTTTACCTGCTCCGGTCATGCCTACTCATGGTTACAAAGGAAACTGTTGCAGTGAGGCCATTGAAGTGAGCGTCATGCCGTTCAGTAAAGTAAGTTCCTGTTGTGCCGTGTGGCGGCCCTAAAAAGTCTTCCCGTACATCATCCATAGTGCAGATTATATTTTCCTTTTGGTCCTTTGAGATCAGCGAGGGTATTCTGAGAAATCAGAAAATTATTATCTGCTTAGAGTCATTTTCTAACCAACGTTTAAATATTTGACCCCATTTGGACTTTACTTGTCTTTGTATCGACTGCCCTTTTGAACGATGTAAATTACAGTCATAATCTTTGGCTCCATGTTGCCAAATCTATAGGGTCACTGAAGAGGCTTAAGTAGCCGAAACCATGGTATGGCCCATCCCCTTTCTCATTAATACGTTCACTGCTCTTAAAGGATCTCAGTTTAATTTTTATTTCCTATTACTGCAGCTGGTGTTGTGCCGTGTGGCGGCCCTAAAAAGTCTCCCCGTATATCATCCATAGTGCAGATTATATTTTCCTTTTGGTCCTTTGAGATCAGCAAGGGTATTCTGAGAAATCAGAAATTTATAATCGGTTAAGAATCATTTTCTAACCAATATGTTTAACTTATTTGGTCCCATTTAGATAATACTAGTCTTTGTATCGACTACCCTGTTGAAAGTTGAAAACTTGTAGTAATTCTCTTCATGTTGCTCCATGTTGCCAAATCTATAGGGTCACTGAAGAGGCTTTAGTAGCTTAAACCATGGTATGGCCCATCCCCTTTCTCACTAATACGTTCACTGCTCTTAAAGGATCTCAGTTTATTTTTTATTTCCTATATGGCCAAGTATGTTGCATGAGTCATTTTGGTTGATTCCTGCTATTTGTTCAGAATAAAATGTATGTGTAACAGGACTTTTGGTACAAGCCACATATGCCAAGACTAATGCGTACTTATTATTGAAACACTGGTAGATTAAAGTTCACAAAATTTTGAAAATTGGTTTGACCAAGAACGTGCAAACATTTGACAAACAATAATTCAATATGCGGTTTTCTATGCAGTTACGTTGCTCAGTAGTAAATTGATCATAAAGTAGAATGTAAGTTCCCGCCAACAATCTAATATGGGAAACATAATAATTTATTATATAACTATAAATAGACAGTACTTCAGACAATGCTTTCAGTCCATTGAATATTTTATCATATTCTATGACCTGCGGTATTTCCCTTTGAATATATGTTACTAAATTTAGAACTCTCTCTGTCATTGGAAATGTGCATTGATCACTGTCAAGCAGTAATGCTGATGAAGTACAAATAATGTTTATTACTGTTTAGTTTATTTGAATTTAGACTTTATGTCCCAATGAACATTTTTCAGTCATTTTTCAGTATACACTCAGTCATTTACAGATAAAACAAGTTATTCTAAATTATTTTATCATATTTGTATAAAAAGAGTGTTATATAATAAAACAATTGTTGACTATTGAGTCATTGAATATGATGTGATATCCAACAGAGACTACCAATATTGACCGAGGCTTCGCCTCATTATGATAATTATTGTCTGAAATGGTGCTGTGTTTATTTTCTTTATAAATAATGTTGTTATTATTTTTTTAACTAAATTCAACAAAGCATTTCTTACTTCATCTTATTGCGTCTCTGTCAAGTACAGTGTAGTACTACATGTCACGGACTAGCTTTAAATTATAAAACCAGAGGATATGGTGGCTTACCTTGACTGCTAAATCATCTATCGAATGAACATGGGTAAATGCTATCTGCGATATGATAGTCAACATGGGTTCAATGAATTAAAAAGGTACAAGTAGGCAACGATCGGGAAAAGGCGCAATCAGAAAAAAGATTCCCACTCCAAAAACCGAGGTGGGAAAAAACTAAATTAACAATCAGGGGTTGGTAACTCAAAGCCATCTTAAGCTTAAGATCAACTTACGACCAACTTAAGTATCTCTTAGGGATTGTGGTGAATCACTGAAAAGGACCTTAAGTTAATGTGACAACTTAACAGCATCGTTACTTTGGCGTTGTCTTATCTTAAGCAATAGCACCTTTTATTTGAAAAAAAGTTACGATAGCTTAGAGTAACTGGAATAGCAAGGGCGTAAATTTTGCGGTGGTCATCTTAAAGACACAGTTTGCTGCTTCTTTACCTGGGGTGGCCTGGTCTAATGACCCCTAATAAACAGTCCAGGAGGCATAGTTCACATCAAAGGCTTATCTTATCTAAGTAATTATGGGGTCATTGGCCTCTGCCTTGAGGGGGCCACTTGAAGGGAACTTTAACATAATTGAGAAGTGTCTAAAATGAAATTTTAGAACATGTTTTATTTTCTTATAGTTTCTACTCTGATTTTCAGTTTTTGCATTTAAAATAACCTTATTTTCTGAATTGAGCCAATGCTGAAATATAACCTAAATTCTATGTCAGAAAAAGTAGGCCTAGACCATTGATCATTTTCTCAACAGCTCATTGAATGCTGATATACTTTCTAAAAAAGATTTAAGTGAAGAAAAGTTTCGGAACAACAACAGAAAAATTGTTATTATTATAATAATATCTATATTCCAAATAGAAATAAATGTGTCATGTCACACTGCACATATAGGCTCCGTTTTTGTATCACAAGAATGATATCCAAACTTTTGTGTCATAAATCTCTGAGAGACTTGCCACTCTAAAGGTCTTACTAGAAATGAATGAAGTGTCATCAAAGTGTATTACATTAATGATGTGGTCATCTGTTTTTCACACCTTCAACAAACCAACATAATTTCATGTACTCACTGTCTTCCACTAAGTCTGTGTTTGTTTAGTATCTGTCAAAATGTGTGAAAATCCTTGTTTCAATGTAAAATGGTTTTATGATAGTTTTCCTTTTCAATTATTCATGCAACATTCATTCATGTAATAATCAAACTGGACAAACTGGATTAAGGAACCTTCTTAACTGTGAATAGTGCTATTAGACACAAGACTTTCAAATGTGTTCCAATTATTCAATGAAAATGTTTTTTTGAATAAATAAATAAATAAATAAATAAATAAATAAATTTGCAATATTCTTTATTTCTGAATTAGACCCAAAGGGACAGATCATCCAAATTACCAAAATGATGATGACAATAATCATAGATAAAAATACGTTCTCTGTTATACAATACATATTTCACAGGTATTGACTTTAGGTCCCCTTTCATGGCCCCTACCTGTAAAGCCACCCTTGCATTACCTTTGATTTTTTATCAGTAGTCTGCTGAAGGTCATTAGGGTGTTATGCAATCCAAAATGTGTCTTTAGGTATGTCGTACGATGCCTTTGAGTTACTGGGCCAAGGTATTTATACCATGAAAACATATCGTAAGCCGAATGAGCAGCTATTTTTCCAATAGGTGGACAATCAGTTACCTAAACTTAACTAAAAATATGAAAACATACATACGGCACCAACAGCACAAAAATTTTAAACACCAAGACATAAAACAATAAGAACCACCACAGAAGTATCGCCTTGGAACGATCAGTAATATGAAATTACTGGCGGGCTTAAACCGGTTTCACAGGTACCTAACCTCACCCTCAGCTTCTGCAGTTGTTCACAACATTTAGTTAGTCGTTCGGTCCTCGTGGTGAATCTCTAACTAGTCAATGAATCATCATGAACAAACAAATACATGTAAATCATAATAGAGAACTGCTTGCATTAAGGGCCCAAAATAGCCCCGAACCGAACTGAGTGGTGTTAAATAAAGCTTGGTTATTGCTCTTCATAAAATTAATGATAAAAAATGTATATGACCTTTCTCATAGAATTGACCTTGGGTCAAAAGTCATGGCCCTTTAAAGCAAATTCAATAATAAGTATATCAGCTAAATGGAGAAAACTGAGCATATCTCAGGTTAGACGCCTGCCTTCTTATTATATTAAATTTGCATGCTAATTTATATTAATGAGAACATTGAAAACGTGTAAATAAAATCTGTCTATTTGAACTTTATTACTACATTTGTTTTCAGTACAAATTACATACAATTATAGCATCAGTGATGCTTCTGAACACATCAATACATTAAATTTGTCATTAAAAGAAAATTGTCTCATTTGAATAAGCATAAATATTAATGAAAAGGAAGAAAAATAAGATAACGTTTTATACGACTTTGTCGGTTGGTGTGTGATAATTATAGACTTTCCTTACATACGTATACTACGGAAAGTATCCCGCTGGAACCAAATAGTTAGAGGGGCTTCCTTAATGCAACAATATGTTGTCTACAAAAGCGCATGCGGACACTGTAAGCTTTCATGTTTTCCATAGGCACCCATACTACAGTTCTTAAGAATAGGTTATTACTTATATGTCACTGAGTAGTAACTTATTATTAAATACTAAAACTGTCACCTTAGTAATGCTTCGGGATAGCAGTTTAACGCAATCCGCATTCAACATGCAAAATATTAAATTTTCATATTCATAAATATTAATTAAGACCTAAGCAGTCCATCAGAAATTGGTGAAAATCATTAAAGATATAGAGTGTATGAGTACTTACAAAAGTACAAAATAGATGTACAAACGGTATATCATACTTGTCCAATACCATACACTGTGAGATTTTCTATCAATTCTATGCTAAACCACTGTTTGTTATGCAAGATTTCGCTGACCATGAATATTAAGGAAAACTTTAGCAATGAAAGAAAAATCGCAAACCATTGGCATTGTTTTGTATTGTCATTAGTATTAGTTGAAAATTAACTAATCGCTTGCTAATGCATTGACATTAGTTTAATGGATTGCCCAACCCTGACGAGCAACAATAGTGATTTGTTATTTCATTGACTTTTCAATCAATTTCTATATTCATAAATATGCACGGAATCTAATTTTCATAAAAGTATATTACACGTTAGGACAAACTGTACTGCTTATCCACAAAACCAGCCACAATGGTGTTTATTACTTTATTTTTTCTATTATGATTCTCTCAGTGTTCATGAATATGCAGATTAGATGAATCTGTAAAATAGATCATCTGTATAAATTGCAACTGCATGAAATACCTTAGTATAGTCTTTAATATGATATTATTTTCTTAGTGAACTAGATTAATCAGTTACTTAGTTGTGTTGCCATGTCGTGACTGGGTAATGTTTGGGAATCTACATGTTAAAACCTCAATTTTTGCGGGGGGTAGTTTTAGCAAAGGTTTGGTCATAGTTTTGTAGTATCCAGAACTTAAATAAGTTACCTGGTGCCTTTTGCAAAGTGGGTTGAGCCTAAATGGGCTGGAATTACTCCATACATTGCAATAAAAGTTGCCATGGAAACAATTTCTTTCACCATAGCTCAAATAAGAGTGTCGTATGAAAAATCATATTACATTTCAAGAGTCTTAATGAAAATGAACAATTTATCACCCACCAGATTATGGTTTCTAACTTGAGTATTGAGAATTATGTAGGGTACCATGGCTTTCTTTAAAATATAGGTATCTGCACAGCTAAAACAAAAAGATACGGGTATTTGCACATTTTGTGCAGCTTGTTTATATCTATCATCTTTATCATCGGTTTAAATATCATTTTAGTATTTAGCTGTGTCCTATGTAATTTTCTCTGTTTAACCTCTAAATTTTGGACCAAATACCAATTACCTGCTTTAGCACATATTGACAGTCTTTTTGTGTAACCATGGCGACCATAAACGTCAAATAAAAAGGTACAAGTAGGCAAAGATCAGGAAAAGGCGCAAGAGAAAGATTCCCACTCCAAAAACCGAGGTGGGAAAAAACCAAAATAACAATCAGGTACTTATACCATAAAAACATTTCGTAAGCCGAATGAGCAGCTATTTTCCCAATAGGTGGCCACTCAGTTACCTTAACTTAACTAAAAACATGAAAACACACACAAGGCGCCAACAGCACAAAATAATTTAAACACCAAGACATGAAACAAAAAGAACCACCACAGAAGTATCGACTTGGAACGATCAGTAGCACAAAGTTACTGGCGGGTTTAAATCGATTTTACATGGCCATAACCTCACCCTCAGCTTCTGCAGTGGTTCATAACATTTATTTAGTTCTTCGGTCTTCGTGGTAAATCTCTAACTAGTCAATGAATCATCAAGAACAAACAAATAAATCATGATAAACATCCTGATGAATCAAATACCAGGACTCACAGAAACAGTAAGCTGCCCGACGATGGAGATCCCTGGGCGCCGAATAACTTACTAACTCCTGAGCAAAAGAAAAACATCAGTTGGACCCCGGTGGGCCAAGCAACAGACAAGAAGCTCCGGCCCTAACCAACTAAAATGAATAGCTTTAAGTCGGGGCCATCATAGAGTCTGACGCCCGACCCACCGGCGTGCAATTAAAGAAGGCAGCATAGTTATCAACCGTGATTGGGTTAAAAACTAAGCATGCAGACTGTTGCATGACATTCAAGTTATAACCTATACGTCTGTAACGTGTTATGATTTTTCTAAACTGAAAAGAAAAATCATTACTTCCTATAAGTTTCTTAAATTTGTAAACCAAGTCACCATAAAATTCTGGTTCCGAAAGGCCCTCACTTAAAAGCGTCTTTAACCCAACATTATATTTGGAAATCAATTCATAGTGTCTACGATAAAATTTAGAAAAGGTTTTTCGAAGTTTATGATACCGATAGCCCTGTTGGAGAAGTTTGGCCGTTAAACATTTATTTAGAGCGTTGAAGTCTGTAACATGATTGCAGACTCTAGCAAACCTAATAAGTTGCGAAATGTATACACCATAAGAAGCACGACGAGGAACGTCACCATCCAAAAACGGAAAATTTACTATATCAAAATCAAAGTCATCGCGCTTATCATAAATTTTAGAAGAAACAAATCCATTTGCAACAGAAAGATGTAGATCTACTGTCTCACAGTATCTTATAACATGAGATTTGATAGCAGTAAGACAGGAAGTTAATAATTTAGAAAGTTCAGTAGTAGTACAAGAGCTAGAATTTGCAATAAATCTAGCTTTGTATGGTCTTTTGTGAAGCTTAGGTAACCAATACATCGTAGGAAGTTTGTCTTGGCCTTCATTGACACAAACAGAAAACTTAACAGGTAAATCGTTTAAATGGGCATTAACTACAGACATTTCATCAGTATCTGTCTCCAGATAAGCCCTGGTACCATCAAGCTCCTGTTTTAAGGTGTTAACGTAGTGAAGCCTACAAACAACAACAACATTGTTTGCGGCTTTGTCTGCCGGAACCAAGACATACTTTCTGTGAAATTCTTGGATACCCTGCTTCAAATGCCTAAATGACGATTTAGGTTTAGGAGGTAAAAGATTAGTATTTTGTGAATAAAAGTTTATACGTTTATCCACGATAGTGAAGATACTTCTTTTCCATTCTTTAAGAGCATTATCCTCAACACCCTCTCGTTTACACCATCGATTACTGAAATCATTCAATGCAGATGCAATCTCATCTCTACATTTGTCGAAATTGATGTAGGAAGGGAATCTATATTTCGGACCTTTTGAAACAATTTTGCGAATTCTAGAATCCGAAATTATTTTTAAATTTCCAGTAACTATATGTCCGGCTGGTTGATAAACAAATTTTGAATCTTTACAATCACAAGACTTAGGAGTATTAGCATGGATATCAAGATCAAAAACAAGTTTATTGAAATTAAAAATAGTATTTCTGATTGGTTTATTATATTTGTAACAAATAACAGGAGGTTCTGAATTTTGGAAGTACGTAGGTATAGACTGTATCACTGATTTATCCTGGAATATACTTGGTAAATCAATAAAGTCAATTCCTTTATTAATGAAAGGAATTTTAATAAAACTTCTAATATGATTAGATTCAGAATCGATAAATGGCCGAAGAGCATGCTGAGTATAACATCTTGTTAACAGTGCAGCGTCATACATTTGATGATTTCTATCGTAAAATCTATTAGCCTCTGTGTCCAAGAAACGTAATACAGCAATAGGTAGAGAACTAAGATAAGACAGCATTGAATGTCGACCGTGAATCCTTAGTTTAACAGCTAAATCATTTAGGAAAGTATTCAATTTCATCGTAGCGCACCGTTTACGTTTGTCATTACCCTTTTTACGTATACCATGAGATCTAGATTTACGTTTACGAGACTCTGAAAGTGTAAGTACATCAAAATCGGGCATTTTAGAAATATTACCCTCATGGTAAATGTTGTCGTTAAATCCCATTACATTAGAAAACTTGGATCTTCCTCCTATTAAAACTTGTAAGATAAAATGCTGTACAACAATTTTCAATTTTTGGCTTTTATATAGGTCAGAATAAAAGGTACAAGTAAGCAAAGATCAGGGAAAGTCGCAATCAAAAACGATTCCCACTCCAAAAACCGAGCATAAATATACTGTACAAAATATGTTTATTAGTTATTAGTGGTTTATGTTTTATTTGAGATATGCCTCAGTGGACTTCAAATCTAACATCTCTTCAGCACTACACAACGATTGGTTTTACCCTTATTTGATACATGCTACATATTGTCAGAAGAACTTCCCAATTTTTTAAAAACATATGGAACCACTTTTCAAAGTAAAAGTGTTTTGCTTAATATATTTTGCATAGTACATTCAAGGTACAGGTATTTGCATGAGTGGTGAACAGTGTTATTTAAAGTGTTTTAAATCTGATTAAGATGATTCACCTGTTATTCGTGAAAAATCCCCTCTACCCAAAAAATGAGGTGGCAATAAGCATATAGTTGTATTCCCTTGATAACCTATTGCTCAAAAATATGTTTTCTGACAAAATATTTTTTAGAAAAAAATCTGACCCACCTTTGACACAGATTTATGCTGCTGGTATGTAAAAAGGTACAAGTAGGCAATGATCAGAAAGAAATTCCCACTCCATAAAACCGAGGCGGGAAAAATTAAGCACTTATACTTAGAAAACATATCGTAAGCCGAGAGAGCAGCTATTTCCCAATAGGCGGTCACTCAGTTACCCGAACTTAATGAAAAAGTACATAAGGTTCAAACGGCACAAAAATAAACTCCAAAACACAAAACAAATAGAACCACAACAGAAGTATCGCATTGGAACGATAAGTAATATAAAACTACTGGGGGCTTAAACCGGTTTTACAGGGCCCTGACCTCACTCTCATCTTCTCACAACATTTAGTTTGTTGTTCGGTTCTCATGGTCAATCTCTAACTAGTCAATGAATCATCATGGACAAGCAAATAAATCATAATGACCATTATAATGAATAAAAAACGAAGATACAGATTCAGTAAGCTGTCCGACGATGGAGATACCTGGGCGCCGAATAACTTACTGAAATCCGGAGCAAAAGAAAAACACCAGTTGAACCCCGGTGAGCTAAGCAACAGACCAGAAGCTCCGGTCCCAAGCAACTAAAATGAATAGCTTGTCGGTGCCATCATAGAGTCTGACGGCCGACCCACCGGCATGAAGAAGGCAGCGTAGTTATCGACCATGATTGGGCTAAATTTTAGCATGCAGACTGAAAAGAAAAAACATTCCTTCCTATAAGTTTCTTAAATTTGAAAATTTGTAACATCAAGAGATTTCCACCATGTTGTTGCATTTATCAAATGTTTTGTTTTTTTTTTTGTTTTTGTTTTTGTTTTTTTTGTTGTTTTTTTTTCAAACTTTGGGCGGGAAACCTACCTAGTCTTCCGAGATCCTTGGTTGCATGCTTGTTTTAAGATGATTAAGCGATTATGCTATGCTTGTTTTAAGATGATAACCATGCTGCCTTCTTTAATTGCACGCCGGTGGGTCGGGCATCAGACTCTATGATGGCCCCGCCTTAAAGCTATTCATTTTAGTTGGTTGGGACCGGAGCTTCTTGTCTGTTGCTTGGCCCACCGGGGTCCAACTGATGTTTTTCTTTTGCTCCGGAGTTAGTAGGTTATTCGGCGCCCAGGGATCTCCATCGTCGGGCAGCTTACTCAATCTGTGAGTCCTGGTTTTTGATTCATCAGGATGTTTATCGTGATTTATTTGTTTGTTCTTGATGATTCATTGACTAGTTAGTGATTCACCACGAGGACCGAAGAACTAACTAAATGTTATGAACCACTGCAGACGCTGAAGGTGAGGTTATAGCCATGTTAAACCGATTTAAGCCCGCCAGTAACTTTGTGTTACTGATCGTTCCAAGGCTAAGATAAGATAAGATAAGATAAGATAAGATAAGAAAATTTATTTTAAGACGGCATGACAGTACATAACAATAAACATAAGCTCTAATGAGCTTTTGACCGTCTAAAACATGCAATCTAGCTACAGAATTAATTTAAAGTCTAAGATATGAAAACATTATTACATACAACATACAAGGACCTGAAATAAAGATAGAATTAGTATTTTATGTAAAAATGAGAAACATTTAATACTAGAACTTAAGAAAATAGACATATCAGAGTATAAAAATATCAAAATTAATATTACTTTATATATGAAAATATACTTTAATTTTGGAAAAAATAATTTCAGCAAATGTATTAATTAAGAAAATTGCATTTAATAAGACAATGACTAACAACACTCATAATGCATACTGCTGCCCTTCCCTGCTGTACGGGCAGTCCACACGAGCACAAGAAAGACAGCAGCAACATTATCACAGGTACTTTTGAATATAATCAAACTGGTAAGACGTATAAAATTTAAACATAATGTAACTGAAATCCAATTAAAATTTAAACAGAAACACTGAAACTGACAAACTCAGAACATTAAAACAATAATTTAGAACATGAAAACAAATGAAATAAAAAAAAATAATAAACAGGACAGTACATACTTTCATAAAGCAGCAGACAGTACCAATGGAAGCAGCTACCTACACATATTACATTTGTATTCCTCGCCATTCCAATTTGAAATCAGAGATTTAAATTGATTAAAATTGCTCACTTTTCTAAACTCATCTGGGAAGCTGTTCCATAAGACTTCTGCTGCATAACTGAAACTCTTCTTACCATACTTTGTGGTGCGGACTCTTGGGACCTGTAAAATATTATTATACCTAAAATTGTATCTATTGTTATCTCTAAGTTTAACCAAGTTTGATAAGACGGGTGGTGACATGCTGTTTAAAATCTTAAAAGTTTCTAATGCCATTGTACGGAGTCTTCTCACATGAAGGGTGGGAATTTTAGCCTTATCTAGAAGTTCCTCATATGAAGAGTTAAAATCATTGTTTACAAACCGCAGGGCACGCTCCTGAATTTTCTCTAATTTTCTTGAGTTACTCTCGTTACAAAAATGCCAGGCTAGAGGGCAATAATTAAAATTAGATAAAATAAAAGTGTAAAATATAGTAAGTTTGTTCAATCTGGTTAAAAATGGACTTAGCCTCTTTAAGACATTTAACTGCTGACCCGCCTTTCTACACAGATTACTAATATGCTGATCAAAATTTAATTTATAATCTATATCAATCCCTAAGAGTTTAACAACTTCTTCACATTTGATATCAACATCAGAAATTTTTATAACCAGATTTTTCTCATAAGTTCTTTCTCCGGCAGTAATGACTTGGAATTTTTCGGGGTTGGCTTGCATACAATTAACATGAAACCATTTAATCAATATTTGACTTTCTGACTTGAATAAGCCTATCAAAATCAGGACAACAGAAGGATACAGTATTATCATCAGCGTAGTTATAGAGTGTTCCGTGTTCAATAAAATAAAATATACCATTTATAAAAACGTTTAAAAGTAAAGGTCCTAAAATTGAGCCTTGGGGAACACCTTTCTTTATCTCAGACCAGCTACTAACAATATTATTCAGTTTAACTTGCTGTTTTCTACCTAATAAATAACTATTTAAAAGTTTAACTGCATCATCTTTCAAACCATATGCTGATAGTTTACATAGCAGAATGTCATGCGGTAGGCAGTCAAATGCTTTTGACAAATCCATTAACACAGCTGCAACATATTTATTTCTATCCAAAGCCCCCCTCCAGTCCTCTAGCAGTCTTAACAATGTCGTTTGGCATCCATGACCCTTCCTAAAAGCACACAGGTATTGATCAAAGATCCCATCAAAATATGCACTAAGTTGTTCTGAGAGAACCTTTTCATATATTTTTGATATTGTTGTGAGATATTGTTGTGAGAACACTTACTGGACGAAAATTTGATTTTTCCATCGGATCATTTTTATTATGTAGAGGAGCTTATTGTGCACGCTTTAAATTTTCAGGGAAGGTTGAACTCTGGATTGATAAATTTATTAAGTCTGTCAGAGGGGACTGTAGAGCGGGCTTTCCCAATTTAATTATTTTGCTAGATATCTTATCTACACCTGTTGCCTTTTTTACATGTAACTTATCAATGTGTTTTGATATTTGACCTTCATCTATCATTGAAAAATTGAATGACTTTTCATCAGTATTGTTTTCCTTAATTTTACAGATGCTAGGGTGGGTTGTACTATCAAAAGACATGCCTTGTCCGATACTATCGGCAACATTAATGAAAAAATCATTAAAAACCTCACTAACTTCTTTTTGATTTGTGATCGATATTATTGTTTTCAGATAGTATAATTTTTGTATTGCTGTTTACATTTTTCTTAGACAAATACGGTTTTATGGTTTTCCAGAAATTTTCAGATTTGGATCCACCCAGACATCTTTCCTGAAAATATGTATTTGTAGATTTTTTTCTTTAATTTAGTTACTAAATTTCTCTGTATTCTATACTTTTCCCAGGACTTTTGGTTCCTACTGTTTTCGTATTGCTTAAACAGGCGATACTTCTGTGGTGGTTTTTTATGTTTTATGTCTTGGTGTTTAAAATTTTTGTGCTGTTGGCGCCTTATGTGTGTTTTCATATTTTTAGTTATGTTTAGGTAACTGAGTGGCCACCTTTTGGGAAAATAGCTGCTCATTCGGCTTACGATATGTTTTCATGGTATAAGTGCCTGATACAAATGTATATATAAGTAAGTAAAATTTTTATCATCTGTAAAATTATTTTTGCTTCCAAAGGATCAAACTTTTATATTTTATTTTTCTTGCTAATGCTCAATCTAATGCTAAGGCTCACTGATATATAAATGAACAGTGATAGCCTAATCCTAAGTTTTAAATTTTGTGAATGTTTGAAAATTTGTAATATTCACACAAAATTGAAGCTTGTGCTCTCACAAAATTTATTGAAACTTGGTTGCCAGCAAGCATCCCTTGTGCATCTGAATGCATGGCAATAAACCAATGTCCTACTTACTTACTGATGCCATTTTGAGTTTTTAGAACTATGTGTTGTCGAGATATAAGCCGTTTTGTTGGTACATATCATGCTCAAGAATCACGTTCACGTTTGCCATGGGAACCATGCATTTTTCTTAGTGTAAAAGAGTTTATCTTTCAGGACAAAAGTTCTTTGCATTTCTGGGGTTCCAATAAACGATTTGGCACGCATGAAAAATTGTACTGGGGGTGCAAGGTAGGTCAAATTAGCTCACGGGGTATTTGCATTGCAGTGCATTTGCTTTTGAACTATGAACAAATTGAGGGCTTAACGACAGCAATAAGCTATCGAAGTTTTGAACAACTGGGTACCAAATCCAGATGAGGATTTTTCATACCGAAATCCAAGATGCGTCCAAATGGCTGCCAAAAATATATTTTTTCTAATGTTCCCCCTAAAGGAGTTCAGATTTACGAAAATATGCATATTTTATGTTGTTTTACTCAAACGTAACTTACAAAGCATAAACAGGCATTTAAATCCTGCTAGCAATAAATTTCTTCTGACTGAGCATAGAAGTGTCACAAAAATAGGCATATTTTATATACATCTGCTACCTGGTCCATTGGTCAAACAAAAACATTTTGTTGCACATACAGTACAGAAAAGTTCTTTTATCACTAAAATTAATTTTAGTATGTAAGAATATTTTTCAACCTGAGTGTTAGCTAGGATTGTGGTATCAAATTGTAACTACTCTAATCTTCATAACGTTAGGGAACATGTTAAGATTCTTGCAAATCAAGGAAGTAGGGCTAGGTTTAGCTTCACCAACTTTGTTTCATCTTCCACTAGAGGAGAAAAACTTAAGTTGTGCTGGCTGTTGAATCCAGTTTATAACGCCTAGTTGGTACTTTACATTTTAGCACCTCGTGTTCTGAGAGAAGAGAAGTTCGACCCAAAGACAACTGCAGTATCAAAGGATAAAGATGATCGTTTGATATCCGGTCAACTGGCAGTGATCAGAATCAAAATCCGAGTAATTCATTACTGGTGAAGCGTCAGACAATACAATGGCAGCGTAAGTACAATTGTTTAATCAATTTATTTCTTAATCCGAAAGTATACGTCCTGCATCTTGTAGTCAGTTCAGATTGCGTCGAGCCAGTCATATACCATCACGTTTTGTTGACGCTACTCAACTGTTTAACTCATATAAGCCTGACCCTCTTTTTGTGGGACATAGTCAAGCAGGATAGCCCCAGAACGTGGCGTCCCATCTGGGGCTATTCTGTTTGCTTAGAGGATTTTCATCAAAAAATGGAATGAAATTTTAAAATCACACCTGAAAACCCTAAAAATGAAAGTGGACTCATCCAAATGATAATGATGGGAGAATCCATTCGTCAAATATGGCTTAAATTATTGTTTGTGATTTCACATTTTCTTCTTTTCAGAGCATGATTCATGTATACTGAGATAAAGACTTACAAGATTACTGGTCTTGTCGGACAAGTGTCAGTGATTGTCTGAATCTCTGGTGGAATGTGACTTATCGACATTGTGGAAGTCCTGCCGCAAAAGAGTGTACAAGTGCCATCTGCCTGTGTCAGACTACTTTGTCTATGTAATATAGAAAAAAAATTCTGTACCCACCTTTTTAAGGTTTACAGGGACTATATATTTGCAATACTCTTTGCTTTACATTTCGTATGTTGGTTTAATGTCGTCAAGTGATTTTTCTTAAACTCATTAATGTTTCAAATCACAGTGAATTTAGGTGTATTAGAGTTAAGCACACATAAATGTAATCATACATAAAGTAAAAGTATCATTTTTTCAGCTAAGATACGTTAATTTACAACCTATTAATGTTACACTTATATGGGTAAGTTCAAAAAATAATATGACAATGTAATGACATCGGAGGTAGCAAGATTTCATTTCTGCTGTAAAAGGTTTCGTAGGTTTAGAATTTGTCAAATTTTGAATGTGTTCATGAATAACAAGTCTGTATTTCTTAAATGTTAAGTCTATTTATTGAAGTAATGAACATTTACAAAATTTTCAATCTATTTTCAGATGTTAAATAACTTATATTGACATATATTATTTGTAACTAAGAGACTAATAAGAGGAGAAAAAAAGCATATTGCTCCCCATTTTTCTTTCTTTGTAGCAAATATGTATTTATAGATAAAATAGCTGTTCCGCTGGAAAAATGAACACGATTTTTAAGCCACAAACATAAAATACGTATAAAACACATAAAAGACGTAAAAGCCTCGCAAAAGAAGAAGGAACAGAAAGTTTTCTCACTTCTTATTAACCAGAGTATCTTTATACATGTAAGTCTGATAGAACAATGAATTTAACTCAAATACCAAACTCAAATAAGAATACCACATATTTAGAAAATGTGGAAAACATATATGAAAATGTTACTATCCTAGATGATGTGAACATAAATAACTCAGATGCTAGTTTTTACAGCTTGCCAGTATGGCTGTCCATCGCCATGATATCCGTAGCCACATGGATTATCGTAACAAACGGTACGGTCTTATTGTGCCTAGTTTCCAGCAGAAATGCCCTGAAAAACAATGTTAATGTTCAGCTCCTAAGTTTAAGCTTTACAGACCTAGTTGTTGGATTAACCACAACTCCTGCGACATTGTTTCCCATTGTATTTCCAAATACAAGATACGAAACATGTGCCCTTATAATGTACATGTATTTTTGCGCACAGGCTGCGAGTTTATGTCTGTATCAATCGCTTGTTGACAATCATATTAAAGAGACCAACAAATGCAAACGTTACCTTTAAGACAATAATGATGCAAATACTTGCAGTATGGGGGTTCTGTTTGTTGTTTTATGTCATTCACTTTTTGTCCTTTGCTCGATTTGGTGAAACGGTTAAACAATGTTCAACTATTTACCTTTTTGGAGACAATGAATTTTTTGTCTTTGGTTTGATGACAATTCCGCCATTGGTTCCTCCTCAGCTATGTACTAACATCATATATGTGTATTTGCTCATGTATGTCAGAAAAAGATTGAGAACGGTTGGCACCGTTAACGTGACACAGAATATGGCTGGTAAAGGTAAGCTAGCAGGCTATGATGTGGAAGCAAACAAGTTGTTGAAATCTAAAACTTTAGGGGATGCACAAGCAATTGAGCTCGTGTCTGTGAATACGACAGGGCATGACAGTAACAGCAGCCCCGCCAAAACAAATGTTCAATCTATAACGCTGGAAACAGTGGCCGGTACCTCAGCGGACGGAGAGGCAAAATGCAAAGGAGAAAATTACACGGACCGAAACTTGCAAACACCAACCGACTATACACGTACACGCGGTAAAAATCAAACTGGTGGCAATCGAATGAGCAATAGCCGTTTAGGCTGGGAAAAACAAAAACGTTCCATGGTTACGTTTGGAATCTTGCTTATGTCTTTAAACGTTTTTATGACACCGCTTAATTTCATTGTCATAATCCAAATGATCACTGGTCCCTTGTCTCGTGGTGTGAGATTCTTATTTATTACCATGGCAATGCTCAATAGTGCCTTCAATCCTTTGATTAACATTTGGAGAATAAGGCCCATTCGAGTGATAATGAGAGAAAAGGCAACTAAGATACGCGAATCTCTCAGGTGTAGGCGTGCATAGAAACTTTCTATTCCTGATAGTTCCAAGGAGATACTTATGTTGTGGTTTTAATTGTTTAATGATTTGGTGTTGAATTTTTGTGCTGGTTCCACCATATTTACGTTTAAGTGCATTAAGTTTAGTTTAGTTAACTGAGTGGCCAATTATTGGGAAATAGCTGCTCACATGTCTTACGATATACTCTCTTTGTATAAGTAACATATTGTCAATTTAGTTTTTCCCACCTCGGTTTTTGGAGTGGCAATTTATTTCTGGACCCAGTTGTTCAAAGCATCCTTAGCTTAACGATATCGTTAAGACATAAATTTGTTAAGCAAATATCAGCAAAAGTAACAAATACACTGTTATTTTTTGTTGAAAAAATGTGAGAATCCTTTTTCAACAAAAAATGACAGTGTATTTTGTAATATTAATGTTTGAAATTTTAACGGGACGTTAACTAACGACGTCGTTAGTTTTGAACAACTGGGTCCTGGTTGCGCTATTCCCTGATCATTACTTATTTTACCCTTTTCGATTGATCAGCATTCAAATAATAACGCATGTGTTTTTGTCATCTCTCAATAGGAAAAGAAACACTAACATTAACAAAAGCAAATGAAATGTAACATTATTTTAAAACCATTGGTTATTTCAGTCAGTAGTCACAGGCCAAAACGTTGGTCTTTAACATAAAATTGAATAAAAGGTACCTGTTCAAAATAAGATTACTTGAAAATGCGCTGTTTCTATTATTTGTAACTCACGAACAAGAGCTCCATAAATGAAACCGGATATATAAAACAACCGGCCTCTTTCAAGTGCTACTTTCTTCTGAGACTTTAGTGCTATGGAAACGCAGAACCAACCTCAAAATAAATGCAAGAAATGTCACTTGTATTATCATAGGATAATATTTTTGTCATAATTTTTCTTTTGCCAATATCAAACAAAAACGTTAACATGAAAATATAAATTAATTGTTTCTCTATTAGTCGTCACTGACCTAAATTATTTAATTATTTCCTAAAAAAATGGAGACAATAACATAGTCTCTTGTGACTAAAGGGCCACTCTACAAGGTGAAAATCGATTTACACAAAATTAACTCAAAATTTGCCGTTTACGTGAGCATTTAGATAATTGCGTTAATGAGATAAAATTACCCATAGCTTTCTTATCAGACAACCGATTTTCGTAAAATTTATATCAAAATGCTAGGTTTACCATTTTTAAAATGATCGTACCTTTCACCTCAGTAAATCTCGTGAAAACAACTAGTATCAGGAAACGCTCAAAATGACCACCGGATGTAATTCAACTTTTTTACGTTGACCACCGATGGTGATCAATTTTGCACTTTACCGGGCCTGATATTGAAATGAATAAATCATATTTATATTTAACGCGTCTTGATACCCTAAATAAAAGTGTTTTTAAAACTAAAGATCATAGTAAACCTAAATTTAGATATGTTTTGACGAAAATCGGTTGTCTGATTAGAAAGCTATTGGTAATTAAGTATGAAACATGGACGGCCGCCATTTTGTTGACTAGTTGAGATTCAAAATTTAGGATAAAATCAAAATTAAAGGATTCCTTTACCATTGAATGTGTGTCAATTCTATTAACAATATTGCTTGTTTCTACAAATACACATCTATCAAAGGTTTGATACAAAATATTCTTAAGAAATCATTTAATTTGATTTGAACAATTTTTATTTAGACTCTATGCGTTACCAAAAGTAGACTCCTGACGGTCATTTTGAATATTTTCAAACTGCTGTTATTGCTCTATTTCTATGGCGATTTCAAAAATTCTTTCTGCAGAATGTATAACTAGCTGGCCCCAATGCTTGAAGAACTAAATATTAAGTGTTACTCTAATTCGGTTCAGTGTTTATTTTGATTTTAATAAAAATATGAAAAATAAAAAAAAACTAAACAAAATGGCGGTGCCCATACAGCCATTTGTTTGCGGGTTAAATTGCCTTTAACTTTATTATTTTTCATCCAATTATATCAACTTAATACCAAAATTTATGGTTTTGAAAGCAGTTAAAGTTAGAGTACATATCGATTTAGGGTACCAAAACACTACCGAACAAAAAAGAAACGCAACAATTTATTCCTCTAAATTTTGCATTTTCTACTTCTGTGTTAAATATCAGACTTCCAAATGCAAGCAGTCGGTTTTCATTTTAATGAGTATTTCCGGAGTTATTCGATGCCGACCACAGGCATGCTGAAAGTAGTAAAACACACGGTGCGCATGCCAAACATTAAAATAAGGGGACGATTAAAAATGGCTATAAACCTCCATTCAAAATCACCATATACCGCTCAGCAGATAACTCACATGTTAAAGAAACAAAATGAATAAAATTAAAATACCCCCACGCCTTTCAATTAAACATATATGGATTTTGATGGTTTTAATTATGAGCCTGTTTGTCGTGGAACTTTTATTACATGAAGTTTAGAGGGAGCAGCTGACATTATTTTTTGGTCATTTGGAGGTTAAAAGGTGTGCACATGCGCAGAGCAAATAATTTCCAATTTGCATTATTTAAGACCACAAAAATCTCATTCTATTTTAATCGAAATAAAAATCAGGTTTTTACATGTTATACCCTAATGGCACATGAATAGAATCATACAGCAACAAACCTGAATTTATCATCGTTTAACTCTTGAACTTGAAAATACTCAGTGACCTATTGTTTCGTTTCTTTTTTGTTCAGTCTAGTAGATATTAAATGCGCATCTATGTTTTAGAAAGGGTTCAAAAGTACAACTTAATACGATTTTATGCAAATGTAAAAAAAATTAACGTATTTTTTTTTTTTTAGAAAATAATTTAATGATAAGTAGATGCATTACACATTAAATCTGTCCATGTTCAGATAGATAGCAATTAAGTTACATGATTTGTGGAGTTAGGAAAAGGGGTGGGGTAGGATACATTCACTGGATTGATCAATTCCAGACCATCACTTTGGGTGTAAGGCGGGTGGCCAGATTTAGAATTTAGCAACTGTAAAGGAGAGGAATTAGGGTGGACCATCTTCTTTGAAAACACAATAACAGGGTTACTTTGGATATTATATAATGGTACTTAAAATCATTAGTTATTCTCTACTTGAGAACAGAGATGTTCAAATAATTTATGTGAATCATATTAAAAAGAAAGTCAAATTTGTAATCAGAGACTGTTGCATTTAAGTTTTATTATTATTATTATTATTATTATTATTGTTTTTTTTTTTTTTTTTGTTTTTTTTTTAATATGATTTTCTTTCATTGAAAAACTTGGTTATTTGATCTTTCGAACAATCCTTTCACACGTGTAATCATGACAATGCGTATCTATACCCTTGACACTTAAAGTCTGCGGCTAAATTATTTTGGACAATTATTACGAAAACAAATTAACAAACTTGCAAATAAGTAATTCATATATTTGACCAGAGTCCCATACGTTTGTAATTTGTTGGGTGGCAGCACATTTGCGCACATTTTCATTTGTGTGCACAATTTCCCCAGGTAAACGTATTCATTTGCGCGCACAATTTCCCCAAGTAAATGTTACATTTGCACACATCAGATTTTCTCAGATGAATGGTATGTTTGCGCTCGCAAGATTGTATAGACATGCCACGTCCTCATTTCGAGTCCAAGCTACATGTATACACATGTCTTCGACATTTCTGTGCGCAAATGAAAATCATCATGGAAACATCTCCGTATGAAAGCTACCCCAGATTTTCACCTTACATATAGCAAAAATAGGGGAAATCAGGGGTAGGTATGAAATTATCGATTTTAATATCAATCCATAACATCATATTGTGGGTATCTGTTATCATCGAATCAATTATGGTGTCATAACAGATACTCAAAACACATGGTTTTATAGACAACAAATTTGTAATTAATGCAAAAATACAATCAAAATCAGCTGAATTATATAATACTTTGTGCAAACGGAGATGTTTCCGTAATGTTGAGCGCAAACGATTTTTTTTTTTTTTTTTTTGAAAAATGTGCGCAAATGCAATATCACCATTTGTTGATATGTATTGCCAATAAAGCTGCCACTATGTATAAACTATTGTGATAAAAAGAGCCACGTGATAATCATTTCAAGCAGCCTTTTGTGATTTTCGTATAGTGAGAGCCTTTGTTTTAGACCTGATCACAAACCAGATTTACTCTTAATGTATTATTTTAACATGCAGTGCTCCTGTTTATTTAATTTTTATTCATATCCATTACGAGAACATGCCCATGCAAAATTCAGAGATTTTTAAAGTTTAAATGTGTAAAAAATGAACATTTTCAGTTGCTTTTTTTCTCAAAACATAGAGGCGGTTCAACGAGTACCCACAATCTTTGTTTTGGAGAAAAAATTAGAAAAATAGGTATAGCCCTGCAAACCCCAGTTTTTCTATATAAAAGTGGTGTCCGAGGATGTATACTTCTCATGGACATGCTTTCCTGATGAACACTTCTCATAGTGTATATTTGTGTACTTTCTAAATGCATTTTTTTTTTTTTTTTTTTTTTTTTTTTTTTTTTTATGAGGAGATGATCATTTTGTTTTTATGAGGAGATGATCATTAGACATCGTTTCCCTTGTCTCCTACAGTGACGTGCCAAATTAATGTCCACAACGTCAGAATCTCCATAGACTTCAATGTATTTTCACGTTTACAAGAAAAATTATCCTGCCTCTCCTGGTCAACCGATTTTCAAGATTTTGGTATTATATCATTTGAAAGGTAAATAAATAAAGCAATAAACAAGATATTTTCATTTAATTCTATAAATGGGTTTCAATGCTACAATTAATTAAAGAAAATGTTTGAACATTTTTTAAATTTTTGGACAACGTCACGACTAACGTCAATGGGAAAATCATTTTTTTTCAAAATTTCTTACAGTTTTAAATTGTTGTATTTGAAAAATTCAATGTCAGAAAATACCATCAATAATCTTATTTATTGATTTTTTTCATTTACCTTCAAATGAGACCAAATTGTGAAAGTATGTTGACCAGCAAAGACAGGATAATTTGTCTTGTAAACGTGAAAATACATTGAAGTCTATGGAGTTTGCAATATTGTGGACATTAATTTGGCATGTAACTGTACGTAGTATATCTGAAATTGTAAAATCCAGAGTTTTGTTGAATGCTCGGATTTCAATATGCATACATGGTAAGCAGACCACTTATGAAATTGTTTATGTTCTTACATTGCTTAAGATGAGATATTTATGTATAATCCTTGCATTGTTGATTGTCACCTCCCCGTGACCAACTGTGTCCCGTTTACCTGTTAAGTTAACGGAACACGGAACCAAAGTGACCTTTGCCACGACATGTTTACATAATTGGATTATAGATTGTTAAATTGTTGTATTGTAAGTTTTATTATTATTTTTATATTCTTGGCAACTGAGTTTTCATCACGGATACATCTCCGTTTACACAAAGTGTTTTATAAGGCTGGGTTTGATTGAATTTTTCCTTAAATTAATCTTGTTCTCCATAAAATCATGCATTTGAGTATTTGTCGTGATTGCCTCATCAAGTCGATTTTAACAGATACCCTAAATATATGATTATATTGATTCATATATGAAAAATAATACTTTTATACCGACCCCTGGTTTCCCCCATTTTTATAGATCATGTAAGGTGTAAATATGTGGTAACTTTCATTTGGAGATGTTTCCGTGATGAATTTTATCAAATACCTTTCAATTTGGTGCCTCGTGGAAATAATAGGTGCTAATTTGAAATGAAAGTCTATTGTTTAGTATCATTTCAGGAATTAGGCTTACATCTAAATACCCGGAATTCAATGTGAAAATAAATTGTTCTTACATTGCTTAAGGCCTTGTCACATAACTGCGAACGTCTCTCAACGCAGACTTGCACAGAATTGTGCAGAGGGAATTCATGTATCTGTCATTTTCGCCATTTCTGGTCGAAACGTTTTAAAGCTATTTTATAAATTGCTTTTGTAATTATTTTTGGATCGAACCTGCGACCCCTGGTTTACAAGGCGTGTGACTTATCCACTGCACCACGGAGCCTTCTTATTAATCCACTCTCTTATGCGAACGGCATACGAAGGATAAAGATTTTGTCCAGAAATGCAAAACATGAAAGAATAACATTTTTACGCATGTCTGTGTCGAGGGATTTTTGCTAATATGTAACGAGGCCTTTAAGACGAGATATTTATATGGATTTTTAAATGGATGATATTGTATTGATCATGTTAACCTATTTATGTTTTGTTTATTTGTTGTTTTGTTTTATTCATACTATTTGGTCTGGAAGGTGATAAGGGGAGCCCATAAAAAACAGTGATAGGACAATTTAGGAGAGATGAAAACAATTCTTAAAAAGTAATTGATAGCAAAATCAATTAATACATACATTTACATGACATTGTATGTTATTTTTGTTTTCTTTGCAACTGAATTTCATTTGCATCAAATACTTTTATTTGGGTGTCTCGTAGACCACATAAGTGTTAATTTAATTTGAAATGAAAGCCTATTGTTTTGTATCATTTCAGGAAGTATGCCAACATCTGAATGCTCGGATTTTAATATCCATTCAATGAGAACAAACCACTTTGAAATAAATTATTTCATGGTGTTACATTGCTTTAGGCCTCGTCACACATTAGCGAAAGTCTCTCGACGCAGACTTGCGCAAAGGGTATATATGTCATATTTGCCATTTCTGGTCGAAACCTTTTGTAGATATTTTCATAAAACTACTTTTTAGCGAACGGAATATGAAGGATAAAGATTTTGTCCAGAAATCGCAGTGGTGTAATGGATAGCATATTCGCTTAGCAATCAAGAGGTTGCGGGTTCGATGTTGGTCATGTTGGTGACAAATGTTCACCCTGACGTAATAAAGGCAAACCACCCATAGGGTCAACGCATGGATGACAATTTGACTTATTTAAGTGTTTGAAAATTCAGTTAGGTCTGGAAGGTAATATGAGGAGCCCATAGAAACCAGTGATAGGACAATCTAGGAGAGATGAAAACAATTCTTAAATAGTGATTGAAAGCAAAATCAATTTATGCTATGTTTGTTTTCTTGGCAACTGAATTTTATTTGCATCAGATACTTTTTATTTGGGTGTCTCGTAGACCACATAAGTGTTTATTCAATTTGAAATGAAAGCCTATTGTTTTGTACCATTTCAGGAAATAGGCCTATATCTGAATGCTCGGATTTCATTATGCATACATGTTGAGCAAACCACTATGAAATGAAAATATTTGTGTTCTTACATTGCTTATGGCCTTGTCACATTAGCGAAAAGTTCTCAACGTAGACTTGCGCAGAAGTTGCGCAAAGGGTATGTCTGTCATGTTTGGCATTTCTGGTAGAAACATTGTGTAGATGTTATATAGAACTACCCTTTTAAGCGAACCGAATACGAAGGATAAGATTGTGTCCAAAAACGCAAAACATAACAGAACAACATTTCGTACACAAGTCTACGTCGAGGGAGTTTTTGCTAATACATGTATGTAACGAGGCCTTTAAGAGGAGATATCTATTGTAGTTTTTTAAATGGATGATATTGTATTAATTATGTTAACCTATTTATGTTTTGTTTATTTGTTGTTTTGTTTTGGTCATACAATTTTATTTACATAAGTGTTTGAAAATTTAGTTAGGTTTAAATGTGATAAGGAGAGCCCATAGAAACCAGTAATTGGACAATTTAGGAGAGATGAAAACACTTCTTAAAAAAGTGACTGATAGCGAAATCTGAAAGATTAAAATCATGTAAGACATTTACATGTATTATGTTACTTTTATATTCTAGGCAATTGATTTTTATTTTCATCAAATACTTTTCAGTTTTATGCCTCGTAGATAATAAGTGTTAATTTAATTTGAAATGAGTGATTGAAATAGACTTTTAAAGTCTGTTGTATGGCATCATTTCAGGAAATAGGCTTACATCTTAAAGGTAGAGCTTCTGAAGTAGCTAAAGTGGTACCACTCTTTGTTCTATTTATTACCCCTGCTGGCGCATGATCCAGGGATCAAAGAACTTTCATAATGAGGTGATTATCTCATCTCTGCAGGATGTATCAGAAAGATCCGTAAAGGATAATATTTGCGGTACCACCTGGGCCCGAGGTTATAAAACATTTTTCATGCTCAACTCAGCTGAGCCTGAAATTCCAGTAGCTCTTAACTACTAAAACAGCCAAAATCAGTTGAAAATTATGGCATAAATCCCATAAGACAGTAATTTATGATGCTGAAAAATGTTAAAATGCCAACAGTTGTTGGCATTTTAACATTTATAAGCAGGATAAATTTTAGTCTCAGCTGAGCTGAGCATGAAAAAAGTTTTATAACCTCGGAGCCTGACCACTGTTTATTGGTTTTATGGTGTCTTTATGCCTGACTGCCTCCCTCTGCAATCATTATTGAATTACCTTTTTCGGCCCCCATCTGTTTTCAGAGTCACTGTCAGACCCCCAGGTTTTCTAGTGTCATGTCCTTATCCGTGATAAAAAAATAGACTGAGATCCTCTAAGGGCAGCGCATGACCCTCAACATATAGTACTGCAGGAATTTAAGATGAGCAATGGTGCCTACTGTTAGAACACCGGTACACTAAAACAATGGAGCCGCCTCATGATAAAACCAACAATCTGCATATGCGAAACCAAAAGCGCAGATCAGCTTCGCAGTAACTGCGAAGCTGATCAGCGCCTTTGTTTTCGCTACACGGATAGTACATGTACAATTCCTCTACTTTCTTAATTCAAAATTTTCAGCCTCTACCCATCTTCTGTGCATAAACAGCTCGGTTTGTGTCGGGCCTGTTCGGAAACCACATTTTTGGTTTTCTCATGAGGTGGCTTAAAAGTTGTGGGAGTCAAGTTGTACAAATGAGCTATGGTCAATGCCAAGAAAAAAAAAAGAGTTTGACGTTAAATCACAATTTAAATAAGGTTTTCATTTTAATAGTTTTGTTTTATACAAAAATGCTTTGATATTTGATGATTTGAAAACCAGTAATATATTCAGAGGAAAAAGTTTAGTCGCTAACTTTGACAAGCCCTACAACTGTTATATTCTATTGCTTACCTTAGTTGCCCCTCTTTAGTTTTGCAATGACAATAGCTTTCTTATTCTTATTTTTTAGATAGCACATCTCGATTTTATTGGCCTTTTTCGCAAAACCCCATTTTTGTAACCACCTGGCAAATTATAAAGTCAGCGCTTTAATTCATATCGTTGTCGAATAGATGTTGTTGCTAGCGATAAAAGTCCGAAAAAAATAACAAAATTCAACCGCAGTCTCGAGAAATAACAATTCAGAAATTCATTATTTGGAGGTTACCCCCTTTTATATGAAACAAGAACGACAACGACAATTATAGGATGTACCCTATTAAAACAGTATCCATCAGGAAAACATGTCCGTGAAATGTATACCCCCCCCCCCTTAAACCCGATTTTAACATAGTGAAAATGGGGTTTGCAGGGGTATACCTAATTTTCTTATTTTTGATCCAAAACAAACATTGTGGGTACTCGTGCCGAGGCGGTTCTAACGTGTACCCACAATGTACTAGTATGTTCTGCATGAAAATATTTAAAAAAAAAATCAAAATTCTTCACAAAAAAAATCAATTTTTTGCTTTCTGAAAAAAAATCTCTGTATATTTCATTGGCAAGTTTCGTAATGTTTATATATTATTAGGTTTGATTCACAGCCTTATTATTGGTGATTTCTAGAGGCTTTTAAGCTACACTGATTTAAATAGGCCAAATGGGATTTTACATGCATTTTTACTGACTAAACTTTTGCCTCTGAGCATATAAGGCTTATGCTAAGTTATTTAAAATAGATTGCATTATTCAAAATTCTGTGAAATGTTTCTTGCTTTAGAACTTAGAAAGTGTCTTTGAAACTGTGATCACTTTCATTGTAACAGTAATGATTTGGAATAAGAGAAATGCAAGTGTAAACTGTCACAAGTTCAGTGAAGCATATACATATGAGCCGCCCCATGGGAAAACCAACAATCTGCATAGGCGAAAACAAAGGCGCAGATCAGCTTCGCGGTAACCGCGAAGCTGATCAGCGCCTTTGTTTTCGCTACTCGGATAGTACAATTCCTCTCCTACTTAAATCCGAAATTTCAAGATTCTAGCTCTTTTCTGTGCTTGTACAGCCCGGTTTGTGTCGGACCTGTTCGGAAACCACATTGTTGGTTTTCCCACGAGGTGGCTCATATACATGACATTGCCAGTTTGATGTTATAAATGTTGTAATAACTTGATCTGGTTATAACGTAAATAAAAGTGAAAAAAAAAAAAAAAACGATTTTCTCTTTCATTAATACAACAAAGCTATGAAAAAAATGTTGATTTACCTTATGTGAAAATGAGCAAAGTCAAATGCAATCCTTTGAAACCCAACCGGGAAGTTAACAACGGAAAATATGCCAGATACAATTTTAAAAAATGGTAGACAATGCACAACATTGTAAAATAGCATCACTGAAACTGGAGTCAAAATAAAGCACAGAGCTAGCCGCAGTGGAAATACCGCCCATGACAATAAAATAGTCCGGAACTGGTACCGTCAAAGCTTATTATCACGCCGTTCGATTAAAAAACGAAATATAAATAAATCATACCAATAAAATTTATCTGGTTGGTCCCCGAGAGACATTGCGTGCGACAGACCATAATTTTTATTCAAATTGGTGTCTTAGAGTGTACAAGTACGAAATATGAGCAGGAACATGTAAAGTTGGAACGAAACCCCCACTCTGAAAACCCAGGTGGGGAACAGCCAAAAGAACAAATAGATGAGCCTTAGCATGACACACACCGGTCTGAACAATTACAGAAGCAGGCTGAAAGCTTGAAATTTCGAATTTAAGAAGAAGAGGGATTGTTATACTATCCGTCTTGTGAAAACAAAGGCGCTGATCAGCTGTGCAGTAACGCATGTTTGCAGAACGACCCATACCCGACTAATGTAAAACAAAGAAAAGTTTTCGCATGCAATTGCTACATTTCACACAAAAAGATTTTAATTTATATATAAAGAAAATGACAGTTTTTATTCCAAGTCATGGTACTATCAGAACTTATATATAATTACTAATTTGTCACAGCTGACCAAATATTTCCACCCTATGAAGGGTTAATAGGACAAGACATTATGCGGCAATCAGAGTCTCCGAGGCCCCACTAATGACCCTCTAGTAGTGCTTGACACCATGTCCTTTTATCGAAACACAATTCGCATACGGTACATTATATTGTCTAGTTAATCATTGCTTCTACTCTAAAACGCTATATAAGGTTATTATTATGAGTTAATCTACATTATAAAACTTATATAAAACTTATATTTCAATAATAATTATTGCATCAAAATAATGCGACTATTTAGAATTCGTTGCTACTGAAAATGTTCACGTTTTAGTCAATGTCGAATGGGCACAAAAAATCGTCCCTTGGGAATTTTATGACGATTTGTGACGACCTACCTTAAATCAAACTTTGGGGCATATGTAACAATTTAAACCAGTTCGTCGCCCTGAGACCCGCGTCTGGGCTGAAATATGACGTCATCAAAATGGCGACCAGCGTATTCATAATATGCATTTTAAACAACCATTTTCATACTATGCTTGTCAGATAAAAATTTGATTTCCAGCTTCTCGCTGTTTTAAATGGGTGTATTTTACCAATTGTATTTATAAAAGCTATTTTAGCATAAAAGTATCTCTCACAAGGAGCATAGCACTAAAATAGCAGTCACGTCACGACAAAATCTGCATACCCAGTGCCAAACTATGCATAGTACACCGGGAGCTAATTTGACCTAGCTTGCATCCCCAAAAACATTTTTATGGGTGCCAATCATTTACTGACACCCCAGAAATGCAAACAAAAATGTCCCTAAAGATAAACTCAAATGCACTATGAAAAATTGCACGGTTGCCATGGCAACCGTGAACGTGATTCTTGAGGATGGGGGTATACATACAAATTTGATCATAACTCCACTGTTGCTTATCTTAGATTATTGAACATGGTCTCATTTTAAAGCTTAGACATAGCCCCTTCTTTTTGTGGTAAGTAATGTAAATTTTCTAATGAGCATATTCATTATTTTTATGAAAACATGCAAAATGGCAAACAAATATTTAAAAATGAAGTAATTTCAGGCCCAAGCTGTCGGTGTGGCACTTGGTTATTTAACCAGTCATATGACGAATTTATTGATGACCTGGTCCTATATGAAAATTATCTCATTTGTATATTCATGAATATTAGTAAAATTGCCAAAAAGTGAGGAAAAACAAGAGAAAAATTATATCCATTGCAAAGTATTGGATAGGTTATAAGATCCAATCTATTTTGCATCCCTGGGATAAATTCTCAAGACTGTCAGTGTTTTCAGAGGGTCAACCTTTAAATATTGTCATCAGCAATACAAAAAAAATTTGCATGATGTAACATTACATAGTTTCCACACCGCTCCTCATGCGATTCTAAAGAATAGGATGTTCTTCCTAAAATACTTATATCCTACCAAAAGAATGCTCTAGAGTACTTTAATTGGTATGATAGTGATACATGAACCAAACAATTTAGCCAACAAAATGACTCGTATCTCGGCAATCAAAAGTCATATGGTGCTGAAAAATGACATCAAATGTTATACCATCCTGTACTATAAAGTATGGGTCATTTGTGTTTTAGTTTTAAGAACATTAACAAAACGTTTTTAATTTAGAGAAAATATACAGAACAATTAAGGGGTATGCGTAGAAAAACGCACGTGTCCGGCTTATTGAAAGACCTAGGGAGCTATAATTGGTAATAAATAGTTGCTAGGACAATGTTCTGTAACCATATAATCCGATATATAAAGTAAGAAAAAAAGTAGAACTGAGATCCTTGAATAGCAGTTTACATATAAATGAGAAATAAGGGTCATACCGCGGTTTCCTGCTATTTTTCTTGTAGATCTATTGATATTAATTAAATCTTAATAAATAATAGCAACATCAATGAAAAATGAAGGGGTACACCATCAACATTGCTTATATCTCAGCTGCCAATAGCCGTGGAGAACTCAAAATGGCCTCAATTTACTGCTAGGACAATGTTTTATTGCCATGTGCTCAGATGTATAAATCATGCTCTCTTGCAAGGAATATTTAATAAATTTTGGTGAAGCACAGCCTTCAATTTTCATATTTTTATGTAACTTTCAGAAAATTGAATAACACGTGGTTAAGCTATCGTACTGCATGGCATTAGTGCATTCTCCCATCATTCTAATGGAACCATTTTCAGCATTCTTATGATATTGTCAGCTGAGATATGAGCGATTTTCTTTGGTGTACCCGTTTTTCGCTTATTTATGAAGATCTCAGTAATATCCATACATCAGCAATAGCAGATTATATCGTTACAGAACATTGTACTAGCAATCATTTGATGCCAATTATAGCTCTTCGACGTATACCCCCTTTATTTTTCCGTATTCCCAACTAAATTCAAAAGGTTTTGTTGATATTCTTAAAACTCATGAAACTAACACCATATGACTCGTAAATTGTAGTTCAGGATGTAATAATAATGCCCTAAACACCATTTGATGCCATTTTCAACACTATAAGACTTTTGATTGCCATAATACAAGTCATTTTGCAGGTTAACCCATTTTTCTCATTGTCTTTTCTCTAAAATTTCTTTAGTTTTCATTAAAATTCATGATATTGGAAATCAGATTGTTCTTGTATAATACTTCAGGGCCATATTACATTGCCATAGCATTCATTGAACACCTCTTTCAGCATCCTGGGTTGATAAACAGCTCTGGAACAAGCGATTTTTGCACATATACCCCCTATTGTTCCACAATTTTTCTCCATTTTAATGTTTTTATTTCTATTTATCTATTCTTTTATTTTTTCTATTTTGTTTATTTTTATGAATAAGTGAATTCAGTGCTTTAAATATGAGGTATAAAGGTTGAATTGTTCAGTTCATGCATCACTATCAGACTAATTATAGTATTTTAGAGCATTCTATTGGTGGAATATGAGTATTTTTGTAAGTACACCCTATTCTTTAGATTCGCATGAGAGGTGGTGAAAAAACTAAGTAATTTTACATCATGCAAATGATTTTGTTGCTGAGGACAATATTTGATGGTATTAAGGTGGTCCCTCTTACAACACTAACAGCCTTGAGAATTTGTTCCAGAGATGCAAGTTAGGCCATATAACATATGCAATAACTTGCAATGGTTATAGTTTTTCCCCTCGTTTTTCCTCACTTTTTGACATTTTATTAATATTATGAATATGCAAATGAGATAACCTTCATATAGGATCAGTTCATCGATAAATTTGTCATATGATATTACTGGTTCAATAACAAAGTGCCACAATGGCAGTTTGGGCCTGAAATTAGTTAATTTATGGATTTGTAACGACTTTTGCCATTTTTATATTTTCATTTAAATTAATGAATATGCAAATTAGATAATTTGCATTACTTACCATAAACAGGGGCTATGTCTGAGCTTTAAAATGAGACCAAGTACAGTAGTCTAGGATAAGTAACAATGGAGATATGATCAATTTTGTATGTACACCCCCATGCTCAAGAATCTCGCTACGGTTGACATGGAAACCATGCATTTTTTCATAGTGCAATTGAGTTTATCTTTGAGGACAAAAATTCTTTGTATTTTTGGGGTCTAAGGGAATAATTTGGCAACCATGAAAAATTGTCCTGGGGGTGCATCAAATTAGCTCCCAGGGTCTTTAAGTTGTGGGCGTTTTTTGAAGAAAAACGTATGTCCAACGTATGCACGAACGAACGGATGACTGGATAAAGCAATATCCTTTAACCCATCGACTTAATTCGTCTATAGTGTGTATAATCAGATGCATTTCATACATTTTCTTCGCAAAAAAGGCAATAGTGCGATGTTTTCAATTGATTTTGATGGATATACGAATAATTCATATATAGTCAGATAGCCGCCATATTGATGACGTCATACATCGACTCTGACGCGGCTGTAAGTGCGACGAACAGGTTTAATGTTATACATGTACCCCATAGATAAGTTTTATATAGGTCGTCATAAATCGTCAAGAAAATCGCACGAGATTCCCATTCGACATTGACTATTTACTCAATATACAGAACAAAACTGCTAGAGCCATTGACCCAGCGTTTGGCCAGTACCCACACCGCTTTTTCAATACCGTGTCCAAGTTAGTGAAACGTTAAACATATTTTTATATACCCCAAAATATACATAGCTCTGCCCCATCGCGGTTCAACTGGTCTTTTTCTTTGCTCCAGATTTTTAGTGATCCGTGTTGTTTGCGCCCAGGGATCTCTATCGCCTGGTAGCTTATTGTATCAACGAATCCTTGTCTTGGTTTCATCATGGTGGTTATTATAATTTATTTGTTTGTCCTTGATGATTCATTGACTAGTCAGAGATTAGCCACGAAGACCAATCAACTAAATAAATGTTGTGAACGACTGCAGAAGCAGAGGGTTAGTTTAGGAACCTGTAAAACTGTTTGAAGCCCGCCAGTAATTTTATATATTACTGATCGTTCCTAAAAGGTACTTCTGTTGTGGTTCTAATTTGTTTATGTTTTGTTGTTGAATTTTGCGCTGTTTGCACCTTACATGTATGTACGTTTTCATGTTTTAAGTTAAGTTTGGGTAACTGAGTGGCCGCCTATAGAGAAACAGCTGCTCACTCGGCTCCCGATATATTTTAGTATAAGTACCTGATTGCCAATTAAGTTTTTTCCCCATCTAGGTTTTTGGAGTGGGAATTTCTTTCAGATTACTTTGGTTCCTGATCATTGGCTACTTTCACCTTATTCATTTGTCTGGGCTATTTTTATATTTTTAAGCAACTATACCCACCGGGCCTCCTAAAAGAGTAAAATTTCGATATGCCAAAGGCACGAGCAGACGTTTCCCTTGAGGAATAAAAAACAAGTTTTCTTTCAGAGTCAGGTTAGGGTAAGGGTTAGCGTTAGGTTTAGGGTTAGGTTTAGGTGAGGGTTAGGGCTACGGTTAGGTTAAGGGTTAGAGTTAGCGTTAGGTTTAGGTTTAAGTTAGCGTTAGGTTTAGGTTTAGGTTAGGATTAAGATTAGGGTAAGGATTAGCGTTAGAGTTAGGTTTAGGTTAGTATTAAGGTTAACGGCAGGTTTAGGATTAGGTTGGGGAAATGGTTATGTTAATGTTAGGGTTAGCTCTAGGGTTTAACGTTAAGGTTGGCGTAAGGTTTAGGGTTAGGTTAGAGTTAGTGTTAGATAAGGGTTAGGGTTAGCATAAGGGTTATGTTAGTTTAGGGTTAGGGTTAGCGCTAGGTTTAATGTTAGGGTTAGGTTAGGGTTAGAGTGAGCGTTAGGTTTAGGGTTATGTTAGGGTTTAGGTAAGTGTAAGGTTTAAGGCTTAGGGTTAGGGTTTAGGTGAGCGTTAGGTTAAGGGTTAGGGTTAGGGTTAGCTTTAGGTTTAGGGTTAGGTAAGGGTTTGGTTTAGGTTAGGATTAGGGTTAGGGTTAGGGTTAAGGGTTAGGGTTAGGGTTGGGTTGGGTTAGGGTTATGGTTAGGGTTAGAGTTAGCGTTAGCGTTAGGTTATATTAGGGTTAGGGTTAGGTTAGATAAGTTTGGGTTAGGGTTAGGTTAGGTTAGGTTATGATTAGGTAAGTGTAATGGTTAGCATTAGGTTTAGGGTTAAGTTAGGGTAAGAGTTATTGTCAGGTTTAGGATTGGGTTAGGGTTAGAGGGTTAGGGTTATGGTTAGGGTTATGGTTAGGGTTAAAGAAAGGGTTATGGTTAGGGTTAGGTTTGGCTTAAGGTTAGGGTTAGTGTTAGGGTTAGGTTAGGGTTAGGTTAGGGTAAGGGTTAGCGTTAGGGTTAGGGCTATGTCAGGGTTAGAGTTATGGTTACGGTTGCGGTTAGGGTTAGCGTTAGGTTTAGGGTTACGTTAAGGTTAGGGTTAGCAGTAGGATTAGGGTTAGCTTAAGGTTAGGGTTGGGGTATAGGTTAGGGGTAGCGTTAGGTTTAGGGTCAGGGTTAGGGTTAGCGTTAGATTACGGGTAAGGTTAGATTAGGGTTGGCGTTATGGTTAGGGTTAGGGTTATAATTAGGTTAGTGTTAGGGTTAGCGTTAGGTTAGTGTTAGTTTAAGGGTTAGGTTAGGTTAGGTTAGGTTTAGGGTTTTGTTAGGGTTGGGTTAGGGCTAGGGTTAGGGTTAGGGCTTGGCTAGGGTAAGGGTGAATACTAAGTTTAGGGATAGGGTTACGGTTAGGGTTGGGGAAAGGATTATGTTTATGTAGCGTTAGGTTTAGTTTTAGGTTATGGTTAGGGTTTGCGTTAGGTTAAGGGTTAACGTTAGGTTTAGGGTTATGTTATGGTTAGGGTTAAGTTTAAGATTAGGATAGGGTTAGGGTTAGGTTAGGTTGTGGTTAGGTAAGGGTTATGGTTAGCAAATTAGGTTTAAGGTTATGGTTTGCGTTGGTGTTAGGTTTAAGATTAGGTTAGGGTTAGGGTTAGGGTTAGGTTTAGGTTTTCGTTTAGGTTTAGGTTAGCATTAGGGTTATGTCAGGGTAAGATGAGAGTGAGGGTTAGGGTTACGGTTGCGGTTAGGGTTAGGTTTTATAGTTATGTTAGTGTTAGGGTTAGTCTAAGCAGTAGGATTAGGTTTAGATTAATGTTAGGGTTGGGGTGAGGGATAGGGGTAGCGTTGGGTTGAGGGTCAGGGTTAGGGTCAGGGTTAGCGTTAAGTTAATGGTTAGGTTAGGTTAGTGTAAGCGTTAGGGTTAGGGTTAGGGTTAGGATAAGTTTAGAGTTAGCGTTAGATTTAGGGTTAGGGTTAGGTTAGGGTTAGCGTTGGGTATAATTTAGGCTGGGGCGAGGGTTAGGTTAGGTTATGTAAGGTTATGTTAGGGTAGGGCTAGGGTTAGGGTTTCTCACCAATCAAGAGTCTACGGGCATCGAACCGTCTTGATTGTTGAGCGAAAACGCTATGAATTACACCACCGCGACTGTATAATAAGATACGTCAGTGTACGACGGTCTTTTGATCGGATTGGTATATTTTTATTAAAAAATGTTATTTTAAGGGGATACTCTTTCTTGGTTAGGGTTAGGATTGGTTAGGGTTAGGGTTATTCGGATAGGGTCTTGGGGTAAAGTTAAGGTTAGGGTTAGGTTTGGTATTACAATAAGACATGTCAGTTGGTCTTTTGTATGTTTTCATAAAAAGTTATTTTAGGGGACAGTCTTACTTCGTTAGGGTTAGGGTTGTGGTGTTTTGGTCAGGGTTATGGTGGGTTAGGGTTAGAGTAGGGGTTGGAATTAAGAGCAGGTTATTGTAGGGTTGGTGTGATGTTAGGTTTAAGGTAGTGTTTAGGTTTGGTAATGGTAAGAATTGGTTTAGGGAAAGAGTAAGGGTGCTAATTAGGGATGTGGTTATGGTAGAAGTTAAGATTATGCATATGACTAGGTTAGGGTTTGGGTTAGGGTATGCATTAGGGCTATGCGTTAGGGTCAGGGATATGTTTAGGGTTAGATTTGGGTAAGGTTAGGGTTAGGGTTAAAGTTTGGGTTAGGGTTAGGGTAAAGTTAGTGTAAGTGACGGGATATTCGGGAAAGGTTAGGATTATGTTTTGGGTTAGGGTTAGGGTGAGATAAGGGTTATAGTTAGCGTTATGATTATGGACGGGGTGCCCCTTGGCAATGCAATAAAATATGGGCTACAACAGGAGAGTAATATATATTGTTTGAGCATTAGAAAAACAACAATGAATGTATAATGCTTCTAGTGAATTCGCTAATGCGGTACTTTGACAAAGTCCAGTAATGTAACATCGATGTTCTCTTAATGAACGTAGTTGGTTTATTACGGCTACCTTATACGTAGGGTCGTTTTCGCTACCATATATGCAGGACCGTCTTTTCCAAAAAAAAAATCCGTAACGTGTCTTTATTTTTTTCTAAACATACCAAAAACAAAGTCTTTGGGCATTCCCTGCGGCAGCAACTCCCAGGTCAGATCGTTCAGGGCATTCTAAATTTGCCGTTGATTAAACTTCATATATGAATCAGATGACTGGCCTGTATAACTGGATGAAACGCGAGCATATATTATTGCTCTTTGGTGCGACCACATCTCATTTCCACATATTTTGTATATATCGACTTTATATACTTTTTTTTTTATCTCAGTTTTATTTTATTTGCTATTACTGCAGCTGGTGTTGTGCCGTGTGGCGGCCATAAAAAGGCTCCCCGTACACCATCCATAGTGCAGATTATATTTTCCTTTTGGTCCTTTGAGATCAGTGAGGGTATTCTGAGAATTCAGAAAATTATTATCGGTTTAGATGCTGGCATGCTGGATAAATCCTACTAAAAGCTATCACCATAAACATGATCTCCACCTTCTTGACTACAATCTTTGAAAGTATTTCGAACAAAAAGTCAATATTTTGGGAGAAATCATACTATTTACTGTATCTGCTGTAAAATGTTTTCAGCACATTTGATAAATACCATGTTTTCCTCGAGAAGAAATAATCACTGAGTGGACAACGTTTCAAAGATTGTAGTCATGCTTTTGGAGATCATGTTTGTGGTGGTAGCTTTTAGTAAAATTTATCCAGCATGTCAGACAGATGAAAACGGAATCAAACCAGGAAGTAACTTGAACAATGCTCCGGGACAATGCTGATCAGCGTGTTGCTGAGCCCTCTGGAGCTGAGTTTTGGGGCATAAGATAATCTGTATTGGATGTTTGAATGACTCGTACAAGAATGTTTTCCCTGGTAATATTGTCATTTTTCTTTATACAGGTAAAAATATACAAGTATTAGATTTTGACAATTGGCATCCCCTTAGTATCTCAGTTTTAATTTTATTTATTGCAGGTTGTTCAAGTGTGTAAGATCGTGATTTTTATCTCAGACAGGTCAGCGCATTTGACAGACTTGAAATTTTTGGGTCAAAAATAATATCGCTCAGTATTTTCAGGACAGTGACATTTTAGATGCTTTATCAAGATGTCCGCAAGCCACACTTTATTTTCAACTCTCGATATTCGCTGTCTTCTTTTCGTTTATGGATATAATACAAATGAATACTTGAATTCAAAGCTAAGTCCACACACGAAATGTACACTGCGGGTCAGTAATTTACCACCAAAAGTCTTGCCAACGAACAAAATGAGCCCCGTCGTGAGAAAACCGGATTTTTGCCTAGGCGAAAACCAAAAGTAACTGCGAAGCTCATCAGCGCCTTTGTTTTCGCGACACTGATAGTACAATTCCTCTATTTACTAAATCCAAAATTTCCAGCCTCTATCCATCTTCTACAGCTGCACAGGCCGGTTTGTGGCCGACCTTGTCGGAAACCCTGAAGACCGGTTTTCTCGCGTCGCGACTCAAATGTTATAAATCATGTTATAATCTATTCATTCCACTATGTATTAACTTTAAGAAGATGTCTTCTAAAAATGTCAATAATTCTTTTGTTAATATTTATGGTAAGTACTGTCTTCACTGTTCTATTTCAAGGATCTGTCAATTATGTAACTTGGTCTGATTTGATGCTTTACAGAAGATAGGCCACTGCCTAGTAGGTTTCGTTTACTTCACTAATCAGCTGGTTTGCTAAATAGGTTTGCAACCGGTAGTACCAAACGTATCATACGAGGGTAATCCAATAAGTTCTGGCAATGGTCTCATATATCCCAAAACAGTGTAAAAATGAGAATAATGTTGTTAATCAAATGAGGCCATGGATGTTGCCTACTGGTGTGTGAAATATGAAGTCTCTATCACAATCTGGTTCGATGTTGTAACAATTTAATTGCAGTACTGTCAGAGCTCATGGTTCTTTTACTGGGGGTAGGGTAAGCAAAAGTGTTACTGTGTTTCTTTGGTTTGTCATATTGGTGGTTTGTGATATATTTTGAATATCTAACAGGTCCACAAAAGCAGCTATCGCAATAAAATTGACTATCTAACTTTTGCCATGCATGGTTGCTAGGCAACAACGGAAAATCGACATTTTTCCTCACTGTAACTGTCACTGTATATTTTGAACACTTCTGTTACCTATACTAAACAACTAACATATAATGGATACATTCTTTGACAAAACTGTTGTATGGTCTTCTGAGCAAAACATAATCGACCTGCAATTACTGTTATAATTGGCCTATACTAAACTTTGTATGTAGTACAATCCTAATTTCATGGTAAAATTCCATTGTCAAAACGATCAATGTCGAAAACAAAACCTTACAAAAGTTGCAATTACAGGCAAAACCACTCACTATGGCAGTCAAACCTGACATGCATAGGGTCTGTATTTATTTGCATGAAACATTTTAAAAAGGACTTAGCTATGTATATGAAATTGGGCCTTGAAAATGGTTTATAATATCGTAGCCATGGCCTTTAATCTTCTGGGGTTAGTAACTCGAAGGCATCGTAAGTTCTCCCTACTTACGACACTCTTACGATGGTCGTAAGATGATCATTTTGAAATTAACGTCCTTGCTATTCCAGTTACTCAAAGCTATCGTAACCTTTTGAAATCAATGGTGTCACTTCGTAAGATAAGACGACCCTAAGGTGGACTAGAGTTGAATATAAATTTACAATGTTATAAAGTTATCACCGTAACTTAAGGTTCTTTTCAGTTATTCCCCATAACCCCTTAGATATCCTTAAGTTGGTCGTTTGCCTAGCAACCGTTGCAGTGGCAGTGTGGTTAATATTTTTCCAGCTGATGTCGGTCCAAACACGTGCAGGTACACCAGAATTTAGCTGAATTACACCTTTGGATAATAGATTTGTTTTATTAGGTCGTTGTCAGAACTTATTGGATGACCCTCGTATATAAAGTTAAGGCTACAATTTATGCAGTTTTGTTTCTTCCTAATACAGTTTTGTGCATTTTTATATCCCCGATCGCTTGTTTAAAGTTCTGTTCTGTTTTGCCATTTAGTTTAAGGGATGGAGAGTTTTCTTATCATAGCTTTGAGTTACATTTTTAGATGTTTGCTTTTGTGTCCAAATTTTTGCACACAGTGAGTGCATGATATGCCAAAAACTAGCATATTGCTCGTTCCATCTTTGCACTTTTGCAACATATTTCAATGTCATTCAGAGCTATAAAACGGTTTATCTGTTGTTGAAATCCAGGACACAGGACACAGTGATTTTGTCATTGGACGGAAAAGGTAAGCTTTAAAATATAACAAAAAGGTATAAGTAGGCAAAGATCAGGAAAAGGCGCAATCAGAAAAAGATTCCCGCTCCAAAAACCGAGGTGGGAAAAAACAAACTAACAATCAGGCACTTTATACCATGAAACATATCGTAAGCCGAATGAGCAGCTATTTTCCCAATAGGTGGCCACTCAGTTACCTTAACTTAACTAAAAATATGAAAACATACATAAGGCGCCAACAGCACAAAAAAATTAAACACCAAGACATAAAACAAAAAGAACCACTACAGAAGTATCGACTTGGAACGATCAGTAACACAAAGTTACTGGCGGGCTTAAACCGGTTTTACAGGTACCTAACCTCACCCTCAGCTTCTGCAGTGGTTCATAACATTTAGTTAGTTCTTCGGTCCTCGTGGTGAATCTCTAACTAGCCAATGAATCATCAAGAACAAACAAATAAATCATGATAAACATCCTGATGAATCAAAACCCAGGACTCACAGATTGAGTAAGCTGCCCGACGATGGAGATCCCTGGGCGCCGAATAACCTACTAACTCCGGAGCAAAAGAAAAACACCAGTTGGACCCCGGTGGGCCAAGCAACAGACAAGAAGCTCCGGCCCCAACCAACTAAAATGAATAGCTTTAAGTCGGGGCCATCATAGAGTCTGACGCCCGACCCACCGGCGTGCAATATGGATTACTCCTTCCTGTCATAAAAAAAGCTATTTTGAAAACAAGTATTGAAGACATTGCTGGTGAACACTTTCATCTTGACACTTGCTTCAAAATACTTTTAAAAGCGGTATGTTACATCCAACAGACGAATGGGCAACCCCTTCTATGTTTCTCACGCATTGGTTTAATTTCTGAGATCTCGTCAGAAAAACATGCTCATGTAATGTGTACCCCCTTATATCCCACTTTTATAAAGCAAAACTGGGGTATGCAGGGATGTACCTATTTTTTTCTATTTTTGCTCCAAAACATAGACTGTGGGTACTCCTTAGAACCGCCTCGGTGAGGCGGTTCTATCGTGTACCCAAAATCTATGTTTTGAGCAAAAATAAGAAAAACATCAAAAACTTTCTACTGAAAATTTTCAATTTTTACAACTTAATAAAATGCTTTATATCACATGGGCGTGTTTTCGCAATGTTGTTATTTTTGTAGGACAGTGATTTACAGAAAACATGAAGGCCATCCTCTGTGTATTTGTGGTAGTCATTGCTGTTGCAGTGTCAGTTCCAGTTGATGAGGGAGCTGTTAAAGCTAGCACCAAGGTCTTGCTAAAACTCCACAAATTACGTGAGTATTAGTACATACACATTTGCTTTTGAGGTAATAGAGAATCTTACACGAGTGGCCATTCCATATGAAATTTATTGAACGAGCCTTCGGCGAGTTTGATAAATTTCATATGAAATGACCATGAGTGTAAATTCGTTTTATCATACGACTCTCAAAAAGAATTTTATTGCTTTCAATGTGGATACTCGTATTTTCCATGAAAATTCACAATGGTTGTAATTAACGTCGTCATTGGCGTTACGTATTTCCGCAAAAATGTTAATACACGTGTGGTCATAACATTTTTTATTACATAGAGGATCTTAAACGAGTGGTCATTTCATATGAAATTTATTAAACGAGCCTTCGGCGAGTTTAATAAATTTCATATGAAATGACCACGAGTGTAAGATTCGTTTTATCATATGACTTTTAAAATAGGATTTTATCGCCTTCGAAGTGGACATATATTCAATGAAAATTTACATTGTTGTTACGGACGTCGTCAATGACGTTACATTTTCCCGCAAAAGTGTTAATACACGTGTGGTCATATGCAATGATTTTTATGAAATGACGTTATCCACTGGAAAACAGCGACGTCATATGATAAATGACGTTATCCACTGGAAAACAGCGACGTCATATGATAAAGCTTAATTCATTGCAAAAATGTAGACCTATGTATAATTTTATTGTTGTTGTCGTTGTATCGGCTATGGTACTATTAGCTACCAATGGCCTCAATCTGCTGTGGTCTTTTCTGCGCAATCCTTCGTGTACTTCTTCTCTAATTGTTGATTTCCGAAATTTTCGGTGGCCCACTTTAACCGACAAGAATATCTTGTCATATTTTAAAATTCCTTTAGTCACAAAGAAAGCATAACAATGTATGTTCACAAGCAATCAACACAGTCTTATGAAGTGTTCGCCCACCCCAATGTGTTCCCTGACGCGGCATTATATAATATACACAATCATCAGAATCGCATACCTATTTTTTTTTTCTTACAGGTCAAGAGGGAGTAGTTGATGATGACCTGGTACACACCGCATGCGCAGTCGCACACACCGTCCTCGATCCATGTAAAAGTACCGTTGTAGCACCAGTTTGTGTTCTAGCAAGTGGAGTTCAAAAGGGAGTGTGCGGGGTAGCCACGACTGGAATTGATTTGCTAAAAGGCGTTGTTGGACTATTTGGTTAAAGAAAAAAAGAGATTGTTTTCAGTCTCAATCTAATTTGTATCAAATCATGCACAAGTGTGTTAGCGATATCGATATTGAATAAACTTATGCACATTCCATTTTTTTTCTTTGTTCATCCACCATTCTTTATAATAAGCGCAAACATGTCATCTTAAAATAAAATCTCCGAGGTTTAGGTATTGAGACACAAAATGCAGTTTATTATGCACCAGTCATTTGTATCCCCCCCCCCTCCGGGACCGGGGATAGCGGGGGTATAGCGGTGCTTAAGTGCCGGGGTTTAACCTGCGATGTGTCCCAGCAGTGCCGGGGATGTGCCAGGGTTTTAACATCCCGCCAATATAGCGTGGAAAAATAGCCGGAGTTTTACTATATATGTGTGTATCAGGTTATAAATTCAATAAGGTTGGAAATAAAGGTGTCTGCAGAAACTGTAATGTGTGCAAAGTTTGTCCTCTTCTATTGCTATATGCAACATTTACAGATATATTTGGTCTGTGTCAACACTCACTGATTCATTTCTTGCATTTTTGTGTCAAACCACACTTTCAAACATAAATGTCACGCATTAACTGCCATAACCATTTAGCTGTATTTTCACATTCAATTTCATGAAAACAAGTCACATCTGTTGTATTCCAGTAAGCACAATTTCAAGAACATGTATTAATTCCATTGTAATGATGCCAAAGGCTGTGTGTGTGTGTGTGTGTGTGTGTGTGTGTGTGTGTGTGTGTGTGTGTGTGTTCAAATTCTCTGAAACTACTAGGCCAACTTATGCCTAATCTCACCACCATGGAATAGGTGATTAAAGATTATTCAAACAGCATAAGGTCATTTGTTGTTCCTCATTATATAGTCAGTCCCCGGGGACCGGGGCTTTTACCAGGGGTTTAACCAAAAATTTGGCCCCCGCAGGGCGGGGCTTTTACCAGGGCTTGAAAATTTGAAAAGTTAAAAGCTCCGCTATTCCCCGGTCCCGGGGGGGCGGGGATACAAATGACTGGTGCATTACTAGCGGTTCCAGGGTGTTATTTCTGTTGTGTGCTTGTTATTCGTGTTTGGTTCGGTTACGCTTTCGGCATTTGCGCATGCAGACAATGTTTAATATTTCGTTGTAGGTAGCTGTGTTACCCATTTTTGTAAAGAGCTGTTTTTCAATCACCCGCTTGTTCCCGATTCTGAGTTCATTTCGTATTGACTGGCATTTCCCGACCATAGCTTATCTTAAACTTGAAAAAATAAAAATTAAAAAAATGGTTATATACCTAAAGAAAAAGCGCATCTTTGACTTAATAATTATGCTGAAACACATATTCATACTGTAAAAAAATCTGTTTTTACTGTATCAGTAGTTTGAGTTGAAAAATATCAATTTCAAGCAAGAACGGTATAGAACGTCTTGGGTTAGCGAAGGTTTAACCTACTGATTCCCATACTGTCATGTGGTCATGAATATTGACAATTAAAACCGAAGCTTTTACGACAATTGTTATTCGCACCATGTTCAACGTTCGAAAGAAAGAAAGGCCTACGTCTTAGAAATCCGTCACAAGTCAATGAAGCCGACTCGTTTTTCAAACATTACCCCAGACTGGCACACAGTAATATTGGTTTTACTAAAGCACTCGCTACCAAAGGTGGTTATTTGAAATTCATAGCAATTAATACTAGTATCAAGAAAATAAGTTGAAACTATTATAATGTTAGATGATGTCCACCCATTATAAAGGAATACTCATTTTTATAATTTCCATCTATCGAATCAAACTCTTATTTTCGCCCAGGTTGTACAGTAAAATGAGACTCCATGTCTAGTTCCTTTTATAATTTATCTCTCTTCTCGAAGTATACAGCTGGCGGCACAATATTAGGCTCTTGGTAATTCGCTGGCGGAGGAGCAGATATATCGCCCAACAACCTTTGTCTTTCCCTCTCGATAAAAGATGAACTTGTTATTTCGATGTTACTCGGAGTCAAGACCTTTTGATCAGAAGTAGTGGGCCTCAGATCTTTTCCACCATTTGCATTAGTGCCATTAAGTTTCTTCACTGGTGTTTCTTCGACTTCTTCGATCAGTTTATTTGGTTTTGAATCCGTCTCAGCTTCTGTAATCGATAGTGCCACAATCGGAGTCTTTTCCTCGGGTTTCTGTTTCAAGTCCATTTTACTTTTCCTAACTTTTTGTAACTTCTTTTTCCATACCAGAACTGCTCTTTGTGCAGTCACTGTGGCGGCAAATCGCTTGTTTGAGGCTGATCGGAATACAAAATCGTCTACCCTTTCTACAACATTACTGACCGATGCCCTGACTGCTCTCGCTTTTGCTCGCACGCCTTCGGGAATAGTTTCTTTAGTAACTGCTCTATAGTGACGATTGTGTCCAAGGTAAATAATCGGCTTCACCACAAAGCTGGTGTGTATGATGAGCATAGTTATGGTGTAAAAGCCTCCCCATACCCCGCCTGGGTTGTAGGCGTCGTAATACCACACTGTATAATAAGGCAAGTAACACACTACTAAAATAAACCACAACAGAAGATATGTCATAGCAAGATGGAATGCTGGATTTTCGTCGTCGTCGCTGAATACTTCCAAAATCAACGACTGTCGAGACGCCGATTTCGCCAGCGTTCTCCGACTATTCTTCTGTATACCCCTGTTAGGTTTTTCACTCAATTGATTCTTTTGCCCCGACATAACATCCATCGTCTGTTTATCGTCAATTCCTTTACTTCCCTCTGAAACAGAAGGCGTCTCCCTAACATCCTTATCCAGTATAACTTTGTCATTTTTCCTACTCATTTCTTTCGTTGAATCAGTTTCTTTAATTTTCTTTGCCAAAGCAGTTTGTTTAAAGTTTCTTGTCCTTGCATCTATCAATGCTCTACGCTTAGCATCGAAGATAACTGAGTAACATACGAGTACAATGACGAACGAGATTCCAAATGTAGTTCCGAAATGAATGTTTAGTAGTATATACGACGACATGTAGTCCAGCATACATCCTTGATGGTAGAAGTCATACTTCAGCTCAGCTATACCAGCAATGTTAACGGAAGCGATTGTGCAACACACTGTCCAGATAGCGATTGTCAAAACATTCACAAATATCTTCGAATCGAATGTTTTCTGGTAAAGTTCAGGATTAGACAATTTCAGTACTCTTTCCAATGCAAGTATTGCAAGAAGGGCAAATGAAACGTACACCATTAGTACCGTCATGGATCCATGAGCTAAACAAACCGGATAAGATAGTATCCATTCTCGGGCAAATGCGGTGATAATTGTCGGTAAAAGCAGAAGCACGAATGCGATAAAGTCAGAAATAGTCAACATAAACACGAAGTGTGTGCTGGATTCCTTGAATAATCCGCGTTTCTTGAAGGTGACAATAAGCATTGTGTTGAGAATACATCCTATGATAATGACAATAATGTCAAAAGTCGCAACGAAATACGATAGGATGTCCTTCTGGAACCAGTTAAGAAAAGAATCGGTGAGTGTGCCGACAAGATCTGGGTTTGTGTTATTGGACATCTTGAGGAACAACAGTAATAATAAGCAAGAGAACGCAATTTCCCATGCACACAGGTGTTCAGCTATTCCATTTGTCCACTTATTCCGAATTCAGTGTCTGTCAGAAGTATATCAAACACGATTTTAACTACTGTAAAGTTGTCTGCTTTTTTACAGAACCATTTTGTTAAACTCTTATACTGTTTGGGTATTGCCCATACTTAATTCGTAACATTGTGTTTCTTAATCTGGATTATCTCTTATTAATCAAATAATCGCAGATGAACTATATTTAAATTCCAAAAGGTCAGTAGATGAAATAAACAGTAATTACGTTAGTAATTATTATTCGATCAGAACGCAAAACCAGACTCAGAGAAAAAATGGCTCTTTGCAAGATCATCTGCTCGTTAATGTAATGTCAATTATTTGTCGAAGACATCTCAGACCGTTAATGGTCTGCATCCGGTTTTTGTCATATCGAAAGTGTAAATACAGTTTACCATTTGAATGAAAACAAAAATACGAACTGGTGTTTCATGATTAGGTGTATAATTATGTTTTGACCCAGTTGTCCATAAATAATGACGCCGTTGATTACGCACAGATCAGTTGGGGTACTCTGCCTTTGTCTTATATAGGCAAGTTGTAACGTAAAGATAGCAGATTGGAACAGTTCTACGAAATGTCGTGGCCCGCAGGGCGCGTGTTTAAGCAGGGGATTGCTGGGCAACCGTCATAGTTCCTCACACTGGTTACAAATGACTAGTGCATTAACGATTTCTTAACATTTCAAAAGCAAAATATGAGAGCGTCGAGCATGGCCTAGTGGTAGAGCGTCGGACTCTGAATCGTTATGTAATGGGTTCGATCCCAAAGGGGAATGCCGAGTAGCGTCCTTGGGCAAGATTCCTCACCGGGTACTGTTTAATGCCCAAGAAGAGGTGGCTCCGTCCTGACATGACTGAAAATTGATGATTGGGTCGTTCGTGCTCAAATCAAACAATCAAAAGCAAAATTACTTGAATACACATAAACAGCTTTTACTGAGGTCCTTTATTCGGACTGTCAGAGGTTATATATAGGTTGTATTCAGATAAACAGACAAGTCTCTCTCTCTCTCTCTCTCTCTCTCTCTCTCTCTCTCTCTCTCTGTGTGTGTGTGTGTGTGTGTGTGTGTGTGTGTGTGTGTGCGCGCGCGCGCGATTTAGGACAGGTGTCTGAATTGATTGCGCCAGTTCTTGGTAATTCTGAATCTGTATAGTTTATTGGCGACACGCCAAATAACAATACTTCACCAGGGGATTCGGATGGGGGAGAAATTATTAACCTAGAACGCACGAGCGAAGCAAACTTGGACACACAATCATCTGACAGTAGTGGAAATCAGACAGTCAGGGAGTCCATTCCAGTCCCTGATAGTCTGGGGAAATAAACTACATTTATAGACCTCTGTACTAGCAAATGGTATCTGCAATGTCATGGAGTGAATACAAAAATGTATTTCTACAACGCCCAGTTTTGAGGATAAGGTCATTTGTAGGTATCCTGGCTTTACCCTTCAGACCTTTGTATAGCAACTGATCATCCGTCATCATTTTCTTGAAAGATTCCCACTCGAGTTGTTCAAGAACGCTAGCCATACTTCCTTCCTCGAAAGATTAATTCCTAGTTACAAAAGTCATTTGTAATTGTTACACCTAGGTATTTAATTCTATGAATGTTTTCCAGTACTGTACACCGAGGGTGTAAGAGGCCTTAGTTTTGTTTATTTGTCAGCTGCATCATGTTGCATTTGACAAGTTTTCTGGCCAAGCCCCCTAAAACGTCAATGTTTTTCTGAAGTTTCCATGTATCTTCTACCGCTTTAGTTTTACGGTAACAAACACAGTCATCAGCAAAAAAACTGATTTGAGAGTCAATGACAACGGATATGTCAATTATGTACTAAGAGAAGAACAAGGGACCGAGAACAGTTCCCAGTGGGAGACCGGACACAACAGGGGCCCGGTCAGATTTAACATTAACTACTACCCTTTGCTGCCTGTAGCACAAAAAATGCATTTATCCATTCCAATATCTTTCGACCTATTCCATAACTAAACAACTTGCTTTTAAGAAGTTCGTGTGGGGGCTGTCAAAAGCTTTTCCAAAGTCCAGTATAAAAGTGTCAACTAGAGGGATATGATTCATTATATGACATGACAAATATTAGTTTACTGTATTCCTATGTTTCAGATCTCCATCATTCTAGATGTCAATTAAAGATATCAGGAAACAGTAGTCGTACTCATTTATGATGGAGATTCTTCCGTGCAGTGCCACAAGCTACGGGGTCACTCTACACAACTAGTTGATCGTAACTGTCACAAGAACATTAACATACAAGATGCCGACAGTCGCGTGTCCTATTCCGGGTTGTGAATATGAAACAGGGGACTTTGATGCTGCCATTGTAGCCGCGCTAATAAACACTCATGCTAAAGTTCATGATACGCATCAGACAGTAGCTAAAGTTGAGAAAGTAAAGCGCCCGACTGTGTCCTCTGCAGGCACCAGCGAAGAGTGGACATATTTTCTTTCGAGATGGAAGGATTACGTTGATGCCACTAAGATCAAAGACAAGGAACTCATAATTCAGCTGCTCGAGTGTTGTGACGAGACTTTGCGCAGGGACCTTACCAGAGCACATAGTGGCACATTAACAAACGAAACTGAGGACAATGTTGTGGCAGCTATCCGTCAACTTGCAGTTCGCGAGGAAAATACCATGGTCGCGCGGGTGACATTGAATAACATGACTCAAGACCGCGAAGAAACAGTCCGTGCGTTCGGAGCTAGATTGCGCGGACAAGCTGGTGTTTGCAAGTTTGTCCTTAAGTGTAGTAACTGTAACGAGGACATGAACTACACAGACGCGATATTACGCGATGTCTTAACTCGTGGACTTTATGACTCTGAAATACAACTGGATTTGCTAGGGGATCAGAACCAGAACATGACGTTAGAAGAGGTCTTTCAGTTTGTTGAGGCAAAAGAGGCTGGTAAACGTTCAGCTTCAAAACTAATGGACACCCAAGGTGCGGACTCGGCTAGTAGCTCTTACCGTCGAAACAAAAATGTGAATCGCTCCAAAAGTGCTAAGTCTAAAGTAGAGGCTCGCGAAATTTGCTCATATTGTGGTAAGACTGGTCATGGTGTACGAGCCCCACCTCACGTGCGTCAAAAGGAATGCATGGCCTATGGACAAACGTGTTCGAAATGTAGTCTACGAAACCACCTACCATCAATGTGTAGAAGTTCAAAGTCCTCAGATAAGAAACAGTATGCAGAACATGAAGGGGCTATTTTCGATTCCCTTTGTGTAGCTATGGACTACAATTCTAGTTTTGACGACAAAGTGTTTACTCTTGATCACCACGTATATGATAACTTGACAGATACATGGACTAAGAAAACTTCCCGACCGCAGCCATATGTCAATGTCACAGTTGATTCAAACATCAGTGACTATGAAAGTTTAGGCTATGCACCCAGCTTCCCGTCGCGATCAAGGACTATCACTGTGTCGGCCATGGCAGATACTGGCTGTCAAAGCTGTCTAGCTGGTATTAAGATCGCTAATCGCTTAGGATTCAGTGAACGAAATCTCATCCCTGTGACACTGAAAATGCATGCTGCTAACAATAGAAACATCAAGATTCTTGGTGCCTGTGTCTTAAGATTCTCTGGGAAAAACAGTACTGGTGAAATGCTTGCAACGCGTCAGCTTGTTTACATAACTGACAGTTCTGATAAACTATTCTTAAATAGAGAGGCGTGTAGTGCTCTTGGCATAATTACAGACAGTTTTCCCAGAATCGGTGAGACTAAAACTGACATTGATGTATCCACTAATCTGGTTGGTTCAAATGTAATACAGAACACCATCTGTGAATGTCCTAAGCGTGAACTCCCCCCCACCAATGCCCACAACATTACCATTTCCAGCCACTGAGGAACACCGGGCAGATCTCCAGCGGTACATACTGGATAGATACAAATCCAGTACGTTCAACACCTGCGAACATCAACCTTTGCCTCTCATGTCAGGCCCACCAATGCAGCTGATGGTAGACACAACCGCCACACCGGTTGCTCACCACACTCCGGTACCAGTTCCACTTCACTGGCAAGAAGAGGTTAAGGCAGGCCTTGAACAAGATGTCAGACTTGGTGTCATAGAACCGGTGCCTATAGGCGAGCCAGTGACCTGGTGCCACCGTATGGTGGTATGTGCCAAAAAGAACGGAACACCTCGCAGAACTGTTGACTTTCAGGCGCTGAATACGCACGCAGTATGGGAAACCCATCACACACAGTCACCGTTTCACCAGGCTCGTTCTGTGCCTCAGGGTACGAAAAAGACTGTTTTCGACGCCTGGAACGGTTATCATAGCGTGCCTATTCGGGAACAAGACAGACATTTAACTACATTCATAACACCGTGGGGCAGATACCGCTATAAAACTGCGCCTCAGGGTTACATTGCCTCAGGAGATGGGTACACGCGTAGATTTGACGAAATCGTGAGCGATATTCCAAAGAAGACCAAGTGCGTGGATGATGCTCTACTCTGGGCAGACAACATCGAAGAGAGCTTTTATCAGGCGTGTCACTGGTTAGAAACATGCGGGAACAACGGTATCACGCTAAACCCGGATAAGTTTGTATTTGCTCAAGACTGTGTTGAATTTGCTGGCTTCGAAATAACCACAGATAGTGTTCGCCCATGCCCAAAATACTTGAAAGCAATTGTTGATTTCCCCACTCCCAAAAACATCACTGATGTCCGCTCATGGTTTGGCCTTATAAACCAGGTCTCGTACGCCTTTAGCATGACAGATATAATGCTCCCATTTCGCGAACTGCTAAAACCAGGAACGCTCTTCAGATGGGATAATCTTCTTGACGAGGCCTTTCGGGAATCGAAAGCAGTTATTGTAAAGGAGATAGAGCAAGGTGTTCGCATATTTGACTCAAGCAAACCAACATGCCTAGCTACAGACTGGTCGAAGAACGGAATAGGATTCTGGCTATTTCAGAAACATTGTGAATGCGAGAAAACAACCCCATTCTGTTGTCCTGATGGTTGGAAGATAACATTGGTGGGCAGCAGATTCACTAGTGCGACAGAATCACGGTATGCACCTGTTGAGGGAGAAGCCTTAGCAGTTGCAGATTCCCTCGAAAAAGCTCGGTATTTCGTCCTAGGATGTAATAACCTTGTCGTTGCCGTTGACCACAAACCCCTCCTCAAAATCTTTGGGGATCGCTCTCTGGAAAACATACCTAATGCTAGACTACGTAACTTGAAGGAGAAAACATTACGCTATAAATTTAAAATGTTGTACGTACCAGGCGCGAAACACAGAGCCGCGGATGCTGTATCGCGCCATCCTTCAGGTGATGCAGAAACCACCCTGCTTGTTGACGACATTTCATCAATCCAGTGCCACCCTGCAAGTGACTCCCCACTACCTACCCCACTCACATACTCCCCCAGTGATAGTGACACTAATGTTCCCCTTCCAGAAGACACTTTTGAGTCACAGATGTACTCTTCCGCTGTGCAAGCAATCACAAATTTACAATGTGTGACATGGGATAAGGTTCGTACTGCAACATCAGGAGATGTCGACATGCATCGTTTAGTCGAAACAATAGAATCGGGTATACCAGATAAACGCACATCTCTTCCACCATCACTTCGCGAATACTTCCCCTTCCGCGATGAACTATCAACTGTTGATGGTGTTGCTATTTACAAGGACCGCATCATAATACCACCATCTCTGAGAATGGACATACTAACTGCCCTGCACTCAGCCCACCAAGGTGTTACATCTATGATATCTAGGGCAGAGACATCCGTTTTCTGGCCAGGCATAACATCTGACATCATCAATGTCAGGAATACTTGCAACCACTGTAACCGGATGGCTCCGTCACAACCAAGTGCTCCCCCAACGCCTACGGTACCCCCGTTATATCCATTTCAATGTGTATGTGCAGATTTTTTCCACCACAAAGGAGGGAACTACCTTGTAATTGTCGACAGGTACTCTAATTGGCCAATAGTCGAAAGAGCAGCCAATGGTTCACAAGGTCTGATCGACTGTTTACGCAAAACTTTTGTGACCTTTGGTATTCCCGACGAACTAGCATCAGATGGCGGACCCGAATTTACAGCAACCAGTACGCGAGAATTCCTAAAAACATGGGGTGTTCATCATCGACTATCATCTGTTGCGTTCCCACACAGCAACTGCAGAGCAGAAGTTGGTGTAAAGACTGTGAAACGCATGATTACTGACAATACTGGCCCAAATGGAGAACTGGACACGGATTCTTTCCAGCGTGCCATACTTCAATATAGAAATACCCCTGACAGAGACACGAAACTTTCGCCAGCTATGTGTGTCTTTGGTCGATCTGTCAAGGATTTTATACCGATTTTACCTGGTCACTACCAACCGCATGAAACGTGGACTGATACGCTGACACAACGGGAAGCAGCGTTACGTAATCGTCATGTGAAAATAGCAGAACGCCTCAAAGAACATACGAAGCGTCTGCCACCTCTTCGCGTCGGGGATCTTGTGCGCATACAAAATCAAACAGGTCGTCATCCTCGTAAATGGGACAAAACGGGATGTGTGATAGAGGTCCGCCAATACGATCAGTATGTTGTACGGGTAGACGGATCTGGAAGAGTTACTACCCGAAACAGGAAGTTTCTCAGACAATATACCCCAGTATATCCTCCCGCAGCTCGCCATACTATCGATACTGACCTTCGTAGTCCGATTACCAACCTGGCACCCCAATCTCCGCTTTCACGTGTGTCGTTACCGTTTAATCATACACACTTGAAACCAGCACCTCGACACACTGTTGAACCTAACTTACGAAATTCAATCACACTACCGGTTACTTCTGTGAAAACTCCAGTAACGACTGTGCCACAAGAAGTACCAGAGACTAATGTTGAAAACCTTAGTGGTGAAACTGATCCAACTCCACAAACGCCATATTCACCAGTGGTACCATTACCGACAACACCAGTTCGAGTTGAATCTCCAGCAAAACAGACAATCGTCCCAGATACGATACAACTCCCCCAACAAAGTGGAATACCAACAACCCCGCGGAGATCATCGCGTGCTCGATCTGAACCATCGTGGCTTAGTGATTATGTGCATTCAATGGGGCAGAATAATCCCCTGGCTGGAGGGCAGTCTAACCCGATGAAGGCCAAGCCACCTTAACATGTAGTAATCTTTGGGTGTGATTTCCAAATTACTTTTTCATTTTTGTTCTGATTCCTGGACAAGCAACCAGATTCGTTTTTAGACTAGTCAAATTTCTCTGATTATTGTGTTGATTTGTCAAAACCTAACCAGCCATTGTAATACTAGTCAAGTTCAAAGTATCACAAATGACTCAGGAGGGGATAGAGGGATATGATTCATTATATGACATGACAAATATTAGTTTACTGTATTCCTATGTTTCAGATCTCCATCATTCTAGATGTCAATTAAAGATATCAGGAAACAGTAGTCGTACTGACCCTTATTGTCCAAGATTTTTGCCCAATCATTTATTACTGTAACCAGCTGTGTTTCACAACTGTGCCATTTCCTGAACGCGTGTTGTTTGCCCGACAAAAGATTATGTTCATCAAGATGGTCCATGATATTTGAACAGACAATATGGTCTTAAAGTTTGAAAGGAATAGAGGTCAAAGAAACTGGGCGGTAATAACAAGCAAGGGACCTGTCACCTTTCTTGAAAAGTGGACAAATATTATAGCGAGTGACAATTCCTTTGGGGATTTCACCCAGGATGGAGCTCATAACGTTCTAAGGCTTTAGATGGGTTTAAACCTTTCAGGAGTTTTGTTACTTCTTCCTTTGTTACAGCAATTTCATCCAGTGAATGCCTTTGGTATCTTTCCTCTGACTATTGATATACCTATAAAATCCCTGGGATTAGCATTAGCATCCCCAACCAAGTTATTGACATACAGGTCATGCTACTTCCTTATATATATCAGCTTTGATTTCCCTTCTTAAGTTTTCAAATTTAGATCTAATGTTTGCACTACCAGAAGATGAGGGTGAGGTTAGGGCCCTGTAATGCCGGTTTAAGCACCCCCCCCCTCCCCAGTAATTTTATATTACTGATCGTTCCAGGGCGATGCTTCTGTTGTGGTTCTAATTGTTCTGTGTTTTGGAGTCGAATGTTTGTGCTGTTTGGGCCTTATGTGCGTTTTCATATTTTAGTTCAGTTCAGGTAACTGAGTGGCCGCCTATTGGGGAATAGCTGCTGACTCGGCTTACTGTATGTTTTCTTCGTGTAGGTACCTAAGTGTCATTTTGGTATTTCCCACCCCTCGGTTTATGGAGTGGGAATTTCTTTCTTATTGCGTCATTTCCTGATCATTGCCTACTTGTACCTTTTCTTAGCTTTTGCATTAGTTACATTTTTCTGCGAATCTTCCTCCTTATCTCAAGAGTTATCCATGGGACAGAAGAGATGGAGCGACTTGTTTTTGATGGGATGTGCTTATCTGCCGGTTCATGAAAGAAAGATGTGATAAGACTGAAATTTTCCTGAACCGAACGGGTATCCGAGTAGCCATTGAAATACTTTTCCTTTGCAAATTTTAATGTATCTACCCTCATAGATTCATAATCACCTTTCTGGTACCGATACAACTTCCTCCGAGGTTTCTTAATGGGGGAATAACTTCTACTTCTACTTTAATACTGCCCAGGGCCGAAGCATCACGGGCAAGTGTCGTCAGCAACATGGTTAAAACATCATATTTACAATTAAAAACATTATGCAGCTGTGTTGTCAGGCTGTGTATTTCTGCAGATGGCTCTGAAACTCGTCTACAGATAGGGCGTGCACAAGGTCCGGGGGTAGTGCATTCCAATTCCTGATGGTTCTGGGCAGGAAGCTGTACTTGTACTGCTCGTAGTTTGTTCTCAGCTGTATATAGGCAAGGTCATGGGTCCTCGTGCGGCCAGAAGAAGGTGTAACATATTCTGGGATTTTGACAGGTGAGAGGTTGTTGACAGCCTTGTAGAGATGTATCAGTCTTCGTGATCTCCGTCTATCCTACATAGGAGGCCACTAGAAGTCATTCAGCATGGATGTGACACTATCTCTGTATGAGTAGTTTCCGGTAACGAAGCGGGCACCCTTACGCTGGACTTTTTCGATGGTCGAAATATCTTGCTTGAGATAAGGGTCCCAGACAGAAGAGGAATACACAAGATGTGGGCGGGCAAGGGATGTGAAGGCGCTGGATTTCACCTCCTGGTTGCAGCTGTAAAGATGGCGACGTAGCAGGTCGAGGATTCTGTTTGCTTTGCTGGTGATATTGCTGATGTGGGTTTTCCAGGTCAAGTCTGCAGTGAGTTCAACACCGAGGTATGGGTGATGGCCGACTTCCTGTAGCTGTACTCCCTTGATGTTGTAAACAGTTGGTAGGCATTTCTGTTTTGTGGTCTTGATCTTGAGGATGTGGCATTTGGAGGCATTGAATCTCATAAGCCAGGTATTTGACCAATCCACCACACTGTCGAGGTCTTGTTGCAGCTGAATTGAGTCGGCGACAGATTCTATGGTTCTGTACAGGAGACAGTCGTCCGCGAAGAGTTTGATAGTGGTCTGTGGTGATACCTTGACTGCAATGTCATTTACATACAGGAGAAACATCAGTGGGCCCAGCACAGTGCCCTGCGGCACACCAGAGGGAACTGGCGAGTCTGATGAAGATGATCCATCAAGGACAACTCGTTGCTGGTGGTCGCAAAGCCATGAACTGATCCATCTGTTGGTCCTTCCACAGATCAGCTGGCTGTCACTCCGCTCCACTTCGGTACCTCGTTCCACTTAACTGAAGAGGTTTAACGGAATACCGATGGAAATATTCCGTCTAGTCTTTCCAGCGACTCCATAATGTTGGATCTTGTGAAGAAGTCTTCGGTGAGCCACGGTATCGAAGGCTTTTCTGAAATCGAGTATCAGCAAGTCCGTAGTCTTCAAGTCAAGTATTCTGGAGAGGTCTTCGACTGTGTTGAGTAACTGTGTTTCGCAGGAGTGATTGGCTCGGAATCCATGCTGGAATTCGACGAGAATGTTGTGTCTGTCAAGGTGATTCATTATTTGGCTGTAAATAGTGTGCTCCATAGATTTATAGACTATGCAGGTCAATGAGACTGGTCTGTAGTTAGCCGGGTTGGTCTTGTCGCCTTTTCTGAAGACAGCTGTGATGTTCTCTTTCTGCCAGTCGGATGGTACTTGGCCAGTGTCGTAGGACTGCTGGTATATGAGGCTCAGTACTTGTGCAAGTTCCTTTGATGCCAGTTTCAGTATTCTTGCTGGGGCCATGTCGGGGCCAGATGCTTTAGCTGGGTTCAGGTTGTTGAGCAGCTTTTCTATGCCTGGGGCAGTGAACTCTATGTCCGGCATTGAAGGTACTGGTTGACCGTTAATGTATGGTAGTGGATCATCTGGTTCTCTTGTGAACTGTGAAGTGTATTGAGAATTTAGGGCTTCTGCAACTTCTGCTGGCTCACTCAGGAGATTACCATCGGATTTCAGGACTGGGATGTTGCTTTGCCCAGATTTCTTCTGCTTCATATAGGAGTAGAATTTCTTAGGATTGTTGTTTATGTTGACATTTAGGATGTTGTCGACATACGTCCTGTGTGATTCCTGAATTGTATTTTTTACTAGTTTGCTAAGCTTAAGATAGCGTTTCCAGTAGTGGCTGTTTCTGTCATGTCTTCCAGCATCCCAAACTCTTTTCTTCTTGCGACATTTCCTCTTAATTTCTGGTGTCATCCAGGGCAGATTCTTCCATCTGGAGGTGATCTTCTTCTGAGGTATGTTTCTTTTTATGGAAGAGGAAAGAGCATCCTTGCAGAGATTCCAGTTGTCGTCGACAGGTCTCCCAAGCGGCCATTAGACAAGAACATTTCTTTAAACTCACCTAAGTCTCGCTTCACCCCTTCAAGATCTCCCTTTCGATACTGGTATACATAACGGTCTGGTTTCTTCTGCCTCTTGACTGCCAGATTAACAGTGTAGGTAACTGCACAGTGGTCACTCATTCCAGGTTGGATTTCCAAGTCTGAAATAAGATCCGGGTTGGTTGTCAGGGTCAAATCCAGGACACTGTCTTCAACAATCTTCAACGTTCCAGAAACAATATCATGTTCACTGAGACAATCTGGGGAGTGAATGTCTACAAACTGATTGGGAAGAGAAGTGATATATATAGTCACTAGTCCAAAGTATTTCTTTCTCTGGTAGGGAAGTGGACTAATTGATCGAATCCATGATCATTAATAATGTCAACCAAGATTTGACCTTCAATCCTACTCAATCTCAATGGTGACCCAAATTTATTGTGCCTGTCCGGCCAAACAATATCTCCAAAGTTGAAATAAAAAAAAAAAAAAAAAAAAAAAAAAAAAAAAAAAAAAACGTGAACTTCCTTTATGTTTATCCCTCATGTTGTTAAGCTGCCTTTGTACAAACATTGGAAATATGAGTATTCCATTTCAAATCACTTGTGATAGTTACACCCAGGTATTTCAACGTTTTCCAGTGCAGTGTCCTCAAGGGTGTAGTTAGTCTATATCTTACTAGATCGTTCAAGGCGTGTCACGGGCGGTTTGCCGGTTTTGGACAGACATGACCAGGATATCTGTTCCGTGAAATACGGAAATTGCCGAGTATCCAAGGCGAAAGTAAATATCATTCGGATACCTTTCACTTTCGTGGGTTCCAATTATCTAGCAGGTGCCCGATAAATAGACGACATTTTGTCACAAAGGGAAACACCGACAATCTTTCAAAGCCAAAATGCGATTAACATAATTATCCTCCAAGTGTTAGTTTCAGTTTGACATAAATATTGATTAATTGTGCCGCAAATACGGTCAAAAATGTGTGGTCAGAAATGAGTTCCTGTTTTATCGCGGGTCCTGTATGATCGCGACAATGTTCTGTTTGTTCATTTGTAACTTTAGTATATATCCTTGTAACAAAGCATTATGTGACATTCATTTTCACAGTAGGGGAGCGGAATTGAATGAAAGTAACTGCACTTGCAAATGTAAAGTGGAAGGTTTGGTCACTTGCTTATTGTACAAGGCAGTGGCTAGGGATACAGTACCGTATCTTTAGCCGGTGGGCTAGGGATAGGGTATGTCGGCAAGGTACTCTTCCGTGAAAAAAAATCAATATCGGTCACCTTTCCCACTATTTTCTTCATTCGGTGGAGGTGGTAACCTCGGTCATTATCGCTTTGCGTTTACTACTTTCAGACGCTAATAAAACCATAATTTGACCAAAATATAACGCATTCCTTACATTGGAATAAATTATATCCGGAAATCTAATAGAATATGCAATGCTTTGATGGAAAAATTTCATTTTGATTCCATATTTTGCGTTCCAAATTTGGTATGGCATAGCGATAAACACCGAGTCATGTACCTCCGCCGAATGAACAAACTTACCTGTATGACGTCATCCCAACATGCCCTATACGGTACCGTATCCCTAGCCTGGCGGCTAGAGATACGGTACCGTATCTGTAGCCTATATGTCGGAAATGGCTAAAGGTACGGTATAGATTAAAAAACCGATAATATAATATTGACAGGTGTGTTTTAAGTTGAATCAATGAATCATAAAAATAAACATTTACGGGTGTCTTACTTTTCTCACAGTTTCATGGTTGGGCAAGCTCTACACATGCACAATACTCTTAACAGTAGTAGCGCTTATTGTTGTTAATCTGTTAATTGGTTGTGAAATTATGCATATATATAACAACTAAAAAACGTACGAGACAAAAGCGGTTTGCATGTTTTTCAAACAAATTTTTGTGTATCTTTGGCTAGTCTGAGTCATTTATATATAAAAATGTTTTATTTCGATTGCATTCTAGGCAATTTATTACTTGATTTTTATGGAACATTGCTTGTAAACTTTAAATAAAAATGCTCCTTAGATAAATGAACATACATGTATCATACATGTGATACCTCCCTCATCATCAGGGAGACTCCAGGAAATTAGCCATAAAACTGATCAAAATTCTTCTAAAATATACCTATTTTTCAATCAAAATTCAAAATCTCCCTGAAATGGATCAGGAAGTTTCCTATATATTCTATGCATTTTTCAAAAACCTCCCTGAAATGAAAGAAAAATCTCCCTGAAGCTCCTTTTCAACTCATCACATGTATGATGTATCTCAATCATTTCGACGCAAAAAAAATAATAAAATAAAATAAACTCGTAAAATAAAAAAAAAATAAAATAAACTCATCGATCGACGTTTTAAGTTAAACAGTAATTGGCAAAGTATCACACATGATTTCCAACTTAAAATAAGCGCATATAGAACAATTACGTGAACAAGAAAACGTGTAAACCAAGCGTAAAATTATATCATAAATCACCGAAATAGTTCTTTGATAGACAGTGTTTTCAACTGCAAAGTCTAACTTAGAAAGCGCAAGTCTTAGAAAATGTCAAAATACTATGTTTAATTTTTCAAGTAAATGCACTGAGGTGGAGAGCCGCAATTCAAATTTACGCCGTGTCTTTATTTGCAGCGCTTGAATGTAACCTCATAGTATTTTAGTCTTTCGTTCAACTTATACAAAATACGTACTTGCGCCTTTTCTACACTTCTAGAATCTCTCTTATAGAACTGAACGCTTTCGGCATTCTGATAGCACTCTATTGCACTTTCAAATGCTTGAAAGTTGTCAAAATTTTGCCCGATGTGAAGTATACGAGCCATTCTGACGGTATTAATCAAGATTTGCATGCGTGTTTTAAAATTGCACGGCGATTGAATTGAGTAATAGCTTAATTGTTTTATTTTGCAGTTACCATAACAAAAGGCTTAACCATAACAAAAGTTAAAAGCATTCGCCAAATAATAATTGGCAAATTAAACAATGCCAATGTCTTACTTCAGGGGTTTAGCGATAGGACAAAATAAATCAACACTTAATTAACATGATTAATGCCGTGTTTGTTGTTCGCACATTGAGGCGCGGACATCGTATTGATGGTTAAGTAACTAATCGAGGCTAATATCATCTTATTAATATTTTCACGTATCGTTAGAAACTTCCATACTGCGATTTGCTTTATATCATTTGATGTCGGTCAAATAATTGTAGATAATGGTGATATTGCACAAACTCACACTCAAATATAACCATTGAAAATTTCGTTCGACGGGGTTAGAAATAAAATTGAAATCTCTCAACTTTATACATTAACATTGTTTTCTTAAGTCTGTAGCTCTAGTCTTCCGTACCTTTAGTCATTTAGGATACTTGCAATAATTCAACTTAAAAGCTCACCTGAAAATATTATATTATCGATTTTAATCTAATGTACCGTACCTTTAGCCATTTCCGATATATAGGCTACAGATACGGTACCGTATCTCTAGCCGCCAGGCTAGGGATACGGTACCGTATCCCTAGCCCACAGGCTACAGATACGGTACCGTATCCCTAGCCACTGCCATTGTACAATAGACTCTCGGTCATTTCTTTTTACGTCATCAAAGCAAGTGACTGTACAAATCTTGGGTTTTACATGTGTTATGTTTTCCATATATTTTGCATCCTTGGACAGTTTTGCAACTATTTTGTTTCATTTTCTCCTCAAGTATTAATTACCATTTTGTGACTAAAGCTTTCAATTCCAGGTATTTTTTCGAATTTACACGTTATATATTCGTGTTAACAATTTCAAAAATGGCCTATCAAACCATGATAAACAAGTAATCAACAGTCTATTTCATGGAAAACAAGGGATGAAATAGCAAGCTCATGTAGTCAAAATGAAGTGCATATATGTAACTTACCTATATTCCAAATAAAACAGGTCTGACTACATTTTTCTGTGCATTTGAGAGAACATTTTTATTAGGTGTAAATTAATAATCAATGCCGCAAGTGACCGATTCTCCACTGTACATGATCGCAAATGACTTTCCGGTCAGTAGCAACTGTCCGTTCACTTCCGTTCCCCTACTGTGATATTACGGCATATAAGGCATACTTTGCAATTTTATGGGAGCACATTCTGTATACATGTATGCATTCTCAATAAAGATGACCTTTAGCGGTGCAAATTTATGGCCTTAATTTTGACATGTTGGCATATTAAAAATAGTTTTAAATAATGCTCTGCATCTTAATTTATTTATGCAATACAAGATGGGTCAGTGTCGATAAAAAATAGATGTGTGTACTTCTTATCTACCATCTTCATGTTTTACAATTCACCTACTGTGCGATATTAATAACTCACACAACTCGACATCGTAGTATGTCATCTGACTTGTAATGATGCTTGTTGATACTGTGTACTAGTTCCTCTAGGTGGTAAAAATGGTCATATTGTATGGTTTGTTACTGTCACTAGTGAGATATGCTTTTTAAAATGCATTGTTTGTGCTACTGTGACCCTCCAACTGGGCCTTTGTATTATTATAATCAACATTTTATGTTGGCCTAGAGAAACACATCAAATACTAATTACTATGCACTTTGTCTTTTTCAATGAGCACAAGTGGTAGTTTTGCATTTGTCACAGTAGTTTCTGTAATTTCTATTATTTGTTGTATATATCTACAACGTTTCAGAACTACCAAAATCAGAAATCTTGACAGAAATCAAAACATAGATTGTGGGTACACATACTCAATGAGGCAGTTCTAAGGAGTACCAACAGTCTATGTTTTGGAGCAAAAATAAGTATACCCCTGCATACCCAAGTTTTACTGTATAAAAGTGGGGTTCAAGGGGGTATATATTGCATGGACATGTTTTCATGATGTGATATAATAAAATGCATAGGCTATTTCCAGGCCCTGAGGTTCATTAGAAACAGAATGGTGTTGGAACAGAAACTCGTAAAGTCACAATGACAGTCCTAACAGTTGAAAAGGAGGAGTGTGTTCTAAGGGGTTATGTGCCCCTAGAAAAAATACAGGTATAGAATTATGCTGCTTATGCTTATAAATCTTACTGCAATTTCTGTGATAGCAAAACCAGAGACTTCCAAATCAATTAAAACAACAACAACAACAGAAAATGCCAATTTGCATAAGACAAAGCTCATGTAACTAGTAGGAGATCATGCTGCAATGTATGAGTGAGATTATAAGAGATTTACATGAGTGTCGGGTATGGATAGACAAATCTGTCCCTCAGGTCACAGTTTGGCATCATGAGGCTTGCAAACGCAGCGTGAGCCTGGGGTGAGATAACAAGGGTGAGATAAGAATTTCTCACATGGTGTAAAACGTAGGATTTCTCTATCTGGTGTGCAAGAATTAGATATCCTTTTGAAACAGATCTGTTTTAAGTTGCAGGGTTTGATAATCTTCTCCTCCATTTTCTTTCCTCTTAAATGATTTTTATTAATTTTCTGACATTTTGTTGTAGGAGATCGTGAAGACAGGCCAGAAAATAGAGAAGATTGAATTCCCTGGCAATGGATACTGTACTGATGCTGTCTTACTCCAGCTCAGACAAGCCAGAGCTGTAAGTTCTAGTGCTATTGAAAATTGAGCCATGTCATGGTTTCCGACCAGGTCTGACACAAACCGAGCTGCACTAGCGCAGAAGATGGCTAGAGGCTGGAAATTTTGGGTTTAGAAAGCAGAGGAATTGTACTATCTGTGTAGTGAAAACAAAGGTGCTTATCAGCTTCGCAGTGATGCAATTCTTCATGATGCATGGGTATTTTGTTGGCTTGCACTGCTCTTCAACTGATTTTTATGCCCCCAACTTTGAAAAAGTTGGAAGGGCATATTGCTTTCGGCTTGTCTGTCTGTCTGTCTGTCTGTCTGTCTGTGTGTGTGTGTGTGCGTGTGTACGTCTGTTAACTTTTGAATGGTGAATGTTAGGGATTTGAAATTTCATGTGTGTATTCCTCATGAAAAAATAGTTGACCCGTATTTTTTTTCTTGTCTGAGTTATGCCCCTTTTCTGAGTTATTTCCCTTTGAAAACAAAATTTGAAAATCTTGTGTGCAAGATATCTCGAAAAGTATTTAAGCTAGAGCCTTCATATTTGGTATACTGGTTGGGGCTGATGAGTAGATGACCTGATCAACTTTTGAGAACTTTCCGTCAAATTTTGACAAAAATACGGAATTTTGAAATTTTGATTGATTTTTAGCTCACCTGAGCCGAAGGCTCACAGGTGAGCTTATAGGATAGGCAGGCATCCGGCGTCCGTCGTCGTCCGTCGTCGTCCGTCGTCGTCGTCCGTCCACAATTTCAAAGAAGAATATTTCTGAAGCTAGTAGGCCGATCTTGATCAAATTTAATGTGAACCATAATTGGGTTGGGGGATTGATGGCATTAGGTTTTGGAGCAGATTGTATCAAAATTGTGGTTTCCATGGCAACAGATAGGTCCCATAGACTTACAATGGGAAAAACTAAAAAAATCTTCTTCTCTGAAACCACTTGGCCCACAGCTTTGATATTTGGTATGTGGCAATGGCTAATGGTCCTCTACATAAATTGTGCCATTCATGCCCCTGGGGTTAAATTTGGCCACGCCCCGGGGGTAGATAGTCTCCATAGACTTACTATGGGAAAAAAATTAAAAAATCTTCTTCTCTGAAACCACAGTGCCCACAGCTTTGATATTTGGTATGTGGCAATGGCTAATGGTCCTCTACATAAATTGTGCCAGCCATGCCCCTGAGGTCAAATTTGGCCACGCCCCGGGGGTCGATAGTCTCCATAGACTTACAATTGGAAAAACTAAAAAAATCTTCTTCTCTGAAACCACTAGGCCCACAGCTTTGATATTTGGTATGTAGCAATGGCTAATGGTCCTCTACATAAATTGTGCCATTCATGCCCCTGGGGTCAAATTTGGCCACGCCCCGGGGGTTGATAGTCTCCATAGACTTACTATGGGAAAAAAATTAAAAAATCTACTTCTCTGAAACCACAGGGCCCACAGCTTTGATATTTTGTACGTGGCAATGGCTAATGGTCCTCTACATAAATTGTGCCAATCATGCCCCTGGGGTCAAATTTGGCCACGCCCCGGGGGTCGATAGACTCCATAGACCTACAATAGGAAAAAAACAAAAAAAATCTTCTTCTCTGAAACCACTAGGCCAACAGCTTTGATAGTTGGTATGTAGCAATGGCTAATGGTCCTCTACATAAATTGTGCCATTCATGCCCCTGGGGTCAAATTTGGCCACGCCCGGGGGGTTGATAGTCTCCATAGACTTACTATGGGAAAAACTAAAAAAATCTTCTTCTCTGAAACCACTAGGCCCACAGCTTTGATATTTGGTATGTAGCAATGGCTAATGGTCCTCTACATAAATTGTGCCATTCATGCCCCTGGGGTCAAATTTGGCCACGCCCCGGGGGTTGATAGTCTCCATAGACTTACTATGGGAAAAAAATTAAAAAATCTTCTTCTCTGAAACCACAGGGCCCACAGCTTTGATATTTTGTATGTGGCAATGGCTAATGGTCCTCTACATAAATTGTGCCAATCATGTCCCCAGGATCAAATTTGGCCACGCCCCGGGGGTCGATAGTCTCCATAGACCTACAATAGGAAAAACTAAAAAAATCTTCTTATCTGAAACCACTAGGCCCACAGCTTTGATATTTGGTATGTAGCAATGGCTATTGGTCCTCTACATAAATTGTGCCATTCATGCCCCTGGGGTCAAATTTGGCCAGGTCCTGGAGGTTGATAGTCTCAATAGACTTGCTATGGGAAAAAAATTCAAAAATCTTCTTCTCTGAAACCACAGGGCACACAGCTTTGATATTTTGTATGTGGCAATGGCTAATGGTCCTCTACATAAATTGTGCCAGCCATGCCCCTGGGGTCAAATTTGGCCACGCCCCGGGGGTAGATAGTCTCCATAGACTTACAATGGGAAAAACTAAAAAAAACTTCTTCTCTGAAACCAAAAGGCCCAGAGCTTCTATATTTTGTATGTAGCAATGTATGGTAGTCCCCATTATAAATTGTGCCAGTCATGCCCCTGGGTCAAATTTGGCCATGCCCCGGGGGTCAATAATGTCCATGCATAGACTTTCATTGGTGGATTCTCAATTAATTTAAATATCATGAGCTGAGCTTACAATGTGATAATCTCTCAGGTGAGCTACAGGACCAATGGTCCTCTAGTTCCACTTTTCGGTGGAATTTGAAACTTTTGAATGGTGAATGCTAGGGTTTTGAAATTTTATATACAGATTCCTCATGAAAAAATAGTTGACCCGTATTTTTTTTCATGTCCAAGTTATGCCCCTTTTATGAGTTATGTCCCTTTGAAAACAAAATTTGAAAATCTTGTGTGCAAGATATCTCGAACAGTATTTAAGCTAGAGCCTTCATATTTGGTATACTGGTTGGGGCTGATGAGTAGATGACCTGATCAACTTTTGAGAACTTTCCGTCAAATTTTGACAAAAATACGGAATTTTGAAATTTTGATTGATTTTTCCACTTTTCGGTGGAATTTGAAACTTTTGAATGGTGAATGCTAGGGTTTTGAAATTTTATATACAGATTCCTCATGAAAAAATAGTTGACCCGTATTTTTTTTCATGTCCAAGTTATGCCCCTTTTATGAGTTATGTCCCTTTGAAAACAAAATTTGAAAATCTTGTGTGCAAGATATCTCGAACAGTATTTAAGCTAGAGCCTTCATATTTGGTATACTGGTTGGGGCTGATGAGTAGATGACCTGATCAAATTTTGAGAACTTTCCGTCAAATTTTGACAAAAATACGGAATTTTGAAATTTTGATTGATTTTTCCACTTTTCGGTGAAATTTGAAACTTTTGAACGATGAACGCTAGGGTTTTGAAATTTTATATACAGATTCCTCATGAAAAAATAGTTGACCTGTATTTTTTTTCATGTTCAAGTTATGCGCCTTTTTGGAGTTATGCCCCTTTTAAAACAAAATTTGAAAATTTTAAAACAAAATTTGAAAATCTTGTGTGCAAGATATCTGAAAAAGTATTTAAGCTAGAGCCTTTATATTTTGTATACTGGTTGGGGCTGAGAAGAAGATCACCTGATTAATTTTTTTAGGACTTTCCGTCAAATTTTGACAAAATAACTCCATTTTGAAATTTTTACTCCATTTCTAACTTGTATGCAAAAAGCTTACATTCTGTTTCTGGATCGAGGTCAAAAACATAGGCAACCGAACAGCTTCTTTAGGAAATTAAATTTCACTTCATTCAAATGAAATAAATGAATCATACAGGCTGCCAGTTTAGGGACAAGCATACAGTTGGGGGCATAGTGTTTTACAAACACGCATTTCTAGTTTAAATAGTTTATAATATGGTCATATTTTGTTTGTGAAGATTACATTTTTAGAAACATTATACTGTACTGCTGAAGAGGAATTTCCTTTCAACGAAAGCAACAAAAATAGAAATATCTCGTGGTATGATGATAAGTTTTAATCAGTCTTGTTTCATCATGTTAATTTTACTAGAACATGTGCAGTTGTCGGACAAATCCCAAAGACAGAAAGTTGTTGTCATGAAAAAGCTTGTCAACTTAAAACATTATTTTCAGGACATATTTTCTGAAGTTAAAGAAATTGACCTGAAGGGCTGTTTCCTCCTGACAGACCATGGCATACAGTGTCTCCTAGAGAAACTCACAAACACAAAACAACTCACTAAGGTATGCATTGTATTGAGAATGATCGATTGACACAATCAGGAAAAGATGTCCCCCTTAAAACCCCACTTTTATATATCTGAAAAAGGGGTTTGCAGGGGTATATCTATTTTTCTTATTTTTGATTGAATACATACATTGTGGGTACTTGTTAGAACCACTCGGCTATGGGATTCTAATGCATACCCACAATGTATGTTTTGAGCCAAAATATTTAAAAAAAAAAATTCCAATGAAATTCTCTTTTTTTTTTACAGCTGAAAAAAATCCCTGTATATTGCATGGGCATGTCTTCTTAATGCAATTATTTTGGTATTTATTTAAAAATCCCTTTTGCTGCCTTATGTAAGCATCCACAACATGATCCAACATAGGCTTACAAGATTCATGAAAATTAGATTGTCTTTTGATTTACGCTAGGTACACAACATATTATGACAACTAGAAATAGTTAAAAGTAACAGTAAAACCAATGGACATATGTCTAATGAGTAAATACAGAACTATGGGCATGAAAAAAGTGCTTGTAGTGAGCAAAAAGAAGACAGGATGAAAAAGTAAATAAAATTACAAAACTAGTAGCTTAAAATGATGATAAGGCTACTTAGGAGCTACATGTATTCACAACTTTTTAACATTGAGCATGTGCTTCTATAGGGGTCATACATGATTTTCCATTCATTAGATCCAGATGGAAGTGTTGAAAACCCGAGGGCATAGAGCCTGAGAGACCTAGCAAATGTTAATGAATGTCAAAATCATTTTTGATGACTATTATTGCATAAATTCTGCACAAACGTAAGAGATATTTGTGCACTTTATTTTACAGCACATTTTTATACACGTAAAAGCTTTTAGTTCTTATGCTCATTCAGGGCGGCGTTCGGTTTCTCATTATTAACAGGTGCTTAGCATGGCACCCGATAACAAGCATAAATAAATGCGGTGTATTAACAGCATGTGTTCGCACGCGAATCGCCACATTAATACACAGTTTTTTCTTTGTTAATATATGCCTGTTAACATCGTGTGACATGGATATTTATGCAATAATTAAGTGTAATAGGACACCATTTGTTTTTCTATAAGGGTTTATAGTATCATATTCATATGTGTTTCAGTTTGACCTGAGTGGGTGTGAACAGCTGACAGACAACACATTCTCTGTGTTACACGACCTCAATAAGGATGGACTCATATGGAGCATGAAATGTACAGCTGTCAATTATATGAACAACACTAATGCTGGCATAGAAACTAAAGGATGTCCTTCAATAGGAGGTGAGATTTTTGCATAATTTACTGAAAATGCAACATTATCCATTAAACAGTCATTTTCTTTTTTAATTCGTGAAATTGTCCTTGATTTTGAGATGCATTTCTTAAAATAACTGGAAAATTTCACTGATATATGAGTGATTCCTAACAAACTGCTAGCTCTTAGCAGGTAAAGCTTTATTGAAATATGTTTTAAAAGATTAAACACCTTATGCTGTTATTCCTCTAACATTTTGCATTCATATCCTAACTTATCTTCTGTGAGCAGATTCACGACAACACTGGTTATATGACCTGTACCGTGACTGAATGCAGAAAGATTTACCATGAGTCTGGTGCATTAAGCATTCTTCAATGGGACAGCTGAAAGAGATCAGGCCTGTTTTAAAAACTGGGAAACACAAATTCTTGAAACCGTATGAGCCACCGCATAAGAAAACAAACAATTTGCATATGCGAAAACAAAGGCGCAGATCAGCTGTTACTGCACAGCTGATCAGCACCTTTGTTTTCGCTACGAGGATAGTACAATCCCTCTTCCTCTTAGATCCGAAATTTCAAGCTTCTATTCTTTGTCTGTGAGTGTACAGGGTGGTTTGTGTCAAATAGTTGGTTTTCTCATGCAGCGGTTCATATGCAATTCCTCTTAATACAGGATAAGCATGACCAGATGTTGATAGTGCCCCACCCTGGCCTGAAGAACAGTTTTGGCCTGTTAAATTGAGAAACACAAATTCATGAAACCATATTCAATTCTTCTTAATACAGGATCAGGAGAGATTCACAAGCATGGCCAGGTGTTGATAGTGCCCCACCCTGACCTGAAGAACAGTTTTGGCCTGTTAAATTGAGAAACACAAATTCATGAAACCATATTCAATTCCTCTTACTGGCGGCCCCCGCGGCCGAGCAGTTAAGAGCGCTGTTTCTTAATCACTTGATCATCTCACCGCTGTGTCTGGTGTGGGTTCGAGCCCCGCTCTGACCACATGTGAGACAAGCCAAGTTCTGCTTGCGGGTATGTCAGGTGGTTTTTCTCGGGGTTCTCCTGTTTTCGCCCCACCTACTGATTGGCCCGCCTCATTTGAACTGAAATAATCTTGAAAGGGACGTAAAACTGAATTAAAAAAAAAAAAAATCCTCTTACTACAGGATCAGGAGAGATTCACAAGCATGGCCTGGTGTTGATAGTGCCCCACCCTGACCTGAAGAACAGTTTTGGAGCATATCTGTGTAATGGTGAGACTAAAGAGAGAAAGTCAGGCAATTATCAGTCAAATTGGGCTCTGGAAGAGTGGAAATTGGCTATAACAGAGGTCACAAAACACAGTGTAAGTAAAGCATTGCGAAAACATGCCAATGTAATATACAGATTTTTCCTAAGTTGTTAAATTTGAAATTTTTAGTAGAAAATTTTTGATATTTTCTGATTTTTGCTCAGAACATAGATTGTGGGTAAGAGGCGATTCTAACGAGTACCCACAATCTATGTTTTGAAGCAAAAATAAGAAAAATAGGTATACCCTAATACCCCAGTTTTGGTATATAAAAGTGGGGTTCAAGGGGTGTATATTACACGGACTTTTTATCTTGACGGATAGTTTACTGTTCTGACAACATCCTTCGGAAATAACCTTTTTGCATTGCATATCACCTTAATCAGAAGCATTTTTAGTCAGGGATCAATCTATATTTGAATGCCAGATGATTTGAACCTCTGACCTCAGTATTTCTATAGCTTTTATTCTAGCTAAGCATTTTCTTGCTCAGAAAATTCTATCACAAAAGTCCTGAAGATCCTGGAGTATTTCTTACCAGCATAAAGTAACATTGCAGATAGTTTTTTTGTTTTACTCTTCTGCTTTTGTCCTAGTTTCAGTGTTTGTTTGACACAGTTATCAATACTCAGATAAAAAAAAAGATATCACAGACTTTATGAGCTGTGTCATGAGAAAACCATGTTTTGGCCTATGTGAAAACAAAGGCACAGATCAGCTGTGCAGTAATTGCACAGCTGATCATCAGTGGCTTTGTTTTCGCTAAACAGACAGTACAATTCCTATTCTTATCAGAAATTTCAAGCTTCTAGCCTTTTTCTGAAACTGTACTGACAGGCTGGTTTGTGTCAGAGCTGGTCGGCAATCCAGAAGACCTGTTTTCTTGTGTCACGGCTCATATGTTTTTACATTATGCATAGTCCCCTTGAATTCAAGCTAAAGGGGCTTAATCTGCATTTTTACTTCTCTGTTTGTTCATTATTTCAGTGTTTGTTTGATACAATAATCAACACCCAGCTGACCCAAGTCATTATTCCATTTGATGCCAGCTCAGATCCAAAAGATATCAAAGACCATGTGATGTCTACCATCTCTAGAGTTGTTGCAAAGGTATCTAGGTCAATTTTCATTGCGATCAATTTATTATTGATGATTTTTAGAGGACAAAGAAATTTGTACTAATAAATTTTTGCAAAAATGGCCCTAACAGCATTCAATTCTTTGTTCTTTGTCAGATACTAGTGAAGACAAAATGTGGAAACAAAAAACTGCCATTTTCACTGACAGTACTGTACATGTAGATCATTCTACATAAAATTCTGAAATGTTGTCTGGTTGTTATGCCCCCAACTTTGAAAAAGTTGGAAGGGCATATTGCTTTTGGCTTGTCTGTCTGTGTGTGTGTGCATCCGTTAACTTTTGAACGGTGAATGGTAGGGTTTTGAAATTTCATGTGTGAATTCCTCATGAAAAAAAAGTTGACCCGTATTTTTTTTCATGTCCGAGTTATGCCCCTTTTCTGAGTTATGTCCCTTTGAAAACAAAATTTGAAAATCTTGTGTGCAAGATATCTCAAAAAGTATTTGAGCTAGAGCCTTCATATTTGGTATACTGATTGGGGCTGAGGAGTAGATGACCTGATTAAGTTTTGAGAACTTTCCGTCAAATTTTGACAAAAATACGGAATTTTGAAATTTTGATTGATTTTTCCACTTTTCGGTGAAATTTGAAACTTTTGAAAGGTGAATGTTAGGGTTTTGAAATTTCATATACAGATTTCTCATGAAAAAATAGTTGACCCATATTTTTTTTTCTTGTCCGAGTTATGCCCCTGTTTGGAGTTATGCCCCTTTCAAAACAAAATTTGAAAATCTTGTGTGCAAGATATCTCAAAAAGTATTAAAGCTAGAGCCTTCATATTTGGTATACTGGTTGGGGCTGAGAAGATGATCACCTGATTAACTTTTGAGGACTTTCCGTCAAACTTTGACAAAATGACTCGATTTTGAAATTTTCACTCCATTTCTAACTTGTATGTTAAAAGCTTACATTCTGTTTCTGGATCGAGGTCAAAACAGAGGCAACCGAACAGCTTCCTCAGGAAATTAAATTTCACTTCATTCGAATGAAATGAATCATACAAGCTGCCAGTTTAGGGGCAAGCATACAGTTGGGGGCATAGTGTTTTACAAACACGCATTTCTAGTTTAAGATATTTTTGTCAGGCAACTGTACAAATTTTCCTGTTATGTGTCCTGACATTATGAAAACATGTCCATGCAATATACAAAAAAATTTTTCAGCTCTAAAAATTGAAAATTTCATTGGAAAATTTTTGATATTTTTCTTATTTTTGCTCAAAACATAGATTGTGGGTACATGTTAGAACCGCCTCGGTTTGGAGCAAAAATAAGAAAAATAGGTATACCCCTACATACCCCAGTTTAACTATATAAAAGTGGGGTTTGAGGGGGTATTCATTGCACGGACATGTTTTCCTGATGCAAGTCTCAAATCTTTTCTGTCAACAGGAGCCTGTTCAGAATGAATTCCCAAGACTAAAGTCATTCACTATGGAAGATGGAACAATGTCGGAACGACCTTTCATGGATATTCACATGCTGGATAAGCTACACTTGAATGAAGATATGGTCTTAAGGTTTGACTTCTCATTTTTCTTACCTAGATGTTGGAGGTGCATAAAAGTTGCTGTTATTACAGTACAACCTCATAATAACACTTTCATGGGGATCCATTGAAGCAGAACGTGTTATAAGTGAAACCGTGTTATAATGAGGTTGCTTACTACATGTATAGACATAAAGCAAAATAATCAATTTGGGAGTCATCACATAGCCGTCATATAATGAAAACCGCATAATTATGAAGCGAGTTATAATGAGGTTGAAGTGTACTTCTGTCATCGATTTTAATCAGGTTAGACACAATAGGGGTTCCATAGCTGCAAATGGTGGGAGGCTGAAAAATTAGAAAACAGGGACAGAAAAGAAGAAATTGTAGTAGGCACTGTTTGAGCCGTGACTTTGGGATTTCCGAGCAGGTCCGATACAAACCGGCCTATAAAGTCACAGAAGAAGGCTAGAAGCTTGAAATTCCGGATTTAAGAAGGAAATGGTTTCTACTATTCATGTAGCGAAAACAAAGGCGCTGATATGTGAACTGCGAAGCTGATCTGCGCCCATGTCTTCGCATAGGCAAAAATCTGGTTTTCTCGTGACGAGGTTCATTTGATTTTACAAACAAAAAAAAACGCTTAGGCAACTGCATGAATTGCACTTTCTTACCATTTAAGGATGGACATACGATTGTAATAAAGGTCTGTAGAGATTGAAAAAATGCCATATAATGAAAGTAATCTGTGTTTTATGCAGATGCAATCTCATATTTGAAAAAATGCCATATAATGAAAGTAATCTGTGTTTTATGCAGATGCAATCTCATAATGTAGCATGAATGTCAAATACACCACAATATACCATTGAAGATTTACTTTCTACAGAAATACCAGCATCACCGACAGACTGATTGGTGTCTACGTGTCCCATACCCCACTGACCCGCTCTAACCCGTACTTTGAAGTGGAATGTGTAGAATATGGTTCTGGGAAAGTTGCACTCCTGATTGGTGCCATGTATGACCTTTTATACAGTGACAGACACCCCATGGACTCATCAGCCGATACAGGAGGCATTGTAGATGGGTAGGTTCTAGTTTTAGCTAAATGTGTTGATTGACATGTGATGTGGGGTATGAATCGGGTAAAGTTGCATTCCTGATGGTGCTAAGTACAGTCTGTTGTTCAGTTTCAGGTCCCGATGGTCATTAATGAATAAATTTTGAATGAAGAATAAAATGAGAGAAACTATTTTTAAACTGAAATTACATCAGTGACTATTTGATCCTTCATTTTTTTCCAAAAAAAAAAATACATGATGACTCCATTATAATTATCATTTAATTTACTCTTTTCCAGCTTTGATGCTCTAAAAGCAGGGTCCAAGATTGGGTTTGGTATCGAAGGCGAGTGGTTGTCAGAGTATGTTCCAGGAAGTGACTGTAAATACTATTTCGTAGAGGAAGGAGTTAAAAAGCCGGGTAAAGACCAGTCAGCCAGTGATGAACCAAGGAGTGGTATTTACCCACTGATTTCTGTCCTAGGAGATGACTTTGGTGCAGTGAAGTTGCCGAGTCTTATCAAGCCTCCACAGGTACAGATTAGCTTTAAGTTACTCTCTGCTTGCCAGTATTGTTTTCATGATAATCTTTGTGAACAGCATGTGGACCCAGATCAGATCGCATAGATTTAGTGTCAAAACTATTAGAGCCGCATCATGAGAAAAACAACAATGTGGTTTTTGAACAGGCTCCACACAAAACGAGCTGTACAAGCTTAGAAGATGGCTAGAGGCTGGAAATTTTGGATTAAGAAAGTAGAGGAATTGTACCATCCCTGAAGTGAAAACAAAATCGCTGATCAGCTTTGAGGTTACCGCGAAGCTGATCTGCGTCTTTGTTTTCGCATATGCAATGTGCTGGTTTTCTCATGAAGCGGCTCATTTGATATTTTGGTAGTGTTCCAGAGATAATGTTCTGAATAAATCAAGTTCTAAAAATTTTCAGTATAGGCAGTCAAAGTATGCAAATCTTAAATGAGAGGAGCTAAATACGCATTGCTTCCATTCTGGTCTTATTTGATTGTGTACTTTTATGTTAACTTTGTGTTATATGTTTATCAGGGGCCAGTTGTTCAAAATTAAGGATGTTGTTTGTTAACAATCCATTAAAATTTCAAATGGCAATATTACAAATACACTGTTATTTTTTGTTGACAAAATGTGAGTCTCACATTTTTTCAACAAAAAAAACCAGTGTATTTGCTTTTCAAGTCGATATATAGTTAACAAAATGAGGGCTTAACGACAGCGTTAAGCTAACAAAGTTTTGAACAACTGGGCCTAGATGAATCAAAATATGTTTAAACTACATCTTACATGCAACCTTTTAAGCAATTTAATTCCAACTGAGTTAATATTCTAGTATACCATTGAATCCTGTTTGTTCTGTAGGATGTTATTGATGTTTGGAGAAAGGAGAATCGTTGGATTGAGCAGGGCTACACTTACAATGTGTTAGTGGACAATAAGGGCATTCTGACGTAAGTTGATGTCTTTTTTGTGGTGTTTAAGCCTTTCTCACTATATTCGGTGGTCTATACTTTTTAATGCTTGATCATTAAGTCCATTATCTTATTAAAAGGCAGTTGCAATTGCTTAAATCATTCTTTTTTACACATACTTCCAATCCTTATATGAGCCACATCATGAGATAACCAGATTTTTGCCTATGCGAAAACAAAGCCACTGATCAGCTGTGCAGTAACTGCACAGCTGATCAGCGCCTTTGTTTTTGCTACCCAGATAATACAATTCCTTCTCTTCTTAAATCCGAAATTTTAAGATTCATAGTGTACTCTAATTAGAACAATGTGTTGTTACCTTGATTTTAACATATTTTTAAAGATTTTAATTAGAATGAATACGGTATTATGTAGGACATACATTTTGACCATTATAAGTAGTCTATCTACTTTTCCAAATCTGCACATTTATTATAACAGGTATGATGACAATTACAACACAGCCTTGTCAGCTGGAGTATTTGTGAGCAGTGAGCCGATCACCCAAATCAACCACTCATTCTCTGTCACCATTGAAAGTATGGATAGTGAGGCGACGGACAAGCCAATATGTATAGGGGTTGTGCCAGAAACCTTCTCGATGTCGAAGAAAGTTAGCTCCTACATGTACTGGATACTGGGGAAGTCGTAAGTAAACATTAGGTTGTACACAGCATTTGCTAGCTTATTATCAGATTGTTTTAATTTGACTACAACAGTAGAATGCTTGGGTTACAAAGCTAAACCCCATGTTTGTGTTACAAAGCTTAGCCTAGACCCCTCTAACCAAGTGTTCGAGTGCCGCTAGTATTCAATGTTTAAGAATAAGATTTATTAACATTTTAGAACAGCTCAAGCTAACAAGTTGATTAACGCATAAATACTATCAAAGCAGCTTTGACCATGTAATATATGATCCTTCGCACCAGAAAACCAACAATCTGCATTTGCAAAACCAAAGGCGCAGTACTGCACAGCTGATCAGCACCTTTGTTTTTGCTTCACAAATGTTACAATCCCTCTTCTTTTAAATTTCAAGCTTCAAGCTACCTTTTATGACTGTATAGGCCGGTTTGTGTTGGAAATCCCTGAGACCGGTTTTCTCATGATATGGCTCTTATAATATATGAGCCTGTGGATGAGAAAACAATTTGGGTTCCGACCAGGTCCGACATAAACCAGGCTGTGCAGCCACAGAAGCAGGCTAGAAACTTGAAATTTCAGATTTAAAAAGAAGAGGGATTATACTATCTTTGTAGCATAAACAAAGGCGCTGAGCAGCTGTGCAGTTACTGCACAGCTGATCTGCGCCTTTGTTTTCGCATACGCAAATTGTTGGTTTTCTGATGCGGCAACTCATATTACATTATTGTAGAATTGTCTGGGGTCAGTCAGCTGATATGGAAACTCCTGTTGATGCCAAAGTCAGTACCGGAGACACAGTTACAGTAACCGTTTCCAAGATTACTGGATACACAGGGGTTGTCATGGAAACCATGAAGTTGGATGTCAAGTTTCTTCTGAATGGCAAAGTGGTAATCATTTTTGTTGGGCAATTTTAATTTGGTGTTTCCATCATGGATTAAGATCCTACAATAGAATTCAGAAGTTTTTATAATTATGAAAAATAAGGTACATGCCAACATCATTATAACACTATATCTTTGGGGTCAGAAGAAACATAAGTGAACTATGTTGAAATGAGGCTACTTACTAAAGACATATAACAAAATAATCGATTTGGGAGCCACGATATGGCCATGTTATATTCAAAAGTGCATTATACTGAGGTGCTTTATAATGAGGTTGAAATGTAAAATGTAAATCAAAGGTATAGGGAAAGCCACAAAAGTACTGTTGCCTATCCCAGAGGGAAAAATAGCTGAGAAATGTCATATATCTTTTTGGCTGTAAAAACACAAACAAGGAACACTATACTACTGTATCAAGTTAATAAATAAAATTCAGGGAGGGTGTGTGTGGGGGGGGGGGTGTAATGGTTCCTGTAAATTAGGAAATGGACTCTTCCAATTATTAAATTTTAGTAGGTGTGGTTATTGACAGTTTACCAAATATTTTAATCTGCCTTTCAGATATATGAGAAGACAGACTGGCCTTATGAGTTGAAGTATGCGGGTCTGCGATTGGTCCCTATGGTTTCTGTGGCAGCTAAAGGCACTAAAGTGAAGCTGAATAATTACAGGCCTAAATACAGAAGACCAGTAAGAAGGATCACTGTTTGAATTTTTCATTATTACTTTGTCATGAACAGACTTGCTTTTTGCATATCAAAAAAAAGTGCAAAACTTCTGAAAGTAATCAGCGACTTTCTTTAATAGCTGCAGAGGTCACCCCTATGGTAATTTGCCTTTATTAAGTCGGGATGAACATTTGTCACCATATGACAGGAATGACCCAGTGCTGACCTTATAACACTGAGCACCTATCAAGATAGCCACTGGTACCATTTTAGGTCTTTGGTATGACATGGCCAGGGATTGAACCCTCAACTTTACGCTTCTGAAGCAGACGCTCTAACCATTCATGCTAACAGGACTGGTCATCTACAAGATTCTATCATGAGTTAGTAGATAGGATATGGACTTGGGATTTTTCTATCTGAAATTAAAAACATTAATATCAGCAGACAAAACTGTCCAATAAAATTTTCATCAGATATACATGCTGATATCATCAGGATAACATGTCTGTGAAATGTTTACCCCCTTAAACCCCACTTTTATATAGCAAAACTGGGGTATGCAGGGGTATACCTATTTTTGATCCAAAACATTGATTGTGGGTACTCGTTAGAACCGCCCCTCAAGGCGGTTCTAACGTGTACCCACAATCTTACGTTCTGAGCTAAAATATCCAAATTTTTCTTATGAAAAATTTCAATTTTTACAACATAGGAAAAATCAGTATGCCATGCAGGGCTGGGGGTTTGCAATGTAATTGATTAAATTACAGATTACTTTGCCCAACAATGTAATCAATTACAACTGATTACTTTAGATTTTGAATGTAATTGATTGAATTACAATTACTTTGACAAAGTAATCAGATTACTTTCGATTACTTTGGTAAGATGACAATTAACATCTTCTCTAAATTGGTTTCTTTAATGCAAGTGTTTGCTGCTCACTGGTATTTTATGTTGAAACAATAGCAACTCACTTAGGGCTATTCCAGGAAAAATGACATTGGGGGGGGGGGGGAGGCGGAACTGAACTTTTTTTTAGGGGGACCACCCATCTAACTTTAATTTTTTTATGGGTACTACCACTAAAATTGAAATTCCAATAAACCCCCCCACCCAGAAATTTTTAAATTTACCCCCCCCCCCCCCCAGAAATTTTTAATACTTGTTCGACGGAAAATTTCTCCATCACGTTTTTATCAGCGGAAACGGAAGTACAACGTTGAACTTGATTTTGCGATCAGAGGAAATCAGAGTCGTTTCGGCCGGAAGATGGTCAAAACGGCCCAAAAATAAAACGGCTCATGTTCTACCTAGCTGCCAGTACTTCTTAACCTCCGAACTTTCAGAAGTGACAGAGGCGGATGCAGGATTTCTCAAGAGGGGGTTCAAATGTAGAAAAGGGGGTTCATTTGCCTAATTTCACACAAAATCCATTGAAATTCCCCATGAACATGAAATAATTTGGGTCAAGAGGGGGGTTCGAGCGAACCCCTTGAACCCCTCTAAATCCGCCACTGAGTGACTACAGTATACCAAGTACTGAAGGGGGTTAGTTGAAGTAAAAGAAAAGAGTTTATACAGTGCGAGTAGAGGTGTTAGTACAGTATAGTTAAAAGATAAAAACAGATGCTTGAGATTAGGGGGAAAGCATCACTGAACTGTGCCACGGTGGGTAACATGACTGTTTGGCGAGGTAGGGCATTCCAATGTGTGACAGTTCGTGGAAAAAAGGAAAATTTGTAGTAGTTTTTGAAGTGGTAATCAAGCTGTATGCCAAAGGATGGTTATGTCTGGAGTCTCTTCTGATATGTGGGACAAGATAATCACTTACTGGTATGGCAACAAGGTCATAAGTGACCTTGTATAGCATTATGAGACGACTATCAATGCGTCTTTGAGCCAATGGACGCCATTGAAGGTCTTTGAGCATAGCAGTGACACTCGGGTAGCCCACCTAGTAGCTCTACCCTGCACGGATTCTAACTTATTGATGGAGGTTGCTGTATGAGGTGTCCACACAATGGAGGCGTATTCCAGCTGTGGTCTCAGGAGTGTTTTGTAGGCTGTAGACTTAATGTTGTGAACCACTGCAGAAGCTGAGGGTGAGGTTAGAGCTCTGTAAAACTAGTTTAAGCCCGCCAGTAATTTTATATTACTGATCGTTCCAAGGCAATACTTCTGTGGTGGTTCTTATTGTTTTATGTATTGGTGTTTTCCATGCTATAATGGAAACTGACCATCAAATTTCTCATCTCGGAAGGACCGTACAACAGGGAGATGTTCTATACTCAATACTTTATTCAATAAATTTCAACGATTTTGAAGCAAACATTTTCCGATCTCGGCGATCTCGGCGATAACGGCGAAACGACATGGATTCCATGGATAGAAATTAGTTGTTACAAAATCCTGTTAGCAACAGTATAAACACATAAACACGGTTCACCTTTGTATCCGTTTATGGGGTTGCAGTATTCAAATAAACTAAGACAATGGTTTCCAGGAAAATGGGATTGGTCCTCAATTGTCCTGGAAGAACCCTTGTCTGTTTCATCAAAATACCAAGAGGATGCTGGTCTGCAAATGCCTGAACCATACAATGACCATAGAGCATTTGCGAATGGCGGAGGCGCAAGCACCCCTATCTACCATCCTGACCAACATCATATTCTCCAGACACAAATACTGGGATTTCGGCAAACTCGAGGACTTCTGGTGATAACAGATACACACTTAATAGTGAATAAAGTGAACACTTAACAGTGAATAAAGTGACATTTCATTCCCCGGTGTAGCTGCTCTGTTGCCTCTGTTTCAACCTAGATCCATGTCGTATTTGTAAAAACGGAATGCATGCTTTTTGATACCAAGATAGGAAAATATTGTTTTCAAAATTCCGTTATTGTCACTATTTGACAGAAAGTTATCAAAAGTTAAGCATGTGATCTATTTCGCAAAGGACTAAATCAACCAACTGAGCAACGTTTGCAGTCATTTAAAATCAGGGGTGATAAAATGGTTCTGAGACTCAGAGACCAATAAAGCAACTTTTTTTTGTTTTTCCTTTTTTTGTTCTTCTTGATTGGCACTGTGTCTTAGAAAGGCTTCCACTTTAATTAACAGGTGTGAGTATAATTAATTATCAAAACAAGCTGTGGTCTTTGAAGTGCACAATCAATTATTGGCTAATTAATTGAATCATGCGTTTACAAGCCACCCATCCAGCCATCCATCCACCATCCATCCATCCAGCGACTTACCTTCTAAGGGCGAAACGACCCACCCCTAAAACAAGGGGGAAACGACCCGGGGAGAAACGACTGGGATTCCAAAAAAATCGGTAAACTGTAACGCCGTTCGGCACGGAACAAACAAACAAACAAACACTCCACATTGTTTACCTTTAATACAGAATACAAACGAAGTCGTTTTCGGGAATAAAAACCTGCGATTTAACGTGAAAATGAGTTTATTTGTGGCTTAACTGACCCACCAGAAATAAATCCATCTCGGAATTAACCCTACCACCCAGGAAATTGAAATATCAACGACCCCGACGACCAAGGAAACTGAAACTGTCTGAACACCGACCACCACGATGAAAAAAATTCGGTTCAGTTCCGTGTCTCCCAGGTAAATTTTCCTGGAAAAGCCCTTAAAATATCATTTGAACTCAATTCTATTAATTTAGAATTGTCATATTATTTTCCTGGAAGCAGAACCAGACATGATTCGGCAAACCAGACACGATTCCAAATTATAATCCAAGGTCTCACCTCAATGACCTTAGTTGTTGGATAAACAATCACATATGATGTTCAATGAATTGTTTAGTTTTGTTTTTCATTGAATTGACATGGCTATGTTTTCTTAACGTGCTTCTATCTGCAGGCTCCTTACCCCAACAAGGTGACGATGGGTAGATGTCACTATGCTAATATTATGGATACTGGAGAGCTGGAATTTAAGTAAGTTGAATATATTCTTGAACTATTAGTAAGGCTGAATCAGGTGTGTCTCTTAAACATACAATAATCGTAGGCAAAAAAAAGGCACAGAACAGCCCACCTGTTCAACCTTTTTTTCTTGCTACATGGGTATTTTTAGCCCACCTGAGCCGAAGGCTCACAGGTGAGCTTATAGTATGGCCGTGATGCAGCGTCCGTCCGTCCGTCCGTCGTCGTTGTCGTCCACAATTTCAAACATCTTCTCCTCTAAAACTGCTAGGCCAATCAAAGTTTAACTTCATGTGGAGCATCCTGATGAAGAGGGAAAGAAAGTTTATATAAATGGTCAAGGTCACATGACCAAAATGGCCGCCATGCCCATATATGGTAAAAACCATAAAAAAATCTTCTCTGGAACCTGTGGACCGATTTCAATGAAACTTGGTATGTAGCATTGGTGACTCTGGCCAATCATAGTTTATATAAATCATGACCTTTGGTTGACTTTGATCTATTTTAAGGCAAGCTCAGTCTTGGTTACATAGGCTTTTCAATGGAAAAAAGTGAAAACATTGAATTTTTCAGGAAGTTTTGTAGCCTGTGACCTGAAAGTTGGTAGATACAGACAACATGTAGAGCTAATGAAGTGTTGTGAGTATAAAAGGTCAAGGTCATTTCTTGACCTTGGCCAAAGGTCATTTACAAATTGAATGTAAAACTTAATTTTCTCAGTAACCACTTGACCAATCAAAGCCAAATTTTATATGCAGTATCCTTGGGATGAAGGAACAAAATTTTGTATAAATGGTTAAGGTCACATGACCAAGATGGCCACTATGGCTATACATAGCAAAAACCTTTAAAAATCTTCTTCTCCGGAACCAGAAGGTCTATGATTTTGAAACTTTGCATGAAGCATTATGGGGAGGAGCTCTACAAAGTTTATATAAAATTCTAGGGACAGTAGCAGTTAAATTAGCACCTCTCTCAAACAAGTCATCAATTTAGTCATAAATGTGTCATCAATTTAGTCATCATAAAATAGAATGGTAAAAGTCAGTAAGTAAGTAGTAAGTAAATTTGATCTGCCATACTCGTTATCCTGTATTTTTTGTATTATAATTGTTTGTATGTTTATATGCTCATGGGCCAAAAGGCTTAATGCATTACCAAATAAACTTGAAACTTACAAATCATGACGCTGGGATGATCTTGACCTATTTTACGGCAAGGTCAACATAGGTCGCCCATGCATTTGAATGGGGAAAATTGTCAAAATGTCATTTGAAGGGAAAACTTTATGGAAATGGGCAAATGTACAGAAGATTTATGATTCTGAAAAAAATGGACCCCAGGGGCTGGTCTGCCCCCCACTCCGGGACAATATACATGTATATTACCATAATATTCAAAGATCTTCTTCTTTGAAACCGTTTGGCCAGTCAAAGCCAAACGTCATGTGAAGCATTCTTAGGAAGGGAGTAAATGGTCAAGGTCACATGACCAAGATGGCTGCCATGGCTATAAATAGCAAAAACCTGAAAAAAATTTCTTCTCCAGAACCAGAAGGCCTATGATTTTTGAAACTTGGCATGAAGCATCAGGGAGAGGAGCTCTACAAAGTTTATATTTGCATTTGAATGGGGAAAATTAGTAAAATGTAATTAAATGGGGGGAAACTTGCTGGGAGTATGCAAATGGACAGAAGATTTATGTTTATGGAAAAAATATCCTCAGGGGGTTCTGCCCCCGCCCCTGGGCTATATACATGTATATGACCATAATATACAAACATCTTCTTCTCTGAAACCGCTTGGCCAATCAAAGCCAAACTTTATGTGGAGCATTGTTAGGAAAGAGGAATGAAAGGTAATATAAATGGTCAATGTCACATGACCAAGATGGCCACCATGGCTATAAATAGCAAAAACCTTTATAAATCTTATTCTTCAGAACCGGAAGACCTATGATTTTGAAACTTTGCCTGAAGCATCAGTGAATGGAGCTCTACAAAGTTTGTATAATCATGACGCCAGATGACCTTGACCTATTTTATGGCAAGATCAGCTGAGGTCGCATATCCCAGATCTCAGGTGAGCGTTTACAGGACCATTGGTCCTTTGGTTCTCTAAGCTCTGTCTGGCTGAGATAGTGATAGTGTAGTCACCTGTAATTTTTAAGTTGCAGGTTGGATTGAATGGCCATCATTTAGTCCACAGTATGTTCTATGTGTATTACTGTAAGTTTGGAAATGTATATGAGAACTTAATTTTTGTGAATTTATTGCCTTGCAAATTCAAAGTTCCCGCTAATAAAATACATAATTCAAAAATACATAGTTTCCCTAAATAAAAGTCACGCGAAAATTTCCAGGTTTACCATATCAATTTATGTATAAATTGTTTTTGTTTTTGTTGTTTTCTATTTTGACTGTAAGAGCTGAATTTCGAATCTGAACATTCCTTATCATTGTCTTTACTATTTACAGGGAGTTCAAGAAAGGCAGCACTGAGCGTGGTATGTTTGTGGCTAAGACTCCATTCAACAAGGAACAGTTAGAGTTTGCAGTGGAAGTCACAGAATTGTCGTCTAAGAAACTGTTTGCCATTGGAGTTTGTCACTCCGCCTACCCTGTCAACCAGTTTCTGGGCTGGAAACAAGGGTCCTGTGGTTACCATGCTGACAATGGAAGGTAAAGTATGATGTGTGGGAATGGCTATTCTTAGATCAAAAGTAACTTAAATGGACATGGCCCCAAGGATAATATATCATTTTTCCATTTACATCTCCACTGAGAATGTAATTTAAAATGATCATACAATCTGATAAAGCTGTGTTGACATTAAGTTAGACCTAATAACTTCTCCTGATGCATTGTAGGTCTGATTTCTTTTGGACATTGTTCGATGCATACATTACAAAAATGTGCCGATGCAAAATGCAGAATTTTTTTTTGTAAAAATGAAAATTTTCAGTTGATTTTTTTTTTTTTTTTGCTCAAAACATAGATTGTTGGTACACGTTAGAACCTCCTCACCAAGGATGTTCTAACCAGTACCCACAATCTTTGTTTTGGAGCAAAAATAAGAAAAATAGGTACACCCCTTTATACTCCAGTTTTGCTATATAAAAGTGGGGTATAAGGGGTGTACATTATATGGACATATTTTGGTGATGGCAGTATGGGTTGATATTGTAGCCCATAGCAATTAAAAATAGAAATATAGCATGCTTTTCTCAACCTTGTATGGAATTTATCAAATTTGTGAATGTTAAAATACCAATAATTGAGGAGAATAAATATTTTATCATAAAATGTGTATTTCTACAGGATCTACATGAATAGCAGCAGTGGAGCTGTCTCGTACATGAAGGTCAGTGACGATGAGGCTATTATTCAGAGCGGCGACATGGTGACTCTGAGAGTAGAACCGATCAAAGATGGCACACGGCTGCAGTTTGATAAGAGTGGCAATGTGGACTCCCAGCAGACGGTCAAACTTGTGTTCTTGAAAAATGATCTAGTGGTAAGATTTGAACCTGTGCATGAGAAAACCAACAATTTGGGTTCCGACCAGGTCTGACACAAACCTGGCTGTAAAGTCACAGAAGATGGTTAGAGGCTTGATATTTTGGATTTAGAAAGTAGAGGAATTGTACTATCCGTGTAGCGAAAACAAAAGCACTGATCAGCTTCGCAGTTACTGTAAAGCTGATCTGCGCCTTTGTTTTCGCCTATGCAGATTGACAGTTTTCCCATGCGGCGGCTCAATTGTCTGTTGTTCTCCTAAATCATGGGTCCGAGGTTATAAAACTTTTTTCATGCTCAGCTCAGCTGAGACTAAAATTTATCCTGCTCATAAATGTTAAAATGCCAACAATTGTTGGCATTTTAAAATTTATTAGCAGGATAAATTACAGGTTTAATTTCAATATATTTTGGGTTATTTGGTATTTATGAGCAGTTGAAATTTCATGCTCAGCTGAGCTGAGCTTGAAAAAAGTTTTATAACCTCGGGGCCTGGCTGAAAGATTTAGAACCAGGTCAAACACAATCCAGGGATTGTAATGTGTATTGACCAAAACAAATCATTTATCAATCGCAGGATTAGGGCACTGCAGCATAGTCTACTGCACAGCTTTGTTTTGTTTTGCTTTGTTCCTTTTGCATATGCAGAAAGCTAGCTTTTTAGCTCACTTGAGCCGGCTCACAAGTTGAGCTTATAGTATACCCATGCTCCGGTGTCCATCCATCGACCTGCAGACAATTCAAAGACAATTTCAATTTCAATGATCTCCTCTGAAACCGCTTGGCCAATCAAAGCCAAATTTTATATGAAGCATCTATGGGAAGGGAGAACCAATGTGTACATAAATAATCCAGGTCACATGACCAAGATGGCCACTATGCCCATATATGGTAAAAACCCTTCAAAAATCTTCTTCTCCGGAACCGGTAGACCGATTTGAACGAAACTTGGCATAAAGCATTGTTGACTCAAGTACTACAATGTACATGTATACGAGGGTTGGGATTTAAGTTCGTAGACTTTTGCCACTGATTTTAAATCACGGCATTTTTCCAATATTTGATGCATTATTATAAAGAAGCAAAGTCTCCTTGTTTCGTGTTTAAAATATTTTGAAAAATCTTGCGCAGTACACATTAAAATTGTCTCTATAGCAACCTAGGTTTCGCTACCCGGGGCACGTCGTATTTTGAAAAGTTCTAACGCTATAATACTTTGAAGAACTTACCAATAATTACCATATCTTAGACCAAAATTTGAGCTTAGTCAATTTGAGGCATCGTAGTATCATGGTGTTATCTCTTTTTGAATTTTTAAGCATTATGTGCATGACTCATTTAGTGATTTGAGAAAATGTATAGCGTTTCGTAACTGAAAACATGGCTTTAACAGGCAACGTCGTAACAAGAGCAATGATCCTATCTTATGTTTGATTAGCAAAAATGCCCACAGAATCATTCAAAAGGATAATGATTTGATGTATAGATGTAGAACAGATACTGCAGTGGTATTTAAATGGCATGTGAGATGTTAGATGGTTGCACTTGAATTTTACAAGGTGAGAAATATGCACGGCTACAATTAATCTACAATCGTCATGGCCAACATTCTTATTTGAAAACATGGATATGCATAATACACATAAAATAGAGTGTAACAGCTATTTCTGATGATTGCAGTATTTAGTTAAGAACAATTAACAAATCCCTGATGGAAAATTTGCAGATAACAAAAGGTAGGACATGTTGTTTGGTTCAAAAACAGACGTTTAAATGCCGGTATTGATTTAAATTTGACGTAATTTCGACGTCAAAGTTTCTACGGCGTGCCCCGGCTGATGGCGGGTCATTGTGTTTAATTCATTGTTGTGCTGAAAATATATTGAGTAGAAATGTGCTTAATACCTCATGTGATAGGTAAAAGAATGTATTTTCAGGAGATATAATTTTAATTTCTATATAACAGACATCTGAACTTTTATAAAGAAAGTCTACGAATTTAAATCACAACCCACGTATATAAGTATGACCCTGTGACTATTTTCCATAGTATTCAAACATGTTTATTGGTATATACAGCGAATCTCAGGTGAGCTTTTACAGGACCATTGGTCCTCTGGTACATGTTTTGTCTCAACCAGATTTGAAAATAACACTTTCATTCCATTCAAACATGAATTTTCTATCATTGTATGAATTTTTTTATTCTCATTGGTGTGCTTTTGATTCTGGTAAATCTGCATTGGGCATGGTATGTTTCTGTTCTCAAATGATACCTAGAACTAATACATGTATTTTCAAAAATGATCACTATATAAATTGAAACATTTGACATACTAATTAACATATACCGCTTAATTGCTGAATATCTTGTATCTTTTTATAGATCCATGAAGTTGATTTTGAGATTCTTGGTGATGGTATTTACCCTGCCATTAGCCTGCAAATTGCTGGGGACCAGTTCAAGATTAAAAATTTTTACCCAGAAACCAACCAGCTGTGGGACTTGATAGACAAGCAAAAAGAGGAAAAAATGATGGTAAGTTTGATGATTAAATTAACTGAAAAATAAAAACCTAAGAAAGTTTGAATTGTTAACACCGGATAGGTAACTACTGTGTATGTTTGGTATTTATTGGAAAGATATTGTCTCTGCTAGGTTTTAATAGCTGCAATGGGTAAAGTTTATAAGCTCATATTTCAATTATTTGAGCGAATATCCAAGATATTCTTTCATAAAGCAATAGCTTAATATATTAACAATATCATTTTATTTCTCGAAAATGCAACATGTTTTGTACAAATCCTTTAGAAAGCTAGGTATCAAATTTCACTGTTTTCAGCTTTATTTGATTGAAAATCCCCACATTCGGGTAAAATGAGGAGAAAAAAAATCAATTATTATTCACATTAATTCATTTATTTTGACAAAACATGATACAAACCTGTTCTTACAACTTGAGATGTCACCTAAACTCATTTTAAATGACCCATATGTGTTTTGTGATATATAAAATCAAGAAGAGACAACATAGATTGACATTTACTTTACAGCCATATCCGGGTTATTTTGGATCCGAGATTGTCTGGGACTTTAAAGATGTACCTTTTTTGAAAACATTCCATAATGATGTCATCAAAATTTTTGTTAAAATATTGAATTCATCATTTGGAAATAATGTCACCTTTTATGTCATAGGATGATTACCACTTCTGTTACTAAAAACTATTTTAACCACATCAAAAGAAAATTCCTGCAAAGGGACATCTGATCAACACCTATATCTTGGCTACAATAGATAGTTCAATCTTTTTTCTTCCTTAATATTCAAAATTACAAGTCTTCTGTAAAGCCTTGAGCAGCGTCATGAGAAAGCCAGATTTTTGCCTATGCGAAAGCTAAGGTGCAGATCAGCTGTGCAGTAACTGCATAGCTGATCAGCGCCTTTGTTTTCGCCACTGGATACTACAATTCCCCATCTCCTTAAACCCAAAGTTTCAAGCTTCTAATTTTTATCTGAAACTGTACAGCCCGATTTAGGTCAGACCTGGCCAGAAACCCTGCAGACCGGCTTTCTCACAATGCAGCTCATTTGTGTCAGACCCAGTCAAAAGTGCCAGGGCAGCATTTTTTGGCAATGCACTTTCCAACATTGGTATATTTCAGAAAAAGAAAGAGTCGGGTCTTAGCACGAAAGAAATCGAGAAGTTTAAAGGGACAGAATTCATGTTAGTAGGGGTGGGGTCTGGGAGTTCGGACCCCTCAGGAAAACTACAGATCTTACAACATCAGATTAATCTTCATGATGGCTGGAAGGAAAGGGAACAGGTGCAAAAGGCTGTAGCAAGATATGAAAGGTAACCAAAATCAGTGGGGAAAAAAATATGCAAAAAGTGAAAGAAAATGAAATTTAGATGCAAAAAGTGAAATTTATATAAGTTTTTCAGCTACCTGATGATCAGTCCATTTGGAAAAAAAAATGTACTCTATTCTTGCTGTATCAAAAAGTAGTATTTTAAGGAATCCTAGGTTAAACAAGATTTGGGTAATTACTAGGTAAAACAATACCGGTAAGTGCTTTAAATCAGGGCTTTCTGATTAATATAGCAGGCTGTCAACCAATTCCTATATTCCTATTAAACTCCTATATTTTGAGTCCAAATCCTATATTTTTAAGCACCTCCTATATTCCTATAAATTCTCCTATATTTTGAAAATATTTCCTATATTTTTAGGAAAATCTGTTGCCGATGAATGATCATATGTAGTAAATAGTAGTGCTCTGAAACTGCATTTTGCCTTTTTATTCTTCATTCTTTATTTTGTAAATAAAATCATATTCTTACTATATATTATATATATTATATACTATAGTATGGTCATTATGTCACTCCTTAGTCAGGATTACTTAAAAGTCCAAAGCATATCCCATTTTCAAAACAATTTAAAAATTATATCAAAGTTGTCATGCTTTTTATATAGTGTAGTTTTTATCTATTTTCTTTCTTCCTATTCCTTAATTTTGTTGTAAACTGATGCAACTGTACAGTGTACAATAAATCCCAGGAAATGCTGAGATCACAGGAGACAAAGGTATGTACCCTAGAGCTACTGGGGGCCTAGGCGGCCCCCAGACCCCTGCCTATTTTCAAGATATTACATACATTGCATGTATTATTAAACATTCTGTTCTATATTTAATATGGACATTGGAATTTCAGCTAAGATTCAGAGCTGTGAATTTATTTTACCTTTGAGAAAGAATTCACTATGAATTTTTCATATTTTCTTCTTTTATAAACTATCAGTGAAAAATAAAAGTAGGTCTAGGTTTAGAAGTAGAGAAAAGACCTTAATTTTCTCTTTATTCTTTACATATATTTTCAATGAAAAAGCCTTTATTTTGCCATAAGAATGCCTTTCTGTGATAGTCAGCTAATGGGCCTGTGTAGGATCACCTTCCTGCATAATGCTTCAGCACACTTTATCATTACATGAATGGTCACCTGTCTCGATTGTGATGCTGTGGAACTGAATGGTTACTTTATCTAGATATTTTAGACATTAATTAATGTAGAAAAAGTGAGTGCGGTTGTAAGGATTGTTTGTAAAAGAGCATAGAATGAAGCAATTTTCACGAGAAAACTCCTATATTTTTCCTCCAAATGAGCTAAAACCTCCTATATTTCTTAGAAAAAATTCCTATATAAACTCCTATATTTTTTAGAAGACTTGGTTGACAGCCTGATATAGGGATCAAATATGATTTTCCATTCATTTACATTTGCTGAGGGGAGTGTTGAAAACCGAGGGCATACCCTCCTTGAGGGACCCAGCGAATGTTCGAATGTTAATGAATGACAAAATCATTTTTGATCGCTATTATTGCATAAATTCTGCAAAAACAAAAGAAATAATGGTGCACTACATTTTACAGCCTCATCACATTTTCATACATGTAAAAGTTTCATTCTTATGCTTGTTCTGGGCAGACTTCAGTTACTCATTATTAGCATGTGTTTTGCATGGCGCTCAGTAACGAGCATAGATAAAAGCCAGGTATTAATAGCACATGAGCATGAGAATTGCTATGTTAATATATGGCTTTCTTTCATTAATGTATGGCTGTTAATATTGTGTGACACAAGTATTTATGCAATAATATCAGTTTTATTCCTGATAATTATACAGGTCAACTGAGATTTTGGAATGGTGTTGGTATGGGACTCTGCTTTAACTTGGTAAAATATTAATGAAATCAAACTTGATGTAAGATCATTTGAGCGGCACCGCGAGAAAATTGGTCTTTGGGGTTTCTGACCAGGTCTGACACAAAATGGCCTATGCAGCTACAGAATATAGCTAGAAGCTTGAAATTTCAGATTTAGGAAGAAGAGGAATTGTACTACCAGAGTAGTGAAAACAAAGGCGCTGATCAGCTTCCTTGTTACTGCGAAGCTGATCTGTGCCTTTGTTTTTGCATAGGCAAAAATCCAGTTTTCTCGTGACGCGGCTCATTTGGTTGTGATTTGATTTCAGTAATTTGGCAACCCTGGATGCTCAGGAGCAGCAGACATATTCACAACTGTGTGCAGTATTACACAACATGAAAGCTCTCTCTGAAAACCGAGATAGAATAAAATTCAAGACTCTGGACATGGATTCAGGCACAGTAAGTATCCTCTGATGAATTATCTAGTTGATTAATAAACCTAATGAGAAAACCTGTTTTCAAGACTTCCAACCAGGTTCTGTGTTTCTAAAACTTTTTTTCATGCTCAGCTTTAGGAAATAGAGTTTATACTAAGAAACAAGGGTGCTGATCAGCAATGTAGCTACTATCTGCATTTGATTTCACATTGTGCAGACATTATAAAAATGGGTCTCGGATTTAATTTAGCATTACTTAAACTTAACCTAGCTGAAAATTTTCAGAACATTTTATGATCCAATTTTCAGGGGATAGAAGGAATAAAGATAGAAATAGAGAGCTGTCAGATCAGCCACCGAGCCTTACAGCCCCAGAGGTACACCCTGCCCAGCCTGATCACCAGGAAAGAGGAGGAGATCCTTACATCACTGCGCTCAGAAAAGATCTTGGAGTTTACTTCCCTGGTTGATAAGCTCAGTGGCAAGGCAACCATGACACTACTCAAGGAAATGCATTCTCAGGTTTGTCCATAAGGTCGCCATTAAATTTCCAAATACCACGTGAATTTAGTTTCGTACCTTTAAGTGCTGAATTTAACCTTAACACCAAATCATGAGGTCCTGGGTTTGAACCTTATATTGACAGGTTGTATCTTGGAATCACATTTACTCCCCATAGTAGTGGTTCTACCCAGGAACTGTTTGCTCATTCCCAACATTACTGAAAATTTGTTGACTTTGACATTAAAAAAATAAAATCAAAGAATGCAAATTCTTGTTTTATAGATCTTTTACATTTCTATTTTAGGGAAAACTCATACTACTGACACTGGATAATGACACATTTGTTGCCGACATTCAGTTTCTGTTTGATTTGGAAGAAAAGTTGATGGCTTTTACCCCGACTAGCATGTTGGAGATTGGTACCATGGTAACCAGCATTGGTCAGAGCAGCCATGTGTGGACGAGTGATGCTCTGGAGAACAAGGTTTTGGCAGGAATTCCTGCATCAAAGGTGATTATTTTACTGTCTATTTAATATTATGTAGGCCAGATCATAAGAATGACAGTGTTTGGGACTTGCAACCAAATCAGAATCAAAGCAGAACTGCTCATTGACAAATCTTTGGAGTATTTGATTATCATTGTATTTGTGCCACAAAGTATGTGCTGGCAGAATGTCTAGGCTGATTTTAATTCAGCATATTAAAAACATGGCTCATCTGTGCACAGCCAGAACTTATGTGGTAAAAACAAGGATCGCTGCATGGTTATGGTTCCCACATAGCTGATCTACATCTTGTTTCACATGAAAAATATGTTTCCCGTTCATTATTTTTTATTTATACAGAAAGAGCCAGTATATAGTTTACTATCCCGGGTGTTTGGATTGATTAGACTGCCCTGTCTACGCACCTCTCCTGATCAACAACAGTGTGTGTATGCTATACAGCAGAATGTGTCTAACCCACCTGCGCCCATGGTAAGATCTACTTTGTAACTCCTTTTGAAATGGCACAACATTTATTCATGCTTATTTCTATGAACATTATTATGCAGTTCCTACATGTACATGTATGTTATGTGGAAACAATATTTGCCAAAATCAAACCAAATTGTCATTGATATAAAATAAAGTGAACAAAGTTTTTCATACTTATTCTTATTAGTCCATTGTTTTCAGCCATTAATTCTAGGCTTTGCATGCTTCAGATCTGAAGGTGGGGGTGGGGTTCTTAACCCTACTGGCCCTGGGTTAGTATGCAGAAAATGAAATCCATAGCAACATGACAATAAAATTGTTGACTGGGACACTAAACCACCAAACAAGCACAAAATCATTTGTGTTATTGTAAAACCATTATCTGTCAGTATAAACATGTTCTCCTATAAAATGATTCTAACTTCAGGTTGAATACTGGAATGACAAACAAGACAACACAGATTTCACTGTGATGTCACAGAAGTACTGGTTCCCCGCATCCTTCCCTGAACACATCCTGGCTCTCATCATCTCTAACACAGTGATGTATGGACGGGTAACCATCCTGACTGGTGATGGAATTGTGTTCCAGAATGGTGCAGCTCAGACTGTAATTATACACCACCAGTCTATGGATGGTTAGTTAGAAATTGCTTTTTAAAAAATATACTCATGTAGCTGATTTTATGATTTCCTGAAAACTTTGTTAATAAGTAAATTACTCCTTTATTTTATGAGGGTGACCCTTTTGGTTTTCACCAATCTTCCATAGGGCCTTCAAATGCACACTTATCTATAAAAGATAGATACTGCAATGACAATTTGGACACTGATCAAGAACCAAGAAAAAAAGTATACATTGGAAGCATTCAAAGTTCGGACTTCTGTTTTGTGAGATTATAAATCTGTACCTAACAATTAATTAAAAGTGTTTTACTTATTTTCAGATGGGGAGTCAATCACTGTGCAATCAAAATGTTACATGCCTGACCTTGAGAATGATGAAGAAGCTAAAATCTCTAAGGAAACAACCTCATATGTCAAAGAATACACTTGGAATATATTCTGTATTTTCACTGACTTGATTGACGACTTGCTGAGGAGAGAAAATATCACAGCCGCTGTTATTAAAGATATACCAACAGGGCTTGGTAAGCAGTCCATTTCAAAGCTGAGTGACTTGCTTCATAAAAAAAAATCATTTTGTTTGATTCAACATATTGATTTTAAGGCAAGTGTTTTTAACATGAAATCTTCTGGAAATGTTATGAATTAGTATGTACAGAAAAGATAGTTCAAATGTATGAATAACTAAAAAGAAGTTTTTAGGGAGCTTGGTGGTTTGGTGGTAGTGTGTCAGACTGTCAATCTAGAGATTGTGGGTTCAAACTCCACTTGCATGCTGTGTTGTGTCCTCGGGCAAGACATATCTACTCCAAAAAGTACTGGTTAATATCCAGGAAGAGGTGGGTTGACGTTACTGAAAAATTGTTGACTGGGATGTTAAATCTCGAATTAAAACTAAATAAATAAAGGTAGATATTCTCAAATAAATATTCCAGAGGGAATAGATGATAAACACTAGGGTAATTTTTCACTCTATTTCAAACACTAGGGTAATTTTTCACTCTGTTTCAACCAACATATCATTTTCCCCGTGTGTCCGTATGTCTGTCCATCCATCCGTCAGTCTGTTTGTTGTACTCTATGGTACAGTGTGAAATAGAGTGAAAAATTACCCTAGTGTAAATGAATAAAGTTGTTTCAATTATGGGAAGTTTCGGTGATCTGGGATGTGAGGGTGAACTGAGACACTACTTTGTTTCAATTACTGTATATATCAGTGTAGATAAAATCATTTACATTTATCATGAAGTAATTATTTTCTTTCAGTGAATGTTTCGATCGGCTGTAAGCATACATGGATTCACAAGGGAGATAACGTGATGCAGACTGTATGTACAATGTGCAATAAATGTTGTGACAAGGGAGCGAACTGTGAGTGGAATGGAGTAACTGGAGAATATTTACGGCAATGTGGCTGTAAGACTAGCATGGTCGGCTGTAAAAGCTGTGGAATATGTGGGCAGTGTGCAAATGAATTATGGGTAGGTACATATCTATATTTGGTTACACAAAATGTGTTCAACAGTAGTCATCAGAAAACCTTACATGTTGACTGTGCTGTAATGACACAAATCCCTCGATGCCTTCATTTCTATTTGGTTGTGACTATGTTAATTTGTGTAAGAAGTTAGAATAAAAAATGACTGTATTTGTTATGCTTTATTGAAAGAAAATGTCTTGAAAAACACCTGTACAAATTTTGAACATTATGATTGGTACTTTTCAGAGCATAAGATCAAGGCTAAGGCCTTTCGCTTCATCAACGACAGAAGTAAAACAAACCATCACAGAGAAAACGGCCAAAAAGCAGCAGTCAGAGGAAGAAAAAGAAAAAGACGCTCAGGAAGGGGATGCTGGGTTGCTAAGAGACCCAGTACAACAGCCAATCATACCTCTCGATCCATTTCTCTACAATGAGATGGAGTTTATCAACTTGAGCCAACAACAGAAGATCATATGCATGAGAGAGTAAGAATGTTTTATAAAACAAAATGGTCAAAATAAAAGAAATCCATCTGATTAACATGCCTGTGAACTGTATACCGCCTTAAACCCTACTTTTACATACTAAATTTGGGTCTAAAGGGGTACTGTTAATTTTCTGTTGTTGTTTTTTTTGCTCCAAAACCTGGATTGTGGGCACTCACGCAAAAACATAAATTGTGGGCACTCCTTAGAATCACTCATTAGAATCTCCTTGCCAAACCAGTTTTAACATGTACTCACAATCTGTGTTTTCAGAAAAATAGGAAAATTATCAAAAACACCTAAAAGTCTTCCTTTTTAGCAAAATTAAGATCATATAGGCATGTTTTCCTAATGATTTGCCATTGCTTTTGATTTTGCTGACAGAGAAAGTGATGGTACAACGTTACAAGCTTTCCCAGGAAAAGCCTGCTATATCCAGAACCTGGAGAAAGTGGCTCTCAACAGAACTTATGATGCTCAGTACAAGCTCAATGTTGGTGATCACATCAAGATTAAACTCAAAGACCCACTGGTAGGATTTACTTCAAGTTTCCTAGTTTTTATGCCCCCAACTTCGAAGAAGTTGAGGGGGCATATTGGTTTGGGTCTGTCCGTGCAGTGAGTGCGTGCAGTCAGTCAGTCTGTGATGCGTGAGCATGCGTGAGCACTCAGTCAGGAACCGTTAGAGCTAGGATCTTGAAATTTGGTATGTAGTTTGTATATGAAAATTAAGAGGACCCATATTTTTTCTTTCAGGTAAATTCAAGGGGCTAGGGGCCAATTCTGTGAGAGTTATTTCCCTTTTTATACCCCGCCACTTCAAAAAGTGCGGGGTATTATGTTATACCCTCCGCAAAAAATTTGCGCTCGAGTGTCCGTCCGTCCGTCCGTCCGTCCGCCCGTCCGTCCGTCCGTCCGTCCGTCAGCGCTTCGTTTCCGTGCTCTAACTTGAGCATTTATTGACCATTTTTCTTCAAACTTTGTATAGAGGTTTATATCAGGAAGGAGTGGTTTGGGATTGAAGATGGGCAAATTTCGTCACATAAGTACAGAGTTATATCCCTTGATTTACTTTAAAATTTCGTTTCCGTGCTCTATCTTGAGCATTTATTGACCAATTTTCTTCAAACTTTGTATAGGAGTTCATATTAAGAAGGAGTGGTTTGGGATTATAGATGGGTAAATTTTGTCAAATTAGTACAGAGTTATGGCCCTTGATTTATTTTAAAATTTCGTTTCCGTGCTCTATCTTGAGCATTTATTGACCAATTTTCTTCAAACTTTGTATAGGAGTTCATATTAAGAAGGAGTGGTTTGGGCTTATAGATGGGTAAATTTCATCAAATAAGTACAGAGTTATGGCCCTTGATTTACGTTAAAATTTCGTTTCCTGGCTCTATCTTGAGCATTTATTGACCAATTTTCTTCAAACTTTGTATAGGAGCTAATATTAGGAAGGAGTGGTTTGGGATTGAAGATGGGTAAATTTTGTTGAATACGTACAGAGTTATGGCCCTTGACTTATATTAAAATTTCGTTTCTGGCCTATATCTTGGGCATTTATAGACCAATTTTCTTCAAACTTTGTATAGGAATTCATATTAGGAAGGAGTGGTTTGGGATTGAAGATGGGAAAATTTCGTCAAATAAGTACAGAGTTATGGCCCTTGATTTACGTTAAAATTTCATTTTCGGGCTCTATCTGGAGCATTTATTGACCAATTTTCGTCAAATTTCAAATTTTGTATAGGAGTTCATATCAGGAAGGAGTGGTTTGGGATTGAAGATGGGTAATTTTCGTCAAATAAATACAGAGTAATGGCCCTTGATTTATGTTACAATATTGTTTCTAGGCCCTATCTTGAGCATCTGTAGACCAATTTACTTCAAACTTTGTTAAGGAGTTCATATCTGGAAGATGTGGTTTGGTATTGTACATTGATGTCGTCAAGATATTATGTGCATTTGTACTAAATTAAATTTGCGTGGCGGGGTATCATGCATGCCTGCAGCGCTTTTATTGATTCTTGATAAAGTGAATAGATAGTGGATACCTTGTGTGCGCAACTCCTCCTACAGTTTTATTCCGATTCTCTTGAAACTTTACAGATGTTGTGACCATGCTTTGAAGATATGTATGTGGTTTGGATATAATCCTCAGATCAATTTTTGTCACTTTTTTCGCAATTTGAACTTAGCCATTTTTCGGGCATTTTGACAATGAAAGTGAATGGGCAGTGGGTACCTTGTGTGCGCAATTCCTCCTACAGTTTCATGCCAATTCATTTAAAACTTTACATGTATTATGGGCATGGTCTGAAGATATGCATGTGGTTTGGATATAATCCTTGGATTTATATTTTGTCATTTTTTCACAGTTTGAACATAGTCATTTTTTCGGGCATTTTAGTGGATGGATAGAGGGTAACTTGTGTGCGCAACTCCTCCTACAATTTAATACCGATACTTTTGAAACTTTGCAGACATTGTGACCATGCTTTGAAGATATGCATGTGGTTGGGATATACTCCTCAGATTAATTTTTGTCACTTTTTTACAATTTGAACTTTAATAGTCATTTTTTGGACATTTTTACATCTTGAAAGTGGCTTACCAGTTGGGGGCATAGTGTTTCATAAACACATTTTCTAGTTTCATGCTCAACTCAGCTGAGAAAAATATTTTAACAGCTCATAAATACCCCAAACAGAATGTAATTTCAGGTTAAGATCACCACAGCCAGCATTTTATCCGGCTTATAAAATGTTAAAATGCCATCAAATTTTAGTCTCAGCTGAGTTGAGCATAAAAAAAGTTTTATAAGCTCGAAGCTAGATTTAAACATTTTATTAGATGACTGGTTAAAATATTTGAAGAAAAATGACAAATTACCTTTTTATAGTATGACATGCTTGTAAGTCTTCAAGTATGATATAATGCAGAAGTATGTGCAAGTCAATGGGGAGAAATTAGGAATGAAAGAAAGCTGCTCTTCATGTTCCATCAGAAATATCACTAACAGACATGTTTAAATAATCTAATACCTTTTTTTAGCCAAATTGTCAACTTTCCACATCATTTGTTGTTGGACTAGAGTGACATAGGTTGTGAAAAATGGTATACATCAGCATGGTTCATGCATGTTACATACGCATACATTAACCATGATATATCTAAGACATACCCTAATCCTTTTTTTGTGAAAATGTGGTCTAAAAATCTTCCATGACATTGGTTTATGTATTAAAAAACAAATTCATCCTTTCATTACAATCATTGAGCTACACGCAATTTTATGTTGTTTTAGTCATTAAAGACAGGGGTAAGAGTTCACAGTGTGTTTAGTTGCACAAGCACAATATGATGCATCATCATATGTTTACATATTCACTTTGGTCTGAGAAAGAAGCAACTGCTATCTTGGCGTTTTGGTTGCATATACTTGTCAAGAGCTCATGTGTAGTGGTTATTTCGGCTCGTCTCGACGAGCCGAATATACGATAGGATTTTGGCTGGGAACCTACGAAAAATACCGAACACTCCGCATGACTACACAGGTTGGTTTCCGATCTACACTAATTAGTCATCCGGTAAGCCGAAAACATGTGATGTTTTAAACGTTAGCAGTGATTGGTTTAATGAAATCCAGCCAATCATCATTTTTCTTTTAAGCAAAGTTCGGATGTAGACCATTTTGAGTATGCTGAGATCGGGGCCATAAGGGTCGACTAATTACCGAACAGGAAATCCAGGAAGCAGGTCATCTCTGCCTTTTTACTTTTCGGTCTTACCAAGTCCACTCGGCCTTTTTTTTTTTCTTTTTTAATTCAGTTTTATGTCCCTTTTAAGATAATTTCAGCTCATATAAGTGGATGGAACGAAAACGGGAGGTCCACAAGAAAAACCATCTGGCAAAACGCAAGCAGAAGGTCTCGCACCGTGATCAAAGGGACCCCACTTTCACTGACACAATTCACACCAAGTAAACCATGTACACGACTTCCATACATTGGACCGTGTCTGTTCGCCTCCGAAACACCTCTAATTTCTATAGCTATTTCATTGCAAGCAGTACTGTGGCTTATGCCTACTTAATGACTGATTAGTGTGGGTCGGAAATCAACATATTTTATCCCACTTGTCCATTATGTTTATGCACACAGAGCCGTTTCTAGCCTATAAAAGTGTAACGGAATCTCACACACACACACACACACACACACACACACACACACACACACACACACATTTACTTTACGACTAATTCTCATGAGATCAGTGTGAGAGTAATCTTGAGCTCATGCACATCAAAATAAGAAATTTGTTTTCTCAGAAACCACTAGCATACAAGTTTATTTGTTTAAAAAATGAATAGATTTCGAAAATGGTGTGGTCATAATACAAAATGCTAAACGAGCCGCTTCTAGCTTTTTTTAAAAGCTATCCTTGTAGAATTTATCTTATTGTGATGTTTTCTGAACCAGTCCATTAACATGAGGACAAGCATGGCTGTCACTGGTTTTAGGAGCACTAGCAAAAGGTACATCATGGGATCATAAGAAAGTTAAATCTTGCCATGATATGCTGTAGCATTATGATTTACTCTGGGGTCAGCTGCACAATTTGAGATTGAAGTATAAGTGAGTATGGCTTTGGAAATTTTGAACTTATGTTGTCCTGGTGCTGGATCTGTAGAGTGTTTTTTCCATGTCAAATATTGCCTGTTTATGAAGGGTGGCAGGGTGTGGGAAATGGATGGGCTGCTTGTACCTTCAGGCATAGCTTATAATGCACCACCTGATTATTGGTTAACTGCTTAGAAGGTCTGGGCCAGCATTAAGTTCCCATAGTACTGGTTGATACCCAGTAAGTGATGGCGCCATCCAGACCTGAATGAAATATTGGTTTAGGGAGGATCCTACAGTAGAAAACGTACAACTTAATTGTGAAACTTGACAGGTAACATTATCATTCTTATTTTAGGGAGCCTCTGACGTAAGTCAGGAGGAAGTGGTAACCAAGGAGACCTTGTATTTCTCTGTAGTGGGTAAAGAATCCAAGATCATTTGTTTATGATCATTTATTGCCCAAGCAACTAGAATAATATCCCGATATTTCCAATTCTAGGGAGCGTCATATCTGAGCCAAGAAGAAGTGGTAACCAAGGAGACCTTGAAGATAGAACCACAGTACTTCACCATAGTTGGTAGGGAGTCCAAGATCATCCATGAAACTGGCATCATCCTGTAAGTACTTTTAAATATGTACTACCTCTTTATAACACTAGTTTTGCGAGCAATGTCAGTTTCCTTTTTAGCTCGACTGCACGAAGTGCATAGAGCTATTGCAGTCACCCCGGTCGTCCACGTTCCCGTTCCCGTTCCCGTTCCCGTGCGCGTTTGAGGCGTTGACCCTGAAATACTTATAGGTCAGTGTGACCTTATTTCACGGTTCAGTGATTTTGCCTTGTGTCTTGGCACTCAGTTGGTATATGAACACACTTCTTTCACAATATGAGTGAGACCTTTAAATCTTAGGTAGTTATAGTTAACTTTCATGGTTCAGTGATTTTGCCTTATCCCATCAAGGCAAAAAGATGTATGAGCATAATGCTTTGGGTTACCGGTTGGGTTTGGCCTTATGTTTGACAAAGGTCAGAAGCAGTCGAGCACGCTGTCCTGCGACAGCTCTTATTAGCTATCTACTTGGTTATTATTGGAGTTTTAACTTCCAAGTGAATGGGAGTAATATGTCTATGTGTATAGCAGAATTAGTCTTAAATGCCCTTTTGGGATCCAGCAGTGGTCCGTGCTATTAAGAAGTCGAGTTGTATCATATTCTAGTGACCACACATACTCTTTTAACCTGGGCTTTTAACCTGGGCTTTTGAATAACACATACATGGTTGCTCCCAATCTACAAGACTTTCAATACAGTAATATTGTATGTTTAATTTTAGATATGACACTAGTTCCTCTTCTATACCAGTGGCTCAGTTTATTGCCTGTAACCCAATGACGAAGGAAAGGAACAACTTCTCAATCAGTAAGTTCATTCTTATATTCTCATGCGTGTGGAGTTTGTGGTAGAGACTTTCTAAAATGAGCCTTCGTATGAGAAAAACATCAATTTGGGGTTCCGACCAGGTCGGACACAAACCGGCCTGTACAGTCACAGAAAACACCTAGATGCTTGAAAATTTGGATATAAGTAGAGGAGTAATTGTGTTATCCATGTAGCAAAAACAAAGGTGCTGATCAGCTGTGCAGTTACTGCAAGCTGTGCAGTTACTGCACAGCTGATCTGCGCTTTTGGTTTAGCACATTCAGATTGTTGGTTTTCTTATGTGGTGGCTCAAATTCTATGACTAGCAAAGAGAATATAGAAATCTGTGTGTAAAAAAATATGTTTGCTGATATAATGTCTGAATATGTCAGTAAACATTTCTAAATTATTGCAGGGGTCTTGAAAACTGGCAAGTTGGGCACCATAGCAATTGGACTGGTTCCAAAGAACTACCCACCAAACAGACAGCCAGGCTGGAATGTACAGTCTATTGGTTACCATGCCGATGATGGAGGGTGAGTAATATTTTAACCAGAGTTTTTACATACCAAGCAAAAAGCAATTAAAGTTTAGGGTGACATTTATTGAATTAAATGTAGCTTACTCTTAATACAGCATTAAAAATGATAGTGAATAATCAACTTAAATTTTGGTCTTGTAACCACTCAGCCATAAATTGATACGGCTATGGTATAAGAACCTGTACAATTCAAATGATCAATTCAAATGATCAGTACATCTTTACAGAATATATCTGGAATCTGGCTGGGCAACAAGAAAAACCAAGATAGCCAAGGCTGGCGACATTATGTCCTTCTATGTTGATATGGACAAAAATAAAGGATTCTTTAGGAAGAATGGAGAACAGTGTATTGAATTGAACTTGAACCCCAGTAAACTAGGCTACTATCCCTGTGTTGCTATGCATTCTGTCGGAGAAGCTGTACAGATCATCGAGAAGGAGTTTTGGCAGCCCCAGGGGACACCTGACAGCTCGCTTGAGCCACCTGCATTTCCAACATACAAGTACGGTAACTTGTGGATCAGCCCGGGTCAAAAGGTCACCATGACAAAACTTCAGACGGACTACAGTGGCTGGCTGACACTACACAATCCTAGCAAAGATCCTGTAGGATTTAAGGTGGTTTACGGCAAGAAAACAGCACAGAAGGCTTACGGTGTGCTGGAATACAAGAAAGACTGGTTGGAGCACTTACAAATGGGTAAAGCTGACCTACGAGACAGCATCCTGATTGAGTGGCTGTCCCTGGAGGCAGGGAGAAAATACACAGCTGATGATATGACGTTGATATTTGGTGAGGGAGAGGAGGTTATTCACCAAAGTAGTCATCGACATAAGCTGGTTGTCGTGGTAGCGGAGTCTAGTAGTATGGTTGAGGAGTTGCCCTTATGTACTACTGAACCAGCTGAAAAGGTTAGTTTGTCATATTTAATGATTCGCCATCCAAAGTGATTTTAAAAACAATCAGTTTGTCAAGTATCAATACCTCACGATAAAACCTCTGGGCATTAGTTTCTCTACACGTTCATCAATTGGATGGCATAGTAGCGCAATGTTCTGGTGTTGAACTCATGAACAAGAGGTCAGTGGTTTGAAACCTACTGCCACCATGTTGTACCACCATGTTGTACCTTGATCTTGACACTTCCGAAGTAATGGATGACCCAAAAGTTGTTGACTGTAAAGTTAAGGATCAATGGATAATTATAATGAAATAATAAACCTTTCTTTAGTATTGCAGCCATAAATGATAATATTTATTGGTGACTGTGTAGATACACATGTTTGTATTTCTCTGCTTCATAATTTCTTTGATACTTATGTATGTACATAGGCTGAACAAAAAGTTTGTGGACTTTGTCAATAAAATCAAAATTGCTAAATTGTGATTTCTCTAAAATTACCATATTTTTGTAGTCAATTTAATACAAACAAACATACAAAGTTTCAGACAAATTGCTTGATAAACGTTGTTGCTATGACAATTTGTTTGATGCATGTTCGCACTACCTGGAGCACGCCAAGACTTTACAGTTATTTGACACCAGGATTTCTGTATACGTTGGCCGAGTCAAAAGTTCCTATAAAAACATTACTTCTCATTGGACTTCAGCAAATTTTCTTATCTTTATTCCCCATCCATGAAGGATTACAGTCAAAAGTTTAAGGCAAATCGATAGAAAATATTAGTTTTTATAACAATTTCTGCAACAGACGTTAGGCTTATCAGGGGCGTGCCATGCTGTTACATTGTTTGACATAGACTTTTTGCTTACTTCTTGTTTTTAATAGCTATTTCTTTATGACTTACACTTTGCACACCATTGAACAATGTTGAATATTTCAGTTCTGATGAACTCTAGCTATTTGTAACAAATTAAACGTTTCTGTAGGTTTTGATAGGAAGTATCACACAAATTTTATCGATGTGCCAGTTTCCACCATTTATCAGTAACATCATTTTTACAAAATTTTTGCTTAGACTTGTCTTCCAAAAAGTGTCGCTGTAGCGTTGTCTTTTGAATGCGAGGACTGAATTTTCACATTTCAAGTCGAATTATATCATTATCAATATTTCCATAATTTAAGGAGATTTTGACAGGGCATTTTTAAAATACTTTTATATTTATAAACAAGTAAACAGAGATTTTACTGCATGCTTCGGGGTAGCAATCCCCATGTGTTTGTTGATGTAACTTAACCAATCAAAAATAAGATTCTGCAAATACCATTTTACATGAATTTTGACAATAGACCATCATTACACTTGTGAAAATATGAAAACAATCGGACGTCAGTTATGAAAGTTATTAAGAAAGTCCTCAAACGTTTTGCTCGCCCCTCGTAACTAGTAGTAACAACTGAACAGTCGGCTTTTGTGATACAGCTCTTCCAAAACAATTTTGAATTTGCAGTCCAGTTCCTGGCCAAGCCCTATGGCAGGTTAAGTTGTTGCCTGTCCAGTGGTTTTCCCTGTTGTCCAAGGTCAGTGGTTTTCTCCCGTTGTCCAAGGTCAGTGATCTTCCCGTTTCTTTGTTTACTCCACCACAAGTGACCTTGTAACACAAACAGCTGCGTCTTCGAGAACGCATTAATAAGTTTTTTGAGCTTTCTCTGTAAAAGAAGAAAAGAATGTTTAATAAAAACTGTCCTGCATAATTTCTTTTCAGAACATGCTGTGTATGCAAGTGTACAGAAATCTCTCGCTAGTAGATGAGTATTGGCTGAAGTATGGTAACTACCATGTTACCGTGGAAACCAGGTCAAAAGATGCTGATTTCCTGCTCAAGTACCCCAAATGCCCTGTGAGTTGCTCGTTGTTGCACAATGAATCAAGTTTGAATCTTGTATAAATGCTTAAAATGTAACTGATAAGTTCATTTGCAGCCAGTGATTATTACATATAATGCACAAAAAGAGAGCAGATTTCTGAATGGGGGCATTTTCGTTATACATAACATTGTGGATTTTGTAACAGAATCTTCCTTCTTCAAATACATGATCCTTAAAGAATGTTTTTGTGACAGATACTTCTGTTCAAAGACCCTGAGTGGTTGCTACCTACGCATATGAGCTGAGTCAAGAGAAAACCAGATTTTTGCCTATGCAAAAGCAAAGACGCAGATCAGCTTTGCAGTGACTGCGAAGCTGATCAGCGCCTTTGTTTTTTAGCTACTCGGATAGTACAATCCCTTTCCCACTTATATCGAAAATTTCAAGAGTCTAGCTATCTTCTGTGACTGTATAGGCCAGTTGTGTCAAACCTGGTCAGAAACCCAGAAGTCCATTTTTTTCGCGTCACAGCTCATATTTGGGTGAATTAGAAAGCATATTTTTTTTATGTCAAATGCATTTAATTTTCTAATCTTTCTATACATATTGAGGACAAATCTTAAAGACGGAAAATTGCTGAACATATTTTCAGGAATTGATTTTCTTCTTATCCATAAAACCTGTATTATATTTCAGAGTTTCCAGTATCCCAAAATCTTCCAGAAAGGCATGAAACTGACCATGCAGCTTGAGAAGTAGGTAGTTCAAAAAATAAGAAACCAAAATTAATTTTCAGTTTTGATCTAATTGCTCTCAAGGAGTATTTCTTTACATATATATCTGTCATAAGACGAGTTTCCATCATTGGTGTTGAACCACCTTGATAGTTTGCACTTTTTGGATTGTGATGGCCTGTTGGTTGAGTATCAAGAAATCCTGGTTGTGAAACCAACTGGTCTTTAGTAAATAAGCCTGTGCATGAGGAAACCAACAATTTGGGTTTCCGACCAGGTCCAACACAAACGGGATTGTACTGTCACTGAAGCAGGCTAGAAGCTTGAAATTTTGGATTTAGAAAGTAGAGGAATTGTACTACACTTGTTTTTGCATGTGTAGATTGTTGATTTTTGCATATGCAGATTGTTGATTTTCTGATGCAGCGGCTGAAATTTTAGATGTCCTTCGTCAAGTTAATTTCAATAATAATACTATTAAAAATGATAGCAATCTTACTATTTTGTACCCCTCTAGTTAAAATATCTTCAAGGAGTGGTCTATTCATGATACGTAATGACAAATATATACTTTTCAGTTCCAACACATATGCCGAATGTATCATAGTAGAGGTATACAGTGGGGGAAAGATGTTAGCAGTGGAGTACTCACCTAAAGACAGTAATGTCAACTCGACAGTGTGTGTCATGGCTACTTCACGAGCTCTCAAGTACACAGACTTCAATGGTGATAGTGATGAAGTGTTGGTCTACCATTCAAGAAGTAAGCAATTAAGTATTTCTAAATTTTGTTGGATGTGGACACTAAGTCTTCTATAATACAGAGAGAGTTCACAGTGTAGACTTTGATCCGTCTGTTTATATGTTTACCTTAATCAGTATAGTATCATGACATTGTCCTATAAGGGTCATTCCATTATGTAAATTCCCAATTTATGTGATTATCACTCATGTCTAAAATAACCTGAATGCTTCTAAGAATAAAGTTCGCATAAGCAAAATGTGCTACAAACTTTTGTTATGAATCACAATTTTTATCAGATTTTTTTTTTTTTTTTTTTTTTTTTTTTTTTTTTTTTGTTGTTGTTTTTTTTTGTATATTATTGTTTCTATATGCTTATGTTTTTTGTTGTTTTTTTTTGTAGATACCCCTGTCTCACTGACCAGGACATTTGTTTGGACACCACCTTATCTTCTTTCAGAGGTAAACTTTGCATTCATAAATACATCATACTGATGATTAAAAGTGATAGAATATTGTCCAGTTCCCACAGTTTTCTTGTTTTAATTGCATAATTTGTGAAATATCGGATAGTAAATAACTAACCTGTGACCAAAAATAAATCGATTTGTCACGCGAGGATTAGTAAACAGATGAAATGGCGAGCTTACAGAGAGCCATTTCATCTGTTTATGGTCCAAGCCTGATAAATTGGTTTATTTTTGGTCACAGGGTAGTTATTCACTTTATAATGCAACGAAACCCGACAAATTTCGCGAAAAAACTCACCCGATACGAGCAGAGTTGCTTTCCGCCATTTTGTTTAGTTATTCAACAGCTCAGCAGTCACTCCACCATAGCAGTACATTTTGTTGATTACTTATATTTTCTTGTCCATTGTCTCAGCTACGTAGCGTTGCATAATGGCGGAGATTGTCGTCACCAAACGTGACTAAATTTGATGTCTCTGGCACGCTTCTTTTTGGTGTGTTAAACAAAATTGCAACACGGCCTTTATTAGGCAGATATGTAGGGTTTTTGCATTATAAAAGTCAATTCAAGTCATGGCAGCTGATACTCATATTTCATATTTTATAACAATGGCCAAACAGTCCATCTTCAAAAATCCTTGCTATAGTGTTGGTTAGGAAATATAATAGTCCATTGAGAACTAAGTGTTACTGATAAAATGGTATTTCTCCAGGGAGCAAAGAAATGTATGCTGTTTATGGACAAGGAGTGGAAGGCCAACACTCTGAGAGCTGTGAGTCACTGTCACCAAGTGTTCACTAGGCTTACAGGTAAGCCTCCTTTGGCATCTTTTGTCTGATTCTATTTGTACCATTACAACTCAGATCGTTTACATCATATTTGGGTTCATGGATTTACTATGTAACTTTCAGAATTACTGATCAAGATTACTATTTTTTTCTTTTTGCAAGAAACCTAGATAAAGTACATCAAAAACCACTCTGCAGTTTATGAAATGAAGCAAAACTGTTATCAAACTTAGTTTTGCCGTGGAACACAGTGGTGGTTCATGTAGTTTATTAAGACAATTGGCAACATATTTACCCTAGAAGCCTCTGTAGCGCAGTGGCTATGTCACTAGGACCAGGGATTGCTGGTTCAATCCCAGGCTTCTCCAGTCTGTCGGATCCGAGGTCCCATCTCCATATGACCCTAGCTGTTTGTGATTTAAGAACCACACCAACTCAACAACCTTAGCAAAAAAAAATCTATTGTCATTCTTTTTCCTCTCATTGCAGTACAAGAGCAGTCTATCAACAATGCATCCAACAACATGGTGGACTGGTTGAAGTTTGATAGTAACTACAGATTTTGTTACCTACCCAACCAACTGTCGGTTCACAATCTGGCCTACCCACAGGTCAATACCATGTTCACTGACCTCGCTGTACATAGGATGTGCTTCTCGGCTAGTAAGTGTAGATTAAGTTGTCATTAATATGCCCTCGCCCCAACCTAGCACACTACTTATGAGCGTGAGATATTGCTACCAACCTAACAAGCTGTCAGTTTGCAACTGCCTACCGGCAGGTCAATACCATGTTCACTGAACTGACTGTACGTAGGATGTGCTTCTCAGCTAGTAAGTATTTTTCAATCTAATATTGCTGTTTGCAGTCTTTAAAGGTTATAGATGTAGTAAATCTCTAAAAGCGAGAACTTTGAAATTTTGCAAATTTTAGTGAAAATAAAGTTCTCACAAATGTTTCCAAACTTATACTATGGTGTTGTAGTTCTGCTTATTACCCAACCTACTATATACAGAGTAATAGCATATTTTTCGCTATATCATGAGTTGGCCTCTGACCGGTCCATAGTTTTGGATATAACATGGGACTATACCATGACTTGGTACCCAGCTCAAAAGATAATATACAATGGCCTTGTATCTCAACAGATATCAGAGTTATAGCAATGTTTCACATGTTACCAGTTGGTCTCAATTATGCATGCCCGGACTGGTCCATAGTTTTGGATATAACATGGAACTATACCATGGCCTGGTACCCAGCTCATAAGATTTTATGGAATAAGCTGCTAGATGTTATAAAATAACCAAATCAGAGAATAGATAGGTGATAATTGAAAACACAAATGCAGTTGACGAATGTGGACAGACTGAACAGCTTTTTGATAGCCTTCGGCCTCGGGCAATAGTCCACCCTGGTCATCCTCGTCACCTCGGGGCATTAGTTTTGACTATTTACCAAACACCCATGAAATAACTGTTTAATATTTTTGTGGTGCCCTCTTTGAGATAAACTGTTCTCCTAAAGCAAATTCTCGCAGTTTTTAAAATCTCATATTGCCATCAGGAAAACATGTTCATGAAATGTGTACCCCCTCAAACCCTACTTATATATAGAAAAACGGGTTTGCCTTGGTGAGGCGGTTCTAACGTGTACCCACAATGTATGTTTTGAGTAAAAATGTTAAAAAGAAATGAAATTTATTCAAAGAAATGTTCAAATTTTGCTTCTGAAAAAGATCTCTGTATCTTGCACTGTCCAGTTTTTGTAATGGCTTTGTTTTCTTTTACAGATGAGATAATGTCTCCACTAATAGAGCAATTCAAGATTAAGAATGAGAAGTGGAGAATTCCACTGCATTTCATAGATATTCCTGGTGTGACACCTAGCTCTAGCCTACCATTGGATATACTCTGGCCCAACAATGCGACATCATGGTGTTACACAGCACTCATATCAGCAAAGGTTGGTTCATAGTGAGTCTGTTGTTTTGAACTTGGAGAATACCACTTCATTTCATAGGAACTTTCAGGTATTGGCTTAATTGAAGTTTTATTCTGTTTTCATCCCAACCCACCTGAGTGACCTTTATTCTGTTTTCATCCCAACCCACCTGAGTGACCTTCATGTCAAGGTCATAAACTTTTTTTTCAAGTTTTTATAAGTCTATACCTCTAAAACAGCTTGATAGATCTAGTTTTTTATTATGCCACTTACCAGATTGACCTTGAGCTCAAGGTCATGGACTTAAAAATAAAATCTTAAGCATTTTAGAGGCAAAGCCCAATTCAGATGAGCTACATTGTCCTTCAACAGCTCTTATTTATGTTTGCAATTTGCACTGCATGTTTTTGAAGCATTACTGTCCAGTAAAACATATTTTTAAGTCATGATTTTCTTTCTCTTTCAACAGCTATATCTACCTCTTTATGATGCCATGATATCCGGTGACAAGACCATGTTCTCACGACAACAAATAGAACACCTGCTCAGTAACATGCTACACATGTACACATCGCTCTGTGGAATATACAATGCAAGGCTTGGAGGAATAGAATACTCAGAGAATCATGACGACGCTGGGGTCGTTCCCCGGCTGATCAAACACAAGGACAACCATATTGTCAAGTTTGCTGGAAAACCAATCATAGAGACCAACATGTTGGTGAAATCTTCAGGTGTGGCCACTTGCAAGGCTCACCTGATGAATGTCGGTGTCAGCGAATCATTGTATCCCGGCTCATTGACCTTCACCTATGAACACTTTGAGCCATATTTCGATCATGTGACTGCATTTTCATGGATGCATAGTTTAGTGAGAGAATTTCCGAGTGATTTCTTTGATAAGTTCCTGCAACTACAAGTCTTTCAAATCATTGGAATGGTGACCTTTCAGTCGTTACCTCTTGGAATCTCAAAACTGAAAAATTTACAGGTAAGAGATTTGTAATTTTCGTATTTCTCCAATAGAGTGAATGTTAACCTCACCTCATATCATACTATGTCACTGTTATTCAGTGAATAACTCCATGTAATGATTAAAAATTGTATAACTAAAAGCATTCATGATGTTTATGGAAACTGAAAAGTCATAATCCCCGCCCTTCACCATTGGTGGTGGGTGGGTGGGTGCGTGTGTGTGGGGGGGGGGGGGGGGAGGGGGGGGGCATGGTTACAAATGACTGGTGAAGTTAAAGGCAATGGCCATTCATGTAAGTTTCTCTGCATATCACATCGTCATAACACAGATAAGCTTTGAAATTTAGACATCCTGTCATTGACAATTCAGTGCTGCATATGTATACAAGGTACTGTAAGTTTGGAAATTTTCATGTGACTTTTTTGGGGCTAATTTTCTAATTACAAATTATTAGTGAGTTCTGGAATTCGAGAGCAAATACACATACAGTCTATAAAGCTTTAAGTAACTCTTAATTAGCAAGAACTTGAATTCGCAAGGGAGCAAATAGTAGCGAAAATTAAGTTTTCACGAACATTTCCAAATTTACAGTTGTCTATGTGAGAGAACGAAATCACAATATGTATGGTTTGAAGAAAACAATACAGGAAATCATTTTAGCCTGAAATCTGCAGGTGTGTATAGTCTTTTCTAAATTATATGATTTTATCTACTACAGGTGATAGAAGTCTCTAACACTGCAATGAAGGAGCTTCCTGATGATTTCTTCATGTCAGAATCTGCTGTCAGGGTCACATGTTCTGACATGCCGGTGAAAAAGCTGCCGACCAGGTTCCTTAGAGAAAGTAGGATCTCCAAGCTGGTCTTGGCTGGACTGCTCCTCAAAGATGTGCCAAAGGAATTGAGTCATCTTGGAGAGTTGGAGCATCTGGAACTATGCTATAACTCAATAACTGACCTACCCAAGGAAATGGCTGACCTGAAGAAGTTGAAAATTTTGCATTTACTAGGTAACAATTTTTAACATGAAAAAGACAATGAATGGTGATTATTTTACACTTAATATAAGAACACATTGGTTCATTCAAGAATGCTTTCACATCATTACACTTGTCTGGTATGTCTGGTACATAGGGGCCCGGCGTGTGTTTTGGTTGATTCGTGACACATATTAAGCAAAAACAGGTATACATTGTAAAAATATTAAGCGAAAACAGGTATACATTGTAAAAATATTGTCAATATTTTTACAATGTACACCTGTTTTCGCTTAACATGTGTCACAAATCAACTAAAACACACGCCGGGCCCCTATGGTCTGGTATGTGCACTTTGTAGAATAGCATCTTAAACAGTGAGCACTCACAAGTTATTGTTTGGTATAGAATGGACAACAAACTACACTTCAGACCCGTTATAACGCGCTGGTCGGGGTCCACAAGTCGCATGCGCGTTATAGGTGAGGCGCGTAATGCAAATCTACTGAGTCAGACCAGGCTGATCGCAGTTTCTGTAGTGTATACAAGTATTGGTGGGTGGGGAACCTATACGACGTGTGTATTGGCTTAACCGAGCTTGGTGGTTTATCGCAGAGTCCTTGTAAAATGGAATAAACAAAAGTGAAGTATTGCGTTTTCCACAGTTTTATCAGTTAAAAACGATCTACAATGATAAAATTTGTTTATTTACAACGTACGATTTTATGTGAAAAGAGCGTCCATGACACCGGGCTGGCTTATGTTGCTGTTGTATTGTAGAGTTCCGCACCCGGACAAGAGTCTTTTGCCGATACCGTATTTACAGTTATTTTAATTCGCCTTTCTTAATTGAATTTTCTGATCTGATAGAATTATACAAGATATAGGTGTCCCAATGCTTAGACAATCTTTGGTTTGTGTCGCCGTCGATAATGAGCAACGTTGCGTAACAGGCGTCATCAATAGCCTACAGCAACCTGTGTTTACGGTCTCGTTACGGTCTATCGATAATCCCCTAGCTCATTGGGCTTATTTTCACAACTTTTATGGCTCATCTTAAGAAAACAATGTGTCATCCACGCTTCGCGAACGGTGGATTGTGTAAGTCTAAAAATTACTGACATGGCAATTATCACTCTTGAATATACACGCAGCCGACACGGTTCGTAAACACATTATGCTTTCTATAAGAAAACCTGTTCTTTCAGTTTTAAATATGCAAAAGATAATTAACATTAATTGTTCTCAATGCATAATATAGAGAAACTGTTAGAAAATAGCACCTTGGCAAACGCCTGACAACTGCTTTTAATTTTTTTCTCTCGAGTACCTTAAAGAGAAACTGTAAGAAAACTGAACCTTGTTGAATTCCCTGCAAACGATCTTTTTAACAGTGAATTCATCCGCACATAAACGCCTTAAACTGTAATACAATAAAGGAATATATAAGGGTAAAACGGCGCCTTCGCGTCGCCACGATTTTTTATTTTTTTTTTACTTTTTTTTTTTTCTCAAAAGTGGGTGGGCGAAATTTTGGGATCCAAGGTGCCCTCGCGTTATATCCAACACCGCGTTAATTCAAGGCGCGGTATAGCGGGTCTGTCCTGTACATTTCTTTTGTCACTGATAAATCCACATAAGAAACAATTTTGATTTAAAACTACTTTCAGAATTGGTAGTTTCAGTTTTAGACTTTTAACTCATTTTAGCCTGGCGTCCCTTTTATGGGACATAGGCAAACAGAATAGCCCCAGATGGGACGCCGCATTCTGCGGCGTCCCATCTGGGGCTATTCTGTTTGCTTAGAGAAATTTCATCAAAAATATGAATAAAAAATCAAAATCACTCCCGATGCCCCTAAAAATCAAAGTGGACTCACCCAAATGATAATGATGGGCAAGTCCATTCATCATATATGGGTTAAATCACAGGCGCTTGAAGTTATTGTCATAAATCATTAAAATATGCCCTAAAATGACAGTAGACATGGCAATACTGTATTGCCAAGTAGACACTTATTTGAAGCATTATTTTTATGATTTATGGCCCTAACTTCAAGCGCCTGTGGTTAAATAAATGCATTTTATTTGCCTGACAGGTTGTCCCTGGATCACTCTCCACGGCAACAGGACTCAGATGACCCATGAGCACTACTTCACCTGGATGCATGGACTGAATCCCTTCATCAAGAACACACTCGGAGAGGAGGTAGGGCTGAACACCTGGCATACCTGTGATGCAACAAAATTTCTAGAGGGCAGATATCACAGGACAGGTGGCAAAATAGAGTATGCTGATTGGAAGCAGTATTGATTAGGCAAAAACCTACAGTGAGGCAATGAACTCTTTGCCATAGGTAGTTGCATAATTTTATCAGGCTTCAAATCATCACATTTCATTTTGCCACATGTCGAATGATGTTGCATGAATCTGAGTTGTAAGAAATTTGGTTGCTTCACAGGTGTACATGGTTTGAAGGGCCTTGTAAAGTGTGGACTGATATTCTGTTTGCATTTTGGGGAGGACTTTACTAAAATATTTCTTTGGAGGAGGTATATTGTCAGTTGTAGTATGTCAGCACCTGGTGAATAGTTTTAACGTTTAAACATAAACAGTATCTACCCATACTATTTCAAAGACAAAAAATGCAACATTGACCAAATGCAAGTTATGTGGTTTCCAATACTTGATTTCTTACAGTATATGACTGATCATACTGTAACAATGTCTTGGGTTAGAAGCCCCAGTGGCATAGTGATTAAACCACTGGCCTTAAAACTCAAAGGTTCATGGTTCAATTCCTGACTTTAGGCTAAGGTTCCATCTCCATGTGATATTTTCTGTTGGCAGGATGTTAATATTGGACATCTTTCTTACATTCTTATTTTGTAGAAAATTGAGAATCTTTTCCATGAGTTTGATTATAACCACAATGGCAGTCTGGATGAAGAGGAGCTTGCAGGATTAAACTGTCAGCTGTTCTTTGAAATACCTCGGCTTGGCCTCAAGGACCTCAGTAAGTACATATGAGCTGTGATGCTTGTAAAACAGTCATAAAGTATTTGAAAAAGTCCAACACACACTTGAATTAAAGCCACAGTTGATGATACAGGCTTGAAATTTTAGATTTAGGAAGCCAGTGGACTGAACTATCATTGTGACAAAAAGCTGGTTTGCTTATAGAATGGCTTATGCTCTCATCATTAATTTATCTAAAATTCTTCATGAATTTGGCATGAATGCTAAATTTTGCTTATTGAATTACAACGACATGAAAATGACAGACTTTGCACAAAACACATGTAGTTCAATCACTGAAGTGATATTCACAAGTTTACCTGAGATTCAAGAGAAACAGATCATCAAGTTTGAAAAAGAAGTCATTGTCATAATGGATTTAAAATATGATCATACAGCGTGATGCCCATTTCTATTTATAGATGATGAGGTCACAGGAGGAATCCCCACTGTGATATTCTCCATGTGGAATTTAAATGAGCTTCACCTTGACTACCAGGGAATCACCATGGTACCGCAGTCTATAAATAACCTACAGAACCTCAACACACTAAGTCTTGGTCATAACCCTCTACTGGAGTCATTGCCTGGGTCACTGGGACATCTTCCAAACATCAAGGGTGAGAGCAAGAAGAACCTCATTTTGAAGCTATGATTCACTTTTAGCTGAACAAAAGTTTTAAGTGAAAGAAGTTTTAAAAGGTTCAAACATACATAAGCTGGAAACCGCCATCACTTGATTAGTGACGCCGGTACGATATAAAAATCCAACTACATGTATCAAAAATTTGCCTGGTAACTACCTTCCTACTTCCAAATTTTCAGCACATAGTTCACCCAACCAATAGGATCATTTGAGAATATTATGCCTTACCTGTTGTACTATCTACAACAGGCTAGCCAATTTAAAACATACATAAAGATTTTGAATATAGACATCTGTAGCCTGACAACTGAAGGGAAACATAAGCAATAATATACTAAAAGGCTGGTTGCTTAAGGTATTGGCTTAATTATACCCCCGGCATTTATGCCGACGGGTATATAGTTTTCGCTTTTCCGTTCGTCCGTTCGTATGTTCGTTAGTTCGTTAGTTCGTTGATTCGTTAGTTCAGTTAAAATGTCAAAGTTTTGGTTAAAGTTTCTCTGCTGGTGTATATCTCATGAACTAAATATCAGAAACCATTCATATTTGGACTATAGGTACCCTATAGGGTTGGCTTTGTTTCAATGAGTTTGGACCCCAGGGTCCATGCCCGGGGGTGGGGCTAGAGTTCAAAATCTAGGTCACCTTTAATTTGCGTCAAAGTTTTGGTTAAAGTTTCTCTATTGGTGTATATCTCATGAACTATATATCAGAAACCATTCATATTTGGACTATAGGTACCCTATAGGGTTAGCTTTGTTTCTATGATTTCGGACCCCAGGGTCCATGCCCGGGGGTGGGGCTAGAGTTCAAAATCTAGGTCACCTTTAATTTGCGTCAAAGTTTTGGTTAAAGTTTCTCTATTGGTGTATATCTCATGAACTATATATCAGAAACCATTCATATTTGGACTATAGGTACCCTATAGGGTTAGCTTTGTTTCTATGATTTTGGACCCCAGGGTCCATGCCAGAGTGTGGGGCTAGAGTTCAAAATCTAGGTCAAAGTTTGGTTAAAGTTTCTCTAGTGGGGTATATTTCATGAGCCAATCATCAGAAGCCATTCATATTTGGACTATAGGTACCCTATAGGGTATAGGGTTGGGTCCATGTCGCGGCGGGGGGGGGGGGGGGCACTTGAGTTCAAGATCTAGGACATCAATACTTTTATTATTATTATTATTTTTTTTTTTTAATTTAGACTGACATTCTATTTTCATTTTCCATCTAGGACTGAGGACCTGACCCTCAGTGTCCGTGATTAAGTCCTAGATGGAGTACACAAGTCAGCTCTGTGTACTGCTCTAAAGAAGATATGTCACTCTAAAAACTACACTCCCTCATTTCTGTGGTCAAAGTGCTTTAGAATGCACACTTCTATAAAGTATTTGATAAGGGTACTGTCTTTTGTTCGGGATTTGTGATTCAATGTCAGGGGTGTACATGTGCTGGGTGGTTGTGAAAGGGAGAAGGAGGACTGGGTGACCACCAGCCGGGGGTATACGTGCCTCTCAAGGCACTTTTTCTAGTGTTTCAACTATTCCAAATCCGGTTTCAAATGTTTTAGAATTTATTTTATGCTTTTATTTTCAAAATGGAGCATTATATCAACTTTGCTTCTTTTCTCCTAATAGTAATCAACCTGCAAAGTTGTCCAATGTTGAGGACACCACCCAATGAAGTTGTGAGTCGTGGGTTTGAGTCTGTGAAGGCATACCTGAAGAGGCTGGCTGGTGGCTTCACCGAGTGTCGGCGCACAAAGCTAATGGTGGTTGGTCTAGGAGGGGCTGGCAAAACTAGGTAAAAATCATTCTGAAAGATTTGTCTAGTCAGTTTAGTACATGCACAAGTAACTTAATGTTTCATCTTTTATAAGAATTCAAGACTTTAAATATGAGTCAAATTGATACATGAAAATACATTATTAGTGAAAAATGGTGGCTCTTTAGTAGAGTATCAGACTATGGAGTGATAAGTTCGGGGCTTCAAGCTTACCAAAACCTTGTTATGTCCTTGAGCAAGACACTTTCAGACTCTCATTGGACTTTTGAAATTCGCAGGAAGTTTTATTAAAGCATCAACTTGATCAAACATTATTAGCGGCAATTGCTTTTCAAGCAATATCATAGGTGCACATGCTTCTCAAGCACTTTCAGAAACATTTTTGATATCAAAAAAGACAATTTCCTACAGCTAACAGATGATGATTGATTTGTAATGCAGAGTAATTACAGCAAGAATTATATCTTTAGTTTACTGCGGGCTCTAATGAGTGAGAAGAAGCAAACTTCTGGCACAGAAAAAGAGATTCCTACAGATGGCATTGACATTGTCCCCTGGACGGTGGCCAGCGAGGATGGTACAGAAGTTACATATAGTACCTGGGACTTTGCTGGACAAGCTGTATACTATAATACTCATCAGGTGAGTTTGTTTGTCTTGAGGTTTAACATTCTGGGCCCAGTTGTTCAAAATTAACGATGTCGTTAGTTAACGATTGGTTGAAATTTCAAACATGAATATTACAAAGACACTGTTATTTTTTGTTGATAAAATGTGAGAATCCTTTGCATTGCAAAAAATAACAGTGTATTTGCTGTAGTTGGCATTTACTTAACAAGTTGAGGTCTTAACGATGACTAACGAACTCGGGGGGGGGGGGGGGGGGGGGGGAGGGGGGGGGGAGTAACTACATATATATGACATAGTAGGGATGTGCCACCCGAATAGCCCCCTTTTTCAGCCTTGCCAATATATAAATAGGGTTCAATTTTCAAGTAAAAATATATGAATGGCCCCATTTTTTCACACAACAGTATATGAATAGCCCTAAATTAAAGGACAGTATATGAATGGGTATAAAAAATCAAAGGACAATATATGAATGGGTCAATATTTTGATCAATCAAATATATGAATGGGTCTATTTTTTCAATGACCAGATATATGATTGGGGTAGGTTTCAGAAATTGGGGCCACACACCCCTCCCCCTTTGAAGCTTTGAACAAATGGCCCCTGTTCAACACTTTTCAGTTATTTTAGGAAGATTGGCATCTCATATTTGACTTAAAACTGTGGTCTCTTAAAGTGCTTGATTCTTTGTGTATAAAACACATACTGTACAATGTATTTCAACTTATATATGTAATTTACGAATGCATTCTTAATTTTATTTGAAAATGTCACTGAAATCTTCGATGTTTTATAAATATTGAGCACTAATCACATTGAATTATCATTTAACAGACATTTTGTCTTCCTATTTTCAGTTTTTCCTGTCCCAGCGGGCTGTGTATCTGTTACTATGGAGTATGCGGCAGGGTTATGAGCATGCTGGGCTTGATTTCTGGTTGAGTTCAATCTCTTGTCACGCCCCCAACACACCTATCCTTGTAATAGGAACACAGTGTGACTTGGTAAGAATGTATGCTTTTGTGAAGAATTATTCATGCAGCATCTTTCGTGTATTTGTAAAATACAATCAGGATAAAATGAGCCGCATCGTGAGAAAACCAGATTTTTGCCTATGCGAAAACAAAGGCGCAGTCAGCTTCGCAGTAACTGCGAAGCTGATCAGCGCCTTTGTTTTCGCTACACGGATAGTACAAATTCTCTTCTTAAATCCGAAATTTCAAGCTTCTAGCCCGTTTCTGTGACTGTACAGGTCGGTTTGTGTCAGAGCTGGTCGGAAACCCTGAAGACCGGTTTTCTCTCGTCGCGGCTCAAAATTAAATAATGCCCTTTTCTTTTTCACCAGATTGTGAAAAAATGTGAACACCTAGTTAGATTTTCTGTTTCTGATAGTGCAGACAATTCTTTTTCATTTAGAAACTACCATTTCCTTTGCATAAAGCACACTTTAAACCTGGCATTTCTGTGTTAAAACTGTCTGTAGTCAAGGCATTTAGAAACTCTCCCCCCCACCCACCCCTCCCCCACTCATACACTTTTTGAAAGCTCTGCATAGATTCAATATGAAGACTTAATAACAAATATTTGATGGTTTTCATTTCGAATTGTAGATCCCTAAAGCTGAGATCCCTGAAAAGGAGCTAAAGGAAAGATATCCACAAATAGCGAGCTTTCACCAAGTCAGTTCTGTCACAGGAATAGTAAGTGGCGGCATTGAATATGTCAATGTTTATATGAGGTCATCTATTAACCTATTGTACATTACAAAACTTGCAATATATGGAGATGTTTTCAGCTGTAAAAACTGAAAATTTTGACACAAAAAATTCGATATTTTTAATATTTTTGCTGAAAACATTGATTGTGGGTACACATTCTAACGAGTATCCACAATCTGTTTTGGATCAAATATAAGAAAATAGGTACCTGCAAACCCCAGTTTTACTATATAAAAATGGGGTATAAGGGGGTATACTTTTCATGGACATGTTTTATTTCTTGATGAACATTTAGAGTTGCAACTAAGAATGAAAATTATATATTCCAAATGTGAAAATGAAACAGTAAATAGAAAACAGGTAAATACATGTAGAAGGTTCAGAGAAAGCTTGAAAATATCACAGCATATTCAAACTACCTGATGGAAGAAGAATTCATGAGAAAACCATCCATCTGCATATGCGAAAACAAAAGATGCAGATCAGCTTCGCAGTAACCACGAAGCTGATCAGGGCTTTTGTTTTCACTACACAGATAGTACACTTCCTCTTCTTAAATCCGAAATTACAAGCTTCTAGCCATCTTCTGTCACTGCACAGACAGGTTTGTGTCGGACCTGTTCAAAAACCACATTGTTGGTTTTCTCATGAAGCAGCTCATTTATTCTTTTGAAGTACAATTATATTAATTTGCTGATATTTTGTTGTTATTTTAGGGTATTAAAGACCTCGAGAAGAAGTTGATAGATATAACTCTACAGCAAGGTTATATGGGGGAGAAAATACCTCAAGTATGGCTGAACTTTGAGAAAAGAATTCTAGCGTAAGTCATTTTTAGGTTTTTCAGAGGTTGTGATACCTATACTCAATGACTTGATTGACATTTGAGACTGTGCATGAGAAAACCAACAATTTGGGTTCCGACCAGGTCCGACACAAACCGGGCTGTACGGTTGCGGAAGATGGTTAGAAGATTGAAATTTTGGATTTAGAAAGTAAAAGAATGGTACTGCAAAGCTGATCTGTGCCTTTGTTTTCGCCTATGCAGATTGTTGGTTTTTCCATGTGGCGGCTCATTTATTTTTTCACATGCAAATTTTTTTTATATGAGATATCTCTGAATGGAATATATTTACATCTACAAATTGATGAAAAATACATTTTGGACATATGGGTCTTCAAAAATATTGCAGACTAAAATCAAACTGTTTAATTTTTCCACCTTTTTTCCGTTTGCATACATGTGTAAAGAATAATTTCTTCATTTCAGTTTTATGGTTCTAAGAGCCAAGGTTTACTATGTCCCGATATTCAAATATTTTAGTCATGTAAATTGTCATGTATAATTTCCAGTGAGAGACTGACCAAGAAGAGCTATCTCAAGTGGGAAGTTGCTAGAGGATATGCCATGGAAGCTGGGATATATGATGAAAAAGATGTAAGATTTATGTCAGTAACATGATGATTTCTATGCACTTCTGAACGAAAGACCTTTTGAATCTGATAGAATTGTCTAAAACATAGCAAAATGACATTTTCCCAACTTATTGGGAAAAATAGATGTTCTGACGCAATCCTGGATTTTCAAACAGGTTTGTGCAAAAAGAAGAGGTCAAGATCAGACCTCATAGAGGAGCAATGTGATCAGTATCATCTGTGATGGCAGTTTTATTTTGCTGCATTTAAGGGTACCTGGTAATTCCTCTTTGCGTGAGAATGTTACAGAGAGAAAGTGGGAAAAATATTATCAATTTAATTGGCTTCTAAAATTTGGTTATTTTCTGTTACTTTCAGGTGAGGCTTGCTGTTCAGCTGCTGCATGACCTTGGAACTATCCAGTACTTTGACAATGATTTCCTGCGAGACTATGTTGTTATCAACCCACAGTGGATTGTCAATGTCATGGCGTGTGTTGTCTCGGCTCAGGACTCATCTATACAGGTAAATATAATCAATTCCTTTCTGTTTCATAGAGAAATGAATGAACCCATCTTGGAGGATTTGAACTCCCCTTCAAAAAACTGGATCTGCCCCTGGTAAATATGACTGTCTTAGGCCATGTGCAGCAAATAATTCCAGTGTTAATTTTAGAAATGTACATGCCATCAGTGTGTAAGTTATGAAGACATTGTTATTGCCATTCACTGATATTGCTTAAGAGCCACACACCTGAGTGTCTATTTAATCTTGATGCTTTTTTGTCCACAGTCAACAGCTGTGTGTCATGTTAGGACTGCTGGTTATCCTAGCCACACTGTTTCCGGACAGAATACCAGCATGAAGTGCATACTTTTGGCATTAGCTGACAACTGCTGTTCTTGAATCAGTGAAAGAATTAGATGTTTGTAAAAATATGTTGATGTCCAAGTCATCATGAAATATTACCGATGTGGTGGCTTGATTTCAGACCCGCTGTGATATCACCAATATGAGATCATATGAAAACTTCTGAAAATAACTTGTTCTTGTGTGTGCCTTATAGATTGTTACTTCTCTTTCCAGAAAAACAAGGGTAGATTCCTACACTGTGATATCCCAGTGATTTGGAAGGATTACAGTGAAGAGCTACGACCCTGGCTGTTACGTCTCACAGAAGATTTTGACCTGACATTTCCCCTACCAAAGCAACCTATCAATATTGTGCCATGTCTATTACCAGGAGAGGAACCAGAAGATGTAAGTTCTATATTACTGCTGGTTCCTTGGTTCTTTGTTGAATTTGCCTGAGGAACCAGTCAGTATAGTTCAATGTCTGCTGCCATGACAGGAACCAGAAGATGTATGTTTTGCATTGCTGCTGGTTTCCTGTTACAGTTTTTTGATTCTGATTCATAAGTAGACGGCAAATTACACCTGCAATATTTGTTGTTGAAATTTTATTATTTTCCAAATTTAAGACTAGGAGAAATAAATTGGAGATCCATGTGAGATACACAAGGATTCCTGATGTAAGAGATTTATTTCAGAAGACAGAAAGTGTCAAAGAGAATGTAACCAATTTATACAGGGACAATTCATTAGTGTCAAGGCAGAACTTAGCTTAAATTAGCATAGGTTTGATATGAACGTGTAAATCAAATGGTGGCAATGTAATTATGTTTGTTACAGTTGAAGTGGCCTAGTGTGCGTAATCAGACTGGTATCAGAGAAACTAAGATGGTGTACAGGTTTCACTATCTACCCTCAGGACTGTTTAACAGGGCACAGGTATTGATAGATTTCCTAAAATCTTTACATCAAAATTGTTAATAGACAGGAAATATGTATGTATGATAGTGAGTGTCATGACGGTTGAAAAAAATTAGATCTAACAAATGAATCTGCCGTCATTTTGGTTTAAATTGATGGAAACAAGCCCATGTGCCTGTTTGTCATGAATTTTCATTATGTATAAATGGATAATTATACCCCCGGCATTTATGCCGACGGGTATATAGTTTTCGCTTTTCCGTTCGTCCGTTCGTATGTTCGTTCGTTCGTTCGTTCGTTAGTTCGTTTCTTCGTTCGTAATTCCGGAACGTTCGTAGAATTTGTGTCAAAGTTTTGGTTAAAGTTTCTCTAGAGGTGTATATCTCATGAACCAATGGTCAGAAACTATTCATATTTGGACCATAGGTACCCTATAGGGTTTGCTTTGTTTCCATGAGTTCGGACCCCAGGGTCCATGCCCGGGGGTGGGGCTGGAGGTCAAAATCTAGGTCACCTTTAAAATGTGCTGTTTACAATGTTAATGTTTCTTCTCTTAAGTTCATATCTTAACAAACAATCATAGGAATGTATTCTTATATAGTTCATAGATATCCTTTAGGGTTTGCTTTCATATTCAATGTCACCAAATCCTGGTTACCGTCCCCAGGGGTGGGGCTAGAGGTCAAAATCTAGGACACATTTTTATATGATATATACCATGATAAACTTTCTGTAAGTCTGTTTTCTTGACATCCACTAAGTCTTGCCAGAACGTATTCATACTTAGACCATAGGTACCATGTAAGATTCAGACTCTAGGGTCTATGTGCGGGGGGTGGGGCTAGAGGTCAAAATCTAGAACTTCTTTAATAATTGTATTTTCTGTACTTTTTTTTTTACTATCATGTTAAGAAATCATTCATACTTGCCCCATAGGTACTCTATAAGGTTTGCCTTGTTTCTAATGACATTAGACACTAGGGTACATGCTGGGGGTGGGGCTAGAGGTCAAAATCTAGGACATCTTTTTTTTTTTTTTTTTTTTTTTTTTTTTTGAAGAATGCCATTCTAATTTCATTTCAATCTAGGACTGAGGACCTGACCCACAATGTCCGCGCTTATGTCCTAGATTGGGTATACACGTCAGCTCTGTATACCGCTCTAAAATAGATATGTCATTCTAAACTACACTTCCCCATGTTCGTATGTAAAGTACTTTACACTGCTTATTTCTAAAATGTACTTGATGAGGGTGCTGTCTTTCGTTGGTGATGTGAGGTTCAATGTCAGGGATGAGCATGTGCCGGGTTGTTTAGGTAGGGGGTAGGGAAGGGGGCTTGGTGGTTTCTAAAATGTACTTGATAAGGGTACTGTTTTTCGTTGGTGATATGAGGTTCAATGTCAGGGGTGAGCATGTGCCGGGTTGCTTAGGTAGGGGGTAGGGAAGGGGGCTTGGTGGCTATCAGCCGGGGGTATACGTGCCTCTCAAGGCACTTTTTCTAGTATTTTTATGTACAGGTCACTTGCTACACTACTTTCTTTACAACTTCATTTGAAAGCCACTTTTATACATTCTACCGTGTTCAGAATCACGAGTAGAAAAGTCTAATATTTTAACCCATTTGCATTCCCATTTGCCTGAAACATGTCACAAGAACATAAAACATGGGTCCACAAAAAGATTTTTTGTTAAAAAAATTCTGTTTGTGTTTCTAGGTGAGATTGTTCCAGTTTTCAGATGGTAAACAAGTGTGGAAGAAAGGTTCTCTGCTCAGTAAGAACAATCACCTAGCGCTCATGAAACAGAGGTAACATATTGGCAATTATTCCTTACTGTTCTGGTCTGAGAGAGTCTTGGGCCATTTCTTACGACACTAGCAATATTATTGTGTAGAATTTAGGGTATTTTACTTTGGTAATTGTGATTTTTATGACTTCTGAAGTCTGAAGTCCGTAAGTGCTCATTGTCAACTAAGCTATTTGAGTCGCCGCATGGGAAAACCAACAATCTGCCTAGGCGAAAACAAAGGCGCAGATCAGCTTCGCAGTAACTGCAAAGCTGATCAGGGCCTTTGTTTTCGCTACACGGATAGTACAATCCCTCTACTTTCTAAATCCAAAATTTCCAGACTCTAGCTATCTTCTGTGACTGTACAGGCCGGTTTGTGTTGGACCTGTTCGGAAAACACATTGTTGGTTTTCCCACGAGGCGGCTCATTTGTAATTTACTGCCCATTTTGCATTTATTTTGTTAAAAATTGAATGTGATGGAGCTTATTTTCATTCATCGGTAATGATCCATATTTTTTTCAGTGATAGTAAAGAGTTGGTAGTGTTGGTTCAAGGTCCTCGTCCAGAGAATATTTTGTTCCTGATCCACGAGGTGTTTGAGAGTATCATTGAGGAATCATTCAATGGAGTGTCATATGAACTGTTTGTACCGTGTCCAGATTGCATTTTGAAAGAGGTAAGGCTATAAAAGTCCAGTTCAATTCTTGTTTAGCAATTTCTTCCCTAAATGTTTTAAAGTGATGGTAAAGCTACTTTCTGGTTAAGTGCAAAAACTAAGGAGCTGAACTGATGTTTAAGGTTTTTGGAAATGCATAATTACTGATATTGATATTATTTTGATATGGGTGAAATCTAAAGAACTTAGCATTCTGGATGTGTACTCGATTTCTTTCAGGGGTGTGTGGTGGCCTAGTGGTAGAGAACAGGACTCGGGAGTGGAAGTCCTTTGTTCGATATCTACCTCTGCAGTGAAGTGTCCTTATAAAGCTAGACACTTTAAGCTACCTATGGTATTAGTTCACATCCAAGAAGCAGAGCTCTGGCCCAGCATGCCTGAAAAGTTGTTGATGTGGCATTTAGCCATAGCCAAACCAAGTCTATTTCCTGAACAATATACCAGCTAATGGTACATTGATTTTGAATTCATTTCAGGGTACGTATGACCCGTGTCTGTTCAACTCCCAGTTGGTAGAGCGAGCCAATGCCCTGAAAGCACCATTCTTACAGTGCAGCAAGTTCTTCCATATGATCTCAATGGCTCAGTTACAGGGTAAGGAAAAGATTTCATCATGTAGTATAAATATACAATGAGTCTGTGAAATTGATGATTTTTAAAGAGGAAAATTTGTGATCTATTCCTTGCTTTTGCTTTAAAGCATTTGATTTAATTTGATTACTTGGTTAATGAGAGCAAATTCTGCTATACACATAGTATTTGCTGAAGTGGCAGTTTAGACAAAAATACAAAAATAAAGAGCTGAAAAAAGATTTATCGAGAATATTTATTGAGAATAATTAACTTGTTGTGAATAGTATCAGATTTCAACATTAAAATTCATATTTTCTTATGAATTTCAGCCCATAGCTGGTTCCAATTAACCTTATGTACATGTAACAAGTATTTTGTTGCTTGACATAGTAGATGCCTGTGGTCAGCAAAGAGGTTGCTTGCTGAATTTGACAATTACTTTGTAACATTTTTTCCATTTCCAATTTAAATTCATATTTAACCAAATTTGACGTTGCCGTAAAGTGTAGCAAGTATTTTGTCACTTTACAGAGAAGATGCCTGCAGACAGCCGAGAGGTTGCTGACTTTGACATCCAACTACAGCAAAGTTTGGTAGCTCTACAGGAGCTAAATAACGACCTGATCATAGATGCAGCAATCATATACTGTAAGGATGATGTTCCAAAACCCGGTGATAAAACAATTATACCACCTTCTTTGATCAGAGATGACTTGTTGGACTGGGGTTACCAGTGGTAAGTTTTATAGAGGCTATTGCACAGTTTGTTGCTTTAAATGCTGAAATAGCTTTCAGAGATGTGCATGAATTTTAAAGAAAAAGTATTTGCAAAGTATGGTTTGGGTATGATTTGCTTAAGATCATTGTTTCACTCATGAATCTGTTTGTACCATTGTAATTTTAATTGTAAAAAATAATCATGCATCAAGGTTTTCTGCATTTTCAGCTGGTTCCCTGAGGATATGGAAACCATCAGTGAGATTGACTTGACAGCCGCCATCAAAAACTGTAAGGTCCTGATAGCCATAGTCTCGGACCAGTTCGAGAAGGAGGCCAAGTGCAGGGATATACTCATATATGCCAAAGAGACGTTGAATAAGGATATTATCGTTGTCGTCAGTGGGGAAAGTATGGATTGGCAGACTAAAGATATGGGCATGAAGATTGGGGCTCAGGAGGTAAGACTTCATAATTTCAGGCTGAGCTTAGCTGAGCATGGTACATGTATTTTCATTGTTCATAGAGGTAAATTTTGGACATATATCTAATGTATGCCTCCTTAAAAAGATTGAATGCTCACTGTATAATATCATAGCCAGAGTGACCTTTTGATTTTCACTAAATTGTATCCTTTTTCAGCGTAAACTGATGGCTAAGACTCTGGCCCGGTACACAGTGGAGGGGGGCAGGCGAGCTGAACTCAGGGACTGGATGGAAGAAAAACAGCAACAACAAACATCCTCAGTAAGTTATTTATTTCGGTTTGGTCATGGTTTGACACCCCTGTCAACAATTTTTAGTCATGCCAGCATTGAACCTCTGATGCTTCGGCATTAGCCAGTATTACTGGGACCTTTAAGTGTCTTGCTCAAGGACTAAGACCTCTCACTCCAGTCCTGCACTAGGCCAGTGTGCCCCCTTTAAGTGATTCTGCTTCAGTTATTCCAAATAGGCAAATTTTCAAAAAAAAAACGAAAAGGCAGATTTTCAAAAAAAAAAAAGAAAAATCCCTTCAAACAAAGGCATGTATCACATTTGTAAGTATTGACCATTTCTAACAGGTAAAGCTAATTTTCATTATAAACAAAACACAGGGTTTAAAAGCAACTTTTTAACATTTTTATGAGTTCTTCATTAATTTCATCATTTCTGTACAGGAATTGCAGCTACCAGAAGTGTTCATCAGCTACTGCTGGTCCAATTCCCAGAATGCTGCGGATAAGTCTGGGAAGTACCTCCCCGGGGCTGTGGGCTGGGCTGACCCACGACAGATAAAGGCGGTGCTGCAGGAGGCTGGCATTAAGTGCTGGATTGATACAGAAAATGTGGGGAAGGAAAAGGTACGTCGTTAAATTGTTAAAGGAGTCACAACAAAGGGCAACCAGTATTTATGCTTTCCCAAGCACATCTGACACAAATTAGAATGTACAGCCATGAAGATGGCGTAACTTCTCAGTTATAGATACATTTATAGGAAGTTGCTAGTAGAACCATTTTTAAGCATTTGCATATTGCATCTTGAACTGATAGAGAAAAGACATGTATGACCAGACTATGTCTTTGGTTTCTGAAAAAGTTAGCACTTTTATTTGAAGCATCCTGCTGTATCCATACATAGTTTGTATTAGAGCAATAATGATAACATTTCTTTACCTATACACATATACCACATATTTTAATTCATAGACATTGTACTTAATTTTAACATACATCATTTTGTTTTCAGAAAGGTATATTTGCTGATATGGCTGCTGGTATCAGGAACAGTAAACTCATGTTGGCCTGTATCTCAGATGAGGTAGGCAATGCACATTCAATTAATACCAAATTAATCTTATATTTTAGATTTTCCAGTCCACATCGTTTGGTGCAAGTCTTATATGTGACACAACACAAGAAAAACGGTCTTCAGGGTTTCTGACCAGGTCCGACACAAATGGGTCTGTGCAACAGTTCTGTTTTAAGCCTTAACCAAACCAAAACAACATTCTTTGCTGAGAACAGATTTAACTGGAAACATGAAAAATGCTAAAACCTTATTGCAGAGCATCTTGTTAAGAAACTTACTAGGGCTTTTTGTTAACATATTATTTAATTTTACTTTGTTGGTAACTTTTGTCAACAGATTCTGCTTTCATTAAAAAAAAAAAAATATATATATATATATATATATATATATATATATATATATATATATATATATATATATATATATATATATATATATATATATATATATATATATATATATATATATATATATATATATATATATATATATATATATATATATATATATATATATATATATATATATATATATATATATATATATATATATATATATATATATATACAGGGGGATTAAACCATTAACAGTGCAAGAATAAATCAAACTAAGCGCGCTTTCGGCTTTCGCCTTCTTCAGAGTCAATATGTATTTACAGGTAAAAACTGGAAAAAAAAATTGAAAATAGGTAAATAAACAAAATAAATCAAAAACAATGCAAAAATACACAAATACACAAAAATCACATGAAATGTGACAAAGTTGACACCACTGTATGTTCGGCAGTGGGTAAACGACTTAAAATTAATTCATGAACGCCCTTTGAAAGGGCCCAGTATCTGCTAAAAAATGGCGGCAAAAATTGCGCGTCACTTTACTACATAAAGTCAGTTTGTAGCGGTGTGTTTAATTTACTCGGTAATTGTGTATTAGCTATGTAAGTTAAACATTGGGGAACCAGGGCTGGAGGCAACCAGATAAAAATCAAGGTAATAAGCACAAAATAGAGTCAAACAGAGTACTTTCCATGAATGCAAATCATCCCAGAACTGCTCATGGACGGTGCTTGGAAGGAGAGACGGCGAAAATGGCCATCCTCGATTTTTGAAATATAGAAATTTAGATAAAAATTGCCTTTGTGCTCAATTGGGGAACATTTGATTTATTGAAGTTTGAAGAATTTAGATGAAAATCACATTTATGTGGTCAGAAGAGGAGGCGAACACACCGCTACAAGCAAGAAAAGGGGGATGCGAAAACCATGAAAGTGCGCTTAGTTTGATTTATTCTTGCACTGTTAATGGTTTAATCCCCCTGTATACTTATTTCAATCATTTTCGAATCCTTTCTTAGGATCCAGTGCCACCGGGAAGATTTTTGTTTGATGTTTGTCCTATTTCTCCCAATATATATATATATATATATATATATATATATATATATATATATATATATATATATATATATATATATATATATATATATATATATATATATATATAATTTTAAACATATTTTACTAATTATACATTTCAGTATGCTGAATCAGATAACTGTATGATGGAGTTGAGGTTTGGTATTCTTAACATGGACCTGCCAGTCGTAGTCGCTGTGGTCGGTACTGGTAGTCTTTGGAAAGAAACTGAGGTGAGTTTAGAATCTTAGTCCTGTCATATGAGCCGCGTTATGACAAAACCAACATTTCGCAAATGCAAAAACAAAGGCGCAGATTAGCTTCGCAGTAACTGAAAGTAAGTTAAAGAAGCTAAGTGTTAGGTAAAGTTTGTGATTTTCTATGACCTTAGGATTTTTAAATGAAAGCCGACTTATTTTAGTTCAAACCTTGCTGTCTTTTAGGTTGCCATGTTGTTACGGAGAGCCAAAGCTCCAGAGGTATATCTACAAAAAGAAAATGAGGAAGGCTTCAACACACTGGTCAAATACATCAAGGACAAACTGCTGAATATGGAGCTGTCTGGAGGGAATAAGAAAAAGAAAATGGTGAAGAAAGTGTCCAAGAAAGGATCAGACCTGGCTTCTAAAGACAAGAAACAGTCAAATGTGGCTTACCAGGTTGGTAACATTCTCCAGAAAGATATTCTATTGACACTAGAATTTGATAATCTTTATGATAAATTTCAAAGTTGTTACAAAAACATCTAATTAAGGATGGGAACGAATGGCAAATATGCTATTCGAATATTCGTATACATTATTCGAATGTATTCGAATATTCGGATAGAGAAATTGAGATTTCAACTCGGAGAGACGTACCCAAGGTGTGTTGTGAGCGCTGTGAAGAACTTCCAAGCACGTGACGGCGTTGATGGCGGCATTTCAGAACTATGAAATGAATAATTTGGTTGTGAAAATTGGAAGAAACGCTAGAACGAAAATGATGCCACGCTTCGTGATTGGCTGTATTTCAATTAATAATAATGTTTGCTTGGTTTGCTGTTTTACTGTAACACTGTCGCAATTCGTTCTGGGTAGCATCTTCTACTAATCGCTTGTTTAAAGTGTCAGTTACATGCACAATAAATCAAACGCAGACCGTTCACACCTTTCAAAAAACAAACTCGTCTGAGACAGGTAATGATCGACTTTCGACTAATTAAAGTAATTGTTAAAACAATAAAGTGTCAAACTGGCAAGGCAATTTGCAAGGATGATACATACCGACTTTCACGGAAAATTGCGTTAAGAGAGAAAGGCGCCGCGAGAATGAATGCGAATTTTAGGCAAAAACTCGAGAGAAAGAAGAATGAAAAATATGAACATGAAAAATACGAATATTCGAATTCGGAAACGCATTCGAATATTCGTTAGAAATACGAATATTCGAATGTTCGAATATTCGTTCCCATCCTTACATCTAATACTTTTGTCTTTTGGATGGTAGGAAAAATGTTTCCACATCAAGATCTTGATCCGACTTTATCCTAGTAGGATCTCAGTCACCTGCAAAAGGTTTGAAAATCGACCATTAGATAAAGTTTATATGGCCAAAATGAAATATGATAGAGATTTTGCATTTGGATGGGAGATACCAGAAATGCCAACATTTTCTTATACATGTATCAAACTAGTGTGAAAATACCATTACGAAAACATGCCCATGCAATACAGATTTTTTTGGGCTTTAAAAATTGAAAATTTTCAGCTGAAAAATGTTGATATTTTTCTTATTTTTGCTCAAAACATAGATTGTGGGTACACGTTAGAACTGCCTCGCCGAGGCAGTTCTTACGAGTACCCACATTCTATGTTTTGGAGCAAAAATAAGAAAAATAGGTTTACCCCTGCATACCCCAGTTTAACTATATATAAAGTAGGGTTTAAGGGGGTATTTATTGCACGGACATGTTTTCCTGATGCTGTCAAATTTAACCCCCAACCCCCTTTTATATTCCAGGAAGAGTATGAGTTATTGCAGAGAAAGTTTATGAGACACATCTTCCACCTGAATGCTGTTACTATTACCTCTGAACCCCTACCAAGGCTGGTGGTAGCAGACTTTGTTAAATCGGGTCAGTATACAAGCGCAGTGCATTTCTGTGAAGCAATTTATTTTTGTGAGGAAGAGAAATTCTTAATTTTGTCCTGTGTCCACATAGATAGACTATTATCTAGTGCAGCCCCAGTGGCCGAGTAGTTAAAGTTGCTGCTTTTATAGTCGCTCTTATTTGAGCCATGTCATTATAAAACTGGATTTTTGCCTATGCGAAAACAAAGGCACAGATCAGCTGTGCAGTAACTGCACAGCTGATCAGCATCTTTGTTTTCGCCACTTGGATAGTACGATTTCTCTTCTTCCTAAATCCGAAATTTTAAGCTTTTGGTCTTTATCTGTGACTGCACAGGCCGGTTTGTGTCAGACCTGGTCGGAAACCCCAAAGACCAGTTTTCTTGCATCGCGGCTTATTTGATCATCTCGCGGCTGTGACCATTGTGACTATGAACTAAGGGCTGTGTCCAGTTTGGGCTCAAACCCCATGTAGATTATGTGGGACAAACCAAGTTCTGCTTGAATTTCTCATGACACTAAATGATCTTCTAAAGTATAGGAATTAAACATTGTTTCATTTTAACTCCTGTAGTTAAAGCCAAGCTCGAGTTAGATGGTCCAAGTAACATATCCCTGATATGACCTCGGACAATTTTCACCTTATGAATTTCACAACACACAAAATGACATCTAAAAGAATTATACAATACAGTTAAATTTTACTTTCCTCAGTTAAAGCTAAGCCTGAGGGTGATGGTCGCAGCAGTAGTTCTCTGGTACCAAGAAAGACATTGCGACCCAAGACAGCGACCAGATCTCGGGACAGACTGAAAGTTGACGTTGATGAGCTAGAACAAGATGATTACACTGACTGGCAGTCCGAGAGTTTCTGTCTCAGGGTACTCTGTGAACATGAAGGGGTAGGTTGATAATTTACTTTGGTTGATTGTGAAGGGGTAGACCAATAGCTAAGGACTGGTCTAAATGAGTGTCTGTTAAAACTGTTGAATATGGAAGTTGAATGAAGTTAAAGCATTGGTACTGGTGTCAAAGGTGAACATTCATACTCACAGTGGTAGTCATTTGCTTAATAAAAGGGTGTCAGACTTCAGAGCAAGAGGTCAGGGGAAGGGTGTAAAACCCACCATAAGTTTGTCATGATGTTGTGAAAGAATTGTAAACTCTCAATAGTACTGGTGGAGGACCCAGGTAGTGACATTACTAAAAAACTGTTGCCAGTATTTATAACAAGCAAGAACACGAAAGCAAATCTAAAATCTGGTTTCTCAAATTTCAGGGTTGGCATCTATGTGATGAGATGTTCCCACTGGCCTTCAGGACCAGAGATTTTCTAGAAATTTTCTTCAGGAAAGCTGCCCCCTACCTCTTCAGAATGTACTCTATACTGAAACAGAGTCCAGTCAAACTTAAGTGTTTTGCCAGTGGGAAAGGAGAGGCCTTCCAAAACTGGATAAAAGAGGTCAGTAAATGTCACGATCACAACTGAGGTGCCTCTGTGGTGCTGCACTCGTAAAGCTTCTGGCCGTGTAAACATTGTCATGAATGAGTTTGATCCCAGGAGGCTTTAAGACTTAAAACAGAGACAGATGCTTACAGTCTAAAAGCATATTGTTTCAATAGATGCAGTTGTGACATAGTTTTTAAGCCACTTGCTCAGGCTTCTCCAGTCTTTTCGATGAGACTACCATATTCGTTCTAGTTAGTGCACATGCTCTGATAAGCGCACACCCTGGTCGTTTCCCAAAAAATGTGCATAAGCGCACATCTTTCGACTAACATTTTGGTATTTTACGCAATTTTTATACAAAAACTCCCTATTGATCGCATTAAAACTTAACCTTACATGAATAAATACTATTTTGAAACAATTGGAACACTTTTAAAAAAAGCATCATCATTGATTATTTTGACATGTTTATGTAATCAGTTAAAGTGTTGTTTTGGTTCATAGTTTGCGCTTATTAGAACGATATTTTGTTACCTTAACTTTAAATTACTTTGAAAAGTTAAATGCACTGTGTGCTAATTAGAATGAATACAGTATATTATTACAAAAACATGTCCATGTTATACACAGATTTTTTCCTAGGATGAAAATTTAAAGATATTTATTAGAAAAAATTTGACATTTTTAATTTTTTACTCAAAACATAGATTGTGGGTACTCGTTAGAACTGCCTTGGCAAGGCCGTTCTAACAAGTACCCACAATCTATGTTTTGGAGCAAAAATAAGAAAAATAGGTATACCCCTACATACCCCAGTTTTGCTATATAAAAGTGGGGCTCAAAGGGGTACACATTATATGGATATGTTTTCGTGATGTACTTAGCTGTTGTTGGGACATTAAACACCAAATCAACCAATGAAACAACATTGTTTCATATGATGATTCTGGGTAGCCTAGAATCAAATAATAATAAGACCTTCCGGCTTAGTATCTGGCCCTAGAACCATGTATCGCTTTATTTCAGAAACAAAATTTGTTCAAAGAGTCTTTCTGTTCTTGATTTTTGTGCTGTTTAATATATTGTGCTATGTATCAAACTGATATTTTGAATAATCATTAACAGAAGCTGTTGCTTATTTTTCAGGAGTCTGAGGAGAACAAGGACTTCATTGGTTCTATGGGACATCTACAGTCAGGACTCATTACTAATGATGATGCTTCTGAAGTGCTCAAGTGTATTGCTAGGTATACAATATATCTAGGATTTTGGGATATTGGGTTCACATCTTAACAAAAATATGAGCCGCCACATCAGAAAACCAACAATTTGCAGATGCGAAAACAAAGGCGCAGATCAGCTTCGCGGTTGCGGTAACCGCGAAGCTGATCAGCGCCTTTGTTTTCGCTACATAGATGGTACAATTCCTCTTCTCAAGCTTATAGCCTGCTTCTGTGACTGTACAGGCTGGTTTGTGTCAGACCTTGTCGAAAACCCAAATTGTTGGTTTTCTCATATGTTATACAGTTTGATTAAGATTTGAAAGGTGGAATGGGGAAGGGATGAGAAGTCAGACCCCTTAAGCACTTGTGGTTCCTATTATTTAGCTTAAATAAGTAAAACATACTCGAGTATTATTTGCTATTTGTTCATGTAAAACATGGTCACTGAGACATTTAACTCATTTAAGCCTGGTGTCCCTTTTATGGGACATAGGCAAACAGCATAGCACCAGATGTGATGCCGCAGAACGCGGCTTCCCATCTGGGGCTATTCTGTTTGCTTGTAGGAATTTCATGGTAAAATGAGATAAAAATTAAAAATCACTCCTAACACCCCTAAAAATGAAAGTGGACTCATCCAAATGATAATGGTGGGAGAATCCATTCGTCAAATATGGGTTAAGAAGAATGTCAGTCAATTTGGCTGATATTTCTCAAGCAATCAACATTAGAAACTGGTGCTTATCTTTAAACCAACTCAGTTATAACCGTTATTTTGAAATGTTTTTAGGTGCCGGCTCCCAAGTGGCAGGATATTATGGCTATGTAACAAACATCAGGGTGGGGAACATGTTGCCAAGCTGAGTACCAGCTCGACAGGAGGAGGTCATAATCTAATGAAGGTGTTGTTCAACGAAGATAAACTTCTCAGGGAAAATATAGAGAATTACAGTGCCTACAAGAAGTTGAAGGCCATAAAATCTGATAAGGTAAAAGTCCTTAAATTCAGTAATTATTTCATCAATTATTCAAGTTTAAAATCTTGTTTTAACAAGTCAGCTTGTACCTTATTAGAATGTCACTTTTTTAATGGCACTGTTTGCAGAAGGTGGCTTTGTTACAGCTTCTAAATGATTACTTTTATTGAAAATAACCCCTATAACATATAAAGTACTCAGAAAACAAAAGAAAATCCTTATAAAGGAATGAAGTTTAGATGTTGTGTTTCTTTTCATGAGCAGCTTAACCACTACACCATGGGGTCTTTTAGGCAGTAAAAAACAGAAATATAAGAAAATGTTAGGAAACATAATTGTAATGTTATAATGAATTTTACATAATGCAAATCAGAAGTAAGGTATTTTACCCTGTCTATATCTATGTTCAGGTTGCGCCAAAACTACCACCACCAGTTCCTGTCCCTGTGTATGAACCTAAAGCATCACCAGAACAAGCTGAAGTAAAGAAAGAGAATAAGAAGGAAGAGATAAAACAGGAAGGAAAGAAGGAAGAAACCCCCACAAAGAAATCAGAGCAGCCAGGTAGGAAACTTCACATGAAAGAAGTACATGTCATTATGAAAACATGCCCATGCAATATATAGAGATTTTTTCAGAAGCAAAAATAGAAAATTTCATCAGAATATTTTTTTATATTTTTAGCTCACCTGAGCCGAAGGCTCACAAGGTGAGCTTATAGTATAGTAGTCGAGCCGGCGTCCGTCCGTCCGTCCGTACGTCTGTGCGTCCGTCCGTCCACATTTTAAAACTTGAATATCTCTAAGACAACAAGGCCAAACATGACCAAATTTTATCTAAAGCATCATTGAGGAGGGGGAAAGGTTGTATAAGGTTTTGGGCCAGGTCGGATCAGAACTCTGGTTTCCATGGCAACAGATAGCTCCCGTAGACTTACAATGGGAAAAACATATAAAAATCTTCTTCTCTGAAACCACAAGGCCAAGAGCTCTCATATTTTGTGTGTAGCAATGTCTAGTGGTCCTCTTTATAAATCCTGCCAACCGTGCCCCTGGGGTCCATACGGGCCCCGCCCCGGGGGCGTCTTTGGGAAAATATAAAAAAATCTTCTTCTCTGAAACCACAAAGCCCAGAGCTTTCATATTTTGTGTGTAGCAGTGTTTAGTGGTCCTCTTTATAAATCCTGCCAACCATGGCCCTGGGGTCAAAAATGACCCCGCCCCGGGGGTCATTAGCTCCCATAGACTTACAATGGGAAAAACATAAAAAAATCTTCTTCTCCGAAACCAAAAAGCCCAGAGCTTTCATATTTTGTGTGTAGCAATGTCTAGTGGTCCTCTTTATAAATCCTGCCAACCGTGCCCCTGGGGTCCATACGGGCCCCGCCCCGGGGGCGTCATGGGGAAAATATAAAAAAAAATCTTCTTCTCCGAAACCACAAGGTCCAGAGCGTTCATATTTTGTGTGTAGCAGTGTATAGTGGTCCTCTTTATAAATCCTGCCAGCCGTGCCCCTGGGGTCCATACGGGCCCCGCCCCGGCGGCGTCATGGGAAAAACTTTAAAAAATCTTATTCTCCAAAACCACAAGGCCTAGAGCTTTCATATTTTGTGTGTAGCAATGTATAATGGTCCTCTTTATAAATCTTGCCTACCGTGCCCCTGGGGTCTATACGGGCCCCGCCCCGGGGGTGTCATGGGAAAAACTTAAAAAAATCTTCTTCTCTAAAACCACAAGGCCCAAAGCTTTCATATTTTGTATGTAGCAGTGTTTAGTGGTCCTCTATATAAATTCTGCAAATCATGCCCCTGGGGTCAAAAATGGCCGTGCCCCGGGGCTCATTAGGTCCCATAGACTTACAATGGGAAAAACATAAAAAAATCTTCTTCTCCGAAACCACAAGGCCCAGAGCGTTCATATTTTGTGTGTAGCAGTGTATAGTGGTCCGCTTCATAAATCCTGCCAGCCGTGCCCCTGGGGTCCATACGGGCCCCGCCCCGGGGGCGTCATGGGAAAAACGAAAAAAAATCTTCTTCTCCGAAACCATATGGCCCAGAGCTTTCATATGTTGTGTGGACCAATGTATAATACTCTCCTTTATAAATGCTGCCAACGGTGCCCCTGGGGTCCATACAGGCCACACCCCAGGCATGTCATTATCTACCATAGACTTATAATGGAAATCTTCTCTGGAACAGCATGACACAAAGCTTGTATATTTGATATACAACATTGTCATGTGGAGCTCTACATAAATCCTGCCAATCTCGCCCCTGGGGTCAAATATGGCCCCACCACGGGGGTCATTATAGGGCCCTGACCTTGTTAGATGATTTTTTCAAGTGAACCAAAATGGCAGAAAAGAGGATACACAATCCAGACAAGAGCTCTTCTGCTGATTAAGTAGGGTTTCAAGGTCACATGACCAAAATGGCCACCATACCCATATATGGTAAAAACCCCAGTTACTTTGTCCAGTGACTGTACTTGTTGACTCTCAGGTGAGCGATCGTTGCCCCTGGGCTACTTGTTCTTATTTTTGCTCAAAACATAGATTGTGGGATCACTGCTTGAGTTCTAACAAGTACCCACAATCTATCTTTTGGAGCAAAAATAAGAAAAATAGGTATACCCCTGCATACCCCAGTTTTGCTATATAAAAGTGGGGTTTGAGGGTGTAAACATTTCACGGACATTTTTTCTTGAATCTCAAGTTGTGTCTTTTGAAAAACTAACTTTGAGGCTTTCAACCAGGTTTGACACAAACATAATGACATGATTGAGTAAAAGAGTAATTTTCATAATTTCCGAACCTAAAAACATATCTGTATGGATTGAACAAATGTGTTGAAGATGTATTTGAGAAATAGCTCTGCCCTAGCTTTGAATTGTTGGGTAAAAATTCAGTTTGAAGGTCAGTTGTAAAGCAATGATTTATGTTTGCGCAAGTCTGACTGACAAAGAATGAATGGGCGGCGCCCATGGCCAAGTGGTTAAGAGCACTGATATTTCATTACTGCACTTAACCATTCAATCATCTCACTGCTGTGTCTGGTGTGGGTTTAAGTCCCACACAGGGCACATGTGAGACATGCCAATTTCTGCTTGTGGGTGTGCGAGGTGGTTTTTCACGGGGCACTTAAAAAATAGACTGTTGCATAATATAATGTTTTCAAAGCATTATGAGGGCTGTTAGAATTTTATTTATGTAGTTTTGTAGTGTGTAGATCACTGCTTGAGTACACTTAGTAACCCACTAAATTTCACATGCAAGTCACTTTTGTCTTCATGCTAAATTGACCTAAGTAATTGTTTGTGCTCATTTCAGTTGTTCCCTTGCCAAAGTTTCTTTAATCCTGCTGGCTAAACAAAATTTCTGTGATCATTCTCTTTTCTGTAGAGTTACCCGTAACATCTTCCTAGTACATGTACTAACATTTATCATAGAGGGGCCTACTTTGTTCCGTATATGAATGCATGCTTGTTGGTGTGGCTTAATCTTAATAATTCTAATACATGTACAATCATTTCATGCACTTTGGTTTAGATCATTTCATATGTTTGTATAAATGGTCTGTAAGTTGAAACAGAATTATAGATGATAGTCTTCTGCCATTTAAGAAATCATAGAACTCATCAATAACATTGCTCTTGAATATTGAGCATAACTTGCACTTCATAGTTCCAGTTATACATATATATGTACAAAGAATTGCAAAATGTGATTATTAAATGGTTTTGTCAATTCTGTTAGAATTACATTTTTGCATGGCTTTATTCTGCCATATCCTTTAGGATAATTGTTTACAATTTGCATGTACTTAACATTATCTCATCTTAGGTTGTAAAGATTTGGTAAAATGAAATAACTTTGAAGTGAATAGCTACTCTGCAGTTTCAGCAGAAGTATGGTAATGGTGCTAACAAAGGTTGTTCCAAATTTGTTCTAAAATCATGGAAAAGGATGTGATTGGCAGGGGCAGCCTGAGCACCAGTGAAAATTGAGGTCTTCTGGAAGAAGTTAGAAACCCTTGCGGATACTTCCAATGTTTTACAAACCTTGTGTGATTGATAACCAGTCACCCTGCTGATTTCATTCTGTTATGAACACCTACAAATAGTTTACATTTAGAAATACATGTAATGGCTTTTTCCAAAATATAAAACTTATGTTTAAGCATGTATGACTTTGATGTGAAAATACATGTAATGTATAAATTCCCTAATATCTTATAGTGGCTAAATGCTAGCAAATCAGTGACTATGACACTATTCAAGCTATGCAAATGATGTGGACATTCAGGATCTTTGTGGGTAGCCATTGAATGAAGGGTTATGTATTGCAATAAGTAGAAAATAGTACAGTGGTCTGTAAAATATCTTGGCTGAGTTTTGTTAAAACACTTAATTTGCATATCAGACTTGTTTTTAGCTCACCTGAGCTGAAGGCTCAAAAGATGAGCTTATAGGATGGCCATGCTCCAGCGTCCATCTGTCGTCCGTACATCATCCACAATTTCAAAGAGCTTCTCCTCTGAAATCGCTTGGCCAATCAAAGCCAAACTTCATGTGGAGCAACTTTAGGAAGTGGGAATAAAAGTTTATATAAATGGTCCTGGTCATAGGACCAAGATAGTTGCCATGGCTTTAAAAAATTTTCTTTTCCAGAACCAGATGACCCATGATATTGAAACTTGGCATGAAGCATCAGGGAGAGGAGCTTTACAAAGTATATATAAATCGTGACCCTGGGATGACCTTGACATTTTTTATGGCAAGGTCAACATAGGTCGCCCATGCATTTAAATGGGGGAAAATTGTCAAAATGTCATCTGATGGGCAAACTTGAAGGAAATGGTGGGTAAATGGACTGAAGATTTATGATTCTGAAAATATTTGGACCCCAAGGGCTGGTCTGCCCCCACACAGAGGCAATATACATGTATATTACCATACTATTTAAAGATCTCTGAAACCGTATGGCCATTCAAAGCCAACTTTGTTATGAAGCATCTATAGGAAGGGGGAACCAGTGTGTACATAAATAATCCAGGTCACATGACCAAGATGGCTGCCATGACCATATATGTAAAAAACCCTTCAAAAATCTTCTTCTCCTGAACATCTGGACCGATTTCAAAGAAACTCGGCTTGTAGTATCCATGACTTGAGTGCTGCAATGTGTTAGATAATAAATCATGACCCTGTGATGACATTGAAAGGTTTTACGGCAAGGTCAACTTAGATTACTTAGATTAGCAGAAAACTGTCAAAATATCATTGAAGGGAAAAACTTCAAGGAATATTTATGATTCCGAACAAAAGGACCCCAATGGTTTATCTGTCCTTACTAGAGCCTATATGCATGTATATGACCATAATAGTCAGTTTATTTGTAAATATCCTAGATTTCAGGAGAGCGTTTACAGGACCATTGGTCCTCTTGTCTTTATGTATTATTAATCAGTCATTTATTTTGCATACTTGTTCAACTTTAAACAGATGTGATGAAAAGCATTCTCAAATAGAGTCAACAGTTTTATTAGCTCGCCTGTACGAAAGTACAGGAAGAGCTATTGCAGTCACCCCGGCGTCGGCGTCGGCGTCGGCGTCGGTGTCGGCGTCGGCGTTGGCGTTGGCGTCGGCGTTGCTCAAATGTTAAAGTTTTTGGTTAAAGTTTTTAGAAGTCTATATCTCTTGAAGTTGTAGATGGATCAAGTTGATACTTTGCATGTTGGTAGATATTGGTCTAAAGTTTTATGCTGTAACATCACGATCCACCTGGGTGACCTTGAGGTCAAGGTCACGGACTTAGAAATTTTGTGTTAAAGTTTTTGGTTAAAGTTTTTAGAAGTCTATATCTCTTGAACATGTCGATGGATCAAGTTGATACTTTGCATGTTGGTAGATATTGGTCTGAAGTTTTATGCGGTACCATCACGACCCACCTGGGTGACCTTGAGGTCAAGGTCACAGACTTCAAAATTTTGTGTTAAAGTTTTTGGGTAAAGTTTTTAGAAGTCTATATCTCTTGAACATGTTGATGGATCAAGTTGATACTTTGCATGTTGGTAGATATTGGTCTGAAGTTTTATGCGGTACCATCACGACCCACCTGGGTGACCTTGAGGTCAAGGTCACGGACTTAAAAATTTTCTGTTTAAGTTTTTGGTATCTTTTGAACATGTTAATGGATCAAGTTCATACTTTGCATGTTGGTAGATATTGGTCTGAAGTTTTATGCTGTACCATCACGACCCACCTGAGTGACCTTGAGATCAATGTCATGGGTCATAGATTTTAATAGATTTAGGGGCAAAGCACAAGTCAGGCGAGCTACGCTGTCCTGCGACAGCTCTTATTTGTATTGTTTTGAGTGATATTTCCTGAATGTATGAGTTATTGTTAACATACTGTTTCATTGGATGAAGTCATTGTTTTCAATGTTTCCAAAACATGGTGGTGGTTGTACATTGTGGGTATTGTGCACCACATAATGAAAACTTACCCATGTGATATACAGATTTTTCCAAAGTTGTAAAAATTGAAAATTTTCGGTAGAAAATTGTTGATATTTTTCTTATTTTTGCTCAAAACATAGATTGTGGGTACACGTTAGAACTGCCTCGGCGAGGCAGTTCTAACAAGTACCCACAATCTATGTTTTGGAGCAAAAATAAGAAAAATAGGTATACCCCTGGGTACCCCAGTTTTGCTATATAAAAGTGGGGTATGAGGGGGCATACATTACACGGACATGTTATCGTGATGAGGTATCCTTTAGAGTAAAGTGTTCTGCACTGTGCATTGACATTGTTCAGTATAATGCACCAGTTATTTGTAACCGCTGCTCTCCCACCTATGGGGAAGGGGGAGGGGGAATATGACTTTTCATCTCAACTTTCAGTGCCCTGCTATAAGCCCCAATATGTCAAAACCCCATTATTTCCCCTGTGCTGAAAAGTAATTGCCCTGCACTTTAGCATGGCTATCTTCCACCCTCACCTGTAGATGGGAAAGTGGGGGGGGGGGGGGGGGGCAGTGGTTACAAATGACTGGTGAATTACATATGAGACATGACATTTTAGAACCAGCAATGCTGCAATTTGACCATGTAAAGAAGATTTATTTTGAGTCTGCAAGTATGAAAACAGGACTGCCAACAAAAAATATTGTTATGTAAAACAAAAATATTTTTACCGAAAATCCAAGGTCAGGGAAGACGCTTGGAAATACTGGTATGTCACATTGCTGGTTTTATTCTTTTCGGTTTCATTGATGCCTATAGTGATTCATGAATTTTTGAAGAGTTTACAAGAATGGATTTTACCTATATATGAGCCGCCTCGTGGGAAAACCAACAATGTGGTTTCAGAACAAGTCCGACACAAACTGGCCTGTACAAGCACAGAAAAGAGCTAGAAGCTTGAAATTTCGGATTTAAGTAGAAGAGGAATTGTACTATCCGAGTAGCGAAAACAAAGGCGCTGATCAGCTTCGCGGTTACCGCGAAGCTGATCTGCGCCTTTGTTTTCGCCTTTGCAGATTGTTGGTTTTCCCATGTGGCGGCTCATATTTGTTTTGCACTAGAATACATGTACAAGTAGAGAGAACAACACAGAGGTGGGTAACTTGGCAGCACCTCACAGGCTTTATTATCTCATCCACAGACAAGAACTCTAACAGTCGCCCTCCAAGTGGAAGAAAGAGCTCCACCTCTAAAGTACCTCCCACAGGTAGCACTGACAAAGACACTCCAAAACGGGATAGCAAGAAAGGTTCTCCTTCTTTGAAGGCCACTAGTCAAGTTGTTGAATTGGCAGCCAATAGTCAAAGAAGACTGGCCGACCACAAGAAGAGTGATAAGAAGTCTGTGAAAGGCAGCACAACCTGTTCGCTTCAGTGATTACAAGAAAATAATCAACTGCTGAACTGTTTTCATATTAATTGCTCAATATAAATTTGATATTTTTATATAGAAAATCTTCACAGACTTAACTTACTAGTTCAGTAGTTGTCATGTCTGATTTGCCTGAGAATTTCTGGGTACAAATCATCAAATGAGCCACATCATGAGAAAACAAGATTTTCTACCTATGCTAAAACACAGGCGTAGATCACCTATGCAGTTATCAGCGCCTTTGTTTTCACTTCATAGATACCGTTTACGTGTGATACCTCTTCTTTCCAAATCTGAAATTTCAAGATTCTTGCTATTTTGTGTGGCTGTACAGCCTGGTTAATGTGGGACCTGGTTGGAAATCCCAAAGACCAGTTTTCTGGCACAAATAATCCTTGTGTCTTCAATTTCCAACCAGGCCTGACACAAAACTGGCTGGACAGTCAAAGAAAATTGTTTGAGAAAAACAAAAAAAAAGATATATAATGAGCAGCATTATGAGAAAACCAACAATCTGCAGAGAATTTTTTCAGTTTTAAAAACAGAAAATTTCAGTCGAAAAAAAAAAAAGATATTTTTAATATTTTTGCTAAAAACATTGATTGTGGGTACACACAGTACCCACATTCTATGTTTGGGATCAAAAAATAAGGAAAATAGGTATTAGATTATATACTCCTCTAAATCCAGTTTTACTTTAAAAATTGGGGTTCTAGGGGGTATATTTTTCATGATATGTTTTCCTGAGTAAAAAGCAGGTTTACTCATGAAATGGTTCCAAATAAATTTGAATGTGCAAATTCTATGAGCCGCAACTCGAGAAAACCATTTTTGGGGTTTCAGACCAGGTCCGACATAAACCAATCCATGCAGTCACAGAAGTTGGCTAGAAGCTTGAAATTTTAGATTTAAGAATGAGAGGAATTGTACAGTCACTGCACAGCTGATCTGCGGCTTTATTCTCGCATAAGTCTCATTACGTTGCTCATATTATATATTTCACATTATTTTTTTGTGATTTTCAATCATTTTAAAATGTTCAAGATATTTGTGCGTATAATCAGTAGAGATTTCTCTAATTTCAAGTTTTCTACTGATCTGATACATTGTTGAAGAACTTATTCCTCAATATACTTGATTGCAAAACTAGATCGAATAGAAAATGTCCATAAAGACACACTTGACCTTTTTTTTTTCTTTTTTCTTTTATTAATAATATTTTTAATCAGTTTTCTATTACATATACGGTGTATAAACAGGATGTAAGTCTCAATTTGATATTATCCGTCCAAGTGATTTTTGCTGAACATTTGATGTTGTGATATTGTTTTTAATTTGAATACCATATTTTTTTACACTTTTATGAAAATCTGTGATCACATATGAGCCTGTGCATGAGAAAACCAACAATTTGGGTTCCGACCAGGTCCGACACAAACCGGCCTGTACAGTCACAGGAGCACGCTAGAAGCTTGAAATTTCAGATTTAAGAAGAAGAGGAAGTGTACTATCCTTGTAGCGAAAACAAAGGCGCTGATCAGCTTCGCGGTCACCGCGAAGCTGATCTGCGTCTTTGTTTTCGCCTATGCAAATTGTTGGTTTTCTCATGCACAGGCTCATATTCATTTTATACATTACTGATATACAAGGTATTTGTTGCTGTTTTGTTAGGGTTTTAGGTCCCGTCAACAGTTATGGTCAGATGGAGATGGGAGTTCTTGATTTGTCTCAAACTTTGAACCCATGATCCTGACCTTTCTAGAAGCTTTACCACTACACCTATGAACTTGAATGTCCAATTATCAGGGACCAGTTGTTCTAAATTAATAATGTCATTAGTTTACGATTCATTAAAATTTCAAATGGCAATATTACAATTACAGTGTTATTTTTTGTTGAAAAAAATGTAAGAATCCTTTGCATTCACATTTTATCAACAAAAAATAGCAGTGTATTTGCTTTTGAAGTCGATAAAAAATAACAGTGTATATGCTTTTGAGGCGTTAAGCTAACAAAGTTTTGAACAACTGGGCCCCGACATTTAAGGAGCACAAGCAGGGTTTTAGAACCTGTGGAAGGTGGGGGCTGCATTTCCTAATTAAGTGTAATTTGCTTAACGCAATACTAGCTCTTTGAATAAACATTCACATATCTTTGAATCATTTTTATATTTAAAACATTGTTACTCCCTTCTTGGTGATATTTGTTATATTTCATGAATGTTTTTTTCTTCATTAATATGATTGTTATGCAATAATTTATTTAGCATAATCAAACACAATTTTGTGCATTTTGATAGTTTTTTTTTAGAATAGAAACAAACAAGATATAATTTGAAATCCCTTAAGTCTAATATTCTGTACTGTTTGCTTACTTTACTCATACATGCCAGACTGGATACATGCTAAATTATATCAGTATCTACTCTAGATATAATGTTATTTTTGTCATCAAGCAGCTCATTTTACATCTGGGCATTTTGTTTTATTTGACTGATATAAAGGGCATTCTGCTGAACATTTACTGTCAGTTTTATAAAATATACTGTGAAACTATAAAATACTTTATCATTCAATCATACTAGTGCTCTTTTAACATTGTGCTTTAGAATCTTAGCCATTTCTCTGTTCAGTTTTAACTGTTTATCTGTGCACCTTTATTGACAACGCACTTCACTCTCTTGATATTCATTAATAAATTTTGTTTCATACCTGGTGTGTCTTCCTTTGCTTCTTTTTCATCCTTATTTACTACATTACCTAACATGCTTTCACATAATTTGTGTCACTAGTGACATCAGTCTACATTAGATATTCTAGCCCAATTCACTGGTATGTAGATAGCATTAGATCTGTTTAAAGGTTTGTGATGGCCAAGTATTATCCTTGAATACCTCAAATACCAGTATGATCCAAAACTTTTCAAAGTTTAAATTTTAGAATGATTACAGCAAAGGCCTAGGGTGTTTAAGGCCTGTTTTTGGCCTCAGATTTTGATAAAAAAAATGGAATTTAGGTGGGAAAACTATTCCTAAAAACAGTCATATGTCTCCTCTTTAAAAAAAATAAACAGAAGAAATTATTCATTTATCTTACAAGCGTTGCCATGGCAACGCATGCAAGAGAGATAGATAGAGCACATTTTGCAATTTTTGACCATTTCTGAGCACATTTTTTAATTTTTAAGTACCAGCCCACACGACAAACAAAATGATACTTTGCATACAATATCATTGGATGATACTTCATAATTATTTCATAATAAGAAATTGTTTGTCGCGTGGGCCGGTTGTTGTAAATGATGTTAAATGGTGAAAAATAGACCCAAAATTGCAAAAAGTGATATTTCTATGTATTTCTGAGCGTTGCCATTGCAACATTTGTAATTTGAATGTATTAGCTGTGCTAGAATCTATAAGCAGGGACATATACTTGCTATTTGCAATATTTTTCTCCTCAAAATTCCAAAATTCATTTTTTTACCAACACATGAGGCGGAAATCATGCATTAAATCCCCTAGGCCTTTATCTGCTTCAGAAAGTAAGAACAGAAGGCACAAATGAGCCGCCTCGTGGGAAAACCAACAATGTGGTTTCCCACCAGGTCTGACATAAACCGAGCTGTACAAGCACAGAAACAGGCTAGAAGCTTGAAATTTCAGATTTAGGAAGAAGAGGAATTGTATTATCCATGTAGCGAAAACAAAGGCGCTGATCAGGCGCGGTTACCGTGAAGCTGATCTGCGTCTTTGTTTTCGCCTATGCAGATTGTTGGTTTTCCAATGAGGCGGCACAAATGAGATGACAGGTACATGTATGTGCCAGATAGTGTATTCATCTCTTAAACATGATAAATGGTCAACAATCTGATATTTTTGACTTAAGTTCATTTATTTAATAGTGTTGCTGCCCCAAGAATCTTCAGGACCCAAGAAGCAGACGGAGACACCTGTCAAGGAGCCCAAGCCCCCAACACCAGTGAAAGAACCCAAGGCACAGCAAATCCAGCAGTCACCTTCAACAGGTCAAAAATCTTATCAAGACAAGCCAAAGTCTAATGAAGAGTTAAACACACAAAACAAAAGTCCAGATAAAATACTAGAGAAAACAAGCAATGATGAAGTTAAGACAGAGACTGATAATCAAAATAAAGAGGTAAACCAGTCTGGACAAGAAGGAACTCAAGCAGGTAATAAAAATGAGAATCAGTCTATAATACAGAAAGATGTTAAAAACAAAGACATTCAGAAAAATGTAAAAAGATTAAATTCTAAGCTTTTTGCTGCTCCTGTTGAAATGCCTGATCAAGAAAGAAAGGAAGAAAAGGAAATGTCAGCTAATAGTTCTATTAAAACTTACAAAACTGGTGTCACAAGTGCAAGTGACAAGAAAAGTTCAGAATCTGTTAAACAAAGCGTCATCGATGAATTAAGGAGAGGTTCAAAAGGAAAGCCTATTTCAACAAGGGTTAGGAGACAGTTGTCTACGCTTTCAACAACAGATGATGACAGAAAATCCACCTTTGAACGCAAAACATCTAAAGGTACACTACTGAAAGGCAGTAATGTGACAAGAGCTAACCTGTCCCGACAGTCTAGCGGCAGCAGTAATGGTAGCGTCAAATCCAAGCCTAAAGCCCGTACCACAACAAACAGCAGGTGGACGTGGGATGATCCCGACTTAGCAAAACATTTGACTATCCAGAAAGTAAAATCTGACGAATTGTCACCAGAGCCTATGAATGCTCCACCTAATACATCAATGTCCAACTATCCATCCAAAGCTACGCCTGATGGAACGAAAGTTACAGCAACCGGTGTTAAAACGGAGAATGTTAAACCTAAGAAGATAATGGTTAAGCCTAAAGATGTTTCTCCAGAGAGGGTTGGTGGGAAACAGAGTGTTCAGAGGCGTGCTTCTAATACCGTGATGGGTAAGGGACTGGGGCCTGAGAGCCCAGATAGACCCCTGCCGGAGAGAACACCTAGTAAGGCCTGTAGTATTCAGTAGGATAAAATGCAATGTATGTCACCAATTAAAAATGAATACTCGGGGAAAAAACTGAACTAATAGAGACTATCCTAGATGAAAACTTCTCTTTTAATGGTCTAATAATAAACAGTTGGATGTATTTTTTAATAAAGTACATGTAAGGGCCAGTTTTGTGATGTGTGAAATAAACGTGAATGAACATTTCATTTAGATAAAACATGGCATTTCATGAAACCTTGTCTTCTTGAAAGTATGGTGGCTCAAAGGTAACGAATCAGACTGAGCGAGAGGTTTGCGAATTCACTAACTACAGTTACTGTGTAGTGTCCTTGAGCAAGACACTTTATTCTCATATTATTGGCTACATACTAAGGAAGTCCAGGTGGCTCTATCCTCTTTGAAGCTGCTATAAATAGGCCAGAAGCCATCCTTAAAAACATTTTCACATGCCATTTGAATATGGATTTGGCGAAAATTCACCAGCAAGAGTTGACATCACTAAAAAATGGCTGATACTTAAAAAATTCAACATGTTTTTACTGAGTTATTTACAATGTATATATTGACAAAATAGTAAGAATGCTATAATCACAATCACATGCTCATTTCAATGCAAAAAAACATTCGTTCTGTTTGCAGTTTGAAACCTCGGCCAACATTACGAAAACACGCCCATGCAATATACAGAGATTTTTAAAGTTGTCAAAAATGAAAATTTTCAATAGAAAAATTCTGATATTTTTTCTTATTTTTGCTCAAAACAGATTGTGGGTACACGTTAGATCCGCCTCGGCGAGGCAGTTCTAACGAGTACCCACAACCTATGTTTTGGAGCAAAAATAAGAAAAATAGGTATACCCCTGCAAACCCCAGTTTTAGCTATATAAAAGTGGGGTTTAAGGGGGTATATATTGCACAGACTTGTTTTCCTGATGAAGGGGCCTCTAGTTCAAGCATCTTGGAGCTATGGAAAATATTTATGTGCAAAAAATTGTGATCCCTATATTCCTACAGTTTCATGAAGATATAGGGCATTTTAAAAATGGGCAGAGATAATATTTTAAATGTCATGCATGTGACAATGTGGCATTAGGGAAACTCAATTCCTGAGGAATGAGAGTAGCAGAACGAACACGAAAGCTGTACTGTTTTAGTTTTTACATATAATTTATAAGCTCAGCCTGTGATATACATGTACACTCATAGGATCCCTATATTCCTACAGTTTCATGATTATAGGGCATTTTGAAAATTGGGCAAAGATAACATTCTAAATGTCATGCATCTGACAACATGGCATTAGGGAATCACAATACCTGAGGAATGACAGTAGTAGTAGCAAGAAAGCTCTACTGTTTTATTTTTTACTTATAATTCATTAGCTCAGCCTGCGATATATAATATGTATATTTACACATTTAATCATGTTCCTGTTTTTGTTTTATTTTGTTGTTATCAGGTTAATTTTACACATGAATGTATAAAACTTTTTTTATGTGGCTTTTTTTTTTTTCTTTAAAATTATGGCATTCAATTCTTTACTACTGATCCGTCGTTTTCAAAAGTAATGACACTGATGAGTTAAGCATTTACTATAGTGTATTATTTTTGCTAAAAATGTTGCCCAGCACACATACATAAATCATATGAGCTGCATCATGAGAAAACCGGATTTTTGCCTAGGCGAAAACAAAGGCGCAGATCAGCTTCGCGGTAACCGCGAAGCTGATCAGCGCCTTTGTTTTCGCTACTCGGATAGTACAATTCCTCTTCTACTTAAATCCGAAATTTCAAGCTTCTAGCTCTTTTCTGAGCCTGTACAGGCCGGTTTGTGTCGGACCTGGTCGGAAACCCCGAAGACCGGTTTTCTCGCGTCGCGGCTCAAATTTCATTGGAGCTGAATAATGATTATTCCTGACATTTTCATGATATTCAAGCATTCTTTGTTACATTGTATTTGATGTTTGCAGCTATATAGATTCACTGTTGGCTCTCTTAGAAATGTCGCAAGTGTCCATGCTTGCCGGAGTTTCATCTTGACATTTGAAAATTATATTTTTTTCTACCAAATACACCCCAAAACTGATGAAACTGTTTTTGTCTTGATGATGTTAAACTTTAAATAAATGTGGATTGATTATTGCTGCCATAACAGAATATTATATCCAACCAACTCCTTATGATTAGCTCTCAAAGCATTGCTGACAAACTTTTCATACACTCTCAATACTACCGGTATATGTACTTGTGAACAAAAGTCATTTTGATTTCATAAACAATAATTTTACTCATAATTTTGATAATAACTTTAATGTTTTTGTTTTTTATTTTTATATATTCTTTGTTATTTTTGTACAAAAGTCTAAAGGGTAAAGCCAGAATACCCACAGATGACCTTATCCCGAAGAATAGGTGTTGTAGAAATCAACACTCTGGAATGACCTCCCTGATTCCCTGATCTCCTCTGCTGAAATGACTGATGACTGTGTGGCCAAGTTCACATCTCTTGTGAGAGCCAGGGACTAATTTCCCTCCTTGGGCTTAAAGAAATAGATGGGCTGCTTGTGCTTCCAGACAAAGCCTGTACACTTCTGACTGACCATCAGGGCCCAGTTGTTCAAAACTAACGACGTTGTTAGTTAACGTTTCGTTAAAATTTCAAACGTAAATATTACAAATACACTGTTATTTTTTGTTGAAAAAATGTGAGAATCCTTTGCATTGCAAAGGATTCTCACATTTTTTCAACAAAAAATAACAGTGTATTTGTTACTTAAGCTGATATTTGCTTAACAAATTTGTGTCTTAACGATATCGTTATGCTAACGATGCTTTGAACAACTGGGTCCAGATTACTGGCTAACCGCTTGGGTCTGAGCTTGCCCAGGAACAGAGGTTCAAGTCAAACCATCCAGGTGGTTTACTGGTTATACTTGAAGCACTTTTTGGATGGAGGCAACATCCTGACATGACCATAGCTGTTGATGGGATGTTAAATGTCAGTTCAAACAAAATTCAAACAAAGCAACTCAATGATCTGTACCAAATTTGTGCCTTTCGCTTAAATATAAATGCAGGTTTTCTCAGGACATGAGTCATGTCACATGACCCACACAAAGTATTTTTTCTTCATCATTTACAGGCAAGGACATTTTTCAGTTGTTTAATGTCATTTTAAAGTTTATATTTATGTTGTCTGTTAATTTTGAATATAAATGCAGGTTTTCTCAAGACATGGGTCATATCACATGACCCACACAAAGTGTTTTTTCTTCATCATTTACAGGCAAGGACATTTTTTAGTTGTTTAATGTCATTTTATAGTTTATATTTACATTGTCTGTTAATTTTGATAGAGATCTATATTTACATGTTAGTGCTCAAATCTTCTCTTGGTAACTTATTTGTAAGACACTCTACTTCATGTAATAAAATAATCAAGAAATAGTGTGTCCAGACTTCTTTTTGGCTGATCCTAAATTGTTAAGACTGGGTTTAGTAGCTTAAACGATAGGTTATAGGCCTTCACATGAGAAAACCAACAATCTGGGTTTCTGACCTGGACTGACACAAACCGGCCTGTACAGTCACAGAAGCAGGCTAGAGGCTTGAAATTTTGGAATTAAGTAAAAGAGGAATTGTACTCTCCAAGTATCGAAAAAACAAAGGTGCTGATCAGCTGTGCAGTTACTGCACAGCTGATCTGATCTGAGGCTTTGGTTTCGCATATGCAGATTGTTGGTTTTCTGGTGCAGCGGCACATATCAAACTGAAGCAGAACTGAGACAGAACCCTAGGATTAGCACATTTCTTTCATGAAAACCTTTGTTTCTTCCTCTGACTCAAGAACAGCATTTGTCTGCTGGTGGTGTAAGAAATGTGCACTAAGTACTGATAAACAGCCTCCTGAGGTTTGCCCATAAAGAATGGTTTTCTACAAGATAACTGGCTATCCTGGCATGCAGCTGATTATATTTCATCTGTTTATATTTCATGGTAGTATAGCCATCATTCTACATGGTTATACAGTCCAGTTTATGTCATAACTGGTCAAAATGCCAAGGCTCATTTTAGGCTACACATAGTTTAACTTCAATGAAAACAGGGATGTCAAATTGAGAAATATTACAAAAGAATTTTCTCTCTTTGTTTATTGCTATCTATCGACAGAATTCATGGTTTCATCAATAAGTCTGATCACTTCAGCACTTCTCGTAAAAGCTCTGTCTATACAGTCACTCAGCTGAGCGGGAGATAGAGGGCTTCCTCCTACAGAATACAAAACACGAGTTGGGCCAGTTGTTCCAAATTAATGACATCATTAGTTAACGATTCGTTAAAATTTCAAACACAAATATTACAAATACAGTTATTTTTTGTTGATAAAATGTGAGAATCCTTTGCAATGCAAAGGATTCTCACATTTAATCAACAAAAAAAAAAAGTGTATTTGCTGTTATTTTTTGTTGATAAAATGTGAGAATCCTTTGCATTTGTTATTTTTTGTTGATAAAATGTGAGAATACAAAGGATTCTCACATTTTATCAACAAAAAATAAAGTGTATTTGCTTATGTACTCGGCATTTACTTTACAAGTTGAGGTCTTAACGATGATGAGGTCTTAACAATGACGTTAAGCTAACAAAGTTTTGAACAACTGGGCCAAGAATGTTAAGCTTTGATCATGCATATTAAACAAAATGAATTATTGCTCTGACATAGGAAACAGAACTTGTCTAAACAATGATCCAAGAACAGGATTTACACTAAGCAAACACTAATATGCAAAATCATAGACTTATAAAGCTATCGTGATTTACTTAAAAGTATCCATCACATTGCATTTCAACGTTTCAGAAGACAACAAATTATAATGTGCATCCTTTAGGGTTGACCTTTCTTCAGTGTCAATCAGTGATCATCAATGTTGACAATCATACTGACTATTGCTTCTGCTATGAGAGCAGATTTTGAACTTTAAGAAAAAACTATCACAATCTAAGATGAGCCGTGTCATGAGAAAACTCCATTTTTGCCTATGCGAAAACAAAGGCCCAGATCAGCTGTGCAGTTATGATCAGCTACTTTGTTTTCCCTACTCGGATAGTACACTTCCTCTTCTACTTAAATTCAAAGTTTCAAGCTTCTAGTCTTTTTCTGAAACTGTACATGTCGGTTCGTGTCAGAACCTGTTCGGAAACCCTGAAGATTGGTTTTCTCAAGTTTTGGCTCATATAGTATCATACCTGGTTTTCTGACAAGACAGAGGTTATCTTGTGTAGTTACTATGGTAATGACCCCTGTTGCTAGGTCCTCTTCTTCTACAGTAGGGTCAACAAACAATACACGACTGAAAACAAAAATAGTTTTACTGCAACCTTTTAAACTGAATTACTAATAAAGTTGGTTGGTTGATTTGTGGTTGAACGTCCCACCAACAGCTGAGCTGTCATATGGGGACGGTACCTCGGTTGAAAGTCTCATCCTACTGACTGTAGAAGCCCGGGATTGTACCTTCGACCCCTGATTTACAAGGCAAAAGACATAAACACTGCACCATTAAAATGTGAATAAAGGGCCCAGAGTGGAAACTCTATTTCTTGCACACCAGATAGAGAAATCCTACGTTTTACCGTGTGAGAAATTCGTATCTCACCTTGGTTATCTCACCCCAATTCTTTTTTAACATTGGTTTTATAGGACGTCACGTACATACTTTCGTCGTTAAGCTTATAAGTCATTGTATGAACTTCAAAATGTTCTAATTCAAAGCAGCAGATGCCGCGATTGTAGCGTTTTTCTACATAAATAGTATGAAAATCAAGCTTTCCCTCATTAAGGTGTGCAATAAAAAGAATCCATCATGTGTGTAAGGTATGGATAGACAAATCTGTCCCTCAGGTCACAGTTTGGCGATCCTCATGCCAAAGTGACCATCAGGACACTGACCCTCTATACATACCTGACACTCATGAAAGATTCTTATATATCTTACTGGACATTTTTTTTTTTTTTTTCATTATCTCTGAATCAAGAAGAACAAATTGTTCATTACAGGCCAAAAAGTGGACAATAAATATGAGTGAACTGACTAAAATGTATCTAGCTTGACACTGGATCATGTTAAATTGCACATGTTGTAAAATAACTTCCAAAACAAGCACATCCACACATTTTCCCTCGATACCTTATTTGAAACCATAAGACTGTTTGAAATAATAAGATTCCACAGAAATAGACCTACTCATCAAAAACAGCAAATGTTGATGATACAGGTTGAGTATGGATGATAAGGGATGTTTTCTGTGTCAGATCTGTCTCTAATTTCTCTGTTTCTTCATCAAATGATGCCTTAGGCAATGTGGCTGAAATAGAAAAGGTTGGATTACAATTTGCTGAATTTGGCTGTTCAGCTGGATCAACTTAGTACAACTTAGTACAATGGCAGAACATTTGGCACATTAAAACTTACCACTAAAGGCACCAAACAGAAGACTAGATCAGTGAAGTATTAGACAATAACTAAGGATAATTTTGCTTATTTCTTCATCAAAACCTATGATGCGAATGCATATTAGAATTGCATCCCTAAGATGATTCTAATGAACACCCACAACATAGGTTTTGATAAGAACAACAAAATTATGCTCCAATTATCATCAAATAATTCTCGTTTTTAGTCTTCTAGCACCAAACAGCTATTAAATTACATGTATTGACTGTTCCCAGCAGTAATTCTCTGGGCATTTTCTGGGTATTTGACAAAATGAATGGACAGATTTAAATAAGTTTGGTGGTCAACCTTTAAGAAAGAGTTCAGATACTATCATATGAGGCTTCGCAAGAGAAAACCAACAATTTGCGTTTTTGACCAGGTCCAACACAAACCAGCCTGTACAGTCACAGAAGCAGGCTAGATGCTTGAAATTTCGGATTTAAGAAGTAGAGGAATTGTACTGTCTGTGTAGCAAAAACAAAGGCGCTGGTCAGCTTCGGAGTTACCGCGAAGCTGGTCTGCGCCTTTGTTATTGCATATGCAAATTGCTGGTTTTCTGATGAGTGGCTCATATACTTTTTGTTTGTTTCTTTATGTTATCTTTTGATGACAGACAAAATATGTCATTTCCTGTGATCCCTGAAGGATATCACAGTTAAATAACACATAATTCAATGGCTTACTGTTTTTGAGAGCAGCCAACATTGCTAGTACACAAGCATCTGTAATGTTTCCATCATAGTCCAAACATAGGAGATCACAGTGTAACACCCACACATACTGAAACCAATAATAAAATGTTTGTTTGTTTAAAAGAATTGTTGTCTAATGTTTGGGTCAACAATTCTTCAGTCAAATCGGGACAGAGCCACTTCTTTCTGGGTACGTAACCAGTACTAAGGGGTGCTTAAAGTGTTGTGCTTAGCTAAGCCTTAGGACCGTCAGGAAAACATGTCCATGAAAAGTATACCCCTTACACCCCACATTTATATAGCAAAACTGGGGGTTAAAGAGTTTACAGAAAAATACCTATTTTTCTTATTTTTGTTCCAGATTGTGGGTACTCGTTAGAACCACCTCGCCAAGGTAGTTCTGACGTGTACCCACAATCAATGTTTTGAGCAAATATATTAAAGTTATCAAAATCTTTTTAATGAAATTGTCAGTTGTTACACTTAAAAAAATTCTCTTTATATTGCATGGGCATGTTTTCGTAATGACTACACAATGAAGTAACACCTCTTTCTCCAGCCTGACATAATGCCATCATACTCCACAAAACTAGAAAATGAGCCCCACATAAGAAAACCAGCAATATGCAAAGGCAAAAACAAAGGCGCAGATCAGCTGTGCAGTACAATTCTTCTTCTTTCTAAATCCAAAATTTGAAGCTTCTAGCCTGCTTCCGTGAATGTACAGGCCAGGGTTGTGTCGGACCTGGTCTGTAACCCAAATTGTTGGTTTTCTCATGCGGCAGCTCAAATGAAAGGTGTAGGTGAAGTTTACAAAGATAAACAGGAGCCCGTTGTTCAAAATTAACGATGTTTTTAGTTAACAATTCGTTAAAATTTCAAACATAAATATTACACAAACACTGTTATTTTTTTGCTAAAATATGCAAAGGATTCTCACATTTTATCAGCAAAAAATAACAGTGTATTTGCTTATGTAGTCAGCATTAACTTAACGAGTTGAGGTCATTAAGCTAATAAGAGCTGTCGCAGGACAGCGTAGCTCGCCTGACTTGTGCTTTGCCACTAACTTTATCAAAATCTATGACCCATGACCTTGACCTCAAGGTCGCTGAGGTGGGTCGTAAAAGCATAAAATTTCAGACCAATATCTACAAACATACAAAGTATCAACTTGATCCATTAACATGTTCAAGAGATATATACTTCTAACAACTTAAACAAAAAATTTCAACAAAAAATTTCTAAATCTGTGACCTTGACCTCACGGTCACCCAGGATGGGTCATGATGGTACTCCATAAAACTTCAGACCAATATCTTCAAACATGCAAAGTATCAACTTGATCCATCAACATGTTCAAGAGATATAGACTTCTTAAATCTTTAATGAAAAACTTCAACATAAAATTTCTAAGTCCATGACCTTGACCTCAAGGTCACCCAGGGTGGACCACGATGGTACTGCATAAAACTTCAGACCAATATCTACCAACATGCAAAGTATCAACTTGATCCATTGACATATTCAAGAGATATAGACTTCTAAAAACTTTAATGAAAAACTTTAACATAAAATTTCTAAGTCTGTGGCCTTGACCTCACCGTCACCCAGGGTGGATCATGATGGTACTCCATAAAACTTCAGACCAATATCTTCAAACATGCAAAGTATCAACTTGATCCATCAACATGTTCAAGAGATATAGACTTCTTAAATCTTTAATGAAAACTTTTAACATAAAATTTCTAAGTCCATGACCTTGACCTCAAGGTCACCCAGCGTGAAAAAAATTTCTAAATCTGTGACCTTGACCTCACGGTCACCCAGTGTGGACCACGATGGTACTGCATAAAACTTCAGACCAATATCTACAAACATGCAAAGTATCAACTTGATCCATCAACATGTTCAAGAGATATAGACTTCTAAAAACTTTAATGAAAAACTTTAACATAAAATTTCTAAGTCTGTGACCTCGACAACAATAGCTCTATGCACTTTGTGCAGGCGAGCTAAAAAGTTTTGAACAACTGGGCCCTGGACTTTGTAAGTACAAGAATTAATATGCATTATGACTAAAATATGTGTATCGGTACTATCCTTGCACATACTTGAACCAGATTCAGACAATCTTTGCGAATTTAAAAATTGGCAGCATGGGCAATCTTGAGATTGGTTACATTTGAAAGTACATTCTATCAACTTAGCTTAAGGGGTTATATTAAATAAAACAATAAAAATTCGAATCTAAACATCAGAAAAACATGTTTGTGTAAAATATATCCCCTTATACCCCACTTTTATATAGTGAAACTGGGGTTTACAGGGGTATACCTATTTTTCTAAGAAATTTTTTGATATTTTTCTTATTTTTGCTCTAAAACAGATTGTGGGTACCTGTTAGCAAGGCGGTTCTAAAGCACACCCACAATCTATGTTTTGAGCAAAAATAAGAAAAATATCAAGAATTTTCTACTGAAAATTTTCAATTTTTACAACTTAAAAAAATCTGGGTATATCCCATGGGTATGTTTGCGTAATGTTCATTACCTTTCCTGGGACAATGCAAAGGTCTTCTGTATTGATACATCCTGAGCTGTAAGAATGGAAAAAAATAAGTTCAAACTGGTCCCCAGTTATAAATAGAGGATATTTGCTTTTTTGAGGTGAATACCAAATATATTTCGAGTGAGTTGAACTCACAAGATGAAAAAACTGGTCAGCGCCTTTGTTTTCACTACATGGATATTACAATCCCTCTTCTTCTTAAATCCAAAGGTTCTAGTCTGCTCCTGTGACTGTACAGACTGGTTAGTGTCAGACCTGGCTGGAAACCTAAATTGTTGGTTTTCTTATGCTTTTCACATCTATGAAAGAAAAACAAAGACTTTACTGAGTGGTAAAATTAGATTTGAACCTTTGTTTCTGTAGAATGTGTTTAGTATATTCACTCCTAAGTCTAAACATTCCAGGCTATTTCAAGACCTATGACTTTACAGCCCTGGGCCCAGTTGTTCAAAATTAACCATGTCATTAGTTAACGATTTGTTAAAATTTCAAATGGCAATATTACAAATACACTGTTATTTTTGTTGAAAAAATGTGCAAAGGATTCTCACATTTTTGCAAAGGATTTTCACATTTTTTCAACAAAAAATAACAGTGTATTTGATTACAAACACACTGTTATTTTTTGTTGAAAAAAATAACAGTGTATTTGCTTTTGAAGTCAATATATATTTAACAAATTGAGGCCTTAATGACAGTTTTGAACAACTGGGCCCAATGTGTGACAGACTTGTTCATAAACCAAAAAGGCAGGTCTGTCATAACATGGTCAAGATATTCTGAACTTTTCCAACAGAAACTAAACATGACAGATTACAGCGATCTCATAAAATGAGCCGCATTGTGAGAAAACGGGATTATTGCCTATGCGAAAACAAAGGCGCAGACCAGCTTCGCGGTAACCGCGAAGCTGATCAGCACCTTTGTTTTCGCTACTCGGATAGTACAATTCCTCTTCTACCTATTTGCAAAATTTCAAGCTTCAAGCCTGCTTCTGTAGCTGCACAGACCGGTTTGTGTCAGACCTGGTCGGAAACCCCGAAGACCGGTTTTCTCGCGTCGCGGCTCAAATGATGTAAGAAAGCATCGACTTACTTTATGACAACTCCGTTGACAAACTGACTGAGAACTTGTGCCTGTTCACCTGGTGGTCCTGGCCGAAATCTTGGAGAACATATTGGAGACAACTCTACATTTGGAACTGAAAAGATTATCCATTAAGAAAATGTGTTGGCATCGTACTTGTAAAATGCTTAAATTATTTAATAGTTTCTGTGATATTAAGAGTAATCAGTATGCAGTATCATTTTCACAAAACGAATAAACTGTAAGACTTACAGATCATTGGTATAGCTTTAATCTAGAAATTTTATAGTAGCATACCTTATATGAATACCATTTGAAAAAGAAAATAGAGTTCAAAATTTCCTAGCATTAATTTTTCACACCTGGATGATTACGAACTTATTTACAATTAGGCCATAAGAGATAAGACTATTTCCAACACAATGAGTATTTATTTTAGGATAAATGTGGTTTATTTGATAGTTTGACATTTCAATTACAGGGCTCAATATAACTATTTGTCAGTCGCTATGTGCAGCAGTTCAGTTTATGATTTCAGGGCTTTAAAGCTGGATTAATTTTCATGAAACTGTTAAAAGTTTTAAAACTGGAACAATTAAATCTCACATGACTTACATTTAATGTGTGAGGATTATATATGTGGCATTACTTACAAATAACATTTGATTCTGTTATATTTATGAACTACTATGGATTAAAGAAGAACAACAAGGAGAAAGCCATATCGGGCTAAACTTGACCAGCTAGCTAGAGAACTACATTTAAATAGCACTGTGCCAAGAACAGAATTGAAACAAAACTATGATTATAAATTTGGCAACAAAGATTTCATGATAACTGGACTTGAAATTTAGAAGAAATGGCCACTGTGTATGACAGCCAGAAGGCATGAACCTTGTGCCATGGCAGTCATATACAGTTGTGTCTTACTTTGCGGGAGACCATACTGATTACATGGTCAATTAATAATTGACCTTATTTAGGCTAATGATGGTCTGTCTTTCCAAACAAGTATGATATATTTTATATGGGTAACCTGTCAATTTCGGGAAGCAATTAATAAAATAGCAAGTAAGTTTGCAACTTATATTAGTTCAATCATATAAGCTATAAATTTTGACAGTAGTCTTGTGGTCTCCTGCAAGTTTCTTTCAGATTGAGTATGCAGTTTGGAGAACCATTAAATTACGATGTGTCTATGTTAGACAAGAAAGTTTGCTATTGTTTCTGTATTGGAGAGGGTTCCAACCTACTCGGCTTAAAAATCAAATTCCAAGCTGACTTTTCCATCTTTGTCCAACGTAGAATCCTGCTGAACTTTTCGTATGGGAATACATAAAGATATAGACTGTATCCAGATTTACTGAGAAAGCACAGAGCTTTAATATGAAAGGAATGGTTAAAGATATGAAGAACTTTAAGACTCATGGATCATGATTCATGTTATGGATAGAAACTGATTATTGCTGTAACAACTGTGCTCATGTGCTGAACAATCACCAAATGTGCTGAACAACCGCTATCTTCGGCCAAAGATAGCTATGAACAGTGATCAGCATTTTATACTTTGGAATTTTAGTAGGAGTCAGCAATCATGAATAATCGGACTAGCCTACAGAACTACCAGCTTCCAACTTGTTCAATTACTTTACAATATCACATCGACAGCAGATGATAAATGTGCCTCGAAAAAGTTTTTTGTGAACCTGTGTCCATTGGTTTGGTTTTGATTCATTTCAAACATAACCAGCTGCGTATGGTTACATGTGCGGCTAGGATAGTGGGACAGTCTCCAGATTTCTTTCATATAATATCCGTGGACAGTCTACGCCGTATGCCAAGCAATCATTCAGGACAAGTGAGTTCACGTGTTTTCACAGCTGAAGTTTGTCATAGTTCTGCTGACACATGAAAATAAAACAAGACAAGACAGTGATACTTCAGAAGACTGATTATAAAGCAAGAAGCATAAGACCCACCACTCATTTATGCATTGGTAATTTGACATTGGGGAAACTCAAATACACACAGGGATCCAATTGACAAAAGGACTATGGGTTTTACCATAGGGGTTCAGGTCGTCCATCACAGTTTTGCAAGTTTGTTATATCCAACCTACTGAAGTATTTGACTAATGTAGCAAACATTCATATAAAGAATACACTTACTGACTCACTGTTTTGGATTTTAAGTCATGAAGTGCTTTGATTCTAAACTTTCATTTTCACTGTTAAATGACATCTACATAGAATTGAATTTGATGCAGCCAAGGCTCAAGGTTACTATTTCATATCGGGTGAGCTGTTCCCCTTATAAACTTCAGAGGTTAAACCGCATTAGAGAGCCATTTACCGGTAGCTGTTGTTACAAAAGAACGTGATTATAGCTTCCGGATGATCGTGGTAGACTTTTGTCACAGATTTGCCGTTATAAGTAAGCATGGCACGCCTGATCCTATTAGCCAAATACATTCATTTCATTCACATGTAGCGGTGGGTCTGTGGCGTGGGTCTGCTCTGGTCGTCCGGAGGCTGTACAAAGTGCAGTAATACCAGCTATTCCTTGGAGACTAATCAGCTGTGAACCAAACAATTGTTTCCCAACTGATTGCTTTTGGGGATATAGCTACATTTCTACCTGAAATTTAGCTATTTACATTCCCCAAGTCTTTGGTATGTACTCAATCCCTGCCCTACCTGCTTGGCTTCCATACTTATATAGCACTGCATTGACAGCCTGATCTACTTTACACTACTCAGCTACACGCTTTCCAACACACAATACTGCCACCTGCGGCACCATCACACAACTACGACCGCCACCAGCGGCGGTACCTACAATTGCCACCAGCGGCAAACCACATAACACTGTGTTTCGCACACACTACTACAGTCTGTCAAGGTATGTGCTCATGTAAGATTAGCAAGCTACATGTTTACTGGATGGCAGTTTCGGCGGGGACTGCAAAACTTAGGTTTATACATACTAGCTTGATTTTGCAGGTGATGGCCGGTTCACTCCAAACTGGAAGCTGCTACGCCTTGCGCCGTCAGCAGTTTCCGACTCGGAGGTCAAACTCAAGCTAGTATTCTTTGGTTTACACCGAGCTGGTTCTTATATGCCAAAGATATATATTTCAGTTGGTATGTAATAAATAGAGTGAATATAAACCATCTACTTTTTTGAGTTATCCCAAGAAATATAGATCAAATAAATTAATTATGGCCTCATATGCTGTAAAGTGGGAAATGTTTGTGAGAACTTATTTTTTGCTAATATTTGCAAATTTGCTGTCTTGTGAATTTAAAGTCCCTGCTAATAAAAAGTTACTATAAGCTTCAGAAACTGTACGAGTGCTCGCTCGCGAAATCAAGAACTCGCTGATAATTTCAAAAATAGAATGTGCATAAATAGAAAACACACAAAAATTTCTGAAAGGTCAAACACTACATTCTTCCCCTCAAAATGGTCACTGTGAGTTCTGTTCATTTTGACCTACCTACAAAACCTTTCTTGGGTTCTTCTGTTTTGGGTGTTGCTATTTCCTAAAAAAATAGAAAAATAACAGGTTAAAATTATTACAGAAAGATACTTGCAGACATGTATAAGCAAACCAAAGGCATTGAACTCTGCATTGTCAGAGATTGTTTGGACTGACGTTTAACATTACAGTCAACATTTTCTCCATAATTTGGGGACAGTGCCATTGCTTTCTGTATATTTAACTAGTACTGTAAGGGCTTCAAATATTTTTGTTAAAGGATATACATGTAACAGGGTGATTGTTGGTTTAGACTTCTCGCTCCAGAGTCTGATGCTCAACCACTAAGCCAACCACAACACTCTTAATCAAAGGTTGTTAAAATGACATGGCCTGATTTCTGGATGTAGTCAATTTGATCTGGGCCCAGTTGTTCTAAATTAACAATGTTGTTAGTTAACAATTTGTTTAAATTTCAAATGGCAATATTACAAATGCACTGTTATTTCTTGTTGAAAAAATGTGAGAATTCTCACATTTTTTTCAAAAAAAAAATGACAGGGTATTTGCTTATGTAGTCGACATTTACGTAACGAGTTGAGGGCTAAACGATGACGTTAAGCTAACAAACTTTTGAACAACTGGGCCCTGGACCCAATTGTTCAAAGCATCATTAGCTTAATGATATCGTTAAGACATAAATTTGTTAAGTAAATATCAGCTAAAGTAACAAATACACTGTTATTTTTTGTTGAAAAAATGTGAGAATCCTTTGCAGAGCAAAGGATTCTCACATTTTTTCAACAAAAAATAACAGTGTATTTGTAATATTAATGTTTGAAATTTTAACGAAACGTTAACTAACGACGTCGTTAGTTTTGAACAACTGGGCCCTGGTTGCTAAAACAAATGTAATAATTAGCTCATACATGTTTAGCAAACTTTCAATTGAAATGATATAAAATAATCTGTTTTGCAAATTTTATGAATTAAGAAGGCTATCGCGTAAAGTCACAGATAAAGGTGTTGTCGTTTTATTGCTCAGTTTTTTAAAGGGATCTCTTACTGCTTTAACACCACACATAATTGTAGTATTTCCAAGCTTGACCAATGTGGAACCTTCAGCTGTTGTCACACATCCTGTAAACAGAAATAGCATATAAGTTACACATTACATTAGTCAATGGCAAGAGTAAGCAAATGGTCATCGCTACAAACAAGCACAGATTATAAGATTCCTCTATTTCCTTCAAGTTAGGATAAGCACTTGTTAATAAAATGGCTGACCCAGTTTCAACCAGAGCGCTGATATTTCAATAACCATTCAATCATTTCATCGCTGTGTGTGGTGTGGGTTCAAGCCTCACACGGGGCACATTTGAGACAAGCCAAGTTCTGCTTGCAGGTGTGCCAGGTGTTGTTTCTCTGGGTTCTCCCGTTTTCGCCCCACCTACTGAATGGCCTCATATGAGCTGAAACCATCTTGAAAGGGACGTTAAACCAGGGGTCCAGTTACTGGGCTCTACGGCGAAAAATATCGCCGAAAGTTGTGAGATTTGGCCTTATGAAACCTTGAAAGAGAAGTCGACTTCGCCCTATTTTTTCAGATTTCAAAAGTTTACTTTCGATTTGATCACTGTGATTCACTTGTTCCATTGTTTACAGCTCTCGAATAACGCCAGTTTTTGCCTCTCAGTTGCCCACGGCAACACAGCTGATTGTCAAGTGACATTAAACAGATTACCTTTATTGATTAATCCCTATGCAATTATCGGATAATTGCCTCAATAATCAACACATGCACCTTAAATCATAATTTCACGCCGACATGTATACAAGTGTCAGCCCATTCGTCACCAATGTTGATTGGCTAATTAGCGTCACGTGTCGAAAGCAACTTGGACAAGGGGCGGTTCAGAGGGCATAGTCATAAATTATTGACAAGAAGACACGCTACTGTGATTTAATAACTGCAAATTATCTACTGTTAGCCTTTGAATTAGACTTTGGGAGAATCAGTCGCCATGAAACTGTTTCGTTTTTATGAGCAAAATATGATACAACTATCTATTAGCCGCATTTTTAACATTCAATAGGCCTGTAATCGTGTTTCCTTGCAAACATCCAGATTCAAATGCTGAATAAAAACAAGAGGATCAATGGTCCTGTAAATGCTCACATGATCTGGACAGCTTTACTTGTAGGGGAGTTAATGACCCCTGCCCTGGGGTGTGGCATGTATGGACCAAAGGAGCACAGGTGGCAGGACTTATAAAGAAGATTATTGAACACTGCTACACACAAAATATAAAAGCTCCGTGACTCATGGTTTCTGCGATTTTTGTACACTTTTCCCATTGTAAGTATATGGGAGCTATTGTCCCCTGGGGTTGGGCCATTTTGAACCCCAGGGGCATCATTGGCAGGATCTATGTAAGGCATCATATAGCATTGCTGCAAACTAAATATACAAGCTCTGGGTATTGTGATTTCAGAGAAGATTTTTTTCCTATTATAAGCCTATGGCAAATAATTACGTCCCTGGGGCATGTCAGGTTTTATAAAGTGGATTACTTATCATTGCTACACACAAAATATAAAAGCTCTAGGACTTATAGTTTCAGAGAAAAAGGCTTTTGTGTCTTTTTCCCATTGTAAGTATATGGGAGCGGGGCCATTTTTGACCCCAGGGGCATGATTGGCAGGATTTATGCAGAGCACCACATAAAATTGTTTCATACCCAATATACAAGCTTTGAGTCTTGTTGTTTCAGAGAAGAAGATTTGTTCATGTTTCTCCTATTATAAACCTATAGCAGATATTTAAGTCCCCGGGTCATGGCCAGTCTAGATCCCAGGGGCATGGTTGGTAGGATTTATAAAGGGAATTACTATACATGCTATACACAAAATATAAAAGCTCTGGGTTATGTGGTTTCAGAAGAAGATTTTTTAATGTTTTTCCCATTATAAGTCTATGGGGGCTAATGATCCAAAGAGTGGGGCCATTTTTGACCCCAGGGGCACGACTGGCAGGATTTGTGTAGGGTACCACTAACATTGTTACATGCTAAGTACAAAAGCTCTAGCTCTTGTGGTTTTAGAGAAGATTTTCCCATTATAAGCCTATGGCAGATATTGACGCCCACAGGGCCTGGTCAATTAGGACCCCAGGGGCACAGTTGACAGGATTTATGAAGGGAACTACCAAACATTGCTACATACAAAATATAGAAGCTCTGGGCCTTGTGATTTCGGAGATTTTTTTTTGTATGTTTTTCCCATTGCAAGTCTATGCCATGGAAACCACAATTTTGATACAATCTGCCCCAAAACCAAATACAATCAATCCCCCAACCCAGTGATGATTCACATACAATTTGATCAAGATTGGCCGACTAGCTTCTGGTATATTCATCTTTGAAATTGTGGACGCCGACGCCAGATGCCGGATGCCTGCCTATCCTATAAGCTCACCCGTGAGCCTTCAGCTCAGGTGAGCTAAAACAAAGTTTCAAAAGAATAAATATAAAAGCTGATAATACTACAGTGATGATTAAAAGTTTAAAATCAATGATTGGCTATAAAAGACAATGATGTTAGCATCCATTATGGCAGACCATTTGAGCCGCGTCATGAGAAAAACAGATTTTTGCCTATAGTAATTGTGAAGCTGATAAGCGAATTTGTTTTTGCTATACAGATAGTACAATCTCTCATCTTCTTAAATCCGGAATTTCAATGTTCTAGCCTGCTTCTGCGACTGTACAGTCCGGTTTGTGTCGAACCTGGTCGGAAACCACGAAGACCGGTTTTCTCGGCACGCATCGTGGCTCATTTTGCAGTTGTGTAAATTCCAGAACTATAAACTATACCTATATTGAGTACTGTTGGACGAAATTCTTCAAGGTTTCTTCCATCTGGTCGCACATCTTTTTCCTAAAAGAATGTCAGTAATAACAAATGTTGGGGTGTCATTCATCATTATGTCAGTTAAACTATTAACTCTTTCCCACTATGCACTGCATAGTATGCAGATTCAAATTTTCATTAACAGAAGCTATGAAAAGTCTAAACTAAAATCATTAAATGGTAGTATTTATAAAACTTAAATGTCACGTCCGAGTGAAATAAAGCAATTTCATAAAGAGTCTTTTAGTGATGAAGTATATGCATTATACTGAGTCGATAAACAAACATTGGAGACCTCATGTATGAAAATTCAAAATGCAGGTCAGCTTGAATAATTTAAAGCCTAAATCTGCAGCAGTTCCTAATTGAGCTTGTATTTAATCTAACAAAAAACAACAGGTTTTCTTGCACCATAGGAATGACATAATCTCTTTTACCAAGAATTTTCTGTAATATTCTAGAGGCCTTGCAGTTCTGAAAAAAAGAAAATGGATAAAGTCAGGTGAAAGAATTTTAGAGATGGTTTGTAATTATATGGATTGTCACAAATTCAGAAGCAAGAAATGTTGCTGTTATTGAAAGAATAATCTCTGTGACATGCACTGTCATACTACATGTACTTCCCCTAATTAGAAGTCTTTTCCCAGCCTTGGCCTGGCATTTGACATAACAACCACGCAAATAGCAGCTTAGCAATCCAGGTGTTTCAAGCATCTCTTAACTACATGAAGTTGTCAAAAAGATGAAACTGACATTTCCTGTCCAATATTTGTATCAACCTTGAAATGTACATCATCACCTTATACATCTCTGATTGGTCACCGTAACATGAAATTGAGATGTTGATTTCTCTTTTCAAAAAATACATTGGTTGTTTGAAAATAATGAAACAGACCAAGTTGATTGTTTGACAGCTTTCGGGTATTTTAAAGAAATGAACAACTTAAAAATTTCTATATTTAAATAGCACCGGGATGACTGCAGTGAGCTGTCAATTTCTGGTTTTTGACAACTGATTTTGAGATGTCTGAAACTTATGAATTGCTAAATTGGTGTCTTGACACTGCAATAAAATGAGCCATGTCATGAGAAAACCTGATTTTCTCTTATATGAAAACAAAGATCCAGATCAGCTGTGCAGTAAATGCGGGGCTGATCAGTGCCTTTGATTTCGCTACACGTTTAGTACTATTCCTCATATTTCCAAAATTTCAAGCATCTAGCCTTTTTCTGAGAGAGTACAGGTTGGTGGTCGGAAATCCCAAAGCCTGGTTGACTTATTACGCGGCTCAAACGTAACAGAAGCATACCACTAACATACCACTAACAGTGAACCCTGTCGATAGAAAAGAATAGCTGTGACATTCAGGACAGGTATTGGAAAAGGGAGGGCAGGACAAAGGCACAACATATACCTTTTTCAGTAATTGTATTTCAGGAAAGAAAAACTACTGTCCGAACACCATCTTTCAGAAACTGCATTTTTCGAAATCTAACTTTTCTGAAACATCACAAGAAAAATATGACCATACCATCTTTTTGCAACTCATGAGTCCTAAAAAGTGCCACAAAAACTTTGAAAATCAGTTCACTAATAAAATAATTATGCCCAAAAATCATTTTTAATAGGCATTTTGCATGTGCAAGGGAGATAATCGAAACACCTTAAAACTGAAAATCAAGCAAATCTGTGGAATAATTTTAAGAGTTTGGCACTCAGCTATGCATACAAAACAATTTTGTTTTGGTTTGGTGCATTTTAGATGAAAAATAATTAATTTAGATTTTTTCCGGGGAAAATACTTACTTCCCTTGCTGGCAATTTTACAATGGAAAAAGCCCTATTCAAAAATATTTTCTTGCATAAATTTTTTATTTCTTAACCGATTTTCAGAATTGTTGTGGCACTTTAAAAGACTTCTGGAATGCAAAATGGCGACATGCTCATATTTTTCTTGAGGTCTTTCAGAAAAGCGAGATTTGAATCTGAATCTGCCAGATACTCCATACACCTCATAATGAGTATTACGTGGAGTGCGTGTGGAAATGGCCGAAAGAAAAATGATAAAAAAAAATAATACATGTAATAATAAAGAGGATTGGTAGTGGACAGTGGTTAAATTGCTAGTGAAATTTGGAATTTCATCCGGTTTTGTGAGGTAGTGGTAAGATGGTGATGATGATGATGATGATGATGAAAATAATGATGGTAATGATGATTTCCAATGAGTGTGTAGCACTGACTGACCTGTAGGGATAATTATATTGTAGCAATGTAGTCAGGGGAGATGATGATGATGATGATGATGATGATGATGATGATGATGATGATGATGATAATGATGATGATTTTTGTTTTAGTTGAAGTGAGAGGCTAGTCCAGCCCGGAATGATTCCAGGTCTGGACACTTGGTCAGGTTAGGGGGGAGATTATTCCAGTCTTGCTGTTCTTGGAAAAAATGAATACAGATGGGCGTTAATTCGAGAGTATGGGATGGAGAGTCTGTTACGCATTGTGGAAGTGATATAAGATGGGAGAGGGATTCTGACTAGGCCTGATTGAATTTTGTAGAGCATAACCAGGGAAGATATTTTTCTGCGGGTTTCTAAAGTTGGGAGACTTAACTTTTTTAACATTTGAGTGACGCTGCTGGTTCTTGCGTAGTCATTTAACTTGATTTAAGATGTATTGCGCTGCCCTGTGTTGAACCATCTCGAGCTTCTCTATATATTTCTTTTGCCAAGGGTCCCAAACTGATGATAAATATTCCAAAAGGGGTCTTATGTATGTTTTATAGGCCGTATCTTTGATCTTACTATTGTGGGTTTGGATATTTCTTTTAATGAATTTTAGGGTGTTCTTTCCTTTGGCAGTGGTCTGGTTGATGTGTTTGCTCCAAGTCAGATCATCTGATATGTTCAGTCCCAGGTATTTGGCATTTTTAGTAGTTTGGAGTATTTTGTTGTGGAGTTTATAGTCAAAAATAAAAGGTTTGTGTTTTTTTGTTATTCTTATCACGTCACACTTGTCTGGATTAAAGGCCATCAGGCACTCACTTTCCCATGCTTCAAGTTTTGAGAGGTCGTTCTGTAGGTCTTCTGGTCTTGGCAGTCAGACAGGTTGGATATGGTGAGATACATGATTGTATCATCAGCAAACAGACGGATGTTACTTTTAATGGTTTCAGGCATGTCATTTATATACATGAGGAAGAGACATGGACCCAGTGCTGACCCTTTGGGACATCTGATAAGACAGGACAAGCAGCTGATCTTTCACCGTCTAGTATGACACACTGACTTCTGTCCATAAGGAAAGACTGGATCCATGTAATCACCTTATGGTTGATACCTAGCCTATGGAGCTTCAGCAAGAGCCTTTGATGGTCCACCTTATCAAATGAGTTGCTGAAGTCCATGACTATGACATCAGCCTGGCCTTTGTCATTTAGGGTATCATATAAGTCCTGTGTAAACTGGATCAGCTGAAAAATACAGTTTCTGGAAGATGGTGTGTAGACAGTAGTTGTTTAATAATGTTATGTATGACAGTTACTTGTTGAAAGATGTGCATTCAGTACTGGTAAACTTCCCAAGGGAGTATGCCCAGGAAAGTATGATGTTATACATATGATGTTTACTTGTTGTCCTTAGCAATTATTTACTTTTAGTGTCCCAGATATTGGACATAAACAGGTTGTTTACTTCAGAATTTTCTAGAAATTTCAAATTGTTCTTTGACGGAAAAGTCCGGAAAAATCTGGAAGAACCTGGAAAGATGTAGAATCTTCTAGAAAAATCTTTTTTTATGTCAAAAGAATATTGTAGAATTTTCTGGAAGGATAATGGCCTCTCTAGAATATTCCAAAACATTAAATTTTGGTAAACAACTTGTTATTTTTAGTATATGATATCATAGAATTTGCTGGAAGAATCCTGAATGTTCCTCAGTGCTATATAAGGGCTACAAATTTTCATAAGGACAATCTTTGGGTACTGTTACTATTAAGAAGTCAAAATCTATCTTACTGGAATTTAAACTTATTCTTGGATTACTTTGTGATATTCGATTCTGGATTGGGACATAGTGCTATTTTGAAACAAACTTTAATTCTTGGGATCTGAAACTGATACAGACTTGTGTTAAAAAATTCTAAGGGACATTCAGACATTCTTTAAGGGAATTAACATCTTGAAAGGTATTGTACATTCATTTTTGTTTGATTGTATATATGCTTTTGATTGTTTCACATGTAATAACTGGTTAAACTAGAATTGTCAGAGAATCTGACTATAGCCCCGCTTCTCAGCTTTTTTGCAGGGTGAAAAAAACAATGACAGGTAACTATCACAAGCTAGATCTCGTCAATATTGATGTGCATACAAAATTTGGTCGGATTCTGTCAATTCGTTCTCAAGATATTGAGCGGTAACGAAATTCTGACGTCAATCAAGGGCCGCAACTCCGTCAAAATTTTGCGAAAAATGACGAGTAACAATCCCAAGCTAGATCTTGTCAATGTTGATGTGCACACAAAATTTGGTCTGATTCTGTCAATTCGTTCTCAAGATATTGAGCGGAAACGAAATTCTGACGTCAATCAAGGGCCATAACTCCGTCAAAAGTTTGTGAAAAATGACGGGTAACAATCCCAAGCTAGATCTTGTCAATGATGACATGCATACAAAATTTGGTCTGATTCTGTCAATTCGTTCTCAAGATATTTAGCGGAAACGAAATTCTGACGTCAATCAAGGGCCTTAACTCAGTCAAAATTTTGCGAAAAATGACGGTTAACAATCCCAAGCTAGATCTTGTCAATGATGATGTGCATACAAAATTTGGTTGGATTCTGTCAATTCATTCTCAAGATATTGAGCGGAAACGAAACTCTTACGTCAATTAAGGGCCGTAACTCCGTCAAAATTTTGCGAAAAATGACGGGTAACAATCCCAAGCTAGATCTTGTCCATGTCGATGTGCACACAAAATTTGGTCGGATTCTGTCAATTTGTTCTCAAGATATTGAGCGGAAACGAAATTCTGACGTCAATCAAGGGCCGTAACTCCGTCAAAATTTTGCGAAAAATGACGGGTAACAATCCCAAGCTAGATCTTGTCAATGATGACGTGCATACAAAATTTGGTCGGATACTGTCAATTTGTTCTCAAGATATTGAGCGGAAACGAAATTCTGACGTTAATCAAGGGCCATAACTCCGTCAAAATTACGCGAAAAATGACGGGTAACAATCCCAAGCTAGATCTTGTCAATGATGATGTGCATACAAAATTTGGTTGGATTCTGTCAATTTGTTCTCAAGATATTGAAGGGAAACGAATTTCTGACGTCAATTAAGGGCCGTAACTCCGTCAAAATTTTGCGAAAAATGACGGGTAACAATCCCAAGCTAGATCTTGTCAATGTTGATGTGCACACAAAATTTGGTCTGATTCTGTCAATTCGTTCTCAAGATATTGAGCGGAAACGAAATTCTGACGTCAATCAAGGGCCGTAACTCCGTCAAAATTTTGCGAAAAATGACGGGTAACAATCCCAAGCTAGATCTTGCAAATGTTGATGTGCACACAAAATTTGGTCAGATTCTGTCAATTCATTCTCAAGATATTGAGCGGAAACGAAATTCTGACATCAATCAAGGGCCGTAACTCCGTCAAAATTTTGCGAAAAATGACGGGTAACAATCCCAAGCTAGATCTTGTCAATGATGATGTGCATACAAAATTTGGTCGGATTCTGTCAATTCGTTCTCAAGATATTGAGCGGAAACGAAATTCTGATGTCAATATAGGGGCATCCAAGGGCAATAACTCTTATGCAAATTTGGGAAAACTGACATGCATTTATACATAAGTTAATATTGTCAATATTGATGCATATGCCAAATTTGGTTAAAGTCTAATGACTAGTTCACAATTTATGAGTGGTTACAGATTTATGGACGGAATAACGGAATAACGGAATATCGGAAGGACAGAACGACGGAAGGACAGGGTGAATCCAGTATAGCCCCACTTTTTCAAAGCGGGGCTATAATCACTTCTAAATAGATTTGTTAAATTTTAAACAAAGCTTGTTGCTGGCTAACCAACTTGTTGGTTTCCTTAATCTTCTAGTTACGCCTGGCACGTAACAGAATTGGGGGCTCGAGTCCGGGATTGAAATTTCTTGTGCACCAAATTTATTTAAAATTCTAAAGTATCTTCACTGTTTGCTGTTTAAATAGCTAAAGCCAGCAAAAAGCAACCATGTCATTCAAACTAAGTGACTTTATTGCTGCGCCTTCTCAGGAGCTGTTAGATAAGGCCAAAAAGAGTGACCTCTTAGACATAGCTGATCATTATGGGTTGTCAAATATCAAGACTTCCATGTTAAAACATGAAATTAAGAACATTTTGATTCAGTTTTTTGTTGACGAGGAAATTTTTGATTCCTCGGCTACTTCTCAGATTCTAGTCACTCAGACTGACTTGCAGTTGAGGGAACTAGAAATCAAAAGACAAATTGAGATGGAAAAACTAAAATTTGAGTATGAAGAAAGAATAAGGTTGGAAACTTTAGAACGGGATGAAAGAATAAGGGCAGAAAAGGCCGAAAGGGAAGAAAGAATAAGATTGGAAACTTTAGAACGGGAAGAAAGAATGCATAAACAAAAGTTAGAAATGGATAAACAAAAGTTAGAAATGGAAGAACAAGAGAAGGAAAAACAAAGAGAATTAGAACGAGAAAAAATTGAGTTAGAAAAAGAAAAATTAGAAAGAGAAGAAAGGCTTGAAATTGAAAAAGAAAAATTTAAATTTGAAATTGAAGAAAAAGAAAGAGAAAGGCAATTTCAGTTACGAATGAAGGAAATTGAACTTAATGACAAATCAAAATCAAAATCTTTGCCTTTGGCTACTAGTGCAGTATTTGATGTCACAAAACACATTCGTCTCGTTCCTCCATTTCAAGAAAAAGAGGTTGACAAATATTTCTTACATTTTGAGAAGGTGGCAGAAAACTTGAAATGGCCAAGAGAGCACTGGACCTTGCTTTTGCAAAGTGTTGTAATTGGTAAAGCTCGAGAAATTTACACTCAGCTTTCTCTTGAGCAAAGCTCAGATTATGATACAGTAAAGGAATTTATTCTTAAGGCTTATGAGTTGGTCCCTGAGGCATACAGGCAGAAATTTAGAGACTGTAGAAAAGAACATGACCAGACTCATGTTGAGTTTGCTAGAACAAAAGAGCAACTATTTGATAGATGGTGTTCTTCAAAGAAAGTAGGTTCTGATCATGCAAAGCTAAGGCAGCTCATGCTTGTTGAAGAATTCAAACGGTGCATAAATTCTGATGTTAAGGCTTTCTTGAACGAAAGAGAAGTTGAAAACTTGGAAACAGCAGCACGTTTAGCTGATGACTATGCTTTGACTCATAAGGCTTCATTTGTCAACAAGCCATATCCTAGGAAACCATATAACCCTCAACCAAAGCAAATTACCCCTCAGTCAAAACCATATTCCCCTCAGTCCGGTCCCAAAGCCAATCCCAGTAATCCAACTGACAATTCCAGTCCAAAACCCAAATTTTCTAGTGAAAACAAAGGACAAAATCCCTTATCCCAGCCAATTTGTAATTATTGTAAGAAAACTGGCCACATTATTTCTGAATGTTTGGCACTGAAACGAAAGAAAGAAAGAGAAAATCTAGATAGTGCTAAACCAACAGGTCTCACCTCCTTAAAGGCTAAACCACAGTCTTGTATCCAGGAAGAAAACCCTATACTGACCAGAACTTGTAAAGAGTCAGTCTCTGAGGATTCTATTATGGAGATTTATGAACCATTCTTATCAGATGGTTTTGTGTCACTTAACAGTGACTCTGCCCAGTCTACCCCTATCAAAATCTTAGGAGATACCGGAGCTTCTCAATCCCTTATCTTGGCAGATACCTTGCCATTTTCCGAGAAGTCTTCTTCTGGGACAAGTGTCCTTATCCAGGGCGTAGAGTGTGGATTTGTTAATGTACCGCTCCATAATATCTATTTGTCCTCAGACTTAGTTAAAGGTCCCGTGGCTGTAGGTATTAGACCTTCCTTACCCTTTAAAGTTATTCATTTGCTGCTAGGCAATGATTTGGCAGGAGATAAGGTTGTGGTAAACCCACTTTTGACCAGCACACCATGTGTTGATCAACCGCCTGATCCCATTGAGCAGGAAATTCCTGACCTTTACCCTTCTTGTGCTGTCACTAGGGCAATGGCAAAGAAAGCCAAATTATATGATGGGATGCAGGACATAAATTTAACTGACACTTTGATAGGTCAGTCCTTTAATAAAGAGATTTCAACATCTCTTTCCCCTAGTCAGTCTGATATTCAGACTGACCCTAGCAATCCAAGGTCGGGGTCAGAAAATGACCTTTCACCCTCAATGTCAAATGATCAAGGTCATGACCAGATGTCAAGGTCACAGCTTTGTAAAGAACAACACAGTGATTCTGATATCTCGCCTTTATTTGAAAGGGCTTTTAATGAAAATGAAATATCCCAGGTTCCTGTTTGCTATTATGTCAAAAATGGCATTTTGATGAGAAAATGGCGTCCTCCGGATGTCTCCGCAGAAGATGAGTGGACTGTTAACCACCAAATTGTGGTTCCTAGGGTTTATCACCCTGAAATCTTAAACTTGGCTCATGAAACACCCATGTCATGTAAATAAGACCTATCACAAGATCCTTAATCATTTCTACTGGCCAGGAATAAAATCTGATGTATCTCAACACTGCAAATCCTGCCACACTTGTCAGATGGTAGGAAAACCCAATCAGACTATTCCTAAAGCTCAGTTACAGCCCATTCCTGCCTTTGATGAACCTTTCAGCAGAGTGATTATTGATTGTGTAGGTCCCTTACCCAAAACAAAGAAAGGTTGTGAATATCTTCTGACCATAATGTGTGCTTCAACTCGCTTTCCTGAAGCTATCCCACTCAGAAATATCAAGGCTAAAACAATAGTTAATGCACTTGTGAAGTTCTTCACATTTGTAGGCCTCCCAAAATCTATCCAGTCAGATCAGGGCTCAAATTTTATGTCAGGAATTTTTCAGCAAGTTATGTACGAACTTGGAATTAAGCAATATAAGTCATCGGCTTACCACCCTGAAAGCCAAGGTGCCTTAGAAAGATTCCATCAAACTTTGAAAAACATGATCAGATCTTACTGCTTTGACACTGAAAAAGATTGGGATGAAGGCATACACTTGCTTCTATTTGCTGTAAGAGAATCTGTACAAGAGTCTCTGGGGTTCAGCCCATTTGAGCTTGTTTTTGGGCACACTGTACGTGGACCGTTAAAACTTCTAAAAGAGAAATTTCTCTCAGATGATGACAGTTCTTTGAACTTACTTCAGTATGTGTCTGATTTCAAAAACAGACTATCAAAGGCCTGTGATGCAGCTCGGTCCAATCTCAAATCTGCTCAAAGCAAAATGAAGATTCGTTATGATGAAAATGCTAAAGACAGAAATTTTGAACCTGGAGACAAGGTACTTGCTCTCTTGCCCATTCCTGGCAGACCTTTACAAGCTAGATATTATGGCCCGTATACTGTTGATAAAAAGTTAAGTGACGTGAATTACATTGTTAACACTCCTGGGAGGCGCAAGCAAAAACAGCTATGTCACATTAATATGCTCAAGAAGTATATTGATAGGGATAGTTCTGTTATTTCATCAGTAAATATAGTTAATTCTGTCCCTCATGAACAAAATCAAATGGACTCTAGGACTTCAACCTGGAGAAATCTGATCCCTCGTCATCGAAACTCCAGAATTCTGACATACTACAGAATCTTGATCAGAAACTGTCTCACCTTGATTCAGACAAAAGACTTGAACTGAAACAGTTAGTTCTCGAATATGAGCACTTATTTCCAGACATTCCATCCAGAACTGACAAAATCTATCATGATGTTGACATTATTGAAGGTTCAAAACCTGTAAAGCAACATCCTTACAGAATGAACCCTGTAAAACAGCAATATCTCAGGGAAGAAGTTCAACATTTGCTGGACAATGATTTCATTGAACCCAGCCAAAGTGAATGGAGTTCTCCTTGTATTCTTGTACCAAAGCCAGACGGGACATTTAGAATGTGCACAGACTATTGAAAAGTCAATTCTGTCACTAAAACAGACACTTTTCCCATCCCACGAATCGATGACTGCATTGATAATATTGGACATGCCAAGTATGTTACAAAGTTCGATCTGCTAAAGGGATTTTGGCAGATACCCCTCACGGACAGAGCAAAGGAGATCTCGGCATTTGTTACACCAGATGGACTGTACCAGTATAAAGTCATGCCATTTGGAATGAAGAACTCGCCTGCGACTTTTCAGCGGCTGGTCAACAGTTTGATTTCCAATCTGGATGGCTGTAAAGCCTATATCGACGACGCTATTATCTTCAGTGAGGCGTGGCAACAACACTTGCAGACAATCAGAACATTCTTTGACCGGCTAAGTGATGCTAAACTAACTGTGAACTTGGCAAAAAGTGAATTTTGCCATGCAAACTTGACATTTCTTGGACACATTGTAGGTCAAGGTCAGGTAAAACCTGTAGAAGCTAAAGTTGAGGCTATCTCAGATTTTCCTGTACCTACTAGCAAAAGACAACTGATGCGCTTTCTGGGTATGGCTGGATATTACAGGAAATTCTGCAACAACTTCTCGGCTATAGCTGAGCCTCTGACAAACTTGCTTGGTAAGAAGGCCAAGTATGTTTGGACGGATGACTGCCAGAAGTCATTTGATAAGCTCAAGGCCATACTTAGAAGTGCTCCGGTTCTCTTAGCACCAAGTTTTGACAAAGAGTTCAAGTTGGCTGTAGATGCCAGTGATGTTGGTGCAGGCAGTGTATTGTTGCAAGAAGATGACAATGGTGTTGACCATCCTGTTTGTTATTTTTCCAAAAAGTTTAACAAGCATCAGAGAAATTACTCTACCATAGAGAAAGAATGCCTATCTCTAATCCTTGCACTTCAGCACTTTGAAGTTTACTTAGCTTCTTCACATGCACCAATTGTTGTCTTCAGTGACCACAATCCACTGACTTTCATACATAAAATGAAAAACAAGAACCAGCGTTTACTCAGGTGGAGTCTCATGTTGCAAGAGCACAATCTTGACATCAGACATATCCGAGGAAGAGATAATATCATTCCAGACACCCTAAGCAGAGCTTAAGTGCCTCTACAATGCTGATGTCCAGCTTTGTGCTGTTGTATTTGATTAGTTTTGCACAAATTTTGCTAAACATATTGTATACAATTATCCAGTATTGCAAAAGAAAGCTTTATTTTATAAAACTTTCTTTTCTTTGAAGAGGGGAAGTGTTATGTATGACAGTTACTTGTTGAAAGATGTGCATTCAGTACTGGTAAACTTCCCAAGGGAGTATGCCCAGGAAAGTATGATGTTATACATATGATGTTTACTTGTTGTCCTTAGCAATTATTTACTTTTAGTGTCCCAGATATTGGACATAAACAGGTTGTTTACTTCAGAATTTTCTAGAAATTTCAAATTGTTCTTTGACGGAAAAGTCCGGAAAAATCTGGAAGAACCTGGAAAGATGTAGAATCTTCTAGAAAAATCTTTTTTTTTATGTCAAAAGAATATTGTGGAATTTTCTGGAAGGATAATGGCCTCTCTAGAATATTCCAAAACATTAAATTTTGGTAAACAACTTGTTATTTTTAGTATGTGATATCATAGAATTTGCTGGAAGAATCCTGAATGTTCCTCAGTGCTATATAAGGGCTACAAATTTTCATAAGGACAATCTTTGGGTACTGTTACTATTAAGAAGTCAAAATCTATCTTACTGGAATTTAAACTTATTCTTGGATTACTTTGTGATATTCGATTCTGGATTGGGACATAGTGCTATTTTGAAACAAACTTTAATTCTTGGGATCAGAAACTGATACAGACTTGTGTTAAAAAATTCTGAGGGACATTCAGACATTCTTTAAGGGAATTAACATCTTGAAAGGTATTGTACATTCATTTTTGTTTGATTGTATATATGCTTTTGATTGTTTCACATGTAATAACTGGTTAAATCACTTCTAAATAGATTTGTTAAATTTTAAACAAAGCTTGTTGCTGGCTAACCAACTTGTTGGTTTCCTTAATCTTCTAGTTACGCCTGGCACGTAACAATAAATAATAATTTCAAATTCACTTTCACATGCCCGTCTGAATCTGAATCTGAATCTGAATAGTTTTATACTGGTGACACGCCAAATGACATTATTTCACCAGGGGGTTCGGATGGGGGAGAAATTAGTCCCTTGAACGCATGAGTGAAGCAAGCTTGGACACACAGTCATCAGACATTTCAGCAGAGGAGATAAGTGAATCAGGGAGGTCATTCCAGTCCCTGATAGTCTGTGAAAAGAAACTACTTTTGTTCGCTTCTTTGCTAGCTGAAGGTATCTGAAAAGCCAAAGAGTGTTGATTTCTACAACGCCTATTCTTTGGGATAAGGTCATCTGTGGGTATTCTGGCTTTACCCTTTAGACCTTTGTATAGCAATATAAGTCTACTATCCTTCCTCCTTTTCTTAAGAGATTCCCATTTCAGTTGACCTAAAATGCCAGTTTCAAAAACATAATTTCCCGTCACAAACCTTGCTGCACGATTTTGGACCTTTTCCAGTTCTTCCTGGAGGCCATGAGTGTGAGGGTCCCAAACTGAGCTTCCATATTCCAAGACCGGCCGCACCAGTCTTTTATAAGCTGCTTCTTTCACTTCTGGGGGACAAGAATACAAATTTCTCCTCAAGAAACCGAGAGTTCTGTTAGCCTTCGTACAAACACTGGAAATATGAGTATTCCATTTCAAATCATTTGTGATAGTTACACCCAGGTACAGTACAGTCAGCGTGATGTTTATATCCCTCACGCTTACGAACGTGGAATCTCGCATGTCACGTGACTTTTTTCCGTGGATTTTGCGTGGAATTAGCGTGGATTTTGCGTGAGTTTTGCGAGGAAGTAGCGTGAGTTTTGCGTGGAGCTTGGACATGAAACGTGGAACTGTTTAACTGTAGCGTGAAACAAAACGTGGAAAGGATTAGGAGAGTTGCATGAGATATCTACAGTCCCACGCTCGATCACGCTTTCGACCTTTGTTTCACGCTCAGGAAAAAGGGACATGAAGAAAGTGATTATACTTTTTATATATATATATGTACATGTCTCTTGTCAACCAAAATAAAAGCAGTGAAGTCATTTCCGCCGCTGAAAGTCTGGAATTTTGCCGTGTACGGACATATACATGTACTAATCTGTATGATGTGTCACAAAGAAACAAATAAGACACGCGCAAACGTAGTGTTTGTTTGTATTTTCTATACTTTCTTTGTTTTTTAACTTATTTTTCTTTTTTGTTTTTCTAAAGTTTCAAATCTCAAAGATATGCTTGCATTTTATTACTTATCACACAAACTGAATTGTGTGTTTGTTTGATTAAGATAATTTATAACTTTATGCACCAAATTAGAGTTGTTAGTTATAACTTAGAGGCTATGTCGCTTATTAATCCTGTGTACAATAATTGTGCCGATACAAGAATAAAGAATACCTTGATTTTGTTGACTTTGGTAAATGCTTGAAAGATGAAAGAACAAGTTAAAGGGAATCAGAATTCTCGCAGGGCATTGTACCGACTCTTAAGATGAAATTAAGATGAATTAATTGCACGTAAATTTAATTGCAACGTACATCGTAATTTATGATTAAATGATACATGTACATGTAGCAAGGTGCTTGAACCGTATTACATGTAGGTCGAGCTTTAATTGACGTTGGGCATCTTAGAGCATACGAAAGACGCATTTACTTGAGATGTTCTGAAAAACAACAAGCCGGGGTGCTCATCTTCTCTTATGGCAAAAGTATCAGATATAAATGTACAATGTTCTGCATCTAAAACCGCGGCAGTCAAAATGCACCACGCTGCCAAATAATATTTAAACGTGCAAATTTTGTCATCACTTAATCTACGATGATAATTGAATCAACACTGAATATCGTATTGCTCAGACTGCAACTCGTCAAAACATGCGTATGTATTTACATACATGCGCTTTGTCGTACAAGTGTATGTTTTTGTACAGGTTTACCGTCATCATAGTTACTTAATGGCCGTCCTTGTACGAAAGATTAATAAATAAATACATATCATATATTTAATTTGGTCACATAACTTTAACAATTTTACCCTTTTGAACAAGACGAAACGATAATCCTTTTCTCGCATGTCTCTTAATCCTTTCCACGCTTCTTTTCCTTAATGAACGTGGAAAACGTGAGCAAGCGTGGAACTGCTTATATCTCACGCAACTCACACGCTTCTTGCGAGGAACGAACGTGGACATAGCGCGGAACAAGCGTGGATTTTGCGAGGAATGAGCAAGGGTTTTGCGTGGGTTTTGCGTGGAACTTAATCCTTTTTTCTTTCGTGCGTGAGCGCGAAGGATATAAACATCACGCTGACTGTACTGTATTTTATGCTTTCAACGTTTTCCAGTACAGTGCCCTCTAGGGTGTAGTTAGCCTGTATCTTACTAGACCGTTTATTTGTCAGCTGCATCATGTTGCATTTGACGGGTTGAAATCTCATTCCCCATTTCCTAGCCCAACTGCCTAAACGATCAATGTCTCTCTGAAGTTTCAATGTATCCTCTTCATTCTTGATTTCACGATAGCAAACACAATCATCAGCAAAGAGTCTTATTTCAGACTCAATGTCTGCTGAGATGTCATTTATATACAAGGAAAACAGCAAGGGGCCGAGAACGGTGCCCTGAGGGACACCCGACACAACTGGAGCCCAATCTGATTTAATACCATTAACCACTACCCTTTGTTGTCTGAAACAAAGGAAAGCATTTATCCAATTCAGTGTTGTTCCACCAATTCCATAGCTAAACAATTTGCTTTTAAGGAGTTCATGGGGAGGAGTATCGAAAGCCTTTTCAAAATCGAGTATAAAAGTGTCGACCTGGCCTTTTTTATCTAAGATTTTGGCCCAGTCATTTATCACTGGGTAACTGGACAACTCGGCCCATAACAAACTCGGCCCAAGACAAACTCGGCCCATAACAAACTCGGCCCATACAAACTCGGCCCATAACAAACACGGCCCATACAAACTCGGCCCATGACAAACTCGGCCCATATCCAACTCGGCCTCTATTTATAATGCTGATACAATATGAATTTTATAGTATGATTAAAGGAATATACGAGTATGTTGTAGTCGGTAAATAGCTATACATGGCTAATGTTATACTGTTTATACGTTCCAACTTTAGATAAAATTTGTCTTAGTTACATGTATTGATAAATACAAATTACAGTCTTCATATACTTATCATTTATATACTCGTCTTTATATACTCTACCTGTAAAATGTGGTATTTTTATTTGAGAAGCATTCGAGGACATTAAAAAAGAGTCAAGTATTTATTTTAAAACGTGAGAAAATTTTATTAACAGTGTAACTGGATTTTTTTCTATTACGACCAGATACAGATATGTTTGAAAATCGCGTTTCCTAAAACACATAGCCGACAAAAACGTTATAGACTTCGGTGGACTTATCTCTTTAATATGACAGAAAATTAAGTTTTCACCATGAGTCTATTCGAACAGAATAGAACATGTAGACTGAACTGTGATAATTACATTGATTTGTTCACTAATTGTTTGTTTATTAATTATTATAATTGACTGAGTTTTCCATCCACACAAATACTGCCATTGCCCAATAATGAATTACTGGTCAGGTGTGACAAAACATTGACAATGATCAATGTTTTGTCCTTCTTTTGTAATTGACTGACTTTCTTTTACATATAATACTCACGTTCATTTCTTTCCTTCTTTCTTTTTTCTTTCTTTCAACTATGTCCATCATCGATAATATACTCAGCGTAATGGCAAACTCTGCATTACATGTACTTGAAATTGTTTTTTAAGAATATAAATCTTAATTCCAATCATGTCATCTTCAAACATACTACACGTTGTAATACTAAAAATGACATTTTCTATCAAATCAATGTTTATAACCTCCTATAATACTCAGCAATGAGGTTGTCATAGTATCTAGTAGATAGGGGCCGAGTTGGTATGGGTCAAGTTGGTATGGTCCTAGATTTAGTGGCCGAGTTTGTCATGGGCCGAATTTGTCAAGGGCCGAGTTTGTTATGGGCCGAGATGTCCCGGAATCTATCACTGTAGAGTTTCACAGCTATCCTAGAGTAATGGGTTTTGACGCACCTAAGCATTCTATTGCAAATTGAACTTTTCCCAAGATATGTAAAATAATTTTGGGTTATGCAATATATTAAGTGGCATCCTTCACAATATTTAACACTACTGAAGAATGCCTGTCTCAGCTGTTTTGTGAAAAAATCAATCTGAAACCAGTCAACCCCAAATTCTGCCATTTTGCTGTTCAGACATGTGAAATGACGCATTAAATTAGAACTGATATTCTCACTCATGCAATGGACATTGTACCTGTTAATGATAATTTTACTAATCTGGAGAGAGTCCCTGACCTGTACAGCAACAGGAACTTTGTAAAAATACCACTCTGTTTCTTAGAGATATGCCTATAAATATGGGTATATTTAAGAAAATGGTCGCCATTTTGACACATGAAATTTTAGGGGTAGGGTAATTGAAGTACATTTATTTCTATTATGACTGTAAGCATGGGCCATTATCACAGACACAGTTGTTCTTTGGGTATTATGTTAGGTTACTAACAAAAATTTTCATCAACTGAATTGATCCTTTGCAGCCAGCAAAGTCAAGAAGTCAATGTCTCCATTTATTCTCCACCAAGTTATGTTACATAAAATATATAAGATAGGACATAATTTTGAAATAAATTATTTTATACACATTAGTATTTTATGGATGTGTCAATGTTCCAGATCTATCTAGTGAATGGTGCTTTAGAAATGAGAAATACTTTTCATATGAATGAAATGAGTGAATGAAAAAAAAAATGCTATGTCATTCATGAGAAAAAAGTGTCATAAGAAAAATGACAGAAAAACAGGGTACCCAAACAAAAAAAGACACAGCATTCCCTAAACACCCACAAGTTTTCTTTTGAATGCTTAGATATAACAGATAAGAGTTGGTTATTACATAAAATAATTAGCCTTTGACACAAAGCAATGGCAGTTCTAAAAATGACAGAAACATAAAGGTGCGTCAAAACAGATGTGCGTCAAAATACATTACTGGACGATATGCCATTTCCTAAAGGCTGAGGCTATCCGCACGACGGTCGTGCCGATAAGCGGCGTTATCCGCACGACGGTCGTGCCGATAAGCGGCGTTATCCGCCCGACCGTCGTGCGGATAGCCAATGCTACAGGTATTGGCTATCGGCACGACGGGAGTATAAGATTTTCTTACAAGCTTACGAATGCATTAAACTATTAATTTGTCATTAAATAAATAAATTATGGTTTTAGCTATATAGAAATACATTCGAAATTAACATTTTCGTTAATTATCACTAAGAAAACTAGTTTGATTTGATTTATCCAGCTGATGTAAACTGAATCACAGCAGACGGAAAAAAAATATAATCATTGCAATTATTTTAATTGTGTAACTGAAATGTTTCCATACTTCATTGTTAAAATCAAAGGCTGTTTATTCTTTTGGATTACCACATTTTTTTTTTATATTTAGGTTACGATAATTGACATAATTTCTTTGTCATTTACGCATACGCATGACTGATTTTTACAGGTAAATTCACAGGTAAGCCAATTTCAGCAAAATTACAATTTTGTTAATTAAAAAGTAAAAAATTCCTGCATGTGTAATATTCTGTTTCAGTTTTGAAGCCAGTGTAATATATTTATCAACTTAAAATGTATCCATTTCTAGACATTTTTTAACATTTGGATACCGATTTCCCTGTCGTGCGGATAACGCCGCTTATCCGCACGACGGTCGTGCCGATAAGCGGTGTTATCGGCACGACCGTCGTGCGGATAGCCAGTGTCTTTCCCAAATGCGTGTTGCCTGTCCGACAAGAGTTCATGTTGTTGGCAGTGCCTAAGTTCATAGTAACAGGTGAAAATACAAACTGAAACCCTTTAATGTTCTTAACAGAAATAAAAGCATGAAAAACATGAAAGACTGGCTTTTAAAGAATTTTTACTTGAAGTCGTCGGCCATTTTGCTAACTTTGCCGAATAGCTTTTGTGTCAAAGAAATTGATTGGACAATTGCAAAACAGTAAACCAATCAAAAAATTCGTAAGAAAAACTGAAATTCGAATCTGCGGTTCAAAATTCCGATATCGTATGGACGCTTTATTCTCGATGTCACTAAATACAGTAAAGTAGCGTAAAGTGGCGTAAAGAAGCGTAAAGGGGCGCAAAGGGGCGTAAAGGGAGCGTAAAGTGGCGCAAAGTAGCAAAATATTGCAGTTTTAACCTATATTCATTAAATATGATGTGTTAGATGTAGTTATGTGCAACCCGTGTGTGTGTAGATGGGCGTTAGGGGATTGGGGGGGGGGGGGTTGCGTGATCGCGATGCTGTTTTTTGTGCGTGTTTCAATTCAAAAATATACTGTATCAGTATAAACTAGTCCAAAATAAAGCAATTAGTCTGCAATATTTTCCAGTTGTTCTTTTCTACGTCCCTTTAATACAAAATTGACTAGGTCAACTCAAAGTATGGTTAAGACATTGGCTTACGGAACAACGATGAAACGGTAAGGATACTTTGAATCTAATAGCATGTTCGATTCCCAGACTATTCAGTGTTTGTAGTTGTATTTCAGCTGCGTATATCAGTCTCTCCAGAAAAGTCCTCATTATCATCCTATACATGACTTCAGCTGTTTACCGTGGGCGCATAGAAAGAAATTGTAAATTGTTATTTCTTTACCTTCTTTAATCCGATCAAAGATGTAAAGATTATCGATAAAAAAAAAGGTGTGTTAAACGCGTGTCAGGTAATAAATCTGATTATCGCATGGTGATTTAATTATGAAACACATGTCCGTGATGTTTGGTAGGTGTTAAAAGTAGCGGCTACTGTTAATGAGACGATTGGACATTGCTAATTGATCATCAATATCAATACAATACAAACAAGTAACCTACTTGTACTGTAATTGATATCAGTTTTCGCTCGAAACGTCATTTCTAGCGTCAGTTTACGTTCGGAATACGAAACTATATCCATACAATTATGCAGAGGACTTCAGAAATGTAAAAAGTTTGATATTATTTATTATTTTTGCTCAAAATATAGATTGTGGACATGTTATCCCGAAGAAAACAACATTTCCGCGACAGTTAGCAATATTGAATACTAAACAGTGTCGGAAATTTTGGCGCAAAATCGACGTCGCGCGTAAAATGTACTGAATTCAGCAACGACTACCTCTCTTCGCACGCCTATAGCAGGAAAACGAATCCGGTAACTAAGGACTTTCTCGTTATCTATATGTAGTTCAGGAATTTCTCTAATACATATCAGTTTTTTAAAAAATCCTACCGTGGATTTTTTGAAATATATCAAGAAAATTAACAAAAATGGGGTCTAAAAATCGCATTTTACGTTGACGTCAATGTATTTTCGCTCTCAAATTTGACGATTTTGAAGGTCGATATCTCGAAAACAAGCTCGGAACGGTATCGATTTCTTTTCATTTTCGTATGTAGGACATCAAAATACACTCACATGCAAAAAATAAAAAAATCCTACCGTGAGGTCAATTACGTACATCTGGCTTTAACACCTCCTTGTTTCAAAACCCCATAAAATCTCTAATAATTACGTTAGAAAGGTAAGATAAATCGCAAAATGCTCATAAAGTATTTTACTTTCTTGATTTGTCAAAAACTGAAAATCGATTTTTTATGGCATAAGGTCGATTTCTATCCGGAAAGGCTCAATTAAAGCACATTTTTATGTTCTTTAATGTTACAGACAATAATAAAGACGGTCAATTTCGTTTTCCTTAATCTTTTGTAATAATTTGTTTTCTTATTTTAAATAGAATTTTACACCAAAGATGTGTCAAATTAAAAAGATCCTCAAAGTTATGGGGCAATGCTGATATTGAATTTGAATATGCATTTAAAACTGGCTGCTAGAGAAGTTCTTGATCAGTATATACAAGTTTATTTCTTTAATCTTAGTTAGTACAATCTGATTTTGTTGAAAATGTTTTATTTCAGTTAAGTTTTAGAATAGTCTATGGACACTAAAGTTTATTACTGAGGGTAGACTTGAAACTTGATTTTAACGTTAGCACACCTAAATGCGATCGTTGCAATGTATTTGATATACATCTATATGTCTGCATGGTTGCATGTTTATCGTGTTTTTTTTTTTTTTTTTTTAGAGCATGGTCAGCAACTAAAGTTATGTCGGGATGATCTTTATCAGCTATCAACGCAATATATAGAAGCGTGACAATCGAAATTAATCGGTGTTTATTGCATATTACATATATGTTAGACACGTGTATATCGTTTCTGACAGCTGTTTCACCTTAGCATGTGCAACGGACACCCTTTGATACGACCTGTAACATAGGAAAAAAAAAGAAGAAGAAAAAAAAAATAATAAGAATGGTGAAAAATAAAGAAGAATTTTAAAACTGAAATATTAATTAAATTCGATATGCTCTTTTCATGAGATAGACGGACTACTCACAGACAAGGCCAGCGATTTCAAGAAGTATATGGAGAGTCGTCTAATTCCACTGATAAGAAACCATGTAAATCTACCAACACGGTTACAAAAGATGGATAAAGATTGGAGCAACAACAACGCCGAATCTATGAATAATATTCTGAAGATATGGACTAACCACAAAGTTATTTTAATAGCTAAGCCTTTGCATTTGTTGGATAAAATATAAATATGTAAAACTCAATAGCCCCGATCAAACGATATGAAGCAGTTGCTCAGCTACATGTACAAAGCAGGGTTTCGTTTATTTCAAATGTATGAATCCACCATGGATCCATTTATTTTGTATAAGTTGACCATTTTTTTTCTCACAATGAAAATGCATGTGTGTTTATTACAGAATCTGCTGCTTAACAAAGACAAACGATCGTATACCAAAAAAGTAGAAACTTAGCATGTGTAACTATACAGTTTGGCCAGTCTTTACGATGCAGAAGAAGCAATCATATCAATTTAACGTGAAAACTGATCAAACTAGATGCGTCAACGTGTTTTGTCAAGCAACAGGCAATGTAATAAAACAGAAAACTTGTTTTTTAATAAAACAAATATATAGAAGATGTTTCTTTTATTAAATTTTCCTTCAAACGTACGTGCATTGGCCCTTATCAACCCATGATAATGCAATATATCTGACTGTTTTAACGTCCGGATTTGGATTGTACATGGATACTGGATAGCTTGCTATTAATAACTAACTTATGCCTTAGTTATCGCAAAAAGCAGCTATTGAATGAGAAGGCAAAAGTAGGCAATGACCAGGAAACGGCGCAATCAGAAAGAAATTCTCACTCATAAAAACCGAGATGGAAAAACTGACTAAATCGACACTCAGTCACTTATACTACGAAAACATATGAGCATATATATGCGTGAGAAAACCAACAATTTGGGTTCCGAACAGGTCTCATTCAAACCGGCATGTACAGTCAAAGAATATGGCTAGAGCCTAAAAATTTGTATTTAAGTAGAAGAGGGATTGTACTATCCGTGTAACGAAAACAATTGGCGCTGATCAGCTTCGCTGATATGTACCTTTGTTTTCGCCCAGTCATTTTGTTGGTTTTCTTATGCTAATTAATATCGTAAGCCGATTGAGCAGCTACTTCCCAATAGGCGGTCACTCAGGTGGCTCATAACACATTAAGCCCGTATAGCCAGGCGTGCAGTCTGATATGTGTCTTTGTTGTTTGCATGCTTAACTTAGTACATGATCACCACGGAGCTCGTCATATGTAAATAAAACGTACAGAAAGTGCGCAGGCCGTTTGTAATATTGTGTGGTCTGCAATGACACGGATGATGATGATGATGATGATGATGATGATGATGATGATGATGATGATGACGACGACGATGATGATACATACATGTACTGATATCAGCCAGAGATAACATAAAAGTAGACAGAAACATTTCACCCTGACCCCCCCCCCCCTCGCCTCCCCCCCTGACCACACCCGTCTGCTTTCATAACAAATTATGTTGTATATTACTGATAAATTTGTTAAAACATAAATATTACAACATATCTATATCAATTTACCAACTTTACGCTACTTTGCGCCACTTTACGCCTCTTTACGCCACTTTGCGCTTCTTTGCGCCTCTTTACGCCACTTTGCGCTACTTTACTGTATTTAGGCAGACCCCTTTATTCTCTGTTCCCAGGAAATACGGGAATTTTAGAAAGCGCCTAGATGACAAACCTCCTGAAGTACTGAATTTGCGGCTGATTCAAACTGACTTTGACTTTGACAAAACAACTGAAATTATCCAAATAACCTTCAAATCCTATTGCTGATGCTCTTTTTGTGCATGACCTTGTACATTCAGTGGGTACACATAGGTATTTCAAGTTCATATATCTGATGCGAACCAGGACTGTAGTATAGGATTTGGTAAATCAGTTGGTGGAATTGCTCAGAGCTTGGCTCTCACAAGGAAAATTGGTAACCGAAGAGGCTCCGAAGGATTACGCAGTTTCAATCCTTCAAAGGGAACAAACTTGTTGATTCTTATTATTTTGGCTGGAGATATAGAAATGAACCCAGGTTCCAGTGCCGCACGTGCAAGAAGTATTGTAAGGCGGCCGAGAAAGCAGTTAAATGTGAAGATTGCGAGAAACGCTTCCATGCGTCTTGCGTAAATCTTGGTCCCGTTGAGTTACAAAAGATTGAGTCGGGTAATGATTCTTGGTATTGTTCAAACTGCAAAGCTGAGTGCAGCCTATGCAGTGGTGCTGTTTTGAATTCCCATAAGGCTGTCCAGTGTGACAAATGTGAAATGTGGGTGCACAATAACTGTTCTTTTATGTCAGACTCAGAGTATGAAATGATGCAAAACTCAAACTGTACATGGATTTGCCCAAAATGTGACTTTTTCAATTTCTCAGACTCTTTTTTCAATGAACAGTTTAACTTGGAAAGTGAAAATAGGTTTGACCTACTTGCAAGAGGTCATGAAAACAAGTCCACTGAAACCTTGAATAGCAAAAACAGTTTTATTAGTGGTCTGAAATTTTCCAGTATCAACATAAACAGTATAAGAGGAAAAAAACTTGAGTTGTTGGCCTTCATTGATTTTCATCAATCGCAGATTTTGGCGATTCAGGAAACAAAAATTGACAATTCCATATTAACGTCTGAATTATTTCCGGAATCTTTTCCATACAGCGTGTACAGAAAGGATAGAACCTTACATGGTGGTGGTGTTATGCTTCTTGTACACAAGGACATCCCACACATGCCCCTCACAGAATTGGACAATGACTCAGAGTCAATTTGGGTCAAACTTTTTGTGAATAAGAAAACTCACTTTGTGGCTAGCTGGTATCGACCACCTGTCGATGGTCATTTACCAGTATCGGACAATGGAAATGACTTGTTGAATTCACTGGAAAAGTTTGACAATTTATTTAGAGAACAGCTTGACAAAATCAAAAATATTAATAAAGGCAACAAACCCCCCTTAATTCATGTTTTAGGTGATTTTAACTTTAGAGATATTGTATGGCCGGACAGACTCAGCAAATCTGGGTCATCATTGAGTCAGACGGAGGGTCAGATTTTGATAGATATCATGAATGACCATGGTTTGGAACAATTAGTCAATTTCCCCACCAGAGAAAGAAATACTTTGGACTTAATTTTGACCTCTCTTCCTGGTCAGTTTGTAGACATTCATTCCCCGGATAAGCTCAGTGATCATGACATTGTTTCTGGCACATTGAAAATTGCTATCCCCCCTATAAAGAAACCTAGGAGAAAAGTGTATCGTTATCAGAAAGGTGATTATGAATCTATGAGAGCAGAAACACTTAAATTTGCAAAGGAAAGATACTTCAACGGTTACTCAGATACTCGGTCGGTCCAGGAAAATTTCAATCTCATTACATCGTTTATTCAGGAATCGGCAGATAAACATATCCCCTCAAAAACTAGTCGCTCAGTTTCCTCTGTCCCTTGGATAACACCTGAAATAAGAAGGAAGATTCGCAGAAAAAATGCAACTCATGCAAAAGCTAAAAAGACTGGTAGTGCAAAATTTAGATCTAAATTTGAATCTTTACGGAAAGAGATCAAAGCTGATATCAGGAAGCAGCATGATCTTTATGTGAACAACTTGGTAGGAGATGTTAAGGCTAATCCTAGAGATTTTTACAGGTACATAAACAGTCAGAAAAAAGATACCCAAGGTATTCCCCCGTTGAAAAAGAGAAATGGAAGTGGAATAGCTCAATCTGAATTTGAGAAGGCGGAAGAATTTAATGGTCAGTTCTCGGATGTTTTCACTAAAAGTGAATACAAACAGGTCCCTCTTATGGATAGATCTGCCCCATTCATGCATGATATTGTGGTCACAAAGGAAGGGGTGACCAAACTTCTCAAAGGTCTAAACCCGTCTAAAGCCTTAGGGCCTGATGAGCTTCATCCCAGAGTCCTAAAGGAACTGGCTATGGAATTAGGGCCGGTATTCGCCCATCTCTTCCAGCAGTCAATTGATACAGGTGAAATTCCTAAAGAATGGTCTCTTGCTAATATTTGCCCCCTGTTTAAGAAGGGCGACAGGTCACTTGCCCGCAATTACCGCCCTGTTTCTTTGACATGCATTCCTTGTAAGCTTCTTGAACATATTGTATGCTCAAATATTATGGCCCATCTTGATGAACATGAACTCCTGTCGGACAGGCAACACGCATTTAGGAAACGGCATAGCTGTGAAACTCAGTTGACTACAGTGATAAATGACTGGGCCAAAATCTTAGACAAAAAAGGCCAGGTCGACACTTTTATACTCGATTTTGAAAAGGCTTTCGATACTCCTCCCCATGAACTCCTTAAAAGCAAATTGTTCAGCTATGGAATAGGTGGAACAACACTGAATTGGATAAATGCTTTCCTTTGTTTCAGACAACAAAGGGTAGTGGTTAATGGTATTAAATCGGATTGGGCTCCAGTTGTGTCGGGTGTCCCTCAGGGCACCGTTCTCGGCCCCTTACTGTTTTCCTTGTATATAAATGACATCTCAGCAGACATCGAGTCCGAAATAAGACTCTTTGCTGATGATTGTGTTTGCTATCGTGAAATCAAGAATGAAGAGGATACATTGAAACTTCAAAGAGACATTGATCGCCTAGGCAGTTGGGCTAGAAAATGGGGAATGAGATTTCAACCCGTCAAATGCAACATGATGCAGCTGACAAATAAACGGTCTAGTAAGATACAGGCTAACTACACCCTTGAGGGCACTTTACTGGAAAACGTTGAAAGCATAAAATACCTGGGTGTAACTATCACAAATGATTTGAAATGGAATACTCATATTTCCAATGTTTGTACAAAGGCTAACAGAACTCTCGGATTCTTGAGGAGAAATTTGTATTCTTGTCCCCCAGATGTGAAAGAAGCAGCTTATAAAGGACTGGTGCGGCCGGTCTTGGAATATGGAAGCTCAGTTTGGGACCCTCACACTCATGGCCTCCAGGAAGAACTGGAAAAGGTCCAAAATCGTGCGGCAAGGTTTGTGACGGGAAATTATGTTTTTGAAACTGGGAGCATGACTTGCATTTTAGGTCAACTGAAATGGGAATCTCTTAAGAAAAGGAGGAAGGATAGTAGACTTATATTGCTATACAAAGGTCTAAAGGGTAAAGCCAGAATACCCACAGATGACCTTATCCCAAAGAATAGGCGTTGTAGAAATCAACACTCTTTGGCTTTTCAGATACCTTCAGCTAGCAAAGAAGCGTACAAAAGTAGTTTCTTTCCACAGACTATCAGGGACTGGAATGACCTCCCTGATTCACTTGTCTCCTCTGCTGAAATGTCTGATGACTGTGTGTCCAAGTTCGCTTCACTCGTGCGTTCAAGGGACTAATTTCCCCCCCATCCGAACCCCCTGGTGAAATAATGTCATTTGGCGTGTCACCAGTAAACTATTCAGATTCAGATTCAGATTTAGTATTTCTAGAGGCGCTTTGGTTGGTTGGTTGGTTGTAGCTAAGCCCTGGTCAACTCGTACCCGAGTCAACTCGTACCCAAATCAACTCGTACCTACTTTTACGGCCCAAGTCAACTCGTACCTATTTTGGTCAACTCGTACCCATTTTGGTTAACTCGTTCCTGTTTTGGTCAACCTGTACCTATATTAGATAGATAGATAGATAGATAGATAGATAGATAGATAGATAGATAGATAGATAGATAGATAGATAGATAGATAGATAGATAAAGTTACGTAATATGTGAAACTAATGTTAGGTAGGTAGGTAGGTAAGATGAGGTGAGGTTAACCATTTTATGTCTACAATTTTCCCAGGATTATGTAACTTTAATGTAGCTACTACAAATGAATTTCTTATTACTCATAGTCTAAAAAGTATTACGCAGGTACTTCAAAGACAATAATTAAAGCATAACTTATATAAAAAAAAGTGTTTTTTTGACCTGAAAAAAATATCCAAGAAAAGTTAACTCTAACATCTTGGAAAGGGAGATATTAATTTTTATATAACTTGTTTCAGTTATTTTTTTATAACCTGTTTAGGTTTTGTCCCTGACTGTTTAAGGTGTCAACATTTTACTTTACTATATAATACACAGTTAAGTCAATGCCTCAAATTAAAACTGATTAACTTGCATGCTCATCACCCTATAGACAGTTTACACCCTATGGGTCGTTTGCCTTTAAGTGCAACGGGGACGTTTCCTTTGCAGCTCAAGAAGAAGATTGTTAACAATGATCTGTTTGTAATACTAAAAATAATGTCATCCTATATTTTCTGAGTACGTATCCAGAATATATCATCATAAAAATTATTATTCATATTATTATATCTAAAAGCATCATATTCTTATAAAATACCCCTCCTGTAATAGGAAAAATAAGAGGCCGAGTTGACCCATTTTGGTCAACTCGTACCAGTTTGGTTAACTCGTACCTGTTTTGGTCAACTCGTACCTATATCAGATAGATAGATAGATAGATAGATAGATAGATAGATAGATAGATAGATAGGTAGGTAGGTAGGTAGGTAGGTAGGTAGGTAAGGTGAGATGAGGATAACCGTTTTATATTTATCATTGTTTTTCAGTAATATGAGATATAATGCACCTTCTTCTTATATTCTTCTTAATCTTAATCTAAAGTCGCTTCCATATAATACATATTAACATATTCATCTGTGGAAATTGACTTTTCTAAAGGCCACAACAAATGATGCCCCTGACGAGGATCGAATCGAGGACCTCTCAGCTCAAAGCAACGGCTAGAATAGATATTAAGAACTTGGTCAGTAATCTTGAATCTAGATTTCAATTCACAAATACACAAATAAATACATTGTATTATAGGACCCGATATGGATCCATGGCATTGTCATATTTCTGTCTCATAAACATGGGTAATTTCTTTTAATCAGTTTTGAATATTTAACAGAAACTACCGATTTTGTACAATAATATGAGACAGAATCCTGACAATGCTTTGTTTTTTGCTGCAGGTAATCTTGTTTCAAACAATTATTCTGTTTTGTAACTGATGCCTAATTAGTACCATACATGTGATATCTCCTGACTGATCGTGAATCTCCCGATATTCTTGTCCCTTTTCCGCCGACCCGATATAGGAACGAAAAACCCGACGAAGAAAAAAATCCTATCACGTTTTTCCCCAACCAACGATTTATCATGTATTTTCCCTGAAAAGATCAAGTAGTAGAGTGTTTGCAGCACATACGTAACAGTGAGCTTAGTAGAGTGTTTACAGCACCTAACTAACAGTGAACTGACACAGTGTTATCATCAAAGGTGTCAGATTGAGAAGGTGTTATGTGAAGGTTGCGTAACATTGTGTCGATAAGTAGCTTTGTTTTCAAATCACTGATCCGAATAATTCCCAAGCAGGTTATTGTATTGTTTGACAAAACATGTTTTCACAATACTGAAGTCAGTTAAAACAGTGATCTAATTAATACAACCTATCTGTCACACTACGCTGGCAATTAATTGTGTCACAAAAAAATTAGCAATTTAATTAATGACAATAACCACTTAGTTGAAATTACATGTGTCACTTCTGCAGCCCTGTAGTCTTCAGATAAAAAGAAGTTGCTTTGGTCAAAAGAAATTCACCACGAAAATGTGATCTATTTTATTTTCTTAATGTATAAAATGATCATTAATGATTATCACATACAGAACCAGTTATAAAACGGAACCTTGTTGAATGCCTTAGAAACGATCTTTGTATTTTTTTTCTTCAGAACAACAAAAAGTAAATATCAATTCAAACAATAAATTTAACACTTTAACATTGTTTGACTTTTTATGCACAGTATTTTGCGCATCAGGAATTTAAAAACTTACATGCAGTACCCAATATTGAGGAAACTATTTACATCAGGATAACTGTGTGGTGAACGCTTTACTGCAACACCGTTTAGGTCTGAGCATGCACACCAGTAAAATTTACTTTCGTTTTGGATAGCCAGTTGACATGTTGAAATTGTTTGAATTAGGGGATGTTTTATCGTTTGTAAAATGATTTGAAATAAATGGAACATAGAATTACACTAAACTTGACTTGATTTATTCTTTTGTATAGAATATCTGAGGTGGGTTCATTTATTTTACCCAGTAAATGCATCATCCTGGCATCCATATTCTTCCCCACCCACATGTTACTCCTACAGAAACTGTATCTATCGATCTCTTTATACACACTTTTTTTTTTTGGTGGGAAGGGAGGGGGGGGGTCTTTTTTGCATAATAAGCAGTGGTCAGTAATAAAATACTGAAGTGTGCATATAATCTGATCATTTTGGAAATTCTGTCCTTAGAAAATATTGCTTTGCCGCGTTAAAATGTAGTTTAATTTTGTTGATAAAAAACCTCCCTATTTCAGACCCAAATCTCCCTACCAAAAATTTCAAATCTCCAAGATGTATCACATGTATGATTAGTACTGCAGATAATCAAATTTAATAAAGATCACAGTAGGGATATAATTGGCGATTATAATCTAATCAATAGAGCATACATTGTATTGTAATTTGTTGACTGTTTGGCACACTTATAATAGGTGAAAATTGGCTCGTGTCATTAATTGGCTTCTTTATGGCCTTCTTTATGGCCTTCTGAAATCCATTTTCTGATAGGAATGATTTGGTAAAATTTGGTAAAATAAAGATAAACTTTTAATTATACTACCTAATTGTTATACCATTTTTAGCTCACCTGAGCCGAAGGCTCATAGGTGAGCTTATAGTATACCTATGCTCCGGCGTCCGTCCGTCCGTCGTCTGTCGTCGTCCACAATTTCAAAGATCTTCTTCTCTGAAACCGCTGGGCCGATTGTTCTCATATTTCACATACACCATCTACAGGTAAGGGGAAAGAATAATTATGTTTTTTGTTTTGATCGGATAAGGACTCTGGTTGCTATGGCAACTTATGCTTCCCATAGACTTACAATGGAAAAAAGTGAAAATTGCCAGTTTTTGCTGTCTTGTTGGAGATATTTGAATTTTGTTTTTGCAGAAATGTTTATTGAGTAGTCCTCTACGTTTCATGTGACTTTTGTCCTAATTCTTCATTTTGATTGGTTGCAGGGGCCCCATATAGGGCAAAATTTCGAAAAACATTCAAAAATCTTCTTCTCAGAAACTGTGAAGGGGATGAAGCCTATACTTTGTATACATGTTCCTGACAGTGGCCTCTACATAATTTGTGTTTTTTATTCCAGGCGGATAAGAACTCTGGTTGCTATGGCAACTTAAAGTTTCCATAGACTTATAATGGGAAAAGTGGAAATCGGCTATTTTTCTGCTAAAATTGCAGACATTTGAATTTTGTTTTTGCAGAAATGTTTATTGAGTAGTGTTTGACGTTTCTTGCGAGTTTTGTCCTAATCCTTTATTTTGATTGGTTGCTGGGGCCCCATAAAGGGCAAAATTTTGAAAAAACATTCAAAAATCTTCTCCTCAGAAACTGTCAAGTGGATGAATCCTGTACTTTGTATACATGTTCCTGACAGTAGCCTCTACATGATTTGTGTTTTTTATTCCAGTCGGATAAGAATTCTGGTTGCTATGGTAACTTTCAGTTTCCATAGACTTATAATGGGAAAAGTGGAAATTAGCTATTTTTTGAAAACTATTGCAGCCTGAGATCTGAAAAGTGGTAGATGCAAACAACTAATGGATTAGATGAAGGTATATGATTGATTTAGGTCAAGGTCATCTCTTGACCTTGGCCGGTCTGTCGTCCATACACACTTTTCAAAGATTTTTTTCTCTGAAACCACTTGGCCAATCGAAGCCAAATTTTATATGAAGCATCTATAGGAAGTGGGAACCAATGTATATATAAATAATCCAGGTCACATGACCAAGATGGCCGCCATGCCCATATATGGTAAAAACCCTTAAAATATCTTCTTCTCCAGAACTGGTGAACTGATTTCAACGAAACTTTGCATGAAGTATGGATTACTCAAGTACTACAATGTATATATAAAACATGACCCTGTGGTGACCTTGACCTATTTTATGGCAAGGTCAACATAGGTCGTCAATGCATTTGAAAGGGGAAAACTTTTAAAATGTCATTTTAAGTGAAAGTCTTGCAGGAAATGGGCAGTCGGACTGAAATTTAATGATTCTGAAAAAAAAAAAAAATAGACCCCAGGGGCTCATCTGCTTTTAAAATGCTATTTGAAGGGGAAAATCAGCAGGAAATTGGCAAATGGACAGAATATTGATAATTCTGAAAAAAGAAAGTGGCCCAATGGCTGCATCTGCCCCTGCACTGGGGTTAAATACCATAATATTCAAATATGTTTATTGGTATATGAAGCAGATCTCAGGTGAGCGTTTTCAGGACCATTGGTCCTCTGGTTATCCAAGATAAGTGCCAATATAAAATATGTTTTATTACCATGTATACAGAAACTTTTCGGCTTTTGGCCTGTTTGCATTTCTGTTTTTCATACTATGAGGTTTGTCTTTTGTTCTTTAAAATGAGATGATTTTCCACAGTATACATCTAATTTTTGTAATACTCCATGCAATACCTTTAAATAAATTTATAAGTCAAGCAAAATAAGATAAAAAAAATACTAAGGTACGAGTTGACTTGGGTAAGAGTTAACTTGGGTACGAGTTGACTTGGGTAAGAGTTAACTTGGGTACGAGTTAACCAAAATGGGTACGAGTTGACCAGTTACCCCGAGTTGACTCACGGGCCGAGTTGGTATCAGGCCGAGTTGACTCGCTTCCCATCCAAGATACCCCCTCGACACCGCCCGACGCCATTATTTTTGGCATACAGGTAACATTGGTTCTTTATGATAAATTATGGTTAAAAAGAACAGATAGGTATACCGTCGAGATGACCCAAAACCAACATTACCCGTATGCCAAAAATAATGGTGTCGGGCGATGTCAAGGGGGTACCTTGAAACGGCGAAGTGGCGTGCAAATGACATTTCGTCTTTGACGACATAAACTTATTTTGTGTCAATATACATTGCCTTAGCATTAATTTATCCGGGGTAAGATTTTTTTCAGCATGGAGCGTAAAAATGCTAAAATACTAATGTTTAGTGCGGTGTTTGTTAAAAAATATTTTGTTTTTAATATCACTGAAAAAAAAATATTTTGGTTTAGGGTGAGAGAAAAAAAAAAAATCTTTTGTCAACCATGTCAACAGGCCAAAAAAAAAATGTGTTTGATTAAAAAAAATGTAAAAAAAAAAATATGTGTTTAATTCAACAAAAAGTAAAAAAAAAAAAAAAAAAAAGAAAGAAATCGGTTAGACAAAAATAAAAATATTGTAAGGGCAATCTGGTACTTATATCTTACAATCTTAATCTTAAAATAACAGCATTTCCTAAATGAACCATAAAATTTAGCTTCCAGATGCCAAATAACAAAAGGTCCATAATCCATTATATAAGGAATAATACAAGAAGATTCGAACTCCAGTCTCTTTGTGAGCTAAATGCAATGTGTGACGATAAATCAAATAAGTGATAGAAAAATTAGGATTGAGACACAACACAAGAAAATGGCCCTTATAGCACATATGAAAAGCCAACGTTCAGGTGAGCCATTCACACCAGTACCTTCAGCCACAGCTGATTTATGTCTAACATACATGTATAATACGTAAAAACAGGCTTTTCCCTTTTAATGTAGGAGATACTTTGCAATGTTCCTAATTATACAGCACTTCTAGCTCACAAAATACACAAAAATGCACAACATTACGGAAACATCTCCATTTGCACAAAGTATTCTATAAATCAGCTGATTTGGGTTGTATTATTGCATTTTTACACTTGTTGTCCATAAAATAAAGTATTTTGAGTATCTGTTGCGATAAACTCATCGATTCGATAATAACCGATGCCCACAATATATGATTTGATGGATGAATATTGAAAAGCGATAATTTCATACCTACCCCTGATTTCCCCCATTTTTAGCTCACCTGAGCCGAAGGCTCACAAGGTGAGCTTATAGGATGGCCATGATCCGGCGTCCGTCCGTCGTCCACAATTTCAAAGATCTTCTTCTCTGAAACCGCTTGGCCGATCTAGTTGAAATTTTATGTGGAGCCTCCTTGGGTAGTGGCATTTCAAGTTTGATCGCGAAATCCAGGTCACATGACCAAGATGGCCGCCACGCCCATATATGGTAAAAACCCTTCAAAAATCTTCTCCAGAACCGATGGGCCGATTTCCACGAAACTTGGTATGTAGCATTGGGGACTTCAGTCCATCATAGTTTGATAAAATGATGACCCTTGGATGACCTTGACCTATTTTACGGCAAGGTCAAATTTGGAAACATAGGCTTTTACATGGGAAAAAGTGAAAACTATGGATTTTTTGAAAACTATTGCAGCCTGAGGCCTGAAAAGTGGTAGATGCAAACAACTAATGGAGTAGATGAAGGTATGTGAATAATTTAGGTCAAGGTCATCTCTTGACATTGGCCAGTCTGTCGTCCATTCACACTTTTCAAAGATCTTCTTCTCTGAAACTGCTGGGGCAATCAAAGTGAAATTTTATGTGGAGCATCCATAGGTAGGGGAGATGAAAGTTTGATCGCGAAATTCAGGTCACATGACCAAGATGGCTGCCACGCCCATATATGGTAAAAACCACTCAAAAATCTTCTTCTCCAGAACCGGCAGGCCGATTTTCATGAAACTTGGTATGTAGCATTTGGGACTTTAGCCCATCATAGTTTGATAAAATGATGACCCTAGGATGACCTTGATCTAATTAACGGCAAGGTCAATTTTGGAAACAGGTTTTTACATGGGAAAAAGTGAAAACTATATATATGGATTTTTTGAAAACTATTGCAGCCTGATGCCTGAAAAGTGGTAGATGCAAACAACTAACAGAGTAGATGAATGTATGTGATTAATGTAGGTCAAGGTCATCTTTTGACCTTGGCCAGTCTGTCGTCCATACACACTGTTCAAAGTTCTTCTTCTCTGAAACTGCTGGGCCAATCAAAGTGAAATTTTATGTGGAGCATCCATGGGTAGGGGAGACGAAAGTTTGATCGCGAAATCTAGGTCACGTTACCAAGATGGCCGCCACGCCCATATATGGTAAAAACCACTCAAAAATTTTCTTCTCCAGAACCGGCAGGCCAATTTTCGCGAAACTTGGTACGTAGCATTTGGGACTACAGCCCATCATAGTTTGATCAAATGATGACTATAGGATGACCTTGACCTATTTTATGGCAAGGTCAATTTTGGAAACATAGGCTTTTACATGGGAGGTGTTACCAAATTGCTCTGAGGTTTCAAACATTTGGGCCGACCATAAAAAATTGTTGGTTTGCTGTGCTCCTACCTACCCGCCAAAATTGGCCCTACCCAAAAAATTTTATGGCCATTTTGAGGAAATTTTTTTTTTTTGTTTTTTAAAAATCTAAAAACAAGGATTCATTTTCACAAAATTATTCTTTCCAAAACCTTTTTTATGTTCTGACAATGTTTTATTATACTGTTTTAACTTCAATATATCCTATTTTGAACCATATACATCTACTTATATAGCAAATTATAAAGATATTTTTCTGGTTCCAAAAAAAAAAAAAAAAAAAAAAAAAATGACCTACCTACCTACCCACACTAAAATTGATGGGTAGGAGCACAGCAAACAAAGAATCATTTAAGGATGGCCTTGGCCCCGGGATCCACTACCAAGGCGTTGCCGATCATTGCAAATTGATCCTCAAAATTTTTGCATGAGTCTATGAAAAAAGCTGGGCTTTTCTCTTGTAATATCAAAATATGCTCTTAACTGAAATACTCTGTTTTAGACAGTTCTATCTGCTCACAAGATGCACCAGATGCCACCAAACTGTACCAAGATTTCAAAATTTTCCAAAGGGAGCATGCCGCCCGACCCCTCTAGCAGCGCTTCGCGCCTGCAGCGCTTGCCTTTGCACAATTTCAGCCTTCGCACCTTCAGTGCTCAAAAATTGTGAAAACCCCCTTATGATGCTTCATAAAAAAAATCTGCATTTTTGCACAAGTCTATGAAAAAGCTGGGGTTTTCTCTTGTAATATCAGAATATGCTCTGAAATACTCTGGATTAGACAATTCTATCTACTCTCAAAAAGTACCAAAAAAACGTACCAGATGCCACCAAACTGTACCAAGATTTCAAAATTTTCCCGGAGGAGCATACCCCTGGACCCCCCCTAGCATGGCTTTGCACCCTTGCGTGCTCGTCTTCGCACCTTTTAGGGTGCTCAAAAATGGTTCACTAATATGGATTTCATTTCTACTCCTCAATTGTCTTCCTTGATACAGTAATATCAAACATAAAATATATTTATGGGCTTAATATTGAAATGTGTGACACAAAAAATAAAATATTGTCTTTAAACATGTTAAACATTTTAAATTTTAAATTTGTTTGCCAGGGTAGGTGGGTGGGGTATTTTAAACATTAAATTAATATAAAACTTAAAATTGTTAATTGAAATTGTTTTTTAAAACATGCATAAAACACACTAACCTTTAAACGGTATTCATTCTAATTAGCGCACATGCTCCAATAAGCACACATCCTGGTCATTTCCGAAAATCATGTGCATAAGCGCACACTGCTCGACTAACATATTGGTATTTTATACAAATTTTACACATAAATTCCGTGTTAACTGCATTTAAACTTAACATTAACTGATCAAAACACTATTTTACAACAATCAGAACACTAAAATGACATAATCTTCGGTATTTTTGACATGGAAATTTCAGCAGTTTTTGTGTTGTTTTTGTTCCTAGTGTGTGCTTATTAGAACGACATTATTTTTCCTTAAATTTAAGTTATTTTGAAAAGTTAAGCGCACTGTGCGCTAATTAGAACGAATATGGTATATCCATTTCATGCAAAATATTGTTTACTATTTCATCAAATGATAGAAAAATGCTTAGTATGGTATGGTAAGGAGTAGGAATACTGTCAGGGAATTTTGTGTCGCATCAGGATAACATGTCTGTGTAATATATACCCCCTTATACCCCACTTTGATGTAGCAAAACTGGGGTATGCAGGGGTATACCTATTTTTCTTATTTTTGCTCCAAAACAGATTGTGTACCCACAATCTATGTTTTGAGCAAAAATAAGAAAAATATCAAAATTTTATTGAAAATATTCATTTTTTACAACTTTAAAAATCTCTGTACACTGAAACAAAGTTATAAAGAGGCCACTTTTAAACTCATTTTTTGTTTCTAAGCCAAGTTCAAAATTGCACAATTTTTTGCCAAAAGACGTGTCTTTCAAGTAAGTAAAGTTCCAAAGTGTTAAGAAATAATTTTCTTTTACTAAAGGCGTTTTTGGAGTAAAAATGCAAAAATCAATGTTTTTAAATAAAAAATTGGATACAGCACACCATTTATTGAAATTAGGAACGGGTGTCATCAAAGGGGTCGTTACGGCTCGGAAAAACATCAAACATTCGAATTTTCTCTACTGGTAGAATTTTTATGCATTTTTAAAAATCGCCAATTTTGAGATTTTTTGAAAAATTCATAAATGTGCCTCTTAAACATGTTGACCCCTGTTAAATTCACTTGATGAGGCCTGGAAATGAGAGATATAATTCGACTGAACTGTTTTTGACCATTTTCGAGGACCAACATGTCAAGGCTGCCGCACACTTCCGGTTTCAATGCCAATTTTTAACGAACAAAATAACAAAATTTGTGGACGATTTTTTTAATTTTCAAAGTTTATCAGAGTCTAGCATTTGACCTAAATAATCGCTGAAAATTTCAATGCCGTGCTGCTGATAATAACGCAACTGGAGAAGAACAAAGTTGGTATGCAAATTGCATACAAAAGCTGAATTCCTGTTATTCAGGTTGTTGTCTTCTTGCATGTGCAAAACAGAAACGAAGATTCTTATTGCAGCAACACTTTTGACTTAATTTTATCTTGCATCATGGCAGTCAGTAGCACTTTCAAATAAATTAAAATGTAAAAACACAACGTCATAATATGACATTTAATTTGATGTTAATAAAGTGTGACTTTTTGAAATAGGGTACCTTTACACATGCTTCGTCTGTGTGAGAAGTATCACGCATTTTGGAATGCAGAAACTCACAGAGCCACTGTTAGACATTGGTTTATTCATATGATCATGAATTTTATTTGATCGTATTTTACTTTCTGAACTAGAAGACAAAATATGAGGTGGCCTCTTATAACTTTGTTTCAGTGTATATTGCATAGACATGTTTTTGTAATGGGTTGAGTGTGGCAACCTCTGAATCAGGGTGGGTGCCCCAAAGACAGGTTTACTCATCATGTGTTTAATTTTTTTTGTTTGCAGATAAACTTAATCTAGATGGAGAGTCGACTAGTGAGCAGCTTCCAAAATATTGTCTACAAGTTGAGTTCTGCAGATGAAAATGAGACGTTAGCTCAAAATGAAGACCTAGGATTTATCCTTACCTTGGTCAGATCCAAGAACAAAATATCTCTTGAGAGATTCTGCAGGCTTCAAGACATTTTGAATGTTAATAGTCCCATCCTTTTGGCATATAGATCTAACTCGTTTTGGCAAGCAAAGGAAAATGAAGCAGCTGATAAGAGTGCTAGTTTTGTAACATTCAGAAAGAGGAGTAAGCCGAGTAGCACGAGTTCAGATAGAAGTGATGTGGCTGGGTCTCCACTAAAGCTGGATAAAATTGCTGATCTGTCTGTATTTGAAGGGGAAGATGAAGTTGTAGTGAGCAAATCAAAATCTTTAGACTGTGGTCTGCCATTGACAAAGGCCAGAAAGTTATTGTCCACATACTGTAACAGTTTCAATAAGGCTACGACACAAGTCTTAGCTGAAAAAGGAGAAATTCCAAATCTAGTGGTGCTCTGTGATGGCTCACATGTTAAGAGAGTCTCTTGTCTTTGTGCGGTTCCAATAATTGACAAGCAGAATAACTTTTTAGGATTCAAAATGTCTGAGGTAACATGCCAACCAGCTGCAGATAAAAGCAAACTTCCTAAGTCAGTGCCTGAGTTTGCGAACAAAGAAGTGAAATGTTCTGCCAAGTATGACATTATATCAAATCTAGGGGATAAATTGAATCCTGACTATCAGAATTCTCTATACCTTGAGCTACACTGGCGTAAACATGCGGGTCAGCTAGCGATTCTACTTCACGATCCCCCAACAGATGCAACAGCTAATGTGAAGATACAGGTGACCTCGGGTAACACAAGAAGCCCTGCCTTCAGTATGTACCAGGAGCTGGAGATTCTGAGATCTATCGTGACGGGGCTAGCTACAACTGAAGTGAACTGGATAGGGACCCAGGAGAGACCCCTTGTGGAGGCTACCAAGGATCTCATTGAACAGGTATTGTATTAACTGGTGATGTATAAAAATGTCATAGTCAATAAATAACCCTAGCAAAATGCAAAAATTTAATGCCAGAATACATGTATTTCGAATTTAGTTGCCTTTGTAAGATACGATACTTCTGATGCAGAATGAGTCAAATTATGAGGCATGTACATTTTCAGAGTTAAACATGTCTTGGTTAACCATTATGAATTTCAGAGTGTCTTATTATACCCCCGGCAGTTATGCCGACGGGTATATAGTTTTCGCTTTTCCGTTCGTATGTTCGTTCGTTCGTTAGTTCGTTTCTTCGTTCGTAATTCCGGAACGTTCGTAGAATTTATAATGTCAAAGTTTTGGTTAAAGTTTCTCTAGAGGTGTACACTGAAACAAAGTTATAAGAGGCCACCTCATATTTTGTCTTCTAGTTCAGAAAGTAAAATACGATCAAATAAAATTCATGATCATATGAATAAACCAATGTCTAACAGTGGCTCTGTGAGTTTCTGCATTCCAAAATGCGTGATACTTCTCACACAGACGAAGCATGTGTAAAGGTACCCTATTTCAAAAAGTCACACTTTATTAACATCAAATTAAATGTCATATTATGACGTTGTGTTTTTACATTTTAATTTATTTGAAAGTGCTACTGACTGCCATGATGCAAGATAAAATTAAGTCAAAAGTGTTGCTGCAATAAGAATCTTCGTTTCTGTTTTGCACATGCAAGAAGACAACAACCTGAATAACAGGAATTCAGCTTTTGTATGCAATTTGCATACCAACTTTGTTCTTCGCCAGTTGCGTTATTATCAGCAGCACGGCATTGAAATTTTCAGCGATTATTTAGGTCAAATGCTAGACTCTGATAAACTTTGAAAATTAAAAAAATCGTCCACAAATTTTGTTATTTTGTTCGTTAAAAATTGGCATTGAAACCGGAAGTGTGCGGCAGCCTTGACATGTTGGTCCTCGAAAATGGTCAAAAACAGTTCAGTCGAATTATATCTCTCATTTCCAGGCCTCATCAAGTGAATTTAACAGGGGTCAACATGTTTAAGAGGCACATTTATGAATTTTTCAAAAAATCTCAAAATTGGCGATTTTTAAAAATGCATAAAAATTCTACCAGTAGAGAAAATTCGAATGTTTGATGTTTTTCCGAGCCGTAACGACCCCTTTGATGACACCCGTTCCTAATTTCAATAAATGGTGTGCTGTATCCAATTTTTTATTTAAAAACATTGATTTTTGCATTTTTACTCCAAAAACGCCTTTAGTAAAAGAAAATTATTTCTTAACACTTTGGAACTTTACTTACTTGAAAGACACGTCTTTTGGCAAAAAATTGTGCAATTTTGAACTTGGCTTAGAAACAAAAAATGAGTTTAAAAGTGGCCTCTTTATAACTTTGTTTCAGTGTATATCTCATAAACCAGTGGTCAGAAACTATTCATATTTGGACCATAGGTACCCTATAGGGTTTGCTTTGTTTCCATGAGTTCGGACCCCAGGGTCCATGCCCGGGGGTGGGGCTGGAGGTCAAAATCTAGGTCACCTTTAAAATGTGCTGTTTACAATGTTAATGTTTCCTCTCTTAAGTTCATATCTTAACAAACAATCATAGGAATGTATTCTTATATAGTTCATAGATACCCTTTAGGGTTTGCTTTCATATTCAATGTCACCAAATCCTGGTTACCGTCCCCAGGGGTGGGGCTAGAGGTCAAAATCTAGGACACATTTTTATATGATATATACAATGATAAACTTTCTGTTAGTCTGTTTTATTGACATCCACTAAGTCTTGCCAGAACGCATTCATACTTAGACCATAGGTACCATGTAAGATTCAGACTCTAGGGTCTACGTGCGGGGGGGGGGGGGGGGGGCTAGAGGTCAAAATCTAGAACTTCTTTAATAATTGTATTTTCTGTACTTTTTTTACTATCATGTTAAGAAATCATTCATACTTGCCCCATAGGTACTCTATAAGGTTTGCCTTGTTTCTAATGACATTAGACACTAGGGTACATGCTGGGGGTGGGGCTAGAGGTCATCTTATTTTTTTTTTTTTTTTTTTTTTTTTTTTTTTAAGAATGACATTCTAATTTCATTTCAATCTAGGACTGAGGACCTGACCCAAAATGTCCGCGCTTATGTCCTAGATTGGGTATACACGTCAGCTCTGTATACCGCTCTAAAATAGATATGTCATTCTAAAACTACACTTCCCAATGTTTGTATGTAAAGTACTTTACACTGCTTACTTCTTAAATGTACTTGATGAGGGTGCTGTCTTTCGTTGGTGATGTGAGGTTCAATGTCAGGGGTGAGCATGTGCCTGGTTGTTTAGGTAGGGGGTAGGGAAGGGGGCTTGGTGGTTTTTAACGTACTTGATAAGGGTACTGTTTTTCGTTGGTAATGTGAGGTTCAATGTCAGGGGTGAGCATGTGCCGGATTGCTTAGGTAGGGGGTAGGGAAGGGGGCTTGGTGGCTATCAGCCGGGAGTATACGTGCCTCTCAAGGCACTTTTTCTAGTTACCCATTCACTCATTACTTACCACATGACTTAGCTAACTGTGTGCACAAGCACTACTGAAGTGTCCTCCAAAGTTGTAGGGTAGAATATTGTGACAAAGAAGGCACATCCTTATCAATCTTCAAAATGTGATCTGCACTTTTGCCTGAACTCTAATATAGATGTTAAAATACATAGAGAGCTGGTGAAGATGAATAGAGGCTTGAAAGTTTGGATTTAAGAGGAATAATACAGCTTTATTTTATACTTAGCAGTGAAATTAATGTATATCAAAAATGGATAAAAGTGATGTTTTCACTGCAGAATTGATATTGATATTTTCACTAGTGATTGATATCAGCCGATATTTTCACTGTAGAGTTTGGATTACTTCTGACGTTTCCATTCACTTGACGTCATTAAATGTGTCTCACTTCAGAAATTCAAACGGCTATAACTCCGTTATTTATGAACGAAAACATAAAGTGTGGGTATTCATTTTCTTAGTTAGAACATTAGGAACAATGTGGTACCAAAATTATTTGTGTTTTCAAAAATTTTTGGTTTTTGCATTTTCACCGCCTGCTTTGTGAATAGGAAAATGCCCGTGTATTGTATAAAATAAAAAGAAAATTTACTTTTTATCGGTAAATACCAAATAAATTTCATCGCGTGACTTGAAAACATCTAAATTTTCACTCGTGCTACGCACTCGTGAAAATTTTGATGTATGAAATATATTTGATAGTCACCTCAAAAAAGTAAATATCCTCTATGTACCACCTGCAAGCTTGGTCCCCTCAAGTTCGAGTTAACGGGAGTCACCTGTATGTGTATTATAAATGAATGTCATGTACATGTACCGGTATGCATTTACCATGCAGTTGATCTGAGCCTTTGTATTTGTACATTATATGGAAAAATATGAGCCGCGTCATGAGAAAACCTGATTTTTGCCTAGGAGAAAACAAAGGCGCAGATCAGCTTCGCGGTAACCGAGAAGCTGATCAGCGCCTTTGTTTTCGCTACACAGATAGTACAATTCCTCGGTTACTTATGTCCTAAATTTCAAGCTTCTAGCCTGCTTCTGTGACTGTACAGGCTGGTTTGTGCCAGACCTGGTCGGAAACCCTGAAGACCAGTTTTCTCACGTCACGGTTCTCTTGTAAGGCTCACTGCTTATATATATATTTTTTTTTTCAGCTGAAGTTTGGTAATGATGTGATAGACTACGCTGTTGGAGATACATCGGCTGATAATGAGCAATCATCATTTGACTCTTTGTTGTTGGAGGAGAGAAAAGATCTGGACTTTACTGATCACCTGTGGAAGGTAATTAATATACAGCAGTCATAGTGGACAAAAGCTATTGGATAGCAGTAGTGTACATGCAGCAGACAGGATGCATATTAAACAGTGATTGAGAAAAGTTAAGCTTGTCTTACCATTGAGTGTATCAATTAGGATTTCTTTATTCAGTAATGTAGCATTTCTTGGACAGCAGTAGTGTACATGCAGCAGACAGGATGCATATTAAACAGTGATAGAGAAAAGTTAAGCTTGTCTTACCATTGAGTGTATTAATTAGAGTAGGATTTCTTTATTCAGTAATGTAGCATATATCGCAGTTCCGATGTCCTATCGATTTCTTGTAAATGCTGCAAAAGGAAAATAAGCTAAATAAGAGCTGTCACAGGTCAGCGTAGCTCGCCTGACTTGTGCTTTGCCACGAAATCTATTAAAATCTATGACCAAAGACATTGACCTCAATGTCACTCAGGTGGGTCATGATGGTACAGCATAAAACTTCAGACCAATATCTACCAACATGCTAAGTTCAACTTGATCCATCTACATATTTGATATAGACTTATAACATAAAGTTTCTAAGTCTGTGACCTTGACCACAGGTATGTCAAGATGCTTCAGCATAAAACTTAAGAATAATATCTAACAGCAAAGTATAAACTAGATCCATCCATCTGTTCCAGCCATATACAGTTCAAAACACTTTAAGCAATAGCTTTAACATAAAATTTCAAAGTCTGTGACCTGGAACTCAAGGTTACCCAGGTGGGTCATGGTGGTACTGCATAAAACTTCAGACCAATATCTACCAACATGCAAAGTATCAACTTCCAAGAGATATAGACTTATAAAAACTATAACCAAAAACTTTAACACAAAATTTTTAAGTCTGTAACCTTGACCTCAAGGTCACCCAGGTGGGCCATGATGGTACAGCATAAAACATCAGACCAATATCTACCAACATGCAAAGTATCAACTTGATCCATCCACAACTTCAAGAGATACAGACTTACATGTATAAAAACTTTAACACAAAATTTCTAAGTCCGTGACCTTGACCTCAAGGTCACCCAGGTGGGTCATGATGGTACAGCATAAAACTTCAGACCAATATCTACCAACATGCAAAGTATCAACTTGATCCATCCACAACTTCAAGGGATATAGACTCATAAAAACTTTAACCAAAAACTTAAACATTTTGAGCAACGCTAACGCCGACACCGACGCCAGGGTGACTGCAATAGCTCTTCCTGTACTTTCGTACAGGCGAGCTAAAAAGGCAGTGGATATTTTGACAGGTCGAGAACTTTTCTTTTCGATATTTATACTTATTAATAATTCTTAATTCTTCATGTGCTGCTAACTTAACATCTATTAAAAGAGCACCTTTGACAGAGTACTGCAAGAATTATACAATGGAACTTCCAATGGCACGCCTATATGTACACCCTTGACAGGAGTACTGCAAGAATTATACACGTATATATACATTATGTTTTACCGATTCACACCTATGTTACCCATTCTATATTTTATGAATGACATAAATTATTTTCTTTCAGGTTCTTCACAACTGTACCTCCTATTCAGAGCTGGTGGAAGTCATCCACTACATTGTCAAGGTGTTGAGAGAGGGAGAGTTACAGCCCTTTATTCACAAGGACAACAACACCACCATTGCCCAGATGGTCAAAGATTCCTACAGGGGACAGCTCCGCACACCGGTCGTGGCAGGATTGAGTCCCCTGACCTACCTTGCTGAAATCGGCATCCAGAAACTGACACATGACTACATCCATGTTTTCTTGTCTAAAAACCTCACCACTCGCAGCCAGTTGGAGTATTTCATCAAATCAAACCTTGAGCTGGAGGATAGACTTGAGAGACTATCCAAACTACAGAATGTGTTGGAAGTGGTTATAATACTAAAAGAAGCATTGGATCTGCCACAGCCATCATTAGGAGACAACACAAGGCAGATACTGAAACATTATGAGCAGAGTGCTATTGATAATGGCCACCACTTCCTCTTGCCAGTGCCCACTAGCGCCCTCTCAGGGGTACTGGAGAGTTATGCCCCTTGTGAATGGAGAGCTGAAAGCCGCAAAATGGTTGACAATATCCCAGAAAGGAATATGTATCATTTAGCAGTTGATCAGCTGATTGACTGGGTTGAAATGCCAAAGAGCAGTAATGACAAAGGTAGCAGTGGGGATGCTGGGGAAATTTCCTATTTCTTAACTCAGCTGAAGGATAGCATTAGCATTTTGTCATAAACAGGAACTTACACTGGCACGCCTATCAAAAGCTTCGATGCTCAACCTATGATCAAATGAGCAGCGTCATTAGAAAACAGGATTTTTGCATGTGCGAAAACAAAGGCGCAAATCAGCTTTGCAGTGACTGCGAAGCTGATCAGCGCCTTTGTTTTCGTTACTCGGATAGTACAATTCCTCGGTTACTTTACATCCAAAATTTCAAACGTCTAGCCTGCTTCTGTGCTTGTACAAGCTGGTTTGTGTCAGACCTGGTCGGAAACATTGAAGACCGGTTTTCTCGCATTGCGGCTCAAATATGAAAGTCAATTGCTCTACAATGAGAATTAAAAATCCGGCAATGTCATGTAGTTGCTTATAAAGATTCCTACTTTTTTGGTATAAATATCATAGCAAAAAAAAATCTCATTTGTCAAATTTACTTTTCACGTTATTGATTATTGAGGTGAATCCGAGTCCGACAGGACCATGTTCATGACAAGGAAAGTAAATCTGACAAAATGACAGAAATTTATACTGAGATCAGTAATCCATAAGCTGCTGTATGTTATTCCTCGATTTTCCTTCCCTCTCTTAGGACAGCTGTTTTCCATATTTGATTGTCAGTTGAGATCAGAGCCTTTGGTAAGCATAACTTGCGGAGCATGGCGGTCTAGTGGTTAGAACATCAGACCCCGGATCAAGAGCTCTGGAATTGAATTTTGAACCCCACTGGTTCTGAGTTGTGACACATTTTACTTACCATAGTATTGACCTACCAGGCAAACATGGGACATGTCAGTTTCTAGATATAACTGAAAAATTGTCAACTAGGACATTACATCTTAACCCCCCCAAAAAAAAAAACAAATTAAAATTTGTCATTCATGAACAAAACTTCCACAGAAGCAACCATATACAGTGTACACGTAATCTTAATTTTTTCTTATGCAAAAAGTTTTGAAGAGATTTTGTTTACTAGGATACAGTGCTTGAAATACATTATAACCTCATTATAACACAATCTTTGGGGTCCATTATTATTATACTAAGAAACAGTTATATTAAAGTGAAATCATGTTATGATGAGGTTACTTAGTATAGACATATAGCTAAATAATCATTAATCAATTTGGGAGCCATAACTTGGTCATATTGCATTGAAAACTGAATTATAAAGAGGCATGTTATAATGAGGTTGAAAAATAATCATTTCCATAATTTGTATAGAACACATCAAAAGTTGCATACAGTATAGATTTATAGTGAATTCATTTGTGTATTTAACAGTCATTAACTGATATAAGAAGCATTTTCATATTTCTTTGCATCCACACAATATACTAGTATGACCTGATATTTTACAACAAATATTTAAGAAATGAATTTCATTTTTGTGGTGTTCATGGAGCTATGAACCGCAGTGGGTCGCGTGCAAAGTGAATGAACCCCAAAGGGGTTCATGTAAGCTTTGTTAGCGACCCACTGCGGTTCATAGCTCCATGAACAACAGAAAAATTAAACTCATTGCTTATATTTACATTATACATTCATTTCTCTCTATCGCTTGTTGAAAAATCACCAAGGCGGCCACATTTACAAGCAAACAAAGAATCTACACACAGTGGGTGTTCAAACAGCGGAACGGCGTCGACGTTTACAACGTCCAATCAGATTGGCGAGATTCATGTTTTTTGACGTCAAGTTTGGATTACGTCACGTCGCGTGACACAATGTTGTTCATGGAAGTATGAACACAGATGAACATCTAATGGTTCATCTAAGGAGGTTTTAGAAAAATGTAAATATTTCTTCTAAATATGCTTATGAAAGAAAATTCTAATGACAGTGAATTGTTGTCATTTAAAGAGGCAAAAAATGACTGATTATGCTAATATGAATTGACATGGATAGAATGATAGTTATATGACAGATAGTCAAATATGTATGTTTCCACACCAGGTCCTGAGGTTATAAAAAAAATTTCATGCTCAACGCAGCTGAGCATAAAATTTTAACTGCTCATAGATACCAAAATAGCCCAAATATAAATTGAAGGTTTATAACAAAGCCTGTAATTTATCCTGCTAATGTTAAAATGCCAACAATTGTTGGCATTTTAACATTCATGAGCAGGATTAATTTTAGTTTCAGCTGAGCTGAGCATGAAAAAAAGTTTTATAACCTTGGGGCCAGGAATGGCTTTCAAAGCTGATGGTACATTTGTATAACTCGTTTTGTTAAGCAAAGTATGGTAACCTAATGGAAGAGTGTAGAACTACAGATCAGAGAGTCTTGGGTTCAGAAGAACCATACCTTCGCTAGGTTACGGCATTGAGCAAGACACAGTTACTACCAATGGTACTGGTACTACCCAGGAAGTGTTGGCCTTGTCCCAACATGACCGAAATATGGTTGACTATTTTTAATAGTCAATTGAAAATTTTCAATAGAAAATAGAAAATTTGGGAAACATTTCATGTGAAGGTTCCCACAGGCTCTGGAAAACATGGAAAATGGATAAAAAAAAAATCCATGCATGGAAATGTCATAGAATTTGAAAAATGATGAAATATCATGGAAAATCATGGAATTTTGTTATGAAATGCCAGTTTGAATGTTTTTGGTTTTTTTTTTTTTTCCTCCCTCACTCCACTCGCTCGATAAGTATCAATAACAAAAGTTCTGTTTTTCAACAGGGCATTCAAACTAATTTGTCATCAGAAAACAAGAAAATACCTTGAAGTAAGTTACTTTTGCAATATAATTATCTATTCTTGCTTTTTAGCTCACCTGAGCCGAAGGCTCACTAGGTGAGCTTATAGTATACTACTCGAGCCGGCATCCGTCCGTGCGTGTGTCCGTCCGTCCACACTTTCAAACGTATATCTCGAAGACCAGCAGGCCGATTGCAATCAAACTTTATCAGAAGCATCATTGTGGTGGGGGATTGCCTGTATTACGTTTTGAAGCAGATAAGATCAGAACTCTGGTTTCCATGGCAACAGATAGCTCCCATAGGCTTATAATGGGGAAAAGTTTGTCAACACTCTAGCAGCCTCAATTTTGATAGAAACTTCTTCATTCTTGCAGGTAATGAGGACAACCATAAAGTCTTGGATGAGTTCGACATTCAGCCAGATCCATCCATGGAGTGTGGAGTTAGCTGCCCTTGAGCGTTTGAAAAAATCCCCATAGACTTACAATGGGAGAGAGGTTGTCAACACTCCAGCGCCTTCATTTCTGATCGGATCTTCTTCATTCTTGCAGGTAACAAGGACAGCCATGAGACCTCGGATGAGTTTGAAATTCAGCAAGATTCGACCATGGACTGTGGAGTTACCTGCCCTTGAGCGTTTGGAAAATGGCTGTTAAGTGTTGTCAACACTCTAGTGCCTACATTTTTTATCCGATCTTCTCCATTCTTTCATGTAACAAGGACAGCCATGAGATCTTGGATGAGTTCGAAATTTGTCGAGATTCGACCTTGGACTGCAGAGTTACCTGCCCTTGAGTATTTGGAAAATGGCTGTTAAGTGTTGTCAACACTCTAGTGCCTACATTTTTGATCCAATCTACAAGGACAGCCACAAGACAAGGATGAGTTCGAAATTCCGCGAGATTCAACCATGGACTGCGGAGTTACCTGCCCTTGAGCATTTGGAAAACGGCTGTTAAGTGTTGTCAACACTCTAGCACCTACATTTTTGATCAGATCTTCTTCATTCTTTCATGTAACAAGGACAGTCATGAGATCTTGGATGAGTTTGAAATTTGGCGAGATTCTACCATGGACTGCGGAGTTATCTGCCTTTGAGCATTTTAAAAAATCTGCATAGACTTACAATGGGAAAGCTGCTGTGAACACTCCAGCGCCTTCATTTGTGTCTGATCTTCTTCATTCTTGCAGGTAACAAGGACAGTCATAAGATCTAAGATAAGTTTAAAATTCAGCGAAATTTGACTATGGACAGCGGAGTTACCTGCCCTTGAGCATTTGAAAATGGCTAGTGTTGTCAACACTCTAATGCCTACATTTTTGATCCAATCTTCTTCATTCTTTCATGTGACAAGGACAGTCATAAGATCACGAATGGGTACAAAATTGGGCGAGATTCAACCATGGACTGCAGAGTTAGCTGCCCTTGAGCATTTGAAAAAATCTCTATAGACTTATAATGGGAAAGATGTTGTGAACACTCCAGCGCCTTCATTTCTGATTGGATCTTCTTCATTCTTCGAGGTAACAAGGACAGCCATAAGATGTGTGATTAGTTTAAAATTCAGCGAGATTCGACCATGGACTGCAGAGTTACGTGCCTGTGAGCTTTGGAAAATGGCTGTAAAGTGTTGTGAAAACTTTAGCGCTTACATATTTGATCCTCTGTTTTAGCTCACCTGAGCAGAAGGCTCATGAGGTAAGCTTATAGGATGAGAGTCGAGCGGGCGTCCGTCCGTACGTCTGGCCGTGCATCAGTCTACACTTTCAAACATGTACATGTGTATCTCAGAGACCAGCAGGTCCATTGCAATCAAACTTGATCAGAAGCATCAGTGTGGTGGGGGATTGCCTGCATTAGGTTTCAAGCTGATTGGATTTGAACTCTGGTTCCTTAAACTGTACAGCTTCATATGGCAGAAATCATATTGAAGTCCAGATAATTGAGCATTGAATGACTGGTCCCTATTAAAATTATTCTTGTAAATTTTAAATGTTACTTTGTTGCTTGTAAATGCCCATGATGGAATAATTTGTAAGAGATTTTTTTTCTTCAGAAATCAATTGTGATTGTTTTTCTCACTTTTCACTTTCAACCCAATTTTCAGAGCAGTTTGCTGTTGATTAGCGACAATTTTGTTTTAATGTTGAAGTTCATTATGGTGAAAGTAAAGCAAAGAATGCTTTGTAAGCAGTTGATTTTATTGTTGTTTTTTTTAGCTCGACTGCACGAAGTGCATAGAGCTATTGCAGTCACCCCAGTCGTCCATGTTCCCGTTCCCGTGCGCGTTCCCGTGCGCGTTACACTTGCGTTAAAGTTTTCTAGAAGTCCATATCTTGACAACCACTCATCAGAAAGCATTCCTACTTGGACCATAGATACCCTGTAGGGTTAGCTTTCATTCCATGGCATCGGGCCCCTGGGTCCAGGCCAGGGGGTGGGGCTGGAGGTTAAAATCTAGAACACCTTCAAAAATGGCAATTCTTATGTTAAAGTTTTCTAGAAGTCCATATCTTGACAACCACTCATCAGAAAGCATTGATACTTGGGCCATTGACACCCTGTAGGGTCGGCTTTCATTCCATGGCATCAGATCCCTGGGTCCATGCCAGGGGGTGGGGCTAGAGGTTAAAATCTAGAACACCATTAATGATAATGGCTTTTCTGTGATATAGTATTCTAGAAGTCTATATCTTGAAAAATTTTTATCAGAGGGCTTTCATACTCGGACCATAGGTACCCTGTAGGGTTGAGTTTCATTCCATGGCATCGGGCCCCTGGGTCCATGCCTGGGGGGTGGGGCTGGAGGTTAAAAACTAGAACACTAAAAATAGATGTACTGCTGTGTAACTTTTACAAGGAGGCATATCTTGACAACAACTTATCATAAAGCATTCATACTTCATACACTTTAGGTTCCATGACATCGGACCTCTGGGTCGGAGTCAGGGGGGTGGGGCTAGAGGTCAAAATCTAGAACTCCCCGAATTTTTTTTTCTTTTTATTTCTTAATAGAAACCACTTAGGAGGATGGTTGGTCATTCATCTTTTGACTTTGTGACACTGACTTGTGTGTCATGACGCGGGTAAGGGTCGGTTGACCTACTTTCCATGGTTCAGTGATTTTGCCGTATATCTTGACACTCAATTAGTATATTTTCTTACTTCTTTCAGATTATGAGTTAGTACGACCAGGCCTTTGACCCCAATATACTTATAGGTCACTGTGACCTAATTTCACGGTTCAGTGATTTTGCCGTATATCTTGACACTCAATTAGTATATTTTCATATTTTTTTTCAGATTATGAGTGAGTATGACCAGACCTTTGACCCCAATATACTTATAGGTCACTGTGACCTAATTTCACGGTTCAGTGATTTTGCCTTATATCTCGGTACTCAAATGGTTTATGAACAAACTTCTTTCAAAGTATGTTTGCGTATGGCAAGACCTTTGACCCTGAAGAAGTCCTAGGTCACTGTGACCTAATTTCACGGTTCAGTGATTTTGCCTTATATCTTGACACTGGATTAGTATATTTTCTTACTTCTTTCAGATTATGAGTGAGTATGACCAGACCTTTGACCCCAATATACTTACAGGTCACTGTGACCTAATTTCACGGTTCAGTGATTTTTGCCTTATATCTCGGTACTCAAATGGTTTATGAACAAACTTCTTTCAAAGTATGTTTGCGTATGACAAGACCTTTGACCCTGAAGTAGTCCTAGGTCACTGTGACCTAATTTCACGGTTCAGTGATTTTCCTTTATATCTCGGCACTCAATTGGTATATGAACATACTTCTTTCACGATATGTATGAGTATGACAAGACCTTTGACCGTAAAGTATTCCTGGGTCACTGTGACCTAATTTCATGGTTCAGTGATTTTGCCTTGTATCTCGACACTCAGTTGGTATTTTTTCATACTTCTTTCTGATTATGAGTGAGTATGACCAGACCTTTGACCCCAATATACTTATAGGTCACTGTGACCTAATTTCACGGTTCAGTGACTTTGCCTTATATCTCGGCACTCAAGTGGTTTATGAACAAACTTCTTTCACACTATGTTTGCGTATGACAAGACCTTTGACCCTAAAGTAGTCCTAGGTCAATATGACCCTAATTTCACGGTTCAGTGATTTTCCTTTATATCTCGGCACTTAATTGGTATATGAACATACTTCTTTCACGATATGTATGAGTATGACAAGACCTTTGACCGTAAAGTATTCCTGGGTCACTGTGACCTAATTTCATGGTTCAGTGATTTTGCCTTGTATCTCGACACTCAGTTGGTATTTTTTCATACTTCTTTCTGATTATGAATGAGTATGACCACACCTTTAACCCAAACATACTTATAGGTCACTATGACCTAATTTCATGGTTCAGTGATTTTGCTTTATATCTCAACACTGAATGGGTATATGATAATTTTTCTTTCACATTATGAGTAAGTATCACTAGACCTTTGACCCTGCAATACTTATAGGTCAGTGTGACCTTTTTTCACGGTTCAGTGATTTTGCCTTGTGTCTTGGCACTCAGTTGGTATATGAACACACTTCTTTCACAATATGAGTGAGACCTTTAAATCTTAGGTAGTTATAGTTAACTTTCATGGTTCAGTGATTTTGCCTTATTGCATCAAGGCAAAAAGATGTATGAGCATAATGCTTTGGGTTACTGGTCCGGTTTGGCCTTATGTTTGACAAAGTCAGAAGCAGTCGAGCACGCTGTCCTGCGACAGCTCTTATTTTAGATCACTTTACAATATTGTTTTAAAACTTTTATTGGTTTTGAATGTTGCCGGTTTAACCCAATCTTTTCCTAATTGAATGATAATTGATTAACTGTGTTGGAAATGTAATCTGTTGAAAACAATTTGAAACTAGAAATATAAAAATAAGAGTTTGAATTAATGCCATTTTATATAAGGCTTATTTGGCATATGCCCTATACACTGTTAAGTGCTTTGCAAATGTGTTAAACTAATACAAGAGCAAAGGAGCAAAACATCAGGAAAACATGTCCGTGCAATATGTACCCGCTTAAACCCCACATTTATATAGAAAAAAATGGGGTATACAGGGGTATACCTATTTTTCTTATTTTTGCTCCAAAACATAGATTGTGGGTACTCGTTAGAACCGCCTCGGCGAGGCGGTTCTAACATGTACCCACAATCTATGTTTTGATCAAAAATAAGAAAAATATCCAAATTTTTCTAGTGAAAAATTTCATTTTTTCAGCCATTTTTTTTTCCTGAATATTGCATGGACAAGTTTTCGTAATGAGTTTTCAGATCCATGATGTATAATTTCCAGACAATGAGCATGTGACTCCAAATCGAAAGGTCCTGGGTTCGACCCCCACATGGGGCACGGCATTGTGTCCTTGAGGAAGACGCATTTGTTCCCCACAGTACTGGTTAATACCCAGGAAGTGGTGGCTCAGTCTTGATATGACTTAAAATTGTTGATTGGGACATTCAACCTCAATACGTGCAAAAAATCTGGGTTCGCCTTTGAAACAGATTTTGAGAAGTAGATTTTATACTAAATTGAAATTGAATTTAAGAGCTTGCTTTCGGGACGTTTCGTTGCATTGTAACAAAACTTATTTCCACATATCTCACTGCCATACCTCTGATACTGTAGACCAGTTGGTTATTTTACCATTATCTTTTTATTATTTTCATCAGAGCATTACAGAATGATCTTCATTTTTAAAATTTTAATATGATTCAATAAGATTAACTTCATGACAGGCCATCTGTGTTCAAAGCTTTTGATTTTATCTTTCCTTTTTGTTTGCTTTTTATTTTGTCACCCTTTAGTCTGATCAGACAAATGGCAGTTTCTTTAGTTTTAATGCTTTTTAAAACATCAGTTTTATGTTGGTTTGTTAACCATATACAAAGTAGATCAAAAGAAGTCATCTGTTCATTAGCTCACCTGAGCCGTTAGAATCACAAGGTGAGCTTATAGGATGGCCATGATCCGGTGTCCGTCCGTCGTCCGTCCGTCCGTCCACAATTTCAAAGATCTTCTTCTCTGAAACCGCTTGGCCAACCAAAGCCAAATTTTATATGAAGCATCTATAGGAAGGGGGAACCAATGTGTATATAAGAAATCCAGGTCACATGACCAAGATGGTCGCCATGCCCATATATGGTAAAAACCCTTCAAAAATCTTCTTCTCCAGAACCGGTGGACTGATTTCAACGAAACTTGGCATGAAGCATTGATGGCTCAAGCACTACAATGTGTATATAAATCATGACCCTGTGATGACCTTGACTTATTTTACGGCAAGGTCAACATAGGTCGCCAATGCATTTGAATGGGGAAAACTTTTAAAATGTCATTTAAAGTGAAAGTCTTGCAGGAAATGGGCAATAGGACTGAATATTAATGATTCTGAAAAAAATTGGGCCCCAGGGGCTCATATGCCCCCACCCCGGGGCAATATACATCTATATTACCATAATATTCAAACATCATCTCCTCTGAAACCGCTTGGCCAATCAAAGCCAAATTTTATGTGAAGCATCTATAGGAAGGGGTAATCAATGTATATATAAATAATCCAGGTCACATGACCAAGATGGCCGCGATGCCCATATATGGTAAAAACCCTACAAAAATCTTCTTCTCCAGAACAGGTGGATCGATTTCAAAGAAATTTGGCATGAAGCATCGATGGCTCAAGCACTACAATGTGTATATAAATCATGACCCTGTGATGACCTTGACTTATTTTACGGCAAGGTCAACATAGGTCGCCAATGCATTTGAATGGGGAAAACTTTTAAAATGTCATTTAAAGTCATATAAAGTGAAAGTCTTGCAGGAAATGGGCAGTAGGACTGAATATTAATACTGATTCTAAAAAAAATTGGACCCCAGGGGCTCATATGCCCCCACCCCGGGGCAATATACACGTATATTACCATAATATTCAAACATCATCTCCTCTGAAACCGCTTGGCCAATCAAAGCCAAATTTTATGTGAAGCATCAATAGGAAGGGGTAATCAATGTGTATATAAATAATCCAGGTCACATGACCAAGATGGCCGCGATTGCCATATATGGTAAAAACCCTTCAAAAATCTTCTTCTCCAGAACAGGTGGATCGATTTCAAAGAAACTTGGCATGAAGCATCGATGGCTAAAGTACTACAATGTGCATATAAATCATGACCAACATGGTCAACATAGGTCGCCAATGCATTTGAATAGGGAAAACTTTTAAAATGTCATTTAAAGTGAAAGTATTGCAGGAATTGGGCAGTAGGACTGAATATTAATGATTCTGAAAAAAATTGGACCCCAGGGGCTCATCTGCCCCCACCCCGGGGCAATATACATGTATATTACCATAATATTCAAACATCTTCTTCTCTGAAACCCAGGGTTCGAAAAACCCGGGTATTAAACCATAAAACCCAACCCAGTGGGTTTCTGTGGGTAAACCCGTATACCCACTGGGTAGCGGGTAGTGACCAGTATTAGCAATTTAATTATCTTTATATCTAATGATGATACTCGAGTATTGAGCAAGGTATTAAGGCATTTTAGAAATGAATGTACAAGTAATTAGACATTTGAATTTATCTAATTTGAATAACCTATTTAGTTTGTGTGAAGCAATCCCAAAAGAACAATCAGCTATCTAACCAAGCTGGCAAGATTGCATTAGGGGTGTTTGACGATTAGACAGAATTGAAAAGATACAGAGGTTTTAACTTCTCGTTGATTTTTTTTGTTGTTGTTACTAAATGGCTGATCGACATGCACAGAAGAAAGACTTGGTCTGTGACAGACTTATGATAAGAGAATGGTGAAAGATATTTCAGATAAATCTAGCTAAGTCCCATTTTACCTATAATTCATCATTTAACTACCATGCCAGATGTCATTACAGCTAGACATACAAGGCAGTCAACTAAGTGACATAAATTTAGGACAAACATACCAAACAATTAGAGTTAACACCTCATTTTAGCAGTGCCTAAATAGGTGTCATATGGGGTATTGTTATAAAAGTGTTATCAACACTTCCAAGAGCAATAATTAGGTGAAAACACAAACAAAGGATTATTAAGCAATTGTCTATTAAATGTGAGAGACTTGATTGATGACATACTTTCATTGCTAACAGTTCTAAAACTATCATTAGCTCCTACTAATATTCAAAATTGATGGTGTCATGGAATTTTAGTGGATGTAATATAAAATACTCATTAGTAGTAAATTTTAATTAAGTGTATGTTTTTATAGTAGTAAATTTTACTTAAGTGTATGTTTTTAAAGAAAAAAAAAATTTATTTGTCTGTCAAATTATTGTAAAATAAACAAATGTGAACATCAAAGATAGTGAGGACCCACTAAGTACCCACTTTTTCAAAATAAGGCTTAAAGCCCAACCCGGGTTTACCCGGGTAAAACCCATGGGTAAACCCGGGGAGAGATGGGCACTTCGAACCCTGCTGAAACCGCTTGGCCAATCAAAGCCAAATTGTATGTGAAGCATCTATGGAATGGGGGAATTAATGTATATATGAATTATCTAGTTCACATAACCAAGATGGCTGCCATGCCCATATATGGTAAAACCCTTCAAAAATCTTCTTCTCCGAATTTTGAGGACCGATTTCAAAGAAACTTGGTATGAAGCACCAATGGCTGAAGTACTACAATGTATATATAAATCATGACCCTGTGGTGACCTTGACCTATTTTACGACAAGGTCAACATAGGTCGCCAATGCATTGGAATGGGGAAAACTTTTAAAAAGTCATTTGAGGTGAAAATCTTGCAGGAAATGGGTAGTAGGACTGAATATTAATGATTTTGAAAAAAAAATGGACCTAAGGGCTCATATGTCCACACCCCGGGGCAATATACATGTATATTACCATAATATTCAAACATCTCCTCTAAAACCACTTGGCCAATTGAAGCCAAATTTTATGTGAAGCATCGATAGGATGGGGGAACCAATGTATATATTAATAATCTAAGTCACATGACCAAGATGGCCACCATGCCCATATATGGTAAAAACCCTTCAAATATCTTCTTCTCTGAAACCAATAGATTGATTTTAATGAAACTTGGCGTGAAGCATCCATGGAGTCTGAAAAAAGAAAACGGCCCAAGGGCTTCATCTGCCCCTGCACTGGGGTTAAATACCATAATATTCAAACATGTTTATTGGTATATGCAGCAGACTCAGGTGAGCGTTCACAGGACCATTGGTCCTCTGGTTCATTTAGCCACACAAATTCATTTACTTTTGTTCAGACATTAAAAACCACAGACAACAAGGTCCCTGTAACTCACCATGTGTATTCAGGTTTATCCTTAGCCTGGCTTCTAGTTTCATAAAGGTTTGTGCACCTTTTAAGTTGAATTAGCAGGGATAGTACCTGCAGTCTAAGTTTATCTTGAAGGAACGAAACAGTTGTACATTTTCTCTTCTTGATTTTGAAATTGTAATTATTCAGGAAGTTAAATGTTTAAGGTCAGCCAGGATTTTTGGGTGAACATTTTGATACAGCCCCTTCCCACATACATTTTAAGTATTGCAGAAAACACACACACATATATATGCTCAGAATTTGGTCCTTGTGAAACAGTAAAGATTCTAATAATGTAAAATGAAAATGATCATGTAATGAAAGTACATGTAGTAAAAATAGCAGCTGAATTGCCTCACAAATTAACAAAATTTCTTTTGAACATTGGCAACATCAAGATGCAAATGTACCTGTTACTACCAAAGGAAGAGAAAGAAGAATGTCCAATAAATGTTAATCCTGTCTGCCCTGTTCTGTTAAATTGTTTCAGCGTTACCATGGTTATGAATTCCTTCCAGATCATTGGTTGTTATCATCATATCTTCATTAAATTTTGTGATTGTATATTTTGTGGAACAAATAAAACTAGTGAGTACCACAGTCCATTTTCCTTCTTTAAACCCTAACTAGCATACTGAATCAGTAATGTTGTTGACCCCCATTTCTCATATCCAGCACATTTCTTTTATATGCAGCACATGCCTTGCCCAGCTCACACCCACCAATAGATAGCATGTTCCTGAGAAAGAACAACACAAGCCTAAACACAGGCGCTCGACGACTGGACTAATTTTTCTTTCTATTTTTTTTTTTTTTTTTTTTTTTTTTTCTTTTTTTTTTGCATTTTTTTTTTTTTTTTTTTTTTGCATTTTTACCCGTTTGGGGACCCTTACGATATGTTCATGCAATTATTTTACCTTAAAAACCTTTTCTATCAATCCTCAATCAACCCTCGTCTATGGGCTACTATATAGACAAGGTCGGAAACGCGGTGTCCTAGTTTAATTGGGGTCATGGGATTCCCCTCATATCAAACTCATACTTCACCCTTTACCGTTATTTCAATGCTGGCTGTCAACACATGAGTGTCTTTGTAAAAGGTCTCGCCCATTGCCTTCATTCAAAATAAGCACCACCGCCCGTAAAAACTAACAATTAAAGCATTCAACAGAATTGGAGGACATCCCGAATGAAATCGGCAATCTAGCCGTGACATTACTATAAATACACTGGTCACACGACGTGTTACGCCAGCACGTGATATGTGTTACGTTGGTTTTCATAGGTTGCTTGATTTATATCCAGTCAAAACACTTTGTGATCTAGTGTCATGGCAACAATGCAATACAATTATCCAGTAGGATTGATTCTTTCTAACGATATTTACAGTGACCTTCCACTGATTTCTAGAAACGAAAGGTCACCATACAAAAACATTCGGGATCCCATCCAAGTAGACAGGTGGTGGTATAAAATATAAGTTTACGGGTGACTATGCTTATTTTTGACGAAGGCAATGGGTGAGACCTTTTACATAGTCGCTCATAAGTAGACACCCAGCATTGAAATAACGGTAAAGGGTGAAGTACGAGTTTGAGATGCGGGGAATCCCATGACCCCAATTAAACTAGGACACCGCGTTTCCGACCTTGTCTATATAGTAGCCCATAGACGAGGGTTGATTGAGGATTGATAGAAAAGGTTTTAAAGGTAAAATAATTGCATGAACATATCGTAAGGGTCTCCAAACGGGTGAAAATGCACAAAAGAAAAAAAAAAAAAATGAGTCCAGTCGTCGAGCGCCTGTGGCCTAAATGGGTGAGCTTATTGTATAGCCATGCTCGGTCACAAGACGTTTCGCCCCCAAGACGTTTCCCCCCTAGTCGTTTCCCCCCTAGTCGTTTCGCCTCTATTTTCCACCCTAGTCGTTTCGCCCCCAATACCCTAGATGTTTCGCCCCCAATACCATTTCCCCCCTAGTCGTTTCGCCCCCAATTTTTATTTATTTATTTATTTATTTATATATTTATTTATTTGTTTATTTATTTTTATTTTTTATTTTTTATTTATTTAGTTGGTTATTTAGTTATTATTTATTTGTTAAGGTCAATTAGGATAGACAAACGAATAGATAGATAGATAGATAGATAGATAGATAGATAGATAGATAGATAGATAGATAGATAGATAGATAGATCGGTGTGGTATTAACGTGAAGGTGTGAAAAACTTACGGTATAATAATGTGCAGAATTAATGTCATTAATTATTGCCACGGACTTCTGAAGGATGATTAACTAAAGTGTGAAAAATAGATTCTTTAATCAAGGATTGCTTGCCGAATCCTATGGTTTTGTCGGCATGCGGCAGGCTTTGTCTTTAAAAGAACTTAATGACCCATAGGAATTTTAAATCTAATTATCTTTTATTCAGCGATTTCTTTTAAAAGACCGATTTTCGGGTATATAAGATGTTCAAATTCATTAAGCATCATTCATCATTGAATTCTCTATAATGTCTGATCTGTGCATTGCATGTAATAAGGTTGTCGGAAAACGTCAGCACGGCGTTACCTGCGACGTCTGTGACAGATGGCAGCATCGCATATGTGATACAGGTAAGTATTTATTTAATAATAAATTATTCGTAATATCATGCTTTTGTATATTTTGTATATATTTAACTATTGCTTAATTTACGTTTCGGCAGGAAAACATGTCCGTGTAATGTATACCCCCTTAAACCCCACTTTTATATAGAAAAGCAGGGGTTTGCAGGGATACACCTATTATTTTCATTTTTGATCCAACCATACATTATATGTCTTTCATAAATTACAGGTTCTAAAACTTACAATGTTTTATTGTAATATTATTTCTTTATAGTATTATGCTTGATAGTAACAGACGCATTAAACTTTCATGACTTTGTATTAATGTATTCATAAATACGGCAATGTATTTTAGGGATATGTATTACTTGTATTTATATTTCTATTCTCTTTCACGATTTCCTGGCTGTTATTTATTTATTTGTTTTTATTTATTTATTATTTATTGACGTCAATAGCAACGTTGCCCAACATTTGTCGAAAAATAAGAAACAGGATGGTTTTATTAAATATTAAAGTACATTGAATTCTATGGAGATTTCGTCGTTGCGGAAAGTAACTGTAATAGAATTCCAAAGGCACTTTACTTTGAACCCATTTCTTTTTTCAGGAATTACCCGGGAAAATGCAAAATGCCGTTACGACCGTGTTACCTATTTCATATTTGAGCCCGTGCGTGAACAATTTGGGTTCCGACCAGGCAAACCAGGCTGTACAATCACAGAAGAAGGTTATAAGCTTGAAATTTCAGATTTAAAAAGAATTGTACTACCTTGGTAGCGAAAACAAAGGCGCTGATCAGCATCGCAGATACAGCGTCTTTGTTTTCGCATATGTAAATTTTTGGTTTTCTTGTCTTGTGAAGCGGTTCATTTGTTTCTCATTTAATTCATATTATATAACCTTTGCCATGTTTCTCATTTCATTCTACTTTCAGGGATATTACCACCGAGTATGAGACTGAGACCGAGACCGAAACTGAAGATGACTCCAGAAGGTATGTGATTGTTCTTTACTATAAACCTTTACTTTCCACCAATTACAAATAAATTAAACAATGATAATGCTAACAGGATAATGCAAAATGTCGCTTCGACCGTGTTACGTTGTTCCAGCAATTCATAATATAACATTTGCTATGTTTCTCATTTTCTCTACTTTCAGGGGCGTGTTTCCTCCTGCCAGTTTGGAGCTCGATGACGACTTTGACGTGTCAGTGCCAGATGCCGCCAACCGGACGCTCAACGCGTCTTTCAACATCAGTTCCAATATTGAGCAACATGAAGAGATCAATGAGAAGTAAGTTTTATATTATTATATTATTAAGGTAGCTCTATCATGTAACATAATACGACCATGGTGTAGTCAACGTTAAAACATGTTTCACTACTGTGATCTTTTCATCAACAATTTTACCATTTGACATAGTATACCCGTATGAATCATTTATTTCTCATGTGTGTTCCATGTTGGCATAAATTGTTGTATTTTACAGCTCTATGTTGGATGAAAGTCTGTCAACGTCTGTCCTGTCCGATGAGCCATTAACGTTCCACATATTTGAAAATGGTAGCAAGCGGGGTGGTCGTCTTCTGGTCAGCAGTGATGGCTACAAATACGGGGTGAAGGTAGGAATGTTAGCTTAAAATTATATTATGATTCTTAGCAGTGAATATTGATAGTACGTGCATATAATCAATTTACGTATTCTTACGATTCTTTAGTAAGCAAACGACGCCTGGGAGATATGATCGCGAAAATGCTTGTTGTCGTCTCCACGTGACAACCAATGTCACGTTCACCTTATCTACTTTTTGTATTTCAGAAACAACTGAAAAGTTCCACCATCTGGTCATGCAACGTTAGAAGCCAGAAGATCCGATGCTACGCGACTGTGACACAGAAGGGAAGTGAGTACCGGCGGAAATGAGACTGTTTTGTGTTAAATGATCGAAAACTGTTTGTTTCAAAGTATGTTTATTTATGATTGTTCTTATATCTTTTCAGCTGCCTGGCTCGCAGTCCGGTACGTGTTCCCCGGGGTGTCCGTGAAGGGGTGTGTCTTTCACTGGACTCAGGCGGTTTGGAGACAGGTCCAAGACATCGGGTTGAAGCCAGCCTACAGCCAGAGGTCATCGGTCTACAACTACATTCGCCAGTTGCTCGCCCTGCCGTCCTTGCCCCACAACCACATCGAGCCAACGTTCGTGCAACTACAACAACGTGCCAACACTGAGCAGCTCCAACGACTGGTCAACTATGTCGAGAGGCAGTGGATGCGTCACACCATCTTCGATGTACCCTCCTGGTGTGTGTTCGGTTGTACTGTCCGTACAAATAACGACGTCGAAGGTAAATACATGTATCTTATTTTCCTATTTCAATATGTTGACCATTTCCTGAAATGAGAAAGACTGAACAAACTGAAAATTAATGAAATTTATCAAATGAAATTAATTATTTATGCATATACATTTGTAACGATTTATTTTTATACATGTACATTATTTGATCAATTTTTGTTAATGAAATATATCAAATGAAAATAATTACTTTTGCTTTTATGCATGTGCATTTGTAACGATTCAATTTTATACATTTCTTAATCAATTTTGTTTTGTTTCTTTTCAGGCTGGCACCATCGCCCCAACAACAGAGCGGGCCACAAGGGACTCTCCTTCTACAAGCTGGTGCCACTCCTACGGAAAGAAGCAGAACAAGTCACCGTTGCCGTCCGTCTACTGGCCAATGGACAGGGGGGAAGAGATGCCAGGCCAGCGTACCGCCACCTAGACCAGAAGATTCAGCAACTCTGGGATGAGTATTCTTCTAGAGCCATATCGACGGCGACACTGCTGAGAGGTTGCAGCCGACTCTATGGTCCTACCGACGATGTTGTACGCGATGTGGGTGTCAACACAGAGACTGTGGTTACTCGACTGTAATATGCGACGAGGAACATGAACATTGTCAGTGAACAGTATCAGTGAATAGGAACAGTACATGTATCAGTGAATATGAACATTATCATTGCTCAAATAATTGAATAATATATGTGTTTTTTTTTAAAAACAATGTTACATTTGCTCAAATAATTGAATAGTATATGTATTAAAAAAAAAAAAACAAACAAACAAAACAATGTTACATTTGTACAAATAATACGTATACTGTTTAGTCTGTGAATCTGATAATGAAAACAAAAATATATATATTTTGTTTTAAACAATATTTGTTATATTTGTACAAGTAATTGAAAAATAATTAAAAGAAAAATAAAGAAAGAAAAATAATATAGAAAGAAAAAAATATAGACAGAAAAAAAAAGAAAGAAAGAAAAAATAAAATAAAAAATAATTTAATAATAATAAAAAAAAGATTGCAAAGATAAAAAAAGAAAAGAATAGAAAGTCAAGAAAAAATAAATAAGAAAGAAAGATGTAGTAGTCCTGTGTTTGAAGCCTAAACTTGTTTGAAGTAGGTCTTTGTTTAAAGTTAAAACTTGTTAAATATTTTGAGTAATCATTCAGTTGTTTCCCTTGAAACATTTTAGAATTAATTAAATTGTTGTTTTAACTCTTTCACTTTAGAACTTTTTCAAATGAAATTTTACATTTATTGTCTGAATTTATGCAAAGTATCATAATAAGAAAACTTATCGATTTTGGATACTTTTGGACTTTGAGTAAATTTCACTTTTAAGTCACCTTTAAGCAGAAATAAAATCTTAACATATAGCATAGGGTTACAGACTGTCAAATCAGTCAGAAGGGATGTCAAAAGTCTCATGGTAAAAATGTAAGGTAAGACGTCTGGTCATCTTTGACTAGAACCTTTTTCATGTCTTGACAATAGTCGAGAACACTTTTTCTTACGTCCGAACTTCAAGTTTGGAACCTTTTTTTTCAGTCTGGTTCTAGTAGCCAGAGCAGCCTAGTCAAGGTCTTGTACCTTGAACCCTAAATTCTTTTCTCTCGGCTGTCTGATCTCAAAGACCAGAACTAAATTTCTAAATCATTAAATTCCAAAATGCAGTAACCCCCTTCAGATTCAATCATCTTCATCTTTTCATTTTTCATACCAAATACAAAATCTCAGCTGATAACTTGATGCTCACTTAGGATCAAAATGTTAATTTTCTTTACAACTTAAAACCACTATACGACATCACATCAATTCATAAGGGTGAATATAACATGTAAATACGTTCAATAGAATACAACTGTAAAATACAATTTTGTTGCTTTTCACTGCTCAATCTGAAACTTGTATCCAGAGATCGAACCTCCACTATACGATCAGTGGTGGGGACTCGAGCACTGGAGCCAAGAATCCCCGCTCTGCCACAAAGACAAAAAAAAAAATGGCCGGTAAATGGTTACAGTATAATATTGGTAAACAGAATAAAACAATATTATAGTGTAACAAGTCCTAGTCACACCTCCCCGAGTGGCCATTTTTATTAATGGCCCGGTACTGGCCGGTAACTAAGGGTAAGGTACCCATAAACCTTACCCTTAGGCTGACGTGACAGGGCGACGATGCTCCATCATAAATTTCTTTTCAGATATTAATTTACAAAAGCCAGCGAAATTACATGTCTTTTGCAAACGAACTCTTTAACAGCATTGATTGCCCAAGTGAACAACTTAATAAGACTTTACTATACAAGTTTGAAATTTTTATTGCCTCTCATAATTATTTACATGAAGCAAAATGATGTACATAAAGTAATTATACTATATCTATATACTAGGGGGCGAAACGACTAGGGGGGCGAAACGACTAGGGGGGCGAAACGACTAGTGGGGGCGAAACGACTAGGGGGGAAACGACTAGGGGGGAAACGTCTTGGGGGCGAAACGACTAGGGGGCGAAATGGTTTGGGGGCGAAACATCCCGGATTCGCCATGCTCTGTTCATGCATCCACCATTTTCTAGGATCTATTTCCCCTGAAACTCCTTTGCAAATAAAATCCCACCTCAGACACCTGACAGCACAAAACATCATAAAAAGGTTACAATGCATGAAGAGCAAGATAACTAGCTCTTTCCCAACAAGGTAGCCATCTGGCTAGCACCAACCAAATACAAAGGTGACAAGTTCAACAGTGACACAGACCCAATAAACAGAAACATGATAGATTACAGCAGAACCATCTTGGATCAGTCTATTAGGATACTGGAGAGCTTGAATTGATCTAACGAGAAGGGGGGACAAAAGCTAATTTGACCAAGATGGCCTCCATACCCATATATACTATGCAAATTAAATTTAGCAATTTTCGTAACATTCGCCAGTCTCTGCACATAATGAATAAAAGTCATATTTTGGAATATGGGCGTAAGTGGTAAACTTTCGACAAGAACTTACAAGCGAAAAATTTCGAAAAAATCAAACTTTACAGCGATACTGACGTTACGTTACAATTTACGACACATGATAAAAACTTGCAGGTCTGCTTAAAGTGGGAAACCAAAATCATGCTTAAGCAGCTGTTTAGTCATCAAAACAAAGAAAAACATTGAAAACGTTTGGAAACAAAATTTTATCGCCGAGAAATAAAGATCGTAAGTTTTTGAATTCAACGTTTTTTCTTTGTTCTACATTATCACCTTTCAGTTATGTTTCTAATTGGAATTTCCCAAAAATCGGCAATGAGTTTAAATGCTTGACGCATACTGATATGCTAAAATAGAGTTTGCAAAAATTCCTATCTTGGCTTCATAAAGTGAGCTTAAATAATGAGCTTAACATCAGTGTTATCTCACCAGCATTACACGTTATGGCTGTGAAACTTTCAAGTGTTACTTACCACGGTATTGGCTACATTGTGCTTTGTCTTTTGTTTTTATGGAAATCAAGTACCCCGAAATTATGGCAATTTCGACCACTTGACGGCGCGTTGACTTCATTTTTTTGGCAGGTAAAGTTTGCACCGAAAAAGCCCAATCTCACTCGTCACATAATCAACAATGTTGATAAAAGAAGGGATGAAAAGGATGGGTCTAATGGACTTAACAAAAGTCAGCTGTTTGCATTGTGTTCAATGGTTGAGAATTTTGCATTCACACCCTTTCTGTATTTCTTGGTTGTTACAGAAGCCTCTTTAAAGGATGGCATTTTTAGCTCACCTGAGCCGTTAGGCTCACAAGGTGAGCTTATAGGATGGCCATGATCCGGCGTCCGGCGTCGTCCACCATTTTCAAAGATCTTCTTCTCTGAAACCACTTGGCCAATTAAAGCCAAATTTTATATGAAGCATCTATGGGAAGTGGGAACCAATGTGTTTATAAATTATCCAGGTCACATGACCAAGATGGCCGCCATGCCCATATATGGTAAAAACCCTTCAAAATTCTTCTTCTCTGGAACCACTGGACCGATTTCAACGAAACTTGGCATGAAGCATTTGGGACTAGAGTACTACAATGTCTTTATAAATTATGACCTTTGGATGACCTTGACCTATTTTACGGCAAGGTCAACATAGGTGGCCCATGCATTTAAATGGGGAAAATTGTTAAAATGTCATTTGAAAGGTAAAACTTGCAGGAAATGGGCAAATGGACTGAAGGTAGGTAATTCTGAAAAAAATTGGATCCCGGGGGTTGGTCTGCCCCCACCCCGGGGCAATATACTTGTATATAACAATAATATTCAAAGGTTTTCTTCTCTGAAACCACTAGGCCAATCAAAGCCAAATTTTATAGCAAGCATCTATGGGAAGGGGGAGTCAATGTGTTTATAAATAATCCAGGTCACATGATCAAGATGGCTGCCATGCCCATATATGGTAAAAACCCTTCAAAAATCTTCTTCTCATGGACCGATTTCAATGAAACTTGGCATAAAGCATCAGGGACTGAAGTACTACAATGTGTTTATAAATTATGACCTTTGGATGACCTTGACCTATATTACGGCGAGGTCAACATCAGTCAATGCATTTGAATGGGGAAAACCTTTAAAATGTCTTTTAAAATGAAAGTCTTGCAGGAAATGGGTAGCAGGGCTGAATATTAATGATTCTGAAAAAAATTGGACCCCAGGCTACTGCAGGGCATTATACATGTTTATTACCATACTATTCAAGCATCTTCTCTGAAACCGCTTGGCCAATCAAAGCTAAATTTTATGTGAAGCATCTATATAATGGGGGAATCAATGAGTATATAAATAATCAAGGTCACATGACCATGATGGCCACCATGCCCATATATGGTAAAAACCCTTCAAAATCTTCTCTGGAACCGGTGGACCGATTTCGAAGAAACTTGATGTGAAGCATCTTTGGCTTAAGTACTACAATGTATATATAAATCATGACCCTGTGATGACCTTGACCCAGTTTATGGCAAGGTCAACATGGGTTGACCATGTATTTAAATGGGGAAAACTGTTAAAATGTCATTTGAAGGTAAAAGCCAGTAGGAAATTGGCAAATGGACAGAATATTGATTATTCTGAAAATAAAGAAGAAAATGGCCCATGCAAGGGCTTCATCTGCCCCTACACTGGGGTTAAATACCATAATATTCAAACATGTTTATTGGTATATGCAGCAGATCTCAGGTGAGCGTTTACAGGACCATTGGTCCTCTTGTTAAAAAGTGTTACTCGACAAAAAAAATAAATAAATGAGCAGAAAAAATAGTCCTGGAAATTTAACTCCGATCATGGAATTATCATGGAAAAGTCATGGAATTTTATTTTATTCTTTCCGTCGGAACCCTGGAACTTATAGTTTAAGACAAAATAGTTTACAAAAGGCTTCATTTATGGTTGAAGACATTGATTCAAACCATTATGAACATACTAAATTGGTATGTCAGGAAAATGTTCAATTTTGTTGCAAACATGTTAAATGAATTTCATTGTTTTATGTAAATATCACTTTTCTGTGGATTTGAATATATCATATAAATAAAATCCAGCAAAAAAATACTGTTTGTACTTCCTTATAATTATTATATTATTACAAATTTCAAAACTGGTTGCATCAGAACCTTAACAGAAATAGATTTAATAGAAAAAAAAGGGTTTACTGATTATATATACACATGGAAAATAGTTAGGGAACACCAAATTTTCAAAGTGTAGTTTGCCATTTGCAATTGAAATTTCGAAATGCTATGGACGATATTCGAAACGTTCTTTCACCGTCGTAAAATATCGACATGTGTAAAGTAAAATGGCTAAAATAACAATTCCGATAACCAACCATATTTAATTGCTTGTTAGTTGATTACATTTGGTAATTAAATAAAGATACCATTGGTTTAGTAGTATGGGCATAGGAACCACAAAACTGGTGGTAGGTTAGGATTGTGATTTTTTCCCAAGAGAAAATAATGTTAAATTAGTTGAGGTGTTCCTTAACTTTCTTCCATGTGTATATTAATGATACCAGTATGGGGCCCTTATGAATTGAGCAACGTCGTGAAAAAAAAACTTTAATTTTTGCCTACAGTAACTGCACAGCTGATCAGTGCCTTTGTTTTTGTTACACAGTACAATCCCTTTTCTTTGTAAAAACAAAATTTCAAGCTTCTAGCCGTCTTCTGTGACTGTACAGGCTGGTTTGCGTCAGAGCTGGTTGGAAACCCTGAAGACCAGCTTTCTGGTGTCAAGGTCAATTGTTGCAGTTATTTTGTCAACTGACAAACATGTTCAGTGTTGTAAGATTTGCTATGGTCATATGGAGGCGCTGATCTGCGCCTTTGTTTTCATCTAGGCAAAAATCTGATTTTCTCTTGACGAGGCTCAGTTAATAAAATGTTCTGAGGCACAATCAGGTCAAAGGAGTTGTTCCCTAAAGAAGGGCCTATTTCCGAATCTCGTGTTATGTTCTTTGGTTTTAAGACCACAAGTCTGAGGTTGCAGGTGACAACTAAGAACATGATACATACAATGAACCATCACTGATATGCCTACTGTATAAAGAGTATTATAGTATAATGTACTGCTTAATAAGACATTCATGTTCTAAAATCCATGATACCTCAGAGTGCTTTGGGAATATTGACTGCAAAAGTGCCATTTTTATAAAGCAGAGGCGACTAAAAAAAATTTCCTTTTTACGAAACTTTCCGCACATGATACAGACTGGAGAAGCCCATTGAATATATGACGGCTGATTTACAAAGGTATCACAGTGACTATAACACTGCGCCACAGAGGCTTCTGTGCTAAGATTAGCTAGGGGTTAGGGTTAGACTTCTTTTCTTTTAGTCTGTATGTTCCTCCATCTAGTGGAAGCACTCATGATCACAGTAGGTATCTTTAGCTCACCTGAGCTGAAGGCTCACAAGGTGAGCTTATAGGATGGCCATGATCCGGCGTCCTTCCGTCCGTCGTCGTCGTCATTGTCCACAATTTCAAAGATCTCACATGACCATGATGGCTGCCATTGGTATAAATAGCAAAACCTTTAAAAATCTTCTCCAGAACCAGAAGGCCAATGATTTTGAAACTTAGCATGAAGCATCAGGGAGAGGAGCTCTACAAAGTTTATATAAATCATGACCCTGAGATGACCTTGACCTATTTTACGGCAAGGTCAACATAGGTCGCCCATGCATATGAATGGGGAAAATGGTCAAAATGTTATTTGAAGGTAAAAACTTGAAGGAAATGAGCAAATGGACTGAAGATTTGTGATTCCGAAAACATTTGGACGCCAGGGGCTGGTTTGCTCCCAGCCAGGGGCAATATACATGTATATTACCATAATGTTCAAAGATATTCTTCTCTGATGAAAGCCAAACTTTCTTCTCTGATGAAAGCCAAACTTTCAATAGTCGAAACCGCAGTATGGCCCATCACCTTTCTCATTAATGTGTTCACTGCTCTTAAAGGATCTCAGTTTTAATTTTATTTGCTATTACTGCAGCTGGTGTTGTGCCGTGTGGCGGCCCTAAAAAGTCTCCCCGTACATCATCCATAGTGCAGGTTATATTTTCTTTTTGGTCCTTTGAGATCGGCGAAGATATTCTGAGAACTCAGAAATTTATTATCGGTTAAGATTCATTTTCTAACCAATGTTTAATATATTTGGCGCCATTTAGATAACACTAGTCTTTGTATCGACTACCCTGTTGAAAGTTGCAAAATTTCAGTAATTCTCTTTGGCTTCATGTTGCCAAATCTAAAGGGTCACTGACGAGACTTCAATAGTCGAAACCGCGGTATGGCCCATCACCTTTCTCATTAATGTGTTCACTGCTCTTAAAGGGTCTCAGTTTTAATTTTATTCATGTGGAGCATCCATAGTAAGGGGGAATGAAAGTTTATATAAATGGTCCAGGTCACATGACCAAGATGGCCGCCATGGCTATAAATAGCAAAAACCTTTAAAAATCTTCTCCAAAACCAGAAGGCCTATGATTTTGAAAATTGGTATGAATCATCAGGTAGTGGAGCTCTTCAAAAGTTATATAAATCATGGCCCTGGGATGACCTTGACCTATTTTACGGCAAGGTCAACATAGGTCGTCCATTCATTTGAATGGGGGAAATAGTCAAAATGTCATTTGAAGGTAAAAACATGAAGGAAATGGGCTGAAGGTTTGTTATTCAGAAAAAAAATTTGAACCTCAGGGGCTGGTATGCCCCCACCCCATTGCAGTATACATGTATTTAATCATAATATTCAAAGATCTTCTTCTCTGAAACCGCTTGGCCAATCAAAGCCAAATTTGATATGAAGTATCTATAGTAAGGGAGAACTTATGTGAACATAAATGATTTAGGTCACAAGACCAAGTTGTCCGCATGCCCATATATGGTAAAACCCCTTCCAAAATCTCTGGAACCAGTGGACCAATTTCAACAAAACTTGGCATGTAACTTTATGGACTAGAGTACTACAATGTGTACATAAATTATGACCCTGTAATGACCTTTACCTATTTTACAGCAAGGTCATGTTTGATGGTATCTAACCCAGATCTCAGGTGAGCGTTTACAGGACCATTGGTCCTCTTGTTGTATATACCATCACCAAAACTGAATACAAGTCAAATGCTAATTGGTGAAGCCAGCAACTATTCCCTTTTGTTTTCAACAAAATTCAGTCTTTTTGCGGACAGAAAGGACATGAAGAAATTTCATGGTGCACTGAAAACCATTTATGGCAGAAAGAGTTCTGTAGCCACCACATTGCTCATTGCAGATGGAAGCACTCTTCTCACAGATAAAGAGGCTATCTTGAAAAGGTGGGCAGAACATTTCAATAGTGGCTGAATCGACCATCAAGCATCAATGAGGATGCAATCGACAGACTTCCACAGACATAGTGCAATGTTCCGTTAGATGAATTTCCAACCGTCATGGAAACAAGAAAAGCAGTTCAACAACTGTCATCTGGCAAAGCTCCAGGTGCAGATGCAATTCCTGCAGAGGTTTCTAAGGCCGGGGGGGCTACCCATGGCAGAGAAACTGACAGAGTTGTTTCACTGTATGTGGAGGAAGGAGGCGATCCCACAAGAATTTAAGGATGCATCCATAATCCACCTATACAAGCGGAAAGGAAATCCACAAGTCTGTGACAACCACAGAGGCATCTCCCTCCTATGCATTGCTGGGAAGATACTGGCAAAAATTCTGTTGAACCGCCTGAATGTCCATCTTGATCAGAAGGGACTTATCCCAGAAAGTCAATGTGGATTCAGAAAAGACAGAGGGACAATAGACATGATCTTCACAGCAAGACAGCTTCAGGAGAAAAGCCAAGAACAGAATGTAGATCTATACATGACGTTTGTCGACCTCATCAAAGCTTTTTACACAGTTAGTCGTGATGGACTCTGGAACATCATGGCCAAGTTTGGCTGTCCACCTAGATTCATAGCAATGGAGTGGCAATTTCATGATGGCATGCAAGCACGTGTACAAAATGATGGAGAGTTCCCTGAACCCTTTGAGGTAACGAATGGGGTCAAACAGGGCTGTGTTATGGCACCAACACTGTTCAGCATGATGTTTTCTGCCATGCTCATGAATGCTTTTCAGGACAGTGACACTGGTTTTCCAATCAGGTACCGTTTTGATTGCAATATATTCAACCTTAGAAGGTTGCAAGCCAAAACTAAGGTGCAGACTGATGTGCTATATGAGCTCCTCGTGGTGAATCTCTTACTAGTCAATGAATGATTATCAAGGACAAACAAATAAATCATGATAACCACCCTGATGAATCAAAAACGAGGACTCACAGATTCAGTAAGCTGCCCGACGATTGAGATCCCTTGGCGCCAAATAACTTACTGAAACCCGGAGAAAAAGAAAAACACCAGTTCAACCCCGGTGTATCAGATGGGCAACTAGCCCATACAAATAAAGGTATTATATCAGATTGACTACTGGTCCATACAGGGAATGTGAAACACTTGCATGAAGCAGAACAGTATGTCAGATGGACCACTGGTCCGCGCAGACAGCTGCACCATATGTATATCAGTATGCGGGCCACAAGTTGATGTGTATCAGGCCCACTACTGCTGGAATACGGAATGGACCGCTAGTCCATACATCAATTTATTAGGCAAGTACATCTGTATATCAGTATGCGGACCACTAGTTGATGTGTATCTTCATCTTCATCTTCCAAAACATTGCTGGGTCCAGACAATGAGCATAGTCGCACTGTATCAGGCCCACTACTGCTGGAAGACGGAAAGGACAGCTAAACAATACATGTATCAGTTTTAGGCAAAGGCCATGGTAATATGTAGACCACTAGCGGTGCGTCTAAAGTACGAAAAGGACTTCTTTTCTTCATACCATATTCCCGGACTCGGTACCATATGAACTCATATTTTCCCAGAACAATTAGGCAATGGAATAGCCTCCCTTACAGTCTAAAGGCCAGTTCCAGCCTAGGTGAATTCACTTCTGGGCTGGCCACTGTTACATTCTAATCATCACATCAGTTTTGTATGTTTAGTATTATGTATGTTTGTATGTAGTTGGTAACAATCCTGTTTCTGGATTTCAAAACCAATAAAGATATTTGATCAGTTTTATGTTTTAACTTTTAGTTTTAGTAAATGAAGATCTTTTTAGTTTCATGATCATTCATTTCATCTATGCCTTAACATCACCCATTTTCATCATTTTCATAGCTGTTCCCGACAGCGCCTCCCAGTAATAATCAGAAATTGATTGTTGGGAGTAAGAAGTAGAAGTAATAGACATTTCCAACCTAGACTGAGATACGATATACGGTGTACGAGAAACTTTAATCGATTTCTGGGGGGTATCTCAAGGCTGTCCAACTTAGTTGGAGAAAACCCTATACTTCTACTACCTTACACGATCAAAGGTGTTTGATAACTTTCGTAGCATGTTTTATAAGTTTTTCAGAAGGTATCTGAAGTTTTTTAATTTAAAAATCGTACACAGACCTTATTTTAATCTTGTGCATCGATCACATGCATGCTAAGCATGCGCGGATCCAGAAATTGTCATGAGAGGGGGTCCAACGTAAATGGTAATTTTTGGTCACAGACGAGGGAGGGGGGGTCCAACCCCCCCCCCCCCCCATCCTGAAATTACCTTTGTTTAGGTAAAATTTTCAAATTCCAGGGGGGGGGGGGTCCGGACCCCCGGTCCCGCCATCTGGACCCGCGCATGCTAAGGCCATGGTATGTTTAATTGTTTCCTGTCACGAGTCTCGCAAATCTATGCGGCTTGCAAGAAACAGACGTCAGGTGAAGCAATTATGATTGCCTTAGCAATTCTGCTTCTTAGACACCGACTGCCTAGTGGTGGTGGTCGTCATGGGGGTGGGGGGCGGGGTGGCACAGCAGTTCTCGATGTTTGGTCGGAAAATGCCTTGTGAAACCATCGTGCCTGAAAGGTGACAATCACACCATTGAAATATGCTGATGCAGGATATATCGATTTGTTGGGTTTATCAATTATCGACATTTTACTGGCGTCGCCAATGGGATTCGACCCCAATGTAGGTAATCAGAAGTTTACGACGCTAGTGATCGAATGAGCTATCCGGAGACACAACTTCTCAGTGCGGCGGTCATATACTAGTCATATATGCGTAGACAATGATTGAGAAAAGTTGCATCCAAACTTTTAGAATTTTAGTGACAACTTTTATTCGCTGAATCATTCTTGGTTATCCAGTTCGCAGAACAGTCAGCGGCGGAGCTCTACGAAGCAACAACAACAATGGCACTATCAGGGATTTACAATTTTAAGTTTATTGTGAAAGAAATGTTTCCAGATTCACGGGGACCCAACTGTTAATCGTGATTATTGATGCGACGTGGAATGTTAATGCATGCCATTATGAAGTTTCGTATGCGTCGGCGAGTTCGTTACGAATGCGACGTTCCACATCCTCTGTCCTTAGACGGTAAGTACCACATGTTTTTCTCGCGTGAAAATAAACAAAGTCCAGACCCCCTCTCATGACATTGCATAAAATTTTCACAGTCTTTGTTTATTTCTACGTGTGTCCTACACCCGTCAATTCTTTTTGTCAGAAAGTGTGGTTTTCACATTCATAAAACATACCATCATGGCATTCGTGGGGGCACGTAATGAGAAACCCCTTCTTAAAAAGTCTCTGTTCACTTCTACTGGTATGGTACGATATCATGTTGGCATACATAATTCCACTGTTTCTAGCATGTGCTAGAATAACTGAGCCGCGACGCGAGAAACCCGGTAATAAATCAACAAGACAGTTGATTTTGTGAGTGTAGGAAAAAAAGTCACAGGAAAAAAAGTCACGGAAAAAAGTCACAATTTTGGGTAGGAAAAAAAATCACAGGAAAAAAAGTCACAAATAAGAATTATGCCTTTTCTCAACTTTTGGTTAAGAATAAACATTTTTATTTTTATTATTACCATTTTCATCACTTTATGTTTTGTGGATTGATGTTTTAGCCTTTTTTTTGTCCCACTTAACACTATTCGATCATGCCGGGACTGAGGTGATACTTCCTGGGTACTTGACCAGTTGTTTGGTAACTTAAAATAGGCTTGTTCAAGGACACTGCATGGCAACAGTTTGTTTCAAACAAAGTTCTAAGGAACCATGGTCTGAAACTCTACCATAATGCCACCTTTTTTCTTTTCTTTTGTTGTATCTTGACCGCCGGTGTAGGCGAACCACATCGCTGTGTATAACTTCTTAAGTAAAAGTTCTTATATACATTAAAACAGGAGGGCACTTAAAAGTTGACGAATATATACACTTCATAATCCATGATAAAAGAATATCCATCACCACATCCCACAAACATAGATAAGAATAGTAGGAACAATATTTACATTCCTTCACATTTCAAATAGCTAGGGGCAACCACCATTTATTTATTCAACTGCTTCAGTTTCTGATACCGCACATAGTACAGATTATGTACTAGCCTTCTGTTGTGAAGTTCTAAAGTAGATAATTCCTGAAGTTTCTGTTTTCTATGTTTTATTTTCATATTGTTCACTAGTACGGAACAATCTAATATGAGTTGAATCTTGTCATTCACACATAGATTGCTGAACATAATGTCCTGCCTATGCTGTAATTCGTACTGAATGTCCTTTAGTATAGGATCTCTAACTGTTGATAACGATGTACATGATAAAATGAAGTGTTCTAATGTTTCTTTTGATTCACCACATAGCATACAGGTTGGATCAATTTCAGCTTTATTGAATTTTTGTCGGTTGGTCTGTAGTACATATGACCCACATAGAAACTTCAGTTTTGAGGGTAATCTAGTATTGTCCTTCACTGACTGTGTATCAAATTGTAGAATTGGATGTATTTTCCCAGGAGTATATAAATCACAGTTTATGAAACATAACTTTTCATAAAATGGTACTGGAGATACAATTTCTTCCTGCCAATATTTATTCACTACACTAGTGACATTTCTTTTCCATTCTAGTTTTGGAATAGGATTTTCTAAGTAGTATGTTATATCTTTCAGATCATATTTCCACAAAAGTTTTTTAACAGCAATGAACCAACTATGGCTTTTCAGAGTTTTAACACTTGACTGTCTCCATGCTATTTGTTTTTCAACAGAGGTGTCCTTCTGATTACATATATTGTTGAATAGAGTAAGCACTTTTTTATCAATTTGCGCTTCTATGGGTAAAAGTCCGGTTAAGATGTAGATAGCAGGATCTGCCGTGTTATTGGGAACAGCAAGAATCTGTTTTATGATTTTTTTCTGGAATGTTTCTAGCTCCTTTAGTAATGTCTTGTTTGGCATAATAAGTTCCATACCATATAGCAACACAGGTATCATGTATGTTTTGATGAGATGTATCTTTGTTTCAGTATCTAGTCCACTGTTTCCATGGAGACCACTAGGTATTAAACTATAAACAGTTCTTCTAGCCTTTTTGATATTTTCCTCAACGTTCAATTTAGCAGTTTTCTGCGTAGATGATGACCGAATAATTCCTAAGTGCGTTGCTGAATCTACTTGTTTCATTTCATCATTTCTCATATAAATCACTGGATTTTCATCTGGAGCTTTTTTGTCTTTAGGATAAACAACTATTTCAACACTTTTTTTTACTTGTAGTTCAAATCTTTCCATATCTGAGTTATCAACAGCAATGTCAGTTAATATCTGAGAGTCACTACTGGAATTTGTATTTAATGTCAAGTCATCAGCACATCCGCTTTGATTACTCAGGATATTACCAATACATCCACCGATATTTGACATTTGGATACGATCCATTACTGGATTTGCATACAGTTTGTATAAGTCAGCGCTGAGAATCCCGCCTTGACGGACACCCTGTGTCACATCAAACGGGTCGGATATACTGTTTTCCCACTTTACTGAGCTTGTAGCATTTTGATGCAAACTTTGTACTAATGTCCAGTGTTTATCCTGAATGCCAGCTTGAAATAACCTTCGTAACATATGTTGATGATCTACAACGTCAAAAGCTGCTTTTGCATCTAACAGGATGATATAAGCTGTTAGATTATTGTCTTTGCTTTCTCTAATAAATTCTTCAAGTATCAAAGCCGAGTTCAAGGGTGACGCATTCTGCGTGAAACCACGTTGATATGGATTTTGTACATTGTCACAGATAGGCCTTATTCTGTTTCTGATTATTGTTTCTATTATTTTACACACAACCGGTAATACAGTGATACCTCTGTAGTTAACTGAATGAGTCTTTTCTCCTTTCTTTTTATAAACCGGGGTTAAAAGTCCTGTTTTTAGAATGTCTGGAATTTCACCGGTATCAACTATGTTGTTTATTAAGCACAATAGGAAGTTTTTAGCTCCATCACCGGCGCTCGATATATGTTCAATCGTAACACCATAAATATCAGCTGCTTTTCCTTTGTTGATCGACTTGATAGCTTTTGAAAGTTCATCAGGGGTAACTGCAGGTATTTTTTGGGACCGAACTAGGTCACTGATAACACTAACTTCATAAATGTTCATATCATGATACTTTTGATCAAAATTTGTGTTTTCAGATGGAGTTGCTAATGTCTCAAAATGTTTCTTGAAGCCTTGTATAATATTCTCAGTTCCAGAGTAAAGTCCATCTCCAACATGTAACTCGTTAATGTATGCTTGTCCTTGTTTCCTTTGTTTCTGAACCAGTTTATGAAATAGTTTAGAGTCATGTGTTCTAGCACTCATAATTTGTTCTTTTTCTTCTTTTGACCGTTTTCCTTGTTCAATTCTTATGGACCGACGAAAATGTTGTTTACAAAGTTTTTTATGTTTCAAGAATTCATTATTCACGTCGTTGGGACTACCATTCTGCTTCCAGATTTTATGTGCCATACGGAGATCTTTTAGTGCTTTTGATATTGACGGTGTCCATACCTTGAGTTTAGGTTTACTGGTTTTGGCCTTTGAAGATTTGGTACTTTCCTTGGCTGACTCTGTTAATATTTCACAAAAGTTCAAAATGTTTTCTTTAGTGCTGTCACTAGAGATATTAGAACCACTAACACTTAGATCAGCTAATTTCTGCTCCACTAGTGTTCTATAATAGTCGGTGTCTGTCTTCTTCCAATTTACTTTTGAATGTTTACTACTATTGTCAGCATTGTCCTTTTGTATTGATCCTATATGTATGTCATATGGAAGTGCTATACAGATTGGTTTATGATCCGAGGTATTACAAGGTACAAGTAGGCAAAGATCAGGAAAAGGCGCAATCAGAAAAAGATTCCCACTCCAAAAACCGAGGTGGGAAAAAACCAAAAACCGTCTATAGAATCCAGGATATGCTTCTTCACTGAACCGAGCCTGGACTGCGCCTGGGTTAGAAAATAATCAATCTCTGAGCATTCCCTGCCACTTGAGTTAATAAATGTTTTTCCGGAAATACTATAACAAGTTGGCTTCTTTAAAAAGAAACCAAAGAAAAGGTCAGCAGCCGTTTGTTATAAGAGATTCCTTTAAATTTGCTCTAGATTTCAGTGTAGTTGATTCTCTGGTTTGTCATTAATTTCGATTCTCATACGTTTCAGTTTCGTTTCCTATACATGAATGTCGTTTCTTGTTATGAACGCTTGACCAGTGTGTGTATCTGTCACTCAAGGCATTGACCAAAATTTCTGATGTTATGGAACCAAAGCCAATACTAAAGGGAACACGATTGCAATCAATATGTCGATGTGTAGAAAACCATTTTGTAGTGCAGTCAATTTGTGACAGAGTTCTGAATTTTGACCTCCAGCCACACTACCAGAAACAGACCCATGGGACCGATGTGATGGACTAAAAGTCAGCCATATAGAGTTCCTATTGTTTCTGTACCCCTCGTCAGGGTATCTACGATCTAAACCTAGATGCGCTATGATAAGCAGTCACCACGATCGAAACTGCTTGCTAGATTTTACCGTTATTTGACGGGGAGTGTCAAAAATGGATAAATTTAATTGATTGCGGTTAACTGTCTAGTCAGTATAGACGGGTTCACTAGTTTTTATTAAGCGCTTTATGTGACAAAACGCGTAATTGAGAGAGAGCAGTCGATCATGGGTAGAATTTTCTTCATATTCAAAGTAAACACTGTGGAAAAGGTCCTGAGGGACCTTTTCCAATGAAATTCACACTCGGAAATAAAGTTCAAAAGATACTGTCTTCTTTTACTATCACAATTCTGATTTGATAAGTCCTCATTCAGATCTCCACCGATGATAATTTCATGCGTTCCATGGTATTTTTGGTATAATTCATATAACTGGTCAATTACTTCTTGAAATTCTAATTTACAGTCTTTACCACTACTTGTAGGGAAATATGCTGAGATGATGAGTAATCTCCTACCAGGTTGCTGTACAAACTCGATACACTGCAGACGTTCATTTCCTTCAGATATTGGTTTAATACAACTGTCAATGTTCTTATTCCATAATACAGCCACCCCCCCCCATATCCTCTTGGTAACTGGGTCGGCTGAATAGGATTGTTAATATCCACCCCCTTTGCAGCATAGCAAATATTTGAGTCTATTTCACCTATTTTATATATTTGACACTGAAATAGCCAATGCTCCTGTATCAACACTATATGAGTTTTCTGGAGTAGTTTATTAATTGTATCCACAGAGGTTTTTATATTCTTACAATTAAAAGACACAATATTTAAAAAGTTATTATGTACACTTTTAAAACCAGTTTGTACTACATTGGATTGTTCGTCGCATTGCTTTTCTCCAAAAAAGATTCTTCAACTTGATCTTGTGAACATAAGTCATTAAAAATGGCTGTCACACTTCTTCTCCCATTTAACTGCTGCCTTTCCGATTGGATGTTATCTTTGTTTACTACTTTTTCCACACTGTTTATGCTGTTTATATGTAAGTTTGTTTTTTCAACTGTCTGTTTTACAGGTTTGCTAACTTGGGATACAGGTACAGTTTGCTTGACTTTCTTTGACCGGAAATGTAGTGGCGGTCCTGTTAAGGATTCAACAGTTCTTTGCTCTTTTTGTTCTAATTTGTTCTGCTTTTGATTCTCATAGTCATAGTTTATTTTCAGTTTTTGTGTGTTATATTCAGTAGTGTTACTTGTCAAGTCTATAACATCATTACTGCTTATTTTTCTTCCTGCTTCAGATTTTTTCAACTGTTCTTCATTATGGTTATCTGTAGATACAGAGTTCAATGTAGTGTTCAATTCGAATGTGTTCTCTAGCTTCTGAAACTGTAGATCAATCTGATTCAACACAAAAGTGGCAACCCTATCATTAATCCTTTGCAGCTGCATTTGTATACTATTATTTTGAGTGTTTATATTGTCACTAGCAGGGCGAGTGTTATTTTCTATACTGTCTATTTTCCTTTGTAAAGTTTTGATAGTGGATTCTAACTCCAGATTTCTGGTTTCAATCTTTTTGGTATAAGATTCCATTTTATTTCTCTCTTTAGTAACCTCAGTCAATGTCTTTTCTCTGTATTCAAGTTCTTTTTCCCATTTTCGTAGTTTGCTTTCTTTTTTCCTTAGTTCGCTAAGTTTGATATCGTTCAGCTTTGTAGAAATTTCATCCATATTGGAGGGTTTGCTCTTAGGTGCCTCTGTAGACCGATCCACACTTTCATCACAATTGGGATTAATAACCAGAATTGAGTTTTTGTCTATAGTTTGTAGAGTATCACATTCGGTATTAGTACAGTCATTTACTGCGATATCCTGAGATATGTTTAACTGTGAATCTGAGGTAATATTGTCCACATGGTCCTCATTGGCCTCACAGAACAAGCAAATTGGAGACCCAGCATCCACCATACATTCTTTATGACAGGGTAAGTCACAAAGTTCACACACGTCTGTATTTTCAAGAGGTAACTCCTGTTCACACACCGTACAAATATCTAGCGCGATCTCATCCTCCGCTTGCAACTGTTCCTCAGAAAGGATATTTTCAAACATATCACCTGAAGGATTGTCTACATTTGGAATATATAACGAGATCTTAGTTTGTGGCGATGTGTTCTTAGAACATATTTTACAGGAGTATTCATCTGAAGTATTGCTACTCTTTTCTAACTGTTCAATTTCATGTGTTTTGAGTCTCTCACAGTTGTAATGGATCCAGTGATTACCTGCGGTACAGAACGTACCCCTTGATTTCACATTTTTCTTACATTTTGGACATGTATGGTCAGAGTATTCTATGGGTTTTAATGATTGTCTTATTGGTTCACTAGCCCGTTGGACAGTACGATTCTGCATGAGAGTTTGTATTTGAACAGAGAATTCATCATTCAACTTTTTTAAACTGGGGTTTCCTGTTTTTTGTAGCTCTCTGTTTATGATTTTCTGCACTTCTTTCATGTCAGTATCAATAAACTTGCCAGTATTTTTACCGTTCACCAGCATTCTACTTGTTGTTGTATATATGTTGGCTGTGTATTCTTTTTCTTGTCTGTTTTGTACAGAAATTGTATATTGTACAATATTCTTTTTAGTTTTGTCTAGTTTTACTGATTTTAGCTATACCCTGATTTTCCGGATATTGCGAATAGTATTCTAGTGAAGCTAACTTTATTAGTTCAAATGTTGCGGCATCACCATGCTCCTCGTATTGGGTGGATTAAAGCGCCTAGTAGATCAAGAATGATTAGAGAACTATATTTTAGTGCGCGACCACTCGACCGCATCACTTCTTGAGGACTAGCGGTCATATCCTACAGAACGAAACTGGGTGCTGCCTGTGAGTCAAGGTGCGAAGTGACCTGAAAACGCGAAACAGCCTTTTCAATTTCCCGCCAAATTTTGTGGAGCATGCGCATGCTAAGCCTCGTGAAAAAATTCCGCAGAACCATCAATGGAGGGAAGTCGTCTGAACTCGTGGCGTTTAGACCTATAAATTAAATTTATCTGGCAGAACTCGACATTTAAAAGTATTCGTTTGTTTGCCCATACATTCCAGGTTTGTCCCTGCACTTATAAAGCAATTTGCATCAAATTTCCTACACAGAAATCGAACAGAGAGAACGGGGGTGTTACAAACGTGCTAAAATTCAAGAATTCTGCAAGTTTTTCGCGTATTATAATTGGTCTGTGGGCGGAAACTCTTCAGAAAATATTTTCTTTCTTTGTTTTTATCTCGTTTACATTTAGTATATTGCGTTCTTTGATTTAATGGTTTCGTTTTTGGAAGAAAACTGCGCATGAGCATGTCAAGACTCATGGAGACCATTATTTCCTGAAAACAAGGAACCCAACTCGCTGAAGAGACGGTGACTCGCTCAAAGCAACACCTCTTGTAATGTCCATTGAAATGAAGATGCAGATAGTTTGGTAGTGGGCATAATGTCCACCTGCTAGATTGACACATACCCCACCCACTTTAACGGCAGTTGCCTGTTTCTCTGGCATGCAAAACACTTGCAACTGCTTTTACCAATTGAATCTGAGAAACTGTCTTAAAAATTTCATGTTTTCTTACTGACTTAGTCGCCAATGCATCATCTGACTTTTTCAGGCGCATTTTGATGTGTGTTCCATTAAGTCTGGTAGTTTGGCAAGGCTGATAGCACGGAGCAGTGAATTAAAAGGTTGTCTGCTCCAGTGTTTGTTCAGTCGACACTTGCAGGGTTGCCTTGCAACGGGAATTCGGGAAAGGATCTGGGAATAAGTAAAACGGTGTTCCTGGTCATGAAATGTCTGGGACTTTGTAATTTTAATCATTTTTCTGTGAGTCTTTCGGGAAAAATGGTTTACCCTGGAAATATCAGGCCCCAGAAAGAAGTGCAAGATTTGAAGGTTTCAATGTGGCGAACAAGTTTACAGCAAATTAGTTAATACGATCATTGTTCATAGGTTTTTCGGGCGCGAGTCATATTCCGGTCCTTTTTGGGAACCATCATAAATAGACCGAATATTTCCATCGGTATTTTGTTTAGCCTCTCCATACCGACGGAAATGGGACATATTCAGTCCTTGGTCAAAATTGAAAATTCAGCAAAACTGCAAAACCGTGTTATTCTAACTAATGTTAGATATTTTCTTGCATATATGACATAAATTATAAATATTCAAGTTGTTAAAGTACGCAGAATCATAAAATACTTCATTTTTTCTATGACAAATTTCAAAGATGCCTATAAATAGGTCAGGGGAGGCTATAGAATTAGCGACTCTTAAGTCGAAAACCGTTTGTTTTTCTACATTAATTTGTACATGTTAGGCAATTTTATGTTTTACTGGAAGATCTTCGGCACTGGTACAAACACAAAAAAAAATAATATGATTAATAGCAAAATAACAACTGCAGCTCGCCTACGAAATCCGCAATCATTTTGACATTGGTTTAAATGCAACCTATGCTAAGCTGTCTATGAAGTGGAACAAGGTACGGAAGTGGAGCGGAGTGACGGTTAGCCAGCTGATCTACGTCATAAAAAAATGTTTCTTGTTGCAAGTTTAGAATTTGATGATCTTGGTCATTGAACGCTGTCATACAAAATGCAAGCATGAATTGCATATTTCCCAGTAATTTTGTTCTAAGAAAGTTCTCCCACAGTCACAAAATCCAATGTGCCTTTATAAATAATTTGAATGAAATATTTCAACATGTACAGTTTTCTTTCAGCTTGTTCGTTTGCTTGTTATTAACCTGGAAAAGTCGTGGAATTTTGTTGTGATCTGACCTTGAAAATTACGCATCTGGTCTGGAAAAGTCCTGGAATTTGGTTTTGACAAAAGTGCGGGAACCCTGCTCTTGAAAGTGTTCAGGAAGGGTGCCATGTGAGTGTCGCCAACAGGTGGAAGAATCTCATGAAAGCGCAGGCTTTTTCTCACCTTTTTGGGATTTTTTTTTGTACCGATGAAATTGGGAAAAAAAGTGCGATTTTTCTTCAAATTGGGAAAAAATTAGCGCAATTTTTAGCCAAATTGGGAATTTTTCAAAACTGCATATTATATTAACACAGGTAGGTTAATAATAAAACATTAGGCAGGAAACACACTTTTTAATGAAATTTCATCAACATGCCAAACACATTAGGCAGGAAAACAACTTTTTAATGTAACTTTTGCCCTATGAGAATAACTGAGTTCATCACTGAGATCATAACTGTCAAACGATATGCCGAAAGTATTGAAATTTGCGATCTACAACAATGTTGACAATTTCAAATTTGTTATCACCCAGATGAAACGCAATGTCCAAGACGCGAAATTCACGGTCCACAGGAACACCCCCAATACTTGTGCCTGGTGTGGGTCAACTCGACCCTCTGTCAACAACGCAACTACAAATTTATAGGGTTGCCATGTGTCAGGGAAAAGCATACACCTCAACCTCTTTATAACACTATTGTTGGAGTCCAAGCCAATTTCCGGTTAGCTATCCAATCCATGTAATAATGAAAGTAAAATAAATAGATTCGTTGATTCAATGTCTGAATGACAGAAGGGTCTTGTTGGTAAAATGAAGATCTCGCGGTAATTTCTTCTTCGTTACTAGCTCCCAGTCCTTTAATGTGGGCGCGGAACTTACAAGCATGCGGTCTGAGTGAAGAAGTCACGCGGAGCTGATAGTCTAGTCCATTCATGATTTTTCTTCAGGTCACCGTCATTGATGCCTAATATAATAGGATTTCACTTGTCAATTCCAAGATACCTGTTTGATAGAACAGATTTGTCTTCATTTTCTCCCTTTCATTGCAAATTTATTTCTCAGTTTAGCAGTTCAATTTCACCACAGCTACAGTTTTTGGTTTCTGACACTCCTGTCTTAAATAGATAGTTATTAAGCTCGGTGTAAGCTTGGTATATCCAGTTCTTAAGTTCTTAACTGTGCTATCTGATTATATATGTTTTCTTATTTCGTCTAGTATAGACAGAAGTCTAGTATTTTCTTTGTAACTTTAGGTTTTAGATCATGTAAGAATCAACCTTTCTCAGAAACATCCCATTGTTTTTGCCAGGTAGTCATACTATGTGCCTTGGCAGGGATAATTTTGGAAGGGGCCATGGGCAAAATTGGCATTTAATTTTCAAAATGACCCCTTCATTTTCACTGTTGTCTAACGACTCCGTATATGCTCGGATTGGTACTGTAGACTCCGGTGAAAATAGGATTGGTAAGAGTTTTAAAATGGCGGCACTATACCAAAAACGTGTTGGCACTTTTCCAAAACTCGGATAGAACAATGTTGTAAGGTAGGTTAACTTAATTCATGTTACAGAATAATGTCCATGGGTGAAATATGTTAATTATTTCTCGTATAATTCTTTGCATACCAGTGTCCCTGAGCGAAATATTGTTTATCAAAGTGAATGCTCGCCGAAAATGCATTAGTCAAATCAAGAGGTGACCTAGAAAATGAGGCAAATAATTAGCCCTATTTGGCATTCTGCAACCTGTTTCTGTATTGAATGCAACAAGAGGGTATTGTCTTTGTGAAAGTGATTTGTACTTCTCGTGCTTTTATTATTTGCTATCAAAATAATCGAGTTTCATAGTTTCGAATCACACGCGTTAGCCCCGGATTGGCAAGTGTTAGACTACGGAGTGGTTTCTTTTAGGGCCCGGATTGGAATTAGATTTTTCTACAAGGAGTGCGGATTGGTTATGCTATCTGTTCTTTAAAAAACGTGTTTGAGATGAGAATGCACCATCATAACGATACATTTTCGTTTTTATAACATATATATCTGACCTAAGACCTTTTATAAACAATACGTTCTAATGCTCTTATTTTCATATTTCCGGTTTATTTTCTGCGAACCTACAGAAAGAGATGGAGTTCAAATGTTACTACTGCTCCTTTGGAACAAATAACTTTCATGCTTTTTTATTGTTTCTCGATTTGCAGAGTCCTCGGGTTCATGGAATGATTCATCAAGGGGCTCTATTATCCTGCAAATAAAGAATTTAATAAACAATATAGGAGCCGCCTCGTAAGAAAACCAACGTTGTGGTTTTTGACCAGGTTGGACACAAACCGGGCTGTACAGCCACAGAAGAAGACAGCTAGAAGCATGGAATTTTGTATTTACGAAGAAGAGGGATTGTACTATGCGTGTGGCGAAAGCAAATGCGCTGATCAGATTCGCTGTCACCACAAAGCTGATCCGCACCTATGTTTTCGCACATGCAAAGTGTTGGTATTCTCAAAAGGCGGCTCATGTTTTTTTTCTTATTACCTTCATAAATGAAGTTGTTACACACATCAAAAAGTACCGAGTCTTAAATTTGCATATATATTTGCACACAGTAAAACTACTCTACGATTCATGGTTATGGTGAAAGGCAAGTGGCACAAAGCTATTCTCAAATAAGAACTGATATCTTGACTTTAAACATGTTGTTTCTGTGTTTAATTATGAATCTCTTAAACGAGTTTGATGTTATAGACGCAAAATTGCAATGAAAAAAATCAAAGGGAAACAGCTCGAAAAATATCCAAGCATCGTTTCATTGTGCTTTACAAGATTTGAAGTTATAGAGCAGGAACGATAATGCGTATGATATCATCAGAGTAAAATTCCTCGAAAAATTTGCAAGCAATTGCTTGACATGTCCCTTTCTGCTTTAGAAGTGTGTTGTGGCTGACTATGTTTTCAAGATATAGAGCGGATACGAGTTGTGAAGGAAAGATAGACAGACATACGCACAAGCAAAACAACATACATGTATATCCTATGTACTGTGTGTGTAGGGGGATACACCAGGACAACATGTCGGTGAAGTGTGTGTATACACCCTTAAACCGCACTTTCATGAAGAAAAAATGGGTTTTCTGGGGTGTTATTTGATTTTCGTATTTTGCTCTAATACATACAATTTGGGTACTCGTTGGAACCGCCTCGCTGAGGTGTTTCAAACTTGTACCCACAATCTATGTTTTGAGCATACTTAAGAAAAATATTAAAAATTTTGAACGGAAAATTCCAGTTTTTTACAGCCGAAAAAATTTCTGTACATTGTATGGTCGTGTTTTCGTAAAGATTATTGCTGCATGCACTGAAATTGCTGCTAAAATCAATTTTATCTGTAAATTATCACACTTTTGTTGTAATACCAATCCGTCATCCCTCTTATACCAATCCGGACTCTTACTCATACCAACCCGTGGCTTGCCCATAACCAAAACAAAACCATTCCGTGTCGCGCGTTTTGTGTGCGAGTTTTTAATATGTGAAATATACATGCGATGTATCACATACTTACATGAATGTTGTACGAATTTACTCACAAATGGTTAAAATAAGCTTCAAGTCACAATTGGGGATTGCACAGACACTAAAATTATTGTTTTGCATGTTTTTTCAATCATGACACGAGGCAACATATTTATGTTTAAATGAGCAGGCATATAATCAAGGGCTGCCAGGCATTCGGAGAACCATACCACCTGGTAATGTCAGTGCCCTTAGGAATGATAAAGTTTAATGTTCAAACCCCTAATTTGTTTTGAGGGTGAAAATGAAGGCTTAACAAAGATCAAAATTACCTGTTGACCTCGCGTCTGTCATCCCCTTCCGCCATTTTGAAACTCTTACCAATCCTATTTTCACCGGAGTCTACAGAACCAATCCGAGCATATACGGAGTCGTTAGACAACAGTGATTTTGAAATAATGGGCCGGTTTTATTAGCTCACCTGAGCCGTCAGGCTCACAAGGTGAGCTTATAGTATACCCATGCTCCGGCGTCCGTCGTCCGTCCGTCCGTCGTCCGTCGTCCACCATTTTCAAAGATCTTCTCCTCTGAAACCGCTTGGCCAATCAAAGCCAAATTTTACATGAAGCATCTATTGGAAGGGGGAACCAATGTGTATATAAATAATCCAGGTCACATGACCAAGATGGCCGCCATGCCCATATATGGTAAAAACCCTTCAAAAATCTTCTTCTCCGGAACCACTGGACCGATTTTAACCAAACTTGGCATGAAGCATTAATGGCTCAAGCACTACAATGTGTATATAAATCATGACCCTATGATGACCTTGACCTATTTTACGGCAAGGTCAACATAGGTCGCGAATGCATTTGAATGGGAAAAATTGTTAAATTGTCATTTAAAGGAAAAATCTTGCAGAAAATGAGCAGTAGGACTGAATATTAATGATTCTGAAAAAAATTGGGCACCAGGGGCTCATCCGCCCCCACCCCGGGGCAATATACATGTATATTTCCATAATATTCAAACGTCTTCTCCTCTGAAACCGCTTGGCCAAACAAAGCCAAATTTTAAGTGAAGCATCTATAGAATGGGGGAATCAATGTGTATATAAATAATCTAGGTCACATGACCAAGATGGCCGCCATGCCCATATATGGTAAAAACCGTTCAAAAATCTTCTTCTCCAGAACCGGTTGACCGATTTCAACGAAACTTGGCACGAAGCATCGATGGCTCAAGCACTACAATGTATATATAAATCATGACCCTGTGATGACCTTGACCTATTTTACGGGAAGGTCAACATAGGTCACCAATGCATTTGAATGGGGAAAACTTTTAAAATGTCATTTAAAGTGAAAGTCTTGCAGGAAATGGGCAGTAGGACTGGATATTAATGATTCTGAAAAAAATTGGACCCCAGGGGCTCATGTGCCCCCACCCCGGGGCAATATACATGTATATTTCCATAATATTCAAACGTCTTCTCCTCTGAAACCGCTTGGCCAAACAAAGCCAAATTTTAAGTGAAGCATCTATAGAATGGGGGAATCAATGTGTATATAAATAATCTAGGTCACATGACCAAGATGGCCGCCATGCCCATATATGGTAAAAACCCATCAAAAATCATCTTCTCTGAAACCAATAGACTGATTTCAAGGAAACTTGGCGTGAGGCATCGATGGCTAAAGTACTCCAATGTATATATAAATCATGACCCTGTGATGACCTTGACCAAGTTTATGGCAAGGTCAACATGGGTTGCCTGTGCATCTGAATTGGGAAAACTGTTAAAATGTCATTTGAAGGAAAAAGCCAACAGGAAATTGGCAAATGGACAGAATATTGAAGATTCTGAAAAAAGAAAATGGCCCAAGGGCTTATCTGCCCCTGCACTGGGGTTAAATACCATACATGTTTATTGGTATATGCAGCTGATCTCAGGTGAGCGTTTACAGGACCATTGGTCCTCTGGTAATGTAAGGAGAATGGCAATAATGATTTTAGCTGAGCATTTTCAGCGAAATGGCCCATTACATTTTCAAGCCAACAATAATCCTGCCTTAGCCGCCTGTTTGAACTCTACTTGGAAGATAGTTCTACTTGGAAGATAGTTCTGTCTCCTTCATTCATTGACTCTGCCTCTTTTGATGCTTCCTTTGCAAGTTGATCTTCCTCCTCATTCCCCCATATCTCTGCATGTCCAGGAGTCCCATCTGATGTCAACCTATACACCTTTGCTTTGAATTTGCTTCAATTCTGTGAGTACTGAGTATATCCTTTGACGTAGTCGTATGTCTAATGTCAGAAGGCCAACTGAAGACTGACTGTCTGATAGTATTAATACATCTTTGATTTCCATTTTCTGTTGTAGTTTTTCCAATATGAATTCCAGAACCATCTTGATTGCAATCACTTCCCCTAAGAAAAGACCCATGCTTACTGACAGGCTGTTTAAGGAAAAACTGAAGTTGCTTCATGTGGAGAGCTAGACACATGCCCCAGCACCACTGGAATTCATATTGGAAAAACTACACCAGCATGGACTTAAAATGCTTGCGTTTCTCTGCATCTGGAGACAGCAGAATCAGTTTTTCTGGCGGCTCAGAAGCCACAGACTAGCTATTTTCACTTTTTCAGTCCGAGTTAAAAACTCGTTGGCCTCTTGAGGCACCATGTTGAAGACATGGACTGGATTTTTTTGCAATTACAACATATGAGCCGCAACGCGAGAAAACTGGTCTACGGGGTTTCTGACCAGGTCTGACACAAACCGGCCTGTGTAGTCACTGTAAATAGTTAGAAACTTGAAATTTTCGATTTAAGTAGGAGAGGAATAGCAGGGCTTTTTCTGACCTTTTTGGGAAATTTTTTGGTACCGATGAAAGTGGGAAAAAATTGTTAGATTTTGGGAAAAAATACAACAATTTCGGGAAAGAATAGTGCATTTTTTAGCAAAATTGGGAAAGTTTACCTTTTAAATTGGAATTTTTCTGCTAATTGGAAATGTTCTAGGTCAATTGGGATTTTTTTCTGCCAATTGGGAAAAAATTTGGTACCGGAAACCGGACCCAGTTTTGTATAGAGAAAAAGCCCTGAATAGTACTATATGTGTAGTGAAAACAAAGGTGCTGATCAGCTGTGCAGTAACTGCGCCTTTGTTTTCACATAGGCAAAAATCCGGTTTTCTCATGACGCCGCTCATATATAACCAACTTTGAGCAAACCAGTCAGATAGTCAATCAGACAATTTGTATAAGTTCAAGTAAAGAGATCAAAGAAGGAAAAGCAAGCGTCTGATGTGTAACTAAAACAGGTACTGAGGTAGCAGCGGTGATAAAACCGGACCAAAATTACTAAGTTTTGGGGGACACTCAACCAAAAATTGTGTCAAAATGTGCATTTTTATGCACCAGGGAAACTGACAATATTTTAGATCATCACCAGTGTTTTAGAATATATAAAATTGATTGCAAATGTGATGCTTTTATTTCAGGTAGACACTACATCTTTGAGGTAGTTGGAATCTTTTTTGGCTCAACTTCAGTCACAAGATGTCAGAGGAACTGGTGAGCAACTCTCCTCTGGAGTCCCCGATCTCCTCACCAGTCCCAGAGGGTGACAATTGTTGCCCGGCATGCCAGGAGAAGCTGAAACAGCCCAAGCTCCTCTCGTGTCTACACGTCTTCTGTGAATCATGCCTCCAAAAACAGGTATGCTTGATCTCAGTTAAAGAAGTCATCAGGGAGTGTAGTTGTTTTACCTGCCTCAAAGTACACTAATTGCAAAGATGCCACAGATTATACTATTTGGACTTTCAACAAAAATAGAGCAGCAGTATGACGTCACTGGTAAATGCTCAGCCTCTTTAATAGCGTTTTCTCTGAATTTTAGTCACAAAACTTGACATATAATAGGTAACCTTGCAATAGCAGTTTTACCATGGCATGGTTGAAACTTATGGTTACCTATGGTATCAAATTGAGATGAATTCATTTAATTTCTTAAAACATTAGTATTGTGTGGCAATATTTATTACATCTTGAAATGCTTTTATTTTCTTAAGGTTGAAGAGAACAATAACACCGAGACACCAAACAAGTTCATTGAATGTGAAAAATGCAAACATCTAACACCTGTACCAGAGAAGGGGGTGGCAGACTTAATGCCAGAGTATGTGCTTCTCGACATGATGGAAATGGCAGCCATCGAGGACATGCAGATTATTTGTACGAGTTGTAAAGCCAAGGAGAAGGCGGTGGCAAGATGTCAAGACTGTGCAAACTTCCTTTGTCCGAACTGTGTAACAGCCCATCAGTTTATGAGGTGCTTTGAAAATCATAAGGTATGAAACCCAGTGCCAATTAATTATTTCAAAACTGCATAACTTTGGTTTTCTTTTCCTCTTATTCTGACTCCAAATGTAAACGACTACGGTCTACCATTTGTGGTTTCCTTTTCCTCTTATTCTGACTCCAAATATAAACGACTACGGTCTGCCATTTGAGCAATGTGTTAATTATACCACCATTACATGGTCCTTCATTGCAGAAGACTATGATGGTTGTCTTTCTATGTATTGAGCTGAGGATTCACATGATGAGTTTCTCTGGTTTAAAACATCTGTGCTGTTTTGTTTTTCCAGGTGATCTCATTCGAGGATCTGAAGAATGGGGACACCTCTTCTATTCACAAACCAATCTTCTGTGACACACATCCCTCAGAGAACCTCAAACATTACTGTACTACCTGTCAGGTATGTAATGTTGATTTATTTTTGATTGATGGTAGTGTTCTTATTTAAATGTTTTGTTATAGCATGTAAATTTAGCTTTCTCTGTGTTTCTCACCCTTAAAGGGAAACATTCCTATTTATACCCCCCGCAAAACGAAGTTTTAGGGGGGTATACTGTTTTCAGCCTGTCCGTAATTCCGTCATTCCGTCAACATTTTGACATCTTTGCTGAATAACTTAAGTAGTTTTTGCCCGATGTTCTTCAAATTTTCAACACACCTGTACCATTAGACAACACATGTGTCATATGAATTTAGGGGCCAAAGGGTCAGTTTTGCAAGAGTTATGGGACTTTTTAAATCTATACATAGAATGTTTGCCATAGTGCTAATAGTGCTTACTTTGTGAAATCAACTCTTCCTACAGCCTTCAGTATTCTCTTTTGATACTTTGCAGATATGTGCCAGAGATATTGAAGATATGCATGAAGAAGTATTATGCTGAAAAAATGAATTTTGACAAATTTACAGCATTTTGAACTTAGCCAATTTTCGATAATTGGCATATTCAACAATGGTTGGTAGTGCATAGTTTGTGAAATCAACTCCTCCTAGGGTTTTCAGTATTTCTTTTCAATACTTTGCAGACATGTTCCACACATATTGAAGATGTGCATGAAGAATTATAATGATGAAAAAATAATTATACCCCCCGCAAAACGAAGTTTTAGGGGGGTATACTGTTTTCAGCCTGTCCGTCATTCCGTGACTCCGTGATTCCGTCATTCCGTCAACATTTGGACATCTTTGCTGAATAACTTGAGTAGCTTTTGCCTGATTTGTTTCAAATTTTCACCACACTTGCACCATCAGACAATACATGTGTGGTATGAATTTAGGGGCCAAAGGGTCAGTATTGCAAGAGTTATGGGACTTTTTAAGTCTTCCTAAAACATGTTTGCCATAGTACTGAAAGTACATACTTTGTGAAATCAACTCCTCTTACAGCTTTCAATGTTTCCTTTTAATATTTTGCTGAAATGTTTCAGATATATTGCAGATGTGCATGAACAATTGTCATGCTGAAAAAAATCATTTTTGACAAATTTAAAGCATTTTTAACTTAGCAAATTTTCTATAATTGCTTATATTCAATAATGGTTGGTAGTGCATACTTTGTGAAATCAACTCCTCCTAGGGCTTTCAGTGTTTCTTTTCAGTACTTTGCAGACATGTTACAGACATATTGAAGATGTGCATGAAGAATTATAATGCTGAAAAAATAATTTTTGACAAATTTAAAGCATTTTTTAACTTTGCCATTTTTCGACTATTGCTTACATACATACTTTGTGAAATCAACTCCTCCTAGGGCTTTCAGTATTTCTTTTCGGTACTTTGCAGACATGTTACAGACATATTGAAGATGTGCATGAAGAATTATAATGCTGAAAAAATAATTTTTGACAAATTTACAGCATTTTTTAACTTTGCCATTTTTTGACTATTGCTTACATACATACTTTGTGAAATCAACTCCTCCTAGGGCTTTCAGTATTTCTTTTCAGTACTTTGCAGACATGTTACAGACATATTGAAGATGTGCATGAAGAATTATAATGCTGAAAAAATAATTTTTGACAAATTTACAGCATTTTTTAACTTAGCCATTTTTCGACTATTGCTTACATACAATAATGGTTGGTACTGCATACTTTGTGAAATCAACTCCTCCTAGGGCTTTCATTGTTTCTTTTTAATTCTTTTCAGATTTGTTCCAGATATATTGAAGATGTGCATGAAGAATTTTTATGCTGAAAATTTTAGTTTTGACAAATTTACAGCTTTTTAAACATAGCCAATTTTGACCATTTCTGCTTATATTCAATTATGGTTGATAGTACATACTTTGTGAAATCCAACTCCTCCTGGGGCTTTCAGTAATTCTTTTCAATACTTTGCAGACATGTTACAGACATATTGAAGATGGGCATAAAGAATTTTATTGGTGAAAAAATAATTTTTGACAAATTTACAGCCTTTTTCAACTTAGACATTTTTCAACCATTGCTAATATACAATACGGCTGGTAGTGCATACTTTATGAAATCAAGTCCTCCTAGTGCTTTCATTGTTTTATTTGAATTCTTTGCACACTTGTTCCAGATATATTTCAGATGTGCATGAAGAATTCTTATGCTGAATAATTTATTTTTGACAAATTTACAGCATAGCCAATTTTTGACCATTTCTCATGATAAATAATGATCAACAGTGTACAGTGAAATCAACAATGATTTTACTCCCTGGGCTTTCAGTATATTATTAATTACCTTACAGACATGAGTCAGACATACGGAGGATTTTCATGAAGGATTATAATGCTGAAGATATTTTTGACAAATTTTCTGCATGTTTCACTTAAAGGCCTTTAAGTTATTGGCCTTAGATAATTTTGCGGGGGGTATACTGAAAGCCTTGCTTGCAGCCAATTTCTAGTTTTTGACAAATTTACAGCATTTTTATACCCCCCGCAAAACGAAGTTTTAGGGGGGTATACTGTTTTCAGCCTGTCCGTCATTCCGTGATTCCGTGACTCCGTGATTCCGTCATTCCGTCATTCCGTCAACATTTGGACATCTTTGCTGAATAACTTGAGTAGCTTTTGCCTGATTTGTTTCAAATTTTCACCACACTTGCACCATCAGACAATACATGTGTGGTATGAATTTAGGGGCCAAAGGGTCAGTATTGCAAGAGTTATGGGACTTTTTAAGTCTTCCTATAACATGTTTTCCATAGTACTGAAAGTACATACTTTGTGAAATCAACTCCTCTTACAGCTTTCAATGTTTCCTTTTAATATTTTGCTGATATGTTTCAGATATATTGCAGATGTGCATGAACAATTGTCATGCTGAAAAAATCATTTTTGACAAATTTACAGCATTTTTAACTTAGCAAATTTTCTATAATTGCTTATATTCAATAATGGTTGGTACTGCATACTTTGTGAAATCAACTCCTCCTAGGGCTTTCAGTGTTTCTTTTCAATACTTTGCAGACATGTTACAGACATATTGAAGATGTGCATGAAGAATTATAATGCTGAAAAAATAATTTTTGACAAATTTACAGCATTTTTTAACTTTGCCATTTTTCGACTATTGCTTACATACATACTTTGTGAAATCAACTCCTCCTAGGGCTTTCAGTATTTCTTTTCAGTACTTTGCAGACATGTTATAGACATATTGAAGATGTGCATGAAGAATTATAATGCTGAAAAAATAATTTTTGACAAATTTACAGCATTTTTTAACTTTGCCATTTTTCGACTATTGCTTACATACATACTTTGTGAAATCAACTCCTCCTAGAGCTTTCAGTATTTCTTTTCAGTACTTTGCAGACATGTTACAGACATATTGAAGATGTGCATGAAGAATTATAATGCTGAAAAAATAGTTTTTGACAAATTTACAGCATTTTTTAACTTAGCCATTTTTCGACTATTGCTTACATACAATAATGGTTGGAAGTGCATACTTTGTGAAATCAACTCCTCCTAGGGCTTTCATTGTTTCTTTTTAATTCTTTGCAGATTTGTTCCAGATATATTGAAGATGTGCATGAAGAATTTTTATGCTGAAAATTTTAGTTTTGACAAATTTACAGCTTTTTAAACTCAGCCAATTTTGACCATTTCTGCTTATATTCAATTATGGTTGATAGTACATTCTTTGTGAAATCCAACTCCTCCTGGAGCTTTCAGTAATTCTTTTCAATACTTTGCAGACATGTTACAGACATATTGAATATGTGCATAAAGAATTTTATTGGTGAAAAAATAATTTTTGACAAATTTACAGCATTTTTCAACTTAGACATTTTTCAACCATCGCTAATATACAATACGGCTGGTAGAGCATACTTTATGAAATCAAGTCCTCCTAGTGCTTTCATTGTTTCATTTGAATTCTTTGCACACTTGTTCCAGATATATTTCAGATGTGCATGAATAATTCTTATGCTGAATAATTTATTTTTGACAAATTTACAGCTTTTTTTTAGCATAGCCAATTTTTGACCATTTCTCATGATAAATAATGATCAACAGTGTACAGTGAAATCAACAATAATTTTACTCCCTGAGCTTTCAGTATATTATTTAATACCTTACAGACATGAGTCAGACATACAGAGGATTTTCATGAAGGATTATAATGCTGAAAAGATATTTTTGACAAATGTTTTGCATGTTTGACTTAAAGGAAGTTATTGGCCTTAGATAATTTTGCGGGGGGTATACTGAAAGCCTTGCTTGCAGCCAATTTCTAGTTCAACATAGCCATTTTTTGAACATTGCTTATATACAATAATGGTTGGTGGTTCATAGTTTGTGAAATCAACTTCTCCTAGGGCTTTCAGTATTTCTTTTCAATACTTTGCAGACATGTTCCACACATATTGAAGATGTGCATGAAGAATTATAATGATGAAAAAATAATTTTTGACAAATTTACAGCAATTTTTAACATAGCCATTTTTTGACCATTGCTTATACAATAATGGCTGGTAGTGCATGATTTGTGAAATCAACTCCTCCTAGGGCTTTCAGTATTTCTTTTCAATACTTTGCAGACATGTGTCAGAGATATTGAAGATATGCATGAAGAAGTATTATGCTGAAAAAATGTATTTTGACAAATTTACAGCATTTTGAACTTAGCCAATATTCAATAATTGCCATATTCAACAATGGTTGGTAGTGCATAGTTTGTGAAATCATCTCCTCCTATGGCTTTCAGTATTTCTTTTCAATACTTTGCAGACATGTTCCACACATATTGAAGATGTGCATGAAGAATTATAATAATAAAAAAAATAATTTTTGACAAATTTACAGCATTTTTCAACATAGCCATTTTTTGAACATTGCTTATATACAATAATGGTTGGTGGTTCATAGTTTGTGAAATCAACTCCTCCTAGGGCTTTCAGTATTTCTTTTCAATACTTTGCAGACATGTTCCACACATATTGAAGATGTGCATGAAGAATTATAATGATGAAAAAATAATTTTTGACAAATTTACAGCATTTTTCAACACAGCCATTTTTGACCATTGCTTATACAATAATGGTTGGTAGTGCATGTTTTGTGAAATCAACTCCTCCTAGGGCTTTCAGTATTTCTTTTCAATACTTTGCAGACATGTTTCACACATATTGAAGATGTGCATGAAGAATTATAATGATGAAAAAATAATTTTTGACAAATTTACAACATTTTTCAACATAGTCATTTTTTACCATTGCTTATATACAATAATGGTTGATAGTGCATAGTTTGTGAAATCAACTTCGCCTAGGGCTTTCAGTATTTCTTTTCAATACTTTGCAGACATGTTCCACACATATTGAAGATGTGCATGAAGAATTATAATACTGAAAAAGTGATTTTTGACAAATTTACAACATTTTTCAATATAGCCATTTCTTGAACATTGCTTATATACAATAATTGTTGGTAGTGCATACTCAGCTCCTCTTAGGGCTTTCAGTGTTTCTTTTAAATTCTTTGTAGATTTGATCCAGATATGTTTTAGATGTGCATGAATAATTTGCATGCTGAAAAGTTAATTTTTGACAAATTTACAGCTTTCATTTAACTTAGCCAATTTTTTTTGACCATTTCTCATGATAAACGATAATGATCATAGTGCATACAGTGAAATCAACCTCAAGCTTTCAATGTATTCTTTTAATATCTTATAGATGTGACTGGCATACTGAGGATGTACATTAAGAATTATAATGTTGAAAAGATATCTTTGACAAATTTTTGGCATGTTTGACTTTTAATAGGAAGTTATTGGCCAGCTTCAGATAATTTTGCGGGGGGTATACTGAAAGCCTTGCTTGCAGCCAATTTCTAGTTAATAGCCGCATATGATTTTCATGAAACTTCCTATGCTACAAGATAATTGTATCCTTGGACTAAAAGCGAAATAAAAGTGGGGAGTCACCGGCCTCGTTTCCATGGTATCAGAACTTTTTGGATGTTTCTCATGCATTTCAGAAAACAGCACTCGTAGCGGACATGTGTTTTAATATATATGTTTTTACTGCAAAAACAACTTAAACACACGATGAGTGTTATTTTCTTACATTTTGATACTATTTGCTCTTAAATTGAGGAGATTACATGCAAAATTAACTTTCCCGCCATCTTTTTAAACCTGGAAAAAGTACGTATTTTTGCGATATCTCCTAAACTACGCATATGATTTTGATTAAATTACACCGAGAGATAGGAAACGTGGTAACCATTTAAAACTTCAAATAAAAAGTGGGGGTCACCGGATTGCGTTGGAAGATATAGAGAAAAAACGTTCAATATTCCCGCCTTTTTCGTTTTAACGCCAAACGTTACACTTGCGTCGCGTATATTTATGCGACGTCATCAACAGCGAAATAAACGTTTTCACATATAATTAACCGTATACACGAATTTTGGTATATCAATTGCCACAGAACTTCTTTAAAATAAAAATTAACAATATGTATACCCGCTTTAGGATTTAATTATGCAGAAACAAACAGAATAAGATTCTACAGCTTGCGACGTCATTGAGAAATCAAAACAAAACGACGTTAAAAACTACGCGTAACATGCAGATACTAAACGCCGACGTTGCGCAAACTGTGTGCTCATAAACAATAGTAATGTTTACCCTTAAAGCTTCTGTAACTGCTCAGTCAGGTTTGTGTTGGACCTGGTCAGAAAATCCATATTGCTCCTACATTCATTGTGGGAGTACCCAATTACAAAAACTATTGTCCACGTTGTAGGTTGCTATCTGTAATGACTGCATCGTTGGTGATCACAAGCCCCCCGAACATAGGCCTGAGAGAGTCCTGGACCTGGAGGAGGCTGAAAGAGAAAGCTTCAAGAGTTTGGTCACCGAGAGCAAGAGTAAGGTAGCTACATGTGAGGAGGCGACGGCCACGCTGCAGAACGCGCTGGAGGAGCTACAGAGCCAGAGGGATAATGCTAAAGACCTGATCAATGAGACATTCCAGAGTTACAAAGCCATGTTGGAAAAGAGAAAAGTAATATTATGATAGTAAAAATGTAATAGTAAAATGACATTGGGAATGTTTCCAGTTGCCCTGGTTTTAACTGGTTACGAGTTATATAAAGAAGCAGATGTATACATGTACATGAAAACCTATTGCTAAGGCCGACCATAAAAAATTGTTAGTTTGCTGTGCTCCTACCTACCCGCCAAAATTGGCCCTACCCAAAAAATTTTATGGCCATTTTGAGGAAAATTTTTTTTTTTTTTTTTTCAAAAATCTAAAAACAAGGATTCATTTTCACAAAATTATTCTTTCCAAAGCCTTTCTTATGTTCTGACAATGTTTTATTATACTGTTGTAACTTCAATATATCCTATTTTGAACCATATACATCTACTAATATAGCAAATTATAAAGATATTTTTCTGGTTCAAAAAAAAAAAAAAAAAAAAAAAATGACCTACCTACCTACCTACACTAAAATTGATGGGTAGGAGCACAGCAAACAAAGAATCATTTAAGGATGGCCTAAAAGAGTGTTTCGGTTGTCTGTAAACCTATACAGGACTCAGAAGGGCAGACCCAGATCATATTGATTAAGAAACAGCAGTCATAACATGGTTCTTTCCCCTTTGGAAATAATTGTTTTTGTGAATTTTAAAATTATTGATGATGAAGACATTTCTATTTTATTTGCAGGACGAATTATTGGAAGAGATGGAGTCAATCCACTCTAACCAGGAACTTGCCATCATGGAGCTGTGCCATAACATCGAGAAGTCGGTAGAGAAATTGGAAGATGGTTGTCATTTCACAGAGCATGTGCTCAACAACGGCAGCGGTCTACAGCTGCTCTTGATGAAGAAACTGGTGTCCTCTTACCTGATCTCGCTGATCAACAAAACACCAAACCCAGAAGTGAATATCAATATTGAGTTCAAGACTGATGCTGCACTGTTCCAGGCTGCCATCAAGGAGACTTTTGGATCATTTAAAAAGGAAGAAATCAGGGTAATTTCTTTTAGTAGCAGTTTTTGATGGAAATTAAAATTAAATTTAGCTCATTTAGGAGCAATGGTTTTGTGGAGAAAGTTATATCATACCATGGGTTTGTTCATGTGACACACACGTCTGACTTGAGAAATCATTTTGTATGCATGTCAGCCTAGGAATTGCTAAATGACTACAATGTGGGGAGAGAAGGTTTTAATATTTTTAGCTTGGTAACACCAGTGCCTGTTTGATTCCAGGCTTCTCCAGTCTGTTGGATGAGATTATAAACAGTGGTCCCATCTCCATATGACCTTAGCTGTTGGTGGGACGTTAAATTAACCATCCATCTTCAGTGCCTGGGGAAGCGCAGAGCAGGACATTCTCCCCATAGGACACTAACACCCAAGATGTGACTGAAAAATTAACAAACAAACAAGTGACTGAAAAATAACAAACAAACACAACTAATTAAAATCATTTTCAAAGTTTTGAAGATGTAAGATAAATGAATGCTCATCTTTGTTTTTCACAGGTTCCTGAAAGGCCTCTGTCATCCTTGCATTCTTCATTTGAGAACGAGGGTTTCAGCCTACACTCTGGTGTCCTGAGTCCCGACACTACCCTGATGCCCCCACCCCAGCTGACAGACTTCATGCAGCATATGAGCATGCCTCCCGTGTCTGCTGTGCCCGGTGCCATAGGAGATATGAACTTCCAGAGCCTAAACCAGGGGGCTTCTCATGGTGTCCCCATGATACCTAGTATGGCTCAGACAGCCCTTGAGGGACGCAGTATATCTAGGAATTCACACAGTCCAACTATGTCCGACAGTGGAATATCGGTGGATGCTGCGTCTACGAATAGTAATTCGAGTGCTCCGCTGGTGAACATTGCGGCCTTGGCCAAACTGGGAACAGTAGGGTACAGCAGCCAAGGTATGGGGCCTTGTACAGGCCTAAGTGATACTATCATGGGAGCGCCATCATCAAACAGTTAGTCATCTTATATATACTCTAGGTGTTGTCATCACTGCATGCTTCATGTAGTCTAGTCGTCACACTGGTACATTTGTTCAGTTGGTATTGGCAGGGTTCCCACGGGCACGAGAAAACCTGGAAAACATGGAAAATGGCTAAAAAAAAATCCATGCATGGAAAATTCATGGAATTTGAAAAATGATGAAATATCATGGAAAAATCATGGAATTTTGTTATGAAATGCCAGTTTGGATGTCTTTGGGATTCATTTTTTTCCTCGCTCGCTTCGCTCGCTTGATAAGTATTGATAAATAAAGTTTAATTTTTCAAAACGGCATTCAAACTAATTTGTCTTCATCAGAAAGCAAGATAATACCTTGAATGAAGTTACTTTTATAATACAATTATCTGTTCTTGCCTTTTAAGAAGTGTTATATGATAAATAAATAAATAAATAAATAAACAGAAAAAATAGTCCTGGAAATTTAATGCCGATCATGGAATTATCATGGAAAAGTCATGGAATTTTGTTTTATACTTTCCGTGGGAACCCTGTATTGGGTGCTGTAAGAAGTATCAGATTACCGGTAGTATTTACATTTCACCACCAGTCTATTTTAGAGCATCTGCAAAGAAGTGAAAGAAGTTATCACAAAATTTTGCATGCCTACCAGCACTGGGATTTCATACGGTCTTGCTAAAGCCTTTCCTACACCAACTAACTTTGCTTCATGTTTTAGTTAATTAATACTTTGTTGTAGCCTGCAAGGTGTCTTCTCTTTGCACCTACTTGTTTCCACCCAGTTCAGAGACAAAGAAAAAAAAAATATAATGTTTTGATCCTTTGCAAGCAATAAAAACATTCAAAGGGAGATAGTATGGACTATATTGCGCAATTTCGGGTAATAAACCCTCATCAGTAGCCCTTTTAAAACCGGCAACGAAAGCCAGACTATTGTACTGTAATTTCGAAAATTTACACGAGAAGTCTAAATCAAAGACAAATTCCTAAACGGGGTCAAATGATTTAAACATTGCTTAGAAGTATGTTTCTAAGCGCGAGTGTTTTGAACACTCTGAATATCTTTACTGATCTCAAAGGACCTAAATAAAAATATAATCTGCACTATGGATGATGTATGGGGAGACTTTTTAGGGCTGCCACACGGCACAACACAACAAAGCCTTCATTTTCTGTAATAGCACATCAGCCTCTAAAAATGTTGCATCAAGCAATTTTCTCAAGCAAATGGTCTTAGTATTCTATTTTGGCCAAGATAGGCTCTGTGAAATTTTGATTTTGCTATTCTCTGTTGGTTGGGTGTGAAATTGGTCTGGTGTGTAAAGTATTTCTGTAGATAGACTGAGAGGTGATAGTGTAGTATTTTATAATAGATCATGAATGTAGTAATTTGAATGAATTAAAGCCTTAAACATGATCATTAACATGTAAAATAAAATACTGTTTCTTCTCATTTCTACAATTGCGAAGTCTAACATATTTAAAATGTGGATCAGTAATACTTTTTATTGAAGAACCAAACTGCAGATTCTTGTCTTACAGTTTTGCATCAAAACTGTTTCTATCGTAAAAGCACCTGTTGATAAACAAATAGAACTGCAACAAGCTAATAGTAACCTTTATGCCATAAATGTAAAATATTAGAAGTGTATCTGTTCGATAAGGTTTTTGTTTACAAATGAAACTACATTATTACAGGTCAAGTAACTTTCAATGGTCAAGTTGTTCCAGGACTGAACATGAACAACATTGGTAACTTCACTTCGGCCATGCCACCAGTTTCTAGTCGAGGCCCCACCCCTATATCAGAGAGCGCACCAAGGCCTAACACCCCGAGCCTGGAGACCCTGGCAGGGCTGTTGAACCAGAATGTGGGAGGTTTAACTAACCTGCAGACCAATCTAGGTAGTCTGACGTCTAGTGGAAGTATGACACCAAGTCCTGGCTCTATTACACCCACTTTCTCATCAAGTAAGTACTGTTACTGTATGAGCCATGTCAGAAGACAAAATCTAAAATGCCTTTGGAATTTTCAGTAAGGTCAGCTGTATGACAGGCTTAAAATTTCGAAAGCGGGGACTATAAGAATCTTGCACGAGTGTCTATGTCTTTGGAATTTTCAGTAAGGTCAGCTGTAGCACAGGCTTAAAATTTCGAATGCAGAGTATAAGAGTGTCTATCCATACCTTAAATGCATGGTGGATTCTTTTTCTTGCATGCCTTAATGCTGCAAAGTTTGAATTTCATACCATTTACTTAAGAATAAAAACGCTACTATTGCGGCGTCCGCCATTTTGATTTGAAATGTTTTCACATTGTGACGTGAGCTTGACGAAATTATGCGAAGTTCTATACAACCACTGTCGAAAAAGAACACTTGAACACAGGATGAGCCTGGGGCAAGATAACAAGGGTGAGATAAGAATTTCTCACATGGGGTTAAATGTAGGATTTCTCTATCTGGTGTGCAAGAAAAGAGCTTCTACTATCTAGATTGTTGAAAAACACTGATCTGATTGCTCTGTGGTTTTCATTCAGCTTATCGGTTGCCTTCGTTTTGAACATGCAAATACTCATTGATGAGTATTTTCTATCAGTTTTCCGATTATCTTTACTCTGCCATGGGATATTCCTAGCTGAAGAAATTGTTCCAAGTCATATATAATGAAGATATCTTCAAATCAGACAACATGAACTGTAAGATTTTAATTGTACTGTAGGTGGTTTGAGCGACAGCAACCCCTCTCTGAACACAATAGGATCTGGCAGTAGCAATTTCTCCAACTTTAGCCAGGGAGGACCACCAGTCAGACGGGGAAATAAAATGAGTGCCATGCAGATAAGGTAAGGAAAGATTAAAACAGAAGTCTGTAATTACATGTAATGGGTCTTCGGGCTGTACAGTCCCGGAAGAAAGACTTGAAATTTTGGGTTGAGGAGGAATTGTACTATCCTAGTAACGAAAACAAAGGCGCTGATCAGCTGTGCAGTTACTTCACAGCAGATCTGCATCTTAGCTTTAGCATAGGCAAAAATCCGGCTTTCTCATGATGCGGCTCATATGGTTGAGGTCTGTGCCAAAGGCTTAATGGGAGTACATATGTGTGGAAACTCTGATAGTCAAACTGGAGGTAGGAGTCATAGGTGGGAAGTTTTACTTTCATTCTGATGTGTCCTTGAGGGAGACACAATCTCAAATTTTGACTACTGGTAGAATGTTCAGCCATAACCAAACAAATAATGCAAGAAACGGATTGATCATTAAATAAAGACAATTAAATCTGGTGAAGAGAAAATCTGCTACAACCATTAGATGCTTCCATATTTCAGATGTAAGTTTGGTCAGCTGGGGCCAGGTAAAAGCCAGTTTAACTCGCCCCATGGTTTCTGTCTGGGTGTGGAGGAGGACATCATAGTAGCAGATACCAACAACCACAGGATACAGGTGTTTGAGAAGTCAGGAGAGTTCAAATACCAGTTTGGTATACCAGGTAGGTTTCAAGTTCTTGCCAGCTGCTCTGAATTATATCTTGATGAAACATTGATTTTATGTACAAAATGGAAGAAAACTTCAACGAAGACACAACTTTTTGTCACACTATTTGTGGCAATGTGGAACATGATTTTACACAAAACTGCGTTTCCGACTGCCAAAAAAAGGCATTTTAGATTGCCAAAAAGCACCTGGTGGCAGTTGACAATGTTCAATTTACATTCTACTTCGTCACCTTGTTATGACAATCTAGAATTTTTTTTTGTTTATCATATTGGTTGTTTGCAATTGCGGCTAATACAGTGTGTTTATGCAGTCATAGAATTAATCCCCCAGATGCATAAAAGGATGACCAATCCACAAAAGACTTTTTAAGACAGCTCTCAATGTCCTTAATGAAGGGGCGCATTTTCTCATACCAGAAGTTTTTGGCAGCCTGATAATGACAACCTGATTTTAATTTTGTTAGGTCGTGAAGAAGGTCAGCTGTGGTATCCTCGTAAAGTTGCCGTGATGAGAAACAGTGGCAAGTACATTGTGTGTGACCGAGGCAATGAGAGATCAAGGATGCAGATATTCACCAAAACAGGCCACTTTGTGAAAAAGATTGCTATCCGTTACATTGATATTGTTGCTGGGCTTGCCATTACACAGCAAGGTATTTTTTTGACATTTTAAAGTGCCATCTTTAGCTTTGCTGCTTTTCGAAAGGATCAACATAAATTTTATTTCACTTCTATACTCTTCAACAATAAAGTACTAGAAATCACTAATACTTGACAATGTCAACTCAGGTTAAACTGCTTAGCAGGGATTATTTTCTATGGAGATTTTTTTTGGAGGGGGGGGGGGGGGATTCTTGGCCTAAAATCACATTGAAATTGGCTAAATGAACGGAACATCTTACCAATTTCAGTTGAGCTAGGTATCTTCTCTCCTAAAATTTTGGAGTCGGAATAACCCCTGCCTGGGGATATTCTGTGTATCTCCAGGGGCAGAGGCCCCTTATCCAATCAAATTTTTCATAAAACCATGCAAAATTTCCAATTTTGGCAACTTGCACCTGAAACTGCAAAGAAATTTTCCCAGTTCTTTGAAAAAGATCCCTGGCTAAAGCACTGCTTGCTAAGCATTCCATTTAAAAACACTTTTTACTTTGCCTGTACTAAATGCTTTGAATTAACTTTTAACTCTAGGCACTAATGTTTTAGGTCATATTGTGGCAGTGGACAGTGTTTCCCCGACAGTATTCTGTATTGCTGACTCTGGGGAGTTGATCAAGTGGTTTGATTGCAGTGATTACATGAGAGAGCCCTCGGATATTGCCATCAGTGGAAAGGACTACTTTGTTTGTGACTTCAAGGTAGGTTTCACTTGAGAACACTTCGAACCTTTGGATAATTTCTGCTTGTATAATGTGCCTCTGCCATGGTATGGTATGCTCTGTTTGTCTGACTAGGTCAATACCAGACACAATAATAGTTTAATCCCTGGTGGTCGATGGCAAAGCAAAATGAGATGCCAATCCTTTCTTTGGGCTATATTTTCCCTTCCTTTCGGTCTTCATGTTTATTTTTAAAACTGCATCCTCTACAACAATTTTGATAGTTTTGTGTGTATTCTTTTGATAGGGTCATTGTGTTGTGGTATTTAACGAGGAGGGGCTGTTCCAGCGTCGTATTGGCTGTGAGAACATCACGAACTACCCGAATGGCATAGATATCAGTGACGCCGGTGATGTACTGGTCGGTGACAGCCACGGTAACAGGTTTCATGTGGCCGTCTTCCAGAGGGACGGCTCGTTGATTGGAGAGTTTGAATGCCCATACGTCAAGGTCAGTCGTTGCTGTGGATTGAAGATCACATCAGAAGGCTATGTCGTCACACTAGCCAAGAATAATCACCATGTCTTGGTGTTGAATACCCTGTATATATCGTAAATGTTGGGAGTAAGTTTGTTGAGACCCAGTATTGCAAAATGATACAACACTAGAATTAGTTGTATGTGACTTGACAGATTTCATAACAATCTCAGAACTTAGATTGACTGTTTAACTGTAGTGACTTTTGCTGCAGTCATAGTCATTAGAAGTGCTGATTTTGTTTAGAATCAGTAGATGAGTGGGCTTGGGTCTGTTTACGTTAGAGATATATATGGCATAGCCTTGTTAACCGGTTGATTTGTATCCAAAGTTTATTTGAAGTCGGTATATATTCATCTTTATTTTATGATAGAGTATAATACATAGTCGGTCTCTCGTTATGCTAATATGAGTGCAACATCCTATGTTATGTCAGAAAATAAAGATTTTACATGCGAGTCAATGGACCAGGTCAGATGGGTAATTGGCTTTTCCTGGACAATGGATGATTTTCATCATTTTTACAAAAAAAATGGCCAGAATGTAAAGTGTGCTGCTTTAGCAGCAGGTTCCTTTAGATACCCATATTTTCTGTTACATGAACACTTAGGCTTCCAATGGGAACCACCATTTTGTCTGTTATATCCTACCAAATACCCACCTGATCTGTTCATATGTGAGTTGCAACCATCCCATCAATTTTACTTTAATAGTTTAGTATCGTTAGATTTTACTTTTTTTGCCTTAATTTTTTTAGAAATCTCAAGGCAATGATATACATTATTATACCTTTTTTTCCAAATAGTGCACATTTACAAGATTTATTTGTACAAATGTTCTGATTATTTTTAAGCATTTTAACTGCTGATTATAGATAAATTTGTGGTTCCTCACATTGCTCTCTGTCAGAAGCAGTCAGAGGTGTCAGTTATTCCAATTTAGTACCTTTGTTTGTTAATATCACAAGAGTGTTAATGTCGTAAACATATAAGAGACATTATACAATTGTTGCACTTGCGTGAGGTTGACATGATTTGTTCACCAGAGGCAGGTAATATTTCCCGAGGGCTGACGATGGTGAACAAATCGTTGTGACGCTCACGCAAGGGCAACAATTGTTTTATTATACCGGCACACTTTCGAAACACAGCGTCATGCCACATGACAAACGCATGTGACTACAAGTGCAACTGCACATTTTGGCGAATATTTTGGCGAATATGACGTCAGAGGGTAAAATGATGATGCGACCCGACAGAACATTACCCTCCATTTGCACTGTAAACAAACACATGACTACAAGTGCAGCTGCACTTTTTAGGCAGATATGGCGTCAGAGGGTAATATGATCATGCGACATGACAGAATAGCACTCCGCGTGAATCAAAATAAACGCTCAGCCAATGAATATTAATAAGGTATAATAAAATGTTTTTAGAGACATCATTCTGTTTTCTGTGTCAATGAAAAATAAAGAGAAATTATTTCTATCGGTATCAGAAGAAAATGATAACATTGACTTTAGCATCTGTCTTTGAAAGTAAATTGTTGCTGATTGCTTCTGACAGAAACTGTCTGTGGGACAATGGGTAGTATTTATCAATTAACCTACTCAAAGCCTATTCATAAAGATTTATGTAGGCTGTGGTTATTGCATTTGGCTTCTGTTGTTTAAACTGCTCAGTTGGTCCTTGATCTAGGCTTAACTTGGGAGAGGGTAATATATGTGCAGTTTAATTGAGCAAATTTTTTATTTCGAGTTTAGCTTAAGAATGACTTTGTGTGAGTTGCATGCCACATGGACAGAAAACTTTGGTAGCTGTAGGAGCAAATGATGAAAGTGTATGTTGCGACAGCTTCATTTTCAAGTTAAGTTTGAAAGTTTTGAAGCTTTAAAGAGGTAGTAAGTTTGAAAGCTAGTACATAAGTAGTTTATATAAACAGCTTTATAAGAGTGAAAAAAAAATGAAAAGTCAGAAAAAGTGTTAATATGTGGTGAGTGGGTGTGAGTGCATAATCTTGCTAACAAAAAAATAAATACGGTAAGTGCATGTAAAAAGCTATGATAATGAAATGCCTGTTTGCCAGCTGTTGAACATTCCAAAACAATTTTAATGGCTGTAGTAAAAAATTAATATTTGTTTCTCAAAGTAAATTAAGTGTCACTCTACTCATAAACATGCAGTGTGAAATATAGTTCCAAGTCAGTATCTACTAAACTGTACACTTGAAAAATTTACTGTTTTCAGGTGTACAATTTTAGGAATCTTGATCTTTGAAACTTACGATGAGCCTTGTTTTATAGCCCAATTTGAACAAAATGAGCAAGAAAGGCATGCATTAACCATGCATCAAAACTATGGCTTTACTTGGATTTCCGATTATTGTTAAGTTTTAACTGAGCCGCGTCATGAGAAAACAGGATTATTGCTTAAGCGAAAACAAAGGAACAGAGCAGCTTTGCAGTAACTGCAAAGCTGATCAGTGCCTTTGTTTTCGCTACACGGATAGTACAATTCATCTTCTACTTATTTGCAAAGTTTCAAGCTTCTAGCTTTGACCGTACAGGCCGGTTTGTGTCGGACCTGGTCTGAAACCCGGTTTTCTCAAGTCCCGGCTCAACTTCAAAAATTCAACTTTATAAAGTACATTCCAAAGACACTGGCAACAGGTAGTATTTACAGTAGGGTTTAAGAAAATGGCACAAAATCAGGCATGTATTGCAGTTAAAATCACAGAAGCCAAATCGATGTCCAACCATTCTGATACACTCTTCTGGAGAAAAAGCATGCTGGTCAAAAATGTTATTGTGAATCCAAAAAGTATGAATGTCTTTCCCAAAATATTCTAGGACTCAAAAAGAGAATGATTTTACAGATCTGACAGAGCTTGTGCACCAGTCATTTGTATGAATCACTGTTCCCCCACCTACGGGGAAGGGTGGGGATTATGACTTAACAGCTTTAAGTGCCCTGCTATAAGCCCCACCTCCAGGGGACACACTGGAGGTTAAAACGGCTCTTAGCCCTGTCCTTCACAATAGAAAATCTCCATAGGGTAAGGATCCTTATGTCAAAACCTCATCATTTCCCCTGCACTGTGGGGACACTCAAAAAGCAGTTGCCCCGCACTTTAGCCGGGCTATCCCCCACCCTTCCCCGTAGGACGGGGGGGGGGGGGGGGGGGGGGTGCAGTGGTTACAAATGACTGGTGCATTACTTTCGCATTGTAGATTCAGAAAAAAAAATATAAAAAGCATGCAAACTAAAGTCTAGATTCTCCAGATGTTTACCTTATAGAATAGCAGTAGGCTTGATAAAGAGGGCATTTGATGAGACTGTAATTGGATTCCAAATTCCGTGAATCATATTCTGAAAGTAAAACGGAAACAACAAAGCATTTCCTAATGGAAGCTTTATCAAAGATTATGTGTTCTATAAAATGCCCTCTTTAATGAGTGTACCGAAATAGGCTTGTTATATGCAACCTTGCTTAAATGTCTAGTCATATACTCAGTTTCCATATACTGTATAACATGACTTTTTTGCTGTGCCTTAAAGATAATAATTTTCCTTTATTTTAAGTGTTCATAATATTCAAAGGCTTTACATTGATATCGCGTATATTTTGGATGATGTTGACCAATTCATTGTGTTAGATTTTTGTTTGTTTTACAATTTCCCCTGGATTAATATTGATTTTTCCTTTTTAAGATGATTGTCTTGATCGAATTGCTCATTATACAACTATACATTGTTGCATCTCGTAGATGTACACACACCCATGCACAGTATAATTGCATATATCTATATATACATTGTCTATATTTAGAACATTGAATCAAAATATGTTATTTACATTTTCATGCCCACTCAAATGTCATGCCATTTGAGCCGCCTCGTGGGAAAACCAACAATCTGCATATGCGAAAACAAAGGTGCAGAAGCTGATCAGCTGATCAGTTGTTTTCGCTACTCGGATACTACATATCCTCTTCTACTTAAATCCGAAATTTCAAGCTTCTAGCTCTTTTCTGTGACTGTACAGGTCGGTTTGTGTCAGACCTGTTCGGAAACCACATTGTTGGTTTTCCCACGAGGTGGCTCAATTTTTATAGAAGCTTGTACATAATGCAAGTAAAAGTTTTGAAAATGAGCACAGAGTTTCTTGCCCTGTTTGACTTGTGTTACAGTGCCCAAACTTACTCAAATAATGGATTTACCAACAACTCGACTTGAAAGCTTGTTAATGTGCTCCCTTTTGAGTGCATTTTCAGCTGATTTTGAAAAGATCAGGGCTGTCCGTTTTAGATTTGACAATCTATATACAAAAAGTTACATTGGAAGAAAAGTTTTACATGTGAAGATATTGTTTACAATTTATCAGCAGGGCAACTAAGATTTTCAATGCGAAGTCCCATCACTTGTCCCAGAGATTGAGGGGGCAAGGGACTCCCAACATTACTGTGGCTTATGTTGAATGGCATAACCCACAGAAATAACACTAAGACATTAGTTAGTAAAACTGCCATCTAAAAGAAATGTACGGCAATGATCCTAGAGTTTTGGACAAGCTGATCTTGGCAGTCAATGCGACCAAGATGATAGTGAAAATCATTCAGTGAATTTATATGAAGTCCGAATTTTAGGATTAAGTATATTGGAGATGGAAACAGTTTTACTTGTATTTGAGCCGCCTCATGGGAAAACCAACAATCTGCATTTGCGAAAACAAAGACGCAGATCAAACCGCGAAGCTGATCAGCGCCTTTGTTTTCGCTACTCGGATAGTACAATTCCTCTTCTACTTAAATCCGAAATTTCAAGCTTCTAGCCTGCTTCTTTGACTGTACAGGCCGGTTTGTAGCGAACCTGTTCGGAAACCACATTGTTGGTTTTCCCACGAGGCGGCTCATTTAGTGTTCATGTTTCTTGGATATTCCAGTTTGATGTTAAACATGTATTTGAAATAAAAAAAGAAAAGAAAAAATAAAAAAAATATAAATACCAAAAAAAAAAAATGATAAAAATAGAAAAAAGGTTTTGTACAAATGTTTTATTTGAATGCCTTTATAGTTTTTGAAATGTTGCATTTAACACTTTTTGATTCTTCAAATGTTTAATGTTAATATTTGTTGACATTTTACCTTGATTCTTTCATGTTTTTAATTCATGTCAATTAAAACGTAATATACTTTATATGTGATCAGATTTCGGTGATAGTTTCATAGCAGTTACTACAAACCAATTTCATGAAACAAGAATATATGTTTTTGATTTTCACAAATTTGAAGGTAAAAAAAAGATTCACAGTTTTAATACAAAAATTGCCAGTTTATGCTTCATGAAATTGGTCCTAGCTGAAATCTTTGATTTTTGGAGATCAAGTTTTCTGCATACGCAGATGTTTTTAATCCAGTAACTTTGGAGAAAAACAAATGCAAAAAAAAAATATTTTCTATATGTATATATGTTATTTCTTACAGCAAGTATTTTCAGGAGTATTTTGTTATAATTCATTTTTTCCTTGATAATTACATTTATATATTATACATTTTACTTTGTTTTCAAGTTGAGAATTTTTTTTGGTGCCAAATGAAGTGCTTAGAAGCAATACTTAACTGCCATCTTATAAAGGGAGATGTTAAGAGTCAACTATATAAAAAGTAAATATCTGGAATGTACACATTGATGGCAAGCAGCTGCTTTTATGTAGTTGCATGATATTTTAGAAAGTAAAAAGAAAAATTGTTGATTCTTGTCAAAGCATAGTATGCAAACATATCGTAAGAAGTTTGTTTTACAAAAAAAATGAGATGGTTTGTTGCAGCTCGGTGACCAGTTGCTTTATTTTCGATAGTTCATGCCTATGGCTGATCTTATTCTGATTTGTATCAGAAGGCCAAGACTTTTGGTTGTTATAAGATCTTTTTCTTCCTCAACCACTAAAAAGTAACATCTGAATTTTAGGTGTAGATTCAATGTTTGGTCTGGCTTTTGCATTTGAACTTGTGTTTCGAAGGAAAGCAGCTTTATCATATTTTAATAGGCGTAAGTAAACAAAAATCATTTAATCACTAGAATGATTGAATTAGAATTATTTTGTCCTATATAATTGATCAGTGATTTGAAATATGGGAAACAAGTGTTGGAAATTGTTTAGCATGCTCAAAAAGCTGTGGCAACCTAAAGCTACCTAAAAGTGAAGAAATATCAATGCTTTTGCCACGATTTTGGCTTTTTCCCCCATTGTAATTATTACAAAAAAAAAAAAAGATTGAAAATTATACAACTGTTACACTTTGAAATAAGATTATGAGCACACTATAGGTGTAAAGTAATTTTACATTGAAGGTAATATAGTTTTTCTGTTTTGTGTCAAAAGATGATTTTTGTGATCATCATAATTCAATGATATTAATAGTGTGCTAAATCTTTTAGATGAATTAATATTGTTCATCAAGGATTGGATGTGATAGATTAAATCATAATATAACATGGTGGTGCTTGATGATTCTACATCATATAGATAGTTATTTGTCTAATTCCTTAATCACATTCACACATTCTGCCTACGGTTTTTGAGCTGAGAGTCAACATTTAGCCATGAAAACTATGAGAAATACATTGATAATAGAGAAGTTTTTGATAAACTGAAGCTCAAGACTGCTGGAGTAGGAGTCGGGTCTGAGTCTTCTCTGCTTTGAAGCACATTAGCAACATTTTTGATGCATTAATATATTGCTTGTTGCTTATTTTAAAGTCGTGACTGATGTGTAAGGTACATGTATCTGAAAAATTTGATACCTTGGAACCATCAAACTAGTAAAATGAGGGATGTTTATCACAGCTCATACTGTAAGGCTGGAATAAGAGTTTGTTTAGCCAAACATGAGATTATGGTACCGATGGCATGGTCTACTAGTGGAGCTTGTGGTGTCAATGTGAAAATAAGCATAAATGCTACATAATGAAAACCCCTGTTTTCAGTTGAACAGATGTGTGTTTTCTAACAATTCAAGCGGCTTGCTACCTGCTATGGGTGCACATTCACACATAACAGTCTGAGTATAAAACGGGCTCGTATGGAATGTACCATAATCACATGAAATGTTGTTTTTTAGTTCTTTTTTGTTCAGTATTTACCATTGCAACAGGGGAGAATGTTGAACAATATTTTATTTGTTCTCTTCATTATTTCGGGAATTTATTATTTTTCCTCTTTAGTCCTGTTATTGCTTTATTTACTGTTGTACAGTTATATATAGGATAGTGTTGATTTTATTTACCCGTGCACATTGCTTGGAGGTGTATAAAACGCAGATTCTTAAGTACAGCTTTATAGTAAAGTAAAGCCCCTATCTCACTGGAATGCAACAACTGGAGACTAATTCGTGACTATTTCATGACAAAGATTAACGATATAAACGCAACTTTGACGTTGCAGTCTGAGGCACTGTCTCATTGAATGGACATTTATGCGACAAATTCACGAATTTCGGTCTAATTTTGAAAATATATCTCGTGACAATCGCGAGACATTCGTGAGAGTGTCTCACGATGTTTCCACAAATGTAGCTTATTTTCATTCGTACAACAGTCGCGAGACATTCATGAGTGTCACACGACATTCATACGAATGTCGTTTAGTTTTATTTTCTCGCCAGATAGTCGCGAGGTGTTCGCATGTTTTCTCAAGACTGTTGCGCGACCGTCCTGCAACACTCATGACATTCGTACGAGTGTCGCAAAAATTCGGCATTGTAAATTTGCTTAAATTTCGCGGCGACAGGTTGGCGACACTCGCACGACCGTCGCGCGACAGTCTTGGGAAATATTTTGGCAAAAAAAATTGCATATAATTTTTAAACATGTTTAAAACCTTCGTGAACAGTTGGCAACACATGAAAATTCTCACGGCACTCGTGCGACACTCCCACAATTGTCGTGCGAAAGTCCACGACAAATTTGGCAAAACAGTCGCTAGAAATTGGCATGCCAGCGAGATACTAGCTTAAGCAATAGACGTTTACATCAGTAACGTTGAAGATCTAAATAGCAATCTGTCTCTGGGTTTCTGTTTAACATTTGAAGAAGAAATCTGAAAATCAAAACAAAAAAAATGGTATTGGACAAACCAACTTTTTTATGCCTGAGTATCGACCATTATGCACCTACCTTTCATGGTAACCGCGTAAATTGTGCTTTTTAATGCTTTACTTTATTTTTTGTTTTCCCTTTTTTGCCTAATTTTTGGGGCTCAGGAATTGGCAGATTGACTAGTGTTGTTGTTCTTTTGCAACAAACTAGATCTCAAATCAAGTTAACATCTATAAGAGTAAATTATACAACATACATTCACTTTTTAGATTGCAGTATTTACGTTCAATTTTCATCTATTTTGGAAGTCCATCATATTTTTATGTAGGATTTTTCAAGCCTGATCAATTGAGAGTTCATATAGTTGGATTTTAGTTGTTTCAGTTAAATGATTTGTATTGAAATCTGTGGCAAAATGATTCCATTTACATATGCAACTTGAATTTTGTGACTCGGTACCTTGGAATGTGTGTTAGTTTGTATGATACTGTGATGCTATTATTTCTGCAGTGGGTCTAATGCTTTTATTAGAACCATTTAATACGAGTTGACAGATTTTGTTCAAATGAACCTTCAATATATTTTGAACGTTCATACAGAACCACTATCTGATTTAACTAGCATATCGTCTATGATAATGTAAGTCTTTTTATAGTTAGCTGATATATCTGTAGTGATCTCCAGACTTTATATATTTAGCAACGAATGTTACCTACCAGAAACCAAGTCTTTGGTAAAATGTGCCACAGTTTTTGTTTTATCTTCACATGATCAATAGGTCATTAGTGCAAAATTGGGTGTACCCTGTGGCTGAGTGGTTAAGAGTGCTGATATTTCATTACCGTGCTTAATCATTTGATCCTCTCGCTGCTGTGTCTGCTGTGGGTGTGAGCCCAACACTGGGGCACATATGAGACAAGCCAAGTTCTGCTTGTGAAGTTGAAGTGTTAGGAACACTGTGGTACCAAAATTATATGTGTTTTCAAAAATTTTTGGTTTTTGCATTTTCACCGCCTGCTTTGTGAATAGGAAAATGGCCGTGTATTTTATAAAATAAAAAGAAAATTTGCTTTTTATCGGTAAATACCAAATATATTTCATCTCGTGACTTGAAAACATCTAAATTTTCAACTCACTCGATGAAATATATTTGGTATTCACCTCAAAAAATTAAACATCCTCTATATATTTTTGAATTTCATGATTTTATTGCTAGTTTTACAAGGTTGTAGCAATGTGCCTAACACATTTTCCACTATGATGGAAAGATAAAGCAAATCCTAATTAAAAGTAGCAGTTTTCTGTGCTAGAATTTATACTTAAGATGGCTGTGAATTTCATCCAGCAAAAAGGCAAATTGACATCCCATTTTTGATGTTGAAAATTTAACAATCAAAATATTATGAATTCTCCATTATATTTACAGTTTTACTTGTGCTCTTTTCATTATTTGTACAGATTTCAGAGTTTTACTGTACAGATTTAAGAACTTTGCCTCTTACATAAACCAGGCACTTGCTTGATCTAGAAATGGGATGAAGCGTGGTAGCCGTTGGTTCTAAACTTGACAAGAATTTATAATTTTCTTTAAAAAATTAAGAGAGATTTATTTAGAGTTCAGGACATAAGGAGTTGCTTCATTTAGAAAGCATGTAAAAACACACTTTCTTCAAGAGTAAGGCTCCTTTATAGAAAGCTTTATAATACCATGGAAAAGAGTAGAGTAAAAAGAAAAAAAAGTGGTGCCTGGTTTGTAGTAAGCTCGGTCTGTCTCAGTTATTCTTTTTATGTACTAGATTTGAGCCCTCTCATGAAATAACCAACAATCTGCACATGCCAAACCGAAGGCGCAGATCAGCTTCGCAGTAAGCTGATCAGCGACTTTTTCGCTACACAGATAGTACAATTCCTCTACTTTCTAAATCCAAAATTTCCAGCCTCTAGCCATCTGTGCTTGTACAGCTCGGTTTGTGTCGGACCTGTTCAGAAACCACATTGTTGGTTTTCTCATAACGTGGCTGATTTCAATGAAGTTTTTGATTCTGTGCCATACTGTTTAGATGACGTATTAAATCAATATGCAGCAGATTCCATTTCTTACATGATTATTTTGAAAGATTATTTATACCTTTATGTAAGGTGCTCAAGTTTTGGCTTTTTGTATTATGATCAGTGTGATTTTTATATTTGCACCCTCACATGGTAAAAAAATGTCTTAAAGCCCTTTAGAATTATACATTGTCAAAATCTGATGTATGAAATAGTATACTTTGTCAAAATCCAAAGTAAGGTTTCGATTAATTCTTGTGTGATGGAGTTATGCCGAAAGTAGTTGCCAATTTCTTGCCAAATGCTAAACTTTTAAAAGAAAAACGACCTGCCCATGACAAAGTCAACAAAATTATCTGCTAATTTTCAAATTCAATAAAGATTTTCTGTTTTCATGCAGCAGACTGACAAATCTTAATTTCAAGACAATGTCCTCTTGATTTATCAACCTGCATTGTCACAGACTGGTTAGCAACTTGAGATAATTTTAAGTCTAACAGGCCTTGCATGTAGCATTTGTATAACCAACAAAAAGTAATATTGTGAAGCATTACATAATGCATGAATTGGTTGAAAATTTGAAGACATTTCTCGGAAATATGCTCATTTTCCACAGTAATAGCAAAAATGGCTGCTGTTCTACTTAATTTTATTTCTACAATATGTCTGTTCAATTTTTTTCTAGCAAAAATTTCACAATATTTACTAACATTTAATCATTTCAAATTTTATGCATAATACTGGTGATTGCATTGTATGTTGATAAAATGTAATGTTGTGCTACTTTTCCCATGGAAAGAGATCTTTCTTATTTCTTTTCACTTTTAGGACGAACTATTCTCTATACTCAGTTTACTCTTGACATGTCTGACCCTATATTTTTAACAGTATAAATGGTACAGCTCAGTCCCTCAGTCTCTTTCCATGGGAAAATTAGTTAAGAAAAAATGATAACATTCTACAGCTTTATATTTCCAGAAAGAAGTAAAAAAAACTTGTCCGTTGTCAAATATTCTTGCAAATTAACATTTTTGTCCTATTTCACTTTAATTTTCATTAAAGTTAACAACAGTGTGATTTAAGTCAGTTATGTTACTTGACACCTAAAAGTGACGTTTTTAAATAAAATTATCTGTTAAAGCTGGAATTTTAGGCAGTACGTTCTTGGGGATTCGATGAAGTGTGTGGAATTCATATGGAGCTGTAGAATGTTGAATTAAAGAGCAGCATTGCAGTAATTTAAAACCAGACTTGAGAGTTGGTCCTAGTCCAGCATAGCCATATCTATCTAATATAGGCGTCGCCGCATAAGAAAACGAACAACATGCATAGGCGAAAACAAAGGCGCAGATCAGCTGTGCAGTAACTGCACAGCTGATCAGTGTCTGTTTTTGTTACACAGATAGTATAATCCCTCTTCTTAAGCCCGGAATTTCAAGCTTCTATCCAGCTTCTGTGTACAGGCTGATTTGTGTCAGACCTGGTTGGAAACTCAGATTGTTTGTTTTCTCATGTTAAGGCTCGTATAGTCAGCTTATATAGTAGAGTTGCATTCTATACATAAGCTGCATCGTGAGTATCCGAAAAGTGCAGTGACTGCTTTCCAAAATCAAAATTTCAAACCTCTAGCCATCTTCTGTGACCACTGGGAAGGTACATGTACTGGTAATGTTTTGTTAGTGAGGAATCTGTACTGCAGAAGCTAAAGATACCTAAATGGTAGACAAAATGCTATGTTGGATGCACAAACGAATGCCATCGTGTTTATTGGCAGAAAACTATCAAGTCGGGTTTTTCAATGTTGTTCGGCTGACATATCATGCCAGGGTACCTGAATCAGCCTCTTATACTCAGCATTATTTTATTTTATATATATTGCCAACCAGAAAGGACTATTTTCAAGCTATATACAACTATTCATATTTGCTACAGTTTTTAGGAATCCGCAGATATCTTACTGTTTATGTTATTAACTTGTATGCAAGTGGAATAAAGGTGTTTTCTTTGAAAAATTTGTCATTTCTCTATTCCAAAGTCACTGATGTGGATTTGAGTCCTGCATTTCGCACATGTAAGACGAAGCCAAGTTGTGCCTGCGAGTGTGCCAGGTGGTTTTTCTATGGGTTCTGTTTTTCGCCCCACCTACAGATTGGCCCATCTCCTATGTCAGAGCTGAAATAATTTTGAATGGGATGTGAAACTGAAACAAAAAATCTATTCCAAAGTTCAATCCCTTTTCATAGCGTAATGTATTGTAGTATTTACAATAGGAATGAATTTTATTTTTGTTGATTTTATGGATGTGTAAACTCGGGCGAATCACAAACTAAATAAAGCCAAAAGGGCTTTATGAAAAAGTTTGTGTGGGATTCGCCTGAGTTTACACATCGATAAAATCAACAAAAATAATAATTCATTCCTTATTATTTCAACTTTGTCTCATTACACTGCATTTGTCTACTTTGATTCAAATTTTTATAGCCAGCGGAAGGAAAATGGAGCAAAACGGATCTTCATGAGGCAGCCATCTTGAAAATTTCCAGAGCATAGAACTCCCTTCTCACAGTTAATAGAAGCTATAAGTGGCTTGCTATTGGCAGGCTGTAAAAGCGGGAGCTTTAAAACATCTCCCCTTCATTCTAAATTGTTCTTTTGGGAGAAAATATCGCCGTCTGGACCGGTAGAAAGATTAGTCGATTTTGTACTAGGGCTTGGAACATTAGGAATTCAAACGTCAAATTTCAACACAAGAAGATTAAAACACTTACCGTATGATGTTCTGTTTAAAGAAAGAGCCTGTACGAGGGTCATGATTTATATACACCGCTGTGTCTGGTGTGGGTTCGAGCCCCGCTCTGGCCAAGACTTGAAGTACTGCTTGCGGGTGTGTCAGGTGGTTTTTCTCAGGGTTCTCCCGTTTTCGCCCCACCTACTGATTGGCCCGTCTCATATGAGCTGAAATAATCTTGAAAGGGACGTAAAACTGATTTAAAAATAAAAAAATGATTTATATACACATTGTAGTGCTTGAGCCATCGATGCTTCATGCCAAGTTTCGTTGAAATCCGTCCACCGGTTCTGGAGATTTTTGAAGGGTTTTTACCATATATGGGCATGGCGGCAATCTTGGTCATGTGACCTGGATTTCTTATATACACATTGGTTCCCCCTTCCTATAGATGCTTCATATAAAATTTGGCTTTGATTGGCCAAGCGGTTTCAGAGAAGATCTTTAAAACCAGAGGACCAATGGTCCTGTAAAATGCTGTATATACGAATGTTATAGAAAATAGTCTCAGTATAGGGGCAGATGAAGCCCTTGGGCCATTTTTTTTTCAGAATAATCAATATACTGTCCATACAAGTTTTTCCCTTCAAATGACATTTTAACAGTTGACCCATTCAAATACATAGGCATCCCATGTTGACCTTGCCTTAAAATAGGTCAAGGTCATCACAGGGTCATGATTTATACATACATTGTAGTACTTGAGTCATCGATGCTTCATGGGAAGTTTCTTCGAAATCGGTCCACCGGTTCCGGAGAAGATTTTGGAAGGGTTTATACCATATATGGGCATAGCGGCCATCTTGGTCATGTGACCTTGATTATTTATATACACATTGATTCCCCCATTCTATAGATGCTTCACATGAAATTTGGCTTTGATTGGCCAAGCGGTTTCAGAGATGTTTGAATATTATGGTAATATACATGTATAATGCCCCGGGCTGGGGCAAATGAGCCCCTGGGGTCCAATTTTTTTCAGAATCATTAATATTCAGTCCTACTCCTGCATTTCCTGCAAGACTCACTTTAAATGGCATTTTAAAAGTTTTCCCCATTCAAATGCATTGGCGACCTATGTTGACCTTGCCGTAAAATAGGCCAAGGTCATCCAAAGGTCATAATTTATGAACACATTGTAGTACTTTAGTCCCCAATGCTTCATGCCAAGTTTTGTTGAAATCGGTCTATTGGTTCAGGAGAAGAAGAATTTTAAAGGGTTTTTACCATATATGGGCTAGGCAGCCATCATGGTCATGTGACCTGGATTATTTATAAACACATTGATTCCCTCTTCCCATAGATGCTTCCTATAAAATTGGGCTTTGATTGGCCATGTGGTTTCAGAGATCTTTGCATATTTTTTGTAATATACATGTATATTGCCCCGGGGAGGGGCCAGACCAACCCCTGGGGTCCAATTTTTTTTCAGAATTACCTACCTTCAGTCCATTTGCCCATTTCCTGCAAGATTTGCCTTTCAAATGACATCTTAACAATTTTCCCCATTCAAATGCATGGGCTACCTATGTTGACCTTGCCGTAAAATAGGTCAAGGTCATCCAAAGGTCATAATTTATAAACAAATTGTAGTACTCTAGTCCCCAATGCTTCATGCCAAGTTTCGTTGAAATTGGTCTGGTGGTTCCGGAGAAGAATTTTGAAGGGTTTTTACCATATATGGGCATGGTGGCCATCTTGGTCATGTGACCTGGATTATTTATAGCCACATTGATTCCCCCTTCCCATAGATGCTTCATATACAATTTGGCTTTGATTGGCCAAGTGGTTTCAGAGAAGATCTTTGAATATTTTTGTAATATACATGTATATTGCCCCGGGGTGGGGGCAGACCAACCCCTGGGGTCCAAATTTTTTTCAGAATTACCTACCTTCAGTCCATTTGCCCATTTCTTGCAAGATTTGCCTTTCAAATGACATCTTAACAATTTTCCCCATTCAAATGCATGGGCGACCTATGTTGACCTTGCCGTAAAATAGGTCAAGTTCATCCAAAGGTCATAATTTATATACACATTGTAGTACTCTAGTTCCCGATGCTTCATGCCAAGTTTCGTTGTAATCGGTCCAGTGGTTCCGGAGAAGAAGAATTTTGAAGGGTTTTTACCATATATGGGCATGGTGGCCATCTTGGTCATGTGACCTGGATTATTTATAAACACACTGGTTCCCCCTTCCTATAGATGCTTCACATAAAATTTGGCTTTGATTGGCCAAGTGGTTTTAGAGAAGAAGATCTTTGAATATTTTTGTAATATACATGTATATTGCCCCAGGGTGGGGGCAGACCAACCCCTGGGGTCCAATTTTTTTTTCAGAATTACCTACCTTCAGTCTATTTGCCCATTTCCTGCAAGATTTGCCTTTCAAATGACATTTTAACAATTTTCCCCTTTCAAATGCATGGGCTACCTATGTTGACCTTGCTGTAAAATAGGTCAAGGTCATCCAAAGGTCATAATTTATAAACACATTGTAGTACTCTAGTTCCCGATGCTTCATGCCAAGTTTCATTAAAATCGGTCCAGTGCTTCCGGAGAAGAATAATTTTGAAGGGTTTTTACCATATATGGGCATGGCGGCCATCTTGGTCATGTGACCTGAATTATTTATAAATACATTGGTTCCCCCTTCCTATAGATGCTTCATATTAAATTTGGCTTTGATTGGCCAAGCGGTTTCAGAGAAGATCTTTGAAAATGGTGGACGACGGACGGACGTCGGATCATGGCCATCCTATAAGCTCACCTTGTGAGCCTAACGGCTCAGGTGAGCTAAAAAGGTGGACAACGGACGCACGACGGAGCATGGGTATACTATAAGCTCAACTGTGAGCCTTTGGCTCAGGGGAGCTAATAATCAGAAACATAACGCCAGATTCGCCAATACGGTTTCAGTTGGGTGTAGGATCCTGACCCTCCATGTCATGATGTGTGGCACCACCCCACCTGAAACTACACATAAACAAGCTAAATGCACATACGGCAACAGCAGGGAACACATCAGTATCTAGTGAACACAGGTTTAGTGACCGAATGGTAGAATGCTACACACTTCTAGGCCATATGGCTTGTGCCCGTATGTCGCAACAAGAAGAATCATTTTCAGCCTTGATATTATTTACTTTGACAAGAACGCCACAGAGGTTATATCACATCTGCATTGGGCAAAATAAGTAAAGCAAGAAATATAGGATAAGGTGCATGCATGGATAGTATGTTGAGAAAATAGACTATAGGTTTCACACAGGTGCAGAGAAAACCCAGATTTACATAAAAATTTGCAAAGTCAATGGACCATGAAATACAGGTCAAGGTGCATGCTTGAAGAATATAACTATGCAAGGTTTCACACAGCAGCTGCTTTCAAATGCTTTCAAACCCAACTTAGATGTAAACATAAAGTTGGGCCAGGAAATATAGGTCATTGCCAACAGGTCAAGGTGTGCTTGAAGGGTATGTCAAGGTCAGCTATAGAAGCCTCCGTGGTGCAGTGGTTATGTCACTCGCCTTGTAAACCAGGGGTCGCAGGTTCAATCTCGGGTTTCTCCAGTCCGTCGGATGGGACTATAAACTGAGGTCCTGTCACCATATGACCTTAGCTGTTGGAGGGACGTTAAACCCCAATCAACCAACCAACCAAGGTCAATTACTATGAAACGTTTCACAGATGCAGAGAAAACCAATGTCAACACGAACCTTTAGAAAGTCAATGTACCATGACGTATAGGTCAAGAGTATGTCAAGGACAAAAACTATTATACCCAGCTATAAGAGTGCAGTGAAAACTTAACTTCGACGTGATGACAAAGGGACAGACGAAAATTTGGACTCCTATATCACACCAAAAACGAAATTTTTGTTTTGACAAAATTTGAATTCAAAATTTCATTATTTTCCTGTGCCTTTGGCATATGATTTTTACCTGTGCAGAACTTTTGTTCATAAGTATACTTCAAAGGGATAAAATGAAAACAATTAAAATGGCAATCTTTTATATTTTCATTACATCAATTTTAGATATGTCAAGAACTTTTCCAGGACAGCCCATGACGACATTATTTCCAAAATTTCCAGAGGGAAGTATGATGGCCTACTTGTACAGTGCAGGACTGGAGCCAGATGTCCTTCTTCTGCCGTGTAGACTCCTTGAGTAAGCACTAAGCTTCCCACACCACTGGCCACTGGTTAATAGCCAAGAAGCGATGACTCCGTCCCAGCATTACTGGAAAATTGTTGACTGGGGCGTTATGCCAAACCAAACTGGATTAAATCAGCACTCATGAGATAAGATCCATAGTGAAATTTTCTTTGGACTGTCAAGTTTTCTTTAAAAACAGGCTGTAAGACAAACATTTTCAGAATTGCCTCTGTGGAGTTGGTTGGTGGATGTAATTAAGACCCACTCAACACCTGCATTAGTGAGATAACTCTAACAAGAACTCAACATTTGAGCTGCCTCGTGGGAAAACCAACAATCTAAGTTTCCGACCAGGTCTGACACAAACCGGCCTGTACAGTAATAGATGACTAGAGGCTTGAAATTTCGGATTTAAGAAGAAGAGGAAGTGTACTATCCCTGAAGCGAAAACAAAGGCGCTGATCAGCTTCCCAGTTACTGCGAAGCTGATCTGCGCCTTTGTTTTCGCATATGCAAAATGTTTGTTTTCTCATGACGCAGCTCATTTTGTCAGAAATGTTCTTGAAAGTTGCTCTTGTTGAGTCGGCAAAAACTGCATCACACTGAAAGGCCTAAAAGATTAATGAAGCCAGAGGGAGAACTCAGTAAAGTCAAGAGTTGTCCATGTGTTGACAATGACCAGTATTTTTCTGCCCTGTACATTTGGGACTTAACTTCATCACCTTTGGAGACCACAATGACAATTTATTTAATCATGGAGAACTCTGGTTATGTCAAGAGTTATCTATGTGTTGATCTTGACCAGTATTTTTCTGTCCTGTACGTTTACGCTGTTCTTGTTGTGACTGTAGAAACCTCATCACTTCTGGAGACCTCATTAAAGCCTGCAAATAAGAAAAAACGCAGTGTCGTAATGGTCCTAAGTTTTCATACAAAAAGCCTTAGCAGAAAGCAAGCCCAAAACCCAGACAGACTGCTCCTCTAATCTAACTGATGTTCTAAGAGCAGTCTTTACTGTTTCTACATGTTTTGCTTTTTTATCCACACTTTTTTTTTTTAAATTTCTCCATGAAATGTCCTCTTCAATAGAATTTTAGTCTATACAGCAAATCTTTAACACCTCTGAAAATTTTCACCATTTGAGGGCTGTGTGGCACTCCCTAGAACTTCCATTAATCTGTTTTAAAGACCTTGTCACACATAAGCAAAGCTCACTCAACGTAGACTTGCATTTTAATGCTCAAATGAATTCTTGTTTGATTGATTGCTTAACGTTCAACAGCTAATATCCCGACATAGCTCAGCTGCTATTGACTGGTGGGGCGTAAAGCAATAAACAAACAAAAACGTTTTTCGCAATTAAACCCAAGTCTACGTCGAGATTTTCTCTTATGTGTGACGAGGCTGTTAATGTTAAAAAAGCTAAAGTCTGTTCTGGCAAGAAAACATCATCATGGCATCAAACAAGTGTGTTTAACAAGGCTAAGCTTTATATACCCATAACATTCAATTACAATATTACTTTTGTCATTTAAAACACTTGTTTCCTACCAATTTCTTTTCTGTGAGTATTTCCTCCAGTAGAGATGGTTTGAATCCCAGTTCTGATCCTCCCTGTCCATCCCCTGAGCCATGTTCTCCTCTTGTGGGAGACACACTGGGTCTACCGGAGTCTGACTTCTGACCCTACAAATAGTAACCATCAAATGTATTATCATTATCATTTCAATAAATAATCTCACTTTTACACCTTTATAGATTTTAGAGCATATTGTAAGCATATCAGCCTTAAAATACCAACACATGCTTGTCCTGAACAGGTACGGTACCCAGTAGTAAATGTATCTTTTTCCCAAAGCTGGTCTAATTTGTTTTTAGCTCGACAGAGCAGTTTATATCCAATCACTGGCCAGTAGCAATGTAGCCCTAAGACAGGCATTGATGCTTAAAAAAACCATAAATATAGGAAGGAAATGCATGTACATGTAATTTATGATCTGATCCATGATACCAGAGGACCAATGGTCCTGTAAACGCTCACCTGAGATCTGCTACATATGCCAATAAACATGTTTGAATATTATGGTATTTAGCCCCAGTGCAGGGGCAAATGAAGCCCTTGGGCCATTTGTTTTCAGAATAATCAATATTCTGTCCATTTGCCATTTTCTATTTTATCTATTCCCTTTAAATGACATGTTAACAGTTTTCCCCATTCAAATGCATTTGCAACATATGTTGACCTTGTCCTCAACTAGTTCAAGGTCACCACAGGGTCATGATTTATATACACATTGTAGTACTTTAGCCATCAATGCTTCATGCAAAGTTTCTTTGAAATCAGTCCATGGGTTCCGGAGGAGAAGATTTATGAAGGGTTTTTACCATATATGGGCATGGCGGCCATCTTGGTCATGTGACCTGGATTATTTATCTACACATTGGTTACCCCATCTTATAGATGCTTCACATAAAATTTGCCTTTGATTGGCCAAGCGGTTTCAGAGGAGAAGATGTTTGAATATTATGGAAATAAACATGTATACTGCCACAGGGTGGGGGCATATGAGCTCCTGGGGACCAATCTTTTTCAGAATCATTAATATTCAGTCCTACTGTGCATTTCCTGCAAGACTTTCACTTTAAATGACATTTCAAAAGTTTTCCCCATTCAAATGCATTGTCGACCTATGTTGACCTTGCCGTAAAATATGTCAAGGTCATCACAGGGTCATGATTTATATACACATTGTAGTACTTGAGTCATCGATACTTCATGCTAAGTTTCGTTGAAATCAGTCAACCGGTTCCTCCGGAGTAGATTTTTGAAGGGTTTTTACCATATATGGGCATGGCGGCCATCTTGGTCATGTGACCTGTATTATTTATGTATACATTGATTACCCCATCCTATAGATGCTTCACATAAAATTTGGCTTTGATTGGCCAAGCGGTTTCAGAGGAGATGATGTTTGAATATTATGGTAATGTACATGTATATTGCCCCGGGGTGGGGGCATATACGCCCCTGGGGTCCAATTTTTTTCAGAATCATTAATATTCAGTCCTACTACCCATTTCCTGCAAGACTTTCACTTTAAATGGCATTTTAAAAGTTTTCCCCATTCAAATGCATTGGCGACCCATGTTGACCTTGCCGTAAAATAGGTCAAGGTCATCACAGGGACATGATTTATATACACATTGTGGACCTTGAGTCCCTTATGCTACATGCCAAGTTTCAAGATCCTAGGCCTTTGGGTTCTCGAGAAGAAGATTTTTGAAGGGTTTTTACCATATATGGGCATGGCGGCCATCTTGGTCATGTGACCTGGATTATTTATATATACATTGGTTCCCCCTTCCTATAGATGCTTCATATAAAATTTGGCTTTGATTGGCCAAGTGGTTTCAGAGGAGAAGATCTTTGAAATTGTGGACGGACGACGGACGGACGGACGCCAGATCATGGCCATCCTATAAGCTCACCTTGTGAGCCTAACGGCTCAGGTGAGCTAATAAGAAAGCTGATTTTTTCATGTCTCTAACCATCTTCATCTGGGACTCCGTATTGTGTTTTGTGTCAAACCTGGTGGGAAACCCTACTATAGATTTTCTTAAAATGATGCTATGGTAACTGATGTATATACATGTACTATGAGCCAGGCCATGAGAAAACCGGATTTTAGCCGACGCGAAAACAAAGGCACAGATCAGCTGTGCAGTAACTGCACAGCTGATCAGTGCATTTGTTTTCGCTACACAGTACAATTCATCTTCTTCCTAAAATCCGAAATTTAAAGCTTCTAGGTATCTTCTGTAGCTACACAGGCCAACTTGTGCCAGAGCTGGTCAGAAACCCTGAAGACGGCTTTCTCATGTCGCGACTCCTATTATTTAATTTTGTTTCAAAGAACTCACCTGTTGATCTGATCCTTGGTGTGACCTACTTTTCTTCTGTCTCCTCTTTGGTGACCTAGTTTCTTGATTTGAACTTTCTGTTGTTGAACCACCAGATTCCATCTGACTGTATACAGTAACAGGTTCATTAACATTACATGTAGCACCATGAGCCATGGAAGAATTGTTTGAATCCAGATTGTTAGTTTCTGATTTCATCACAGCATATTGTTCACTGATGAGGAAATCTGATGGAATTGTATTCACAAACAGAAAATTTTCATTGTTCTTCATTTCTTGCATGTCGATACTGACAAGCGCAGTTTTTTGCTTATCAGCTGTAAAACCACAGCTAAACACATCAACAGCTACAGTTGCATCCTGGAGTAATCTAATATTCACTGCTTCATTGTCCGAGCCTGGTGTTTGCCACTGTCCACCGAGAGCTGACTGATCCAGTGTCTGGAACCCCTGACTCCCCTGTAGGGCAACAGACGACAACTCTACCTTTCCTCTGGACTGTCCCATGCCCTGACAACCCACATCAACCCCATCACCAGAAGAGTTCATTGAAAATGATGGGATGGTTAGGCTGCCTTGGAAACTGCCACTCGACTGATCAGTATTGTCTTCAAGGAGATTAACTTCCTGGAAGTATGCTGATTCCGCATCATCTACTTCATTGGTTTCCATTTTGATATCATATGCTGACATTCTTTAATATATTGTCAGAAAATGTGTTTCTTTAAAAAGGAATGAACGGTGTAAAATATTTAAGAACACATAAAATTCCTGAGAAATTATCACAGACTGTAGAAAACATAAATACTGGACATCATAAAATCAGCACTTAATAAATCAAATGCAGTCTACAAGGTTTTGCCAAATTTTCAAGAGACTTCAAAAAGGTTCAGACAATATGGCAGGCTCTATACAACTTCACATCAATAAAATGTATATGTAACAAACGTCTTGGTAATACAAGTTCCAATTTCAATTAGCTTTATATCTTTATACTGGATAACTGTAAACAACAAGAATCACAAGATCAGAAGCATGTGAAGCTTTTTAGAATCTCTAAACACCTATTGTCGCTGTTTCATTTTGAGCATACTCATGCTAGGCTTCAAATTTTACTAGAAGGTTTACTCCAGAGCATTTTCATGAACTCCACAAAATCATTTGGAAATTCAACCTTTGACAGGTAATAACATAACCCAGAGTATGACTTTGTAGGCGTTATCTTACACTAATAGTCTCTTTTAACAGGCACTGTATAGATCTGGCTCAAGCAGTTTCTAGTTCTGCTTCCTTTTTCACAGCTATTTCTTCTTCAACTAGAAAGTCATCCTGGAAAAATATAATGATCGTATGCGTTATATAGTGCAAACCTACATCTTTTTTAGAGTTCCAAGATCTTATTGAGAAGCTGGCATGTAATCATTATTACAAAACTATCACTTGAATTGAGCTGTGTGAGGAGGCTTGAGATTTCAAAATGAAGTAATGGGATGCCACTATTTGTTTTAAAATACATGAAAAGGCAAGTTTTCTTTTAGTGCAGTTCAATTAAGATACACAACCTACCAGATCATATATAACTTTCAACAGTAGCGAGCAGCTGGGACATTTAGCAACATCTTCGCCATTCTCAAGGTCTTCCTAAAGTAATAACAAAACAAAAAGTTATCATTTTATACATATCTAGACAGGCTTTATGGCTATTAAATAAATATGGAACTGATAGTCTTGCTTCTTTTTATTATTTTTAAATACAAAGATTTTACCATTCTATAACAACAATTCTATTCAACAATCTTTAAACAATACAATGTACTGAGGTATTTCCTTATATAGACCTTCACAATTTCCTCTAATTAAATTATTAATGTCCTCTGTTGATGTTGTGGCTGGCTTGTTCTAAATTCACCTCTCTCCAACACTAATCTTCTCAAGTCGGGACCCCCAATAAATTATTATCACTTATAAACTATTTAAATTTAATATTTAAGAATCATCTTAGGATTATGGCTTAACATGGACATGAACTAGTTTTGTAAATTTGTTCGGGGGCAAAACATGGCTGCAGTAGATTTTGGACCCAAGACCTTTCATCCTACAGCCCATCACACTGCCAGTGACTGCTACATGTATTAGCTATTGGCACGACCGGAGTAGGAGATTTTCTAAAAAGCTTTATACATATTCATTAAACTATTAATTTGTCATTAAATAAATAAATTAAGTGTTTAGCTATTGAAATACATTCAAATTTAACATTTTGTTAAGAATGAATAAGGAAACTAACGGTAGTTTGATTTGATTATTCCATCTGATGTCAACTGAATCACAGTAGATTCTAACAGCACAGAAAAATATAAACATTGTAAATGCTTTTTTTGTGTTACTGAAATGTTTCCATACTCCATCGTTAAAATTAAAGACTGTATATTCTTTTGGAGTACCACCTTATTTTATTATTTCGATAACAATAATTACTTTCTGATTTACGCATATAAAAATATACATGACTGATTTTTTACAGGTAAATGCACAGGTAAGCCAATTTCAGCAAAATGATTAGGAAGTGGCTACTGACAGCCGGCTGTCAGTAGCGAACTTTCGCTATTGACAGCGGGCTGTAAATAGCGATCGCCAAATAATTATTTTGTTAATTAAAGAGTAAAAAAATCCTGCATGGGGGAATATTCTGTTTCAGTTTTAAAACCAATACATAATATTTATCAACTTAAAATGTATCCATTTTCTATAAACATTTGACATTTCTATAAACATTTAACATTTTCCCTGTCATGCTGATAAGGCCACCTATCCGCAAGGCGGTCATGCTGATAAGCGGCATTAATATCCACACTACTGTCATTCGGATAGCCAGTGTCGTCTTTTAAAGTATGGCGAGTTGTCTTTTAATGGTGGGGAGAGTTGTCTTGGCACGAGTTATCTTTGGGGCGAGCTGTCCGTAATTTTTTACTTCCACCATTATAACTGTACAGTTAATGCTGTCTAAGCCCAGCGACAGATTTAGACGGGGTTCAGGTGGTTCACTTGAACCCCCCTCTGGGACCAAATTATTTAAATTTCATGGGGAAATTTATGATATATCAGGTAAAATGTTGAAAACGAACCCCCTCTTGATGGATTTGAACCCCCCCTTCCTGAAATCCTTGATCCACCCCTGGAGCTTCTTGTTTTTTGTTTTAGGAGTGTCTTTAGCATTGAGTACTGAAAATGACAAAACCTGTGACAGAAAAAAACTCTTTTCCTTTATGCAAATGGGAGGAAACAGACCGATGTCATACTACTAGATTTTTCCAAGGCTTTTGAAAAAGTCAACCACAGCAAGCTCCTCTGGAAACAGCACAATTACGGAATAAGAGGTAAAGTGCTGAGCTGGATTCAAGCTTTCCTTGGGAATAGATCCTAGTGGGTGGTCAGTGATGGGGAGGAGTCGGACTTGATACCAGTAAATTCAGGTGTCCCTCAGGGATCTGTATTGGGGCCAATTCTTTTCCTCGCATATATAAACGACTTGCCCGATGGAATCTCTTCCCAAGTACGCCTTTTTGCCGATGACATTGCTCTATATCTCACAATCAAGGGTGAGGAAGACACCTTGACTTGCTATCAGTGTGGGAGAAGAAGTGGGATATGCAGTTCAATCCCTCAAAATGCCAGGTGGTACAGATGACAGGTTCCAAAAACCCCATTAAATCAGAATACATTCTCCACGGTCAGGTGTTGGAAACTGTCACTTGTGCTAGATACCTTCAAGGCTTGGAGTTGACATTAGAAGCAATATCTCATGGACCTCCCACATTGATCGAGTTGTAGGTAATGCAAACTGGGAAGTCAGGGAATCAGCCTATTACACCCTAGTCAGGCCTCAGTTGGAGTATGCGTCTGCGGTATGGGACCCGTATACCAAAGACCATATTTCCAAAATTGAAATGGTCCAGCGAAGGGCTGCTCGCAGGACCACAGAGTTCTCACTAGGATTTTGAAAACAGGATTCTAAGAATCCATCACTGGAAAAAGTTGGAGTCAGAAATGAAAACTTGGAGTTTGACCAAGAAAACTTGGAGTTTTACCTTATAAATATATTTCAATAACTTTTTTCTCAACTAGGATTCCACCTAAAATTTGTACATCCTGTAAAAAAAAAAAAAAAAAAAAAAAAAAATTTTTTTTTTTTTTTTTTCTTTTTTTTTTTTTTTTTTTTTTTTACAAAAGCCAATACTTGATTTTCCAGACGTCGCAAAATAATTGATAAGATTCTGTCAACTTTACTGAAGTTGAAGCAGCCAAAATTTATAAATGAGTATTTTTTTATTACACATGAAGGCAATTCAGGCCAATACCGATGCCAGAGACTGCTCTATAAAAAATATGCCTGTGTTTTAAGGGGACCGATGTAATGTCATAAGTTTTCGTGGCGGTAGAAAGGTGGGTTTTTTCTCTTCTTTTCTGCCAATTTCTCATTCGGAATTTCTTAAAGGCAATTGAAATTGTGATACATTCTCTCATTCAGAGAATTTCTACGCAAATAGGGTTGGAAATGAATGCAAAAAACACAAATCGCACCAGAAAACGATCTCTCCATTGTGTACATTGTTCCGATTCCGTAGCGAGTTTTCATACCGAAATTACGACGAATATATAGATCTGCTAACACTTTCTTCAATGATCGCTAATAATATTTTTCAACAAAATCTTGTTTTCCTATCATCCCTTTGTGTAGATAGGGACCTGACAATAAACATCCATTGAATCGACACAAATTTGTGGTCCGTGAAAATTGACCTGTCAATCTCCATCAACAAAAACTTGATTGTCAGTTTACTGCGCTCTGATTGGATAAGGGCACAATTAGTTCACGCCTACTTGCTTCCCCACATCAGTGGCACGTGTCAGTCACTTGCTTGATCTTTGAACAATGTCCCTTGATCTTTCCGCGGTACATAATTTATGGAAAGTTTTGGACGCGTCACCAGAAAAAAACATGGCGTAAGCGAGAATCCATGGCAGTGAATTTTAGGCGTACGAAACGAAAAACACGCGTAAAAATACGCCCAGATTGGAGTTATCGAGAACTCTGGACCATTAGCAACTCTGACTGCAGGGCATCTGTAACCGAGATGTTAGACAAACTCGGCTGGAGAACATTGGAACAAAGATGGGCAGATGCCCACCTTTGTCTTATTTATAAGATTGTGTATGGGTTGGTTGCAGTCCCTCTCCCAGATTATGTGCAGTATAACAACAGGATCTCTAGATACTGCCATTCTATGACCTTCAGGCAGGTGTCAACATCAACAGATTTCTACAAATATTCATTGTTCTCCCTTGCCATTATTCAATTGAATGCCCTCCCTGAGTCTTTTGTTTGCTTACAGAGATTGGATGCCTTTAAGACTGCTATCTGTAAGCTGCAACACTCTGGACCATAACTCCTGATAAACTTGTTTTTAACCTGATTTTAGCTACTCTCACCTATTTTAACCTATCATCTGTCTTTATCCTTCTTTATCACACTTCATTCTTGTCTAAATTTTCATCCTTTTAAACTGTCTGATACTAACAGACCATGAGCAACCCTGCCTAGAATGTCCGCAAGGGCGTATGGCAGTACATGTATATAGAGATAGATAGATGGATAATACAACTATGAGGGAAGAAGACTTTTGTTAGAGAGGTCCCTGGTTCATGTTTCAGCCAGTGCAACATTGAGCAACTCTCCTCTCCACAGTTCCTAAGGTCATGATCAATCATTGATTAAGTACAAAGACAGAAATTCAAGAAAAAAACAGTCAAAACACCTTTGTAATTTCAAATCTGTCACCACATGGACATGGATAGTAGTAAGTTTCAGTTTCGTCATCATATTCAAAGTCTTCTATTTCGATTTCATCATGATAAACTGACATTTTATGACAAAAATTGGTGAAAAATCTAAAAACATGTGTAATGTCAAAATTTTCACAATAACCGGAAGCTGAAAATGGCTATACTTGTTTTTTTTTAAATATACTGTACTGGGCGGCTTACACTGGTGCGGGACATTTCGACCCACAGCTGGTTCTAAGAAATCCGGGTCAACTCGGTCTCGGATTAAGTCGGCCCGGGTCAGCTCGGCCGGGTCAACTCGGCCTGGTGTATATGTTGTATGTGTTTATGTTTGTTGGTAGCTATACTGGTACAAAAAGATTGTTCAAATTTAAATCATTTATATTTAAAATGATTTGTACATTAACAGGCAGAGTTGACCCGGCCGAGTTGACCCCGAGGCCGAGCTGACTCAGGGACCGAGTTGGTACCAGGCTGAGTTGACCCGCTTCCATTTTAAGGCTTAATGGCCTTGTCAACAACTTTTCAGTGATGCCGGGATGGAGCTGTTCTTGGGAGCTTTCTCAAATACACTACATGATGGAAATAGGTCATTGAACCCAGGACCTCTTGATCCAGTCCTGTACTCTAGTCTACCACTAAGTCATCCGGGAAGTTGCTCCCCACTTTGAGCTTGTAGAGGAGGTCCTTGAACACTTAGCTTATTTGCACGTTAGCTTACCTGTATTATTAATATAACTAATTTTCAGGTCACAGGCAGTAACAGTTTATGAAATATTTTGATATACTCTGACATATACTGACCGACAAAAGAAACCGGACACTTACTTTGGGGGGTAAAAATCCGTAAAACAAGTGCACAGGGTCCTCAGTGGCCACTCCATGCTCGCCCAGTTCAACCACAGACTATCCGCCAATTGGAAATTGCTCTCAGGCAGGAATGGGCAGGCATTCCTCAGAACACTGTTCACCGTTTTGTCAATGCGACGACGTTGTGTAGCTGTAACTGGTGCGTTAGGTGGCCACTATCGCTATTGAGGACTCTATCCATTTCTCTGTGGTGTATCTCTAAGCTAATTGTACGATTTCATTCCTGGGACAGTTATTCTCATTAACTCTAAAGATTAGGTTTGTGAATTTTGTAAATGACCCCTACCTTTAATCTTACTTAATTACTGATAGTTGGTTTGATTGAAAAAATTAAATGTTTGCATGAAATGGTAGAAAAATGATTTGTCTTAAATGTGGTATAAACCAGATTTCCATTGTGCACTTGTTTTATGGATTTTTACCCCCCAAAGTAAGTGTCGGGTTTCTTTTGTCGGTCAGTATATATGTATTGTTCAAATACATGTAGATCACCTCCAGCAGTGATTTGACAGATACTCATTGGAATCATTGTTTGGAGATCAGTACTAAAGATCAAATAACAAGCACATAAAACAATGTTTATTTGTGATTTGTATTCTTACAACTGACCAACAGTGATTTTTTTTATTCGATAAATTAGGCAAAAGGGTTAAATTCCATTCTGATTCTAATATGCAATAAACAGAATAAAGCATAATAAACAGCTTTCCGCAATCTCACTATATTAGAAATAATAAACAGCTTTCCCCCATTTCACTTTTTTAGAAATTCTGCCAAACCTTTAATAATTTATATGTACATTGTAGTACTCTAGTCCACAATGCCACTTGCCAAGTTTTGTTGAAATTGGTCCAACGGTTCCAGAGAAGAAGATTTTTGAAGGGTTTTTACCATTAATGAACATGGCCGCCATCTTGGTCATGTGACCTGGATTATTTATGCGTACATTGGTTCCCCCTTCCTATAGATGCTTCATTTCAAATTTGGCTTTGATTGGCCAAGCGGTTTCAGAGAAGAAGATCTTTGAATATTATGGTGGTATACATGTATATTGTCCCCTGGTGGGGTCAGACCAGCCCCTGGGGTCCAATTTTTTTCAGAATCATAAACCTTCAGTTCATTTACCCATTTCTTTCAAGTTTTTCTCTTCAAATGACATTTTGACAATTTTCCCCATTCAAATGCCGTAAAATAGGTCAAGGTCATCACAGGGTCATAATTTATATAAATAACCATGATTTATATAAACTTTGTAGAGCTCCTCTCCTTAATGCTTCACGCCAAGTTTCAAAATCATAGGCCTTCTGGTTCTGGAGAAGAGGATTTTTAAAGGTTATAGCTATTTATAGCCATGGCAGCCATCTTGGTCATGTGACATGGACCATTTAATAAATTTTCGTTCCCCTTTCCTAAGGATGCTCCACATGAAGTTTACCATTGATTGGCCAAGCGGTTTCAGAGAAGAAGACCTTTAAATATTGTGGTAATATATATGTATATTGCCCCGGAATGGGGGCAGACCAGCCCCTAGGGTCCAAATTTTTTCCGAATCATAAATCTTCAGTCCATCTGCTTCCTTTAAGTTTTTCCCTTCAAATTACATTTTGATAATTTTCCCCATTTAAATGCATGGGTGAGCTATGTTGACCTTGCCATAAAATAGGTCATGGTCATCACAGGGTCATGATTTTGGCTCTGGAGAAGATTTTTAAAAGTTTTTGCTATTTATAGCTTGGCAGCCATCTTGGTCATGTGACCTGGACCATTTATATAAAAATTTTCGTTCCCCCTTCCTAAGGATGCTCAACATGAAGTTTGTCTTTGATTGGCCAAGCGGTTTCAGAGGAGATCTTTGAAATCGTGGACAACGATGGACGCCGGAGAATGGCCATAAGCTCACCTTGAGAGCCTTTGGCTCAGGTTAGCTAATAACTGAAAAAAAAGCCTTAACAGCTTAAGCATCACAGTAGAAATGCCCTGAAACAGTGAAGTAAGAAATAAATTGAGGGCTAAAATCAATTTTACTGGACCCAAATCCTTGTCCTTTGTCTCTTGTTTCAAAACTAGAAACTTGTTAGATCTCGTTTACAAGTCAACAAAAAACTAGAAAAGCGTGTTTGTAAAACACTATGCCCCCAACTGTATGCTTGTCCCTAAACTGGCAGTTTGTATGATTCATTTATTTCATTCGAATGCAGTCAAATTCAATTTCCTGAAGAAGCTGTTCGGTTGCGTCTGTTTTGACCTCGATCCAGAAACAGAATGTAAGCTTTTTTGCAGGCGAGTTAGAAATGAAGTAAAAATCTAAAAATGGAGTAATTTTGTCAAAATTTGACAGAGAGTCCTAAAACGTTAATCAGGTGATCTTCTTCTCAGCCCCAACCAGCATACCAAATATGAAGGCTCTAGCTAGCTAGCTCAAATACGTTTTGAGATATCTTGCACACAAGATTTTCAAAATTTGTTTTCAAAGGGACATTATTCCAACAAGGGGCATAACACATACATGAAAAAATACAGGCCAACTATTTTTAGCTCGCCTGCACGAAGTGCATAGAGCTATTGTAGTCACCTCGGTCGTGCGCGTTTACGTTTACGTATGTGTCCGCGTCACACATTCAGTTAAAGTTTTTTATAAGTCTATATCTCTTGACCATGTTGATGGATCAAGTTGATACTTTGCATGTTGCTAGATATTGGTCTAACGTTTTACGCAGTACCATCATGACCCACCCTGGGTGACCTTGAGGTCAAGGTCACGGACTTAGAAATTTTGTGTTTAAGTTTTTAGTTAATTTTTTTGTAAGTCTATATCTCTTGACCATATTGATGGATTGAGTTGATACTTTGCAAGTTGCTAGATATAGGTCTGAAGTTTTACGCAGTACCATTATGACCCACCCTGGGTGCCTTGAGGTCAAGGTCACGGACTTAGAAATTTTGTGTTTTAAGTTTTTGATTTAAGTTTTTGTAAGTCTATATCTCTTGACCATGTTGATTGATCGAGTTGATACTTTGCATGTTGGTAGATATTGGTCTGAAGTTTTATGCAGTACCATCATGACCTACCCTGGGTGACCTTGAGGTCAAGGTCACAGACTTAGAAATTTTGTGTTAAATTTTTAGTTAAAGTCTAAATCTCTTGAACATGTTGATGGATAAAGTTGATACTTGCATGTTGATAGATATTGGTCTCGGGTTTTATGCTGTACATCACAACTCACCTGGATGACCTTGAGGTCAGGGTCACGAACTTGGAAGTTTTGTGTTTAAGTTTTGGTTAATGTTTTTATAAGTCTATATCTCTTGAACATGTAGATTGATCAAGTTGATACTTTGAATTGGTCTGAAGTTTTATGTTGTACCATCATGACCCACCTGAGTGACCTTGAGGTCAAGGTCATTGGTCATAGATTTTAACAGACGTAGTGGCAAAGCACAATTCAGGCGAGCTACGCTGTCCTGCGACAGCTCTTATTTCATGAGGAATCTGTATATGAAATTTCAAAACCCTATAATTCACCGTTCAAAGGTTTCAAATTTCACCGAAAAGTGGAAAAATCAATCAAAATTTCAAAATTCTGTATTTTTGTAAAAATTTGACAGAAAGTTCTCAAAAGTTAATCAGGTCATCTACTCCTCAGCCCAAACAAGTGTACCAAATATGAAGGCTCTAGCTTAAATACTTTTTGAGATATCTTGCACACAAGATTTTCAAATTTTGTTTTCAAAGGGACATAACTCAGAAAAGGGGCGTAACTCGGACATGAAAAAAAATACGGGTCAACTATTTTATCATGAGGAATGTGTATATGAAATTTCAAAACCCTAGCATTCACCGTTCAAAAGTTTCAAATTTCACCGAAAAGTGGAAAAATCAATCAAAATTTCAAAATTCCGTATTTTTGTAAAACATTGACGGAAAGTTCTCAAAAGTTAATCAGGTCATCTACTCCTCAGCCCCAACAAGTGTACCAAATATGAAGGCTCTAGCTTAAATACTTTTTGAGATATCTTGCACACAAGATTTTCAAATTTTGTTTTCAAAGGGACATAACTCAGAAAAGGGGCGTAACTCGGACATGAAAAAAAATACGGGTCAACTATTTTTTCCTGAGGAATGTGCATATGAAATTTCAAAACCCTAGCATTCACCATTCAAAAGTTAACACACACACACACACAGACACAGACAAGCCGAAAGCAATATGCCCTTCCAACTTTTTCAAAGTTGGGGGCATAAAAACAAAACAAATTAAAGCACTGTGATGAAGCAGAAACAAGGACAACACACAGTGAAATACCAGAGCAAAAGAAAGCCAATTTTTAATACCCAGCTCGTCATTCTCTCAAGACAACTAATACATGGAATAACATAGTTTATGTTGTTGTATTAACTCTTTATGTCCCACTCAAAAGCTGAGGTCACATGGAGATGGGTCCTTGATTTTAAGCCTCAACTGAACGACTGGAAAGATCAGGATCCAACTCAGGACCCCTTGTTTGCAAGGCAAGTGGCACAGAGGCATCTGTTTCATATTTTAAACAGGCAATCAAAAGAATACAGAATGATATATGTGTTTTTCAGAGCTTTATTTCATGGCATTTCTTCATGACTGCAAATGATTCACAGTTCCATCATTTTGTGAACACAGTACATGTATTTCAAGAAAATGTCATCCTCACATCCTTTGCACTGGTGTAATCCCCAACACATGAAATCCAGCATTGATGACATTGGCAGTGGCCTCACATAGAAGAATTCGACTCATGTTAATCTTCACAATGGCTCCTGTAAAATTGTAAAAACAAGAATTTAAATTTCTACGATGAAGGCATATTTCCAAGATATATGGGTCAAGTCATGAGAAAACCTGTTGTTTGCCTATGCGAAAATAAAGGCGCAGATCAGCTGTGCAGTAAGTGCACAGCTGATCAGCACCTTTGTTTTCGCAACACGATAATACAATTTCTCTACTTTCTAAATCCAAATTTTCAAGTTTCTAGCCTGCTTCTGTGACTGTTCAGGCCAGTTTGTGTCAGACCTGGTCAGAAACCCTGAAGGCCAGTTTTCTTGGGTGCAGCTCACATGATAGACATACAATCTGAACTAGTTTGTGACAAATCCATCAATTCATTATGAAAACTTGCCCGTGCAATATATAGAGGATTTTTTCAAAATCAAAAATTGAAATTTTTAGCTGAAAAATTTTGATATTTTTTGTATTTTTGCTCAAAACATAGATTGTGGGTACACATTACAACCGCCTCTGTGCAGTTTTAACGAGTACCCACTATCTATGTATTGAAGAAAAATAAGACCAGAGGACCAATGGTCCTGTAAACGCTCACCTGAGATCTGCTGCAATTCAAATGCACAGGCAACCCATGTTGACCTTGCCATAAACTTGGTCAAGGTCATCACAGGGTCATGATTTATATATACATTGGAGTACTTTAGCCATCGATGCTTCACGACAAGTTTCCTTGAAATCAGTCTATTGGTTTCAGAGTAGAAGATTTTTGATGGGTTTTTACCATATATGGGCATGGCGGCCATCTTTGTCATGTGACCTAGATTATTTATAAATACATTGATTCCCCCATTGTATAGATACTTCACATAAAATTTGGCTTTGATTGGCCAAGCGGTTTCAGAGGAGAAGACATTTGAATATTATGGAAATATACATGTATATTGCCCCGGGGTGGGGGCACATGAGCCCCTGGGGTCCATTTTTTTTTCAGAATCATTAATATTCAGTCCTACTTCCCATTTCCTGCAAGACTTTTACTTTAAATTACATTTTAAGGATGTTCGCTGCCAACATTTGACATTTCGGAACTTCCGGTTTTTCTTTTGTTGAATATCTCGAAAACGGTTGCAGATATTTTTCTAATATTTTATATTTTGATACATATTGATGATATGCATTGAATAAGCCATAAAAATTGTCAATCTAAGGAACTTCATTTTTTCACCCCATTTTCTGCAACTTTTCAGAAAATTTTAGTTGTCAATAAAATTTAGGGGGTAGGGTAGATTAAACTTGAATATTACACATCTTCAAATTAATTGCACGAGTTCGATGTTTGTTTTAGCAGCAGTATATGTGTATATGGTCTTCTAAGTCGGTCTTTCTGTCTTTGGTGTGCTAGTTTTAAAATTTTGGGTGGTTTTATGAAATGGGCTTTAAGAAACAAAACAGACGAAAAAAGGCTTAAAATGGCGATTTTCAAGTTGTTGGTTCTCTCTTATATGCACACTACCCTATATATTTCTTTCTTTTATTCGAACAATATTACGAAGTTCTATCTTGTGTGAAAATACAAGAAAAAGTTTGAATCTACAAATGGGGGTTTGGCACATTTCAAAATATTGATTTTTTCCGACTTTTCAAGTATGGGGGTAGGGTTGGAAAACGACTCGTAAAATTTTATCATCCACTTCAAGTTGCAAATTTTTCATTGCTTTTGGTCCAAAATAGTCTGCATTACGTAGATATTATGAATTTTGAAAGCATTCTAGGTGTATTTTTGTTCAAGACAGGTATGTTTCAAAGAATTGAAATTTAAATCATTTTTTCTGAATTTAAAACAAAGTGTTCAGAGGACTCATTCACAGGCCTGTAGCTCGAAAAAATGCACACTACCCTTTACATATTTTGTTTTCAAATGTCTTGTGTTGTAATTTGGAATCAAAAAAATGTGGTTAGAAAAAAAGTTTGAATACTTTTTCATTGGCAGCGAACATCCTTAAAAGTTTTCCCCATTCAAATGCATTGGAGACCTATGTTGACCTTGCTTTAAAATAGGTCAAGGTCATCACAGGGTCATGATTTATATATACATAGTAGTACTTGAGCCATTAATGCTTCATGCCAAGTTTCCTTGAAATCGGTCCACCGGTTCTGGAGAAGATTTTTGAAGGGTTTTTATTATATATGGGCATGGCAGCCATCTTGGTCATGTGACCTGGATTTATTATATACACACTGGTTCCCCCTTCCTATTGATGCTTCACATAAAATTTGGCTTTGATTGGTCAAGCGATTTCAGAGGAGAAGACGTTTGAATATTATGGAAATATACATGTATATTGCCCCGGGGTGGGGGCACATGAGCCCCTGGGGTCCAATTTTTTTCAGAATCATTAATATTCAGTCCTACTTCCCATTTCCTGCAAGACGTTCACTTTAAATTACATTTTTCAAAGTTTTCCCCATTCAAATGCATTGGCGACCTATGTTGACCTTGCCGTAAAATAGGTCAAGGTCATCACAGGGTCATGATTTATTTATACACATTGTAGTGCTTGAGCCATCGATGATTCATGCCAAGTTTTGTTGAAATCAGTCCACCGGTTCTGGAGAAGAAGATTTTTGAAGGGTTTTTACCATATATGGGCATGGCGGCCATCTTGGTCATGTGACCTGGATTTTTTATATACCGATACATATTTGTTACCCCTTTCTATTGATGCTTCACATAAAATTTGGCTTTGATTGGCCAAGTGGTTTCAGAGGAGAAGACGTTTGAATATTATGGAGATATACATGTATATTGCCCCGGGGTGGGGACACATGAGCCTCTGGGGTCCAATTTTTTTTCAGAATCATTAATATTCAGTCCTACTGCCCATTTTCTGCAAGACTTTCACTTCAAATGACATTTTAAAAGTTTTCCCCATTCAAATGCATTGGCAACCTATGTTGACCTTGCCGTAAAATAGGTCAAGGTCATCACAGGGTCATGATTTATATACACATTGTAGTGCTTGAGCCATTAATGCTTCATGCCAAGTTTCTTGAAATCGGTCCACCGGTTCTGGAGAAGAAGATTTTTGAAGGGTTTTCACCATATATGGGCATGGCGGCCATCTTGGTCATGTGACCTGGATTTCTTATATACACATTGGTTCCCCCTTCCTATTGATGCTTCATATAAAATTTGGCTTTGATTGGCCAAGCGGTTTCAGAGGAGAAGATCTTTGAAATTGTGGACGGACGGACGGACGGACGCCGGATCATGGCCATCCTATAAGCTCACCTTGTGAGCCTAACGGCTCAGGTGAGCTAAAAAATATGTATACCCCTGCATACCCCAGTTTTGTTATATAAAAGTGGGGTATAAGGGGGTATACATCACTCGTACACTGACATGTTATCGTGATGGTATATTTTGTGTTTGTCCAGTCTGCTAAGAATCTTCTCTTTTGTGTATAATAGATAGCTAAATGCATTCTATCAGCTTTCTGTGTGTGAACAGTGAAGACTGTGCCTGGACATATATATGACCATACAGATTTGAGTCTTTGCCGGACACAAAGCCAAAATGTTTATAATAAGAGCAGTTTGTATATGCATCAGGAAAACATGTCTGTGTAATGAATACCCCCTTCAACCCCACTTTTATATAGTAAAACTGAGGTATGCAGTGGTATACCTATTTTTCTTATTTTTGGTCCAAAACATAGACTGTGGGTACTCATTAGAACCGCCTCGGTGAGGAGTGTACTCACGATCTATGTTTTGAGCAAAAATACTAAAAATATCAAAATGTTTCTGGTGAAATTTTCAACTTTTTCAGCTGAAAAAAATTTCTGTATATTTCATGGGCATGTTTTCGTAATGTACCTGTATTTCTATCCTTTTCTATACAGTAACACTTGTCATAGAACTCTGTGAAGGTTGTGGCTAGTTCATAGAGGTAATCACACAAACTGTGCAGCAACAGATCATCCAAACACTTGAGGATCACCTCGGAGAACCTCAGTATCATCTTGGCCAGCTGTAATTCCTTCTCGTCATCCAGAACAATACCATCCTTGTCAACAGAAGCTTTAATCTGAGCTTCCGTGATGATGGCATTCCGGGCTATAGACCTGTGAAAAGAAATGTGATGAAAAAGGGTTAAACTAAAATAGTGTAAATTTCTTATGGTTAGTTTGTTATCACCTATGGTCAGTTTTGTAAGGCTGTGGCAGTGGTGTTCATATTTTTTGGCCCTTCTATACTTCTACAGTCATATAGGGATAATACCTTGGTTTAAAGTCTCATCCAAAATACTGGAAAAGACAGGGCAGCTTGAACCTGTGACCCCTAGTCTAAAGGGTGAGTCGTTTAACCACTATGCCACACAGGCTTCAAACATGGGCAACCCAAAATGCTAGTTTTCTCTGAAAGAATTTTAATATAGTAAAAATTAGTATGCCTTTTAATTGGTAATTGATTATATCATTATAAAGAACTGTTTGATTAAACCGATTGACTTGTGCAAAAATCAGGAAATAAATGCAGAAAATTAGTTTTGTCATGAGAAAAATGTCTCATGGTTTCATAGATAATAATTGTAGAAAAATAGATTGAATGATTTTTACCTTATCCTGGTATATGCATAGAGGAGGTAGGCAGCTGTGTTACCCCTATCATCCAACATCTGTAAAATATGAGCCACCTCGTGGGAAAACCAACAATGTGGTTTCCGAACAGGTCTGACACAAACCAGCCTGTACAAGCACAGAAAAGAGCTAGAAGCTTGAAATTTCGAATTTAAGAAGAAGAGGAATTGTACTATCTGAGTAGCGAAAACAAAGGCGCTGATCAGCTTCGCGGTTACCGCGAAGCTGATCTGCGTCTTTGTTTTCGCCTATTCAGATTGTTGGTTTTCCCACATGGCGGCTCATATATCAAATTAATGAATTAAAATCAGCTTTGTTTTGTTTCATAAAATCAACCATTTAAGTTGTACTGGGTTCTGAACCTCTGGGAATCTAAAAGCATCACCCTCAATGAAATATTTCAGCAGAGTATTTAACCCTAGATTTTCGCTTTTGAGTCTGAGGCTCTTACAGACGAGTCATACACTGTGCCACCAGGCTCAATTATCTAAGGATAAACAATGGCAATCAGTCCATGCCAAATAGTAACACTCATAGTGATCATAGTTTTGAAGTTTTAGCACTGTAAACAATCTCACTTCTAGATTCAGGGTTGGAAGGACGGGGGTCTATCTTGATGTTGCCAGTATTCAAAGTAGCAATGATGCGGGGCCATACATGTGATACATCTGAGAAGCCAAATAGGGAGATTTACTTTTCGAAATAGGGAGAATGATTAAACAAAGAAGAAAATTCTTGATTTCAAATTGGGAGATATGAAATTTGAAATAGGGAGATGTATAAGTTATATAGGGAAATTTTGAAATTCAAAATACTGAGATTTGCTCAAAATTAGGGAGATCCCTCTGAAATAGGGAGATATCACATGTATGATGATGCCAATTAAACTATGCTCCTTGTCATTGGAAGTCTTTATCACATGAGCCACGTCATGAGAAAACCAGATTTTTGCCTATGGGAAAACAAAAGCGCAGATCAGTTACTGCATAGCTGATCAGCGCCTTTGTTTTCGCTACGCAGATAGTACAATTCCTCTCCTTCCTAAATTCGAAATTTCAAGCTTCTAGCCACCTTCTGTTGCTGCACAGGCCGGTTTGTGTCAGACCTGGTCTTAAACCCCGAAGACCGGTTTCCTCGCATAGCGGCTCATATAAGTTTGCAAGATCAAGGGAAGTAACTCCACTCTTACCTTATCAAATGAGAAGACATAGTCATGATTTCTATTATGAGACAGATCTGCGTACTTGATACAGCCATAGGCCACTGCTTCTTGTGCTGCTTTCAACTCCGCTGGGCTCAGCTCCTAGAAAACAGTGAAATATGAATAGATTTCAAAAGATATCTTAAAGGACTGTCTGCATACCTGATTCAACAGATACAACAATGATGAGACAGATCTACGTACTTGATACAACCATAGGTCACAGCTTCTTGTTCTGCTAAAGATGTCTGATTACGTAAGGGCTGTTTACATTGTCATCAGGAAAACATGTCCATGAAATGTATACCCACTTAAACCCCACTTTTATATAGTTAAACTGGGGTTTGCATGGGTACACCTTTTTTCTTATTTTTGCTTCAAAACATAGATTGTGGGTACTGGTTACCACCGCGGTTCTAACATGTACCCACAATCTATATATTGAGCAAAAATAAGAAAAATATCAAAAATTTTCTTCTGAAATTTTTCATTTTGTCCATTTTTGAAAATTTACTGTATATTGCATGGGCAAGTTTTCGTAATGGAGTCCATACTCTGAGACAGATCTGCGTACTTGATGCAGCTATAGGCCACAGCTTCTTGTTCTGCTTTCAACTCCACTAGGGTCAATTCCTTTTGCTTTTTTGTGCTCTTAAAGAAACCGATGGGCCATTTTTAACAGTATCTATATTGCATTTGGAACAACACAAATTTCATGTAAGAACAGCTGAGGATTTCTAAGAAGTTTGATTCAGAAACAAGCTACTGAGGCAGAAAATGAGTGCTCTAAAGTTGCAGTGAGTACATTGTCTGTTTAAATTCAAGAAAAAATTTCATGGCAAAGAATGCAAGCATTTATTTTTCAGGACTTTTTGCAGGAGTTTACATTACGAAAACACGCCCAGAGATTTTTACAGATATTTTTAAAGTTGTAAAAAATGAAAATTTTCAGTAGAAAAAATTTGATATTTTTCTTATTTTTGCTCAAAACATAGATTGTGGGTACACGTTAGAACCGCCTTGGTGAGGCAGTTCTAACGAATACCCACAATCTATGTTTTGGATCAAAAATAAGAAAAATAGATATACCCTTATAAACCCCAGTTTTACTATATAAATGTGTGGTATACAGGGGTATACATTACACGGACATGTTTTCCTGATGCAAAACTGGGTGTGTGTTTCCCCTCTCTATTTCAAGCTAGATTCTCTTAATGAAGAAGCTGAAAAGTTCTCAGGGGCACCAAGGTTTCATGAGGAATCACATCAGTGGACAGATAAAGCTAGGTCAAAATCAATCTAGGGTTTTCTCCTCTGTCTTACTAATGAGTGGTATCATAACAAAACAAACATTTTACATATGTGAAAACAAAGACGCAGATCAGCTGTGCAGTAACTGCACAGCTGATCAGCGCCTTTGTTTTCACTACCAGGATAGCACAATTATTCTTCTTGTAAAATATGGAATTTCAAGTCATTAGCTATTTACTGTGGCTGTACAGACTAGTTTGTGTCTGACATGGACTGGAACCCTGAAAATCCGGTTTTCTTGAGTGGACGCTCTAATTATGTGTCTGTCCTCTATCCTTACCATGGAAACAAATCTGATTTTGACTGGCCTCAGGACACTAGAAGGAAGAAATATCACAGAAACTGGCCTAATGATCATTCAATAATGTCTACTGTAAACCACTTTGAATTCTGGTCAACACAAATTTTTGCTGTAATCATCCTAAAATTTGTTTTGGTACTTGACATCTCACCACAGTCGTTTTAAGTCATGTCTGGATAGAGCCACTGCTTCCTGGATGTTAACCAGCACCATGGGGAAATAAAGCGTCTTGCTCAAGGGCACAACCCAGTGCCAGTGAAGATTAAACCTGAGTCCAACACTCTAACCAGTAAGCTACCACACTCATAAAATTTGAGGCATCTGTGGTGATGATCAGAAAATAATCATGTCAGTATTTGAAAATACTAAGACAGAAATAATTAGAAGAATGGCCATAGCTAATTTTTCATCTCCACCAAAGAATTTTCCTGAATATTGAAATGTGCTCTTGTTGTTGCTTACGTTCCATGCACACTAAAACTTCACCGAATAATCAGCCCTGTTCTATGATCAAACATGGACTATGAAAACCAGACTGACAGAATCCAACACTCGGTAACTTTTGCCGACTAATTTGTGGATAATTTTCCAAGGAGGTCTAAGGTTAAGACAGGAGTGACATGGTGGAGACATCTATGATCAATCAAAATCAGTCTAGAGTGTTCTGCCATTTACTGATACAGAATCGGTCTGTCTTCCTTTTCCTATCTATTAAAGCACACACAGATAGTGGAAGGGGAATTACTCAAGCAAGTCAGTAATTACAGTAATTACACAAGTCAGTAATTACACAAGTCAGTAATTACACAAGTCAGTAATTACACAAGTCAGTAATGGGAGCCCAGTGGCCTAGAGTAATGGCTCTCTATAGAAACTGTTTATAGAGAGACCTTGCTTACATCAGGAAAACATGTCTGTAAAATGTATATCCCTTAAACCTCGCTTTTATATAGAAAAACAGGGGTTGCAGAGGTATAGCAAATTTTCTTATTTTTGATCCAAAACATACAATGTGTGTACTCGTTAGAACCGCCTCAGCGAGACGGTTCTAATGTGTACCCACAATGTATGTTTTGAGGAAATTATTAAAACTATCAAATATATATCCATCGAAATTTTCCATTTTTACAGCTTAAAATTCCAATGTACACGCCTACCAAACGATCAAATACTTCCCCACTGGTGCATATAGGAAAATCGATTCGATTGTAACATGGTGAAGGATTAGATGACACAAAAAGGTAAACACGCTTTGCATACTCTGTATTTTTTGCGCAAAATATTTTTTTTAAGGAAAGAAGTCAAAAATCGGGGAATACAATTCCCCGTAATAATGATTTCTACGCTTTCTATGACAAGCTGAGGTCAAATGCTTCGCGCATTTTGGTTTAATTCATCAAAAACTACATACGAGTAGCTAGAAGACATTGAAAACTCGCGAAAACTGATGATAAATAGGTAGCTAATTTAATTCTGAAGCCGGTCACAAGTTCTGACGGCTATCTCGCACACACGGCATGCACAAACAGGTATATTTTGGAAGATTATTTCAGCTGATAATGTAGCAGGACCGAGAAAACCCCGAGGGAACTGCCGAAAATTGTCGGTCAACAATTCGATCTATAAAAATGATAATGAAAATGTTTGCCAAAACAAAATCTTTAACACGCCTCTAAAAGTCTGGAAATGCATAAATGTTCTTTAATTTGTGCTTTTCTGATCATATAGCACCGGCGACCAATGTGGGTTTCATAATTAGTCGTACTTGCAATGAAAATTCATGTCAGCTCCAAATTTGCAGGTGCATAGGCTTTCTCTACAAATAGTATGCTTGCTTACCATTTATATGGCCTCAGTCGAACATGTCCAAAATATCATTTTACGTGTTTTTGATTTTCTTTTCAGCTTTGGAATGCACTCCTGGTCGATTTTCTCCGGTGTAGCATTTGATCGTCCGGTGAAAAATTCGATCGTTGAATGTATATGTCTTGATTTAAACGCCCTTTCTTAGTGTTGCCGCACGTATTGTAATCATAACAGACAAAATTCTGATTTAAATAGACAATGTCACGCTGCATTGTCTCACTATATCTCTAATACATGAGTTATTGATCCAATTAGCGAGCAGCGTTATTCTTTAAACATGCAATCTGTGATGCTATGATGAACTGATAAACTCTCGATGGATAGAAACAGCAGCTGTTGTTTCGAGGACGATATCTTACATATTCACAACGCACTGAAATGATCCTGTCATTTTAAGAAACCAATTCCTTCAAATACATAATACAAACTTCTTTGTTGACAGTTAAACTTAATTTTTTGCGACAGGTTTATGGGGTTTTAATCCATTCATGAGTGATAACTACGCTGCCTTCTTTAATTGCACGCCGGTGGGTCAGGCGTCAGACTCTATGATGGCACCGACTTAATCTCTAATGTCCTCGTTTTTGATTCAACATGGCGGTTATCATGGTATATGTTTGTCCTTGATGATTCATTGACTAGATGGAGATTCACCACTAGGACAGAACAACTAACTAAATTTTATGAACCGCTACAGAAGTTTAGGGGTAGAATATGGCCATGTAAAGTACATTTAAACCCGCCAGTAATTTGATATTACTGATCGTTCCAAGGCGATACGTCTGTGGAGGTTATATGTGTTTTTATTTTTATTTGTTTATTTTTTTATCGCGCCTAGATGAGTGACTTGTTTTGAATGGTGTAGATGTTCTAAACGATGGGGAACATTTTAATCGTTTTGGGAATGGCGAGTCTCCCTTATTGTAGCACATCTTTTGGCGTACGATGTAACTTTTTTGTACGATAATTTGATCCCATGTTTTCGCTTTCCTTTCCAAATCCCCATCTGCTCTCACGTTTTACCCAAAATCTGTAATAAACGAATAACTTGAAGGGAGATAAGTCATAGAAAACAAAAAGTAATGACTCATAAGAAGTCTATTCGATTTACAGTTTTCAAAAACATGCTCGTCTAAATAAGCTCGGCGATTTTGAGTTGCAAGATTCTTGTCCATCACGGTTAATTTTTCAACAGCAAATGTTACTTTAATGTTTAAAAATCAGTGCAATTCAAATGCGAAATTCCGATGTTCTTTCATCGGATCCTTCATCCTTGTTTAATAGTGCCAGGTTAATATAGAAAAGGTAAAAGTAGGCAACGATCAGGAAAAGGCGCAATCAGAAAGTAAGTCCCACCCCAAAAATCCGAGGTGGGAAAAAAATAAATTTCCGAGGTTGGAAAAACCTGAATTTAAAATTGGTTCCTGCAAGGAGCTCCATTTCGCACTTTTTTGTTTTCTTGACATGACATGATTATATACATAAGAACATATAATACATATATACATATTGAGCTGTGGAAATGTGACTTGCTCAAGGCCACAACAGACGACGCCCCTGACGAGGATCGTACCGGGGACCCTTCGGCCCAAAGTCCGATGCGCTACCAACTGCGCCAGTCCGCTCATGGATTAAAGATATAGTGAGACAATGCAGCGAGACATTGTCTATTAAAATCAGAGTTATGTCTATTATTACTACAATGCGTGAGACAACACTAAGAACATGCGTTTAACAGACATACACAATCCCCGATCGAATTTTTCACCAGACGATCTAATGCTTCACGGGAGAAAATCGACCAGGAGTGCATTCCAAATATGAAAAAAAAAATCCAAAACACTGAAAATGAATTTTGGACATGTACGAGGCCATAGAAAAAGTTAGAAAGCATACTATTTGTAGAGAAAGCCTTTGCAGCTGCAAATTTGGAGTTGGTATAAATTTTCACTGCAAGAACGACTAATTATGAAACCCATGTGTATCGCCGGTGCTATATGATCAGACAAGCACGAATTAAAGAACATTTATGCATTTCAAGACTTTTTGAGACGAGTTAAAGATTTTGTTATGACAAATATTTTCACTATCATTTTTATAGATCGAATTGTTGACCAACAATTTTCGGCAGTTCCCTCGGGGTTTTCTCGGCCCTGCTACATTGTCAGCTGAAATTTCCTTCAAAAATATACCTGAATGTGCATGCCGGGTCGTAAGAACTTGTGACCGGCTTCAGAATTAAATTAGCTTCCTATTTATCATCAGTTTTCGCGAGTTTTCAATATCTTCTAGCTACTCGTGTGTAGTTTTTGATGAATTAAACCAAAATGCGTGACGTATATGACCTCAGCTTGACACCACAAGCGTAGAAGTGAATATTACGGGGAATTGTATTCCCCGATTTTTCACTTTTTTCCTTAAAAATGTATTTTGTGCAAAAAAGATGAGTATGTAAAATATGTCTACCTTTATGCGTCATCTAATCCTTCACCATGTAACAATCGAATCGATTTTACTATATGCACCGGTGGAGAAGTATTTGATCGTTTGGTAGGCGTGAATGTATATTGCATGGGTATGTTTTTAGTAATGTAGAGGTGGAGAACAAGACTTCGGAGCTACAAGAGGTACTGAGTTTGATACCAGTATACTGGATAATACTGAGGAAGAAATGGCTCCATCCTGACATGACTTAAAGAGGTGTTGTCTGGGATGTTAAGCTATAACCAATCCGCAACAAGTCAGTGATTGACATTAACTAATAACGTTGTCACAAAACATTGCAAAGACACACCTTATCTCTTTCTTTTTCTTTCAGTTTCTGTTCTGCCCTTGCCAAGCCTTCATCTAACAGATCAGCCAGTCGCACTGTGTCACCGGACCGTGTTTTAAACTTCTTCCTGAAACAAGCAATTATTCACAGTTACACTATGATACAGTGTAGACATTGATTAGTTTTTCTTTCAGTTTCTGTTCTGCCCTCGCAAGGCTCTCATCTAACAGATCAGCCAGTCGCACTGTGTCACCGGACCGTGTTTTAAACTTCTTCCTGAAACAAGCAATTATTCACAGTTACACTATGATACAGTGTAGACATTGATTAGTTTTTCTTTCAGTTTCTGTTCTGCCCTCGCAAGGCCCTCATCTAACAGATCAGCCAGTCGAACTGTGTCACAGGACCGTGTCTTGGAACTTCTTCCTGATACAGAGCAAATTTTACCATTATTTTGAGGTGGTAAAGTAAGAATTACCGGTATGTATTTCTGGAGAACATCTTAACATTTAGTTATCACCGCTGTGTCTGGTGTGGGTTCGAGCCCCGCTCTGGCCACATGTGAGACAAGCCAAGTTCTGCTTCTGGGTGTGCCAGGTGGTTTTTCTCGGGGTTCTCCCATTTTCGCCCCAACTACTGATTGGCCCGTCTCATATGAGCTGAAATAATCTTGAAAGGGACGTAAAACTGAATTAAAAAAAAAAACAACAACATTTACTGATAACGTTCGCTGAAACAACTTAGGTTATAACAAACCAGTTTGAATCAACTTACAACCAAAATGACCTTCAGATAGTCATAAAGTCTGGATTTCCGAACTTCTAAACTAATTGATCACTGCTTGCTAGGCAGTTTTGCCTTGTGAATCCTGTGTGACTACAAATGTGATCCCTTTTTTGTATAAATAATGTCAGCTTGACTTTAGGTTACATGAGCCCCATCGTGAGAAAACCGGATTTTTGCCTATGCGAAAACAAAGGCGCAGATCAGCTTCGCAGTAACTGCGAAGCTAATCAGCGCCTTTGTTTTCGCTAGATGGATAGTACAATTTCTCTTCTTCTTAAATCCTAAATTTCAAATTTCTAGCCTGCTTCTGTGATATACAGGTCGGTTTGTGTGAGATCTGATCGAAAACCCCAAAGACCTGTTTCACGACGCTGTTCACGTTATAGTATCATTTCCTGAAACTTCTTTCATTTGTTTTTTAATCAGTAATTCTAGACCGATGGTTAATATCATGGAAACATTACTGAATTTAATCATATATCATATGACCAATTAAAGTAAAAACAACATCTCTACCATTAATTAACGTTCATACGTCTGGCATCACAGGTTCAGATACATTGTACACTGACTCCTTTCCTTTTTAGGGAAACCAGAGGACCAATGGTCCATTAAACGCTCACCTGAGATTTGCTATATATACCAATAAACACGTTTGAATATTATGGTATATAGCCCCAGTGCAGAGGCAGATGAAGCCCTGGGTCCATTTTGTTTTCAGAAATATAAATCTTTAGTCCATTTGCCCATTTCCTGAAAGTTTTTCCCTTCAATTGACATTTTAACATTTTTTCTCCATTCAAATGCATGGGCAACTTATGTTGACCTTGCTGTAAAATAGGTAAGATCATAGGTAAGATCATCACAGAGTCATGACTTATAATCACATTTTCATACTCTACTCCCTGATGCTACATGCCGAGTTTCCTTTAAATCTGTTCATTGGTTCCTGAGAAGATTTTTGAAACGTTTTTATCATATATGGGCATGGTGGCCATCTTTGTCATGTGACTTATGTTATTTATTAACACATTGGTTCCCCCTTTGTATAGATACTTCCTATAAAATTTGGCTTTGATTGGCCAAGCAGTTTCAGAGAAGAAGATCTTTAAATATTATAGTAATATACATGACTGTATATTACCCGGGATGGGGGCAGACCAAACCCTGGGGTCCAATTTTGTTCAGAATCATATACTTGTATCTTCAGTATATTTGCTCATTTCCTGCATTTTTTTTCCTTCAAATGACAGTTTAACAATTTTCGCCATTCAAATGCATGGGTGACCAATGTTGACAGCGCTGTAAAATATGTCAACCTCATCCAAAGGTCAACTTTTATAAACGCATTTAAGTACTCTAGTCCCAAATGCTACATGCCAAGTTTCATTGAAATCAATCCAGATGAAGAGTTTTGAAGGGTTTTTATCATAATGGGCATGGCGGCCACCTGGATTATTTAGAAACACACTGATTCCCCCTTTGCATGGATGCTTCCTTTAATATTTGGCTTTGATTGGCCATGTGATTTTAGAGAAGAAGACCTTTGAATATTATGGTAATATACATGTATATTGTGAGCCAGCTAAAAATACTGACTGACCAAAAATTTGCAGATACTATGTGGCAATATATGAGACGCCCCATGGGAAAACCAACAAATCGCATAGGCGAAAACAAAGGCGCAGATCAGCTTCGCGGTAACCGCGAAGCTGATCAGCGCCTTTGTTTTCGCTACACGGATAGTACACTTCCTCTTCTTCTTAAATCTGAAATTTCAAGTTTCTAGCCTGCTTCTGTGACTGTGCAGCCTGATTTGTATTGGACCTGTTCGGAAACCACAATGTTGGATTTCCCACGAGGCGGCTCATATTATGGAGACGCTGCAGCTCATCTGACTTCTAGTGTTCTGTGTCATAAATTTTACTGTCGCATTTTGAAGCATTTTTATGTAGCATCATATCCAGAGCAAAATCAAATGCGTCTAGACAATACTTTGGCATTATGGGAAATGTTTGAGTGTGACAAGACTTGAAACCTTAACAAAAGGACTTATTATTCTTGACTGGTTTCAGGAAAGAAATCAAATCTTTCATCCTAGTATACAAATGCATTATGGAGGATTATTTCATGCCATTATGGCATTACTGTGTCTGATAGTTAAAGAGAAACTTGATTTATTGCAGCATAAAAAGCAATCAAAGACTACAAAATACTTCATCAGAAATATAAGCATTGACATGAAACAAACTATCTTTATCAGAATTCCAAACAGGTCAAACATAAAGTTGCTAAAAAAACAGTTGATTGCTTGGAACTTCAGCTTTGGAAAGAATGTAGAATTAACCTTGGGACCTCAGATTCAGAACACAGAAATAACATGACCATGAGACCATGTTATATGAGCCGCATCGTGAGAAAACCGGATTTTTGCCTAGGCGAAAACAAAGGCGCAGATCAGCTTCGCGGTACCGCGAAGCTGATCAGCGCCTTTGTTTTCGCTACTCGGATAGTACAATTCCTCTTCTACTTAAATCCAAAATTTCAAGCTTCTAGCTCTTTTCTGAGCTTGTACAGGCCGGTTTGTGTTGGACCTGGTCGGAAACCCCGAAGACCGGTTTTCTCGCGTCGAGGCTCATATGTTATGTGTGCATGCTCAGTTTAAGTTCTTTTCGAGCAAACTGAATCCTAAAATGCCTAGGAAGTCTGGGTCAGTGCACTATAGAATCATACATAGCTAATGCACTGGTCCTTGTAGGCTGTAATATTATACATTACACTGCCCTCTATAGCAAAAAAAACAAACAAACAAACAAACAAAAAAACACAGCAAAAATTATATAAAGGTAAAAAAAGCAGGACCTCCACAGTCTGCAGAGGTTGGGGGGGGGGGGGTGGGGGGGGGGAAATAGAAATTAATAGAATGACTGTTTGAAAGTTCAAGGACACACACACACTGCTCTAAAGTTCTCTCAAGACTTCTTTTGCAGAAGCTGCACTTGTTTTCTTCAATTTCAACTTTGAATGGTCTGGCATCCTACTAGCATTGTCTGGACCACATGTGCTGCCTATGACATAACAATTATGCCTGACAATTAGATAGCATATTCCTCATCTGTTACATAATTCCTTAACGATTATCATCAACGACAATTTTTGTATGCGCCCAGATGCTCCAAGCTTCAGGCTTCTTTACAAACTTGATGTTTTTGCCAAGAAATTATAAAACAGCATCATACCTGATATTCAAACCCAAAGTGATAATTTGTCTATTATACACAATGTGACTTGGGTACTATGTAACCTTGTATTAGATCATTTAGTTTTTGGTATCTTTCAAAATAAATTATTTTAATCTGTTAAAAATTTTCTTTAATAAGTGGGCGCTTTGATAAAAAAAAGGAAGTGTGACAATATCAAATTATCAACTCCTCATCAGGAAAACATGTCCGTGTATTGTATACCCCCTTATACCCCACTTTTATATAGCAAAACTGGGGTACGCAGGGGTATACCTATTTTTCTTATTTTTGCTCCAAAACATAGATTGTTGGTACTCGTTAGAACCGCCTCGGCGAGGCGGTTCTAACGTGTACCCACAATTTATGTTTTGAGCAAAAATAAGAAAAATATCAAACATTTTCTGATGAATATTTTCAATTTTTGCAACTTAAGAAACATCTATTTATTTACATGGGCGTGTTTTCGTAATGTCTCCATCCTCCTATGTAACATTATAAGGAATGGCAGAATGGTCCACAGTTTAACATTATAGTGATGTCAAAATCATGTTGTCATACAAAGTTTTAAGTATTTGCTGTGGAAGAGATCTGAGTGTTCCAAATTGTCATTTGTCTGCATTTTATGATATGTCAACAACAATTTGCACGAAATCATGACCAAGTTCAAGAACATTTAATCGGGTGGTCACAAAAGATTCGTGAGAAGTATCATAGCTCAACATACAGACCACAGACTTTCTGCTGGCTATAAATAGATGATTTCGCGTTTCATGTCCCATTCAACAGCTTAGGTCATATGAAAATAGGACCTTGGTATAATGTCTTATGCAAAACACTGGAGAAGCCCCGAATTGTGCCCACAATCCTTAGTATCCATGGAAGCTTCTGTTGTCTGTGAAGACTTCCTTTTCATTTGAATCATATCTTGCAATAACAAATATCTGTTTCATATCTTGCAATAACAAAATATAAGGAGCTTTCACCATAAATAGTGGGTTAAGTGCATATTAAGTCATATTCCTGAAGACAAAATATGTAATTATGGCAATAAAATTCAGCTTAAAAGGCAAATAACTTTCATTTTAAATCAAAGCTTCTCCAGAAGTCATTGTCAGATTGTCTCAAAACAATAAGCAGACTTGTTCTCTTTTTTTTTTCTTTCAAAACTTTGCCCCTGCAGCTATTTTCACATCAGCTGTATGATTGGTTGGTTGTGTGATGTAGCAATAGAAGTCTTTGGAGACGTTAAGCCATGTTGAAAACAAATGCACCCTTATATCTATGTAGATTTATGAATATAGAAAAGCATCAGCAAATGCTCCCAGGAGTATCTGACATTCACATAAAGATGCTCATATAAATTTGCAAGACAGTCACATTGACATCAGCAAAACATGTCCGTGAAATGTATACCCCCTTGAACCCCACTTTTATATAGCAAAACTGGGGTATGCAGGGGTATACCTATTTTTCTTATTTTTGCTCCAAAACATAGATTGTGGATACTCGTTAGAACCGCCTCAGCGAGGCGGTTCTAAAGTGTACCCACAATCTATGTTTTGAGCAAAAAATAAGAAAAATATCAAAATTTTTCAGCAGAAAATTTTCAATTTTTAAAGCTAAAAAAATCTCTGTTTATTGCATGGGCAAGTTTTCGTAATGGACAAAAGCAGTGTCATCAGCATGTTGTTGTGATTTCAGCAGCAATCATAAGATTCATATGATTTGCGTTTAGCCTTGCTACTGTCTGTATTTCTGAGGCAACTAAGCAACAGTTTATGGGACTTATACTGCAGGGCCCAGTACCGGTATCTGTTGTTCAAAACTTTGTTAGCTTAACGCTGTCGTTAAGCCATCAATTTGTTAACTATATATCGACTTCAAAAGCAAATACACTGTTATTTTTTGTTGGACAAATATGAGAATCCTTTGCATTGCAAGGATTCTCACATTTTTTCAACAAAAATAATAACAGTGTATTTGTAATATTGCCATTTGAAATTTAAGAAATCGTTAACCAACGACATCATTAATTTTGAACAGCTGGGCCCAGGACATCTATTGCCGATGTATCTCCTTGGAATGGGGTCACAGGGCAATACATACTAACCCATAAACATTTTTTTCCATCTTCGGCGAACTAGCTAAGTTGGAAATTCAGCTTCTGTTCTTCCCCGGCAATGCCTGTCCTCAAAACTGCTTTTTGACATATAGCTTAAGGCATCAATAAGTTCCTGTTAGCCCGCACCAAAACCAGGACAAAACCCATTACCACTTGTAATGGAAGTTATAGGGGAAGAAAATAGGATTACGACAAGTAATGACGGTCCATCAACAACAAAAACATTACAGTTTTGTGCTCTGATTTTCCTCAAAGAGCTTTTAGCTTGAGGGTGATTGCTGACAATAGCTATAATTTCTGATCTTCAAGACACGTTTGAGCCACCTCGTGGGAAAACCAGCAATGTGGTTTTCGAACAGGTCTGTGTACAAGCACAGAAAAGAGCTAGAAGCTTGAAATTTTGGATTTAAGTAGAAGAGGAATAATTATTGTACTATCCGAGTAGCGAAAACAAAGGCGCTGATCAGCTTCGCGGTTACCGTCAATATAAAGGGGTGCAACTTCTGTGGTTTTTGCGGTCATTTTATCAATTATTCTCAAATCAATATCATTTGAATAAATATTTATCTTAAAATTTTCAATTACCAAAAGCATCTGAAACACTTTCTGAAACAAAAATGCCCCAAAAATATCAATCTGTTCACTCATTTTTCATAAAACAAGACAGTGTGGCTTGCAAACATAGTATTATAAATGTACATGCCATCTCCACATCATGAACCAAGTGACACAAAGCTCCACACCATATTTTTAATATTTTTGTTCAAAACATCATGGGTACACATTAGATCCGCCTCACCCAGGCGGTTCTAACGAGTACCCATAATCTATGTTTTGGAGCAAAAATAAAAACAGGTATACCCCTGTAAACCCCAGTTTTACCATATAAAATTGAGGTTCAAGGGGGTTACTTTCCACAGACTTAAGGTTCAAGGGGGTTACTTTCCACAGACTTAATTGTTTGCCTGATGATATATATTCCTCACCTGTGAGTCTAATGCGGGCAGATAATCTGAAGGACATTGGCCTCGTGAAACACACACTTAAAGTGAACTCAGAACTTGTGTCAATCTGTGTAAGTGGGAAGGCAATGAATACAAATGTCTGATGAACAATTGTTGGTTGCTTCTTAAAAGGTCAAGCAGAATTCTAGGACCAGATTCTAGCACACAAACAGATTAGATGAAATGACAATATAATCACAGTCCTTACAAATATCTGTCAAAAAGCAATTTACTCCTTGATAACATTCTATTCAGCTAGGCCTAGAGGAATCTCTTAAGACGTGACAAACTGAAGACTAGTTGCAGAAAAATATTTACAATCAAACAATATTTTGACAAGATTTGCAATCAAACAAGTGATTTTTTGACAAAGTCCACAACTTTGTGAACAATGTTTAGGCACTACAGAAATGTGAACATGCATGAATGTAACACCACTTTCACATGAATCATTGGCTGAGTTCAGGTATGTCACTAATTTAAATATTTGTCACAATGTAACTTGAATATTTCTCAGGACTAAGTGGAGCCACTTGATTCACACTTAAATGAATAGTAAAATGAGGGTTTACAGAGGTGTACTGGTTGTCAAATAATGAGCTCACACAGGAAGTCTTGAAGTGTGCAGCAAGCGAGGATATCTGACTGTTTAGACATCTCAGTCCCATAATTTCAAACACTGTTCAGACATCTCAGTCCCATAATTTTAAAACTGTTCAGACATCTCAGTCCCATAATTTCAAACAATGTTCAAACATCTCAGTCCCATAATTTCAAACACTGTTCAGACATCTCAGTCCCATAATTTCAAACACTGTTCAGACATTTCAGTCCCATAATTTCAAACACTGTTCAGACATCTCAGTCCCATAATTTTAAACACTGTTCAGACATCTCAGTCCCATAATTTCAAACATACCTGTCTAGGAACAACTTTCCATGGATCAGAATGATCCATGTAAAGTTGTTCTTAGACATATGTTATTACCTATTTTGACATATTGACTTCAGCCGTGTCGGTTTTTCTCAATCCTGTTGTCTCGAGATAACCAGTGTGTTTCAGCCCATTGACCTTTCGGAACTAACAAAAACCTTGGTGTTGGAGAAATCAGTCAAACAAACCTAACCTCCACAAATTGCTTCTTAGGACAGGTCTCCACGCTGTCATACACTTTATTGAGCCTGTGCATGAGAAAAGCAACAATTTGGGTCCCGACAGGTCCGACACAAACAGGGCTGTACAAACACAGAAGAAGGTTAGAAACTTGAAATTTATAAGGATTTAAGAAGAAGAGGAAGTGTACTATAGGTGTAGCGAAAACAAAGGTGCTGATCAGCTTCGCAGTTACTGCGAAGCTGATCTGCGCCTTTGTTTTGGCCTATGCAGATTGTTGATTTTCCCATGGGGCAGCTCAATTTACAGCAGTCTGGAGTGCGACAGGCTGTATTTTATTTCCATTTTTCACAGAATTTTCACAAAAATTGGATATCAGAACTGCTTGACTGGAATCACTCTAGAATTAACTAGGGTCAAAGTGTAAAAACAAACACAATGGCACAATTGATCAGCACCTTCATTTTTCAACAGTTCTAAAATGCTTCGACAAAGCTTTTATTGCAGCGGAAGCCAATGCCTTTTAATTCTTTCATGCCCCAAACTCCTAGGATGACATTTTTGTGACAAGACTGAAATTCAGGTCCAGTAGCAGGGCAATTATTTTGTGCAAAGCTAGCGGACATAAGAGACCAAGAAAAAAGCTCAGAAAGTCTGGGACAAAATAATAATGATAAAGAATGGCATTCCAGAAAAGGAGTCTGGTCATTGTTAAGGCATTATTTGTCAATGTACATTGAACTGTTATTCGCCTTGATTGCAAACCACACAGACATGCAGCTTTCCCTCATATAGGGCTACTTAAACATTTTGTCCATTGATGTAAACATAAGATGCAATAATGTCATGCTATCTTGTTCAACAACTTTTGGACAATAAAACTGACCATAATACATGAAATTACTGCAATTATATTGTCTCAAAACTAGAAATTTCCCAAACATACACAGAATTTTGACACGGTAGTTCACAAAATTGAAACAAAAGTAACATGTTGGACAATATTATTTCTGATAAAAAGGGCAAAGCAAAGAAGGATATTGTGTAATCATTGGTAAGTTGAAAAGTTTCTTAATACTTTTATTCCATCAGTGAGCCCATGTTTCAAAAAGCCTTAATAAAGCTGCAGTAATCACTGAATCAAACAATGACAAAGGAAAGATGTAGACTTTTGCTTCATAAACATTGCAAACTTACTTAAAATGAGCCGCCTCATGAGAAAACCAACGATCTGCATAATGCGAAAACAAAGATGCAGATCAGCTTCGCGGTTACCGTGAAGCTGATCAGCGTCTTTGTTTTCGCTATACGGATAGTACAGTTACCCTTCTTCTTAAATCCGAAATTTCAAGCTTCAGCTCTTTTTTGTGCCTGTACAGGTCGGTTTGTGTCGGACCTGTTTGGAAACCACATTGCTGGTTTTCCCACGAGGCGGCTCAAATGTGTGGTAGGTGAAAAGATTTTTCTGGCATCTTAATTGAGCCTCGACGCGAGAAAACCGGTCTTCCGGGTTTCCGACCAGGTCCGACACAAACCGGCCTGTACACGCTCAGAAAAGAGCTAGAAGCTTGAAATTTCGGATTTAAGTAGAAGAGGAATTGTACTATCCGAGTAGCGAAAACAAAGGCGCTGATCAGCTTCGCGGTTACCGCGAAGCTGATCTGCGCCTTTGTTTTCGCCTAGGCAAAAATCCGGTTTTCTCATGATGCGGCTCAATTTAGGACAGTTTATTGAATACCATTCAGAATAATAACAAGAAAACCCATAAAAATTTCAGAAATGATACCAACACATATACCAAGCATCAAATTCCATAAACAATTTATGTAATTAAGGCTGAATATTTTGATTAACAGCATTTTTATAATCAACATCTGTCAGAGAGCATCTAGAAAATTTACCTGCCTGGAGAAAAATTCTCACTTGTAATACCTGTGCTGTCAATCTAGCAGGTAGCTATATAAACTATATCATGGAAAACTTATTCTGGTTTATTACCAAGCTTGAACAGAAAATATCATCCCCTCCCAACCGCCAGGAAATGGTTTTCGGAGACCCATTAGAGTGTAGCAAATTGTGACTAAGAACTGCCTCAGAATCCATGTGCTTCTATCCTGCTTATGGGTGGCGAACTTAAAAACAGCCTTGAAATATACTTCAATACTTAAACAACAGAGAAACTGTCAACGTATCATTTGCACTAAGCTTTATAATTATTTTCAAGGAAACAGATCTGATCAAGAATTATTTTAGAGAGCCTTAATTTTAATTCTTTACATGCACTGAGAAATCAGACACATAAAAAAATATCAATTCAAGTTTCACCATCTTGAAAATACAAAAAATATTGAAATCAAACTATGTAGATTTTGATGAGAATGCTCATGATAAGACATCTAATCTCAATCTACAGTGCTTTCAGATTGATTCTTGTGCTCATGCTCTAAGGGCGTAGTGGATAATGCGCTCGTTTGTCATCTCTGCAGTCTGGGTTTGAATCCGGGCTAAAGCATGTGACAGGGTCACCGTCCAAGATCAATGTTTTTCCCAAGGTTCTCCAGTTTCCTCCACCACATTTCACCACACAAGGTCTACATCCATGCCTTCAAGGATATAAGTACAATGAGCTTTCTTTTAAATAACTGAAGTAAAAATAAATAAAGTTTAAACCGACTAGAAGACTCCTTGGGAAGCCACAAAGATGCATAGACTTTCTATTTTTGTCTTGTCACAAACAACAAATTATAAGTGGCGACATGAATAAACTGGTCGTCGGAATTTCCGAGCAGGACTGACATAAACCAGCCTGAACAGTCACACAAGAAAGCTAGAAGCTTGAAATTTCGGATTTAAGAAAAAGAGAAATTGTACTTTAATCCGTGTAGCAAAAACAAAGGCACTGATCGTAACTGCATAGCTGATCTGCGCCTTTGTTTTTGCATATGCAATAATCTGTTTTGCTTATGATGTGGCTCAAATTATAGAGCTGTAGTAATTCAAAAAAGAATCTTGACGCTATTTTAGGAATGACTGTTGATAGTATTACACCGAAAGCCATTCAAAATTAGAAATCTCGGATGCTAAATTTGGATTACTGTCATTACCAGAGGCTCAAAATTTTTTCAAGATGACCTTCAATTAATTAGTGCACATGGTTTCAAGTGCATTTGATTATGATTCATTATGATTCTACCATAACTCATCATACCACATACAGATCATGAATTGAGCAATTTTGAATGATTTAGCTGATGTCATGGAACGAATTGCATGAGAACCAATGTCTTTTATTCCTACCAGGCCCCAAGGTTATCAAACTTATATTGCATGGTAGCCAAGGTGCTGTGATGCACCATGATAAAGATATTCAAGGGCGGATCCAGGATTTCTGGAAGGGGGTTTTAAAGCCATGAAGGGGGTCCGTTTTTAACATTTTATAAGATTTTTCATAATTTACCCACAAAACTGAAATCATTTGGTCGAGTGAAGCCCCTCCCAAACACCCTCCCCCCCCCCCCAACTCTCTCTAAATCTGCCACTGACATTGACTCATATCATTTATGCCCAATACTGTGGGGATCATCATTCTATTCTGTTGAAATCCAAATAAACACAAATCATGCTGATTGACCACCAATCAGAAACCCTGCCACCAGGATAAGATTAACAATTATTCTACTTATTATACCCATGGAAGGGTTACCAAGTTTGTCAAGCTAGTGACTCTAGGTGTGCGTTCTTTTCATGACCTTGCTTTGGAAAAGGAGAGCGCACAACTTATTGCCATTTTACAGTACCGGCAGTCAAAATTAAATGAGCCGCATTGTGAGAAAACCGGATTTTTGTCAAGGCGAAAACAAAGGCGCAGATCAGCTTCGCAGTAACTGTTACTGTTTTCGCCACACGGATAGTACAATCCCTCTTCTTCCTAAATCGGAAATTTCAAGCTTTTAGCCTTTTACAGAGACTGTACAGACCAGTGAGTGTTGGGCCTGTACGGAAACCCCGAGGACCGGTTTTCTCGCTTTGCGGCTTAAATAACATGTGCTTTCTGATAACTTAAGACGCAGATCTGTCTAGGCCTCAACATGGAAAATGCTGTAAATGTATTGTCTTCTCAGTGTTGCAGACCTACCAAGGTCATAAGTCCTGACTTTTTTCACAGATTTAGGTGACACATTTTCAAAGACATTTTCCAGTGGCTGAATTCTTTTGTTTCTGATGGTAATTACACCAAGACCACTTCTTGTGTCCATTTTATTGTCTCATTTTATGGTCTCAGTGACTGTCATTATCTGAATGAGAGGTATTGTAATTGCAGCTAAATTGGCCTCGGAAACATTTATATGTCCCTCCCACTCGCCTGGGATGCAATCATTGAAATTGCAGTGAAAATATGATGGCCAAGAAGTCATGTGGTGTAATGTATCAGATATAATTGAGCCACGTGGTGACACAACTTGCCCTTGAGACACGACAAAAAGAAACTTAGTGGAATCAAACTTTTTACGTAGCAAAAAATAATGACTGATCAGCTGTCATGTTATTATGCAGCTGATCTGTGCCTTTGTTTTCTCATAATTAAGCACAAAAATGATGGACTAGAAAAGACCATAATGCACCAGTCATTTGCAACCACGGCCCCCTCGGGGCCGGGAATAGCGGGGGCATAGCCGGGCTTAACTGCAGGGTTTTGACTTCAGCATTGTCCCCGCAGTGCCGAGGAATAGCAGGGGTTTTGATTCCTGTCCCAAAATGGCCATGAAAATTTACATTTACCTGCCGGGATTTGAGCGAGGACTTTGGCAGAGCTTTGACCATAAGAGTATCCCTGCAGTGCTGGGCATATACCCGGGCTTTGGAAAGAGAAAAGTCAATATCCCCGCTATTCCCCGGCCCCGAGGGGGACGTGGTTGCAAATGACTGGTGCATAAGCTGAATGTGTAATGTAAGCATTTTAAAAAGTGTGTGTGTGTGTGTGTGTGCGTGTGTGCATGTGTGTGTGTGTGTGCATGCATGTGTGCTTGCGTGTGTGTGTGTGTGCATTTTATGCCAACTCAACAGCTATGGTTATATGGATACAGGACTAAATTGGTTTAATGTCTTGTGCGAAAGACAGAAGAAGCCAAGTAACAAACCCATGATCCCTTGTTTACAAGGCCAGTGGCTTGACCAGTAACACTACTGAGGCTTCTGCAAAGTATATGCATATTGTGAAAGCATAATATTATCACATCAAGCTAAGAAAGTACATGTACTTAAGTCATATGACTTAAGTTATCTAGAACTTCAGGACACACTCGTAGACTATGTTAAGAGATTTTACTGACACTTTGCCGGAGGTATGTAATCTGTTAGTTCACTGGCAGCTTACATTTAATTAGGAGTTGAGGCAAGCACTACCATCATTCTCTATCACTTAATTAGTGCCAATGGAAACTCCGAGACAGCTCTGATGAAGCTGTCATCCATGCAAGCTCATTGGAGAAGAAAACTGCTCCACATCTATGTGATGATGTTGTTATCTTAAATTCAATATATTATTCAAAATTAAAGCTGCCCATGATCATAAGCGAAAATAGCATAATAATACTGACAACAATGGCATGAAACATCTTGAATGACATTGCAAATACATGCTCATATAGTATACTGATTTTTCCTAAGATGTAAAAATTGAAAATTTTCAGTAGAATTTTTTTTTTTTTTTTTTTTAGTTTTCTTATTTTTGCTCTAACGTGTACCTACAGTCTATGTTTTGGAGCAAAAATAAGAAATATAGGTGAGGCGGTTCTAACAATCTATGTTTTGGAGCAAAAATAAGAAAAATAGGTACACCCTTGTATACCCCAATTTTACTATATAAAAGTGGGGTCTAAGGGGGTATACATTACATGGAAATGTTTTCCTGATGGACATGAAACGTTTCATCTGGATCTGGAAAAAGAGATGGCAAATCTGGATCTAACTTGTCTTTTACTAGTAATACATGTATTTAATTTGTACCAAGTGTTGTCCTTGACTTTTTCTCACCACAATGCAATCGAGTGACAACAAGTACCAAGGGCTTAAGGCCATAATAACACTGATGCTGGTTTGATATTTGAGCCGCGACGCGAGAAAACGTGTCTTCGGGGTTTCCAACCAGGTCTGACACAAATCGGCCTGTATAGTAAAAAAGCAGGCTAGAGGCTTGAAATTTTCGATTTAAGGAGAAGACGGATTGTACTATCCGAGTAGCGAAAACAAAGGCGCTGATCAGCTTCGCAGTTACTGCGAAGCTGATCTGCGCCTTTATTTTCACATAGGCAAAAATCTGATTTTCTCGTGACGAGGCTCATTTTGTAAAGATTATATTTGATGTTCTGACAGTCTATAACAACGAGATAGCAACAATCAATCTGTACAGATGCAACTACTGATATCTGCCATTGCTTGTCTGTACTTCTGAGTTCTAGGAGGCACTTGTGGCAAGAAATAACACATCAGAAAAATCAACAATGTTGTGATAATACAAGATGACATTAGGAAAACTTGCCCATGCAACTTTTTTCAGAAGCAAAAAATGAAAATTTTGTTGGAAAAATTTTGATTTTTTTTTTTTTAATATTTTCACTCAAAACATACATTGTGGATAAACGTAAGAACCGCCTCAGCTAATGTGATGGAAGAGATGGTAAATCTGGATCTATCTTCTCTTTTACTTGTAATATTCAATTTGTATGCAGTGTTGTCCTTGACTATTTCTCACAAGAATGTAATCACAGTGACAACAAGTACCAAGGGTTTAAGGCAATAATAACACTGATGCTGGTTTGATAAGCAAAGTTCCGATTTTCTCGTGATGAGGCCCATTTTCAAAAGATTATATTTGATGTTCTGACAGTCTATAACAAAGAGATAGCAACAATCAATCTGTACAGATGCAACTACTGATATCTGCCTTTGCTTGTCTGCACTTCTGAGTTCTAGGAGGCACTTGTGGCAAGAAATAGCACATCAGAAAAATCAACAATGTTGTGATGATACAAGATGACATTACAAAAACTTGCCTATGCAACTTTTTTCAGAAGCAAAAAAATGAAAATTTTGTTGGAAAAATTTTGAATTTTTTTTAATATTTTCACTCAAAACATACATTGTGGGTAAACGTAAGAACCGCCTCAGCTAACGTGACGGAAGAGATGGTAAATCTGGATCTATCTTCGCTTTTACTTGTAATATTCAATTTGTACCAAGTGTTGTCCTTGACTTTTTCTCACTGGAATGTAATCATGACAACAAGTACCAAGGGTTTAAGGCCATAATAACACTGATGCTGGTTTGATATTTTCCAAAGATTATATTTGAGCCATCCCATAAGAAAACCAACAATCTGAGTTTCCGACCAGGTCAGACACAAATCAGCCTGTACAGTCACAGAAGCAGGCTACAAGCTTGAAATTTTGGATTAAACTGTAAGAGGGACTGTACTATCTTTGTAGCGAAAACAAAGGCGCGGATCAGCTTCGCAGTTACTGTGAAGCTGATCTGCGCCTTTGTTTTCGCATAGGCAAAAATCCGATTTTCTCATGACGAGGCTCATTTTCAAAAGATTATATTTGATGTTCTGACATTCTATAACTACGAGATAGCAACAATCATTCTGTACAAATGCAACTGCTGATATCTGCCATTGCTTGTCTGCACTTCTGAGTTCTCTGTGGCACTTGTGGCAAGAAATGAGCCGCCTCATGGGAAAACCAACAATCTGCATATGCGAAAACAAAGACGCAGATCAGCTTCGCGGTTACCGCGAAGCTGATCAGCGTCTTTGCTTTCGCTACTCGGATAGTACAATTCCTCTTCTACTTAAATCCGAAATTTCAAGCTTATAGCTCTTTTCTGTGACTGTACAGGCCGGTTTGTGTCGGACCTGTTCGGAAACCACATTGTTGGTTTTCCCACGAGGCGGCTCAAATAGCACATCAGAAAATGAAAATCAACAATGTTGTGATAATACAAGATGAGCTTGAGCTTCAACCCGTTCTTACTGTGGACTTTGTTGCTTATTATTGGTTTGTTATGTGGTTCACTATGACGCCCAGGCATCCGGATAGCTCAGTCAGTAGCGTGTTTGGCTTCTCTGACTAGCTTTGTACCTCTGCCGTGTAGGTTCTAATCCCACTGGCGACGCAAGTAAAAGTATTGATTATTGAAACAAGTAGCCCAAAGGCAACGATCGCTCACCTGAGAGTCAACAAGTACAGTCACTGGACAAAGTGGGGTTTTTTTTCCATATATGCGTATGACGGTCATCTTGGTCAAGTTTCAGGCCTATGGCTGCAATGGTTTCCATAGGATCATTGGTCCTGTAAATGCTTACCCGAGACCTAGTTGTCACTTTTTCCCATGTTTCCATGTTTGCCTATGTTTCCAAAATCGACCTTTACCTACATTAATCACATACCTTCATCTACTCTATCAGTTGTTTGCATCTATCACTTTTCAGTTTTTAGGCTGCAATAGTTTTCAAAAAATAACATTTTAAAAGCAGATGGGGTCCATTTTTTTTTTCAGAATCATTAAATTTCAGTCCTACTGCCCATTTCCTGCAAGACTTTCACTTAAAATGACATTTTAAAAGTTTTTCCCATTCAAATGCATTGACGACCTATGTTGACCTTGCCATAAAATAGGTCAAGGTCACCACAAAGTCATGCTTTATATATACATTGTAGTACTTGAGTCATCCATACTTCATGCAAAGTTTCGTTGAAATCGGTTCACCGGTTCTGGAGAAGAAGATATTTTAATGGTTTTACCATATATGGGCATGGCGGCCATCTTGGTCATGTGACCTGGATTATTTATATATACATTGGTTCCCACTTCCTATAGATGCTTCATATAAAATTTCGCTTTGATTGGCCAAGTGGTTTCAGAGAAAAAAATCTTTGAAAAGTGTGTATGGACGACAGACTGGCCAAGGTCAAGAGATGACATTGACCTAAATTAATCATATACCTTCATCTAATCCATTAGTTGTTTGCATCTACCACTTTTCAGATCTCAGGCTGCAATACTTTTCAAAAAATAGCTAATTTCCACTTTTCCCATTATAAGTCTATGGAAACTTAAAGTTACCATAGCAACCAGAGTTCTTAGCCGACTGGAATAAAATTATGTAGAGGCTACTTCTATCTGTCAGGAACATGTATACATACAAAGTACAGGATTCATCCACTTGACAGTTTCTGAGGAGAAGATTTTTGAATGTTTTTTTTTTTCTTTCAAAATTTTGCCCTGTATGGGGCCCCAGCAACCAATCAAAATAAAGGATTAGGACAAAACCTCCAAGAAACGTCGAAGACTACTCAATAAACATTTCTGCAAAAACAAAATTCAAGTGTCTGCAATTTTAGCGGAAAAATAGCCGATTTCCACTTTTCCCATTATAAGTCTATGGAAACTTTAAGTTGCCATAGCAACCAGAGTTCTTATACGCCTGGAATAAAAAACACAAATTATGTAGAGGCCACTGTCAGGAACATGTATACAAAGTATAGGCTTCATCCCCTTGACAGTTTCTGAGAAGAAGATTTTTGAATGTTTTTCGAAATTTTGCCCTATATGGGGCCCCTGCAACCAATCAAAATGAAGGATTAGGACAAAAGTCACATGAAACGTAGAGGACTACTCAAAAAACATTTCTGCAAAAACAAAATTCAAATATCTCCAACAAGACAGCAAAAATAGGCAATTTTCACTTTTCTCCATTATAAGTCTATGGGAAGCATAAGTTGCCATAGCAACCAGAGTTCTTATCCGATCGAAATAAAAAACATAAATATTCGTTCCCCACTCCTGTAGATGCTATATGTGAAATATGGAAAGATTCGGCCTGGCAGCTTCAGAGAAGAAGTCGTTTGAAAATGTTGACGACGCCGGACGACGCACGGACGCCGGCTCGACTACTATACTATAAGCTCACCTTGTGAGCCTTCGGCTCAGGTGAGCTAAACTAGAGGACCATTGGTCCTGTAGCTCACCTGAGAGATTATCACATTGTAAGCTCATGAGATTTAAATTAATTGAGAATCGACCAATGAAAGTCTATGCATGGACACTATTGACCCCCGGGGCATGGCCAAATTTGACCCAGGGGCATGACTGGCACAATTTATAATGGGGACTACCAAACATTGCTACATACAAAATATAGAAGCTCTGGGCCTTTTGGTTTCAGAGAAGAAGATTTTTTTTAGTTTTTCCCATTGTAGGTCTATGGAGACTATCTACCCCCGGGGCGTGGCCAAATTTGACCCCAGGGGCATGAATGGCACAATTTATGTAGAGGACCATTAGCCATTGCCACATACCAAATATCAAAGCTGTGGGCCTAGTGGTTTCAGAGAAGAAGATTTTTTTAGTTTTTCCAATAGCAAGTCTATTGAGACTATCAACCTCCGGGGCCTGGCCAAATTTGACCCCAGGGGCATGAATGGCACAATTTATGTAGAGGACCATTAGCCATTGCTACATACCAAATATCAAAGCTGTGGGCCTAGTGGTTTCAGAGAAGAAGATTTTTTAATTTTTTCCCCATAGTAAGTCTATGGAGACTATCAACCCCCGGGGCGTGGCCAAATTTGACCCCAGGGGCATGAATGGCACAATTTATGTAGAGGACCATTAGCCATTGCTACATACCAAATATCAAAGCTGTGGGCCTAGTGGTTTCAGAGAAGAAGATTTTTTTTAGTTTTTCCTATTGTAGGTCTATGGAGACTATCGACCCCCGGGGCTTAGCCAAATTTGACCCCGGGAACATGATTGGCACAATTTATGTAGAGGACCATTAGCCATTGCCACATACAAAATATCAAAGCTGTGGGCCCTGTGGTTTCAGAGAAGAAGATTTTTGATTTTTTTTCCCATAGTAAGTCTATGGAGACTATCAACCCCCGGGGCGTGGCCAAATTTGACCCCAGGGGCATGAATGGCACAATTTATGTAGAGGACCATTAGCCATTGCTACATACCAAATATCAAAGCTGTTGGCCAAGTGGTTTCAGAGAAGAAGATTTTTTTAGTTTTTTTCCTATTGTAGGTCTATGGAGACTATCAACCCCCGGGGCGTGGCCAAATTTGACCCCAGGGGCATGATTGGCACAATTTATGTAGAGGACCATTAGCCATTGCCACCTACAAAATATCAAAGCTGTGGGCCCTGTGGTTTCAGAGAAGAAGACTTTTTAATTTTTTTCCCATAGTAAGTCTATGGAGACTATCAACCCCCGGGGCGTGGCCAAATTTGACCCCAGGGGCATGAATGGCACAATTTATGTAGAGGACCATTAGCCATTGCTACATACCAAATATCAAAGCTGTGGGCCTAGTGGTTTCAGAGAAGAAGATTTTTTTAGTTTTTCCAATTGTAAGTCTATGGAGACTATCGACCCCCGGGGCGTGGCCAAATTTGACCCCAGGGGCATGAATGGCACAATTTATGTAGAGGACCATTAGCCATTGCCACATACAAAATATCAAAGCTGTGGGCCCTGTGGTTTCAGAGAAGAAGATTTTTGAATTTTTTTCCCATAGTAAGTCTATGGAGACTATCAACCCCCGGGGCGTGGCCAAATTTGACCCCAGGGGCATGAATGGCACAATTTATGTAGAGGACCATTAGCCATTGCTACATACCAAATATCAAAGCTGTGGGCCTAGTGGTTTCAGAGAAGAAGATTTTTTTAGTTTTTCCAATTGTAAGTCTATGGAGACTATCGACCTCCGGGGCGTGGCCAAATTTGACCCCAGGGGCATGGCTGGCACAATTTATGTAGAGGACCATTAGCCATTGCCACATACAAAATATCAAAGCTGTGGGCCCTGTGGTTTCAGAGAAGAAGATTTTTGAATTTTTTTCCCATAGTAAGTCTATGGAGACTATCGACCCCCAGGGCGTGGCCAAATTTGACCCCAGGGGCATGAATGGCACAATTTATGTAAAGGACCATTAGCCATTGCTACATACCAAATATCAAAGCTGTGGGCCTAGTGGTTTCAGAGAAGAAGATTTTTTTAGTTTTTCCCATTGTAAGTCTATGGGACCTATCTGTTGCCATGGAAACCACAATTTTGATACAATCTGCTCCAAAACCTAATGCCATCAATCCCCCAACCCAATTATGGTTCACATTAAATTTGATCAAGATCGGCCTACTAGCTTCAGAAATATTCTTCTTTGAAATTGTGGACGGACGACGGACGACGGACGACGACGACGGACGACGGATGCCTGCCTATCCTATAAGCTCACCTGTGAGCCTTCGGCTCAGGTGAGCTAAAAAAACTATCAATGGTTCCTGCATAAGTATGCACCAATGGTTTGACTCTCACCTTCCGGGCACAGTGGTTTCACAGGGTATTTCCCGACCAAACGTCAAGAGCTGCCCTGGCTTTGACAGTCGCAGTCTAAGAAGCAGAATTGCTTAGCTAAGTAGAAATGCCTTGCTTGATGTCTATCTCCAGTAAGTAAGACTATGTTTTTAAGCATATTGGGATAGAGCCCATATTTCTCTTGGTAATAAACCAGTGCTATGGGTAGTTAATGTAGCTTTCTCAGGTTCACAAGCGGGCAATGGTGGAAAACAAATCCGGAACCATTCAATTCACAGTCGGACTGAAACTAAAAGGCCACCTTGCTCTTCTTGCTGCCTTTTCAAACCTAAATTAGACCTAAATTATATAATGAGTTCTTAGAAATGTCTTAGAGTGTGCCAGAGTTTTTGAGGCATTCACATTAGAATACATCATCTTTTAGAACAATTTTGGACATTTTATGGTAGTTGATTGGTTCTTTATCATAGGTATCTCTGCTATGATCTGTCATATAGTTCTGATAAAACTGCACCATCAAAAAACCTTGTTTTCACAGAAACAGAAGCAAAGACTCATACATAATTCATTGAGCAACAATTTGTTAGAACAATTATACTCTTGTAAAGATCTAAATACAAAACTTAAAGCCTCTGGTAAGGTGTAAAGGCTGATTTGTGAAGGACCATAAGGTTGGAATCACCAAAAAAAAAACAATATTATTTCTTTTCATGGCATAGCTTATACCAAACAGTTGTCTGATATAGTTAGCAAACTGACTAACCTAGGTGCTTCTCTTCTCACTGTTTGTTGTTCCAATGTCGGACTTTTTGACAGGCGTGTCGGATCAATATTGGTAAGTAAATTTTCTCTAAGTGTTTTTTTCCAACGAGAAATCAGAAGTGAACCCTCCCATGAGAAAACCAACAATCTGGGTTTCTGATCAGGTCTGACACAAATCGGTCTGTAAAGTCACAGAAGCAGGCAAGAAGCTTAAAATTTCGGAATTAAGTAGAATAGGAATTGTACTATCCGAGAAGCGAAAACAAAGGCGCAGTTATTGCACAGCTGATCTGCGTCTTTGTTTTCCCATAGGCAAAATCCGTTTTCTAATGAGATATCAGGAATTAATTTGTCTGGGATTGAACCGTTGTGATGTGAAATTTTCTTTATTTGGCAATTTTATTAAGAACGAGGGAACATAGAAACCATTGAACCTTCTCTGAGGTTTGGTAACACTTCAATTCTCCATATCATATATACAATGTGTTGGTTGGTTGCATTATTGCTTATGCCCCAGTCAACAATTTTTCAAACATATATACTGGTATGTATGTTTTTACAGACATGTGTTATGTCCCATTGCACCACTCATTCATTCGAGATTATCTGCCGTGGTTGTAAGATCGGGTTGGCAGATCACATGATGCATACCTTCTATAAATAGCACAACTATTCGATACAAACTTATCGAATAAGTACAATCTCTGACATACTGCATCAGGGAGTCAACTCTCTGGCTCAGTGGTTAGAGAATTGGGTTTCTACTTGGCGGTCCGGGTTCAAATCCCATCAGGGACATGGGATTTTTTTCAAACTATGCATCATATCTAAGTTAAGAATTTTCGTATTCGTAAGATGGGGGCTCGTCCGAGAAGGACCATTTGAGTCATATAGTCATAAAATGATTACTTTCTCAAAATGGGGATGTGTTATGTCCCATTGCACCACTCATTCATTCTAGATTATCTGCCGTGGTTGGACGGTCGGGGGGGGGGGGGGGGGGGTGTTATGTCCCATTGCACCACTCATTCATTCTAGATTATCTGCCGTGGTTGGGCGGTCGGGTTGGCAACGCTCACATTTTTATCATAACTCAAAAATTAAAACACAAAATTTATTGAAATTTTCAGCACATATAAATCAATTATGTTTGCTCTCTGAATTATGTCTGAAAATTTTATTGAAGTTGATTGTCCTCAAGGTATAAAATATTTAGTTTATCTAACAAGACTCAAAAATGAAAAGTCGCAAAAATGCTACGCCACTGAAGAGATAATAGTATCACAGCGGTGTCTCAGAAAAGTATCATATCCAGCTCTTATCCCATATCCCTAACCACACGAGCTTGATAACAAAGTTTTCAAGCAATAACCAGAGGACCATTGGTCCTGAGAACGCTCACCTGAAGCCTGATCTTGGAGTATTAAGTCATAATGAAATGACCTTGACCTTGAATACTCACACACCTTTATTGACTTCACAAGTTGTCTGCATCTGCAAATTTTCAGGTCTCAGGCTGCAATAGTTTCCAAACCTAGTGATTTCTGAGAAAACCATAATTTTAATTTTGATATTTAAATGACCTTGGGCCAAGGTCAAGACATGACCTTGGCCTTCATTAATTACTTACCTTCACTGACTCCATTAGTTGTCTGCATCTAGCAACTTTCAGGTCTCAGGCTGCAACAGTTTGTTTTCGCCTTTTCCCATGTGAAAGCCTATGTTTCCAAAATTGACCTTGCCGTAAAATAGGTCAAGGTCATCCAAGGGTCATCATTTCAACAAACTATGATGGGCTGGAGTCCCAAATGCTACATACCAAGTTTCATGAAAATTGGCCTGCCAGTTCTGGAGAAGAAGATTTTTGAAAGGTTTTTACCATATATGGGCACGGCGGCCATCTTGGTCATGTGACCTGGATTTCGCGATCAAACTTTCGTCTACCCTACCCATGGATGCTCCACATAAAATTTCACTTTGATTGGCCAAGCAGTTTCTGAGAAGAAGATCTTTGAAAAGTGTGTATGGACAACAGACTGGCCAAGGTCAAGAGATGACCTTGACCTATATTAATCACAAACCTTCATCTACTCTATTAGTTGTTTGCATCTACCACTTTTCAGGCCTCAGGCTGCAATAGTTTTCAAAAAATCCATAGTTTTCACTTTTTCCTATGTAAAAGCCTATGTTTTCAAATTTGACCTTGCCGTAAAATAGGTCAAGGTCATCCAAGGGTCATCATTTTATCAAACTATGATGGGCTGAGGTCCCCGATGCTACATACAAAGTTTCGTGGAAATCGGCCCACCGGTTCTGGAAAAGAAGATTTTTGAATGGTTTTTACCATATATGGAAGTGGCGACCATCTTGGTCATGTGACATGGATTTCGCGATCAAACTTTCGTCTCCCCTACCCATGGATGCTCCACATAAAATTTCACTTTGATTGGCCGCACAGTTTCAGAGAAGAAGATCTTTGAAAACTGTGTATGGACAACAGACTGGCCAAGGTCAAGAGATGACCTTGACCTATATTAATCACATACCTTCATCTACTCTATTAGTTGTTTGCATCTACCACTTTTCAGGCCTCAGGCTGCAATAGTTTTCAAAAAATCCATAGTTTTCACTTTTTCCTATGTAAAAGCCTATGTTTCCAAATTTGACCTTGCCGTAAAATAGGTCAAGGTCATCCAAGGGTCATCATTTTATCAAACTATGATGGGCTGAGGTACTCAATGCTACATACCAAGTTTCGTGGAAATCAGCCAGCCAGTTCTGGAGAAGAAGATTTTTGAGTGGTTTTTACCATATATGGGCGTGGCGGCCATCTTGGTCATGTGACCTGGATTTCGCGATCAAACTTTCGTCTCCCCTATCCATGGATGCTCCACATGAAATTTCACTTTGATTGGCCAAGCAGTTTCAGAGAAGAAGATCTTTGAAAACTGTGTATGGACAACGGACTGGCCAAGGTCAAGAGATGACCTTGACCTATATTAATCACATACCTTCATCTACTCCATTAGCTGTTTGCATCTACCACTTTTCAGGCCTCAGGCTGCAACAGTTTTCAAAACATTCCATAGTTTTCACTTTTTCCTATGTAAAAGCCTATGTTTCCAAATTTGACCTTGCCGTAAAATAGGTCAAGGTCATCCAAGGGTCATCATTTTATCAAACTATGATGGGCTGAGGTCCTTGATGCTACATACAAAGTTTCGTGGAAATCGGCCAACGGGTTCTGGAGAAGAAGATTTTTGAAGGGTTTTTACCATATATGGGCGTGGCGGCCATCTTGGTCATGTGACATGGATTTCGCGATCAAACTTTCGTCTCCCCTACCCATGGATGCTCCACATAAAATTTCACTTTGATTGGCCGCGCAGTTTCAGAGAAGAAGATCTTTGAAAACTGTGTGTATGGACAACAGACTGGCCAAGGTCAGGAGATGACCTTGACCTATATTAATCACATACCTTCATCTACTCCATTAGTTGTTTGCATCTACCACTTTTCAGGCCTCAGGCTGCAATAGTTTGCAAAAAATCCATAGTTTTCACTTTTCCCCATGTAAAAGCCTATGTTTCCAAATTTGACCTTGCCGTAAAATAGGTCAAGGTCATCCAAGGGTCATCATTTTATCAAACTATGATGGGCTGAGGTCCTTGATGCTACATACAAAGTTTCGTGGAAATCGGCCAACTGGTTCTGGAGAAGAAGATTTTTGAAGGGTTTTTACCATATATGGGCGTGGCAGCCATCTTGGTCATGTGACATGGATTTCGCTATCAAACTTTCGTCTCCCCTACCCATGGATGCTCCACATAAAATTTCACTTTGATTGGCCGCGCAGTTTCAGAGAAGAAGATCTTTGTAAAGTGTGTATGGACAACAGACTGGCCAAGGTCAGGAGATGACCTTGACCTATATTAATCACATACCTTCATCTACTCCATTAGTTGTTTGCATCTACCACTTTTCAGGCCTCAGGCTGCAATAGTTTGCAAAAAATCCATAGTTTTCACTTTTCCCCATGTAAAAGCCTATGTTTCCAAATTTGACCTTGCCGTAAAATAGGTCAAGGTCATCCAAGGGTCATCATTTTATCAAACTATGATGGGCTGAGGTCCTTGATGCTACATACCAAGTTTCTTGGAAATCGGCCCACCGGTTCTGGAGAAGAAAATTTTTGAGTGGTTTTTACCATATATGGGCGTGGCGGCCATCTTGGTCATGTGACCTGGATTTCGCGATCAAACTTTTGTCTACCCTACCCATGGATGCTCCACATAAAATTTCACTGTGATTGGCCAAGCAGTTTCAGAGAAGAAGATCTTTGAAAAGTGTGTATGGACAACAGACTGGCCAAGGTCAAGAGATGACCTTGACCTATATTAATCACTTACCTTCATCTACTCCATTAGTTGTTTGCATCTACCACTTTTCAGGCCTCAGGCTGCAATAGTTTTCAAAAAATTCATAGTTTTCACTTTTTCCCATGTAAAAGCCTATGTTTCCAAATTTGAGCTTGCCGTAAAATAGGTCAAGGTCATCCAAGGGTCATCATTTTATCAAACTATGATGGGCTGAAGTCCCCAATGCTACATACCAAGTTTCGTCGAAATCGGCCCACCGGTTCTGGAGAAGAAGATTTTTGAAGGGTTTTTACCATATATGGGCGTGGCGGCCATCTTGGTCATGTGACCTGGATTTCGCGATCAAACTGGAAATGCCACTACCCAAGGAGGCTCCACATAAAATTTTAACTAGATCGGCCAAGCGGTTTCAGAGAAGAAGATCTTTGAAATTGTGGACGACGACGACGGACGGACGACGGACGGACGCCGGATCATGGCCATCCTATTAGCTCACCTTGTGAGCCTTCGGCTCAGGTGAGCTAAAAATTCTTGTGTATGAAATAATTTCTAGGATGAGTTTTAAATCGGGCGTACACGGAAATGCCGTGTTGTTTCAAGAAATCTGCAATAACTGAAGTAGATCCTTGTGGGCAAGTTGAGAAATATTCCACACGTTATGAAATTGATAAATATGTTGTTGTTTTTTCATGTGCCGTTCATGCTCGCTGTGGACACATAGTATATTTACTGACTATGATAAACTTCACTGTTGTGATATCCGAACGTGCATTTAGTTATCAGTTCGACCAGCTGTATTGTGACTTTTTGTTTTTCAGTCATAATTATATATAAACATCAAATTTATTGCAATCCAGTTCAACGATTTTTATAAAAATTACAGAAAGTAAACAAAAATGGATGAACTAAATTTGGTGAAAGTTTTCTGCAAAATCTTTCATTAATTTTTGAGTTATGTCCATAAAGGGCAGTGTATGTATAGATAGTTTGACTGTTTGACTAAACCACTTTTCCTGGGCAGGCTCAGCCATGAGTGGTTAACTAGTAATCAGATGGTCGGTCAGTAGATTAGAAGCTTTGCCTGGAGGCACAAGCAGCCCATCTATTTATTTCTCCTAGGCCCAAATGGGCGGGGACCAGACATTTAATTGTTGTTGATCAATATGGTTGCCATCAGTCCAGATATCCCAGTCAGTATAATGTGTCACAGTCGATTCTGGTGGTTGAGCTTCATTCAACAAGCAGGTGCCATACATTCTATCATTAGTTGATGGTAACTGGTCAAAGGATGACACTGAATACTGGTTAACAGCTTAAAGAAAGCCAGTCCAGGAAAATGTGGTTGGGACAACTTTAACAAGATCAACAAGAATTGCCTCATCGAGGCGGTTCTAACGTGTACCCACAATCAATGTTTTGAGCAAAAATATTAAAAATATCAAAACTTTTCAAATGAAATTTTCAATTTTTACATCTGGAAAAAATATCTCTGCATATTGCATGAGCAAGTTTTCATAATGAAATGGGGGAAATCAGGGGATGTTTACATAATGACATGTGGTCTTTAGTGCAGCGGGACCCTGCCAGTTCAACCATAAGCCAATAAAGCAGCTCTGTCAGACAACATTATGTAATGTCTAAGCCTCGCTTCAAAATGATTCTCAACTTGTCAAGCATTGACATGCTCCTCCGACTTAGGTATCTCTTGATATCTTATCACCGATAGTTTTCCGGCCTCATTAGAGGTTTTTCTAGGGAAATTAAGCCTCTTATGGTTTCTTATAATTATAATCTGACATACTGGGTGACTTCTCGTCTAATTGTAAGCCATATGAACTAGAATCACTGCAGGCTGAGTCTGGTTAGTAGAGTGATTGTGGCATGCTCTGCTCTACTTACTATAGAGCAGCCCCTGTGGCCGAGCGGTTAAGAGCGCTGTTTCTTAATCACTCGATCATCTCACCGCTGTGTCTGGTATGGGTTCGAGCCCCCCCACTGGCCACATGTGAGACATTCTAAGTTCTGCTTGCGGGTATGCCAGGTGTTTTTTCTCGGGGTTCTCCCTTTTCGCCAACCTACTGATTGGCCTGTCTCATATGAGCTGAAATAATCTTGAAAGGGACGAAAACTGAATTTAAAAAAAATCTACTTACTATAGTGTGCACTGTCCAATGGTAAACAGCTGAGGTCATGTTTGAGGTGGTCATTTGTCCTGTTCTAACCACACTTTTACCTGACAGGCTTAACCTACACTGTTAACCAGTACTGTGTCATTTTTTCACCAGTAGAACATACATTTTAGTACAATGGTCATTGTAAACACCTGAGGTTATATTGAGGTGGAAATATGTCCCAGCCATTTTTCCTGGGCTGGCTTATTTTAATCACTTAACCAGTACACAATGTCATCCTATCACCAGTAACGGTCAACTACAGTAATGATATAATGTACAGCATTTAAATGTTGAACAAAGCCCCCCACCCACCCCTGCACTACCTGGGCTAATAGTAGCAGTCATACTGCATTCATATGAGCGGAACTGAAATTCTGACATCAGTCAAGGGCTGTTACTCTATTACAAAGTTGACTAAAAATAAACATGTATTTTCCCAATACTGGGAATGTATTACTTTTGCATTTCTTCTTTTGTATGGTATAAATACCATGCATATAAATCATGATTTGCAGAAAAGAATGAGCCCTGAGGCGCTATGAAAACCAACAACATGCCCAGGTGAAAACAAAGGCGCAGATCAGCTGTGCAGTAACTGAACAGCTGATCAACATCTTTGTTTTCGCTACACAGATAGTACAGTCCCTCTTCTTCTTAACTGCGAAATTTCAAGCTTCTGGCCTGTTTCTGTGACTGTATAGGCCAGTTTGTGTCGGACTTGGTCAAAAACCTAGATTGTTGGTTTTTTTATGCAATGGCTGCCCTGAAAGCATTCTGGAAGACTGCTTGGCAACATGACTTGAATATATATACCCTCATTACAGAAAAAGCCTTATATGTCCTGCAACAATAAAAAAGAAATTAGGGAAAATTTTATAGCAATATGTCATTTAGATAAGAGATTCTGGCACATTATGTCTCCCATTCAGTTCCCATAGAGAACTGTTTATGGTATAAAATGGGCCTCCATATGTGAAAATCTGATACAGGATTTTCAAAATGTGCCAAGTAAGATACCAAGTTGATTTACTATAGGCACTACATAACACATTAAATTGTGAGCTCAGAATTTCAGAACATTCTGTCTCACCAGGAATAAAACAAAATGCACTGAAGGAGCTGCCAGATAGAACGGCGAGTCGGTCTGTGATTTTGTCATTTGCATGTGAAACATTGAGGGTTCTTTGATGCAGGGTCTCTTAATAGTCTATACAATTTACAATTGTTGGTCAGCCTACTACTGTCTGTCCATACATCACAAGCCCTCTAGTCCATATTAATACATACCAAGTTTCAAGATAATATGGCTTGCGTTCAGCAGAAGATATAATATGGGTGTGGCTGCCATGTTGCTCATGTGACCTAGATTATTTTTAAACATTTTCATTCAACTTCCCTGTAGAGGCTCTCATGATGAAGAGAATGATAATGGGCAACTGACGGACACTGGCTCATAGGTGTCCTATAACCACATCATGTGATCATGAGCGAAAAGAGCAAACAATGTATAAAGACAGAAAGTTCAAGGAACTATAATATGCATTCTTGAAGGTGCCGATGTTGGCGATATGTGGTCAAAATGGTTGCAGGAAATCTAAGAGCCGGGGGGAAACCACCGGACCTGCATGGGCGACCACTACCCTGCCCTGTCCCGGATTTGAACCCGTACTGAAGAGATAACAAGAGTGTGCTATCCACTACGCTATCCAGGTCATCAACGTATGTAGAGGAGACATCTACTCAATCTATGTTCTTTTTCTACCGTCATTAAGCAGTATAATGTACTTTTTTGTCTAAGAAAGCTTTCTATGCTGTAAGGATAAAAGACATTAGCAGTCTATGCACCAAATTACATCAAATTAGTGACGATGACAGTCATTGAAAAATCTCATTACATGCACGAAAGAACAATATTCAGACGACCTTCCATTAGGAACCAAGCACCGCATGAGAATATCAGTTCGCTTTACCAGCGTTACAGACGTTGTCTTTCCTCCACATTTAATATGAAACAACGCACAGAGAATTTTTTAGATGTAAAAGTTGAAAATTTCATCGGACAAATTTTGATATTTTTAATATATTTGCTCAAACAAATGATTGTGGGTACACAGAAACTAGGCGGTACTAACAAGTATCCACAATCTATGTTTTGGAACAAAAATAAGAAAAATAGGTATACCCCTGCATACACCAGTTTTGCTATATAAATGTGAGGTATACATTTCACGGACATGTAAGCCTGATGCCACAAGGCAACAAGCCAGTAAACCAAGTCATTTTCATAGCTTTTCTTTTTATGTTTTTGTCAAAACAGATCGACATTTTGTTTCTTGCAGTTTTAGCTTATTTTTTGTAGTGTAATAACTTAGCCAACTACTGCCAAATAGCATTTTCATTTTGGTCACATAATTAGCTAAAAAAATGGTGGCCACCATAGGCAGCCATTTTTTTTCTGTAAAAAATGTCCATATCTTCAAAATCACTTGACCGATTTTCATATTATATTAAATAGTGGCAAAATGTTTGTCTTGCTGACCTCTTCTGAAACAAAAGAGAAATTTTTACAAGCATATTCCTTTACAAACAGGTAACCGTTGTCATTTACAAATGAACTTTGAGTGGAAAATTCACCATTTTTGCATTATCGGCTGGTTTCCAGCTTTCAAAAATCAATACTGGAAATACAGGTAAGGGGTGACACCAGTCAAAAATTCTCCATAGGCCACAATGCAAATTGTCGCACTTTGTGACACTCCCAGCTGTTACCAAACATTTTATGACCAAAAGGACTCCCCTTGCCTTATAGCTCAGCCATACATCTACCCAACGAGCCTAGTTCAAAGGGGGGTTGACCGTTGAATTTTTCCGGTATTCCGTTTTGCAACCACCCTAGGGTTGGGTTTTACCCTCTAGAATGGTGCAGATTTGAGGAGGGGGTAGTTTACAGACAGAAGCTTCCGACGAGAAATAGTCTCTTTTAAGATCGTGTTTTGTACACCCAAATGTCGTACACTAGTGATACTTTGCAGTGCATACTAAATATAAAACAGACACAAATAAATGTGCTCGTAATACAGTGTCAAACTCACCTAGGCAAAATTTTCAAATGCACTATTTTCGTGGGGTACGGCGGAGTGATAAATTTTGAGTGGTGTCGCACCGTAACCAAAACCACCCTGACCTCAAGGTCAGGTTGGTTTTGGTTACCTGGATTTCCAATATTGATTTTTTCTAAGCTGGGAACCAGTCAATAATGCAAAAATGGTGAATACCTCAAACAAGTCGGATGACTTCTTCCAGTTTGCAAACTCTGGTCTATTAAAAAAAAAAACATTAGTTTATATACCTATCCTGTCATGAGAATGTATGTCCATTTACATCCTAAAATATTTGAGCCTGTGCATGAGAAAACCAGCAATTTGGGTTTTGACAAGGTCTGACACAAACCAGGCTGTACAGTCACAGAAGATGGTTAGAGGCTGGAAATTTTGGATTTAGAAAGTTGAGGAATTGTACTATCCGTGTAGCGAAAACAAAGGCGCTGATCAGCTTCGCAGTTACTGCGAAGCATATCTGCGCCATTGTTTTCGCCTATGCATGATCATTGGTTTTCCCATGCGGCGATTCATTTTTGTCTCATTTTTCTGTCTAATTGCTGGTTACGATTTTCCATTTCCTTCCTCTGGTGGGAATGTTGTTAGGATTCTGGCTAATGAGCGATATAACGACATAGCTATAATGTCACAGACTCCCTCACGGCGCTGTCTCATGATTCTATGCTAGAAAATTGTGTCATGACGTGCATTAAGGATAGACACTTCTGTCTAGCCAATGGACCAAAAATTAAGGAATTATTTCATTATTGAAAATTTGGCCACATAGAAAGGTTTACAAAATGACAACAGAGATTTTCATGAAAATTATTGAAATGTTGTCTCTTCAAACCCTTAATCATACAAAGATTTTTTGTTAATTACATACAGTGGACAGGGTAGAAACAATGAAATTTTGCCACCATATAAGCTAAAAATACATGAGCCTATGCCTGAGAAAACAAATAATCACGTCTGACACAAACCGGCCTGTACAGTCACATAAGCAGGCTAGAAGCTTGAAATTTTGGGTATAAGTAGAGGACAAATTGTACTATCCGTGTAGCGAAAACAAAGGCGATGATCAGCTGTGCAGTTACTGCACAGCTGATCTGTGACTTTGTTTTCGCCTATGCAGACTGTTGGTTTTCCCATGCAGCGACTCACAAGTTATACTGTGTTTACACTATGTTCCCGGCGGCCCTGTTTGCTTGAAACATAGCTCGCCGTGGAATTTTGGTCATATATTTCTCTGTTTTCAAGATCTGTTACCTCTTGTTAAGTTTTCTTACGTTGCATTACGATTTCCATAACACGCCATGGTAGCGATAAGTCAAGGTGTCACAGTGGCGCTAAGGTACATTATGGTTGTTCACGATCTATCACGATTATTAGCACGTTCTATTACGGCCTGTTACGTTCTTTTGTGGTCAGTTGCGTTTTGACCAAGGCGTAACATGTTTTTTCGTTCTGTCAAGATCAGCTACGGACGAAACGTAGACACCATGCAATTTAAAGCGTTTTATGTGCCTTTTATTTAACAATAAGCCCTTTGAAATAATAACAACCACGCTCATCAACAACTGACTGCAGAGTTGATTAAGATAGTTCGGGATTTTATTTCTTCTTCAATAGTGCATAGTGCAGCGTATGGTCTCTATTGTCCACTATAGTGACTGCTCCAATATGAAGAAACTTGTCCCCATGATATGCCATTTTATATCTTTAAACTCCACGCGCCTTGATAACCATAACATAACGTGACATACGCAGTATAACGGGGTCAACACTGTCAAAGACCATAAAGCACCGTAACTTAACGCAACAAAAAGTGTTGAGTATTCCATAGGAAACTGGACGAGACGCGAGACGACAGTGATCAAACGCAGCTGAACATGGAAGATCCGTAGCCTGCCGGGCTATTTACTAGCTTCCTGTTGCACTCCAAGTTTCACTACGTACTGTCACGGTGTGTTACGTTCAGCTCGTTTTATCACAACCCATTACGTTTCTCATTTCTGCTGTGACTGCCATGGCAGATTTATAAACTGTCAAAAAATTTGCCACGGTGTCCACGGTTATCATGGCGTGCTACGTTTGCCTATCCCGTTCCCCTGCGTTGCCTCACGTTTATCCTGTTTTGATCACGATTGTCTGAAACCGCCGGGCACATGGTGTAAATGCAGTGTTAAGAATATCTATTGCCGAATTCCTGGAAATTCTGAAATTTCATCTTTTAACTTGATTTATAGTGTAAGTTACACTTTTGATGGATTGCAGACTTTTTTCTGTCTGCTCTTCTTTGAAGCATGAATATTGCTCAATTGTATTATGAAGACAAATTCTGATTTTGTACTTCACTGTGTATCAAGAATTTAAAGAATAATGTGTCATTTGGTTAAAAAGCCCCTCCGACTTGCTATTTGACATGAAAAATTATGTTATTTTGGGGTTTTTTTTGTTTGTTTGTTTGTTTGTTTTTTTATTCAGTTTAACAGTTTAACGTCCCTCCTAAGATTATTTCAGCTCATCTGAGAAGGACCAATTAGGTGGTGGGGCGAAAATAAGAGAACCCCGAAAAAAAACAACACCTGGAACACGCGCAAGCAAAACGGATGTCTCACGTGCCCGGCAATGAAATATCACTAAACCTCCCGGCCATAGCGCTGCCTAAATAAGTTTTGAAATGATTGATATAACTTAATTTTTGAGAATTCGATGCCTTGTGAATTCAAACTTCTTGCTACTAATAAAAACCTGCACATAAGCTAGCTTTTAAGAAATCAAGAATACCCACATCTAAAAAATTTGAGCCCCGTCATGAGAAAACCAACATTGTGCACATGCAAAAATAAAGGCGCAGATCAGCTTAGCAGTAAAGGCACCTTTGTTGTCTCTACACGGATAGTACAATTCCTCTACTTTCTAAATCCAAAATTTCCCAACTCTAGCCATCTTCTGTGTTTGTACAGCATCAGACCTGTTCGCAAACCACATTGTTGGTTTTCTTCATTTATGATTTTGTCAACTGGGATGCTTTTTTCTGTAAAATGTTAATGATTATATCTAGTATTCGATGATGCTTTTAGAGAATTGTGTCTTCCTTTTCTCCAAGAGCATCATCATCCCTATGGTAATTGATGTCTTTGTAATCTGGCATAAACAAATTGTATAATCAAACTGTGGTCAATCAAGAACCTTTTAGGTAATAATTGGAACAGTTTTATCAGCATCATACATCTTACGCTGAGTATCCAGAGACAACCAACGCAACTGAGAACTTACAACAAAGATGAAATGAGAAGCATCGTGAGAAAACCGGATTTTCGCCTATTCGAAAACAAAGGCGCAGATCAGCTTCGCAGTAACTGCGAAGCTGATCTGCGCCTTTGTTTTCGCTACATGGACAGTGCAATTCCCCTTCTACTTAAATCCAAAATTTCAAGCTTCTAGCCTGCTTCTGTGACTGCACAGGCCAGTTTATGTCAGACCTGGTCGGGAGCCCTGAAGACCGGTTTTCTTGTGTCGCGGCTCAAATCAATGTAAGTCGGTAGGATGGAAATACCTGTGTGGGAACAACTTTCCATCGATCAGAGTGATTAGAGGCAAGTTGTTCCCAAATAGACATAATGTCTATGGGTTGTTCTCAGTCGTATTGGCTGTCTATGGATATCCGGTGTGTTACATGACATGTCATTTAATCACTTTTCTTGCTGAATAACAGTATTTTCCAAGCAGCTCTGAGCTTTGTCAACTTTTTTGCATTTTTGCAGCAAACGCCCTGGCAAGCCTAATTCCAAAGTCAGAGAGAGAGCATTTGCAGCATACTACCTTGGTATTAAATATGCCTTTGCAGTCAAGGACCCATTAAACCCAATTTGCAGAAAATAAATAAGTGTTAAAAATGAGTATACAAATTTTTTGCCTCATATCTTTCCCCAAGAAGCATATACATGATAGCCTTAAAAGCATCCCTCATTTTTTTTTATATAAGAATCTACTCATTTTGATTCTTATTCATTTTTCCTGCCATGTCTTTATTCTGTTATTACAGCAACAAGTGTCAAAGTCAAGGTATTTTTCTAGGAATCCATCCATACCTGACACTACTGTTGGCAAATCAAAGGCAGCTGTCTTTTCCAGTGCAATTGCATTGTAATTAATTACGCAGCATTGCAATTAATTACGCCATGTGAAGTGAAAATTGGATTCTTGCATATGCAAAAACAGAGATCAGATGTGCAGTCACCGGGCCTTTGTTTTCACTACTCAGATTGTACAACCCCTCTTCTTCATAAATCTGAAATTTCACGCTTCCGGTCTTCTTCTGTGACTGTACAGGCCCGTTTGTGTCAGACTTGGTCAGAAACACAGAAGACTGGTTATTTCTCCTACTGCGGCTCAGTTACGCAGTCAAAGTGCTCGTACTGCATGATCTTATTGTCAAAAGCTTTTATTCCTTTGAAGATGCCATTTCCAATTCCAGTTGCATGCAGGAAGGCTTTTAGGGCATTAAACTTGATTATTATTCTATCAAACACAATGGCATCAATCAAATTTACCATAATCATGCAATTACAAGCAATTTCATTTATGTTTAGATGCAACTTTACAAGATTTGCAATCTAAATTCAATATTTCACAAATAGCTTTGGCCATCTTGGGCTTCTAGAATCAATATTTTTCTTCCTTGGAATCAATGAATTATGCAATATTCATCTAACTGCAATATTCTTTAATAAGACAATCAAATTAAAAACATAGAAACCAATATAAATGTAAATTTGAAATCCTGACTTCAGAATCCAGTAATAATCACAAGTGATGGGACATGTAAAATGAATATTTATCAACCCAGAGAACTTACAAGAAAAACCTGTGGGCGCAAAGATGGCTTTGGGCTTAAAAATTTAAACTTCCGATGTTAAAGTGTCAAAGAAGCCATTTCTAGGGTATATAAATTACTGATTAGCTGCAATGTTTAATTTAATTGTGTACTTTCCCAGCGATTAATTTTTGCCTGCTGAAGAACTGACCAATCAAAAAAATATTCAGTATATCGAAATGGACATTTTTTTACAGTGATTTTGCAATTTTTTTCTTTCTCACGAAAATCAAGAAAATAAATAAGCACTTGCAAAACAAAATTAGCTTACACAAGCCTTACAGTATATCTCCGTGGGCGTTTAACCTGATTATGAAATGTGAGGGTGGCTCCTTTGATAACTGCTTTTGTCCATATTCTTCTCATGTACAATTGACTCCTCCGCCAGCAAGGTATAGCCACGCCCACCCGCATTTCCTTAGACAAACATTGTGTTTTTGCACCTATATTTACCTGTAAAAAGCACGTGTTGGTTTGTTTGTCTTACCCACGTGTTGTCTAACCGTCATTTACCGTTAGCTAATGTGCTGATTTGAATGGTCAATATAAAATGAATATTAATGATGGGTGGTTTCACGGAGGACTCAATTGTTGAATTAAGGAGAAATTATTATTATTTTTTTTTTTTTTTAATTATGGACTTTACAACACTTATACTGTGTTTACACTATGTTCCCGGTGGCCCCGGCAGCCCCGTTTGCTCGAAACGTAGCGTGCCGTGGAATTTTGGTCAAATATTTCTCTGTTTTCAAGATCTATTACGTCTTGTTAAGTTTTCTTACCTTGCATTACAATATCCGTAACAAGCCGTGGTAGTGATAAGCCGGTGTGTCACGGAGGCGCTAAGGTACGTTACGGTTGTCCACGATCTATCACGATTATTAGCACGTTCTATTACGGCTTGTTACGTTCTGTTGCGGTTAGTTGCGTTTTAACCAAGGTGTAACACGTTTTTTCGTTCTGTCAAGGTCAGCTCCGACGAAACGTAGACACCATGCAATTTAAAGCGTTTTATGTGCCTTTTATATAACAATAAGCCATTTGAAATAATAACCGCGATCATCTACAACCGACTGCAGAGTTGATAGAGAAGTTCGGGATTTTATTTCTCATTCAATGGAATAGCGCAGCGCATGGTCTCTATTGTTTCACTAGAGTGACTGCTCCAATATGAAGGAACTTGTCCCAATGATATGTCATTTTATATCTTTAAACTCCACGCGCCGTGATAAACGTAACATAACGTGACTTACACAGTAGAACGGGGTCAACACCGTCAAAGACCGTAACGCACCGTAACTTAACGCAACAAAACGTGTTGAGTATTCCGTAGGGAATGGGATGAGACATTAGACGACCGTGAACAAACGCAGTTGAACGTGGAAGATCCGTAGCTTGCCGGGTTATTCACTAGCTTCCCGTTGCACTACTGACCGCCTCCAAGTTTCGCTATGTACTGTTACATTCTGTCTCAGTGTGTTACGTTCAGCCCATTTTATCACGGCCCATTACATTTCTCATTTCCCCCGTGACTGCCGTGGCAGATTTTTAAACTCTTAAAAAATTTGCCACGGTATTCACGGTTATGCCGGTGTGCAACGTTTGCCTATCCCGTTGCCCTGCGTTCCCTCACATTTATCTTGTTTTGATCACGGTTGTCTGAAACGTGGCTGCCGTGATTGCCGGGAACATAGTGTAAACGCAGTATAACAAGCAGAATATCATGGCTTAAATGCAAGTCAAGGCTTTTCTCACAGCTATGGCTTGAGATTTTTCCTAAGAAAATGTTAATTGTATCTGGAAGCCAACTGAACTTTAATTGACATGAATTCCTCCAAACCTAATTTGCCAGTAAATGAAAATTGATCAGAATGCATTTCCTGTGGCCTAGATTAATCATTTGTCACTGCATGCATTTAAAATGCTTTCAAGTTAATTATTTACTTCCATTATCAAAATGGGGAGCATGGTGGTGTTGTGGGTAGGGTGTTTGGTGTCTAGATTAAGAGGTTAGAGGTTTAATCCCCACTGATGCTGGATTAAGTCCTTGGTCAAGACACATTAACCCAACCCTCATAACACTGATTAATACCAAGGAAGCAGTGTCTCCAAGCTAAGGGCCAGTTGTTCAAAACTTAATTAGCTCAATGTCATCTTAAGACCTCAACTCGTTAAGTAAATGCCGACTACATAAGCAAATACACTGCTATTTTTTGTTGATAAAATGTGAGAATCCTTTGCATTTTTTGTTGATAAAATGTGAGAATCATTTGCAATGCAAAGGATTCTCACATTTTATCAACAAAAAATAAAACTGTATTTGTAATATTCATGTTTGAAATTTTAACGAATCGTTAGCTAACGATGTTGCGCTAACAATGTTGTTAATTTTGAACAATTGGGCCCAGGTTGGACATTACATGAAAATTGTTCACTGAGGTCAAATCAAACATTATCCTAATACATGTACCAGTATTAGGGACCGCATGTAAGAAACTTGGAAACTTGCAGCATTCAAATCTATCAGAGAACCACCCTCCTCTGAACTTATAGCACTGAAATTTTATTCATGAATTGTGATTTCTTTAGGGCAATCCATCATTCATTCTAGAAACTATGGGGAAATAACAAATTTTAGCTCAGCTATCCTATGCAAAATAGACCTAGGTTTGCATAAAAGTGCTTTTTAAAATGACAATTTGCAAGCAGAAATAAATGAGCCGCCTCATGGGAAAACCAACAATCTGCATAGGCGAAAACAAAGACGCAGATCAGCTTCGCGGTAACCGCGAAGCTGATCAGCACCTTTGTTTTCGCTACTCGGATAGTACAATTCCTCTTCTACTTAAGTCCGAAATTTCAAGCTTCTAGCTCTTTTCTGTGCTTGTACAGGCCGGTATGTGTTGGACCTGTTCGGAAACCACATTGTTGGTTTTCCCACGAGGAGGCTCAAATATTTGTTTAGCAATAATTGCTACTGCGAATTGATGCTAATTGTAATTCAAATATATTGACATAGCTTTCTTTGAAAATGACACATTCTTAAGTAACTTTGAAGACTGATGCATGAAACAACAAAACCAAACAAGTCATCAAACCCCGGGAGAAAACACGTACAACTCAGAACTGGCATTATTTGTTTTTGGTTTGGTTATTTCTTGGGTATAAACCAGAGCTCTGCAAAGGAGCTAAAAGTGTCTTGCTCAAGGACACTAGATGTGGAGTGTTGTAGTCTACCACTGGGCCACCACACACCCATTGCTCAGAACTGCATTACGAAAACATACCAATACAATATACAGAGATTTTTTGAGTTGTAAAAATTGAAAATTTCATTGGACAAATTTTGATATTTTTTATATTTTTGCTCAAAACATAGATTGTGGGTACACGTTAGAATCGCCTCGGCAAGGCAGTTCTAACGAGTACCCACGACCTATGTATTGGGGCAAAAATAAGAAAAATAGGTATACCCCTGCAAACCCTAGCTTTTCTATATAAAATTTAAGGGGGTATCCATTACATGGACAAGTTTGCGTGACGGGAATCCTGTCATTGTCGTGCATAGGTCAAGTTACCATGGTAACTATGGCATCAGTCTTATCCCTGGTTTTCTTAGTCTTTCAGATGAGCCTGTGCGTGAGAAAACCAACAATTTGGGGTTCCGACCAGGTCTGACACAAACCGGGCTGTACAACCACAGAAGATGGTTAGAGGCTGGAAATTTTGTATTTAAGTAGAAGAGGGATTGTACTATCCGTGAAGCGAAAACAAAGGTGCTGATCAGCTTCGCGGTTACCGCGAAGCTGATCTGCGTCTTTGTTTTCGCCTATGCAGATTGTTGGTTTTCTCATGCACTGGCTCAGATGTGATCTCTGCGTGACCCGCATGCAAGCGGGTATTGGTGGGACTAAAAACTCTAACCATCAGTCTAGCATTTTAGGAAAGCTTCATCTTGAAGCTACTAGTAAAGAAGATACAATGCACACATCAGGAAAACATATCCATGCAATAAATACCCCCTTAAATCCCACTTTTATATATAGAAAATGATGTATACATGGGTATACATGTACCTAATTTCCTTATTTTTGCTCTAAAACATAGACTGTGGGTACTCGTAAGAGTACGCCGAGGCGGTTCTAATGTGTATCCACATTCTATGTTTTGAGCAAAAATAAGAAAAATATTAAAAAAAAATCTGCTCAAAATCTTTATTTTTTTTTACAACTATATGAGCCGCCTCATGGGAAAACCAACAATCTGCGAAAACCGGATTTTTGCCTAGGCGAAAACAAAGGCGCAGATCAGCTTCGCGGTAACCGCGAAGCTGATCAGCGCCTTTGTTTTCGCTACTCGGATAGTACAATTCCTCTTCTACTTTAATCCGAAATTTCAAGCTTCTAGCTCTTTTCTGTGCTTGTACAGGCCGGTTTGTGTCGGACCTGTTCGGAAACCACATTGTTGGTTTTCCCACAAGGTGGCTCATATAATATTGCATGGGCATGTTTTCGTAATGCAAAGTTCTACAGATTGATCTGGTGAATTCATGTTGCGGCTGAAATTGTCATCCCAGTGTCTTTTACTGAAAACATAATTGTAGAGTAATTTGACCCTAGTTCAGAGAAAACATCTCTTCTAATTTGCTGACCAAGTCTCAAGCTAATGAGGCTGTACAGTCACAGAAAATGGCTAGAGATTTGGAATATTGAAATAAGCAGCAAAAACGATAATGTTGCGGATACATAACCTGATATGAACCTTAGTTTGTTCTGCCCATGCGCTTTAAAAGGTTTTGAGAAGTTGAGGCACAGTTGGTTTCTGGGAACCCATAGAGATTTTCTGAACAATTATCTTTTAGACAGTGCATTAACAGCTTTTGCACTTTTGAAAGCGTCAAGGCCATATCACATTTTTATGGACCGACTGTGACAAGACTTAAAGAAGTCTGTTGTGCCTAATATATTTTGTCCATGGCACCGAGTTCTTTGACCTGACTTAATGGATGCAAACTGTTTGTAGATACAAAATACACTTTTAGGGCTTAAAAAGAAAAACATGATTTGCATAAACTCTCTAGATTTGAAACCCCAAGAGGAGGGGTTGGTGACTCATTTGATAAGGACAAAAAGAGATCCCCTAACCCAATCTTGATAGTAATGATCTTGTACAGATGCAAGAAGAGAAAGTTTGTCTGAGTTTGAGTTGACATTTAACATTCCAGTCAATTCTTCTGTCATACAAGGCTTTGTACAGTTTGATTATTAAATATGACAGCTTTGCTCAAGACGAGGCTCATATTTACGACTTGACAATCTGTTAAGACTATTTTATTGAATATTTAGCATTTGGCCTAAGTTATAATCAATAACACTTCCAGAAATGTTGGTCTATAAGTGCAGAAAAAGCTTAGGAATCCCATAAAAATGCAAACTAGGCTGCTTGTATCATAGAAATTTTATGCAGCATTGGAATCAACATCAAATCCAGCCAAGAGTTTAAACAAAGTATTTGCATAAACCAGTACCAAAGCTGTAATTTTTTGGTGGGGCACTGGTTTTAACATAAGTTGTTAACCAGTGCTATGTGTTTTTTACATTAACTAACAACAACAAGTCAAAGAAAGAGCCGGGCGAAGAAAATAAACATGCAATCACTCGCTTACAAACGGAGATGTGCACAATACTGACTTTACTGTGTCAGTGAAAGTCGGCAAGTGTGATCCCTTCTAAACAGCTGTCAGCATAAAACTTTCAAGAAAATATTCGTCATCCGTTTCATTTTATCACTGGTATCATTAGGAAGCCTTTCAGGACATATTGATAATGATGGTTGATCTCTTAAGAGTGGTATGATATATGTAATATACCATAACAAGATGTCACGAAATATGAGACACTATTACCAATATTTTGCCTATGCAAAAACAAAGGCGCAGATCAGCTGTGCAGTGACTGCACAGCTGATCAGCGCCTTTGTTTTTGCTACATGGATAGTACAATACCTCTTCTTTTTAAATCATAAATTTCAAGCTTTTAGCCATCTTCCGTGACCCAACAGAACCCAAAAGACCGGTTCTCGCACGGTGGTTCACATGATTTGTTTTACTGACAAACTAATGACTCTGTTCTTGACTTAATGACTTATATCTCACCGTTATTCCATCAAAATGTCAGGGAAACAATGGTTGAAGGTCTTGATTGTCAACAGGCTCAGACAATTGTCACGGATAGCTTCTACTGCAAGTTCTCTTGTTCTTAGTATCATCTCTATAAAATGAGCCTCGACGCGAGAAAACCGGTCTTCGGGGTTTCCGACCAGGTCCGACACAAACCGGCCTGTACAAGCTCAGAAAAGAGCTAGAAGCTTGAAATTTCGGATTTAATTAGAAGAGGAATTGTACTATCCGAGTAGCGAAAACAAAGGCGCTGATCAGCTTCGCGGTTACCGCGAAGCTGATCTGCGCCTTTGTTTTCGCCTAGGCAAAAATCCGGTTTTCTCACGATGCAGCTCAAATCTTCTCATCGTTTTCTCTACCCCCATCCTTTGAGGTTGTATCTCCCTCTGACTCTGTATATTTACCCGATTTTCTGATTTCAAAATCATTGAACATTGGGTTTTGATGAAAATTTTAACCATATATAAGCACTGCAGATGTCTTGCTATTGATCAGCAATGTGAAATAGCTTGGAAGCACCTTGCCATCCCTCTGCATTATCTTGGGGAAGGTAAAATTGTATTAACTGAGCCACGTCATGAGAAAACCAGATTTTTGCCTATACGAAAACAAAGACGCAGATCAGCTGTGCAGTAACTGCACAGCTGATCAGCACCTTTGTTTTCGCTACATAGATAGTGCATTTCCTTTTCTTCCTTCAAGCTTCTAGCCATTCTCTGTAGGTGCACATGCCGGTTTGTGTCAGACCTGCTCAGAACCGGTTTGTGTCAGACCTGCTCGGAATTCCCGAAAACCGGTTTCTCACTTCGGGGGTCAACTATGTAACCACTTTCCATTGGGGTCTCCTGCGACAGGAAGCTTTGATTGGCTAACTGGACAGAGGCCTGTCATTGTAACGTTGCAAGCAATTGGCCCAAAGTGTGGACAGATCTACCCCGGTAAATTTAAGATGTAACGCTACCTACGATTGGTCATAAATGCGTATCTATCAACCGTCTTTTGTCACATGATAGTATGACCTTTCTTGAGCATTTTGCTATACTAAGTGGTTTAATCAGCTGCTGTTTTGACATACAATGGCCAAATTGTGGATGTAGTAATATTTTGAATAATCATTTTTATCATTGTTGAGTGATTTTGGAGTGTCCCTTAACAGCGAAAAATACCGTCCTTGGATATGCTGGCTAACACCCTATTTGTACACTGCCTGGGGCGATCTTTCGTCTGCTGAATGTGTTGGGGTCCATTATGAGTTGTGAAGCATTTGAATGAATCTTGTTTGGGGGCAAATTACAATGGGAGTCTATGGGAACAATAATAATAGGTCTCTGCCAAACTGGTTCCTAAGGGAGGGGAAAATCTTTAAAAACACAATATTATGGCATATGATATCTCCCTATTTCGGAGGGATCTCCCCATTTTTGAGCAAATCTCCCTATTGGAATTTTGGAATTTTATACATCTCCCTATTTGGAATTTCAGATCTCCCTATTTAAAATCAAGAAATTCCTTTCTCCCTATTTTGAAAAGCAAATCTCCCTATTTGGCTGCCCAGATGGATCACCTGTATGCAAAATGGTGCAAGCCTGATGACTGAAATATGAGCCACCTCGTGGAAAAACCAACAATGTGGTTTCCGAACAGGTCTGACACAAACCGGCCTGTACAGCTACAGAAGCAGGCTAGAAGCTTGAAATTTAAGAGTCAAGTAGAGGAGGAATTGTACTATCCGAGTATCGAAAACAAAGGCGCTGATCAGCTTCGCGGTTACCGCGAAGCTGATCTGCGTCTTTGTTTTCGCATATGCAGATTGTTGGTTTTCCCATGAGACGGCTCATATGCTATGGGCACTCCATGACTCTGAATCAAAAAACAAACTACATGCATAGAATTATTCCAGACAATTTTATGACATTTAACAATAGGATGTAATTACTCTGACCTTTTCGTGATATCTGTTATGCTCCTATAAATCATAACCAGCTCCTTGTGAAACAATAAAAACCTACTTAATTCAGATAGCATTACATTCATATTGCTCTAAGTAGTGGCATAACCATCATCGAAAACATAACTAGGCAAATTAATGAAAAAATTCACTGCTTTTTGTTCTTGCCTCTAGAACACATTGAAGGTGATAAGCTTTTTGATCATTTATTTAGATTGGCATGCTACTGCCTTGTGACTGTTTTGGGAATGAAGTCACAGAACGGCCTTAAGAGTGTCACCAAAAGTTTGCAAGAATTTGCAAGATCTTCACATGTGTCACCAACTTGTTGCATTGAACTAGTGTGCGAGTGTGTTTGTGTTCTTTCTTTTTTTTTTTTTTTTTGTTGTTGTTGTTGTTTGTTCGTTTGTTTTGTGGTTTATTGCCTCAGCCAAGGACGGAGCCATTCCTAGTTATTAACACATACATGTGATATCTCCCTATTTCGGAGGGATCTCCCTATTTTTTAGCAAATCTCCCTATTGGAATTTCAGAATATCCTTATATATTTTATACATCTCCCTATTAGGAATTTCAGATCTTCCTATTTAAAATCAAGAAATTCCTTCTTTGTTTAATCATTCTCCTCATTTTGAAAAGCAAATCTCCCTATCTGGCTGCCCAGATGGATCACATGTATGGTTATTAACCAGTTAATTTGTCAACTCAGCCCAGTGCCAGTGGGGTTGGAACCCCTAACTTTCGATCAAAGAGTCCGAAGCATGAACTTCATATTTATGGGCTGTAGTCACTTCACATTTTTATTTAGCAAGAGGCAGGTATTCTAGTGCATAATCTCCAATGTGATGCATAAGCATTAATCTTCCCACCTGTTTTGACTGAGAAATGAAATTAAACAACTGCGGTCTTCCCTTGACATTTGAGCCGCCTCGCGGGAAAACCAACAATGTGGTTTTTAAACAGGTCCAACACAAATCAAGCTGCACAAGCACAGAAAAATGCCAGACGCTTGAAATTTTGGATATAAGTAGAAGAGGGATTGTGCTATTTGTTTAGCAAAACCAAAGGCGCTGATCAGCTTCGCGGTTACCGCGAAGCTGATCTGCGCCTTTGTTTTCGCATATGCAGATTGTTGGTTTTTCTCATGAGGAGGCTCATTTTATGGAATCATTCTTTTCATTTTATTTTCTCCACCAACACAAGATCATGTTTTAGCTATTTGTAGACACCACATTTGTTTCCCAAGTTTACCATCAGATAGCTCCAAGCATATGAGCCGCAACATGAAAACAAGAGACCTATGGCCCTGAGAACGCTCACCTGATGCCTGACCTTGGAGCAATTATTGACAATGAAATGACCTTGAAATGCTAATAGTCTTCATCTACTCAATTAGTTGTTTGTATCCACTAACATTCATGTCACATGCTTCAAAACTTGCTGAAAAATCCATTGTTTTCACTTATTCCCATTGAACAGCCCAATTTACAAACTTTGACCTAAAGGTCAAGAAATGACCTTGACCTAAAGGCCCCATCACACTATGCAAGTGAGCATATGAAAAGCTACCCAGTGTACCTTGTTAAACGAAGCTGTTAATTCTGAGAAAAAAATCTGAGAAAAGGTCTGGTTGAACTTATACATATATGAGTGGCGCAGGGAATGTATGTCTAACGTATGTGTAGCTTATTCATAACTTATCTCTGACATAGCACAACTTATATAAGCATAAAGGAGAGTATGTCCTGCATTTACCTAGTGTGCTTATACTGCGTTTACACTATGTTCACGGCGGTCACGTTTCAGACAACCGTGAGCAAAACGGGATAACCGTGAGGCAACGCAGGGGAACGGGATAGGCAAACGTAGCACGCCGGGATAACCGTGGACACCGTGACAAATTTTTTGGCAGTTTAAAAATCTGCCATGGCAGTCACGGCAGAAATGAGAAACGTAATCGGCTGTGATAAAACGGGCTGAACGTAACACACCGTGACAGAACGTAACAGTACGTAGCGAAACGTGGAGGCGGTCCGTAGTGCAACGGGAAGCTAGTGAATAGCCCGGCAAGCTACGGATCTTTCACGTTCTGTTGCGTTTGATTACGGTCGTCTCACGTCTCGTCCCATTTCCTACGGAATACCCAACACGTTTTGTTGCGTTAAGTTACGGTGCTTTACGGTCTTTGACGGTGTTCACCCCTTTCTTCTACGTATGTCACGTTCTGTTACGGTTATCACGGCGCGTGAAGTTTATAGATATAAAATGGCATATCATGGGGACAAGTTCCTTCATACTGTAGCAGTCACTATTGTAAACAATACAGACCATACGCTGCACTATGTTATTGAAGAAGAATTACAATCCCAAACTTTTATAATCAACTCTGCAATCGGTTGTTGAGGAGCGCGATTGTTATTATTTCAAAGGACTTATTCGTATACAAAAGGCAAAAATGTGCTTTATATTGTATGGTGTCTACGTTTCGTCCGTAGCTGACTTTGACAGACCGAAGAAACATGTTACGCCTTGGTCAAAACGCAACTGACCGCAACAGGACGTAACAGGCCGTAATAGAACGTGGTAATAATCGTGATAGATCGTGGATAACCGTAACGTACCTTAGCGCCTCCGTGACATACCGGCTTATCACTACCACGGCTTGTTACGGATATCGTAATACAACGTAAGAAAACGTAACAAAACGTAATAGATCTTGAAAATCAGAGAAATATATTACCTAAACTCCACGGCACGCTACGTTTCTAGCAAACGGGGCTGGCGGGGCCGCCAGGAACATAGTGTAAACGCAGTATTAACTGATGAGGAACTTATGTGGCATGTATTCCAAACTTATCCACAACATACTTCTAACGAAATTTCAAGCATCTAGCCATCTTCTGTGCTTGTACAGTTTGTGATTTCCTCTACTTTCTAAATCCAAAATTTCAAGCAGCTAACCATCTTCTGTGCTTGTACAGCTCGATTTGTGTTGGACCTATTCGAAAACCACATTGTTGGTTTTCTGATGATATGGCTCATACTTTTTTCACTTCCAGTGATTCCAGCACTGCAACAGATATTCCGAGCAGTCTCTCGTGTAAGATCATTTTACAGCACGACCATGCATTCCTCCAGACACAATGCGGCTTATGTGGGTTCATTTAAGGCATTATTAGATTTGAGCTGCGACGCGAGAAAACTGGTCTTCGGGGTTTCCGACCAGGTCTCACACAAACCGACCTGTACAGTCACAGAAGCAGGCTAGGAGCTTGAAATTTTGGGTTTAGGAAGAAGAGAAATTGTATTATCCGAGTGGCGAAAACAAAGGCGCTGATCATGCAGCTTCGCAGTTACTGCGAAGCTGATCTGCGCCTTTGTTTTCGCATATGCAGATTGTTGGTTTTCTCCTGAGGCGGCTCATTTGTAAGCTAGAATATAGTCTTTGTGGTATAATGGTCATTAAATTCAGTAGCGCAAACAGAGCTTCAGCACTTTCAGACACATGCACTCAACTGCAGTAGTAAGACTAAGATTCCAACTACTGTAGGGCCAAACCTTGTATCCAGAGACAACGAACATGACCGAGTACTACCAATGTAATCACCATAAACTGCAGTTACTGCACAGCTGATCTGAGCCTATGTTTTCACATATGTGACATTCTCTGTGATTTTGGATCTTGTGGAGGTACGACGTTGACGTCACAAAATATGAATTAAAGTTGACGTCACAAAACTACATGCGACATTAATTGGATTTTTGCGCACTCAGTCACTAGTTTCAAAACCAGGTTGGACATTTCTCATTTTGAACAAAGAGCACCATTCAGTGTATTTAACCAGTACCATGGGGGCTGAATATGGCATGCTTGGCAGGGTTGACTCCCAGAAGTCCCTCCTGCATCTGATGCTGAATCAAAACACAACCATATTCTGTAATTATGCACCAAAAAAAAAAACTGAAGCATAAAAATTCAGGGGCCATATACTGAATGGCATATTAATTTGATACCGCAAGTATAGTAAAGTCCAATTCGCATGCGCCAAAAATACACACGTGTAAATATACTCCGGTGTGCAAATTTTACTCGGGGTAAGTAAATGGCGCATGCGAACGCAAATACACACCGGAGTATATTTACATATGGGTAAATTTACTCCTGGGTCTGACCAGATGCAAATTTTATTTTTACAAATACACACGTGTAAATTTACTATTATGTGCCATGCGAACGCAAAGTAAAATTTACCCATGAGTATTTTTATTTCAAGTCAATATTCTGCTTTTAGAATTTTCACATTTTTTTGTTCCTAACTGATTATATGACAGTTGCTGAAACTGTGGACATTGTTGCTAAATAAGAGTTTATTGCCATTCATAACATTTTAGATCATATGGAGTGCAAACAGCCACACTATTTCTTCATCATTCTTGGTTAGGATTCTTGGGGCATTTTAACAGTAATTCCTTGTAAAAGGATGAAAAAAAGGGAACTGTATAACTGCTAAGGTTATGCCTGACCATTACATGATTCCCTCTGCTGCCAAAGTCTACATGAACACCTTGAAGCAGCCTCTTCTTGTTTTGCAAATACAGAAAACTTAAGTCCAATTCGCATGCGCCAAAAATACACACGTGTAAATATACTCCGGTGTGCAAATTTTACTCGGGGTAAGTAAATGGCGCATGCGAACGCAAATACACACCGGAGTATATTTACATATGGGTAAATTTACTCCTGGGTCTGACCAGATGCAAATTTTATTTTTACAAATACACACGTGTAAATTTACTATTATGTCCCATGCGAACGCAAAGTAAAATTTACCCATGAGTATTTTTATTTCAAGTCAATATTCTGCTTTTAGATAACGAATTTTCACATTTTTTGTTCCTAACTGATTATATGACAGTTGCTGAAACTGTGGACATTGTTGCTAAATAAGAGTTTATTGCCATTCATAACATTTTAGATCATATGGAGTGCAAACAGCCACACTATTTCTTCATCATTCTTGGTTAGGATTCTTTGGGGCATTTTAACAGTAATTCCTTGTAAAAGGATGAAAAAAGGGAACTGTATAACTGCTAAGGTTATGCCTGACCATTACATGATTCCCTTATGCTGCCAAAGTCTACATGAACACCTTGAAGCAGACTCTTCTTGTTTTGCAAATACAGAAAACTTAAATGAACAGGTTTTAATCCAGAAATGATAAATTTACCTACAAAAATACTCCTGGCGATAAAACCCATGCGAACGCAATTTAAATTTACTCTCAGGTTGATTTGCACACCGGAGTATAAATACACACCGGAGTATATTTACACGCGTGTATTTTTTGCGCATGCGAATTGAACTTAAGTCTTCATAAGCAAGAACTTCGAATTCGCAAGGCAACAAACTTTTTTGCGTGATCATTTCCAATTTTAGAGTGCGAAAACCTTTTTCAAAATAAGATTTAGAGAAAAAAAAAAACAACTTACTTACTCTTTCATAATATATCATTTTTAAGGCAATTCTGAAATAATATGCATAATGAACAATAGTTAAATTCTTATGTTACCCTAGAAGAAATAGTTTTCCCCTAGTTAAGTTGTCTGGGCCTTAATGAAGCAGAAAAAAATTAATCAGGCAAGCATAAAGTAACAAGAATTTCCCAGAAAAAGATTTTTTAAAGAAACAAATGAGCCGCGACGCGAGAAAACCGGTCTTCGGGGTTTTCGACCAGGTCTTACACAAACCAACCTGTACAGTCACAGAAGCAGGCTAGAAGCTTGAAAATTCGGATTTAAGAAGAAGAGGAAGTGTACTATCCGTGTAGCGAAAACAAAGGCGCTGATCAGCTTCGCGGTTACCGCGAAGCTGATCTGCGCCTTTGATTTCGCCTAGGCAAAAATCCGGTTTTCTCACGATGCGGCTCAAATTTATTACTACTAGTAGTAATTGTGTAAAAGCAATGCAATTTACAGATTTGGCAAACTTTGGTTACCAGACATGAAAAATATAACGATGTCAACACTTTATTTTATTTACAATTTGTGCTGACATATCTGTACTTATTAAATCTTATTAAATATATGCTTTGACATAAGTTAAGCCCCTGTCAGACCAAGCCTATGGGGTTGACATGTTGTGTGATTTTCTGAACATGCTGAATGATCACCATACAATCTCTGATGCCTCAGGATTGTCTGCGTAAGGTTTACCTCCTAAAATCTCACTTTTACATAGTAAAACTGAGGTATACAGGGGTATACAATATTTTTCATATTTCTGATCCAAAACATAGATTGTGGGTACTCGTTAGAACTGCCTCGGCGAGGCGATTCTAACATGTACCCACAATCACTGTTTTGAGCAAATGCATTAAAAATATCAAAAGATTTTCCAATGAAATTTTCAATTTTCAAAAATTGAAAAAATCTCTTTATATTGCATGGGCAAGTTTTCATAATGACTACAGCATTTGCAACCAACTTTACTTTATGTACTATCACAGAGCTCCCATTGCATTGAGGGAAACCTTTCTATGGGAACTCACTTTGCTCTCACCAGAACACCCATAAAATGCACAAAAAGAGAGCAGATTTCCGAAAGTGTGCAATTTCGTCATGCGTAACATTGTCATCAGGAAAACATGTCCGTGAAATGTATACCCCCTTGAACACCATGTTTATATAGAAAAACTGGGGTTGACTGGTGTATACCTATTTTTCTTATTTTTGCTCCAAAACATAGATTGTGGGTACTCATTAGAACCGCCTCGCCAAGGCCAACGTGTACCCACAATCTATTATTTGAGCAAAAATAAGAAAAATATCAATTTTTTTCTACCGAAATTTATCATTTTTTTACAACTTTAAAAATCTCGGTATATTGCATGGGCATGTTTTCGTAATGTGGATATTTGTATCAGAATCTTCCTCCACCTATACATTTGTCATGCGTAACATTGTCATCAGGAAAACATGTCCGTGAAATGTATACCCCCTTGAACCCCATGTTTATATAGAAAAACTGGGGTTGACTGGTGTATACCTATTTTTCTTATTTTTGCTCCAAAACATAGATTGTGGGTACTCATTAGAACCGCCTCGCCAAGGCGGTTCTAACGTGTACCCACAATCTATTATTTGAGCAAAAATAAGAAAAATATCAATTTTTTTCTACCGAAATTTATCATTTTTTTACAACTTTAAAAATCTCGGCATATTGCATGGGCATGATTTCGTAATGTGGATATTTGTATCAGAATCTTCCTCCACCAAAACATTGCATCTTTGCAAAAATTGAATATACTGGATATTTTTTGTGCAATATCTAAGAACACAATGCAAAAGCATATGTTTACATTAAATTTTGCTAATTCTATGCCAACCCACAGTGACTACTGGTTGGTATGATTATAGCACTGCATTTGTTGACATGATGCTTGCAATCTTATTGTGCACACATTGACATTTTTCATAGACATTGATTAAGGGATCACCATGAGAATACAGCTCAGGGGCCAGTTGTTCAAAACTTCTTTAGCTTAACATCATCATTAAGACCTTAACTCATTAAGTAAATGCAAACTACGAAAACGAATACGCTGTTATTTTTGTTGAAAAAATGTGAGAATCCTTTGCTTTCACATTTTTTCAACAAAAAAATAACAGTGTATTTGCAATATTGCAATTTGAAATTTTAATGAATTGTTAACTAACTTCATCATTAATTTTGAACAACTGGGCCCTGGTGTGTAGGGGTTCAATGATGGCAAATCAGGCTAACATCCTTGGGATTTCCAAAGGATTAAGTGTCACACAAATAAGTAAGAAGATGTACAGAATTTTAGAATTTAAATATTTCACTCAGGTCATTATAGCAATGACAACATGAGGCACAAACAGAAAAACATAATCAATTATGGTGGCACACAATACATGGTGGCACATGTATAAGCAGCAAAAACAAGAGTTAATCAGCTGTGCCATTAGTACATAAAGCAAGTATTTTTATCACAAGCTGTGTAATTAAATTTTGTCTTGAAATATAAAGCAATGGAGATGCACCATACTTAATAGTTTAATAAGCTACAAAAGCAAAGAAAAATTCTGTCCTTTTGAACCCATACTGCTGGTGCATGCAGGAAGTTCTAAGTTCACCTGGAAGTCACGATATAATACGGTTGGAAACACAGAAGAGTTTCCAATGACAATATTTTCAAGAATTCATCATGAAAACATGTCCGTGCAATGAATACCCCCTTAAACCCCACTTTTATATAGCAAAACTGGGGTATGCAGGGGTATACCTATTTTTCTTATTTTTGCTCCAAAACATAGATTGTGGGTACACGTTAGAACCGCCTCGCCGAGGCGGTTCTAACGTGTACCCACAATCTATGTTTTGAGCGAAAATAAGAAAAATATCCAAAAAATCTATCAAAAATTTTCAATTTTTACAACTTAGGAAAAGTCCGTATATTATATGGGCGTGTTTTCGTAATGAATATGAACTAGTGAAGAATACCTAGCCAATGAATAGGTGAGGAAACCATGATCAAAAACCTGACACCACAAAAGGAAAGGAAAAGGATGTCGACAGCCTCATTAGTGGATGTTTGTGGATGAAAAATATCATCAGGAAAACATGTCCGTGCAATGAATACCCCCTTAAACCCCACTTTTATATAGCAAAACTGGGGTATGCAGGGATATACCTATTTTTCTTATTTTTGCTCCAAAACATAGATTGTGGGTACTTGTTAGAACCGCCTCGGCGAGGCGGGCCGAGGCGGTTCTAACGTGTACCCATAATCTATGTTTTGAGCAAGAATAAGAAAAATATCAAACTTTTTCTGGTGAAATTTTCAATTTTTACAGCTGAAAAAATCTCTGTTTATTGCATGGGCAAGTTTTCGTAATGTGCAGTTGTTAAACGCTACAAAAACATGGGTCAACAAGTCAGATCTCTGAACTGATCAAACTTCTATACGCACTAAAAGTGTTTCATAAAGACAATAGGAATGGGAAGCTGTTGCCGTTATATCTAATGCACTTTTAAAGTAGAAGAAATAGTGCAATCATGAATTTGTTATTTCTGAGCCAAAAGTTAGGGTAAAAATGATAAAAACTGACCAAAAAAGCTAGTGGATGCCTCTGTTCTTTCTGGTAATGAATGACTCATAATGACAATCACATAGACATACAAAAATATAGTATCCCTAAAATATCTAGATTGTATACAAGCTTGTCTACATATATTGACGACCAAGATCTCTTCTAAGAAACAATTTTACTACCATTCTGGGAAGCAGCTTAATTACTGCCATTATTTGACATCACTCATATAAGCCTTGCACCTTTTTATGGGACATAGGCAAACAAAATAGCCCCAGATGTGACGCCGCATTCTGCGGCGTCCCATCTGGGGCTATTCTGTTTGCTAAGAGGAATTTCATGGAATGAAAATTCAAAATCTCTCCTGATGGCCCTATAAATGACAGTGGACTCGCATAAATGATAACGATGAGAAAGTCAATTCGTCATATATGGGTAAGGAAACAAACTTACGTCCAATAATCAGATTGATTAATGTGTAAATATGGGCTGGAAAGTGTTGTCAATCAATTCAGCAAGAAAATAAATATTTGGCCACCGAATAAACGTCACATTCATCAGAAAATCAGACCATTACTGGAAACCACTACAGTTTAATTAAAGCCTATTACTTGATTAAGGAGTATGAGTACAGTATACATTGTAACATGAATAGTACATGAGCCACCTCGTGGGAAAACCAACAATGTGGTTTCCGAACAGGTCCGACACAAACCGGCCTGTACAAGCACAGAAAAGAGCTAGAAGCTCGAAATTTCGGATTTCGTCTTTGTTTTCGCCTATGCAGATTGTTGGTTTTCCCATGAAGCGGCTCACATAATGAACTGCAATTTTATATGAGTAATATCAAGTAAAAATTTCAGGACAACCCAAATGTTGCTTACGAAAAAGTTTGATAACTTCAGTTTTTGACATGAGCTTGATCATGTAAATATTTCCAAATTCTACCAATTTTCCTTTATTTCTGGTCTTTCTTATACTTTGTGTTTTTTTTTTCTGATTTGGTTTATATGTAATCACATGATGTACCAAAATCATTGGACAGATGAAAACCACTACAACCAGTTAACTTAAGTTTTTTGCCAGTTGTGATTCTATACAGTAAACTTTCAAGATGACTGATAATTGAGCCGCGACACGAGAAAACTGGTCTTCGGGGTTTCCGACCAGATCCGACACAAACTGGCCTGTACAGTCTCAGAAAAAGGCTAGAAGCATGATTTTTTGGATTTGACAAGAGGAGAGATTGTACTATCCATGTAGCAAAAACAAAGGCACTGATCAGCTGTGCAGTTACTGCACAGCTGATCTGCACCTTTGTTTTTGCATAGGCAAAAATCCTGTTTTCTCATGATATGGCTCAATTTATCATACATTCCCTAAAGATTCAGACACATACAAATCACACCGTACATACGGCTCGTCAAATTCCAACTGGTACGTCAAATTCCAGATGTTTATGTCAGCGCGTGCGTTTTGGCGGCTAAATTATGTTTGTTGTTTTTTCTTGTTTAGTATACTTTAGCTAATGGTTTCAAAAGAAAATAATAATCGGCAGTCGTGTGTGGACCTCCACGCATCTGTACATACAGGTGTCATGGTCAGCTTATCCGTGGATTGGCGAAAACATTGCACGAAAGTCTTAAAACGGCACGTTTTCAGAAAACATCCATACTTTTTGCCAAATATCTCCATAACTAGAAATAATTGAAAATCGCATGCTCGAATATATATAGCTTAGTATCTATTTAAAAGCCTGATTTAAGCTTTTATTCAAATTAATTACTACTATTGATAGCGCAGCTCATTCTTTTTAACCTTGTGTGATTTTACATGATACGAACCACGACAGTCGCTTTATACTTGAAAGACCAGACGGACAATAGCTTTTGATACGTCAAATAACAGACGTAGAAACGACTTTGGATACGTGTCGCATCAGACATGTTGAGTGCGATTATTTCAAATACCCATGGCACCCTGGCATTGTTTGGCCTTCTTAAGCGGTCAACTTGGAAGTATACGTTCAAAAAATAAATTGTATTAATTGAATTGGAAATGTTATGGATGTCATACAGTTTATAGATGGGTAAAGAGAAAATGGCCACCTTAAAGACACACGACATTGATTCACTATATCAACATTTGCACAAAATGTTGAAACCATAGAATCAACATTAAGACACACATTGTTGAAATATTGTTAAAATAATGTTGTTTCGGTCAACCTTTAAACATTGTTGAATCAATTCGATTCACTGAATCAACATTGATTCTACAACATTGTTTCAAAGTTGAATGAATCAACATTGGTTCGAAATTGTTTCAACTTTGTGTGTCTGCTGTTTTGTTTCCACTCAAACACAGAATAACTTCATGAGAGTGATATAGTGGTCGCGGTTTGAAAAGGTACAAGCAGACAAAGATCAGGAAAAGGCATAATCAGAAAAAGATTTCCACCTGATTGTCTCAGTTCTTGATCCTTGGTTAATCTTATTTTAAAGGCGCTGATAGTCAGCGACCTTAACCACAGCCGGTTGTGCGGTCGTGTGATCTAGTGGGCAGTTTGTTCCCATCATCCTCCAGAGGTTGTGGTCTCGAACCCCGACCGACACATACGCGTGTCATGTTGATGACTTTTGAGCCCCCGGACTCTGTGGCAGTATGCAGGATGCACAATATATACATCAGTATATGTATTTGAAGGTGGTCGGGTTGCGATATGGGCACTCACTCATTGGGGGCTAAAGAAATAGATGGGCTGCTTGTACATCCAGGTAAAGCTTATACACTACTGACCGACCATCTGATTACTGGTTAACCCCTCTGGTCTGAGCTTGCCCAAAACGAGGTTCAAGTCATACCATCTATACGTATAAGCATTTTTGGCTTAGTTGGATGGTTATATTTCAAGCACTTGTAGGATGTCATGACATCCTCATTTTGCGTAAAAGTCCCATAAAATAGAGGCAACGTCCCGACATGACCTTATCTGTTGACTGGGACGTAAAGCATCAATTCAAACAATCAAAAGCACATGTTTTTGTGCCGTTGGTATAAAATTAAATTCCATCAAAGAAGCACATTGGCAAACAAATAAAGCACAGGTTATGCCATGGTGTTTCTAGGGCGAAGACTCAACCGAGCGAATCCAACAATCAGTTTGAACCCTGGTATGCCCAGGCACAGACCGCAAAGTTCAGTTCCGGCCCATGCCATACTGAATTTATAATCAAAATTAGGGGTATACATATAATTAAAGCTAGAAACAATGCGCTATTCGTAAATAATTCTCCGTCTCATGGCGCTTATACATGTGCGTGTACTGAGTCGCGTAGTGTTCTATTTGAATATTTAAAATTGCTTTGTAGTAGCCATGTATCAGTTAAGTTATGTGGAATATTATCAAATGTTCACACTATCTGCTTTCATTTTTTTTTCAAATTTCTATATAGTCAAAAGTACAATCAGCTTTTTGTTCATCGACTGACCATCTTGAGTAAAAAAGCGGCATATAAAATCGTTTAAAGACAGTCCTTTCACTTTGTTTCCTTCCCAAGTAATGTTTTCTTTATGCAATTTATGGTTTGTAGCGATGCAAATTAAACCATGTACTGACTATTGCATAACAAAGAAGTGTTTTAGTAGACCCGTATCATAAAACGTTGATCTACCGTCTGGGTCATTCCGTATCGACCGTCTGTAATTTCACTTATCATATGACATTCGCCCGTCTGTACTTTGGTGTATTGTTTTTGTCGCCAAGCGACAGAATAAAACGATAAATACACTGTAAAAGTTGATTATCAATGATCCTTCAGATGGAGATTGAAAAAATATAAGCCTCAATAAGATTATACCATGAAAAGTTTAGGTATTCTTTGTAAAATACAGCAAAATAACTTACCCGCCAAAACGCACGCGCTGACATAAACATCTGGAATTTGACGTACCAGTTGGAATTTGACGAGCCGTATGTACGGTGTGAAATACAATAGTCCTGCTACAAACCGAGCAAACTAGAAATGCACCTCCCATTTGAAAAGACAGATAGGCGATTAGTGCAGATCTTAGAGCAGTCATATCTGTACCTACTCTTTCTGTTCTGGCCAATCTGTCCAAATACATAGGAAAATGAGCCATGTCATGTGAAAACCAACAATGTGGTTTCCGAACAGGTCCTGAACAAACCAGGCTGTACTGCCTCAGAAGCAGGATAGAAGCTTAAAATTTTGGATTTAACAAAAAGAGGGATTGTACTATTCATGTAGCGAAAACAAAGGCGCTGATCAGCTTCGTGGGTCTTTGTTTTCACATATGCAAAATATTGGTTCTCTCATGACGCGGCTCAAATTAATGTCACGACTATATGACTGATACTATAGGATTGACCAGCTGCCGCATGAGTAGAATAATACATTCATTGAGAGAGAAGAAAAAAATATTGAATTAAGGCAATTTAAAACGTTTTTTATTACAGCATGCACTATGTGGGGTAAAGATGATTCAATGGAGTAATAATGACTGACTTTGGTACCAGATTGAAGGTAAGAAATAATTAATGTTACAACATGTACTTCCATTTAGTGACATATTAAGCAGAGACTGATTAAACCTTAACTCATATATTAAGCCTGGCATCCTTTTTATGGGACATAGGCAAACAGAATAGCCCCAGATGTGACGCCGCAGAATGCGGCGTCCCATCTGGGGCTATTCTGTTTGCTAAGAGGATTTTCATCAAAAATTTATATGAAAATTTAAAATCACTCCTCATACCCCTAAAATTGAAAGTGGACTCATCCAATTGAAAATGATGGGGAAACCCATTCCTCAAAAGTGGGTTAATAATATGCACTAATCATTACAGTTCAACATCATTATAATGTGCCTCACTATAGTGCGGTTTTCAATAACACTGTTATGTCATGGCTTCAAAAATGATTAGTTTACTATATGACCATTGTAAATAACTTCATTATAACACGGTTTCACTTATAGCACGGTCTGTGTCCATGGACCCCAAAGATAACATTCTAATGAGGTTGACCTGTATTTTGTTACCATGACAACCCAGCCCCTCAGCCCAAGGAAATAGCAAGAACTTTACTTTTATCCAGCATAATATACCCACAAAAACACAAGTACTGAGGGCATGGTCAGTTGGTAAAATTTAGCCATGGGAGCAAAAACTATTAGTTGGTCAAATTTAGTCATGGGAGCGAAAACTATTAGGCGGCCCCCGTGGCCGAGTGGTTAAGAGCGCTGATATTTCATTACCACTCTAAATCATTCGATCATCTCTACACTGTGTCTGATGTGGGTTCCAGCCCCAGGTGTGCCAGATGTGCGGGTGTGCCAGGTGGTTTTTCTCAGGGTTCTCCCGTTTTCGCACCACCTACTGATTGGCCCGTCTCATATGATGAGCTGAGATAATCTTGAAAGTGATGTAAGACTGAAAAAAAAAAATAAATAAATAAAACAGTGTAATTTTATTTTTTATTCAGCTGCTCATTTTTCTTGACACATTATTGATGACACACATTTTACCGAGACCAGAATTATTGACGCTGGTGCCCCTACGGGAAGCTTCTCCAGCCTGGAACCGATTACCAAGCTCACTATTAAATCATTGGTCAGTTGCTAAGCCAATTTTGATAGGACAATATCAAACACGCCATGTAAAGGAGATCTCTCGATCTCTCAGAAAACTATTGGAAAATATTCATCTGAAGCAACAAGCGACTTTCAGTTCTAATCACTTTACTTTGCTTACTGGAATTATAAAGGCAGGATTTAAAGCATCAACAGTATTGTAAGGTCTTTATCTTCTTATTAGGTTTTTGTTAGCTTTTATCTTTTTAACCATGACCCAGTTGTTCAAAGCATCGTTAGCTTAACGATATCGTTAAGACATAAATTTGTTACGCAAATATCAGCTAAAGTAACAAATACACTGTTATTTTTTGTTGAAAAAATGTGAGAATCCTTTGCAGTGCAAAGGATTCTCACATTTTTTCAACAAAAAATGACAGTGTATTTGTAATATTAATGTTTGAAATTTTAACGAAACGTTAACTAACGATGTCGTTAGTTTTGAACAACTGGGTCCATATTTTCGTATGTGGCATTTGCTTCATATTGGAATTTATAGGTAGCGTTATCATAATTTTGTAAGATGCAGAAAAAAAAAGTTTTTCTTGACAGTGACAATGGCAGAAAACACAAATGCAGTTGACTTAAATAAAAAACAAAGTTTAGTTGATGTTTGCTGTAATGGTAGGAATATTTCTTTTGTTTAAGCTTTTATTTGCTATTGTCAAGGATAAGTACATACAGTGTTAATCAAGACCAACAAAATTTGATTCAATTTTTAATCAAGGTACTCCTTGTGACTTTTTGAGGCTATTTTTTTCTCTTTTTGTTTGTTTATTACCTGTTTTGTTTTCTTTTTGTGCATGCCACATATATTCACAAAAAAAACAACAACACATTTTATATGGAATATACTAAGGACTACAAAAAATGCACAGGATCTTATATACATGTACAAGTACATAAGAATCTGTGTGATATAAGTCCCTTAAGCCCCTATCTCACTGGACTGGGACAACTGGAGACTAGTTTGCGAATTGTTCACGACTATTTTGCGACAAAGTTTAACGATATAAACACAACTTTCATGTTGCAGTCTCATTGAATGGACATTTATGCGACAAATTTGTGAAATGCTGTCTAATTTTGAAAATATATCTCGAGACTGTCGCGCGATAGTCACCAAACTGTCATACGCCAGTTCCGAGACGTTTGTGAGAGTGTCTCACGACGTTCCCACGAATGTATCTTTATTTTCATTCTCATTCGTATGAAAGATGCGAGACATTCGTGTGAGTGCCGCACGACAGTCGTATGAATGTTTAATTTTCTCGCCAGATAGTCACAAGGTGTGCGCATGTTTTCTCAAGACTGTCACGCGACTGTTGTGTGACATTTGTACGACATTTGTACGAGTGTCGCGAAAATTTCGCATTGTAAATTTGCCAAATTTTCATGGCACGCGCGACAGTCTTGTGAAATATTTTGGCGAAAAAATTCGAATAAATTTTTTAAACATGTTTAAAACCTTCGCGACTAGTTCGCGACACATGAAAATTTTCACGACACTCATTCGCACCAATGTCATGCGAAAGTCCGCAACTATATTTACAAAACAGTCGCGAGAAATTCGCATGCCAGTGAGATACTAGCTTGAGACACAGATTTAGTTTTTGATTATTAAAATTGTTAAACAATATTTAAAAGTGTTTAAAGGGTTTAAAGGGTCACTGAAGAGGCTTAAGTGGACGAAACCGCAGTATGGCCCATCCCTTTTCTCAATTAATATGTTAACTGCTCTTAAATGATTTCAGTTTTATTTTTATTTGCTATCACTGCAGCTGGTGTTGTGCCGTGTGGTGGCCCTAAAAAAGTCTCCCCGTACATCATCCATAGTGCAGATTATATTTTCCTTTGGTCCTTTGCGATCAGGGAGGGTATTCTGAGAAATCAGAAATTCATTATCGGTTTAGATTCATTATCTAACCAACATTTTATATATTTGGCTCCGTTTGGATAATACTAGTCTTTGTATCGACTATCCTGTTGTAAGTTGCAAAATCACAGTATTTCTCATTGGCTCCATTTTGCCAAATCTAAAGGGTCACTGAAGGGGCTAAAGTAGCTGAAACCACTGTATGGCCAATCCCTTTTCTCATTAATTAAAGGATCTCAGTTTTATTTTTATATAGTAGATTTTGCTGGGAAAATTAATACTTCCAATTTTTTTATATCAAGACTGAAAAATATTTACTTCACTTTTTAATTTAGGTAAATCATCTTAAAATTTAACATGCGTGACTAAATATATATGCTTTAAAAGATTAACTCATTTAAGCCTGGCGTCCCTTTTATGGGACATAGGCAAACAGAATAGCCCAAGATGTGACGCCGCAGAACGCGGCGTCCCATCTGGGGCTATTCTGTTTGCTTACAGAAATTTTATCGAAAAATGGAATAAAAATTCAAAATCACTCCTGATACCCCTAAAAATCAAAGTGGACTCACCCAAACGTTAATGATGGGCAATTCCATTTGTCAAATATGGGTTAAGTAAAAGCAATTTTAGGTCTAGACTATGGTAAAACAAAAATCACACGGCCAGCATTAGAGCTAGTTTTCAACAAACTCTGACCAGATCTGACTACAATTGGGCAGCCATTACGAAAACTTGCCCATGCAATATACAGAGAATTTTTTCACCTGTAAAAATTGAAAATTTCATTGGAATTTTTAGAATATTTTTCTTATTTTTGCTCAAAACATAGATTGTGGGTACACGTTAGAACCGCCTCGCCAAGGCGGTTCTAACGAGTACCCACAATCTATGTTTTGGAGCAAAAATAAGAAAAATAGGTATACCCCTGCATACCCCAGTTTTGCTATATAAAAGTGGGGTCCAAGGGGGTATACATTACACGGACATGTTTTCCTGATGTAAAACCACAGTATGGCCCATCCCCTTTCTCATAATATGTTCACTGCTCTTAAAGGATCTGATTTTTTTTTTTCATTTATTGTAGCAAAAACAATGGTACTGATCAGCCATGCATTTTTAAAATACCCATCATACTATAATCATACTCTTTGATTTTAGCAAATGCAAAAGCAGGTGCTCTCAAGACGTTGTCACTAAATTAAAGACAAGAAAATGCAATTGTTTCCTCAGACACAGATTGATATTCTTGTATCATGTTTAATTGCTGCTGGATGTGTGATTGTATAATTGCTGTGGGTTGTATGAGCCACTTCATGAGTTTTTTGCCTAGGTGAAAACAAAAGGCGCAGATCAGCTGTGCAGTTACTGCACAGCTGATCAGTGCCTTTGTTTTCACTGCTCGGAAAGTACAATCCCTCTTCTTCCAAAGTCCAAAATTACAAGCTTCTAGCTTGTTTCTGAGACTTAACAGTCCGGTTAGTGTCAGACCTGGTCTGAAACCCCGAAGACTGGTTTTCTCACGTCACAGTTTGTATCATACAAACAACAGTGGATGTTCTGTGACCTGTAGGCCATCGCGAAAACATGTATACACTAGCGAGGCAGTACTGACCTGTACTCACAATCTATGTTTTGAGCAAATTAATAAGAAAAATATAAAAAATCTCTGTATATCACATGGGCAAGTTTTTGTAATGACATGTAGGCAACATACTTGTCAATGCATTGTTGCAAAAAAAAAATTACATGATAAAACCTTGCAACTACGTCATAATGACTAATTATCACTAGTGTTTGCTTTTCACACAATGCCCTTATAGTTGCTGAGTTTTTTTGTTTTGTTTTGTTTTTTGTTAAGATTTTTTTATTCAAAATTTAGCTTGATATTGCCTTTATTTTCATTACCAGTATAAAGCTACCTAAATCACAGATAGCAGTGTACTGCTAATGCACCAGTCATTTGTAATCACACTGCCCCCCCCCCCCCCCCCCCTATGGGGAAAGGTGGGGGATAGCTGGGCTAAAGTGCAGGACAATTGCTTTTCGAGCAACCTCTCAGTGCAGTGGAAATGACAGGGTTTTGAAATTAGGATCCTTCCCCCAGGGAGATTTTCTATTGCGAAGGGCGGGACAAAGGGCAAAGTGTTGACCTCCTGTTTGCCCCCTTGGGGTGGGGCTTATAGCAGAAAAGTCATAATCCCTGCCCTTCCCTGTAGGAGAGCAGTGGTTACAAATGACTGGTACATAAATGTTAACCAGTCAGCAATGAGATCAAGTATTACAACCATTTAAAGTACCGGTAAATCTCTGTTGCAGTGGTCAGTCCTTTTGGTCTTTGGTTATTCGAATATAGATCTGAGAGATCCAAATCTGTTTTTGAAAAGAGAGAATTACATTTTCTGCACTTTGTCTTTTGCAAAGACAATTGAATCAAATTTTATATGTTCAGGAATAACTATTTCCTTGTCACAGATTGACATTTTTGCATTTAATAGATTTTATTGCTGCTTTTGCAATTGTTTAATTGCTGTTGGCTGTGTCATACAAGCCGCTACTGAAAAAAATGAACAGGTCCAATAACCAGCCTGTACAAGCACAGAAGAAAGCTAGAATCTTGAAATTTTGGGTATAAGCAGAGGAGGAATTGTACTATACATGTAGCAAAAACAAAGGCACTTACTGCACAGCTGATCTGTGTCTTTGTTTTCGCATAGGCAAAAATCCATTATTTTTCATGATGCGGGTCATACAAATTTAATTGCACAGCGTCTGCAATAGTGGATGTGAAATATTCTGAGAAATACAAGGTGACATACTGTGGAGCAAAACATCTTCTGACATGGCCTTGCAACAGTGTCACGATGACAAAATACAAGCCGCCTCGTGGGAAAACCAACAATCTGCATAGGCGAAAACAAAGGCGCAGATCAGCTTCGCGGTAACCGCGAAGCTGATCAGCGCCTTTGTTTTTGCTACTCGGATAGTACAATTCCTCTTCTACTTAAATCCAAAATTTCAAGCTTCTATAGCTCGTTTCTGTGCTTGTACAGGCCAGTTTGTGTCAGACCTGTTCGGAAACCACATTGTTGGTTTTCCCACGAGGCGGCTCATATCACAAGTATTTGGTTTTGCAAATTTCCTCTTGAAAGCTGGATTCTCTGTACTATACATCAGCTTTGTATTGTACCAGACTCACACTGTATTAGTGGCAATGTGGAATGTGTGATTTTATATAAAACTGCATTCCCAACTGCCAAAAAAGGCATTTTAGATTGCCAAAAAATATGTGTTGGCAATGGAGAATGTTCCATTTACGTTCTACGTTGTCATTTTGGCAATCCGAAACGCCTTTTTATGGCAATCTAGAACTCTTTTTGTTGATCAGATTGGTCGTTTGCGATTGCCGCTAATACAGTGTGAGACTTTTTTCTCCAAATATCTGCTCAGTATATTCATGCTCAGTACCAGCACAGAGCTATCCTGTCTTATATTCTATTCTCAGAGGCAGATTTAGAGGGGGTTCAGGGGGTTGAACGCTCTTACCCCCTCTGTGATCAATTTTTTTTTTCAATTTCATGAGAAAAAATAAGAACAATTAGGTAAAATTTAGAAAAGGACCCCCACTTGAAGGATTTGAATCCCCTTTCAGATATCCTGGATCTGCCCCTGATTCTGTCGCCCTTTTCTTTCAATTCTCTATGTTTTGTTTTCAGTTACATGGCTCCATGATTATACATGTATGTAAAGACTCCTAGAGCAAGCATGAGCAGATCAAACCCCTTAAAATTAAACAAAAAGACATCATCCATATACATATTGAAATAAAAATACTTATATAAACTTTCAGCACTTGGGAAATACTAGAAATTTAATTAAACTTTCTGTACTTTGTAACCACATTTCATAAGAAACATTAATCAGCTGAAAAAATAATACATACTCTAAAGACAATGAGATGAAAAGCAATTTAATATTCATATGATTTGTGAGCTAGTTAAACCATATTTGACAAATGGATTCTCCCATCATTATCAATTGGATGAGTCCACTTTCATTTTTAGGGGTACATGTATTAGGAGTGATTTTTAAATTTATTCAATTTTTCGATGAAAATTCTCTATGCAAACAGAATAGCCCCAGATGGGACACCGCGTTCTACGGCGTCATATCTGGGGCTACCGGTATGCTGTTTGCCTATGTCCCATAAAAAGGACGCCAGGCTTAAATGAATTAAGCTCCAGGACTATATCAAGCTTCTGAGATTTTTGTTTGCTTTCCAGGCATGTCGGAACCAGGCTACTGCTTTCAGGGGTGCTTAAAGTGTCCTCATTAGGAAAAGGTCCATGTAATATATACCACCTTGAACCCCACTTTTATGAAGTGAAACTGAGGAATACAGGGGTATACCTATTTTTCTTATTTTTGCTCCAAAACACAGATTGTGGCTACTCGTTAGAACCACCTCGGCGAGGCAGTTCTAACGTGTGCCCACAATCTATGTTTTGAGCAAAAATAAGAAAAAAAGAAATTGTACTGAAAATTTTCATTTTTCACAACTTTAAAAATCTCTGTTCATTGCATGGACATGTTTTCGTAATGTTGTAAAAGGCAAGTTACATGGTAGAGGTAGGAATCAAACCCAGAACGACTGCCTCCCGAGTCTTGCACCCTTTTACCTGGCCACACCCCACCCTATCAATACTAGTAAATTTGTTTTATTTCTATAAAATAAGTTTCATCTAGGGTGCTTATGATAGATTCTGCTATATATAAATTTGTGCACTTATTGTATTACTCCATGGGCCTTCCGTAATACTTCATTATGATCGGTATTAGTTCTTCATTTTGTAATTCCATTTATATCTTGTCCTCTTGACCCAACTTTCTTAAGAAAAACAAGAAGTCTTGTAAATCAATTGATGAAAAAAATGTTCTCCTAACAGTACATGTAACAAGACGCTTTTCCTCAATATCATTCTGTCATCGCTTCTCTCTAGGCCGACTTAATTACATTTCTGAATTTGTAAACAACTAATTCCGTGCTCGAGACAAAATCGCCAACTGGGTTGTAGTCGAAATCAAATTTGCCATGATTAAAACGTTACGTGACATAGAATGCCAACCAGCTCTGTATCATATGAGCCGTGTCATGAGAAAGCCGGATTTTTGCCTATGAGAAAACAAAGATGCAGATCAGCTTCACAGTAACTGCAAAGCTGATCAGCATCTTTGTTTTCGCTACTCTGATAGTACAATCCCTTTTCTACTTATATAAAAAATTTCAAGCTCCTAGCCATCTCCTGTAGCTGTACAGGCCGGTTTGTGTCAAACCTGGTCGGAAACCCCGAAGACCAGTTTTCTCGCGTAGTGGCTCAGATGTCCTCAAAGTGGCCTGATGAAAAAAAAAAAACTGTCTCCTGGGGTTTCCAGCTAGGTTGGACACAAATCTGTTTGTAAAGTCAGAAAAGATGTCTAAAAGCTTGAAGTTTAGAGGCGTTGTGATATCTATGTAGCAAATCAAAGGTCACAGAGTGTGCAGCTTTAAACATGAGCTTTTCTCAGGACCATACTCAGATGTCCTCTAATGCCTTTGGGAAAACCAACAATCTGCATAGGCGAAAAACAAAGACGCAGATCAGCTTCACAGTAACCGCAAAGCTGATCAGCGCCTTTGTTTTCGCTGAATGGATAGTACAGATAGCACCATGGACTGCTTTAATTTGAGCCTACACATGAGAAAACCAACAATTTGGTATTCAGACCAGGTCTGACACAAACCGGACTGTACAAGCACAGATGATGGTTAGAGGCTGGAAATTTTGGATTTAGAAACTATCCGTGTAGCCAAAACAAAGGAGCTGATTCGCAGTTACGTCAGCAATGTATTTGTACAGGCTTTTTAGTGCCTTCGTTTCTCACTGCTGTGATAGTGAACTCATTCTAGTTTCTACTTGTTAAAATTTCAACTTACTAGACAGCCATTCTTGCTGAGCAGGCCAGTATCAGTCTTGTCGGAAAACTTGAAGAAAAAAATGCTCTCATACCAGGGCTAATTTAAGCCTTGATGAGAAAAAAAAAACAAAAAAAAAACCAGGTCAGACATAAATGAGGCTGTACAGTCACAGGAGATAGCTAGAAGCTTGAAACATTGGACTGAAAAAGAAGAGATGAAGCTGAAACAAAGGCGCTGATCAGCTGTGCAGTTACTGCTGGCTGAGCTGTGTCTTTGTTTTTTCGCATATACAAAATGTTGGTTCTCACACTAGGGCTAAATTTCATCTTCATTGATTTTTGCAGGAAAGCCGCTCTTCAAGATAGAAAGCCGAATATCATATGATAAGGAAATGACGGAATCCTGTTGGATCTGAGGAGCTGAAAAGACTTATGAAAACTTTATGCAAAACAACATGATACCAAAATCTGAAGTCAAATAAGAACCCAAGTCACCAAAATGAGTTCCGAAAACGACACAATTATTGGACAGGTACAGACTGATTCTAGTGTTAAAATGGAATTATATTCGATTGTGTTTTCCTCAACGATGCTGTGTCTAGGAATCCTGTTCGGGGGTGGCGGGTGTGTAACTGTCCTCATTGCAATGTTTCTATACAATTTGATGAGAAAGCTTCGTTACATTCTCATAGCTGTGTTACTGTTTGTGTGTTGTGGATTTGATTTTATATGGTGCCCTGTGGAAATTTCACGCCTCGTCTTACATCATCAGAATGTCAACAATAACGTTATTTCTGACCAAATTATTCTCGATCTCAAGTATTTTGGATGTAGCCTGTATATTCTTCTATTGTGTGCTTTGGCTGCCATCATTGTGCTTATCTCTGTACAAAATTTCATGAAAATGGCCAAAAAGTATAATGATCTATCCAAATTAAAACTGGGAATAATCATTTTACTTCTATGGGTGTTATTTAGTGTTAGTCTGACTATAGTTTACGTCATTTCATCTCTAGCCAGCGGGAGAGAGAGAGTCTACCACAGCATTAATAGAACGTCATTCCTATTCAAGATAGCAATTCAAACGATTTGGATTATCTTATTACTCATTCCCATACTCTTAATGTTTTCATTCTATTTATACAAAAAGTTTTATACTCAAACGGTAGAAAAGGATTCAGAAATGTCAGACTTACATTCCACGGACAACATAACTGTTCCGACTCTTCTTGTGAAGAGTGTAGAAGAACTAGAAGAAGAGGAAGAGGATGAGAATTCTCTTCCGCCTCTTCCTTCTCCGGATTCCATAAAAGAGTCCCGGAGCGGATCGCCGGCATCTCAGAGCGCCATGAAAAAACGCAGTGGTTCACCATCGTCCAACAGGGTATTATTCGCCGATGAGCCAAGTCCTACTAAGGAGAGACATTCAAACTTTGGCGATAAACTGAAAACCCAGACTCACCTTGGAGTAAACATGGCTGCCATTCTCGGGAGAAGACGTCACACAATTGCACAAATAAGTGATCCTCAGTTAGACCTTTTTCAGAAAGCCAAAACTTATACATATGTCAGGAAATTTTCAGTGGATATATCGGCATTGCAAGCTCAATTAGAAAATCCTAAGGGTCATAAGGATGATTTCCCATTTCACTCACAACAAGACATTCAGTCCTCCGGGAAAGAATCAGAACAACCAAATTCATTGAGAATGGATTTACAAAAGGAACAGTTTAAAAGGAGTTTTGACGAGGTGGCAAGAAGTCAAGAGATTAAAGAAGAACCTGAATTGAATGAGGAAAATGAGATAATCCAAGAAACTGAAAGGAATACAAGAAATAACTGCAATCATGATCAGGAAATCGAGACACAGTCGATAAGATCAGCAAGATCAAACCGGTCAGTTCGATCAATCAGGTCTAATAGATCCAACAGATCATACCGTGATTCAATATGTCCTACACCGCCACTCATAAGTCTGACCCAAAGTGACGGCGAAGAAAAGCAAATAGAACTCAACGACATTGATGAAAATAGCAATACAGAAATTGTTAAGAAAAAGAAATCCCCTAATTTATTCAAACTGTCATTCATCCTTGTATTAACATTCATCCTAAGCATCCTTCCAATGTTTATAACAGAACTGGCGAGAAGTCATCTAAATCCAAATGCATATCTCAACACCATAACATGCACAACAGCCATTTCAATAGTGCAGACAATGATATACCCGCAGATTATATTCTGTATGGATGCTAATATAAACAAGTCAGTGCACCGGTCCTTTGTGAAAGCAAGAAGATGGATTATGCATATATTTTACAAACACGAAGAAGTGTCAACAGCAGAGGATATTTCTGACACTGAAGTATAATACTTATGAATCTTCGCTTGGGGAAGGCCAACAATTTAGTTTCCGACCAGGTCCAGGCTGTAGTCCCAGAAGCAAGCTTCAAGCTTGAGATTTTTTATTTACAGCCCCTTTCACTCGAGTATGCCGTTTGAGCATTTGCATCACACAAGAAGACCATGTGTTCAGAAGATCTGAGTTTCTTTTCATGTTGTCCTCAAAGACATCTGGATTGATTGATATGCTGATTTGAGTGACAGCTTCAAACTAAATTACCTTTAAAAACGGCAAACTCGAGTGAAATTTTAACTACCTATGTGGATTTTTTGCCATGTAGATACCGATCAGGTAACTGCTTAAATTGATAAAATTCTGCTTTTGTCTCTATCCTGTTACAAATTTGTGTTCTTAATATGCATTGTATATGTTGTGCAAAGAATTTTGAAATAAAAATGTGCTTTAACCAAGCAATTACGATGTTTTTATCAGAAGAGGTGACATCATTACCTAAAGATAAATGCTGAATAGATTTTAAGAACACCTGGCACCTGGGACACTGTTTCAGTTCTAAAATAGAATAAAAAGTTACCTGATTTACAAACAAACGGCAAACTCGAGTGAAAAAATTTGATTGACTTAAATGCTCAAACGGCAAACTCGAGTGAAAGGGGCTGTAAGTAGAAGAGGAACTGTACTATCTGTGTAGCGAAAACAAAGGTGCTGATCAGGTTCGAGGTTACCGCGAAGCTGGTCTGCGCCTTTGTTTTCGCGTATGCAGATTGTTGGTTTTCTGACACTGAAGTGATATGTTATGTTCTGTAGCTATGTCAATGTTTGTAAACACAAGGTGTCCAGAGACAACCTACACCGATACAGATTAAACCAATAAGAGATAATAGGGAGTAAATACCAGTCTGGGACCAACCTGCCATGGATATCATTCTGACCTGCCACTGATTATTCTGACCTGCCACTGATCATTCCGATCACCACTGATCATTCCGATCAGTGGTAAGTTGTTCCCAGGCAGGCATTTACGTCCTACAGCCTTATATTCATCAGGAAAACATGTCCGTGTAATGTTTACCCCCTTATACCCCACTTTTATATAGAAAAACTGGGGTTTGCAGGGGTATACCTATTTTTCTTATTTTTGCTCCAAAACATAGATTGTGGGTACTCGTTAGAACCGCCTCGCCGAGGCGGTTCTAACGTGTACCCACAATCTATGTTTTGAGCAAAAATAAGAAAAATATCAAATTTTTTCCTGTGAAAATTTTCATTTTTAAAACCAAAAAAAAAATTCAGTATATTACATGGACATGTTTTCGTATTGATTCGTTCTGCATTGGTTGTTCTCAGTCACAATACTTGTCTCTAGATAACCAGTGTTATGTGTATAACCAGTCTTAAAGTTTATGTTTCCGGTAAATCTCTGACAGGTCTGTAAAAACAGTGTTGATGTGGATCTGGATTTGCGCTGTTCTCAGTCGCACTGTTTGTCTATGTATAACCAGTGTTATTTATAACCCGTCTTAGAGTTCATTTCGAAAACACGCCCTTGTGATATACAGATTTTTCTTAAGTTGTACAAATTGAAAATTTTCAATAAAAAAATTTTGATAGGTTTCTTATTTTTGCTCAAAACATAGATTAAGAGTGCATGATGTTAGAACCGCCTCGCCGAGGCTGTTCTAACAAGTACCCACAATCTCTGTTTTGGAGCAAAAATAAGAAAAATAGGTATACCTCCTGTATACCCCAGTTTTGCTATATAAAAGTGGGGTATAACGGGGTATGTAGTATTTATTACACCGACATGTTATTGTGATGTTGACAGGTCTGTACAAACAGAGTTGATCTGGATTTGTACTGCCGTATGTTTGCCATTGATTATAACTATTTGGAAATACAGCACTCTGGCTAATCCTACAAGTTCAGACATTGCGATGATTGCAGCAACTTTTGAGGTTTCTCTAATTTACAGAACTTTTAATGCAACATGAAATAGTATAGGCTAGAATAAGTTTCATAGTTTCAGCTTAAAATGATAAAAAAATGAAGATCAGTCATTCTGATCAGCAAAGCAATAATTTTTACATTTATTAAAATCATTTTTGCATGAACACTATGTTATTTGGAAATATCACAAAAAAGTCCTAAAATTGACATTATCTGAACCAATTTTTGCTGGGCTGAGCTTTAGGCTGAAAGTTAAGTTTTCAGTATGGAACAAATGGATGATTATATATGGATGTCAAGTTTTATACACACAGCTTCTGAAACTGTGGGGCTTTTCAAATTTGATACACAGTATCTTTAGGTAGATGAAATGACATATTGTACTTTTGTTCTAATATAATAAGACCTTGTGTTATAATAGAAACTTATCCTTTCTAGACTTACATAATGAGAAAAGAGGAAATGAACAATTCAGTCATATCACTGGGGAAATTTTGTAATTTCTTTATAGAAATGCCCTACAGCAGTCCGCTATGATTTCTATTTCTATGAAGTTAGTCCAAACTAGTATATTTGTCTATCTGCTATAACAATGTAAATGAGTACTTGGGTTTGTTGCAAAATGTGCAGCAAAAATATTGAAAATTGGTTGACAAATAAAACAGTGCTAGCCCAAAACATTTTTGAATAGGGATTTCCTGTACAAAAATCACATGAAAGGAAGGTAATTATTTTCCTGCAAAATTCTTATTTTCTATTCAAGACTGCTCAAAATCATTCTAAAATGATTGACTCACCTGAGATCAAATCTTCATGATCAAGTAAAATGTTTTGAAAATAATGCATTTTCATGATCATCAATTATCTCCCTTGTCAATGCAAAATCCCTATTCAAAATTTATTTTAGCCTGCTGATAAATTTTCAAAATTTTTACGACAAACTAAGATCAATATCTTGGCAAGACCATTACAGTCTAACACTATCGGTGAAAATTCATTATCAGAGGTGAGGTTTTACACTATAATATCATATACAGTGTAACTAATGACTAGCAGCTAACAACTAATAGCTAACTCTTTACCCTATGGGTAAAAGATATATAGACAGGAATAGCCATTTTCAAACAACATATTGACCAGGGCCCAGAATTACAACAATGCTTCCTTAAAGTTAAGGCCTACCTTAAACAGCAGTCACACAGTAGTGTATAAGTGAAACGCACGCCGGGCATGTTGAAAAAAATGCAAAATTCCACATACGCCAGACGCACGTTAGAGACACATTCAAAGCTCGTTGCAAGCACGTTGGGTACGCTTGGTGTATGTCCGGAGCACGTCCCTGTACGTCGCTAATAATAGTCACACGTTTTGTGCGCGTTTGGGATCAAAAAATTTTTAAACATGCTTAAAAATTTCCAGGAGCTCGGCGTGCCCCGGGCGTGTGACTTATACGTTTCGAATAAGTTCCACACGCGCTACAGGCGCATTGAATACGCTTCGAACGCGTTTGGCACACGTTTTAGGCACGTTAGTGTACGCTACATGCCTGTTTCAATTTTATGAGATATGCTTCAGTAGCGTGCCCCAAGCGTGTGTGAAATGCGCATCGAGCATTTGCTGCCCGTCTGAGCATGTCTGGGACGAAACTCAAACATACTCTAAAACTCTGAGATTATTTATACGTCCGACACACGCCTCAGCCACACGCTAATGTGTGACTGCTAAAGCGAGTTAAAGATAAAAATTGCTTTTTATACGTCCAAAATCTTCAGCGTGTTGAGATTTTTCATACGCCCGGCGCGCGTTTGGGTTATACGCTAATGTGTGACTGCTGTTTTAGGTAAGATGACAAATTTTGACACAATATTTTACCATTAAAATCAATGACTGCTTTCACGAAAATGTACAAGTGTAAAATGTAAAATTAAATGTCATTGACATGATAAAACCAATAAGTTTGATATGAGTACATTTTAAATGCATCTTTTTGGATGCTGTAATTCATTACCTTAACTAAGGTCTCACTTAACTTTAAGGGAGGATTGTAATTCATGGCCCAGATCTACATTTTCCAAAAGCTCCAGGCTATGACAATTAAATATAGAAATCACAATGAACATGTACAGTAGTATCATATACCGCTACCATTTCCAAGACTGTTCATTGCGCTCTCTTCTACTATATTTGAGCCGCCTCATGGGAAAACCAACAATGTGGTTTTCAACCAGGTCTGACACAAACTGACCTGTACAGTCACAGAAAAGAGCTAGAAGCTTGAAATTTCGAATTTAAGAAGAAGAGGAAGTGTACTATCCGTGTAGCGAAAAAAAAAGGCGCTGATCAGCTTCGCGGTTACCGCGAAGCTGATCTGCGTCTTTGTTTTCGCATATGCAGATTGTTGGTTTTCCCATGCAGCGGCTCATTTATTGTGTATCTCAACAATATTGTATCCATTTTTGTGCCTGATCAGCATTTAATCTCTGGTATTTTTGGATTGCCTGTCAGGGATGATTCCATCTATCTAATGAGATATAGCACATTGTCTATGATGTATTACAGTGGTTTAATTAACATCCACAGTTTTTGTGTTATCTCAAAAAATCATCCCTTCAACAAAAATGAGCCATCACATGGGAAAACCAACAATCTGCATAGGCGAAAACAAAGACGCAGATCAGCTTCGCGGTAACCGCGAAGCTGATCAGCGCCTTTGTTTTCGCTACTCGGATAGTACAATTCCTCTTCTCCCTAAATCCGAAATTTCAAGCTTCTAGATCTTTTCTGTGCTTGTACAGGCCGGTTTGTGTTGGACTTGTTCGGAAACCACATTGTTGGTTTTCCCACGAGGTGGTTCAAATTTTTATTTACACTGTTCTAAAAAATAGAGTGCCAAGGATGGGAAAAATTTTGCTCAACCATATTGAAGAGAAACACTCTGTGGTAAATTTTTAGCAGGTTTTCTTTCCCATTTATTGGACCTCATTATGAAAACACGCCCATGCGATATGCAAAGAATTTTTTCAGCTTTAAAAAATGAAAATTTCACTGAAAAAAAAATGATTTTTTCATTATTATTGCTCAAAACATTGAATGTGGGTACATGTCTAACGTGTACCCACAATCTATGTTTTGGATCAAAAATAAGTAGTATAGCCTTGTATACCCCAGTTTTACTATATAAAATTGGGGTTTGAGGGGGTGTACATTACAAGGGCATGTTTGCGTGATGTAGCCAACTTTGGCTCAGCGGCACTGTGGTTCAGCTCTGGCGTTGTAAAACATGGGTCGTGGGTTCGATCCCAGGCTTCTCCACTCTATTGGGTGAGACTTTAAACTGTCTTACCTAAGCTGTTGAGTGGGACATAAATCATTAAATGAGCCGCCTCGTGGGAAAACCAACAATGTGGTTTTCGAACAGGTCCGACACAAACCGGTCTGTGCCGTCACAGAAGATGGCTAGAGGCTTGAAATTTTGGATTTAAGTAGAAGAGGAATTGTACTATCCGTGTAGCGAAAACAAAGGCGCTGATCAGCTTCGCGGTTACCGCGAAGCTGATCTGCGCCTTTGTTTTCGCATATGCATATTGTTGGTTTTCCCATGAGGCGGCTCAAATCAACCAACCCAGTTATGGCTAGAAGTTACAGATGAATAACTGATCAGACTGTCTTTGTTTTTGCTACACAGATAGTACAATCCCTCTTCTTCAAAAATCCGAAATTTGCAGCTTCTAGCCTCCTTCTGTGACTGTGCAGGCCAGTTTGTGTCGGACCTGGTCCAAACTCCCGAAGACCGGTTTCCTTGTGACGTGGCTCGAATGATGGACTGATCAATGGGTTCATATTGACTATCTGGCAACATCTTCCTACATTGAGTAGCATCAGGAAAACATGTCCGTGCAATGAATACCCCCTTAAACCCCACTTTTATACAGAAAAACTGGGGTTTGCAGGGGTATACCTATTTTTCTTATTTTTTGCTCCAAAACATAGATTGTGGGTAGGCGGTTCTAACGTGTACCCACAATCTATGTTTTGAGCAAAAATAAGAAAAATATCAAAAATTTTCTGCTGAAAATTTTCAATTTTTAAAGCTAATAAATCTGTGTTGATTGCATGGACAAGTTTTCGTAATGAATCTCCAGAAGTATCTTGTTACTATTTAGTAGTAAATAAATTTTCTAAACTGGTTATCAAACAACCAATTTAGCAACTTGGAGATATGATCTGTTTGAATTGCTACCTATCAATAATTAAACAATCCATGTGTTGTAATTTGAGCCGCATCAGGAGAAAACCTGTCTTTGGGGTTTCGGCCGACTAAATCGGCCACAAACGCTAGCTGGCCTGTATAGTTACATAGAAGACTAGAAGCTTGAAGTCTCTGATTTAAGAAGAAGAGATTTTACTGCCTGTGAGATGAAAACAAAGGCACTGATTACATGTAGCTGTTGAACAGTTGATCTATGTCTTTTCGGATATGCAAAAAGTAGGCTTACTCATGATGTGGCTCATTTCTCTTGTGCTTTATCTATGATGGTGAATCATGTTTATGATCTATTACAGAAAATGAGCCGCATCATGAGAAAACCAACAATTTGCATATGCGAAAACAAAGGCGCAGATCAGCTTCGCAGTAACTGCGAAGCTGATCAGCGCCTTTGTTTTCGCTACATGGATAGTACAAATTACAATCCATTTTCTTTATAAATCTAAAATTTCCAGCCTCTAGCGATCTCCTGTGCTTGTATCGCTCCGGTTAAAAAAACACATTGTTTGTTTTCTCACGACGTGGCTCAAATATGGACAAGCTGTTGCTTCAAATGTTTTTCAGGCAAGAAAAAATGATAATAAGATATTACCAATATTTCCAACGGTTAAGGGCAAAATTTAATCAGTACAGACCAAGGTGAGACAGTAGTCCGTCTAGATTCGATTGCAGTCAGTTCTGCATCTGGACTCTTTGTCATTCATTCTGCAATTTTATATCATAAAGTATGACATTTCCAATGGTTAAACCACTCTTCATTCTGAATTGTTTCGTTTTATGAGATTTCCCTATGGTTAACCCATTCAAAAAGTAAGTCATATTCATAAGTCAATTAATTAATATTAAAAGACACATCAACATTTCCTGTTTTAATTTTTATTTGTAAATGACCCTGGACCTTAGGGTCAAGGAATGACATTGACCTTGAGTATTCACAAAGATTTTAGCTGTCTGCATCTACAACAACTTTCAAGTCAAGTTGAAGCAGCTTCAGGACACCTCAGTATTTTCACTTTTTACCCCATAATTATAAAAGAAAAACAAAAAAAAATTCTCTTTGACCTAAATTCAAAATAGGTCAATATCATCCTTGGGTCAGCAAGTGAACAACAAATGTTGGGCCAGAATCCCAGATGCTAAAAACCATGTTTAATAAATAAAAATAATTGTTGCAAGATGAAGATTTTTTGAGCCAGTTGTTTTTAGCGATTGAAGGCCATATTTATCACAAGACCCACATGCCACAAACTTAATTTGAGCTTTGCATGGAAAAGCCAACAGTAACTGCGAAGCTGATCAGCATCTTTGTTTTCGCTACAAAGATAGTACAATTCCTCTACTTTCTAAATCCAAAATTTCGAGTCTCTATCTTCAGTGACTGAACAGGCCGGTTTGTGTCAGACCTGGTCGGAAATCCAAATTGTTGGTTGTCTCAGGCGAAGGCTCATTTCCTAACCATGCTGGCACCACATATAACTGGCAAAGCAGTTTGGAAGAGGAAGAACCGTCCTAGAGGTGGGGATATGGATTAAGTCCGCTCGGCCCAGGATGACGTTAAAAGCCTGCACTTTACTACTACTACTACTGGAAGAGGAAGAACACTGTGGACAATGATAGACAGACACCAGAGTTAGAATGGGTGTACTCATACATGCTATAAAACTCCTGGGCCCAGTTGTTCAAAATTAACGACATCATTAGGTAACGATTCGTTAAAATTAAAATATGAATATTACAAATACACTGTTATTTTTTGTTGATAAAATGTGAGAATCCTTTGCAATGCAAAGGATTCTCACATTTTATCAAGAAATAAGAGCTGTCGCAGGACAGCGTAGCTCTCCTGACTTGTGCTTTGCCACTGCATCTGTTAAAATCTATGACCCATGACCTTGACCTCAAGGTCACTCAGGTGGGTCATGATGGTACAACATAAAACTTCAGACCAATGCAAAGTATCAACTTGATCAATCTACATGTTCAAGAGATATAGACTTAAAAAAACATTAACCAAAACTTAAACACAAAACTTCCAAGTCCGTGACCCTGACCTCAAGGTCATCCAGGTGAGTTGTGATGTACAGCATAAAACCTGAGACCAATATCTATCAACATGCAAGTATCAACTTTATCCATCAACATGCTCAAGACTTTAACCAAAAAATTTAACACAAAATTTCTAAGTCTGTGACCTTGACCTCAAGGTCACCCAGGGTAGGTCATGATGGTACTGCATAAAACTTCAGACCAATATCTAGCAACATGCAAAGTATCAACTTGATCCATCAACATGGTCAAGAGATATAGACTTACAAAAACTTAAATAAAACTTAAACACAAAATTTCTAAGTCTGTGACCTTGACCTCAAGGTCACCTCACCGAGAGTGGGTCATGATGGTACTGCATAAAACTTCAGACCAATATCTAGCAACATGCAAAGTATCAACTCAATCCATCATTATGGTCAAGAGATATAGACTTAAAAAAACATTAACCAAAACTTAAACACAAAACTTCCAAGTCCATGACCCTGACCTCAAGGTCATCCAGGTGAGTTGTGATGTACAGCATAAAACCTGAGACCAATATCTATCAACATGCAAGTATCAACTTTATCCATCAACATGCTCAAGACTTTAACCAAAAAATTTAACACAAAATTTCTAAGTCTGTGACCTTGACCTCAAGGTCACCCAGGGTAGGTCATGATGGTACTGCATAAAACTTCAGACCAATATCTAGCAACATGCAAAGTATCAACTCAATCCATCATTATGGTCAAGAGATATAGACTTACAAAAACTTAAACCAAAATTTTAAACACAAAATTTCTAAGTCCGTGACCTTGACCTCAAGGTCACCGAGAGTGGGTCATGATGGTACTGCATAAAACTTCAGACCAATATCTAGCAACATGCAAAGTATCAACTCAATCCATCATTATGGTCAAGAGATATAGACTTACAAAAACTTAAACCAAAAACTTAAACACAAAATTTCTAAGTCCGTGACCTTGACCTCAAGGTCACCCAGGGTGGGTCATGATGGTACTGCGTAAAACTTCAGACCAATATCTAGCTGCTAAGCAACATGCAAAGTATCAACTCAATCCATCAATTTGGTCAAGAGATATAGACTTACAAAAACATTAACCAAAAACTTAAACACAAAATTTCTAAGTGTGTGACCTTGACCTCAAGGTCACCCAGGGTGGGTCATGATGGTACTGGGTAAAACTTCAGACCAATATCTAGCAACATGCAAAGTATCAACTTGATCCATCAACATGGTCAAGAGATATAGACTTTTAAAAAACTTTAACCGAAAGTGTGACGCGGACGCACACGTAAACGTAAACGTAAACGCGCACGACCGAGGTGACTACAATAGCTCTATGCACTTCGTGCATGCACTTCGTGAATTTTAACCGAAAGTGTGACGCGGACGCACACGTAAACGTAAACGCGCACGACCGAGGTGACTACAATAGCTCTATGCACTTCGTGCAGGCGAGCTAAAAATAACTTAACGAGTTGAGGTCTTAACGATGACGTTAAGCAAACAAAGTTTTGAACAACTTACTGGCCCCCGTTCTGATTGTTACATGGATTTTAAGTCCCTGAAAGCATAACAATAATTTGTGATGCTAGTTCTTATGCAAAAATATGTAAAAGACTACTAAAAGTGTGGTTCAAGATTGTCTGAATTTTACAATTTGATAGCGTGATGCTACACATTATGAAACAGTAATCACAGACACTTGGAACCACATTATCATACAAACTTTTAAGTTTGCCAATTAACCAAATCTCAAAGGACTTTTTCTAGTAGAAATTCCGGTGACAATGTCTGGAATTTAACATTAAATATTCAAAACATCTTGGCACATTGAACTAAATGAACTGAAGTCATTACAAATGAGCCTTTGCATGACAAAACCAACAATTCTGGTTTCCGACCAGGTCCGACACAAACCGGACTGTACAGCAACAGAAGCAGGCTAGAAGCTTGAAATTTCCGATTTAAAAAGAAGAGGGATTGTACTATCCGTGTAGCGAAAACAAAGGTGCTGCTCAGCTGTGCAGTTACTGCACAGCTGATTTGCGCCTTTGTTTTCGCCCATATATTTTGTTGGTTTTCTTATGCAGCGGCTCAAATTACTACATGTATATCAATCTGATACATTTTGAGGAAACATTGTCTGAGCCTGAAAATTAAAATACATGAGAAACAGTACCAACATTTTTTCATCAACTTTATGCATTTTGCTGGGTCTTGTCTGGGTCTTTTGTGTTCATCCTTACAAAAGCTTATGTGCTTGTCAATTGTCACTTTGACTATGTGTGGGTGTAAGAAGACAAAAATGACATTCCAAAACTACAAAAATGGAATCTACATAAATGACCAGACAATGGGCACAAAGGAACCTTGACTTTTGAAAAAGAAATGTCATGGGCAAACCACAGCCACATATACAGCAAACAAAGGTAGCTCTAGAATCATCTTGCATGTGTTGAAAAATAAAATGCAGGTACATAAGGGCCTGTCACACACTCACGAGTTGAAGCCCCGACATGCTACGAGTTGGCACGAGTTATAAGTCGCCCCTTGTCGTGCGAGTTGCCACTATTTATGTTGAAAAAGTTTAAAAGCTGTCACACACTCACGAGTTGAAGCTACGAGTTAGCGCAAATCATAACTCGCCGCTTGCCACGAGTTATAATGCCCTACGAGTTCTACTTGACATCTCTACGATAAAAGTCTTGGGAACTCGCGGATACTCGTAGGCATGTCGTAGTAAACTCGTGAGATGTCGTAGGAACTCGTGAGAAGTCGCCTTCAATGTCGTAGCAACTCGTAGGTATCTCGTAGGCAACTCGCCATGTTTGACAAGATGCCAAGAACGCACGACATTACTACGAGTTCTGTACGATAAGCTACGAGATCAGTACGAGTTATGGTCCGCCAATGCCCCACCCACTTTGAGATGGCGAGTTGCTACAACTTGCTACGAGAATTTTAAACCATTTAAAATTCTCGTAGCCTTTCCACGACATGCTACGAGTTGCTACGAGTTGGGAAGACTTGTGTACGACAACCGCCGACATAGGGCGAGTTCTCTTCGAGTTGCTACAAGTTCACCAAAAAAGTGGGTGGAGCTTAACTCATAGGTCCAACTCGTGAGTGTGTGACATGGGCTATACATTTTGAAATTTCAAGTAGTACAGACATGTAATAGGCTTTAAAAAGCTAAGGAATATTATCCCACAACTTTAATCGATTAAGTATCGTATCTATTCCGTCATGTCACACACTGCAGTAATAGCAGTTTAATGCTCCCTAGTGCTGCAAAGTCAAGCTGTTTGTGTATTGCGTTTGAATAATTTGATCAACTTTCAAGCTAAACGTCTCTTATTTGGTTGAAGAACTGTCTGGCCAGATCATGCAAATATCTGAGCCGCCTCGTGGGAAAACCAATAATGTGGTTTCCGAACAGGTCCGACACAAACCGACCTGTACAGTCACAGAAAAGAGCAAGAAGCTTGAAAATTCGGATTTAAGAAGAAGAGGACGTGTACTATCCGTGTAGTGAAAACAAAGGCGCTGATCAGCTTCGCGGTAACCGCGAAGCTGATCTGCGTCTTTGTTTTCGCCTATGCAGATTGTTGGTTTTCCCATGAGGCGGCTCATCTGATGTCTAGAGGGTTTAATGTCTTGTCAAAGGAATATAAATGTATAGCAATCTAAAGACTGGCATGAAAACCTACTCGTTCTTGAAGATGTGTCATGCCTGAAAACACACTTTTAGCTGCAAAAATACATGTAGAATTGGGTGATCCCATCCTAGGAGAAATAGATGGGCTGCTTGTGCCTTCCGGCAAAGCTTCTAATCTACTGACCGACCATCTGATTACTGGTTAACCCCCCATGTCTGAGCCTGCCCAGGAAAAGTGGTTGAGTCAAACCTTCCATACATATAAGCCTTATTGGCTTAGTTGGGTGGTTATATTTATGAAGCTCATTTTGAGTGTCGTGATATCCTAATATTGGGTAAAAGTCCCATAAATTGGAGGCAAAGGCACGTCCTGACATGACCACTGCTGTTGACTGTGACGTAAAGCATCAATTCAAAAATACAGAACCATCTCCCCACCCCCATACTCTCTCATGAACAACCCAGAACTACTATTTAATACCAGTAAAGATTTTCAAAGGGAAATTTTCAGTAGGTGCTTAGACTTTTGATCTATTATATGTACTCACAGTAGCTACTTTGTAGGCATTTCTTACTAAACCTTTGATTGAACTTGTCTGATTTAATGCTCTAAATTCAACAGCAAAAAACATGTTCAGATGATCAGTTATCTTGACCACACTGTTCCTGGACTGGCCTCCCCATCGGGAAAACATGTCCGTGAAATGTATACCCCCTTAAGCCCCAATTTTATATGAACGGCGACGCGAGAAAACCGGTCTTCGGGGTTTCCGACCAGGTCCGACACAAACCGGCCTGTACAAGCTAAGAAAAGAGCTAGAAGCTTGAAATTTCGGATTTAAGTAGAAGAGGAATTGTACTATCCGAGTAGCGAAAACAAAGGCGCTGATCAGCTTCGCGGTAACCGCGAAGCTGATCTGCGCCTTTGTTTTCGCATAGGCAATAATCCCCTTTTCTCACGATGCGGCTCATATAGAAAAACAGGTATTTTGCAGGGGTATACCTAATATTCTAATTTTTTATCCAAAACATACATTGAACTGCCTCAGCCTGGCGGTTCTAACATGTACCCACAATGTATGTTTTGACCAAAAATATTCAAATTATCTTTTTTTTCCTTTGAAATTTTCAATTTTTACAGCTTAAAAAATCTCTGTATATTGCATGGGCATGTTTTCTTATGGGAGCCGATTCCAGTAACTTAACGTACACATTTTTCACAACTATCAAACAAATGCTCTTCAGTGGATCAATGGCTGGTAAAAAACTTTCATGACCAAATTTTCACGAAAAGAAAAATGTGCTTGAGTTCAAGTTAGTTTCATTTTGATTCACATGCTATCGATTAAGCTACTGCACCAGGTCTCAATACTAGTAAATACGACAGACTGTAATCATAGTCATTAATGTACCAGACACACCCAAATCCTAAAATAGTAAGGAAAAAAAATACAAATTGTTCTTAGTTTGAAATCTCAGTTTGTGTCCATGGTGGAGTTGCAAATAGTAACCGATTCAATTAACCGTTGTTTTTTTTTTTTTTTTTTTTTTTTTATTTTTATGACTTTGATACAGGCTTGGTGACAGTTCGGAGTATTTTCATTGTCATTGTCCCACCTATCCCATAATTTAATCAGCGATGTAGAGCATTTCTGTTCTTTGTTAAACATCATTTGTCCGTAGTAATAATGAGAATTTATCCAGTCTGGGACTTCCACGTACATATCAATATTCGGTGTCTATATCAACAGTACATGACAGTTGGAAATAATCAAGCCTATTTGAGCTACGTCAGGAGAACTGCCTCGACTTTTCGACCTGGTCTCTGACACACTGCGGAATTTACAGGCATACAGGGATGGTAGAGGCTAAAAAATTAGACTGAGTAAGTAGTGAAATTGTACTACCCATGGAGTGAAAACAAAGGCACTGATCAGCTGTGCAGTTACTGCACGTCTGATCTGCATCTTTGTTTATGCACAAGCAAAAGCCGTTTTTCTCGCAACAGTTTGAAATGATCAAGCCTATTTGTTTTGTATCCTAATCCCCTCCAATAACATTTCCGATCCTTAGATCAATGAAGACGGCCTGCTCAGACAGAATAAGCTTGACAAGAAAATCTCTTCGATGATATTTCAGACAACTTTTGCGGATATGGTTCTTATCTCAAAATGACTGGTTGTAGTGGTTTTTTACTTCCAGTTCAATCCAACATATTTATGTTTTTTTTTTGTTGTTGTTTTTTGTTTTTTTTACGTCCCTTTCAAGATTATTTCAGCTCATAATTATGAAACGGGCCAATCAGTAGGTGGGGCAAAAACGGGAGAACCCCCAGAAAAACCACCTGGCACACCTGCAAGCAGAACTTGGCTTGTCTCACATGTGGCCAGAGTGGGGCTCAAACCCACACCAGACACAGCGGTGAGATGAGTAAGTGATTAAGAAACAGCGCTCTTAACCGCTCGGCCACCGCCAACATATTTATGGACAGGGTCCTGGTTTAAAGAGTCAAGATGCCTGGAATTGAACGACTAGTATGCCATGGTCACTTCTCGTATCACATAATGTTTGATTGTTTGATTTGTGGTTTAGCTATGGTCATGTTGGGACATTGTCCCATTCTATTGGACTTCTACCCAACATTATTATTTCAAGCAGACTATCTATTTCTCACAGCCCCAACGGGCTCAGGCCCCATCTCAAAATGACAGTGTATGGCAAACCTTTGCATTTGTGCAGCCGCAAGACTCAGTGGAGTGGTGGTTAAGTTACTCACTTTATCAAACAGGTGAGCCACCTCATGGGAAAACCAACAAACTGCATATGCGAAAACAAAGACGCAGATCAAGCTGATCAGCGCCTTTGTTTTCGCTACACAGTTAGTACAATCCCTCTTCTTCTTAAATACAAAATTTCAAGCTTCTAGCCTGCTTCTGTGACTGTACAGCCTGATTTGTGTCGGAACTGTTCGGAAACCACATTGTTGGTTTTCCCACGAGGCGGCTCAGGAATGGTGGGTTTGATCATGGGCTTCACCAGTAGTCCCAAAGAGACTTTAATTTGAATTGGGATGACAGTCAGCTCATTATGAAAACATGCCCATGCAATATACATAGATTTTTAAAGTTGTAAAAAATGAAAATTTTCAGTAGAACATTTTTCATATTTTTCTCATTTTTGCTCAAAACAGATGGTGGGTACATGTTAGAACTGCCTCGCCAAGGCGAGTCTAACGAGAACCCACAATCTATGTTTTGGAGCAAAAATACGAAAAATAGGTATACCCCTGCATACCCCAGTTTTACTATATAAAAGTGGGATATAAGGGGTATACATTACAAAGAAATGCTATCGTGATGTGTCAGAGACAAACTTTGAAGAGGCTGGCAGCTGATCAATAACATTATACAATTGTTGCCCATGAGTCAGGGTGACATGACAATTTGTTCACCCGGACAATTTGTTCACCCGAGGCAGGTAATATTGCCCCGAGGGCGAAGCCCGAGGGCAATATAACCTGTTGAGGGTGAACAAATTGTCATGTCACCCTCACTCATGGGCAACAATGTTTTATTAAGATACCGAACCACTTTTGAAACAAATTGGCGACATGCCACATGACAAACGCATGTGACTTAAAGTGAAACTGCACATTTAGGCGAATATGTCGTCAGAGGGTAATGTGATCATACGACATGACAGAATAGCACCCTCCACGTACACTGTAAACAAACGCATGTGACTAGAAGTGCAGCTGCACGTTTTCAGGCAGATATTACGTCAGAGGGTAATATGATCATGCGACATGACAGAATAGCACCCTCCGCGTGACCTGCTCTGCACCAATCAAAATCCACGCTCAGCCAATGAATATTAATGAGGTATAATAATGTTTTTTGCTACAAAGATAGGACAATTCGTCTTTTTTCAAAATCCCAAGTCCAAGACTCTAGCCTTCTTCTGTGGCTGTACAACCCATTTGGTCAGACCTGGACAGAACCCTAAAGACAGATTTTTCTAAGAATGCTACACATCTGACAGTCAGACACAACTGAACCCAACAAAGTGATTTCATGTTTCTTTTGATGGACAGATAGTCGGAACATTGTCAAGCTAACAAAATCTGCGAGCTTGGAGATAATTATTTCTAATGATTCTCATCCAAAACCGCCATGAATATTTTCAAGAAAGAGTTTTCCAGGAATAGCAATTTGTCTTGTGCTACTAATTACCGCCTGAAAATCATAGACATGTCATGTTAACTCATATAAGCCTAGCGTCCCTTTTATGGGACATAGGCAAACAGACTAGCCCCAGATGTGACGCCGCAGAATGCGGCGTCCCATCTGGGGGTATTCTGTTTGCTTAGAGAATTTTTATCGAAAAATTGAATACAATTTAAAAATTACTCCTGATGCCCCTAAACATGAAAGTGGACTCACCTAAATGATAATAATGGGAAAATCCATTCGTCAAATGTGGGTTAAGAGTGGAAGAGATGGAATCTCCAGTCTGCACTTCCATTATCAAACAGATCGTAGACACAACACGGTCTGATCCAAGAGTCTTGTCAATAGAAGTAGAGTTCAACCTCATTATAACGTGTCTCACTATAGTACGATTTTCAATATAATGCACTAGTCATTTGTAACCATGGCCCCCAGCCCCGAGGGGAGGGCACAGGATAGCCCTGGAAATGAGTGGGGCTTTGACCAAAGTTTTGCCACGGCAGTGCGTGGGAAATACCCGGGGTTTGCTTTATATAGGCAAAAAGGGCTGTGAAATGAAAAGATAGGGAAAAACAGCAGTGGTTTTACCAACGAGCAGTCCCCGCAGGGAGGGGCTTGTAGCGGAAATTTGCTGGACCAAACATCAAAGTCCCCACTATGGGAGGGGGGCATGGTCACAAATGACTATTGCATAACATGGCCATGTTATGGCTCCCAATATGATTATTTTAATATATGTCTATTATATATAACCTCATTATAACACAGCTTTACTTATAACACGGTCTGTTTCCATGGACCCCAAAGATAGCCTTATAATGAGGTTGACCTGCAGTATACTGATCATAGACACAAGACATAGAGTGGATCGAAGACTCAGCCACGGGACTTGTCAGTTAAACTTTAGAATTGTAAGACAAGAATTCTGCTTTTTTCATTTTGTGATAAATGGTTACTTGAACATCAGATTCTGTATGTATATTCTTTTGCCATTAGGCGATATCTGCTCTCCTGAACCATAGACTGGGAAAGTATGACAACAGAACTAGTTTCAAAATCCAAACTTCATGGCAAAATGTGGCAACATTAATAGACTGACTGCTGATTAAAGACGAAACCTGAATATACATGTATACACTATTAGCATTTTGAGCATTCTAACCAGGTGAGCTATAAAATACACCAGACAGTAAGAGCCTCTTGCAGCCTGCTAGGTTAGGCCTTGAAGGCATTTGAATTCTAAGCAATGACTAACTGTCTGGCCAGAAAAACTCTTTAATACAATTGAGCCGCCTTGTGGGAAAACCAACAATGTGGTTTCCGAACAGGTCTGACACAAACCGTGCTGTACGGCTACAGAAGCAGGCTAGAAACTTGAAATTTTGGAGTTAAGTAGAAGAGGAATTGTACTATCCGAGTAGCGAAAACAAAGGCGCTGATCAGCTTCGCGGTTACTGCGAAGCTGATCTGCGCCTTTGTTTTTGCATATGCAGATTGTTGGTTTTCCCATGGGGCGGCTCAATTAACCACACCAATTATCTGGAGACAACCAACTTGACTGAGAATAACCAACACAAATGAAATCAATATGTGACAATAAGGAGTAAGCACTTGTTTTGTAATAACTTGCAGCACTTCATAAGAGCTGTCGCAGGACAGCGTGCTCGACTGCTTCTGACCTTTGTCAAACATAAGGCCAAACCCTACCAGTAACCCAAAACATTATGCTCATACATCTTTTTGCCTTGATGCAATAAGGCAAAACCACTGAACCATGAAAGTTAACTATAACTACCTAAGATTTAAAGGTCTCACTCATATTGTGAAAGAAGTGTGTTCATATACCAACTGAGTGCCAAGACACAAGGCAAAATCACTGAACCGTGAAAAAAAGGTCACACTGACCTATAAGTATTGCAGGGTCAAAGGTCTAGTGATACTTACTCATAATGTGAAAGAAAAATGATCATATACCAATTCAGTGTTGAGATATAAAGCAAAATCACTGAACCATGAAATTAGGTCATAGTGACCTATAAGTATGTTTGGGTTAAAGGTGTGGTCATACTCATTCATAATCAGAAAGAAGTATGAAAAAATACCAACTGAGTGTCGAGATATAAGGCAAAATCACTGAACCATGAAATTAGGTCACAGTGACCCAGGAATACTTTACGGTCAAAGGTCTTGTCATACTCATACATATCATGAAAGAAGTATGTTCATATACCAATTGAGTGCCGAGATATAAAGAAAAAAAAACTGAACCCTGAAATTAGGTCATATTGACCTAGGACTACTTTAGGGTCAAAGGTCTTGTCATATGCAAACATAGTGTGAAAAAAGTTTGTTCATAAACCACTTGAGTGCCGAGATATAAGGCAAAATCACTGAACCGTGAAATTAGGTCACAGTGACCTATAAGTATATTGGGGTCAAAGGTCTGGTCATACTCACTCATAATCTGAAAAAAGTATGAAAATATACTAATTGAGTGTCAAGATATAAGGCAAAATCACTGAACCGTGAAATTAGGTCACAGTGACCTAGGACTACTTCAGGGTCAAAGGTCTTGTCATACGCAAACATACTTTGAAAGAAGTTTGTTCATAAACCATTTGAGTACCGAGATATAAGACAAAAATCACTAAACCGTGAAATTAGGTCACAATGACCTATAAGTATATTGGGGTCAAAGGTCTGGTCATACTCACTCATAATCTGAAAAAAGGATGAAAATATACTAATCAAGTGTCAAGATATAAGGCAAAATCACTGAACCGTGAAATTAGGTCACAGTGACCAAGGACTACTTCAGGGTCACAGGTCTTGTCATACGCAAACATACTTTGAAAGAAGTTTGTTCATAAACCATTTGAGTACCGAGATATAAGGCAAAATCACTGAACCGTGAAATTAGGTCACAGTGACCTATAAGTATATTGGGGTCAAAGGTCTGGTCATACTCACTCATAATCTGAAAAAAGTATGAAAATATACTAATCGAGTGTCAAGATATAAGGCAAAATCACTGAACCGTGAAATTAGGTCACAGTGACCTAGGACTACTTCAGGGTCAAAGGTATTGTCATACGCAAACATACTTTGAAAGAAGTTTGTTCATAAACCATTTGAGTACCGAGATATAAGGCAAAATCACTGAACCGTGAAATTAGGTCACAGTGACCTATAAGTATATTGCGGTCAAAGTTCTGGTCATACTCACTCATAATCTGAAAAAAGTATGAAAATATACTAATTGAGTGTCAAGATATAAGGCAAAATCACTGAACCGTGAAATTAGGTCACAGTGACCTATAAGTATATTGGGGTCAAAGGCCTGGTCGTACTAACTCATAATCTGAAAGAAGTAAGAAAATATACTAATTGAGTGTCATGATATAAGGCAAAATCACTGAACCATGGAAAGTAGGTCAACTGACCTTTACCGTCATGACACACAAGTCAGTGTCACAAAGTCAAAAGATGAATGACCAACCATCCTGCTAAGTTGTTTCTATTAAGAAATAAAAAGAAAAAAAAATTTGGGGAGTTCTAGATTTTGACCTCTAACCCCGCCCCCCTGACTCTGACCCAGAGGTCCGATGTCATGGAACCTAAAGTGTATGAAGTATGAATGCTTTATGATAAGTTGTTGTCAAGATATGCCTCCTTGTAAAAGTTACACAGCAGTACATCTATTTTTTAGTGTTCTAGTTTTTAACCTCCAGCCCCACCCCCCAGGCATGGACCCAGGGGCCCAATGCCATGGAATGAAACTCAACCCTACAGGGTACCTATGGTCCGAGTATGAAAGCCCTTTCAAGATATAGACTTCTAGAATACTATATCACAGAAAATCCATTATTATTAATGGTGTTCTAGATTTTAACCTCTAGCCCCACCCCCTGGCATGGACCCAGGGATCTGATGCCATGGAATGAAAGCCGACCCTACAGGGTGTCAATGGCCCAAGTATCAATGCTTTCTGATGAGTGGTTGTCAAGATATGGACTTCTAGAAAACTTTCACACAAGAATTGCCATTTTTGAAGGTGTTCTAGATTTTAACCTCCAGCCCCACCCCCTGGCCTGGACCCAGGGGCCCGATGCCATGGAATGAAAGCTAACCCTACAGGGTATCTATGGTCCAAGTGTGAATGCTTTCTGATGAGTGGTTGTCAAGATATGGACTTCTAGAAAACTTTAACGCAAGTGTGACGCGCACGCGCACACGCACGGGAACGGAAACGGGAACGTGGACGACCGGGGTGACTGCAATAGCTCTATGCACTTCGTGCAGTCGAGCTAAAAATGATCCATGGTAGGTTGTTTCCAGACATGTAATTGCATTTCTTACACCTTATATTGATTTTATCTGCATTTGTTTTCTCCACACCATTGGTTGTCTCAGGGTAACCGGTGTGTTAACCACATCAAGAGAAGGAAAAATTGATTTTGTTTTCTTTCGGCTTATATCACTAATGTTTTCTTCATCAACTCGTGTCTAATTATTTGTCCCTGGATAAAACTCTAATTGATTTGCAAATATTTATGACAAACATTAGAGCCGTCTCCCAAAAAAGCCACCGGCATTTCTGTCCATGTCTGAAACTAAGCAGCAACTTCTTATTTTAGATATAGGAGCTAACAGGCTGGTAGTCTGTCACACAGCAAACCAGCGAATACCTAACAGCCCACAATTTAATGAAGGTATCTGTAATATTGTACTTCACTGATTCACATTTGGGAAAGAGCTAGGTTCTTATGATGCTGCTCAGGTAAAGTATAATAGACTACCACACGTTTCACTGGAGCTGCAACAATGCGCAAAAAGTTCACCTGTTTATCACAGCAATCAATTATAAATGTATGCAATCTGATTTCACTCATAAAGCTTTTATTGTTACTTGGTACTACAAATGAGCCGCCTCATGAGAAAACCAACAATTTGCATATGCGAAAACAAAGGCGCAGATCAGCTTCGCGGTAACCGCGAAGCTGATCAGCGCCTTTGTTTTCACTACATGGATAGAACAATCCCTATACTTCCTAAATAAGAAATTTCATGCTTCTTGCCGTCTTCTGTTACTGTGCAGTCCGGTTTGTGTCGGACCTGGCCGGAAACCACAACGTTGGTTATCCCACGAGGCGGCTCAAATATTGTATGTCAATTGTGAGAACACTTTGTGTGTCTCACACTACCCATGCAATAATCTTGCATGCCTAACAGTAGATGTGTAAAACTTGGTGCAACTCTGCAACAACCTTGCAGGCATTGTAGCAACATTGCATCCTTCAAAATGAACATGTCAAAAATAAAGTTCCAACATTGTGAAAGACTTTGCAGCAATGTCAAAAACTGATTGCTAAAGTACATTTTCATACAGAAGTATAAGGCACTGACTTTTAAATAGTTATCCCGTACCAAATGGTACCAATGCCAAATAGCTCCTATGGCCAATATAAGTTGTGGACTGGTTTTACCCCTAAAGTGTTTTTCTTAATCTTGAAGTAATACCATAGGTGTCTCGACAGTTTGGATCCTGATGAGGTGTAATATTTTGCCAGGCCACTTCTCGTGTCAGTCATGGATTCGGTGTTCATCCATTCCACTTAACAGCTATGGACATATGATGAAAACTAAACCTCTGGTCAGTGTTCACAGTCTTATTGGAACAATCAAAGCCCTGGCTCAAACTCATGACCCAGTTTACAAGGTAGAGTGATTTAACCAGTGTGTCTTGCATGCATCTCAGACTTGATCTGTGTGCCGACTGTTCACATAGGTTATCAGCACCCACTTCTGGCAAGGAAAGACAACTTTCACAGCTTTATAGTTTGTAGAGTTTTGTCATGGCCGGCAATATTACAGTTTATCGATTGCTTGGAGGATTTCAATAAGAAATCTCCATAAAAATGCCAAACTGAGAGTAAAATACACAAATATCCTTTCAAATAAGATTAATTACCAGTTTTAAGAGAGATTCTTGGGATAATGTTAGCACCAGATGAAGAAAAAAGATGCGAAAAAACCACAGTAAATCTGAATTAACATATACACAGAATTGCTTCTTGATTTAAAGCATGACAATAAATGACAATAATACAGTATGGTATCTTAAATATTCTTACACTGTGCTGATTTGTATATTTGATTTGTCTCTGTACCACTCAGCAACAATGGTCATATGGAGACCGCACCTCAGTTTGATGTCTCACCCATATTAAGACTGGAGAGGCCCTAAGCACCTTGTTTACAAGGAAAGTGGCTTAACAACTATGCCTGCATAGGCTTCTTACGACTAAATCAAAATGTACGCAGATGCAAAATTGCTTCTGATTGTAAGTCCCTGTAAATGCCTTTATTGTTCACAAAAGTTGTAATCTCATTTCTCAAATGAGCCGCATCATGAGAAAACCTGCTTTTATATATGCAAAAACAAATAAAAGACACACATCAGCTATGCAGTAACTGCAAAGATGATCAGCACTTTTTTTTCCTTCAAAGGAATACGCTCACAAAGATTCACATTCGTTTAAAAAGATATTGGTAAGGGAGACATACATTTTGCAACCATTTAAATGAAAATCGGTCCAACAGTTTTGTAGTTATGGTCATTTTTAAATTTTACAATGGAGGACAATAGCAGATGCCATTTTGTTCTGCAAGTCAATTGAAAAATACTAATTTACACCACCTGGCTCACTTTTTACACTAAAAAAGAGAACAAGATTGTTTCAATGTCATACAGGGAAGTATTTTGCCACTTTATTCACTTATATTTGCTTGAGAATGGCTGATATTTTCAATTTTATGATTGTGAGGGAGTGACATCATACACTCACAGTCTCATTTTCATTACGAAAACTTGCCCATGCAATAAACAGAGTTTTTTTGAGCTTTAAAAATTGAAAATTTTCAGCTGAAATATGTTGATATTTTTCTTATTTTTGCTCAAAACATAGATTGTGGGTACACGTTAGAACCGCCTCGGCGAGGCGGTTCTAACGAGTACCCACAATTTATGTTTTGGAGCAAAAATAAGAAAAATAGGTATACCCCTGCATACCCCAGTTTTACTATGTAAAAGTGGGGTATAAGGGGGTATCCCTTGCACGGACATGTTTTCCTGATGTTGGGCACACACCACTAAAATGTTTAAAACCATATAACTTTCTTAAATCTCCATTGATTTTCATGAAATTTGCTGCAAAATGTTCAGCTAGCTTAAGCCTGTTTTTACAATGTACATGTAGAAGTTTGTGATCCTATTCCTTTAAGGGTAGGACAATCCCTCCTCTTATCAAATTCAAGTTTTCAATCTTCCAGCCTCCTTGTGTGACTGTGGCCGATTTATGTCAAACCTAAGAAACAGAACACATCTTTTCTCCTGATGTGGCTAAAATGCAAGCGCATCAGAACTGCATGCAGTAATAAAGGATTTATAGCACCACTATCGGCTTGCTTCACATTAATGCTGCTGAGCTTTTCTTACAAATCACAGGCTTTTCGAAGCCTATCATTACAAACCTCACTAAATTATAGCCTTTTTACATCGCATTTAATCCGAAGACTCTATGGCCTATGGAGAATGAAAAAGACTTAATATGAGCCACGTCATGACAAAACTGGATTTTTGCCTATGCGAAAACAAAGGCGCAGATCAGCTTTGCAGTAACTGCGAAGCTGATCAACGCCTTTGTTTTCGCTACACGGATAGTACAATCCTTCTTCTTCTTAAATCCTGAATTTCAATGTTCTAACCTTCTTCTGTAGCTGCAAAGGCCGGTTAGTGTCGCATCTGGTTGGAAACCCCGAAGACCTGTTTTCTCGCGTCGAGGCTCATATCTTGTGGGTGAAAAAAATTCTTCTGAAAGCATAATGATGAGAGATAACGAGGTTCATTATATTACAAAATATTGATCCTTCCATTTGTTACAGGATGGTAGAAGAGTCTGGAAGAATGAGGCAAAAGGATACTTGGAAAACTCCAGAGAACAGATTGTCCTTAACCCATATATTGCCAGAGTCAATTGACTGAGAACAATGACACAGTTATCTTTAATAAACTATACTACAGTGGACCAATAAAGTTATTATTAGACGCGTAGTGTTCAAAATCAATACACCTAGTCAGGAGAGGTTTATTTTTATACCCATTATTGTATTTCCTAACTGTTTATTTTTAGACTAAACTTGTATCATTGGAAAAGTGTGTTTGTTTGTATTTTCAAAATTTCATAGAACTTTAAACTGTTGTAAATGAAAAGTACAATGTTGAAACTTTATCAGGTAACCTTTGTTTATTGCTTTATCCATTTAACTTTCAATTGACACTAAATTCATAAATTTATGTTGACTAGAAGAGGCAGGATACATTTTTTTTGTTAACAGGTTGCTTGATGAGTCAGTCGTAAATATTAAATGAATTTTTGATAACTGATATTAACGACCCATTAGATATTATTGAATAAGATGATTAATTTGTTTTACCAACTGGCCAGCCAGACAAGTAAACATTAAAATACACTGAAGTCAGGGGAAACTTCCAAAGGTGTCAAATAATTGTCTATTGACTGCATATCTCTACTTCTCTAATTTGAATCTTGACCACCTCAGCCTTTTAATTGAAATTTTCTATTACGGAAACATGCCCAAGTAATATAAAGGGATTTTTCAAGTTGTAAAAATGATTTTTTTTAAATAGAATAGTTATATATATAATATTTCTTCATTGTGCACAATACAATAATTGTGGGTATGAGGTGGTTCTAACGAGTACCCACAATCTATGTTTTGGAGCCAAAATAAGAAAGATAGGTATACCCCTGCAAATCCTAGTTTTTCTATATAAAAGTTGGATTCAAGCAGAATACTTTTCATGGACATGTTTTCCTGGTGTATGAAATAGAATGCGTCTACAATAAATGGCTGTCTTTTAGGGACGATTGAATTAAAGAACGGGTGAAAGTGCAAAATAAAAAGCCAGTCATCGAGGGCATGTGATTTAAGTTGCCCTCCGATGAGTGTCTGTGCATGTGTGTGTGTGTGTGTGTGTGTGTGTGTGTGTGTGTGGCCAAACCTATATGGTGTTTGTAATATTGCATTGCCCATGTTTTACATGTTTCATGTAACTCCAGGGAGAATAAACTTTGAAACATGAAACGCAATTTTACACTGTTTCAACCTGACTGTTTGCTCAAAGTAAATTGGTTACATGTGCACTTCCATGATGAAGGTATCACAAAACACTAACGAGACTAGTGGTCCTCACAAACGTCTGTACACGGTTATCTCAGTGGTTGAACATGGGAGCTTGGTTCAAAACTTGGGTTGTTTCAAGTCTATGTCATCGTTAACAACCAATTATTCAGTCAGTTCGGTTATATTTTGGGTTAAATGTCCCACCAAAAGGTAAGGTCATATGGAAACGGGGCATTGGTTTATCTAGGGAAGTTTAATATACCTCGCTTACATTTACCTTGTTTATCGTCTAAGAAGCTTGATCATGATCAAACCAGCGACCTCTGGTTTACAAGGCTAGCAACTTAGCCACTGCAACATGGAAGATTCCAGTTCTAGTAAAGTTACGGTAAATGACCAATTAGTCTGTACTCCCTACCAGTTCGAACATCAAACATCCTTGAAATGTGCTTAGATAATCGTTTCCAAGGATCTTAATTTCTAATGCTTCCTACTCAAGAAACCTGGTATGCTTGTAAAAAAGACCAACAAGTACGACTTTCTGATGACATCAAAAGTTCCCTTTGATATTTTTTCTTTTTTTTTTCCCCATGACAGCACATTTATGAATCTAATCATATCGTGTACATGTAAATAATACAGCAAAGGACAGACAAAATATGTAAAAAAACAACAACAACAACAACAAACAAAACAACAACTAAAAAGAAGGATGCCATCATGGTCGGGTGTGAATATCGGCCCCCGCCCATTGGTGCCTAAAGAAATAGATGGGCTGCTTTTGCCTCCAGGCAAAGCTTCTTTGCTACTGACTGACCATCTGATAACTGGTTAACCGCTCAGGTCTGAGCCTGCCCAGGAAAAGTGGTTCATGTCAAACTATCTATACATTATGGCGTGTTGGTTTAGTTGGGTAATTATATTCGAAGCAATTTTTGGATGCCATGGCAGTCTAATTTCTGGTAAAAGTTCCATAAAATGGGGACAGCATCCCGACATGATCATTAGCTGTTGACTTGGAGGTTAAGCATCAATTCAAACAAACAAACAAAAAAACCTGCCACCTACCATAAAACGTCTGTCTGCACATTTATAGTTGATTTTGTTCACTGTTTAGTTTATTACTGAAGACAAAAAGATGCAAAAAAGTCCATCTGATTGCAAATTAAAACATCTGAAACTTCTGTCCAAAATTTTCCTGTTGAAAGTGAAATCCCTCAATGTGCTGGATTGCTGTTTTGCTGTGTGCTGCCTAAGTCACACGCTCAGCATGTTATTGAATAACATTGCGCTTTAAAAGACTAAACGCACAAAAAATATCATGTCACTACAATATTTTAAAATTGAGACCCCTTTGTGCAGCCTTGTAATTGACAGAGCTCTTCTCTGACGTAATATTATAACAATATCCTTTATGTTCAGCTGGCAAGAATCTGACAATTGTGTATTAAGTGAACAGATGTTGTTGTTGTTTTTTTTAAAAAAGGGGTCTTTGCTCAGACATGAGAGGAAATATATTCAAAGGCAAACTTTTAGCAAAGGTCATTTGTCCTTAGAGCTGGTCACATGAAAAGGTGTTGAAATAGCCCATAATTATTATGAATGGTGCAGTTAGTTCATTCAGTGGCAAGGTTTATCATTATTTCACTTTATGAATCCTCTTCCTTAATTAATTGCAAATTAACCATATGGTATGTATAGCTCTAGATTTACAAGGTAATTTATTTATCATGACAAATCTCTTTTGAACAGCACAGTGGGTGGACCTAAACATTTAAGTTTGATGTTTAAATTGGTGACACTTGATCTATTGACCCAAAATTCCTTGTGATGAAATTTTGAAAATTGTGGTATCCGGACAAAATCCCCCCCGGACATAATCCCCCCCCCCTCTTTTTTGTTGACTAGGACAGAATCCCCCCCAGTATATCTTGCAAATAGGACAGAATCCCCCCCCCCACTCCCAGACAGAATCTACTTCAATAATTGAGCAATCTTTTTATATTTAGATATTATTTAGTAGACTATAATAAGTGGTGATTATAGAAAATTAAATATGACAATTTGGTTATTTTTTCGATACCTTTTACTATAACTTAGTTAATTACTCAATACATAGATGTTTGTCTCACCTCATTATCACTATTAGCAGTAATTATAACATATTAAGATGCAGCTTTCTTTAAAAAATAAAAATCAAACAACATAATTATCCGGTCATAAGCAAACAATGAAAAAAAAAACAAAAAACTTTTTGATGCAAAAATAGTTGATATATAGTTGTAAAATGTAACAATATGATTATGGAGATTCTGACTGGGAGTGGGGGGATTCTGTCCTAGTTGCAAGATATACTGGGGGGGATTCTGTCCTCGTCAACAAAAAAGAGTGGGGGGGATTATGTCCGGGGGGGATTTTGTCCTACACTCGAAAATTGTCATTGTGAATTAAGCGTGTTTTGCATTGTAATAAGTCGTGTGCCTCCTCTGTTTAATACCTGGTAGATCCAGACAGTTCTGTCATGCATGCTGCATGGGAATGATTATCAAGATGTGCACTCATTTAATTCAATTTTTGTTAGCGCAAATTTAACGTTTGATAGAGAGAAAAAGAAAAAGAAACAACAAAAGGGATGAGCTCATTGCTATTTAAACGAATGTGCGGTCTTTGTATTCCCTGGTTTTGGTGCCTACTTCAAAAGATTTTTACGCACAACTGGGAAACAAACTTTCATTCCTACATTAAGACATCCATGGGGCATGCGATGTTGACAGAGTGTACTGGTATCACATTCTCCGTGAGATGACAAACCCTGCCTGATCCGGACTGCAGGAAGTTAGGCAACAAACACAGTGTAGCAGTGTAACTGTTGAAAGATTGCATATATTATTTTACCATCTATATATCTGTCTGACGAAGTTGTTCGCCGTTTCTTTCCATGTTCATGAGGGTTCATTTAATACCAAAACTGTGCAATATAGTCCATACTATCTCACTTTGAATGTTTTACTGCTTCCAAAGGATCAAACCATTATGTTTTATTACATGCGTCAGCAAATCATACAAGATCTTTATAAACCTTTAAACTAGCTTTCTCAATACAGAAATTGACTAAAAGCAAAGATGGCTAGAGGCTGGGAATTTTGCATTTAGATAGGTAGAGGATATTTACTTCGCTGTACATAGCGAAAGCAAAGACACTGATCAGGGGAAGACTGTTTTCACAGTTGATGTTTCAAGCAATTGTTCTCGTCTGTCTCCGATTGTTTTCTTTTTATCTTGGTTGGTCAACAATTTGACAATCCATAACACCATTCATACTTGGATAATGTATAATTAAGATAACAATCTTTGAAATCCTACAAACTGTCTGGTTCGCATTTGAAGTGTTTGGTCTCAGTCAACACCTTATTGAGCTAATTCAAAAACTGAATAAATAAAATTGTGCATGCCATCAGGTTAAATAACTTGTCAATTTTGATTGATAAGTAGCAAATATATAATAATTGCACTGGTCTTTTGAAACCATGTAAGAGGTATGAAAGTTTACAATCTAGATAAAATAATTACCTGACACTTTTCATAAAATTTACACTAGAACAATTTGGGTCATCTTGTAAAGCATAATTCAAACATCAAAGAAACTCTACTGACTGAACTGTTAACTTGTCACCATTTTTGATTGTCTATTTTGGTGTATTGATGTTGTCAGTACTCTATAAATAGATCTAGAGTACTGCAGATAAAAATAGAAGTAGAGACTGAGGTAAAATTTCCAATCAATTGTCACAGTGACACAGAGTTTACACTCTACACTTGCAAACTTTACCTACAGGCAAACTGGGGGTGTTTTCACTCAATTGAAAAAAGCTGTATTTGACAAACGGACTCACCCATTATCATTTGGTTGAGTTCACTTTCATTTTAGAGAAATCAGGAGTGATTTAAATTTTTCAATCCATTTTAAGATTGAATTTCTTTAAGCAAACAGTACAGCTCCAGATGGAGCGCCACGTTCTGCGGCGTCACATCTGGGGCTATACTGTTTGCCTAAGTCCCATAAAAAAGATGCCAGGCTTATATGAGTTAAAATGCTCTCTTGACACTTGTTCTAACAGTACTAGTGTACTATTAAACCTGTACATAGTCTCATATCAGGGATAAGCAACTAAGAAGGAGGGGGAAAATGTCCTCATATAAAAGCATGAGACCAAAATTAGACCGATGTCCGTATAAGTTCACTGATAAACAAACATACCCAAATAAACCAGATAATCTATGGTCCTGAGAACACTCACCTGAGATTTGGACTCCCTGAGATTTGGTCTTTGAGACGACACCTCAGTTTATAGTCTCATCCAACAGACTTGAGAAGCCAGTGATCCAACCTGCGACCCCTGGGTTACAAAGCGAGTGACATAACAGCTTCTCCAAGTTTAATTTAGTTTAGTTTAAGTTCTCCACGTAACCTGTGAGTTTCAAACGGGATCTCAGACAAAGAATAGTAGAGAAAATTCAGAGACTATTTTTTTCTGATCATAACCCTATTGGAGATATCTATTGCCATGGAAACCAAAGTTCTGGTCTGATCTGACCTGTTCCAAAACCTTATACAGGCAACAACCTTTTCTGATTTGAATGAGGCAAAAACAGATGCACTGATCAGTAGCATTGTTACTGTACAGCTTCTCACATCAATGATGCTGTAAGCTGTACAGTAACAATGCTGCTGATCAGAGCAGATGATCAGGAAAACATGTCCATGCAATGAATACCCCCTTACACCCAACTTTTACATAGTAAAACTGGGATTTACAGAGATATACATTTTATTTAATTTTTGCTCAATAACAGATTGTGGGTATTCGTTAGAACGGCCTCGGTGAGGCCATTCTAACATAACATGTACCCATAATCTACGTTTTGAGCAAAAATATTAAAATTATGAGAAAAATTCTATTGAATTTTTTTAAAAAATCTTTGTATTTTGCTTGTGCAAGTTTTCGTAATGAGCACCTTGTCTTTCACGTCTTCTCTCCAGGCATGGCTTATTTCATACAATGACATTGCATTTCATCACTGAAAGCCTTCTGTAATTCTAAAAAATGATCTCGACTATGGAAAATATCAAAATATCTGCAAAAATATCGACAAGAGAATGACAAAATTTCATTAGGAGAAATTAAAACTGCAAAGTTTGCAGAGAGAAGTACTTCAAATACATCTGATTGCAACTTATAATAATTGCTTTCTCATGATTATTTGACTTAAATCATTGTGTTCGTAAGTTCATATTGTCCAAATTATAAGATGCACTACCTTATTCAAAGATGGCATTGGACGATTGAAAGGATATGAAAATAATGAATAAATTGGCATTTAAACTGCCTTCAATTTCTAGGAAATCAGGAAGCAATTCTGGAAATTCGGCCAGAAGACAATTCTATAGTTACAAATGTCACAGTGTTGTCATATGTCATTATTTATCATTGCAATGGGGAAAGTACTTGAAAGTTAATGAGACTCAGCTTTATGCATTTTAAGCTAGCTTCTTTAGAAGAATGTCAATTGCTAAAAAGCAAGACCAACTTACACCAAAGTATCAAATACTTTTCTCCTTCTAACACTGATTCAATGCTGCCTCCCCTTCCTTAGTTTCATTGTGTGGGCTCACGTACTTACTTTCAAAAGTTAAGGTTGGCTGATTGAGGAATACATGTAGTGTCACAGTAAACAATTTGTCAGGATTACAAGATGAAGCCAACACTTCTGTACTATGGGCAGGAAACAGGAGTGGTGCTGTAGGTATCTACCACTAGGGCACTGTGCTCCGACAAAGCTGAATTCAAAGGTAATACTGTATAGAATAGAATAGAATAGAATTTATTTCCAACCATGGGCCACCACATATTTTAGTAACATTTTATAAATTAATAATAACTTTGAAATAAAAGTAGCATAATATTAACAGCTTGATTCTGATTAGGCAAAAACAATTATTTACATGTCTTCATAAAATGTGTTTTCAAGTCTCAGAAAGTTTCCCCTGAAATGACTTATATTAACCCATTTAAGCCTGGCGTCCCTTTTATGGGACATAGGCAAACAGAATAGCCCCAGATGTGATGCCGCAGAACGCTGCATCCCATCTGGGGCTATTCTGTTTGCTTAGAGGAAATTCATCGAAAAATTGAGTAAAAATTCAAAATCGCCCCTGATGTCCCTAATAATGAAAGTGGACTGATCCAATTGATAATGATGGGAAAATCCATTCGTCAAATATGGGTTAAGACACATTTCAGCCAGCATGCTAAGCTTTAAAGACTGTTTCTGGTTTGGTTTGGTTTGGTTTTTAAACAAAGTTGGTCTTTATCACTGCATGATATTTGAGCCACCGCATGGGAAAACCATATGCGAAAACAAAGGCGCAGATCAGCTTCGCAGTAACTGCGAAGCTGATCAGCACCTTTGTTTTGGCAACACTGATAGTACAATTTCTCTTCTTCTTAAATCCGAAATTTCAAGCTTCTGTGGATGTACAGATCGGTTTGTGTCAGACCTGGTCGGAATCCCCGAAGACCGGTTTTCTCGCGTTGCGGCTCATTCTAATCTAGATATCACAGATGAAAGTATCCACATTTTAGTTTTGCTGTAAATCCTACAAAAGATAATTTTGTCCAGAATATAGGGAGAGCAATGTATCAATATCTTTTTACGGCTTCTCAATCTATTTCTAAAATACTCAGATGAGCTGTGTCATGATCATAGCCACTGCAACTGTTGATTGTGTCAAAAACAATTATTTACATGTCTTCATAAATGTGTTTTCAAGTCTCAGAAAGTTTCCCCTGAAATGATTGATATTAAGACACATTTCAGCCAGCATGCTAAGCTTCACAAAGTGTTTCTGGTTTGGTTTGGCTTTAAAACAAAGTCTGCCTTTATCACTGCATGATATTTGAGCCCCGCACGGGAAAACCAACAATCTGCAGAGACGAAAACAAAGGCGCAGATCAGCTTCGCAGTAACTGTCTCCTTTGTTTTCGCTATATGGATAGTACCATTCCTCTACTTTCTAAATCCAAAATTTCCAGCCTCTAACCATCTTCTGTGACTGTAAAGCCCGGTTTGTGTCGGACCTGGTCGGAACCCAAATTGTTGGTTTTCTCACGCACAGGCTCAAAATTTTCTTTTTAAAATGTGATTAAATTCCTCTTTCAGAAATTCTAAAGTTCTTTCAATTACAGCAATGACTATACAAGTTTAACATGATCCATTATTTGCATTCTGTTTTTATTGATTCATTTGCATTTATCTCATAATTTTCTAAGATTTAGGTTAATGTATTCAATTTGTCTTGTCTCCTTCAGCACAAAAGTTCATCCTGGAATTTTTGTTTACAAATACAAAGTAATTACCACATATCTTTAAATGAGTTGGCAAGCCTGAGCTGTAAAGAATCATTGCTGATTGCATTTAAAAGGCAAGTTTGACCCTCATCTGCTCTACCAAAACAGGCTTCAAGAGAAGGTCAGCAAGATTTGTTGTCGTTGACTGTGACTGCAGCAACAGCAGCGTCACAAACCTTGACTTGGACATGAGCTACGACTTTTCTGACATTATCAACTACTAGTATTGCCAATTGCAAATTAGTGTCTCCATTTGACAAAATCAAAGACAACCCCAAGATGTTTCAACATCAGACTTCAAAGACTATGAAAACCCTTTGTAGTAAAAAGTGAACCAAGTTAACCTCGAGACAGTGGCATAGAATTAGCCAATAATAGTTTACTCAAGCTGGTAGATAAACCTAAGTCCCGCCCATATTGTTTATGTGACAGCTGGTCAGTTCACTGACTCAGTTGAATTGAAGTAAAATCAATTAAATATTTACATGCTTCAAAATATCTAGTCTTCCTATGATTAGATCAAATTGCAAGATTAAATGTTGTTCTTGTCTGTTTAAATGTGCTTTTGTATGTGTCCACAAGACACATGTTTCATGTACTTTATTGAAATAAATTCAGCCACTTACAAGTGACAATAAATAATAATTAGAGGTCAGGTAGTCCTTCCTCCAGTGGTGGCAGGTGGGCGGAGCTAAACTTGTCCTTAGTAAATGGCTAGTTGGGTAAATTGTTTGTACTGAAAATGAACTGTTATAGTGGTGCTATTTTGGGAACATCAAATTCTTTGATCTTATGATTAGACATCATGCAGGTGTTATGTCAGAAAACCACAAAAGGGGCTGGAATATCGCAAACAGCCATAACATGACTAGATGCCACATCCCACGCTTTTTTTCCCTTTCACCAGATCTGAACATCAAACAGCTCATACCCACGGAGCTTTTTCCCACGAACTTTTATCTTGTGAAACCAATCCCCTCAGACTGCTGTAAGCCAGATTCATCACATAAGCTTGCCTCCCACACCTCCTGAATACCAAGCCTTGTTTTTATCAATTTTAAACCATTTTATCCTGAGTATAAAGACATTTGTTATTATATCTGTGGTGCAAGGGCACTCCTCATCCAATGACGATGATGATGACGATGATGATGATGATGATGATGATGATGATGATGATGATGATGATGATGAAGATGATGATGATGATGATGATCACGACAACAACCACAAACATGACGATGATAACGATGATGATGATGATGAAGATGATGAGCAAATTGTCTGATCTGACTTGCCTTGATAAAGCTTAAGCCATATAAATTTGATGCTTACACCTTTAACTTTTCTTTCAATTTCATGTTTTTATTGGACATGTTGCAGAATTTGATAAATGAGCAGAAAATAACACTGTGCACCCTGCCACCAATGCATCTTATAAAATGATTGATAGAATTCCATAGATGTAAACAATTGATCAAAAACATGAGTTGCATCATGAGAAAACCAACAATATGGTTTCCGAACAGGTACAATATAAACCGGCCAGTACGTCACAATAGGAGGATACAAGCTTGAAATTTTTCTGATATAAGGTGAAGAGAAAATGTACTATCCATCTAGCTAAAACAAAGTTACTGTGAAGCTGGTCTGTGCCTTTGTTTTCGCACATGCAAAATGTTGGTTTTCTCATGATGCAGCTCATATATTTGGGAACAATCATTCAAAGGCATGATAAGCAGCCCAAAAAATAACAGCTTTTTTATTCTAAACTAGAAAAAGTGCCTTGAGAGGCACGTATACCCCCGGCTGATAGCCACCAAGCCCCCTTCCCTACCCCCTACCTAAGCAATCCAGCACATGCTCACCCCTGACATTGAACCTCACATCACCAACGAAAAACAGTACCCTTATCAAGTACATTTTAGAAACCACCAAGTCCCCTTCCCTACCCCCTACCTAAACAACCCGGCACATGCTCACCCCTGACATTGAACCTCACATCAACGAAAGACAGCACCCTCATCAAGTACATTTTAGAAATAAGCAGTGTAAAGTACTTTACATACAAACATGGGGAAGTGTAGTTTTAGAATGACATATCTATTTTAGAGCGGTATACAGAGCTGACGTGTATACCCAATCTAGGACATAAGCGCGGACATTATGGGTCAGGTCCTCAGTCCTAGATTGAAATGAAATTAAAATGTCATTCTTAAGAAAAAAAAAAAAAATTAAGATGTCCTAGATTTTGACCTCTAGCCCCACCCCCAGCATGTACCCTAGTGTCTAATGTCATTAGAAACAAGGCAAACCTTATAGAGTACCTATGGGGCAAGTATGAATGATTTCTTAACATGATAGTAAAAAAAAGTACAGAAAATACAATTATTAAAGAAGTTCTAGATTTTGACCTCTAGCCCCCCCCCTCCCCCCGCACGTAGACCCTAGAGTCTGAATCTTACATGGTACCTATGGTCTAAGTATGAATGCGTTCTGGCAAGACTTAGTGGATGTCAAGAAAACAGACTTACAGAAAGTTTATCATGGTATATATCATATAAAAATGTGTCCTAGATTTTGACCTCTAGCCCCACCCCTGGGGACGGTAACCAGGATTTGGTGACATGAATATGAAAGCAAACCCTAAAGGGTATCTATGAACTATATAAGAATACATTCCTATGATTGTTTGTTAAGATATGAACTTAAGAGAAGAAACATTAACATTGTAAACAGCACATTTTAAAGGTGACCTAGATTTTGACCTCCAGCCCCACCCCCGGGCATGGACCCTGGGGTCCGAACTCATGGAAACAAAGCAAACCCTATAGGGTACCTATCCAAATATGAATAGTTTCTGACCATTGGTTCATGAGATATACACACCTCTAGAGAAACTTTAACCAAAACTTTGACATAAATTCTACGAACGTTCCGGAATTACGAACGAAGAAACGAACTAACGAACGAACGAACGAACGAACGAACATACGAACGGACGAACGGACGAACGGAAAAGCGAAAACTATATACCCGTCGGCATAAATGCCGGGGGTATAACTATATTTCATAGATGAAAGCATCCATATTTTAGTTTTGCTGTAAATCTAACAGAAATTAATTTTGTCCAGAATATAGGCAGAGCAATGTATCAATATCTCATATTTTAGGGCTTCTCAATGTATTTCTAAAATACTCAGATGAGCTGTGTCATGACCATAGCCACTGACACTGATGATCTGGGGCCAGTTGTTCAAAATAAACAATGTCGTTAGTTAACAATAACATGAATATTAAAAATACACAGTTATATTTTGTTGATAAAAATTTAATGTGAGAATCGAGAATCCTTTGCATTGCAAAGGATTCTCACATTTTTTGTATAACAGTGTATTTGCTTTTGTAGTTGGCATTTACGAGTTGAGGTCTTAACGATGACGTTAAGCTAACAAAGTTTTGAACAACTTGGCCCTGGAGGTAATTTTGGATTTGAGGAGCATGGTCGACTGGCCTTGTGGTACAAGTAGAACCCTGGACTCTGAACTGAGAGGTCCCGGGTTTTAATCACTCTGGAGTGCAGGTTATGACCTTAAAGAAGACACTTCGAACACCACATGATAATACTGGTTTACACCCGGAAAGTGGTGGCTCTATCTAAGGGGGGTACTCTTAACTTTTGCATATACATAGGCGAGGCCCCAGTGTCTGACCCCAAACACCCCAAAATAGCTGGTCTGACCGACCACACCAAAAAATTACCTAATATTTCCAGCATTCCCAAAAAAATTCTGATAAATTTCCATAAAAAAGTCAAATTTTGTTTAAAATAACCCATAAAAGTAGCCAATTTTAGAAGTGACCCCCAAAAAATGACCATAAACATGCACACACACCCCAAAATACTTATATTTTCTGAACACCCAAAAAAAATACGGATATTCAAAATTTTAACCCCCAAAAAGTCAGCCTCGCCTATGTACATCGAAAATTGTAGAGTACATCCCCCCCCCCCAAATACTTATATTTTCTGAACACCCAAAAACAATACGGATATTCAAAATTTTAACCCCAAAAAAGTCAGCCTCGCCTATGTATACCCCCCCCCCCACACACCCCGGATCTAAACATGACTGAAAATTGTTGACTGGGACATTAAAAAGAGGTATCAAAAATGAAGAAGCTGAAAGATGCACAGTTACTGCAAAAAACAGGCTTTTTTTCATGACACCAACCATGTGACAAATTGGTTAAAATTTACAGAACCAGCAGTTTTTACGTCAGAAATTGTCTGAAATGGATTACCGTAAAAAGTTTCCTTCTAAAAGCATTTGAAAAATTAGATTTGCAATCTAGGACAGAGCCATCAATTACAAGATTTTACATGTAGATTAGCTTAGATCTATGCATTAATATGATGATGAAATGCTTCACTTATTTGCTTGTGCTGATGCTAAACATCCCATTCAACAATTTTTTCAGTCATGCTGAGAAAAAGCCATAGATTCCTACGTTATTAACCAAGGGTTTGTAACTCAAAGCCATCTAAAGCTTAAGATCAACTTATGACCAGCTTAAGTATCTCCTATGTATTATGGTGAATAACTGAAAAGGACCTTAAGTTACGGTAATAATGTAACAGCATCGTAACTTTATGGTCAACTCAAGATCACCTTTGTGCAGTCTTATCTAACGAAGTAGCACTTTTCATTTCAAAAAGTTACGACAGCTTAGAGTAATTGGAATAGCAAAGGCGTAAATCTTAAGGTGGTCATCTTAGGACCATCATAAGTATGTTGTAAGTAGGGGCACTTACGATGCCTTCGAGTTACTAACCCCAGAATTACAGAAAATAAATAGGTCTAGCTCAAGTTATATAACCTCGGAGCCTGGTATGAATTAAGCACGCTGTTTCTCTGATCCCAGTTACAACCCATCTACCTCCTAATCCAAGATCCAAGTTTTCAAGTTCGTAGCCATTTTAGGCTGTATAGTCTAGTTTAAATCAGACGTACATAGATGGAAACGCTGAACAAAGATTTTCTTGCACACCAGATAGAGAAATCCTACGTTTTACCCCATGTGAGAAATTCTTATCTCACCCTCGTTATCTCACCCCGGTCGCACCCTGCGTTCAAGTGTTCTTTTTTAACATTGGTTGTATAGGACGTCACGTACTTTCGTCGCTAAGCGCACACGTCACAATGACGTCAAAACGTTTTAAATCAAAATGGCGGACGCTGCGATTTTATCATTTTTCTAGGTAATAGTATAAAAATCAATCTTCGCTGCATTAAGGTGAGCAAGAAAAAGAATCCATCATTCGTGTCAGGTATGGATAGACAAATCTGTCCCTCGGGTCACAATTTGGCATCACTCGGCGAGCCTCGTGATGCCAAAATGTGACCCTCGGGACAGATTTGTCTATCCATACCTGATACTCATGTAAGATTCTTATATTCTCATCTCAAGGTTCTTAGACTGGTTGACATCCCAGACAGTGAAAGCCTCTGTAACACTATAAGGACCAGTCTAGCCTATCAGGATCAGGGAAAGCATAAGGACTTGTCTAGCCTGGCATTTACAACCCATAAAAAGAAATAAAAGTGGAATTACGTACTTGACCCGCAGCAAGTTTGGAGGAAAGTTTCATTAAGATTCGAGAGGTTTTATGTACGATTAATAGTGGTGTGACCGTGATCAATATGTGAGCCGCCTCGTGGGAAAACCAACAATGTGGTTTCCGAACAGGTCCGACACAAACCGGCCTGTACAAGCATAGAAAAGAGCTAGAAGTTTGAAATTTCAGATTTAAGTAGAAGAGGAATTGTACTATCCGAGTAGCGAAAACAAAGGCGCTGATCAGCTTCGCGGTTACCGCGAAGCTGATCTGCGTCTTTGTTTTCGCCTATGCAGATTGTTGGTTTTCCCTTCAGGTGGCTCATATGTATTTGATTAAACAAGTCTTGTCCATGACTCAAACAAGCAACAATGTTCTACTGTCACCCTAGAAACCGTTTTAAGTGCAGAAGGGTGCATGGAGCAAAAATACTTATTATTATTCCTTTGAAGCTGATCAAAATTTGACTTTTTTCGTATGTCTTGTGAATCTAATAAACATTTCAAACACAATAACAATGAAAGAAAAAATAGTTGCTGTTTTTTCATCATAAGGATATAGATTTAAATGAATCTGAAGCCTTTTGGTATTGTTTTAATTATCTTCGATTTTTTTTTGTATTGAGCCTTAATATCTTAAGAAAATTAAAACATTAAACCAACTGTAAACAAATTAATATCAAATCGTGACACACTGATTCAACTTGAAGCTCTCAATTTCTTTGTTTTGTCTTAGTTGAAAGCAAATAAATTTTGAGCCTTTGCATAAGAAAACCAACAATTTGCATAGGCGAAAAACAAAGCCGCAGATCAGCTTCGCGGTAACCGCGAAGCTGATCAGCGCCTTTGTTTTCGCTATACAGATAGTACAATCCCTCTCCTACTTAAATACAAAATTTCAAGCCTCTAACCATCTTCTGTGACTGTACAGGCCGGTTTGAGTCAGATCTGATCGGAACCCAAATTGTTGGTTTTCTCACGCACAGGCTCAATTGGAATCTCAGCCTACATACTCGTGATCTCATAAAACATGGCACTGCCGTGGGCAATCAGCTTAGAAGTCAGGAAAAAGCCGTCAATTCCCCGATCAGACATGGCCGGTCACTCGCTAATAAGCTCTGTGCAAACTCAGCAACCTCGGAAAAATGTGTAAGATGACAGTTAATTAGAGAGCTCCAAGTCCGCAGAGGACAAACATCAGGATAACATGTCCGTGAAATGTATACCCCTTAAACCACACTTTTATATGGAAAAACTGGGGTTTGCAGGGGTATACATAATTTTCTTATTTTTTGTTTGTTTGTATTGAGGCTTAATGTCCCAGTCAACAATTTTTCGGTCATGTCGGGACGGAGCCAACTCTTCCTGGGTTTAACCAGTACTGTAGGGAGTTAATGTGTCTTGCTCAAGGACACAAGATGGTGACGTCTGTGGGGATCGAACCCAGGACATCTCGATTCGGAGTCTGATGCTCTACCACTAGGCCACCACGCTCCCATCCAAAACATAGATTGTGGGTACTCGTTAGAACTGCCTCAGTGTACCCACAAACTATGTTTTGAGCAAAAATAAGAAAAATATCAAAATATTTCTACTGAAAATTTTCAATTTTTACAAGTTTTAAAAATCTGTAGATTACACGGGCATGTATTCGTAATGATATGAATAGTGTCGAGAAAATCTGCTCTATCTATATGCAGAATCAAAGGTGCTAATTAACAGCATAATCTAAGCAGTGCAGCTCATCAGTGTCTTTGATGTTTTACTTGCAATAAGTCAGCATTCTTTTATCTATTTACAGACAAAGTTTCAAGCCTCTGGCCATTTTCTGTGCTTTTACAGCTAGGTTTTTGTCTGACCTCTTTTTCTGATGACGCAGCTCATATTAGAGTGTCAAGTGGGTGTATGAGCCTAGACAGGGAAAATCAACTTTGTAAAAAAAAATGATCTAGAGATGCTATTTCATGCTCAACTCAACTGAGCATGTTCTTAATAGTGTATTGCTTATTACCAGTACCATATGTTGGATCAAATTGCTAGGAAGTATTCTGGATACAAAAGGTACCAATATTATCTCTGTCTCATTCAAACAACTTGTGGCCATCTCCAAGGATATTGTGGTCATTACGATAACTTGCTCGTGCAATATAAAGAGAATTTTTTTTTTCAGCATTAAAAATTGAAAACAGTTCCATCGGAAAATTTTTTATAATTTTGATACGTTTGCTCAAAACACAGATTGTGGGTAGAGGTTAGAACCGCCTCAGCGAGGCTTTTCTACCCATAGGGGCCCGCCGCATGTTTTGGTTGATTTCTGACACAAAATTATTAAGCGAAAACAGGTGTACATTGTAAAAACAATGAACACCTGTTTTCGCTTAATATGTGTCAGAAATGTTTTGGTTGATTTCTGACACAAAATTATTAAGCGAAAACAGGTGTACATTGTAAAAACAATGAACACCTGTTTTCGCTTAATATGTGTCAGAAATCAACCAAAACACCCCAATGTATACCTTGTTTTCGCTTAATATGTGTCAGAAATCAACCAAAACACGCGACGGGTCCCTATGGTTCTAACTAGTACGCACAATCTATGTTTTGGAACAAAAATAAGAAAAAAATAGGTATACCCCTGTAAACCCCAATTTTGCTATATTAAAGTGGGGTATGAGGGGGTATACTTTTTAATGGACATGTTACTAAAGTTACATTACTAAAGTTTAAAACCTTGCATCTGATAATGTTTTCTTGTTTTTTTTGTTTTTTTTTGGCAGAAAATTTTTGCGCGGTAGATGATCATGTTAAATTTTAAACTGATCATGTTAAATTTTAGGTTGTCCAAATAGGACCTGCAAATTTTTTGAAAATCGGTCAGCAGCTAAAGTATTAATAGCCAAAACGAAATTTGAATAGGGATTTCGCATTGGTAAGGGAGGTAATCAATGATCATGAAAATGGATACACCACAACCTCTTTATAACACTATTGTTGGGGTCCAAGACAATTTCCGCATTAGCTATCCAATCCGTGTTATAACGAGAGTAAAATGTATAGATATATAGTAATAGTAGACCATTTGGGGTCCATGGATGGTCCGTGTTATATCCAAAACAGTGCTTTAACGAAGCGTGTTATAAAGAGGTCCAGGTGTACTTTTCAAAATGTTTTACCTGATCATTAAGATTTTGTCTCAGGTAAGTCATTTGTGTCATTTAATAATGATTATGAGCAATCATTACAAAATACTAAGAATTTAAATTTTTTTAGAGAAAATAGATTTTTGTATAGAAAATCCCTATTCACAGATGTTTTTGACCAGAACATTTTTTTTTTTTTTTTTTTTTTTTTTTTTGTCATCCGATTTTCAAAAATTTCGCTGCACATGTTGCCACAAACTAAATGTTCAATTGTGCCAAGAAAATATTTCATGCACATTTAAACCAATTGCAAAATATCTGTGAAAAGCTATTATCAGACCCTAGCAAACATCATATAGTGCTATAGTTCAAGCAAAAGCAAGACCGAAGGAATAGAACTATACTTTACGACAATGGATGATTATTGAAACAACGCAGATGCAGCTTCAAAGATCTCTATGGACACTTTCATGACAATAGGAACAGAAACTTTCACCCAAACAATTGACATTAAGCCTAATTCTGCAATGCAAAAAAAGCTTTCAGCAAGAAAGAGCATTAAGGGAATCCACCACAATCCAATTTCAGTTAAGAAATATTATCTAAAATCTCATAAATCACAGGCAATACACTTAATGTTATATAATCATGATAATGTGAAGATCAGTAATAAAATTGAATACTCTTCTTTCAACCTACTCAATACCTAAAATGGTGCCATTAATCCTTATAAACCCATTTGTGTCAAATCGACTTTCCCACCCTTACCGTTTTAGCTGTGACGCGAGAAAACCAGTCTTCGGGGATTACGACCAGATTTGACACAAACCGGCCTGTACAGTCTCAGAAGATGGTTAGAAGCTTGAAATTTTGGATTTAGGAAGAAGAGAAATTGTACTATCCGAGTGGCGAAAACAAAGGCGCTGATCAGCTGTGCAGTCACTGCACAGCTGTTCTGCGCCTTTGTTTTCACATAGGCAAAAATCCGGTTTTCTTATGATGCAGCTCATTTGGATGAGACCATTTTAACTACTATGGACAACAGCAAAGATTTTTTTTCATGATTTTTTTTTCAGTTCCTGTTCCTGTAGCCCTAGATACACCCTATTTCTGTGATGCAACAAAATTTCTTAGTGCCCAGATTGATGCAACATCACATGATGTGTGACAAAATGGAGTAAAATGATCGGAAGCTGCATTGATTGAGCAACAAGAGACAGAGAGGAGTTCATTGCCTCACAGTCAGTTGTTTCTGAAGCTGCATTGATTAAGCAACAAGAGACAGAGAGGAGTTCATTGCCTCACTGTCAGTTGTTTCTGAAGCTGCACTGATTGAGCAGCAACAGACAGTGAAGAGTTCATTGTCTCACTGTCAGTTGTTTCTGAAGCTGCATTGATTGAGCAACAACAGACAGTGAAGAGTTCATTGCCTCATTGTCAGTTGTTTCTGAAGCTGCATTGACTGAGCAACAACAGACAGTGAAGAGTTCATTGCCTCACTGTCAGTTGTTTCTGAAGCTGCATTGATTGAGCAACAACAGACAGTGAAGAGTTCATTGTCTCACTGTCAGTTGTTTCTGAAGCTGCATTGATTGAGCAACAACAGACAGTGAAGAGTTCATTGCCTCACTGTCAGTTGTTTCTGAAGCTGCATTGACTGAGCAACAACAGACAGTGAAGAGTTCATTGTCTCACTGTCAGTTGTTTCTGAAGCTGCATTGATTGAGCAACAACAGACAGTGAAGAGTGCATTGCCTCACTGTCAGTTGTTTCCCTCACTGTCAATTGTTTCCCAATTAATCCAGATTCCAATCACTTCATTTCATCCCATGATGTGTGCATCAATCTGCGCAGTAACACATTTGGTTGCATCACACATAGGGTGAGATGAAATGCTACAGAATGGGGCTAAAGTATCTGATATCCCAAAAATTAGATGCTTTTAAGTATGGTCCCATAAAAAGGATGCCAGGCTTATATGAGTTCAAGTAATGAGCCATCTCATCTTCATCTGAAATAATTTGCTATTCTTGCATAGATATCTATGCCCATAGCTGTTTGAAGCCGTTTTCATCTGGCCAAAAGCCGTGTTCAAACAGCAAAACCCATCTTCAAAGCATGATTGAATACTCTTCTTTCTGCCTTGTGTTCATCAAATGTTTGATCACCATGAAAACCATGGTTGATCCCTATATTCATTTTGTTTTTTATTATCAATAGAGCGGAGTTTGAACTGATTTCTCTTTTAAAAAAAATTTGCAGAAGCAATTTGCTTGTCTGCATTCTCGGTGCTTTATGGGCTAAATGCAACTGCGGAAGGAAGAAAACTGCAATAAGAAGAATCATTAACCCATATCTGACGAATGGATTTTCTCATCATTATCATTTGGGTGAGTGAACTTTCAATTTTAGGGGCATCAGGAGTGATTTTTAAATTTTATTAAATTCTTCGATGAAAATTCTCTATGCAAACAGAATAGCCCCAGATGGGACGCCGCATTCTGCGGCGTCACATCTGGGGCTATTCTGTTTGCCCATATGTCCCATAAAAGGGACTCCAGGCTTAAATGAGTTAATGGTTGATCGATAGATATCCAATTCTTCTCTGCAAGCCGTTATGCATTCTTATACTCTTCGAAGCTTTTAGAATTTCACAGAATCTCAGTATTTAATTTTTCCATTTAAACAAATTTCATCATTATTTTGAGCTTTAAGAAAACCTTTCTTCGAGGTTTCCAACCAGGTCTGACACAAGGTTTAACATTCACTTCACTTTAACATCGGGCAAAGTCAATGGAACGTGAAATATAGGTCAAGGGCACCAGGTCAAGGTGAGTGCTTGAAGAGTATGTCAATGACAATTACTATGCAAGGTCTAAACTCGTAGCTATCAATGATGCAGAGAAAACCAAACTTCGAAGTTACTTTGAAGCAAAAATTTGCAAAGTCAATAGATCGCAAAATATACCGGGTAGGTCAAGGGCACTGGGTCAAGATGCATGCTTGAAGGGTATGTCAAGGACAATAACTATGCAAGGTTTCACACTCATGGCTATCACTGATGCATAGAAAACCAAACTTTGAGGTAACTGCGACGTAAAAATTAACAAAGTCAATGGACCATGAAATATAGGTCAAGGTGCGTGCTTGAAGGGTATGTCAAGGACAATTACTATGCAAGGTTTCACACTCATGGCTATCACTGATGCAGAGAAAACCAAACTTTGACATAACTTTGACGTAAAAATTAACAAAGTCAATGGACCGTGAAATATAGGTCAAGGGCACTGGGTCAAGGTGCATGCTTGAAGGGTATGTCAAGGACAATTACTATGCAAGGTTTCACACTCATGGCTATCACTGATGCAGAGAAAACCAAACTTTGACATAACTTCGACGTAAAAATCAACAAAGTCAATGGACCGTGAAATATAGGTCAAGGGCACTGGGTCAAGGTGCGTGCTTGAAGGGTATGTCGAAGACAATTACTATGCAAGGTTTTACAGTCACAGCTATCACTAATGCAGAGAAAACACAAGAACTCCGCGGAGGTCGATATCGCACCTGCATCGGGCAAAATAACTTAAAACATGAAATATAGGTCGAGGGTACCAGGTTAAGGTGTGTTCTGAAAGGGTATGTAAAGGACATTTAATTACTATGCAAGCTTTCACACTCGCAGCTATCACTGATGCAGAAAAAAACAAACTTCTACATGAAAATTAACAAAGTCAATGGAGCGTGAAATATAGGTCAAGGCCAGCGGGTCAAGGTGTGTGCTTGAAGGGTATGTCAAGGACAGTTACTATGCAAGCTTTCACACTCGCAGCTATCACTGATGCAGAGAAAATCAAACTTTGACGTAAAAATTAACAAAGTCAATGGACCGTGAAATATAGGTCAAGGTCAGTGGGTCAAGATGCGTGCTTGAAGGGTATGTCAAAGACAATTACTATGCAAGGTTCCACGCTCGCAGCTATTACTGATGCAGAGGAAACCAAACTTCGACGTAAAAATTAACAAAGTCAATGGACCGTGAAATATAGGTCAAGGTCAGCGCGTCAAGGTGCGTGCTTGAATGGTATGCCAAAAACAATTACTATGCAAGCTTTCACACTCGCAGCTATCACTGATGTCGAGAAAACCAAACTTCAACGCAAAGTCAGTAGACCGTGAAATATAGGTCAAGGTCAGCGGGTCAAGGTGCATGCTTGAAGGGTATGTCAAGGACAATTACTATGGAAGGCTTCAGACTCGCAGCTATCACTGATGCTGAGAAAACCAAACTTTGACGTAAAAACTTTCAAAGTCAGTGGACCGTGAAATATAGGTCAAGGGTATTGGGTCAAGGTGCGTGCTTGAAGGGTATGTCAAGGACAATTACTATGCAAGGTTTCAGACTCGCAGCTATCACTGATGTTGAGAAAACTAAACTTCTACGTAAATGTTGACGGACGGACGGACGGACGGACGAACGGAAATTTGAACTCCTATATCGCACCCTGCTAAAAGGAGGTGCGATAAAAAACTTTGATGTAAATGTCAAACTTCGACGTAAATGTTGACGGACGGACGGACGAACGAACGAACGGACGGAAATTCGGACTCCTATATCGCACCCTGCTATAAGCAGGTGCCATAAAAATGGCAAATGATTCTCACATTATATCAACAAAAAATAACAGTGTATTTGCTTATGTAGTTGGCATTTACTTAACGAGTTGAGAAGTTAACAATGATGTTAAGCTAAAAAAGTTTTGAACAACTGGCCCCTGGTTGCACATTTTATTAGAGACTTTCTTCTCGCATTTGCAAAAAAAATAAGTTCTGTCATGATGCCTCTCAATTTTATGTGCCGCTTAAACATTTTTCGGCTTATTTCAAAATATATCAGCCGACTCACAGAATGTTCGTTCACCGCGGTATTCATTCTGATTTTGCCTGTCATTTTGTCTGAAGGAGCGTTTCTCAAGCCCGTTTGTTCATTACAACAATTGTCACTGGCTAGAAACCAGAGAATTGAGAAAATTGATTTTCTGTTAAATGTCTGGAGTTGTGATGTGTTTGTCCATCTTAAAGATTTCGTTTTGCTCATTTATATTCAATGGCCATGAAGGCTCAGATAAAGCCGGTCTCGTAAATCAACTAAATGCTGTTGTTTTCTGCAGTTTTGATTTTTTCTTAATGATACAAGCTTTGTGAGTCACACTCTCACTGGCATCTAAACAGAAAATTTGAGCAGCGACGTGAGAAAACCGGTCTTAGGGGTTTCCGACCAGGTCCGGCACAAACCGGTCTGTGCAGCTACAGAAAATGGCTAGATGCTTGAAATTTCTGATTTAGGAAGAAGAGGAATAGTACTATCCGAGTAGTGAAAACAAAGGCGCTGATCAGCTTCGCAGTTACTGCGAAGCTGATCTGCGCCTTACTTTTCGCATAAGCGAAAATCCGGTTTTCTCATGATGCCGCTCATTTGATAAGAACGGGTCCGTCATATAAATGAAAAAAAAACATGTCAGAATGCTAAGCAAAGCATCTTAACAGGACAGACCAAATGAGCAGTGAAAACCTGTCTTCTGGGTTTCCAACCTGGTTCAACACAAAACTGCCTATACAGCCACAAAACAAGAGAAGAAGCTTGAAATGAAGAGGAATAGTATTATCTAAATCAAAAACAAAGACACTGACATCAGGAAAACATGTCAGACACCGTGAGATAAAGTACCCCCTTATACCCCACTTTTACATAGTAAAACTCGGGTAAACAGGGGTATATTATCTATTTTTCATATTTTCATTCAAAACATAGCTTGTGGGCACTCATTAGAACCACCTTGGTGAGGGGGTTCTAACTTGTACACACAATCAATGTTTTGAGCAAAGATATTAAAAATCTCGTTTTTTTCCCAATTACATTTCTATTTTTTTTTTTTTTACAGCTGAAAAAATCTGTATATTGTATGGGCAAGTTATCGTAATGGCCGTCCAGTCTGCTCTGCATCTTTGTTTCCATATTTCTTGTATAAGCATCTTTGTTTTCTCATGAGTTTCTCAAATACAAGAGTCTCAGTCTTGTAAATGGCTTTGTGACAATCAATTATGACATGTTCTCCAAAATCTGAGCCGCGTCATGAGAAAACCAACAATGTGTTTTTCGAACAGGTCAGGCACAATCCGGCCTGTGCAGCTATAGAAGATGGCTAGAGGCTGGAAATTTTGGATTTAGTAAATAGAGGATTGTTCTATCCGTGTAGCAAAACAAAGGCGCTGATCAGCTTCGCATAGACTGCGAAGCTGATCTGCGCCTTTGTTTTGACCCAGGCAAAAATCCGGTTCTCACATGACATGGCTCAAATACAAGTGTCTCAGTCTTGTAAATGGCTTTGTGACAATCAATTATGACAGGTTCTCCAATTATTATTTTTCATGTTCTCTTAGAATAAAAGTACCACAAGTGACATCATAAGATTTATTTGCCAAAAAAGTGCAAAAAGACCTATTTTCAGCATAGCATTTAGCCACATTTAAATTTGAACCCTGGGCTGTGGGTCAAATATCTGCATGCTTGGCCATGTTTCCTTTCCCAATTCTTGGGGTTGGGATGGGTGGGGGTGCAGATAAGGGGGCTTGTCATGGATCGCACATATCAAGACATTAAACAGCATTAATTATTCAAAGTATTCTTTTTGGACATTGCGATGACCAAAACAGCTGATTTGAATGAATGGATCTTTTTAATTTCAGTAATATGTTACCACCCTCCCACAAAGGAGGGCGGGGGATAGCCATGGAAGTGAAAGGGGACTTTATCTTCAAATTACCTCACAGAGCGAACTGGTTTGCTCGATGAAACAGCCCTCGCTATCTCCAGGCTTGTGGGCTGTGTTGACCAATGACTAGTGCATAAAACATACATATGAGCCGCCTCATGGGAAAACCAACAATCTGCATAGGCGAAAACAAAAACCGCGAAGCTGATCAGCGCCTTTGTTTTCGCTACTCGGATAGTAGAATTCCTCTTCTACTTAACTCCAAAATTTCAAGCTTCTAGCCTGCTTCTGTAGCTGTACAGGCCGGTTTGTGTCAGACCTGTTCGGAAACCACATTGTTGGTTTTCCCATGAGGTGGCTCATATGACTCCATGGTGTGATTGCAATCAAACCAATCGTTTTTAGCACTAAAAAGCACCAATTTCCAGAATAAGTTGATTAACTTGGTCACACCATAGCCACAATATGAGAAAATCAGACTAGATCAGATACACAAAATGAGCCATGGCATGAGAAAACCAACAATGTGGTTTTCAAACAGGTCTGACACAAACTGATCTATACAGTCACAGAAGATGGCTAGAAGCTTGAAATTTCGGATTTAGAAAGAAGAGGTGTAGCAAAAACAAAGGCGCTAATCAGCTTCGCAGTATTGCGAAACTGATCTGTGCCTTTGTTTTCGCATAATGCAAAATGTTTGTTTTCCTCATGACACGGCTCAAATGTAAAAAACAGTCTCTGAAGGTAGCTTAAAAGCATGAAATTTCAGATTTAGGAAGTTGGCTTTAGGTAGTCAGGGACTGCAATGCCAATGCATCAAGAAAGTAAGACACTAATTGAGGCACGTCATGAGAAACCGGATTTTTGCCTATGCAAAAACAAAGGCGCAGATCAGCTTCGCAGTAACTGCGAAGCTGATCAGCACCTTTGTTTTCGCTACATGGATAGTACAATTTCTCTTCTTCTTAAATCCAAAATTTCAAGCTTCTAGCCTGCTTCTGTGACTGTACAGGCCGGTTTGTGTTGGACCTGGTTGGAAACCCCAAAGACCAGCTTTCTCACAACAAAGCTCAATTAGGATCAGCTACCATATTACTGCGCAGCTGACACCGTTCTGAAATTTTGTTCCGCAAATGGAAAATGCTGATTTTCTCTTAAGACTGCTCATCTAAATTACAGCATGCTAACCAGCATTTCTAGGTTCAATAATCATTGACACCCACAAGACCAAATTTGATTAGCGTAGCTTTTTTCATGATTTTTCTTGATTAGCTGAGTTTTTCTTTTACACCTCCGTAATGGTACGTCATCTTGACTAAACCTGTCTTTGGGGGGAAACCAGAACTAGCATGCACAGCTGTAGAAGTATGCTATAATCTAGGGATGCTCATTTTAATCTCCAAACAGACAAAAACTGCATGGGTGCCCAGACTGTAGGTGTGTGGCATGTAACAAGATTTGAGCCTTCGCATGAGAAAACCAACAATTTAGATTTCTGACCAGGTGGAGGAAACCAGAGAAACCATGGAAAACCACTGAACCCGGCCGGGCGACCACTACCCTGCCACATGCCTTGAACTGGATTCAAATACGCAGACAAGTGAAAGCATTATACACTAGGCCATCAAGGCCCCCACAGTAAGTGCACAGTTTATACACATTTTTGTTGTTCATCATCATATTTTGCGAAACGCATGTTCCTTTATAACACAGCTCTTGTCGACACACATTCAAGGCAATTAATATCATTCGTCTTTTATTCTGTGTCCACTGAATATTTTAACCATGATGTGTGGGGGCGATCTTTGCAATATTTGCCCTTCCAGACAAAACTCAGCAGCTCATGTTGACATACATTCCTGAACAATAAGTCTATAAATCATTTGAGCCGCTGCATGAGAAAATCAACAATTTGGGACTCGGAACCAGGTACAACACAAACCGGCCTGTACTGTCACAGAAGAAGGCTATGAGCTTGAAATTTTGGGTTTAAGAAGAAGCAGGATTGTACTATACGTGTAGTGAAAACAAAGGTGCTGATCAGCTGTGCAGTAACTGCACTGCTGATCTGCACCTTTGTTTTTGCATATGCATGTTGTTTGTTTTCTTATGCAGTGGCTCATTTGCCTTTGTTCTACCCACACTGAATATTAACACCATAATGTGTGGGGGTGTTCTTTCAGCAAAAACTGTTCTCACAACACGAATGACAAAAACTAGCTTCCTAAAATTGCTTATGTAATTCAAGATAAGCATGACAATTGCATGACTTGTCCATTTTTATTGTCAGCCTCGTTTAACTTCACAAGCGTGACCAATGAAGTTATGGAATTTGAGCCGCGTCATGAGTAAACCAGATTTTTGTATATGCGAAAACAAAGGCGCAGATCAGCGCTTTGTTTTTGCTACACAGATAGTACAATTTCTCCTCTTCTTAAATAAAAAATTTCAAGAATCAGGTCATCTTCTGTGACTGTACAGGCTGGTTTGTTTAGGTCAAAGACTTCTATTTTATGATTTCTTTCTCATTATTGCTATATACCTTCTGCCCAACATGCATGCCATACATGGTCGATTTAAATGACATTTTCCCGACACAATTCATTAAATTTTGTCTAAAAGAGTTCCAAAGATCTTCTTATTTTCAATGAAATATGAGCTGGGTCAAAAGGAAACCAGCTTTTACATGTCGAAAACAAAGACGCAGATCAACTGTTCTAAAACTACCCGGTACACAGTTAATAATTGCTGTTGTTTTTGCTTTCAAGATAGTATGATTCCTCTTCTTTAAGCTATAGCAATCTTCTGTGACTGTACAGGCCGTTTTGTTTTTGTTTGTGTTGAGGCTTAACGTCCCAGTCAACAATTTATCAGTCATGTCGGGACGGAGCCAACGCTTCCTGGGTTCTAACCAGTACTGTAGGGAGTAGATGTGCCTTGCTCAAGGACACAACACGGTGACGCTTGTGGGGTTCGAACCCAGGACCTCTCGATTCGGAGTCCGACGCTCTACCACTACGCCACCGCTCTCTCTCAGGCCGTTTTGTGTCAGTCCTGGTCAGAAAGCATGAAAAGTTTTTTTTGTGATGAGGCTCATACAGCCTCCACATATGCACAATGTCACAAAACAGTTACAGCAACAAGTAAAACATAACCTCTCAAAAACTAAACAGATTTTCACCCAAAACCAATTAAACTGCTCAAGGTTCCAACACAGTTATTGAATTTGAAGCCAAGTGCTCATCATTGTCATTTTCAATACATTTGCCAGAATATTAGCTTCCCACTGGGAGATAAGATTTTCAAACCAAATATCTGTCAACAAAAATGAGCAAATGAGAAATGAGCCACTGCACCAGAAAGCCAACAATCAGCATGTGCGAAAACAAAGGCGCAGATCAGCTGTTCAGTAACTGCAAAGCTGATCAGTGCCTTTGTTTTAGCTACTCTGATAGTACAACTCCTCTTCTACTTAAATCCAAAATTTCAAGCTTCTGTGAGTGTACATGCCGATTTGTCTAGGGCCTTGTCGGGAACCTAGATTGTTGGTTTTCTAATGCAAAGGCTCAAATGATAATACCAACAAAATTATCTATGGGTCTGGTTAAGATACTGATGATGCCAGGCACCAGTGCAGTCCGCGTGACCCATGCCTTTGTTGTACGGGTATCTTTGAGGGGGTGTCTTTTACATCTCTGCAATCCTTATTCTGATTTTTATTCAAAATTATTTTTCAGTGTCATTAGTTAGTCTTGGAGCTTTGTGGTTTGTGGTTGGTTAAATTACCGTCACAAACTGTTTTTAGAGAAAAAGAATTTGTAATTGATTTTGATTTGATCCCAGCTATAATAAACACATACCACATATGAGCTATATACCTTTGTTTTGAAATTATACAAAGAATAAGTTGACTAGGAGGAAACAGTCTCTAAAGATTACCAAACTTCTCCCTCGTTTCAGCTGACGGAGAAGTGAAACTGTATAGAACATACAAGTTCTAGTTTCTCTCATTTCTTGGAGAGTGAATGCATTTTTCGCTAAATTTCATGGCTTTCTTGATGCTAAGTCATGAAACAGATTTCTAATGAATAAGTTAAATCTTATTGGCAAAGAAAAATCCTGACCGGAATAAAATGAGCCGTGACATGCAAAAAGCGGTGTTTGGGGTTTCCTACCAGGTGCGACACAAATGGGTCTGTGCAGCCCCAGAAAATGGTAAGAAGTTTGAAATTTTGAATTTAACAAGAAGAGGGATTGAACTATCTAAGCAGCAAAAACAAAGGTGTGCACAGCTGATCTGCACCTTTGTTTTTGCATATGCATATTGTTTTGTTTTGGGTTTTTTTTGTTTTTGTTTTTTTAAGCAATGGACTTGCAGACATAACTATTCATCTGTCAACACAATACAACAATTTCTTGGACAACTGAAATAATAAGTTCCAGGACATAAGCGTTTACATGAGTCTCTGTATGCTATTTGTAACAACAGAGATACATAGCAGCAAATTTAGCTACAAAATCTTTTCTATATCTTTGAAGTTCAACTTCAATACATAGAAGGCAAAAATTGTACGACAGTTAACTCTTTTGGCATGAAATCCAGAATTTACAGACTTTGGATAATCTTTGCAACTCTGATTTATTGTATATGACCCGGTCTGATTTTATAAAACTTTTTTCATGCTCAACTCAGCTGAGCATGAAATTTTAACTTCTCATAAATACTGAATTACATGTAGCCCAAATGAATTGAAAGTTTTTGTTTAGTCCATCAAAGCCAATAATTTATCCTGCTCATAAATGTTAAAATGCCAACAATTGTTGGCATTTTAATATTTATGAGCAGGATAAATTTTAGTCTGAGCTGAGTTGAGCATAAAAAAAGTTTTGGAGCTACCAATCTGAAGCGCCAAATACAGCTTTTCTCATAAGTCAGATTTTCTCACTTGAAAAACTAGGCTAGTCTCGAAAATTCAAATTGTTTTCCTAACGATAACGTTGGACAAGCAGTCAAGTGCCACTCAGATAAATTCCGGCTGATTGTCTCATTTGCATAGCAGACGGTTATCCGCAATGCAAACAGCGTGTTTCTAAACCATTATGTCAGTGACAATAAAAGATGATTGCCAGCAAACTCTTTCAAAAATTCACACACCTGAATTAACGAAAGAAATATTTAAAAAATATGCCCTATGTGTCTGACTACTTAAATAAGCAACCTTAAGAGGCAAAGAGAGTTCGAAGCAGTATAGTCACAGACATGGCATTGCCTCTAGGAGCAGTATGAACATTGTTTGTATCATTTGCTCCATCCCATGTCCCAAAACATATAATTATCATGGTAGACACAAAATATAAGAAGAAACGAAACAATTTAAAAAGTTGACAGAAAGTCTGAATGCACCTTACAGTTGCACGAAAGAGGCTTCATAAGAATTGCCGAGTGCTATTTGTGTCAGACAAGGCCTTCTGGAAGTGAGAGACAGTAAATTCTGTACAATTTACACCTTCTGAAAATAGGAGAAACATATTTCTTTACCTTTTTTTCTTAATCTAAATGAATTTTCCTTCATGAAAGGGAGGATTGGAAGCAACTTACGTCTTTTACAACGATCACACGTCCACAATTTATTTTCTTCCTAAAAGCTCTTCTGACACTTCCAAATCATGAGCAGATTTGTTAAAAAGGACATTACGAAAACATACCCATGCAATAAACAGATTTTTTTTCCTTAAAAATTGAAAATTTTCAGCTGAAAATTTTTGATATTTTTCATATTTTTGCTCAAAACATAGATTGTGGGTAAACGTTAGCACCGCCTCGCCGAGGCGGTTCTAACGCGTACCCACAATCTATGTTTTGGAACAAAAATAAGAAAAATATGTATACCCCTGCATATCCTGATTTTGCTTACATATGACACTTGTCTCAGCTAGAACATATACATGATAACATACTGTACCTCACTTTAAGAGTTAAAATCTAACTGAATTGACCAAACGCCAACCGTCACTCAAAATATACAATCACCAGCAAATCTGTGAGAAAAACCTAGCACAGATCAATGCATGTGGCTAATTGTGAATACATGTTACAATAAATCGCATTGTGAATACATGTTACAATAAATCGCATTGTGAATACATGTTACAATAAATCGCATGTAAAATGAATGCAGCTTAATCTTTGTTTGTCCTGGATTTAATTGAGAGGCGGAGTAATAGTGTGAATCGGGTTTGGTCAATTGTACCGATCCAGAAGTGAATCCACAATTTCTACTATGGTCAGGCGTGGGGTTTGTTTTCTTCTTTTCACCCGATCTTTCTTAAAGTTCCCTATGAAAATTAAATAGTTTGTCTGTAGATGGGGGTTCGACTGAACACCCTCTAAATCCACCACTGCCAACAAATAACTGCTACAACCTATAACTGCTAAAACCTATAACCGTTATGACATATTAGATGTAAATGCATGCAGATAATAAATCAAGTTGTGTTAGGCTTTAACACAAGCCTCCTAGAAAGGATTTGAAATAAGAGAAGCTTCAAGGTGATTTATATTCAGGCCAACGTTTGCCACAGCTTTGATATGCAAGGCATATTTCAGCCTTTGACTTGAATGATTTATCAGATTATCAGAGGCCAATCAACTTTGTCTAGTGCAAGATCTAGAACATATTTTTAAATAACATGTCACACAGCTCATACAACCCAACTAAACATTTACTGGACAAGAAATAATCAAATGCCTCTTTCTAATGTCAACCTATGGAAACGGTGTATTAGAAAAACGGTGAATCAACGGGGGTTAATCGAAAAAATGTGAACCATCGGGCGAGGTGTCGGTGACACATCGGGATTTACAATGGCGACACGGTACGTAGTTTTAATTTTCTTTTTGTTTTGTTCCGACATGGCTGGGTGACGTTGTATGTCAAAATTCTGTTTGCTGCAGGAGCTGTAGAAATCATTATTGTTCTTTATTATGTAAACAGTCTGTAAATAAATATTCCAAGAAACGCGTGATTGTGCGCCCCATTTTAGAGGGCATGCCTTTCAAGGTCACGAAAACACATTTTCGTTTGATTTTCTAGTAAAAGAAATGGACCAAGAAGGTCACGTTGGTAATTGCAAATGAATAATAGTATACTGGAAAATTCCCACAAAAAATAAAATCTCGCCAAGCATTGCAAAGGGATTTTATGCTAGGTGCATTTACATAATGTGAGGCATCGGGCAAGTTGTGTGAGACAACGGGGCGAATTTTGTGAATCATCGGGCAATCAAAACTTATTGCATTTATTTCCGATTATAAACACTCTAGAGCTATTTTTGATCAAGGTAATTTCATATTCCGTGTCATCTTCGACCCGGTAATTTCATATTCCGCATCATCTTCGACCCTTTCTTGTTGGGAAATTAAAGTGCTAGACCGACAAGTGTAAAACGCTAGCGTTCACCTGAATCATTGCCAGTGCCAGACGCACTTGTGTGAAAATCGTTCCCAAACGGATTGCGGTGTTGAGGATAATACGCTTATGCGCATGTTTTTCAGAAACGACCAGGGTGTGCGCTTATTGGAGCATGTGCGCTAATTAGAACGAATACGGTATTTACAGTTAGAACGTGCTGAAAACGTAGTTCGCGCGTGGTATGAACTGCTTGGTCTTTGTGAGGACGTAGCAAGGACGTAGTAGAAACGGGATGAACTTGGTGAGCGCGTATTGAGGACGTAGTGGAAACGTGAAGGACGTAGTAAGGACGTGGTGCGGACGTTATAAGGACGTGGCGGGGACGTAGTAAGGACGTAGTGGGAACTTAGAAATCCGAAATTGTTTCATTTTGACCCCGTCCTCGCCACGTTCTGGAATTTTTAGAACGTGGTAAGGACGTGGTGAGAACGTGGTCCAGTGTAGACGTAACATAAGTGAGAGTTACAGTTATACGCAAGCACATGACGTAGATACGTATGCGCATTACTGTAACTCGTGCTGTTTGGCCTTGTTACTCGAGTTACTTTTTGCGATCTCGCCACGGCGAGAGCGCATATATAATTGAACAGGGCTGGAATCTTGTTGTAAATCGACCACACTTCCGGTCGTACTTGATTGGACAAGGCAGCTTCGATTGGGTCACACTAAATAGCGCATGCCGGCTCGGGTATGAAAGCTCACGTTGAACCGAGCTGTCAGAGTCTTTTCGGTCTGTGGTTATCGCCGTGAATTTATACGTGGTCATACAGTGAAATTAGTGCTGAGAGATCGCAAGCGTTTTGGAAACGCTTATACTTGTGTTACTCGGATAGTCATGTCGAAAATCCTCATTTTTCCCATGAGAAAATAAATGTCCAGTCGTGTGAACTGAGCAACAAAAGGAGACCGAACCTAAAGTTAACATCAATTAATAGCGTCAGGTATGCATTGTCCCGGTATATTGTAAAGCTAATCAAACTTGGAAACCTGTCGAAATGTCATGTTTTAAGAATCAGTTATTATTATTGATATTGTTATTATTATTATTATTATTATTATTATTGATTATGTTTTACGTGCCTTAAAAGCCAATTATTTCACTCATTAACAAATCAGTAGGTGGGGCGAAAATAGGAGTACTCCAGGAAAAAGCACCTGACACACCTGCAAGCAGAACTTGACTTGTCCCACATGTGACCCGTGCGGGGCTCGAACCCTACACGGCGCTCGTGGGGATCGAACCCAGGACCTCTCGCTCCAGAGTGACAGTCCGACGCTCTACCGCTTCAGCTACCGCGCTCTACTAGCGGGGGCTGTGACTGGTATCTTTGTCCCTAGATCTCACTAGAAACGTTAAGCAATCATCTGGCACCTCAGCGGTAGACATCAGAGGGGGCATTTCAGGCCCTGATAATTTTAGGAAAGAAGCTATCCCAATAGATACTGTTCCATGTTATTTCCAAAGATTGGACCTGCGTTTACTGTTATAATTTTCCCAGTCTTCAAATCGGCAAGAAATTTAAGAATTGGAGACAGTATCTTTTCCAATTATTTCTTACACGTTTTCATTTGCTTCAGCTTCATTTAACCAGCGAAAAAAAAACTATATTTATGCGAACAGTGCGATATGACGGACGCTGCGGACGAGGAACGTCCGAGTTCTCATCACTGCCGGTGATTAACGTGTGTTTATAGCATCCGTAATTGGGATAGATATGATCCCACTCAAACTAAAAGTTAAAAAACAACAATCATGTACTGTCTAAAATGAAGAAAATAAAGTTTTATTCCATCAAAATTTGGTTGCTCCCCGGCGACACACACAACTTGCCCGGAGACTCACCAAATAATCAATCACCCGGCTGAATCTCGATTTTCCCAGTCTTTTTTACAAATTTTCTGAAGGTTGATAATCAGGAGCTTACTTTTCTATATTCACCAATCTGAATTAAGGTTGTTTACATTCGTAATTCGATGTAAGCATAAAAAATAAACAAAAAATACAACCGAAGGTCAACTGAAATGTTTGAGTAGTAAAATGGGGCGCACTTTGGCGATTAAACAAAATACATTTTCAACAATTTTAGGGTTTCCGGGGCTGCATCAAAGACCCTTACAGCTCCTGCAAGTGTTCGATTTGTTTTTATTTACTGCAGTATTTTTAGCTTTCGCTTCAAAATAGAAGTAAACAAACAACATACCTTTTATTAAGTGCAAATCCCGATGTGTCACCGACACCTCGCCCGATGGTTCACATTTTTCCGATTAACCCCCGTTGATTCACCGTTTTTCTAATACACCGTTTCCATAGGTTGAATGTTCTAAAGCCTGGTCTAATACTAGTATTTTGCTCTCTAGAAGTGCTTTAGGCAGGCCTGAAAGGCCAGCATGCATATTGATAATGTAAAGGGACAAAACTGCTAGTAAACTGTTCATAAAGTCAAATGATTGTTACAGGGTCTATAAATCACTCCAATACTTACTACCATTTAGAATTTGGCAAATGCATATGGATGAACACCAGAGCATAAGTATATTATAATCTCACCTTGTGTGCTCAACATTTCAGGTGAGCTTACATGCTTATCAAATCAAATAGTTTTGCAGTATCATGATAACAGTGGCATGGTCTTGTGTTCTCTGCATTCTTTCTCTTCTTTTACTTGTCCTTTGTGAATGGTGCTGAATCAACTCAGTCCTGTCACTCTAAACATTAAGCGGGCCCCCGTGGCCGAGTGGCTAAGAACGCCGTTTCTTAATCACTCAATCATCTCACCACTGTGACTGGTGTGGGTTCGAGCACTGCACTGGCCACATGTGAGATAAGCCAAGTTCTGCTTGCGGGTGTACCAGGTGGTTTTTCTCGGGGTTCTCCTATTTTTCGCCCACCTACTGATTGGTGCGTCTTATATGAGCTGAAAGAATCTTGAAAGGGACATAAAACTGAATTAAAAAAAAAAAATCTGAACTTTACAGTCCAAAATAGTAATTGGATCTAAAACACTGTTGCAGATGCCATAGAATGTCTATACTATAAGCTCACCTTGTAGACCTTACAGTGAAGGTGAGCTACAATTTGAGCCACCTCGTGGAAAAACCAACAATGTGGTTTCCGAACAGGTCCGACACAAACCGGCCTGTACAGCTATAGAAGCAGGCTAGAAGCTTGAAATTTTGAAGTTAAGTAGAGGAGGAAATGTACTATCCGAGTAGCGAAAACAAAGGTGCTGATCAGCTTCGCGGTTACCGCGAAGCTGATCTGCGCCTTTGTTTTCGCCTATGCAGATTGTTGGTTTTCCCATGGGGCGGCTCATTTATCTTGGTTCACTTTCCACAAAGCCATGATGTAGATATTCAAAAGAAATACCTCAAGATGATCCTGTTTGAGCCGAGCATAATGGTTTTGTGGAGAAATGAACGAGTCATGGCAAGCAATACCATCAAAAAACACTTTACATTTGATTACTACAGCTGACAACATACAACAAGGAAGCATGCGACTAATGGGATTTGATTTGTCTTGTTCAAGGAGACAATCTGGCATGAGTGGGGTCCGAACCTGGACCTCTTGATTCCGAGTCCAACACTCTACCGCTAGGCCACCATGCTCAACCAAAATGTGGACATGGTATTGACTCATGACCAAACATTTCCATGTATTGCTATTTCTGGGTACACCATTCCATAGCAAGCGCAACATTATCTGAGCCATGCCATGAGAAAACCAGATTTTTGCCTATGCGAAAACAAAGGCACAGATCAGCTGTGCAGTAACTGCACAGCTGATCAACACCTTTGTTTTCGCTACATGAATAGTATAATTTCTCTTCTTTCTAAATCCGAAATTTCAAGCACCTAGCATAATTCTGTGACTGTACAGGCCGGTTTGTGTCAGACTTGGTCAGAAATGCCGCAGACTGGCTTTCTCGCCTCATGGCTCATCTATCTACATAGTTTCTGACTTACTTGTCTTCTCCCAGCACCACACCAAAGGCCACATGTTCCACCCTAGACACATTGCGATTTAACCAGCCAACCTTCTCTGCTGCTGGGAATATGATGTCAAAGTGGCCACCCTGTTGGGTAATAAACATTAAGTGTCACAAGTGAGCCTTCGCATGAGAAAACCAACAATTTGCATATGCGAAAACAAAGACGCAGATCAGCTGTGCAGTAACAAAGACGCAGATCAGCTGTGCAGTAACTGCACAGCTGATCAGCGCATTTGTTTTCGCCACTCGGATAGTACAATTTCTCTTCTACTTAAATCCAAAGCTTCAAGCTTCTAGCTGTATACCTTGACTGTACAGCCTGGTTTGTGTTGGACATGGTCATAAACCCAAATTGTTGGTTTTCTCATGCACAGGCTCAAGTCAATCTATTTCATACACATATACTATCACTTGTGGTAGAAGGACTGAAAGCCGATAGAGAGTAAGTACTGTCCACTTGATGCTTTATAAAAGCCAGCTATTGGACATCGCCCTAACCAGCAATGGTACTGCTGTAATTCCTGTCAACCTACATGTTTTGGCAAGTTTGGTCATAGACAATACTTTTACTGTTTAGTTTGTATGTTGTATTTGGAGATGAGTCTCATCCTAAAGACTTGAGAGGTGCAAGGTCAATCCCACAGCCACTGGCTTACATGGTGTCAGAGTGGCTTATATGCTAATTATTACATAGACTTACTTGACTGAAAAACACAATCTATTATCAATTATTCATTAAGTCAATCAAAATTATTTGAGCCGCTTCATGAGAAATCCAACAATCTGCATATGCGAAAACAAAGACGCAGACCAGCTTCGCGGTAACTGCAAAGCTGATCTGCGCCTTTGTTTTCGCTACACGGAAAGTACACTTCCTCTGCTTCTTAAATCCGAAATTTCAAGCTTCTAGCCTGCTTCTGGAACCGTACAAGCCGGTTTGTGTTGAACCTCTTCAGAAACCACATTGTTGGTTATCTCACGAGATGGCTCAGTTGTTTTCCCAGATTGAGGCTCAATATCTTACCTGTCCTTGATCAACCACATATATCAACCAATCCCCTTTCTCTACTAGTAACCTGTGTCGTATAGCCGCCATATCTGATGTATCGTATGTAAACCCACCGTCCGATTTTACTAGCGTTAATGGAACTTTTTGACCCTCCACAAACATAACCTTACGACCTTCGTCCATTTCTGTCAGGCCTATATCGCCAAAAGAGCTAATTTTATAACATTCATATTATTAACAGAATGTCAAAATTTTCATACTTTCTATAAATGCTGTCATTGACTTAATTGATCTTAGTTGCAAGGAAATCTGTCATCAGAATTTCTGATAAAAACCCAAATTTAAAAATTATTTGTTAATTTGATTTGTTTGTTTATGTTGAGGCTTAACGTCCCAGGCAACAATTTTTCAGTCATGAAGGGACGGAGCCAACGCTTCCTTAATTTGATTTGACTGTTTATGATGCAGTCAATAACTTCTAAGCCAATGCTTCCTGGGAAGTACCTGTAGTATAGGGATGAAATGTGTTACTCTAAGACATAACCCAAAGGATTACAAGCCCTACCAACTAGCACTAGGCCAGCATAATTCATTAAACTTAATTGAAGCTGTACAATGACAGATAATATCATGAGTCTAAGAATTTTTAATCTATGAAGTATATCTAAATAGATTTTACTTTCTGTGTCTTATAAACAAAGGTGTTGACTGGGTTGCTGGACTGTGTCTTTTACACACACAGAAAATAAGACCCATGGTTCAAATTTCACAGAGTTTACATTAAAATTTAAAAGAATACTATTTGGGCGACCATTTTCACAATATTCAGCCATTTTTTAGAATCTGAATTTAAGTGAATGCCTATGTTCAATTTATCAAGAGTTTGGCATGATCAAAAAGTTTTGTAATCTCATGGCCAGAAATCAAGTACCTTTATCGTCTAGCTCTCTGACAACATCTTTCATCAATTCCTGGTAGAATGACTCCCCTCTATCAACTATTTTGACACCAAGTCTCTGGTACACCTTCTCAAACTCTACAATTACAAAGGAAAATCTTATCAGTTACTTGAAACTAAACAGATTTGAGTGGGTAACTGTAATATTGCATTAACAGTATACATTGTAATTATACAGTGGGGGTACATTAATGGGCAGAATGATTAATTGGCTATAATAATCAAACCATAAAAATGCATTCTATTTGGACCACTTTCATATTTCATTTAATAATGAACCAGAGGACCAATGGTCCTGTAAACGCTCACCTGAGACCTGAGATATATACATGTACCAAGAAACTTGTTAGACTAGAATGGTACAATGCATGTATATAACCCTAGGGCAGGGTCAGAATAACTCCTGGAGTCAATGTCTTTTTCAAATCATAAAAATTCAGTCCATCTGCCAATTAACTGCAAGTTTTGTTCTTCAAATGACATTTTAACAATTTTCTCCATTCAAATGCATGGGCGATCTAAGTTGAACTTGCCGTGAATAGGTCAAGGTCATCCCAGTGTCATGATTTATACAAATTTTGTAGACCTCCGTTCCTTAATGCTTCATGCCAAGTTTCAAAATCATAGGCCTTCTGGTTCTGAAGAAGAAGATTTTTAAACGTTTTTGCTATTTATAGCCATGGCGGCCATCTTGGTCATGTGACCTTGACCATTTATATAAACTTTCATTCCCTCTTCCTAAGGATGCTCCACAAAAAGTTTGACTTTGATTGGCCTAGGGGTTTCAGAGAAGAAGATGTTTCAATATTATGGTCATATACATGTATATAGCCCCGGGGCAGGGCAGACAACCCCCTGGGCCCAAAATATTTTCTTAAACATAAATCTTCTGTCCATTTGCTCATTTCTAGCAAGTTTTTTGCCATTTAATTACATTTTCCTATTTTTTCCCATTCCAATGCATGGGAGACCTAAGTTGACCTTGCCGTAAAATAGGTCAAGGTCATCCCAGGGTCATGATTTATATAAACTTTGTAGAGCTCCATTCCCAGATGCTTCACACCAAGTTTCAAAATCATAGGCCTTCTGGTACTAAACTTCAGAATCTGAAGAAGATTTTTAAACGTTTTTGCTATTTATAGTCATGGCGGCCATCTTGGTCATGTGACCTTGACCATTTATATAAACTTTCATTCCCCCTTCCCAAGGATATTCCACATGAAGTTTGGCTTTGATTGGCTTAGCGGTTTCAGAGAAGAAGATGTTTGAATATTATGGTCATATACATGTATATAGCCCCGGGACAGGGGCAGACAACCCCCCAGGGGCTAAAATTTTCCATTAACATTAATCTTCTGTCCATTTGCCTATTCCCAGTAAGTTTTACCCATTAAATAGCATTTTACCATTTTTTCCAATTCAAATGCATTGGCGTCCTAAGTTGACCTTGCCGTAAAATAGGTCAAGGTCATCCTAGGGTCATGATTTATATAAACTAAGATAAACCCGCGTCCCCGATGCTACATACCAAGTTTCGTGGAAATCGGCCCACTGGTTCTGGAGAAGAAGATATTTAAAGGTTTTTGCTATTTATAGCCATGGCGGCCATCTTGGTCATGTGACCTGGATCATTTATATAAACTTTCGTTCCCCCTTCCCAAAGATGCTCCACATGAAGTTTGGCTATGATTGGCCAAGCGGTTTCAGAGAAGAAGATCTTTGAAATTGTGGACGCCGTACGACGGACCACGACGGACTATGGACGACGACGGACGGACGCCAGGGTATACTATAAGCTCACCTGTGAGCCTTCGGCTCAGGTGAGCTAAAAAGCATGATCTACAGCACTTGGATTTGGTTTGGTTATGGCTTTACATCCCATTTAACAATTTTTCAGCCATGTTGGGTTGCAGAAATCACTTCCCATGTGTTAACCATTGCTGTGGGGAGCTCAGTGTCATGCTCACTGACACTACATGATATGTACCAAAACCAAAACCTCTTGATCTGAAAACATGCTCAGTGTTAATATAGCCTCATCTTTAAATGAGCCGCATCGTGAGAAAACCGGATTTTTGCCTATGCGAAAACAAAGGCGCAGATCAGCTTCGCGGTAACCGCGAAGCTGATCAGCGCCTTTGTTTTCGCTACTCGGATAGTACAATTCCTCTTCTACTTAAATCCGAAATTTCAAGCTTCTAGCTCTTTTCTGAGCTTGTACAGGCCGGTTTGTGTCGGACCTGGTCGGAAACCCTGAAGACCGGTTTTCTTGCGTCGCGGCTCAAATTGTTTTACCTTTCCTCGAGACATCACAGATCAGCCTCCAGGCTTTCATATGGTTCTCATCATAGGCCTGCAGTTTAACCACGGCATTATATGCTCGCTTCTTAAATGCCTCATCTTCATCAAAACGAACCTTGGATTCCTACAAAACAAAACAGACGGAGCAAAACTCACAACTTTATAATATGGTTCATTGTTATATACCTATAAATGTATCTCTACAATAGAAACTTGTCATGTTGTAACGGACAACACTTTCTGCAGTTTAAGTGTTGTACGGCATTAATACCAGTAATGCCCTAGAATGACGTCATAGCAGGGCATTAATGGTGTTATTGCCCTTGGACTCTGACAGATACCTGTTTACATGTTATGAGCACTGGCAGTATACATTTCATCTATATTAAAATGCCAGGTGGGTTACATTTCAGATGTATATTTCTTCTAAATCTAACGGGTCGCATTGCGACTGATCACTGACCAATCAATGACAGTGAGATTGCGTGATTTCAAGACATTGTCTGCATGTCGTGGCTTCTCCGAGTTTCATTTTTAGTTTTAGTTACAAAGGAATTTTGTATAAAATTCTGATGAATAAAAACGAATCATTTTTGCTCTACTGAATCTGCAAATAGATGACATTGAACAACAAGAAAACACTGAAATGAAAGGTTGGAATATAAATATTGATTTCGACAGAGGAGCATTTTAATGCTATCACCACTTCACTTTTAAGGAGGATTAATTGCTCAGTTTTCGAGAAACAACAACTTTGTGTGCTGAAGGATGGGTACATAACAATGATGATATAACAATCGTTCCCGTGCCCCTCAGGCAATAATGTGTTTTAGCGCTATTTCCAAACGTTAATGCTCGAAAAAGAATGTTTTATCCTCTTATTATAATATGAATCAAAATGAATGTTGGATTATTACAGAACAGGACACTTATCATAGAAAAATTGCACTTTTTTATGTCGTAACACATTTACATGCAATAAAAATCAAGATAATCATGTAGATGGACCTACATCTCAGCCATAATTTTACATGCCATATACATATGTATCGCAGTAAGACAAACTGGCTATCACATTAACTTTCAGGATGACTTTCTCTCTGACACTCTGCTGTTTTCTTCATGCAAGCCTGTGTAATTGTATTGGTAAAGCTCATCTTCTTGAAGATTATATTCACAAGACGTTTGCTGGCTTCAGTCTTTGGTCTCCTCTTTATATGACTACAGGGGCCTTCTAAATTATTTTTGGAGTGAAATTCATGATTTACATTATACTGCTGGCAAAATATGGAGAAAGTACATAACCACTCTATAGCTTGAAGAAAAATCATACATGTATTTGACAAAAACAGGAGAACCACCATCTTCACATGGCACAACTTCTTTATTTTACCTTATAGAATGCCTGTAGATCACTAATGGGTGGTGAAACTGTAAGATAGTTGGGAAACTTGTCTTGCAGGTGGGTAATCAACATACCAAACTGTGTACCCCAGTCACCTAGATGGTTCAGTCTCAGGACGTCATGCCCCACCCACTCTAGAAGCCTGCTAATACTCTCTCCTATAATTGTTGACCTGTAAACAAAAGACATGCAATATCACAAGCTTATCATTTTCATTATTACATTTTCTTGAGCAATATACATTAAGCAAGCTTATTCTTGATGTTGTGTAACATCATATGAGCCGTATCGTGAGAAAACCGGATTTTTACCAATGTGAAAACAAACATGCAGATCAGCTTCGCAGTTACTGCGAAGCTGATCAGCGCCTTTGTTTTTGCTACACAGATAGTACAATTTCTCTTCTTCTAAAATCCCAAATTTCAAGCTTCTAGCCTGCTTCTGTGACTGTACAGGTTGGTTTGTGTCAGACCTGGTCGGAAACCCCCAGGACCGGTTTTCTTGCATTGCGGGTTATACCATATTCATTCTAATTAGCGCACATGCTCCAATAAGCACATTGTCAATTCTTTTTTTTTTTTTTTGAGTTCATAAAATACCTTGGGAATGTATATTTCAGCTTTGTGGACAACTTCATTACTACTCATTTTCAGCATAAGTTTTGACAGTTTTTACTAGGCATCTCAAATGAAAAACTAGGTTTAAGAAGCTCTCAAATGTGGCACAGTGCATTTATTAGAAAGATGATTTGTTACCATAACATACTGTTATTTTGAAAAGTTAAGTGCACTTGTCCTAATCAGTTCAAATACAATAATAGTATCAGTATCTGTAATAGCTTCACACTTTACCTTAGATGGCCTACATGCATTTCCTTGGCAATGTTTGGCGATGAAAAGTCTATGACCACCCTACGTTTTATTGGTACTTTTGGAGGCTGAACACCTTTCTTCAGTATCTTAGCAACCTGTTCTGCCACATACTTTTTACTCAGATAAACGTTGATGAAACCTTTGGTTACCTCAAGCTGCAACATACATGTAGAATATGTTGAAACATAAAACAGCAATTTACACTTGATTATAATTTGCATGTACTTCATTATATGATCCGCTCCATAAGAAAATGGAATTATTGCCCATGCGAAAACAAAGGCGCAGATCAGCTGTGCAGTAACTGCACAGCTGATCAGCGCCTTTGTTTTCACTACACGGATACTACAATTCCTCTTCTTCATAAATTCGGAATTTCAATGTCCTAGTCTCCTCCTGTGACTGTACAGACTGACTTGTGTGGGACCTGGTGGGAAACCCCAAAGACCGGTTTTCTCGCGTCGAGGCTCATATGACATAGTCTCTGAAACAGTTTTTAGGACTACAAAGCAAGTTATTCACAGAGAGAAAAGCTGTATCCATCGAGGTAACTATGGTGCCTTTCACTAAAAAAGAAAGAAAATATTCTATTGTTAAATTTAAAACAATTTGAGCCTGTACGTGAGAAAACCAACAATTTGGGTTTCCGACCAGGTCCCACACAAGCCAGGCTTTACAGTCGCAGAAGCTGGTTAGAGGCTGGAAATTTTGGATTTACAAAGTACAGGAATTGTACTATCCGTGCAGCAAAAATAAAGGCGCTGATCAGCTTCGCAGTCACTGCGAAGCTGATCTACGCCTTTGTTTTCGCCTATGCAGATTGTTGGTTTTCCCATGCAATGGCTCAAATATTTGATTGTTAAATTTAAAACAATTTAAAAAAAAAAGATTTATCCTACCAGATGAAAGCAGTAGATTTCTTGAAGGAAATAATCACTATTATTGCTCAGCTACAGATTGAGCTGAATTTCAGTATGACTATGTATAGTGATTTTGAAGTCTAAGTTAGGACGTTGTGTACCTTTTCAAAGAAGTCAACAGGAGGGATCTGTTCTACTATTGCCTTGGCAACCTCTTCTGGATTCTTTTTGACTCCCAGGGCTTTTAGTTTCTGTAATGTGGGTATAAAGAAATACTGTATAAAAGGACTATTAATCGTAAGATTTTAGCAGGCAGATTAAATTTCCAAATAACAAAACAAATATGGGCACTTAATGATATAAATGAGAGTATTTTTAAGCTTTCCATACGCTTCTAAAACACCATCATGTTTACTTGAAGCTTGGATCCAAAATAATGTTTACTGGATCTGAGCTTGAAACCACACAAATAGTCATCATGCATGTAGAATCTTCAGAGTCTTTTGGGAGCTCCCTCTATTTTGCAAATTTCTGAAGAAAAAAAATCCTCATACAGCTTATACATGTCAACATGGAATTTCAAAATCTTCAAACTTCCTACCAAAACACAAGAATTTACTTCTTTAATTAATAACTTTTAAAAAAAAAATCCAATAATTTCCTCATTACCGTATCAGTATCACACATACCGAACACAATGTTAGAGCACTATCACACTGATAATCTGCAAATCTTCCCTTCTTGATGAGGATTGGTGGGTTCTCGACGGCAGGAAATGCCTGACGTATCGCCATGGAGAAGACATCTGTCATAATCTGGCTAATGCTGATCATCTGGTCTGGATTGCGCTTTTCTTCAGCAGCAATGTTCTGGAATGAAAATTCAAAAATGTTTATATCATCCAATTGTATTTTTAATCTATTCAGTTAAAAAAAATCTACCAAGTTTATGATTAATTTTAAAAGTTAATGGCAGTTTTAGTATGTCAAAAATCTTCACAAACCACTCCCCATTACGAAAACTTGCCCATACAAAGATTTGTTTTCAGTAGATGAAATTGAAAAAATCATTGGAAAAATTTTGAGTTTTTAAATATATATCTGCTCAAAACATATATTGTGGGTACACGTTAGAACCGCCTCACCGATTCTAACGAGTACCCACTATGTATGTTTTGGATAAAGAAAGAAAATTATGTATACCCCTGCAAACCCCAGTTTTACTATACAAAAGTTGGGTATGAGGGGGTATACATAACATGTACATGTCATCCGGATGGTTTTATCCTTCGGCATAAAATAAAAAAACATTTAGTACCTTTGTCTTGAAAATCCAAATGCTATATTTTTCCTATAATATATCAAATATGACGCAAAAATTAATATGGTGATAACAGGAAGTGTGCAATCAATGATGCAATTCTTACAAATAACCATATCATTGAAACATTAATCTTTAGTTTACATCATCAAATCTTCATATTTGACTTACTTACCCATAAGATGCTGACCACAACATCAGCTTAATTTACAAACATTGTTAGCATGTAAGATCCAGTAAAAGGTGTCATCTCAATTTAAATCTTGAATCTTCTAACCTACTATACATTTTTGTTATTGCAGACTGCTTTATTTAATACAACTTAAAATACCAGTACTAATTACATTTTTACCCACCCTGTTCAGATGTGTTATCTGAAATTTTAGTTTGGAGTTTTCTGCCTGCAGCTTTTCCAGTTCAGGGGAAATAATTCCGTTAGCTATAAGTTTCTGTGGGTCCTGTAGCATCGAAATCTCTGCTTCCAGCCTTGCAATTTCAGCTTCCTGAAATTGAAGATTTAAATGAACTCTCACATGAAAGAGTAACAAACTCTTTTCATTTTCAAGCTCCGCTCAAAAACAAAAGTACTCACACACATCAGGAAAACATGTCCAAGTAATATATACCACCTTGAACCCCACTTTTATATAGCAAAACTGGGGTATATAGGGATTTACTTATTTTTGCTCCAAAACATAGATTGACTAAGATAATTGTGGGTACTCACTTGAACTGCCTTGATAAGGCAGTTCTAACGTGTACCCACAATCTATGTTTTGAGCAAAAATAAGAAAAATATTTTAAAAAATCCGATGAATTTTTTCAGTTTTTACAGATGAAAAAAATCTCTATATATTACATGGACATGTTTTCGTAATGAATCTCACTCATCTCTGGCCTAAGGGTTCAACTTCCAAATCATATGAGCTGCCGCATGGAAAAACCAACAATTTGGTTTCCAGACCAGGTCCGACACAACCGGGCTGTGCAGCCACAGAAGCAGGCTAGAAGCTTGAAATTTTGAGTTTAAGCAGAAGAGGGATTGTACTATCCATGTAGCGAAAACAAAGGAGTGATCAGTTACCACAAAGCTGATCTGCACCTTTGTTTTCGCATATGCAGATTGCATATCCTGAGGCTAATTTAAATTTAAAGACAATAGCTGCTGTATACCTGAAAAAAAAAACACACAAAAAACATGATATAATATTTAGTGATATGATAACTGCAAATACATATCATGTTCAAATTATATGTGACGATCTCTGAAATTTTCGGTCTTGTGGACTGTCATAAAACGTGTTCTAAAGTTGACGTCACAAAACTGCATGCGACGTTAATTGGCTTTTTGCGCACTCAGTCATTAGTTTCAAAACGCCACCTAATAAGACAGGTTGGATATTTCTAGCAAGACCTTCGCAATTTCAGATTCTGTAATATTTAGACAACATTCACTGTGAAGGACATCAAAACAGGATACTATAACTCTGTGTTACAAACGGTTCTCCAATTTGTTCACCAATTAAGAACCCCAAGATGCAAACTGTGGATGGTGCGTGTTTTCACTATTTTTCTTATTAATCGTTAGCGCTATTTATTGAAGCTTTTGGACATGGTTTATTAACATAATAAAAATTGTAAAAATGTTAAAAACTTCAATTTCCAACTTTGACTCCACGAGGCCCAAAATGTCAGATACTGTCATATGTCACTTAATCACTTTAATACTCTTATTTCTTTATCGGTATTCCAATTTATAGGGAACAACACCAGCAAATGTATAAAATCATCTACATGTAATGAATGGTATTTGGTTAATGTGCTTAAATTTTAATTTGTCCATTTAAATGCTTCTTAAGCTGATATGATGCAACATATGGCAATGCAAAACTTGTTCAATGACACTATTTCATTTATTGTGAAAATATGTAAGTTATTTTAATTACGAAATCAGAGGACCATGTGTTCAGAAATTTATGCTGACTGGATCTAAGTTTTATAAATTAGTCAATTTATCTGTGGCCTAGTCTGAAATTTAATTGTCTACTTTCTATTGATCTCAGCAGTCAGGCACTGATTGATGAAAACTAGATGAGGAAATCTAAAGAAAAATGTTATAAAGGACAGCATTTATTTTTTTGATGGGGAGGGGGGGAGGGGGGGGGGGGGGGGGGGGGCGGTTCAATCACTATACATGACATAGTACAAATGTGAAGCCTGAGTAGTCAGATACATGTATGCTCCTTCATCACCACTCACCAGGTCTCTTTTCAGGTGGGGTATGAAAGACCCAGCCGAGCCAAACTGCCGAGCCCGGGCTGAATATTTTGAATTCGTATTTTTGTCAAAATTCAGGTTTGGATTTCACTAAAGATGTTTTTGGTAATTACCTATACATTAAATAAAAGCTTCAGCAGTGGAATTTTCTAAAATTTCTGGGAAAGTATGCTTTATTTTCATTTTCACCTCCGCCAGGGGTATGAAGTATCACCCAGCTGACAAAAATATTGTTTTTCAGTCAATTCTGAGGTGATGATCTGAAACTGATCAAAAGTATCAGAAGATAGCTCATTTAGTCCAATACCTTTTTGGTCGAGTCTAACATTACATGTTAAATTTATCATAATCAACACAAATTATTGAGGAAAATGGACATATTTACAAATTTAAATAACTTTTTCCCGTTTTTGTTGATAACCAATTTTTAAAGATAAAGTGAGAAAATGAATGGACAGAAATAGACCCAAACGGACACAATATAAGGAAGAAACGTTGTTTTGTTTTGTTTTCTTGTTATTCCCATCAATCAATTTCTGATAATTCTTGGGAGGTGTACATTGTACACTCCCATGTGTTTTGCAGGATGAGCTACATGCATGAGGATAGAACCTGTGTAGAGTTCTTTAACCTGCACAGGGGATGACTGTCCCTGCACAGGGGCCTCCAGTTAACGTCCCGATCCGAAGGACGGTGCACTGTATCATGTCATTCCTGCAAATGACACAAAGGGAAGCGTTTTTGGACCAACAAATATTCCTCACTGCCGGCGGGGATCGAACCCGTGACCTCTAGCACACAAGAAGCCAGTGCACATTAACGACATGCCGGACATGATAGGTAGTAATATCAGGCTCTTTGCCGACGATACTATAATGTACCTAACCATTACAAACCAGTCAGACTGCAATGCTCTCCAGGCAGACCTTACCAAGCTTGAAACCTGGGAAAGTGAGTGGTTGATGGCGTTTAACCCCGACAAGTGTGAGGTTATCAGAATAACTAATAAGAAAAAGCCCACACTGTTTAAGTATACACTTCATGGTATTAGTCTCAAAGAAACAGACTCAGCTAAATATCTGGGAGTTACTATAACCAAGGACTTGTCGTGGAGTAAGCACATCAACCAGATCACTACAAAGGCCAACAACTCTCTAAACTTCATAAAGCGCAATATCCAGACTAACAACCCCAAACTGAAAGAGTCAGCATATAAGATCTATGTCCGTCCCCTCGTTGAATATGCGGCCTCTGTATGGGACCCTTGGCAAAATAAGTACATAGAGAAAATAGAAATGATTCAACACAGGGCCATAAGATACATATTCAATGACTACAGTTCATCAAGCAGTGTAACCAACATGAGGTCAAAGCTTAACCTTCCTACACTTAAGAAACGCAGAGAAATCTCATCCCTGACCATGTTTTACAAAATAAAGCACAACTTAGTAAATATCAAATTTCCAGACAATATACACCCATCTCTGAGATCAAGATATACCTTCCCACGTTCCACAATAAATGCTCACAAACATTCATTCTTTCCAAGAACTGCCAAGCTCTGGAACAACCTCCCACCTGACCTGTGCAATAGCCCTGACCTCGGATCATTCCGGGGAGGGCTCCTTAAATTACTATAATCCCTACAGTCTCATCCATTATCATATTCATTAATCATCCTCATCATCCATCAAATTACTCCCATGAAGCATAAATCATTCCATTCTATTCATCATTCAAATCAACTTGTACTGAAGGACTTAAAGTTATTATTCATGCCTATGTTTGTTTTTTTTTTTTTTTTTTTTTTTTTTTTTTTTTTTAAACCGTCCGTCATTTGCGCACGCACTCCATGTAATACTCAATAGAGGTGTTTGGAGTACTTGGCAGATACAGATACACTAACCACTCGGCTACCTCGCTTCCTCGTTATTTATTAAATTATGTCAGAAATATTCATACAATCAATTAATTTTGTATGCTTTTACTATGGAAATATTTTTTGTTCAATATATCCACTTATTATTGAAAACAATCGGAGATAAATTTCCTGGCTCAGCAGCTCGGGCTCGGCTTGGACTTTCATACCCCACCTTCTTTTCAAGCTAGTTATTGGAGAAAATACATCTTTTGTACGGTTGCCAAAGCAAAATAATGCCAAAATGCCATAAGGTGATCAATGTTTCATTGACTCTTTACACAAACGCATTTCCTCGCAATAGTGGGGTTGAAAAATTCGCAAATATTTTTAGAAAGCTATTACTTGTTACATGTTTCTAAACTATTGCATCAACAGCACATTTCAGGACAACTTACAGCGACGGTGAAAAAGATCATTATCGGGGAATAGCGAAATAAATAAATAGTTAGCGAATATGAAATAAAATATGCAAATATATGAGTACAACACATAAACTTACAGCTTGAATAGCTCGGGCAGTCAAAACTGACACTTCGTCGGCCATGTTGTACCGGCATGAAAAGGGACGTTTCGATCCCCGGTCCCGGATCGTTTGGATTAAAACTATTTTTCTCCAATTCCCGATTACAACCGAACATTGCAGACTGTTCTCAGCAAACTCAAGGTATCAGGATCAGAGTTAGGCTTAGGGTTTAGGGTTAAGGATTCAGGGTTAGGGTAGGGTTAGGGTTAGGATTAGAAGGGTTAGGGTTACAGTTAGGTTAGGATAGGGTTAGGGTTATGGTTAGTATTAGGGTTCTGGTTAGGGTTTGGTTAGGGTTCTGGTTCTGGTTAGGGTTAGGGTTAGGGTTAGGGTTAGGGTTAGGGTTAGGGTTAGGGGTTAGGGTTATGGTTATGGGTTAGGAGTTAGGTTTATGGTTAGCTAAGGTTGGGGTTAGGGTTAGGGTTATGGTTTGGGTTAGGGTTATGCTTGGGTTAGAGTTAGGGTTATAGTGTTAAGGTTACGGTGGGTAAGGGTTAGGGGTGTTAGGGTTAGGGGATAGGTTTATGGGTTAGAGGGGCAATGGTTTCTAGTTAAGATTAGTGTTCAGACTTATAGCTTCAGGGCTAAGGTAACAAGTTCGGACTAGAGTAGAAGCAATGGCCAAGATTAGAACTTTGGGGTAATAGTTATAAGATCTGATTATAAATGTTAGGGTTAAGGTTAGGATTAAGGTTAGAAATTAGGACTGAGGTTACAAATTAGAGTTAGGGTTAACAGTAAAGATTAGGACTATAAGTTATGGTTAGGGTAAGAAGTTAGAGTTATTACTCAGGGCTAGGTTTCCTGTGTTAAGGTTAGAACTTGGCGTTAGGGTTAGAATTTTGGGTTAAGGTTACAAGTGAAGGCTGGGATTATAACTTAGGGTTAAGGTTACGGGTTTGTGGTATGGTTAGAAACTAGGGTGCTAGGGTTAGGGTTATTACTTAAAGGTAGGGTAACTAGGGTTAAGGTTACAAGTAGCTGTTAGGGTGAGGGTTAGGGCTACGACTAGGGTTAGGATTAGTTAGAGTTATGGCTAGGACTAGGGTTATTTTAATTGTTATTATTAGGGCTAGGGTTAGTATTAGGGTTGAGTTTAAGGTTAGTGTAAGAAGTATGTTTTAGGGTTAGGGTTAAGGAAAGTCTACAAGCCACGTCTCCCGATGCATGAAGTTCGTCGGGGCAAATTTTCGAAGTCCGAGGCCTCAAAACGCTGAACTTTAATTCACAATTTTCATACAGAAAATCCCATTATTCTAAAAGCTTCGACTATCTCATTGAAAATCGTGACATATTGAAAGGGCCTTGAATCCAAATCAGAATTTTCGTGACAATATCAAGCATGTAAATCTAACTCTAAACCAGGGGTTGGCTAACCCTAACACCTAACCATAACCATAGGTTGGGCACAGCGTGTTTGAGCGACCAATGCGTTTGCTCAAATTTATTGTACGTACGTAGGTTGTTCGGAAAGTTCGTGTAATTGTGCTATATCTCTCATAATTTTCATCCATTGTACCGGAAAGTTGTTGTGCGTGAACTTCCATTTATTCTAAATTGTTGATAGGAAAAGAAAGAAAAGTGACCATAGAAACCGAAAATACAGGTTGTCGTGGCAACGTCATCATCGGTACCCGGAGCAGTCCGAAAAATATCACTTTTTTAAGGATGTTCGCTGCCAATGAAAAAGTATTCAAACTTTTTTTCTAACCACTCTTTTTTGATTCCAAAATACAACAGAAGACATTTGAAAACAAAATAAATATAGGGTAGTGTGCATTTTTTCAAGCTACAGGCCTCTGAATGAGACCTCTGAGCACCATGTTTTAAATTTGGTAAATTTAATTTAATTTTTAATTCTTTGAAACATACCTGTCTTGAACAAACATGCACCTAGAATGCATTCAAAAGTCATAATATTTACGTAACGCAAACTATTTTGGACCAAAAGCATAGAAAAATTTGCAACTTGGAGTGGATGACAAAATTTTACGATTCCGTTTTCAACCCTACCCCCATACTTGAAACGTTGGAAAAAAATCAATATTTTGAAATGTGCCAAATTCATATTTGTTGATTCAAACTTTTTCTTGTATTTTCACACAACATAGAACTTGGTAATATTGTTCGAATAAAAGAAAGAAATATATAGGGTAGTGAGCATATAAGAGAGAACCAACAACTTGAAAATCGCCATTTTCAGCCTTTCTTCGGCTGTTTTGTTTCTTAAAGCACATTTCATAAAACCACCTAAAATTTTAAAACCAGCACACTTAAGACACAAAGACTGACTAAGAAGACCATGTACACATATACTGCGGCTAAACAAAACATCGAACTAGCGCAATTAATTTTAAGATGTGTAATATTCAAGTTTAATCTACCCTACCCCCTAAATTTTACTGACAACTAAAATTTTCTGAAAAGTTGCAGAAAATTGGGTGAAAAAATGAAGTTTCTTAGATTGACAATTTTCATGGCTCATTCAATGCATATCATCAATATGTATCCAAATATAAAATATTAGGAAAATATCTGCAACCGTTTACGAGATATTCAAGAAAAGAAAAACCGGAAGTTCCGAAATGTCAAATGTTAGCAGCGAACATCCTTAAACGAAGTCTTAAAGAAATAAACTTAATTTCTGACTGTTTGCTCATCGCTAGAAAAGCACGGAATCGTCTTGTAATATTTAAACAACATAGCATTGTTTCCTGAAAATTTAAAGTCAATTGGATATTCCACAAAGAAGTTATGGCCCTTTATTACGAGGGTTGTATGGGGAAACCATGACTTCGAACTGTGTCTTTGCGTTGCAAAAGATTTTGAACTTCTGTATTTTCTTCATAAAACAAACACAGAAACACTTTTAAAGTTAAATTAGATGGTGAAATAAACTGGAAAACTATGACTAATATAGTTCAACGTTTAGGTGCAAATGGTTCACATGTTTTAAGAGTGGAATAAAAGAAACTGGCGGCGATTTTAGAAGCAACCAACCGGCAGTGGAATTGTGTTCCATTCAGAATTGCGAAAAATTGGATAATTCAGCGGAGAATATTAGCAAAAAGGACTCAGGGAGCTGTATCACCACATACTGATACTGGTTACGAAAACTTATAACAAAAGAATGGACAAACACATTAAATGCGTAGATATTGTTGGTGTTTATGCTGAGAAAGAGTGACCATCAACAACTGGATTAAAATAAAATTTGACGTTTTCGCAACGTCATTTTGACGTTTGCGTGCTCCGGGTACCCATACCTCACCTTTTTGTAATGAACATATTTTTATCATGTCTTTGTGAATCATCTTGGTTTTCACAGCATTTATAGAGGACATGTTGAAGTTAAATTAGGTATGTTTCTTTTTGTATTACTATGAATATTAGTTGAATGATCAAACAATTATTCGAACTTTCCGAACGCGTACATATTTGTGCGAACAATACGTTTTTGCGCGAATTTTTATAGGTTGTGCTAAGGCAAAACCGAAGCCTGTGTCCTATGGCCATATTTTTATTCTGATGTTATTGCCACAATGACAACATGAGAAAACATGGGACTCTAGTCGATGGTCTTAGGTTTAGAACAGACAAAAACAAACAAACAAACAAACAAACAACATAAAAAAAAATCAGAGTTCCACCTTGAGCACTCTAGTACAATGTGTACCATATCTTCAACTGCTAGTTTAGTTTAAACATATTTTATTGCCATATATCTACATGAACATGTAAGCAATGGGGTTGGGCCACAAGTTCTTCCAACATTAGTTACGGCCCTCCCCCTAATATGTACAACATCAACAAATATTATATGGTCACATGATTATAAATACAAATACAAAATACATAAATGCAGAGTCTTGATTTTGATTTACATTGAAATATATACATATAGAAATAAATTTTAAAGGTAGTCAGCTGACATAAATAAATAAATAAATAAATAAATAAAATGATAAATAAATAAAATGATAAATAAATAAATAAATAAGTAAATAAATAATTGATAAGGTAATTAAGTGAATTGAGTGTCCTGTCAAGAAGTCCATAGCAAGGGTCAGCAGCGGTGAATAGATGAAAAAACAACAACAATAACAAACGTTTAAACAAGCAAAGCATACGGGTATTTTATATAATAAATGTAAAATATGTCGTTGGGTTGTCTATGTATTCGAAAATCTCTTAGTATTCTTGATATACTTTTGAACTGCTTCAAATATTTTTGCGTTATTCTCAATAGTTAGATTACTATCACCGGTGAGAAGCTTGTTTAAGTTAAGTGGATGAAAACTATGTGTTTCACGAAACATAGTTATACGTTCGTTAACATACTTAGGACAACGAAAGAAATAGTGCTCTGCGTTTTCGATTTCGGAGTTGCAGCTACAAAAGGGATTTTGAGTTAGATGATTGAGACACAGGTCATTTGACAAGTTGCTACATTTGTTTCTGATTCGTGCATGCATTACTGATAAAAATCTGTCGCCATATGTATAATAGATGGGTACTTTAGTTAAAGTGCTTTCCTTTTTAAGATTAAATTTAAATGAATCAATCGAGGGACAGTTTCTTAGATTATCATTTGCAGAGTTCCATAAAGATATTGACGAGGGTATGCATGATTTTTTAAATAATTCTGTTCTGCAGTAAGGCGTTGTGATATTATTTTGATTTCTGAGCGGATAATTAGTTGTTTCCCGTATAACAGGGGGAATTAAATCAGTTATATATGTTGGTACAAGATTATTATTGGCTCTATACATAAAAGTAAGTTTGTGATGTTTGCGTCTTTCAGCTAAGGAGCTCCATCCGCATTCTGCATACAAGTTTTCTATAGATACTGATCGTGTTAGTCCGGTCACTATTCTGGCAGCTTCGTTTTGAAGACGTTCGAGTGCTTCCTCGTCACGTTGGGAACAACCATCCCAAACTACTGAAGAGTATTCAAGGACTGGGAGAACGAAAGAAAAATATATTTGATTTAGAGCAACTCTAGAAAGTGAAAATTTTAGTCTCCTCATTATTCCTATAATCTTTGAAGCGCTTGCAAGAATATTTTCGAAAGCTACATAAGCTACATAATACTAGTACTGGTTTTTGAATTACTCAGGAAGGGTATTACAAACCGCAAACCTCGGTTTGAGCCTTCGGAAGCTCGCCGAAAAAACACACCTCATAGTACTGATTCTATCCAGAAAATGTAAACCTGCTTATTACTGGTTTCGCCCAGTAACATAAGAAGGAAGCATTATCACGGGGGTGATTCAATTGATACCACCTGTGCTGTCGTCCGAGACGTTACTGGTTGCTGTCGTCCGAATATTCCGGTTTCCGTCCGAGTACTACGGCTGTCGTTACACAACCAGTACACACGTAAAAATGGATCGCAATCGAATCTGAAGGTATTATTTATATTTTTTCTGCTAGAATGTGTTGTTAGATATTTGTCTATCGTGCAATATGTTTGTACGGGCTTTTGGGTCGCTAGTTTTCATACAAACATGTGTTTAATCGTAAAACAGCAAAAATCACATAAATATGCAAATACTGTAAAAATCAGCATCTCTCATTTCTGACCATTTATTGAACAACGTGGAAAACATAACTGCAAAGATAAAACCTTTTACAGTTTTAAAAAATCCAAAGCAGAAAGGTTTTGAAGGGGCGTTTAACTTTTGGTGTTACTGCTGTCGATCAGTTGTAAATATGTGTGATACGGCTGTCGGTTAAACTCGTTACGGATGTCGACAATTTAGAACAGGTGGTAGATCCAAATATACGGGTAAAACTAAGTTTAAGGCCTCCTAGATTTCAGAAATATGAATGAAACAACATCTGCTTCACTCTGTTCATAATTCTAACGATAAACCAGTGGGTTGTATCTACACGAACGGTTAGATATTTACATGGCACACCGCCGCCCTGATCAAACCAAGTTATGAATATTGAACGTCGTATATATGTAGTGACCGATTGCCTTACTTTCTCAATCATTTTCGCATGCATTATCCAAATAAGAAAGTGTAGTGTATATAACAAACTTTGATGAGCGTCACAAAAGAAGACAAACTGTGACGAAAGTGACTGATTGATCCTTTGTGTAATGCACTAGTTATTTGTAACCACGCCCGTCCCCTATCCCCGGGGCGGGCGGGGGATAGCCGTGGAAATGAGCGCGGCTTTGACAAAAGTTTTGCCACGACAGTGCGGGGAAAATACCTTGGGTTTGCTTTATATAGGCCAAAAGGTCAGTGAAATAAAAAGATAGCAGTCTGCGGGGAAAACAGCAGTGGGTTTACCAACAAGCAGTCCTCGCAGGGCGGGGCATTTAGCGAGAATTGCTTTTAGCGAAGATTTGCTGGACTAAAAGTCAAAGTTCCCGCTATTCCCAGACGGTGGGGCCCGTTGTTACAAAAGATCGACGAGTCCATGAAGTACCACGTGAAAGGTAAATCGGTACGAAATGGCTCAAGTTTTCTGTTACACTTCAGTTGCCCGCACAGTAAGTATTTGTACTGTTACAGTCTGAATATCCTTTCACGTGCTACTAAGTAGACTCGTCGATCTTTTGACGCACCTGAGGTCAAATTCGAGCTATATATAATTTATGTCGTTTGAACAGAGTGAATTAGACATAAATTTCCTTTCTCTTGTGGTCGCTTTAAGCAACTTTACATATAAAGTAGGGACAGCCTGTTTAATCGGTAGTAGCACGTGCTTTACATATAAAGTAGGGACAGCCTGTTTAATCGGTAGTAGCACGTGCTATTTAACATACTCGTAGTTATAGCGGTAAAATACTGCATGTGTCATTCAAGCTGATACGGCAGTTCAGTAGACACCTAAATTTTAATTTTACCATTTTTTAGGACGATAGCGCTTTAACCGATGTCGAGTCGTCATCTGAGGCACTAGTTTCAGAGGGGCTGTGAGGAGCCACTGCAGATGGGAGCAAGTAATGTACACGGGTGTCACTGAAAGCTGTCCTACCACGCTTAACGCATGCTTTAATAAATGGTGAAACTTCGAATTTAATAAATGATACAGTTTTCTTGCGTGTGTGGTGTTTATATGTAAAGTTGCTTGGTTTGAAGCAAGAGAATAGACAGTCTATACAGTCCTTTTATCAGTTGCAAATGAAAACTATTCAGAAACTACAAAAAAATGCATAAAATGCGTTGAATTTGATTTCAATGGGCAATATGCTATCTCAAAATACTATCGACAGCCGTATCGTACTGATCAATAAACAACCGCCAGCCGTATCAGGGGTCAACGACAGCCGTATCACGCTTTTTAAAAACGGCAAATAAAATTTGAAGGACGCAACGGGTTGGGGAAATGATTACAGTTTTCAAAGGCTAAATGGAAAACAAAATAGTCCAGCTACTTTCGCTTATGAGGAATGTTTGCATATGTTGAAAGTAAGAAAAACACGCGAGAAAACAATGTTTTGTACTCAAAATAAGTTTTTGTGATTATCTATATGTTAAGAAAGTTGGAAACACGTTAGAAATAACGATAAATACCTTCTTGACAATTTTCCGTGATAATTGCGCTGAATAGCGACGAAATTTTGGCCCTGTGGACACTGAAACAGGGGCACTGATGGTAACGACAGCCGTAGTACTCGGACGGAAACCGGAATACTCGGACGACAGCAATATATGCAGTAACGTCTCGGACGACAGCATAGGTGGTATCAATTGAATCACCCCCGTGATAATAAACTGACAGCGTTTTGGTTAAATTTGGCACTGTTGCACTGCAAGATGTTAAACACATGTTACGATTTTAATAATTTGTTTGTTTGCATTGATGCTTAACGCTCCAATCAACAGCTATGGTCATGTCGGGACGTTGTCTCCATTTTATAGGACTTAAACCCAAATGTCACGAGGATGTCATGACATACAATACGTGTTTCAAATATAATCATCCAAGTAAGCCACAAAGGCTTATACGTATGGATTAGTTGACTTGGACCACTTTCCCTGGGCATGCTCATACCAGAGCGGTAAACCAGTAAGTAGATAGTCAGTTAGGGGCATATAAGCTTTGCCTGGAGGCACAAGCAGTCCATCTTTTTCTTGAGGCCCCAATGGGCGGGCCCTCATCTTAATAAGAGGACGTTGTAAAATAACAGCACGCTGTATGTCATGAGTGTCATGGTCAACTGATTTTCAGCATTGATGGAATTTTACTAAAGCAACCATTTTGATTGAGACATGTAAGGGTAGATTTTCTACTCCCTTCTTCAACCCCTGACTGGTGGACGAATTCATCAACCTTACGTTTGACCTCTTCTGTTAGTGTATTTTATTGTGTTTTATGTGGATATTAATGTACTTGGAGGATTGTACTTATGAAGCAGTTGATTACAATGAGTGGACCAGCTATTAGTGTTTAAGTGTCATTTGTCTTTAAACAAGTTCAGAAACGCCGAAGACCGGGTTTCTCGCGTCGCGGTTCATTTATTGTATGAACACATGAACCGATGACACGACACAGACATAATGAGCAACTCACGCCATGCCGCTAATGTCTATGCGTAATGGTTAGAGCGTCCGCTTCGGGAGCGGGAGATCGTGGGTTCAATAATGGGCCGCGTCAGAGCAATGGCGTTAAAATGGTACCAGTGGCTACTTTGCTTGGCGCTCAGCATTCTTAAGGCAAGCACTGCCCCCCCCCCCCCCCCCCCACACACACACAAAATAACAATATAACTTCAGTGATGGGAATACAGTAAATATGTTAGAGTGATGGTTGGTGGCGGGCGGTGTAGTTCTATCATTAGAGTCTGGTGATGGTAATACCCTTACTCGGGGTTAAATGAGGTGCGCCGATGAGGTGGTCCAGCGCAGGTCTGCACGATTTGTAACCAGCAGATATGGAAACACCAGCAGTGTCACCGACATGTTAGACTACCTCGGCTGGGAGTCACATGAGACAAGGCGGAGCAAACTGCAACTGATTGTGCTCTACAAAATCGTACATGGACTTATAGATATTCCACCGGCAGACTACCTAGTACAAGGGAACTCCAGGACTAGAGCAGCACACAAACATAAGTACCGGCAGTACTCTACATCCTCTGACTGCTTCAAATACAGATTCTTCCCAAGGACAATCCCACTTTGGAACAGATTACCAGCAGCCGCAGCCCTCCTTGTCATCCTCCCTCCTTGTCATCATTCAAGAGGGAGCTATATATCCATACTTACCTTCTGATGGGGATCTCTCTTCCAGCCACGAACGTACACCCAGATGAGGAGTGATGAGCTGTGGCCGGATCTGGCACCCAGGTACCCCCAGGGTTGGCGGATTGGTCTCGCTATGATGGGCGAAAAGTGGCTGGGAACAACTTTTCTTGTATTTTTTTCTTTTAACTATCTTGCACTCCTACAAATTGTTATACAGTCCCGCTTATACTTCTATCTTTTCTATTTTCTCTTTTCAGTTTCATTCTTGCGAATTGTCAAGTATGACAGCTTAGTGTATCAACGTAGATGTAGACTATACGAGCAAGCTCCAAGCCGCGGTGTTCCAATATCGGAGAGGAACGGAGATGTTGGCATTGGGGAGTTTCGTCGACCTTAGTACCGGCTTTTAGTTAAGCTGATTTATACGCACCAAACGGGAAGGAGTAAAACCCGGGACCAACGCCCGGGACCCGGGACCAAAATCCGGGACCAATTTTTATTGGCACCAAAAAGGCACTAAGCATGCAAATAATTACATGAAAATTACACCATATATAGTTTAAAGAGTCTTCTCAAAGGTCCATATATTTGTCTTCCAAGCATATTCGAAATATCTGGGAATGTGACCAAAATATAGGACCCCATCGAGGAATTTAGACCCGGGACCAGTTTTTGCGGTATTGACGATGTTAGGGACATTGCAATTTTTGTCATTGTAATCATTTGGTAAACAATTATTTTCATGTTTTGCTAACTGTACACATATCAAAGAAAGCTAGAATGAAAAAATCTGCAATAAAATCCCACAGATATTTGAGAAAACCAGCCCGGGACCAACCCGGGACCAAAATTTCCATAATTCATTGTTTGCGCTATTGACGTTGTCATAACATTAACTATTTTCTATCCCATAATTGTTTGCTTAGTCATATATGCATCTTTAAGCCAACTCTTAAGATGTCACTTAAGAAAAATATCTTAAATGCATCCCATATTGATTAAGAAAATAAGTTTCATAGGCCGGGACCAAACTGGGATTATCACAATAAATCTAAGCATTTTTGTTATTTTGGTCCCGTGTTGGTCCCAGTCTGATTTTCTCCGTAATTTTAATAAATATCAACGATAATTTTGAATTTTGATCTTCTTTAATAACATACCAGATGACAGCTCATTAAAATAATTGCATGTAAAAGGATTTAAATGGGTAAAATTGAGATTTACTTGACATCGCAAATATGGATCATAAAATTTGGTCCCGGATTGGTCCCGGGCTACCTTTCTCCTACATTTATGAAAATTCTAAACGGACTTTTTCATTTTAGTATTCTTTGATATGTTAACAGATGGCAAAACATAAAAATAATTGTATATGAAGCGATTATAATGGCAAAAATCACGAGTTATCGGACATCGTCAATACTGCAAAAATTGGTCCCGGGTCTAAATTCTTGGATGGGGTCCTATATTTTGATCAAAATTTCAAACAGTTCTAGATTTTTGGGAAAACGATGATATACATCATTGAAAAGACCCTATAAACTACACTTAGGCCAATTTCTATTTTATTTGTTGCACGCAAAATGACTTTTTGATGACCGTAAAAATTGGTCCCTGATTTTGGTCCCGGGTCCCGGGCGTTGGTCCCGGGTTTTACTCCTTCCCGCACCAAACAAGCACACCTGAGAACATAAACAATTTTCCCCAAATTCCCTTTCAGAAATTCTCGTGGTTACATGTGAAAATCAAGGTTTTATTGCAGCCTAAACGACTGGTAAGGAAAAAGCAACATTCCATTTCAATAAAACTCATCGCTAAGTGTTATATGTGTCTCAATTCAGCGTTATTAAGAAGTTTATTATTGTTTTATAGTGGGTGGGGTAAATTTTCGTCATAAAAACGTTACGGAGACATTCAAAAACGATGGTCAACGGTTTAATCAAGCTCTACCAAAGCAGTGTAGATTCCCAGTGTCGGGTTGATTTGGTTACCAATACCAAGCTATTCTTTGGTAAAATTTGATTACTGGAACTGCATCTTCCCTGCCTTTCGACTTCCGCTTCCGGTGTCAAGAGTGGTGGCCGCCAAATTTGAGAACTTGCAAAAAAATCGAGTATTATCCAAGTGTTTTGGATCCATCTACTGAAATATTTGTGTCAATCTTAACCTATTTTGTTCCATCTTGATATATATTGCTTTGAATATGCCTGAAACAAGGAGCATGTCTGATTTAACGGATGAACAACACGGGTGGTGGGTGCGCATGCGCACGTTCGTGTCGCTTCCTGTTGACAGGAATTTATTTATTTATTTTTTTTTTTTTTTTTTTTCTCCCTTGACTAAATTCTAAATTTAGCCACCCACCCCACACCTGAGGTGATGATCAGAAATTGATCGACTCAGTATCAGAAGATAGATAGAACAATCATGTGCTAGAGGCCCAGCTGACTATACCTATATGAAGTCATCAGATAAGAGCAAACAGTCAACCCCTTTGAAAATTAACCAAAATATTACTCTCAAATGCAGTGGTTGTGAAAAAATCCTTCACTGGACATAGCAAAAAAATCAGATGTGGTTTCTGTGAGCAATCATATTGTTGTCAGTGTTCAAGACTTACTAAAAATGTTTTTGATGTATTATCCATATGTGAGAGTGTAGCATGGTACTGTTGTCACTGTACCCATGCAGTTCCTGGTGTACAGAAAGTGTTAATCAGACTAGGTAATGTTGAAGAACGGTGTGAATCCCTAGATAGAAGAGTTGAATCCTTGGAGAGTAAGGAATATATGTATCTGCAGAAAATGTAAAGGATATGGTCCAAGAAGAAATTTCAGAAGCTAAAGAAATTGAAAGTCGACGCTTGAATGTCATATGTTTGAATATGCCTGAAAGTAAAAAATCTGAAAATAGTGACAGACAGCGAGAGGATCAAGACTTCTTACAAAATCTAATGGAGACTAAGATGAACCTGGACCCTGAAGTAATCAAAGTTAATAAACTAGTAAGACTTGGTAAATGGGAGATTCGTGCAGATGGAACCGTAAATAAATGTAGACCCTTAAGATTCACATTAGAGATGTTTGATCATAAGAGACAAATACTGAAAGCAAATAGTTTACTCAGAAGTTGTACTGACGTAATTTTTAACAACATTTACTTCACACCTGATTTGACGAAAAACCAGAGGAAACAAGCATTTGAATTAAGATCAGAGAGGCGTAAGAGAGAGGAAAAAGGGGAAACAAACTTGAAAATAAGCAAAGGAAAGATTGTAGTAGTTAAAGACAAACAGAATAAACATGAGAGCGGGTTAGTTGGAGAGGGTACTGCTTCTGGCCGCAGTAGCCCTACGGTGTTCAGTGCATAAAAAGATGAGACTTAACCTGTACATATGTAAATGCATTGCACAGTTGTGCCTATCAAGTTGTTAATTTTATTGTGGAACTTATTAATGTGGAACTATAGATTGGTCCTGTGATCAAAGTGTGAATAAATATTCATAAACAATAATTGAGAAATTATAAAATAATTTATCAAAATTGAGACTGCTATTATTACGGAAAACTAAAGTTGAGAAACTTAGAGAGAACACTTACTCTATATGAGGCCACATAAATGACTTTTTCTTTGAAATATCATTGAGAACTTGACACCGGAAGTCAGACAACAAAGTCGAGATTTAAAGTCGAGCCAGATGACAAGCCGAAAGGGCTTACATATTCTGTGATTGGATTTGGATTTGGATTTGCTCTTTCGATCGAGGTTAGGACTCAGTCAATATGTTGTGATACAATTACAGATTTTTAGACTCTTACAGAATCATAATTTGTCAGGTGCATTCCTTACTGGAATGGACTAGAATGGACACGGTTGCATTCCTTTACTGGAATCGACTAAAATGGACACAAATACCGGAATCAGCTACCGGAATGGACATTATGCTGTGGCTTTGGGTGCTTTAAATGACACTGGCTATAGGCACGACAGGGAAATCGATATTCAAATGTTAAATGTTTTGAAAATGGATATATTTTAAGTTGATAAATATTATACATTGGTTTCAAAACTGAAACAGAATATTACCCATGCAGGAAATTTTACTTTTAATTAACACAATTATTTTGCTGAAATTGGCTTGCGATATGGAAACATTTCCGTTTGCACAAAGTGGACAGACTAGGAGGTCATTAATGCGATACTAAAGGGGTCAAAATGCACATTTTTGTGCGCCAGGGAAAACACTGGCATAAGCTTGATTAACTATGTCAAAAATGGCCTTAACAGGCAATGTCGAAACAAGAGCAATGATCAAATCGTATGTTTGAGAAGCATAAATGCCCACAAAAACATTCAAAATGATAGGGATTTGTAGTACAGTTGTAGAACAGATCTTACAGAGACATTTAAATGGTTTGAAAAATTTCAGATGGATGCATTTGAATTTAATTGATGAGAAAAGCACACACCTTCAACTAATCTACAACTTCTGCGGTCAACATTCTTAATTAAAACAAAATTATGCATGATACACATAAGATTTGTTGTATCTGGTGAATGTAGTATTTCAGCAATAATAACTAAATAACCCCTGATGGAAATATTGCAAATTAGTAAAGGTATGGTGTGTTGTATGGTTCCAAACAGGGCATTTTATTGCTGACATTTATTGAAATTTGACGTAGCTTTGACGTCAAAATTTCCATGACGTGCCCCGGGTAATGGCAGGTCATTGTATTTAATTCATTGTTGTGTTGAAACTATTATGAGTAGAGCTATGCTTAATAGCTTATATGATAGGTAAAAGAATATGTTTTCAGATGATATCATTTTTATTTCTGTGTGACAAACATCTGAACTTTTATAAAGAAAGTCTACGAACTTAAATCCCAACCCACGTACTTAATTCATTTAATGGTAAATTAATAGTTTAATGCATATGTAAGCATGTTAGAAAATCTCATACTCCTGTCGTGCAGATAGCCAATGCCTGTTGCACTGCCTATTCGCACAACTGTTTTTCTGTTAACGCCATGGTTGTCAGGCCCATTCCGGTAAAGGAATGCGCTGTAATTTGTTAGAAATCTTGCGCATTTCATACATTTAGTTGAAGGAATAATAAAGATCTAATACTTTTTTTAGTAGTAAAGCACTGGCGGATTTAGAGGGGGTTCGGGTGGTTCGAATGAACCCCCCTCTGGAACCAAATTATTTCAATTTCATGGGGAAATTTATAAAAAATTAGGTAGAATGTTGAAAAAGAACCCCCTCTTAGTGACTCCAGCTGTTTTTTCAAACTCAATTTTTCTGCACAGCTTTTACAAAAATGGTGTCTCCAGTCCTCTAGAAATATAGAATTACATCACAATTCCACAAAGAAGTTCATTTAAATGAGAAATTATTGCCTTGACAACAGCCACACACCCTAAAACCTTAGTATTGTTGACAATGACTGATAGTCTCAAACCAAAAACAAGACCTTGCAATTTATTTTTACTTTTATTGTTCTATTGCAAAAAATGGCATGGAATAGTTTTTTAAGTATTCAGACAGCCAAATTAAATGCTAGAAAATTGTTCAATTTGAAAAACAATATAAAAAAATCAAAAGGTCAAATAGTCTCAAAGCATGGGTCAAGCAGTGACCTGTAAGTGACCTCACAGGTTCCCAGCTATGCAATGGACATGGCCATGGAGCAAGGTACCAAATCCAATATGGCCACTGAGCAAGGTATGAAAATGAAGTAAACAAAATTTATTTTGGCTTGCGCTTCATTGTGCTGCTATGTATTCATTTCAAAGTGGTCAGATATTGTTTCTAACATACACAGCTTCGTTCTGTTACATACGGATTGATTCGGAATGATAATAAGAAAAAAATCAATTTTCAATCACAGTCATCGCAACAGAGATAATCATCGAAAATGGTACTAGCTGATGCATTTATCCATTTATTGATAAGATCCACAAGAAAGAAAAACATCAAAATTCGGTTTTAATATCAAAACCACGCACTTCCAGTTGACACGATTTGACTAAGAAAAAACAATGGATTATGCTGCCTGATTTCCGGTTCCCGGCTTTTACTAAAGTCGCTACCCCTCTTGATGAATCAGAACCCCCCTTCCAGACATCCTGGATCCGCCCCTGTATTAAAAGATTTATATAATGCACCAGTCATTTGTAACCACGGCTCCCATATATCACTGGGTGCTTCCTTCGTCCCGATATAAAAAGGTTTTGTTTGACTTTTACAGTGCTCCAGATAAGCAGCGTATCTGCTTATTTACCCAATTAAAATGTCTTAAAACCCAATTAAGATTTACAAATCTTGTACACAGGATGTTTACCCTGTGCCTGCACATGCGTACAGTAACAATCAAGCACATGGGTCTATTTTTGGAACTTGGGGTTCCCATTTCGCAATTCATATCGTAATGAGCGTCTTGATGATCTAGACTATGAGCCAAGAATTTAAGCCAATCGATTTTCGCCGCCAGGTTGCGTGTCAGAATAGAATTGTACTTTCACTTTGACTGGGAGAAAAGGAAGCCCAATTCTTTAGCCTATTTCTTTCAATAATGACCCATCAGTTTTGTTTTATTGAATGTAAATTGAAGAACACTTGTTAAAATTTTATTTTTCATTATTTCCACACAAATAATGTATTGATTCTGCAATTAACAGCTTTAGGTCATCCTGAATTCTTACGCAACTTACGATCTCTGTTAACCGTACCCCACCCACTATGCCTGTATTATAGAGCGTGTTGGCTTTGCTATAGTTGCAATAGGAGTTTAAATATCAAAAATAGATCATTTCCAGATATAACCTCATTGAGTAAAATACTTTTTACAACAGGAAGCAGCTTCCAAAATATTTTGTGTCATTTAAAATGCAGATTTTTGTCTTATCTTGTTGCTTAACAAAATAGATTACAAGTATTAGCTTTTTAAAAAAAAAAAACTTAATCACATAGACCTGTAGTCAGTGATAATTGAGATAATTTTTTCAAGTATCACTTCCAATGTTATAGGAAATTAAGCTGAGATACCCTCAAAACAAGGGGCAAATCAATTTTTATTGAAATACATGATTTTTGTTTTTAATTTAAACTTTATTTTCATCCTCGATTACGATACCCAATACAAAAACATGAAGTACCCAATTCGAAATTTTAAAAATTATAATTTTACCCGATGGATTCCGAAATACCCAATTAAGCCAAAAAGAGGTGGGTAAATACCCATTGACCATCAATCCTTATCTGGAGCACTGCTTTTACTGTAGGTCCCGATAGGATTTGGTTTTGTTTGATTCTGGTATCAGATTTGTTTCTACAATAATTCCTGGAATTTGGTCAATGATTTGATTCGATTCTCATTTATGATGTCATTGGAAGAATTTCAAGTCATGAAATAAGAGCTTTGAATACAATTTTAAAGTTTGTATTTGATTAGTTAAGAAGTGATATAGATTATGCAATTTATGTTATTGCCGACTCTGTTTTGTGGAGATTTTCTGTGTTAATGTAGTAGAAAAAAATCCGGGACCGTCAAACAAAACCTTTTTATATCATCGGGACCAAGGAAGCACCCAGTGATATATACTGAAAATCAGAAATCTTGAACCACCCGTCTTTTTTTTATGATTTAAAAGTAGAATTATTTTTATTTCTTACATTACTTTCAGCTCACCTGAGCCGAAGGCTACAGGATGGCCATGGTCCTGCATGGGTAATATTCTGTTTCAGTACGGCGTCCATTGTCCACATTTTCAAAGATCTTCTCCGCTGAAACTGCTTGGCCAATCAAAGCCAAACTTCATGTGTAGCATGATTCTTGGGAATGGGGAACGAAAGTTTTGTATAAATGGTCCAGGTCACATGACCAAGTTGGCCGCCATATATGGTAAAAACCTTAAGGACTTATGGGTGGTCACTGTATATACATAAGTGAAGATTTACCTGTATAAAAAAGCATTGTTTATTTTGTCAACAATGCTACATTCTTTAGCATGCTTTATCATGTGACTGTTGAATATGTTGCAAATACATGGATTTGTGTATACATGATTGTGGAATAAGTTGTCAGCTCAGAGCAGGTGAGTCATTTTTCAGTTACTTCCGGGTTGAAATCGTCGGACCCATTTTTCTTAGCTTTTTGAAAAAAATAAGACAGATTTTTCGATGTAGTCATTGACTTCAATCATATAAGAACCTGAAACAAAAGGCATGTCATCTTTCAGCAAACAATAAGCGCACACGAGCTGCCCCAAGTTACCCACTTTCAGAATTTTCCAGAAAAACATGTTTACACTAACTTTTCCCAGAGAAATACATTTCCATGACCCCAAAATAATCCTTAATTTGTCAGATTATGTATCCTAGACATTTAGGCTTTGTGTAATTTTTATTCAAATGCATTCCATTTTCCAGGAAATGGGTCCCACGAAAACCAGTTACATTTCCAATTTTACACCAAGCTATTAAATTTTTTTTTAAAATAATAACTATATTGAGTCATTCCTAGTATCAGTGATGTCTATTAGCAATAAATACACATCATCATTTGATTGACAGATTCAAGAAAACAGTAGATTTCTGTTTTACATACCCCACCCACTCATGTCAATGTTGATAAATTCTTAAAAAAATCTTCTTCTCTGGAACCGGTGGACAGATTTCAACGAAACTTGGTATGTAGCATTGGGGATTGTGGCCCATCATAGTTTGTATAAATCATGACCTTTGGTTGACCTTGACCTATTTTACGGCAAGCTCAATTTTGGTTACATACATGTAGGCTTTTGGATGGAAAAAAAGTGAAAACATTAAATTTTTCATGAAGTTTTATAGCCTGTGACCTAAAAGTTGGTCGATACATACAACATGTTGAGCTAATGAAGTATTGTGAGTATAAAAGGTCAAGGTCATTTACAAATTAAATGTAAAACTTAATTTTCTTGGGATGGAGGAACAAGAGTTTATATAAATGGTCAAGGTCACATGACCAAGATGGCCGCCATGGCTATAAATAGCAAAAACCTTAAAAAATCTCCAGAACCAGAAGGCCTACAATTTTGAAACTTGGCATGAAGCATTAGGGGGAGGAGCTCTACAAAGTTTATACAAGTCATGACCTTGGGATGACCTTGACATATTTTACGGCAAGGTCAACATAGGTTGCCCATGCATTTGAATGGGGAAATTTGTCAAAATGTCATTTGAAGGGAAAAACTTTATGGAAATGGGCAAATGGACTGAAGATTTATGATTCTGAAAAACAAAATGGACCCCAGGGGCAGGTTTGCCCCCATCCCGGGGCAATATACATGTATATTACGATAATATTCAAGGATCTTCTTCTCTGAAACCGCATGGCCAATTAAAGCCAACTTCATGTGGAGCATTCTCAGGAAGGGAGAATGAGAGTTTGTATCAATGGTTAAGGTCACAGGACCAATATGGCCGCCATGGATATAAATAGCAAAAACCTTTAACAATCTTCTCCAGAACCAGGAGGCCTATGATTTTGAAACTTGACATGAAACATCAGGGAGTGGAGCTCTACAAAGTTTATTTAAATCATGACCTTGGGATGACCTTGGCCTGTTTTATGACAAGGCCAACATAGCTTGCCCATGCATTTGAATGCAGAAAATTAGTAAAATGTAATTAAATGGGGGTAAACTTGCTGGGAGTATGCGAATGGATGGAAGATTTATGTTTTGAAAAAAAAATGTCTTAACAGGTTGTCTGCCCCTGTCCCAGGCCTATATACATGTATATGACCATAATATTCAAATATCTTGCTTGGCCAATCAAAGCCAAACTTTGTGTGGAGCATCGTTAGGAAAGGAGAATGAAAGTTGATATAAATGGTCCAGGTCACATGACCAAGATGGCCCGGCGCCATGTCTATAAATAGCAAAAACCTTTATAAATCTTATTGTTCAGAACCGAAAGACCTATGATTTTAAAAATTTGCCTGAAGCATCAGTGAATGGAGCTCTACAATGTTTTGTATAAATCATGACCCTGGGATGACCTTGACCTATTTTATGGCAAGTTCAGCTTAGGTTGCATATCCCAGATCTCAGGTGAGCATTTATAGGACCATTGGTCCTCTGGTTAGCTCACCTCAGCCGAAGTTGGCCGCCATGGCTATAAGTAACAAAAACCTTTAAAAATCTTCTTCTCAAGAACAAGAAGGCATATGATATTGAAACTTGGCATAAAGCATCAGGGAGAGGAGCTCTACAATGTATATATAAATCATGATCCCGGGATGACCTTGACCTATTTTACAGCAAGGTCAGGATAGGTCGCCCATGCATTTGAATGGGGAAAATTGTCAAAATGTCATTTGAAGGGAAAACTTGAAGGAAATGGGCAAATGGACTGAAGATTTATGATTCTGAAAAAAATTTGGACCCCAGGGGCTGGTCTGCCCCACCCCTGGGCAATATACATGTATATTACCATAATATTCAAAGATCTTCTTCACTAGAATGGCTTGGCCAATCAAATTCAAATTTTATAGGAAGCATCTGTATGAATGGGGAACCAATGTATTTATAAATAAACCAGGTCACATGTCCAAGATGGCAACCATGCCCATATATAGTAAAAACCCTTCAAACATCTTCTCAGGAACTGCTGAACCTATTGCAACAAAATGTGAAAATTTAGTTACTAAGAATAGAGCACTACAATGTGTGTATAAATCATGACCCTGTGATGTCCTTGACAGGTTTTACGGCAAGGTCAACATAGGTCACATATACAGAAAACTGAAAATTTCATTGAAGGAAAAAACCTTCAGGAAATGGGCAAATGGACAGAATATTTATGAATTTGAAAAAGAAATTGACCCCATGGGTTATTCTGACCCTGTCCTGGGGCTATATGATCATTATAGTCAAACAAGTTTATTGGTATATTATCTCAGATCTCAAGTGAGCGTTTACAGGACCATTGGTCCTTCTAGTTGATTTAGATTAACATCACTGAGTTTGACCCTTAGAAATGTATAATGATAATGATGGACAAATTCATTTGTTACAAATAGGTTAACATATCTTCCGTTGAAATATTTCAGAGTTCCAGTATGTTGGCGGCTGCAGGAGCAACGGTGTGTACAGACTCCAGTGATGCAGTAGAGCTGTTCAAACCTTTTGGTCTCTACCTAAAGCCAATTGCTAGGCTCAATGTCTCTGTTCAGCTTCCCCAGTTGAAAGAGGCTGGAAAATCTATCTCTAACTGGGAAGTGATGGAAAGAATCAAACACATGATCAAACCTCATGCTTTCACCTCTCTTAAAATAGTCAAAAGCACCATGGAGTTTATCAGATTTGAAGGGGAGAGTGAGAACAAACTTGACATACCAACGATGATAGCAAAACTGGAGGGTAAGACTATCAAACTGAGTGGTTTTCCAGAACATTTGAAGGTAAAAGCGGGTGAAGCAAAGCCAGCTTTTCCTAGTAGACACGACTGGGACGCTTATTTCAGAGATGCTAAAAATATGAACGAAATGAAGCCCGGTGAGCGTCCAGACACAATACACATAAAGGATCTTCCCTGTAGGTGGTTTTCTCCAAAGAAGAGTAAAGAGAGGGATAAACCTAGTGAAAGTTGCTTAAGGAAAGTGTTTGGACAATTCGGTGATATAAGGTGTATAGATATACCAATGTTGGACCCGTATAGGAAAGAAATGTCATGTACAATAAAAACCGGTGCTATTCAAACATTTACATTTGGTCAAGACTTGATATTTGAAGCATTTGTGCAATTTAAGGAATACATAGGCTTTGTGAAAGCTATGGACAGACTCAGGGGTATGAAGCTGTTGTACATGGATGAGCTAGGAAAGTGTGCCGTTACCAGTATTAAGGTATGTAGACAGACAGGCGAACAAATCAGTGCCAACCTTTGTCACCAAGTGGTAAAGGTTACTGCTTTCAGTGCTGGATCATAAAAAATATTATCCTCAATAGTCCAAGCTCTACCCTCTAAAACTTGTCAAGACCAGTATATCTGCTGTCATACTCATACATGTATCATATGTTAGTAACGAGGCTGTTTAGTGAACTTAATTTTAAATTAACTTAAATTTTGATTTTGCCAGCTGATAATAGTTTAGTCTTTGCTTTTCACATGATTATAGCAGAACTGATTTTCCTGTGAGGTGTTGCTGAAATAAAACATTATCGATAGGTTGACTGTAAATGTATATATATGTTTCTTTACTTTAATCGTAGGTTGATTTTGACAAAACCAAACACCTGTGTGACAAGTCTATCAGGAAGAGACGACTAGAGCGGGAATATCTAGAAGAGTTGGAAAGAGAAAGAGAAGAAAAAGTGAAGAGAGAAAGAGAAGAAGAGGAAAGAAGGATTGCTGAAGAAATGTAAGTAATTTTATAAATAGGCCACTTCATAGAAAAGGGGTTTTGGAGGCCACTTCATAGAAAAGGGGTTTTGGGGTCAACATAAGCATATTCAGCAAAGCAATGAAATATGATCAATAATCTGTAGTTTTTAGCTCACCTGAGCCGAAGGCTCACAGGTGAGCTTATAGGATAGGCAGGCATCCGTCGTCCGTCGTCGTCGTCGTCCGTCGTCCGTCCACAATTTCAAAGAAGAATATTTCTGAAGCTAGTAGGCCGATCTTGATCAAATTTAATGTGAACCATAATTGGGTTGGGGGATTGATGACATTAGGTTCTGGAGCAGATTGTATCAAAATTGTGGTTTCCATGGCAACAGGTAGGTCCCATAGACTTACAATGGGAAAAACTAAAAAAATCTTCTTCTCTGAAACCACTAGGCCCACAGCTTTGATATTTGGTATGTAGCAATGGCTAATGGTCCTCTACATAAATTGTGCCATTCATGCCCCTGGGGTCAAATTTGGCCACGCCCCGGGGGTCGATAGTCTCCATAGACTTACTATGGGAAAAAAATTAAAAAATCTTCTTCTCTGAAACCACAGGGTCCACAGCTTTGATATTTGGTATGTGGCAATGGCTATTGGTCCTCTACATAAATTGTGCCAGCCATGCCCCTGGGGTCAAATTTGGCCACGCCCCGGGGGTGGATAGTTTCCATAGACTTACAATTGGAAAAACTAAAAAAATCTTCTTCTCTGAAACCACTAGGCCCACAGCTTTGATATTTGGTATTTAGCAATGGCTAATGGTCCTCTACATAAATTGTGCCATTCATGCCCCTGGGGTCAAATTTGGCCACACCCCAGGGGTTGATAGTTTCCATAGACTTACTATGGGAAAAAATTAAAAAATCTTCTTCTCTGAAACCACAGGGCCCACAGCTTTGATATTTTGTATGTGGCAATGGCTAATGGTCCTCTACATAAATTGTGCCAATCATGCCCCTGGGGTCACATTTGGCCACGCCCCGGGGGTCGATAGTCTCCATAGACCTACAATAGGAAAAAACTAAAAAAATCTTCTCTGAAACCACTAGGCCAACAGCTTTGATATTTGGTATGTAGCAATGGCTAATGGTCCTCTACATAAATTGTGCCATTCATGCCCCTGGGGTCAAATTTGGCCACGCCCCGGGGGTCGATAGTCTCCATAGACTTACTATGGGAAAAAAAATAAAAAATCTTCTTCTCTGAAACCACAGGATCCACAGCTTTGATATTTGGTATGTGGCAATGGCTAATGGTCCTCTACATAAATTGTGCCAGCCATGCCCCTGGGGTCAAATTTGGCCATGCCCCGGGGGTGGATAGTTTCCATAGACTTACAATTGGAAAAACTAAAAAAATCTTCTTCTCTGAAACCACTAGGCCCACAGCTTTGATATTTGGTATGTAGCAATGGCTAATGGTCCTCTACATAAATTGTGCCATTCATGCCCCTGGGGTCAAATTTGGCCACGCCCCAGGGGTTGATAGTCTCCATAGACTTACTATGGGAAAAAATTAAAAAATCTTCTTCTCTGAAACCACAGGGCCCACAGCTTTGATATTTTGTATGTGGCAATGGCTAATGGTCCTCTACATAAATTGTGCCAATCATGCCCCTGGGGTCAAATTTGGCCACGCCCCGGGGGTCGATAGTCTCCATAGACCTACAATAGGAAAAAACTAAAAAAATCTTCTTCTCTGAAACCACTATGCCAACAGCTTTGATATTTGGTATGTAGCAATGGCTAATGGTCCTCTACATAAATTGTGCCATTCATGCCCCTGGGGTCAAATTTGGCCACGCCCCGGGGGTTGATAGTCTCCATAGACTTACTATGGGAAAAAAATTAAAAAATCTTCTTCTCTGAAACCACAGGGCCCACAGCTTTGATATTTTGTATGTGGCAATGGCTAATGGTCCTCTACATAAATTGTGCCAATCATGTCCCCGGGGTCAAAATTGGCCACGCCCCGGTGTCAGATAATATTTTGACCCCCATAATATTTTGACCCGGGGGTCACTTTTTCCCTATAATATTTTGACCCCCCCTATAAAATATTGACCCCCCTATTTTTTTTCTGTCAACTGCTTAAAACAGCATTGGAATACTTATGTATGTACTCACTAAGAAGATTATAATATATTTACTAAGGTACGTCAAAGAATAAATTTCATGGGTAGGGGGGTCAAAATATTATACCATAATATAATGACCCCCCCCCATGTTCAAGTTACTTTTCTATTGATAATAGCTAGCCTTTTTTTCTCGTTATCACAAACGAAACCAAACAAGTGCAAAAATGATTTACATTTATATATTTCCATTATCACTGGTAAGGAGGGGGGGGGGGGTCAATATATTATGGTATAATATTTTGACCCCCCCCCCCCCCCCCCCTACTATGTGTATGGTATTTTTAGATGATGATAAATGACCACTTTTTCATTAAATTATACATGAAATTCAGACATCTGATTGAAATAAATAAGCTTCACTAGGTTACATTCACGGACACACCTTGTGGGGGGGTGGGTCAAAATATTATAGGCAAAAAGTGACCCGCGGGTCATAATATTATGACCCCCTCCCTACCCTATTTATGCTATTTATTTATCTGATGATAAATTGCTTTTTCTTCTGTAATTACACTTGAAATTCAAACAAATATAACAGCTTCAACATGCATCTATTCATGATACCAATGGCAGAGAGGGGGAGGGGGGGGGGGGGTCAATATATTATGGTATAATATTTTGACCCCCCTGTTGGGTGTATGCTATTTGTTTAGATAATGATAAAAGACCAGTTTCTCCTACAATAATGCATGAAATTCAGACATCTGATTGAAATAAAACAGCTTCACTACCTTACATTCACGGTCACCATTTGTAAGGGGGGGGGGGTCAAAATATTATAGGCAAAAAGTGACCCGCGGGTCATAATATTATGACCCCCCCCCCCCTACCTTGTTTATGCTATTTATTCATATGATGATAAATTGCTTTTTCTCATGTTATTACACATAAAATTCAAACATTTAATCAAATATAACAGCTTCAACATGCATCTATTTTCATAATACTGGTACAGGGGGGGGGGGGGGTCAATATATTATGGTATAATATTTTGACCCCCCTGTTAGGTGTATGTTATTTGTTTACATAATGATGAAAGACCAGTTTCTCCTGTAATAAGGCATGAAATTCAGACATCTGATTGAAATAAAACAGCTTCACTACCTTACATTCACGGACACCACTTGTAAGGGGGAGGGGTCAAAATATTATAGGCAAAAAGTGACCCGCGGGTCATAATATTATGACCCCCCTACCCTGTTTATGTTATTTCTTTGTATGAGGATAAATTGCTTTTTCTCGTGAAATTACACATAAAATTCAAACATTTAATCAAATATAACAGCTTCAACATGCATCTATTTTCAAATTATGATACAAGGGGCCAAGTATTCCATATGGTGTCAGGAAGAATTTAATGAAACTCTTAAAATGGTTAACGATATGGCGCAGACAGGGAGTAGCTCCATCATGTCACCTGTGCGTGACACCCACATGTTGGCATCAGCTTCAACAAGTTTAGATGATTCTGTTACCTTCAAAAAACAGACATTTGCTTCAAGTTTTGACAACTCAGTGACATCCAAAGAACACCCAAAATCAGACGAGAGTCAACCTTCAGAAACACTTGAAACAGACTGTGGTGAGACCACAGTAGTTCATCCCCCGCAAACAGAATCCATGAGACCCAAACAGCCGAAAAAGTCAGCCGAGAGTAATTACAAACATAATGATCTTGAAATATTAGAGGAGGCAGAAATTAAGGAATTGTGCTCTGAAATACAAACATTGAAGTCAAGATTTTCAATATTTGAATCAAGCTTAACAAATGTCAGTACTGACGTACTCTCAATTAATGTCGCAGTGCTAGAACTGCAGAAAGCAATGAAAACTGATATAATAAAAGTTGTAAAATCAGCTGTGTCTGAATCCTTATCTAAGCTAAATGTAAACACAGCTCCACAGAGTGAGAATCAGGAAGTCATCAGACTGAAAAAGGTGATCGAAGACAAAGACTGCCTCATCAAGTCACAACAAGAAACCATATCAACTCTAAATGTAAAAATTCAAGACAATTTTGAACTTCATGAATCAAAAGTTGCTGACATAAAGAGAAATTATCAACTACAAATTTCATCTCTGAACTCTAGAATTGATAATCTAAACAAAGAGAACAACATAACTGAGGAAAAACTGGCTTCATGCCAGTTAGAAAATGACAAACTTCGCAAAGATCTAGACTTAAATTCCACAAAATTAAATTGGAAAGATCACCAAATAAGTGAACTCAATGATCGGCTTGAGACTATTCGGCTAGACTATGAGGGAGGACCTTGGGCCTCCACTCCAATTAGAAATAGAGCCCCTGTGCCAAATATGTCAAACCCTGCTACCGAAAACATAAACGATCAACAATCAACAGTATGCAAGGACATACAAAATGTGCCATCTGACCTACAACAAAGAGAGGCAGCTAGTATGATTATTATGGAAGACTTGAAAGACACACCACCTCCAGCAGAAAGCAGAAACAATTTGCCGAATCATGACATAGTATTCATTCATGACTCTATCCATAAGCACATAGACTATGATCAACTAATGAAAAACACTAATAAAAACATAAAGAGTGAATTTGCTGCCAACCTTGAGCAGTTCGAGAGCAAGCTCTCGGCCATGAAAATCAAAGACGATGGAATACTTATTTCACATATTGGGACAAATAACATTCGTCACGGAGACAGTGCAAGTGAGGTTTCAAAGAAATATGTGAACATGATTCAGCGTGTAACCAGAAAAGGCCATAAGGTCATTGTTTCTCTTTTGAGTCCAGTTAGACAAAAAGAACTTGACAAAGAGATAACAAAATTCAACCAGCTGATAACAGAGTTTTTGGGGTCCAACGATAAAGTAACCCTCTGTGACAATAAAAACATTAGAGGAGCAAACTTCTTAGAGAAAGATGGTGTGCATATAAACAAGTATGATGGCACTAGAAAGCTAGCAGGAAATCTGAAATATACTTTATGTACAGTCCTCGGCATTAGGAGACATGCTGAGAAAAAACGAAGAGGATATAACTACTACTATGACCAACCAGACTCGAATAACATTGACAGAATGACAAACATAGTGACGGCTGCCATTAGGGCAGCCACACAGGGAAATAGGCAGCCATTTTCCCACAGAAGAAATGGCTACTGGTACTGATAGTCATGTCTTCTGTGGGGAATCTCCAGAATGACGTTTTGTCTCGATGTGTTTTTTGATGTCAGGGACTGTTCAGTTCATGAAACGTTAAATACTGCTTTCTTCATCCTTATAACATTATGGTTTTATGTAATAAACTTACAGTTAGCGCTTGGAATGCGCATGGCCTGTTTTACAGGCTGAATAATGAGAGACGCTACAAACTAAATGACCCAGATGTAATTAAATATCTCGATTCAGACATTATTGGCATAGTTGAGACAAAGGCATGCGAGACTGACAACATATCATTAAATGGGTATACATTATTAAGTAAAACTAATAGACCAAGGATTAGCAAAGGCATCTATGGAGGAGTAGCCGTTTTATGCAAAACAAGCATTTCGAAAGGCATTGCTAAACTCCCAATCACACACTCAGAATACATATGGGTAAAACTAAAGAAGTCATTTTTTAATTTTCAAAAAGACATTTTTGTCTGTTTCATATACAACTCCCCCAAAGGTTCAACATACTCTAAAGATAAAAAAAATGAACCTACAGTTTTAGAATCTGTTGAGAAAGATTTGGCTAATTTTCAGTCTTCTGGTGCTACAGTCTTAATGGGTGACTTCAATGCTCATATCAGCAATGATGATCAAGATTTTATTTCCAATGATTCATTTATTCCAGATATTTTGCCAGCCTCATATGTCTTTGACTCAGTGGTCAAAAATAGAAATTCTATAAAAGCGCCTCAGAAATCTGATGAGTACGGTCAGTCATTGCTCGACCTTTGTATTGCCAGCCAATCACGAATTTTAAATGGAAGGACTCTTGGTGACACGATCGGAAAATGTACATCATTTCAACACAATGGAGCAAGTACTGTTGATTACTGTATAGTTTCATGTTCATTGCTTAGTCATATTAGATATTTTAAAGTCTCTGACCTCACTCCTCACTCGGATCACTGTCAAATAACTACATGTTTTTCCCTGAGTCATACTGTAAATGAATTTAAGACGAACAGACAAGCACCTAGCTCAGTAAAATGGAATCCAATAATATCTAAAAAGTTTGTAGAGGCTATCCAGTCACCTGAAATCTGTACAGATATCAATTCTTTCTTAAATGACAACTCTTTAACATGTAACACTGATTCTGCCACTAAGCAGATTTCAAATATTTTTAATAAAGCAGGTGCAATAGCAGGGGCCATAAGGCACAAAATTACACACAGAAAAACAAAGAAAAAGAAAAATAAATCTTGGTTTGATGGTGATTGCATGGCCTTGAAAAGATCAATACGCAACTTGGCAAGGCGTATTTCCAATGGTCAAGTAGATAACATGCTATTAAAACATTACTACAGTGAAAAGAAGAGATACAACACAATGGTTCGTAAAAAACACAGGCAATATAAAGCTAAGATTTTGAACAGTCTTGTCGATATGGAAAAAACAAACCCAAATGAATTTTGGAAATTAATTGATAAATTTAAAAATGAAGGTGGGATTCCGAGTGAGAAGTCAGGCAATATTTCTCCTGAGGACTGGTCAGTGTATTTCAGAAGATTGTTGAATAGTAATAAACAAAGTTGTACCATAGATAAGTCTGAATTTTTACAATTCAGTTGCACCACTATTACAGATGGTCCAATAACATTTAACGAAGTGCAGGCTGCAGTGAAAACCCTGAAAAATAATACCAGTTCTGGACTAGACAGAATCAGTAACGAAATGCTTAAACAGTCAACTTCACAATTGAAGGAATGCATCTGTAAATTGTTCAATATAATTCTTAATAATCAAATATATCCATCTGGATGGCGAGAAAACATTTTAAAGCCCATTCATAAAAAAGGAAGTGACACAGATCCTAGCAACTACAGAGGAATAGTGATATCAAGCTGCCTAAGCAAACTTTTTTCGAAAGTTCTGCATAGCAGAATTGAAAAACATGTGAGTGATAATAATATTTTGCATGAAAACCAAATAGGCTTTAGGAAAAAGTATAGAACATCAGATCACATTTTAACACTTAAGTCAATAACTGAAAAGATGTTCAAGAAAGGCTCACATCTATATGCATGCTTTGTTGATTTTGAAAAGGCTTTTGATACAGTCTGGCGAGATGCTTTATTCAAAAAACTAGAATGTATGGGTATTAGAGGTAACACTCTTAAAATTCTAGAAAGTATGTATTCTGATGTAAACTACTCTATTAAGTTACCATATGGTCTAACTGATTCTGTCCAGTCTAGTACAGGGTTGAAACAGGGCTGTGTTTTAAGCCCCTTGATGTTCAATTTGTATGTTAATGATTTACCATTTTGCTTTAATCAAAGTCATGATCCTGTAAGAGTTGGAAAATATTTGACCAATGTATTGATGTATGCAGATGATCTTGTTTTACTGTCTACATCTAAAGAAGGTTTGCAGAAATGCCTTGATGATTTGAATATCTACTGCAGAAAATGGAAGCTTAGAGTCAATACAAGCAAAACGAAGGTTTTAATATTTAACAAAGGTGGAAAGTTTATTAAAAAGCACCAGTTTGTGTTTGAAAATAAAACATTAGAGATTGTTCAAGAATTTAAATACCTGGGGATAATAATTAAGGCATCTGGCATTTTCACAAAAGGAATATCAGAATTAAGTAATAAAGCCCTAAAAGTGCTCTTTATGATCAGGAAAAAGTTTCAATCTTCTTTTATTTTCCCAACACTTCAGTGTAGGCTATTCGATACATGTGTTAAACCAATATTATTATACTGTTCTGAAATCTGGAGCCCCTATTGTATCAACTTCGTAAAGCTGGCATCGAAGGAAAATAGATATTGTTTAGAAGAATCATATGAAGATTTCTACCCTGAGAAAATCCACACAAAATTCTGCAAGTTTCTTATTGGTGTTAATAAATATTCATCAAATCTAGCCTGTAAAAGCGAAGTAGGTAGATACCCTTTGGCCATATCTGCTTCATTGCTCTCATTGAAATATTGGCTTCATATAAACGATGAAGAAAACAATAAATCTCAAGACAAATTTGTTTTTCAAAGTGTATCAGGTGAATATGAAGAAAAATCAAGTTTTGGTGACCAAATTAAAAAATTCTTGAATTTGATTGGATTTGAACACGTATGGGAAAATAAAGGAACTTTTTCAAAGAGGAAGCTTATAAAAGCTGTTAAATGCAAATTGTTAGAAAGATATAATTTCTTCTTCAAAAAGGCTATATCTGGTGAGATCACTGTTAAAGGCAGAACACTTGATAAACTTAGAACATTTAAGACATTTAAAAACAATTTTCAGTTGGAAAACTATATATGTATAAAGTTAGATAAACATTTAATTTTTAATCTATCAAAATTAAGGATTTCCAACCATCAACTTGAGATAGAGACTGGTCGTTACAGTAAAAAAGCTGTTGACCAAAGATTATGTAAACTTTGTAATGAAAGTGGTTGCGTTGAAGACGAATTTCACTTTTTGATGATCTGTAAAACCTATCAGCAACAAAGGGATGAGTTTTTTACAAAAATAAATACATTCACAGTGCCTTTTGAGACTCTAACAAGGGAAGAACAATTTATATTTTTGTTAAGTACAAATGACACAGAGATATTAACCTTATTAATGTTGTTTATAGAAAGGTGCCTGCAGATACGCCAGTCCTCAGGTAGATAATGCAGCTGTAACAAATCTTTTTCAGAGACATTTACAACATTTTATTTTAGTAATTATATGTGTAGTTTGTCCTGTACGTTGGTATATGTCTTATATGTCTTTGAAGTGTCTTTTATGTTTTTCGGTCATGATTCTCTGTTAAGGATCAATACTGAATAAATTTTGACTTTTTGACTTTTGACTTTTTCATAATACTGGTACGGGGGGGGGGGGGGGGGGGGGGGGGGGGGGGGGGTCAATATATTATGGTATAATATTTTGACCCCCCTGATAGGTGTATGCTATTTGTTTAGATAATGATAAATGACCAGTTTCTACTGTAATTAGGCATGAAATTCAGTCATCTGATGGAAATAAAACAGCTTCACCACGTTACATTCACAGCACCACTTGTAAATGGGGGGGGGGGTCAAAATATTATAGGCAAAAAGTGACACGCGGGTCATAATATTATGACCCCCCTACCCTGTTTATGTTATTTCTTTGTATGATGATAAATTGCTTTTTCTCGTGAAATTACACATAAAATTCAAACATTTAATCAAATATAACAGCTCCACCATGCATCTATTTTCATAATACTGGTAAAGGGGTGGGGGGGTCAATATATTATGGTATAATATTTTGACCCCCCTGTTGGGTGTATGTTATTTGTTTAGATAATGCTAAAAGACCAGTTTCTCCTGCAATAATGCATAGAGTTCAGACATCTGATAGAAATAAAACAGCTTCACTACCTTACATTCACGGACACCACTTGTAAGGGGGGGGTCATAATATTATAGGCAAAAAGTGACCCGCGGGTCATAATATTATGACCCCCCCCCCCCTATCCTGTTAATGCTTTTTATTATTATGGTGATAAATTGTTTTTTTTTCTCCTGTAATTATACATGAAATTCAAACACTTAATCAAATATAGCAGCTTCAACATGCATCTATTTTCAATAATACTGGTACAGGGGGGGGGGGGGGGGTCAATATATTATGGTATAATATTTTGACCCCCCTGTTTGATGTATGTTATTTGTTTAGATAATGATAATATACCTGTTTCTCCTGCAATAATGCATAATTCAGGCATCTGATTGAAATAAAACAGCTTCACTACCTTACATTCACGGTCACCACTTGTAAGGGGGGGGGGGTCAAAATATTATAGGCAAAAAGTGACCCGCGGGTCATAATATTATGACCCCCCTACCCTGTTTATGTTATTTCTTTGTATGAAGATAAATTGCTTTTTCTCGTGAAATTACGCATAAAATTCAAACATTTAATCAAATATAACAGCTTCAACATGCATCTATTTTCATAATACTGGTACAGGGGGGGGGGGGTCAATAAATTATGGTATAATATTTTGACCCCCCTGTTAGGTGTATGTTATTTGTTTAGATAATGATGAAAGACCAGTTTCTCTTGCAATAATGCATGAAATTCAGACATCTGATTGAAATAAAACAGCTTCACTACCTTACAATCACGGTCACCACTTGTAAGGGGGGGGGGGGTCAAAATATTATAGGCAAATAGGGACCCGCGGGTCATAATATTATGACCCCCCCCCCTACCCTGTTTATGCTATTTATTCATATGATGATAAACTTTTTCTTATGTTATTACACATAAAATTCAAACATTTTATCAAATATAACAGCTTCAACATGCATCTATTTTCATAATTCTGGTACAGTGGGGGGGGGGGTCAATATATTATGGTATAATATTTTGACCCCCCTGTTGGGTGTATGCTATTTGTTTAGATAATGATAAAAGACCAGATTCTCCTGTAATTAGGCATGAAATTCAGACATCTGATGGAAATAAGACAGCTTCACTATGTTACATTCACAGCACCACTTGTAAGGGGGGGGGGTCAAAATATTATAGGCAAAAAGTGACCCGCGGGTCATAATATTATGACCCCCCTACCCTGTTTATGCTATTTATTCATATGATGATAAATTGCTTTTTCTCATGTTATTACAAATAAAATTCAAACATTTTATCAAATATAACAGCTTCAACATGCATCTATTTTCATAATACTGGTACAGTGGGGGGGGGGTGCCAATATATTATGGTATAATATTTTGACCCCCCTGTTAGGTGTATGCTATTTGTTTAGATAATGATAAAAGACCAGTTTCTCCTACAATAATGCATGAAATTCAGACATCTGATTGAAATAAAACAGCTTCACTACCTTACATTCACGGTCACCACTTGTAAGGGTGGGGGGGTCAAAATATTATACCATAATATATTGACCCCCCCCCATACCAGTATTATGAAAATAGATGCATGCTGAAGCTGTTATATTTGATTAAATGTTTGAATTTTATGTGTAATAACATGAGAAAAAGCAATTTATCATCATATTAATATATAGCATAAACAGGGTAGGGGGGTCATAATATTATGACCCGCGGGTCACTTTTTTCAATATTTTGACCCCCCCCCCCCCCCCTCCCTTACAAGTGGTGACCGTGATTGTAAGGTAGTGAAGCTGTTTTATTTCAATCAGATGTCTGAATTTCATGCATTATTGCAGGAGAAACAGGTCTTTCATCATTATCTAAACAAATAACAAACACCTAATAGGGGGGTCAAAATATTATACCATAATATATTGACCCCCCCCCCCCCCTGTACCAGTATTATGAAAATAGATGCATGTTGAAGCTGTTATATTTGATTAAATGTTTGAATTTTATGTGTAATTTCACGAGAAAAAGCAATTTATCCTCATACAAAGAAATAACATAAACAGGGTAGGGGGGGGGGGGGGTCATAATATTATGACCCGCGGGTCACTTTTTGCCTATAATATTTTGACCCCCCTCCACCTTACAAGTGGTGACCGTGATTGTAAGGTAGTGAAGCTGTTTTATTTCAATCAGATGTCTGAATTTCATGCCTTATTACAGGAGAAACTGGTCTTTTATCTTTATCTAAACAAATAGCATACACCCAACAGGGGGGTCAAAATATTATACCATAATATATTGACCCCCCCCCCCCCCCCATACCAGTATTATGAAAATAGATGCATGCTGAAGCTGTTATATTTGATTAAATGTTTGAATTTTATGTGTAATAACATGAGAAAAAGCAATTTATCATCATATTAATATATAGCATAAACAGGGTAGGGGGGTCATAATATTATGACCCGCGGGTCACTTTTTTCCTATAATATTTTGACCCCCCCCCCCCCCCTTACAAGTGGTGACCGTGATTGTAAGGTTGTGAAGCTGTTTTATTTCAATCAGATGTCTGAATTTCATGCATTATTGCAGGAGAAACTGGTCTTTCATCATTATCTAAACAAATAACATACACCTAACAGGGGGGTCAAAATATTATACCATAATATATTGACCCCCCACCCCCTGTACCAGTATTATGAAAATAGATGCATGTTGAAGCTGTTATATTTGATTAAATGTTTGAATTTTATGTGTAATTTCACGAGAAAAAGCAATTTATCCTCATACAAAGAAATAACATAAACAGGGTAGAGGGGGGGGGGGTCATAATATTATGACCCGCGAATCACTTTTTGCCTATAATATTTTGACCCCCCCCCCCTTACAAGTGGTGACCGTGATTGTAAGGTAGTGAAGCTGTTTTATTTCAATCAGATGTCTGAATTTCATGCCTTATTACAGGAGAAACTGGTCTTTTATCTTTATCTAAACAAATAGCATACACCCAACAGGGGGGTCAAAATATTATACCATAATATATTGACCCCCCCCCCTGTACCAGTATTATGAAAATAGATGCATGCTGAAGCTGTTATATTTGATTAAATGTTTGAATTTTATGTGTAATAACATGAGAAAAAGCAATTTATCATCATATTAATATATAGCATAAACAGGGTAGGGGGGTCATAATATTATGACCCGCGGGTCACTTTTTTCCTATAATATTTTGACCCCCCCCCCCCTACAAGTGGTGACCGTGATTGTAAGGTAGTGAAGCTGTTTTATTTCAATCAGATGTCTGAATTTCATGCATTATTGCAGGAGAAACTGGTCTTTCATCATTATCTAAACAAATAACATACACCTAACAGGGGGGTCAAAATATTATACCATAATATATTGACCCCCCCCCACCCCCTGTACCAGTATTATGAAAATAGATGCATGTTGAAGCTGTTATATTTGATTAAATGTTTGAATTTTATGTGTAATTTCACGAGAAAAAGCAATTTATCCTCATACAAAGAAATAACATAAACAGGGTAGGGGGGGGGGGGGGGGGTCATAATATTATGACCCGCGGGTCACTTTTTGCCTATAATATTTTGACCACCCCCCCCCCCCCTTACAAGTGGTGACCGTGATTGTAAGGTAGTGAAGCTGTTTTATTTCAATCAGATGTCTGAATTTCATGCCTTATTACAGGAGAAACTGGTCTTTTATCTTTATCTAAACAAATAGCATACACCCAACAGGGGGGTCAAAATATTATACCATAATATATTGACCCCCCCCCCCCCTGTACCAGTATTATGAAAATAGATGCATGCTGAAGCTGTTATATTTGATTAAATGTTTGAATTTTATGTGTAATATCATGAGAAAAAGCAATTTATCATCATATTAATATATAGCATAAACAGGGTAGGGGGGGTCATAATATTATGACCCGCGGGTCACTTTTTTCCTATAATATTTTGACCCCCCCCCCCCCCCCCCCCCCTTACGAGTGGTGACCGTGATTGTAAGGTAGTGAAGCTGTTTTATTTCAATCAGATGTCTGAATTTCATGCATTATTGCAGGAGAAACTGGTCTTTCATCATTATCTAAACAAATAACATACACCTAACAGGGGGGTCAAAATATTATACCATAATATATTGACCCCCCCCCTCTCTACCATTGGTATCATGAATAGATGCATGTTGAAGCTGTTATATTTGTTTGAATTTCAAGTGTAATTACAGAAGAAAAAGCAATTTATCATCATATAAATAAATAGCATAAACAGGAGTGGGGTCATAATATTATGACCCGCGGGTCACTTTTTGCCTATAATATTTTGACCCCCCCCCCCCCCCACAAGGTGTGTCCGTGAATGTAACCTAGTGAAGCTTATTTGTTTCAATCAGCATCTGAATTTCATGTATAATTTAATCAGAAAGTGGTCATTTATCATCATCTGAAAATACCATACACATAGTAGGGGGGGGGGGGTCAAAATATTATACCATAATATATTGACCCCCCCCCCCCCCCCCCCTCCGTACCAGTGATAATGGAAATAGATAAATGTAAATCATTTTTGCACTTGTTTAGTCTTGTTTGTGATAACGAGAAAAAAAGGCTAGCTATTATCAATAGAAAAGTAACTTGAACATGGGGGGGGGGGGTCATTATATTATGGTATAATATTTTGACCCCCCTACCCATGAAATTTATTCTTTGACGTACCTTAGTAAATATATTATATTCTTCTTATTGAGTACATACATAAGTATTCCAATGCTGTTTTAAGCAGTTGACAGAAAAAAAATAGGGGGGTCAATATTTTATAGGGGGGGTCAAAATATTATAGGGAAAAAGTGACCCCCGGGTCATTATATTATGACCCGCGGGTCACTTTTTAGGCGGGTCAAAATATTATATTACACCGGGGGTCGATAGTCTCCATAGACCTACAATAGGAAAAACTAAAAAAATCTTCTTCTCTGAAACTACTAGGCCCACAGCTTTGTTATTTGGTATGTAGCAATGGCTAATAGTCCTCTACATAAATTGTGCCATTCATGCCCCTGGGGTCAAATTTGGCCAGGCCCCGGAGGTTGATAGTCTCAACAGACTTGCTATGGGAAAAAAAAATCAAAAATCTTCTTCTCTGAAACCACAGGGCAAACAGCTTTGATATTTTGTATGTGGCAATGGCTAATGGTCCTCTACATAAATTGTGCCAGCCATGCCCCTGGGGTCAAATTTGGTCACGCCCCGGGGGTCGATAGTCTCCATAGACTTACAATGGGAAATCTAAAAAAATCTTCTTCTCTGAAACCAAAAGGCCCAGAGCTTTGTTATTTGGTATGTAGCAATGGCTAATGGTCCTCTACATAAATTGTGCCATTCATGCCCCTGGGGTCAAATTTGGCCAGGCCCCGGAGGTTGATAGTCTCAATAGACTTGCTATGGGAAAAAAATTCAAAAATCTTCTTCTCTGAAACCACAGGGCACACAGCTTTGATATTTTGTATGTGGCAATGGCTAATGGTCCTCTACATAAATTGTGCCAGCCATGCCCCTGGGGTCAAATTTGGCCACGCCCCGGGGGTAGATAGTCTCCATAGACTTACAATGGGAAAAACTAACAAAAATCTTCTTCTCTGAAACCAAAAGGCCCAGAGCTTCTATATTTTGTATGTAGCAATGTTTGGTAGTCCCCATTATAAATTGTGCCAGTCATGCCCCTGGGTCAATTTTGGCCATGCCCCAGGGGTCAATAGTGTCCATGCATAGACTTTCATTGGTCGATTCTCAATTAATTTAAATCTCATGAGCTTACAATGTGATAATCTCTCAGGTGAGCTACAGGACCAATGGTCCTCTAGTTTAGCTCACCTGAGCTGAAGGCTCACAGGTGAGCTTATAGGATAGGCAGGCGTCCGTCGTCGTCGTCGTCTGTCGTCGTCCGTCCACAATTTCAAAGAAGAATATTTCTGAAGCTAGTAGGCCGATCTTGATCAAATTTAATGTGAACCATAATTGGGTTGGGAGATTGATGGCATTAGGTTTTGGAGCAGATTGTATCAAAATTGTGGTTTCCATGGCAACAGATAGGTCCCATAGACTTACAATGGGAAAAACTAAAAAAATCTTCTTCTCTGAAACCACTAGGCCCACAGCTTTGATATTTGGTATGTAGCAATGGCTAATGGTCCTCTACGTAAATTGTGCCATTCATGCCCCTGGGGTCAAATTTGGCCACGCCCCGGGGGGTCGATAGTCTCCATAGACTTACTATGGGAAAAAAAATAAAAAATCTTCTTCTCTGAAACCACAGGGCCCACAGCTTTGATATTTGGTATGTGGCAATGGCTAATGGTCCTCTACATAAATTGTGCCAGCCATGCCCCTGGGGTCAAATTTGGCCACGCCCCGGGGGTGGATAGTTTCCATAGACTTACAATTGGAAAAACTAAAAAAATCTTCTTCTCTGAAACCACTAGGCCCACAGCTTTGATATTTGGTATGTAGCAATGGCTAATGGTCCTCTACATAAATTGTGCCATTCATGCCCCTGGGGTCAAATTTGGCCACGCCCCAGGGGTTGATAGTCTCCATAGACTTACTATGGGAAAAAAATTAAAAAATCTTCTTCTCTGAAACCACAGGGCCCACAGCTTTGATATTTTGTATGTGGCAATGGCTAATGGTTCTCTACATAAATTGTGCCAATCATGCCCCTGGGGTCAAATTTGGCCACGCCCCGGGGGTCGATAGTCTCCATAGACCTACAATAGGAAAAAACTAAAAAAATCTTCTTCTCTGAAACCACTAGGCCAACAGCTTTGATATTTGGTATGTAGCAATGGCTAATGGTCCTCTACATAAATTGTGCCATTCATGCCCCTGGGGTCAAATTTGGCCACGCCCCAGGGGTTGATAGTCTCCATAGACTTACTATGGGAAAAAAATTAAAAAATCTTCTTCTCTGAAACCACAGGGCCCACAGCTTTGATATTTTGTATGTGGCAATGGCTAATGTTTCTCTACATAAATTGTGCCAATCATGCCCCTGGGGTCAAATTTGGCCACGCCCCGGGGGTCGATAGTCTCCATAGACCTACAATAGGAAAAAACTAAAAAAATCTTCTCTGAAACCACTAGGCCAACAGCTTTGATATTTGGTATGTAGCAATGGCTAATGGTCCTCTACATAAATTGTGCCATTCATGCCCCTGGGGTCAAATTTGGCCATGCCCCGGGGGTTGATAGTCTCCATAGACTTACTATGGGAAAAAAATTAAAAAATCTTCTTCTCTGAAACCACAGGGCCCACAGCTTTGATATTTTGTATGTGGCAATGGCTAATGGTCCTCTACATAAATTGTGCCAATCATGTCCCCGGGGTCAAAATTGGCACGCCCCGGGGGTGGATAGTCTCCATAGACCTACAATAGGAAAAACTAAAAAAATCTTCTTCTCTGAAACCACTAGGCCCACAGCTTTGTTATTTGGTATGTAGCAATGGCTAATGATCCTCTACATAAATTGTGCCATTCATGCCCCTGGGGTCAAATTTGGCCAGGCCCCGGAGGTTGATAGTCACAATAGACTTGCTATGGGAAAAAATTAAAAAATCTTCTTCTCTGAAACCACAGGGCACACAGCTTTGATATTTTGTATGTGGCAATGGCTTATGGTCCTCTACATAAATTGTGCCAGCCATGCCCCTGGGGTCAAATTTGGCCATGCCCCGGGGGTAGATAGTCTCCATAGACTTACGATGGGAAAAACTAAAAAAATCTTCTTCTCTGAAACCAAAAGGCCCAGAGCTTCTATATTTTGTATGTAGCAATGTTTGGTAGTCCCCATTATAAATTATGCCAGTCATGCCCCTGGGTCAAATTCGGCCATGCCCCGGGGGTCAATAGTGTCCATGCATATACTTTCATTGGTCGATTCTCAATTAATTTAAATCTCATGAGCTTAAAATGTGATAATCTCTCAGGTGAGCTACAGGACCAATGGTCCTCTAGTTTGTTTTTGTTAGCTCACCTGAGCCGAAGGCTCATAGGTGAGCTTATAGTATACCCATGCTCCGGCGTCCGTCCGTCCGTCGTCCACAATTTCAAAGATCTTCTTCTCTGAAATCGCTGGGCCGATTGTTCTCATATTACATATACACCATCTACAGGTAGGGGGAAAGAATAATTGTGTTTTTTGTTTTGATCGGATAAGAACTCTGGTTGCTATGGCAACTTATGCTTCCCATAGACTTATAATGGAAAAAGTGAAAATTGCCAGTTTTTGCTGTCTTGTTGGAGATATTTGAATTTTGTTTTTGCAGAAATGTTTATTGAGTAGTCCTCTACGTTTCATGTGACTTTTGTCCTAATCCTTTATTTTGATTGGTTGCAGGGGCCCCATATAGGGCAAAATTTCGAAAAACATTCAAAAATCTTCTTCTCAGAAACTGTCAAGGGGATTAAGCCTGTACTTTGTATACATGTTCCTGACAGTAGCCTCTACATAATTTGTGTTTTTTATTCCAGGCAGATAAGAACTCTGGTTGCTATGGCAACTTAAAGTTTCCATAGACTTATAATGGGAAAAGTTGAAATTGACTACTTTTGCGGTCCAATTGCAGATATTTGAATTTTGTTTTTGTAGAAATGTTTATTGAGTAGTGCTCCACCTTTATTGTTACTTTTGTCCTAATCCTTTATTTTGATTGGTTGTTGGGGCCCCATACAGGGCAAAATTTAGAAAAACATTCAAAATTCTTCTCCTCAGAAACTGTCATAGGGGTGAAGCCTGTACTTTGTATACATGTTCCTGACAGTAGCCTCTACATAATTTGTGTTTTTTATTCCAGTTGGATAAGAACTCTGGTTGCTATGGTAACTTAAAGTTTCCATAGACTTATAATGGGAAAAGTGGAAATTAGCTATTTTTTGAAAACTATTGCAGCCTGAGATCTGAAAAGTGGTAGATGCAAACAACTAATGGATTAGATGAGGGTATATGATTAATTTAGGTCAAGGTCATCTCTTGACCTTGGCCGGTCTGTCGTCCATACACACTTTTCAAAGATTTTTTTCTCTGAAGCCACTCGGCCAATCAAAGCCAAATTTTATATGAAGCATCTATAGGAAGTGGGAACCAATGTGTATATAAATAATCCAGGTCACATGACCAAGATGGCCGCCATGCCCGTATATGGTAAAAACCCTTAAGATATCTTTTTCTTTAGAACCGGTGAACCGATTTCAACGAAACTTTGCATGAAGTATGGATGACTCAAGTACTACAATGTATATATAAATCATGAGCCTGTGGTGACCTTGACCTATTTTATGTCAAGGTCAACATAGGTCGTCAATGCATTTGAATGGGGAAAACTTTTAAAATGTCATTTAAAGTGAAAGTCTTGCAGGAAATGGGCAGTAGGACTGAATATTAATGATTCTGAAAAAAATGGACCTCAGGGGCTCATCTGCTTTCAAAATGTTATTTGAAGGGGAAAACCAGCAGGAAATTGGCAAATTGACAGAATATTGATTATTCTGAAAAAAGAAAATGGCCCAAGGGCTTCATCTGCCCCTGCACTGCGGTTAAATACCATAATATTCAAATGTGTTTATTGGTATATGAAGCGGATCTCAGGTGAGCGTTTACAGGACCATTGGTCCTCTGGGTTTTGTTTTTTTTGCCAGTCAGAAGCATGTGTATTTGTTGTCCAAGGCAACACATCCATTTTTAGAGCACCCACAAAATACAATTAAAATTGGTTATCCACAACTCATAGAATAGGTTAGGCAATGCATGGAGCATCATACACCTATATAGGTCCTCATACATGTACATAGACCTTCATACATGATATCCTTTAATTTTAGACGTCTGCGAGATGCGGAAGAACGAGAGAAAGACAGAAAACGGGCAGAAAAATTACAGAAAAGACAGGAGAAACAAAGAATACGGGAAGAGAAACGAAAACAAAGAATATTGGCAAAGAAGAGGAGAGAGGAGGAGAGAAAAATGCAGCTAAAAATAGCAATGGAGGAACGGAAATTCCTGCTGGCTCAGAGGAAGTTGGAATCTCTAAGATTGCTTACAGAGGTGTTAGAGAAAGTAAAGGTAGGTGGTAGTCAGGGTCAGAACTTAAACCCTTATGGAAAGTAAAAAAAAGTTTGAGGCTATCTTTCATGTCTTTTAAACTGTTCAAAGTATGATGCCTTATTTAGGTACACAAGTGATTCTGACAAGTTTTAATTTTCATTGCCTTATCTAGATCATTAGCTCACCTGAGCCGAAGGCTCACAAGGTGAGCTTATAGTACAGTAGTCGAGCCGGCGTCCGTCCGTCCGTGCGTCCGTTCACATTTTCAAACTTAAATATCTCTAAGACAACATGGCTGATCGTAATCAAATTTTATCTAAAGCATCATTGAGGAGGGGGAAAGGTTGTAAAAGGTTTTGGGCCAGGTCGGATCAGAACTCTGGTTTCTATGGCAACGGATAGCTCCCATAGACTTACAATGGGAAAAACATATAAAAATCTTCTTCTCTGAAACCACAAGGCCAAGAGCTTTCGTATTTTGTGTGTAGCAATGTCTAGTGGTCCTCTTCATAAATCCTGTCAATCATGCCCCTGGGGTCCATACGGGCCCCGCCCCGGGGGCGTCATGGGGAAAATATAAAAAAATCTTCTTCACTGAAACCACAAGGCCCAGAGCTTTCATATTTTGTATGTAGCAATGTTTAGTGGTCCTCTATATAAATCCTACCAATCATGCACCTGGGGTCAAAAATGGCCCCGCCCCGGGGGTCATTAGCTCCCATAGACTTACAATGGGAAAAACATAAAAAAATCTTCTTCTCCGAAACCACAAGGCCCAGAGCTTTCATATTTTGTATGTAGCAATGTTTAGTGGTCCTCTATATAAATCCTGCCAATCGTGCCCCTGGGGTCAAAAATGGCCCCGCCCCTGGGGTCATTAGCTCCCATAGACTTACAATGGGAAAAACATAAAAAAAATCTTCTTCTCCAAAACCACAAGGCCCAGAGCTTTCATATTTTGTCAGTAGCAATGTATAGTGGTCCTCTTCATAAATCCTGCCAACTGTGCCCCTGGGGTCCATACGGGCCCCGCCCCGGGGGCGTCATGGGAAAAACTTTAAAAAATCTTCTTCTCCTAAACCACAAGATCCAAAGCTTTCATATTTTGTGTGTAGCAATGTATAGTGGTCCTCTTTATAAATGCTGCCAACCGTGCCCCTGGGGTCCATACGGGCCCCGCCCCGGGGGCGTCATGGGAAAAACTTTAAAAATCTTCTTCTCCGAAACCACAAGGCCCAGAGCTTTCATATTTTGTCTGTAGCAATGTATAGTGGTCCTCTTAATAAATCCTGCCAACCGTGCCCCTGGGGTCCATACGGGCCCCGCCCTGGGAGTGTCATGGGAAAAACTTTAAAAAATCTACTTCTCCGAAACCATATGGCCCAGAGCTTTCATATGTTGTGTGGACCAATGTATAATACTCTCCTTTATAAATGCTGCCAATGGTGCCCCTGGGGTCCATACAGGCCACGCCCCAGGCATGTCATAATCTACCATAGACTTATAATGGAAATATATGAAAAAATCTTCACTGCAACAGCATGGCACAAAGCTTGTATATTTGATATACAACATTGTCATGTGGAGCTCTACATAAATCTTGCCAATCTTGCCCCTGGGGTCAAATATGGCCCCACCCCGGGTGTCATTATAGGACCCTGACCTTGTTAGATGATTTTTTCAAGTGAACCAAATTGGCAGAAAAGAGGATACACAATCCAGACAAGAGCTCTTATGCTGATGTAAGTAGGGTTTCAAGGTCACATGACCAAGATGGCCACCATACCCATATATGGTAAAAACCCCAATTACTTTGTCCAGTGACTGTACTTGTTGACTCTCAGGTGAGCAATCATTGCCCCTGGGCTACTTCTTCTAATTAGCACCCACAACGTAGGAGTTTCATTAAATACATTTGTTCTTGAAGAAATAATAATGGGTCTCTTTCGGATGGGGCAAGTGAATTTTTAGCTCACCTGAGCCGAAGGCTCACAGGTGAGCTTATAGTATACCCATGCTCCGGCGTCCGTCCGTCGTCCGTCGTCGTCCGTCGTCCACAATTTCAAAGATCTTCTCCTCTGAAACCCCTTGGCCAATCAAAGCCAAACTTCATGTGGAGCATCCTTAGGAAGGGGGAACGAAAGTTTATATAAATGGTCCAGGTCACATGACCAAGATGGCCGCCATGGCTATAAATAGCAAAAACCTTTAAAAATCTTCTTCTCCAGAACCAGTGGGCCGATTTCCACGAAACTTGGTATGTAGCATCGGGGACGCGGGCCCAGCAAAGTGTATATAAATCATGACCCTAGGATGACCTTGACCTATTTTACGGCAAGGTCAACTTAGGTCGCCAATGCATTTGAATGGGAAAAAATGGTAAAATGCTATTTAATGGGTAAAACTTACTGGGAATAGGCAAATGGACAGAAGATTAATGTTAATGGAAAATTTTAGCCCCTAGGGGGTTGTCTGCCCCTGCCCCGGGGCTATATACATGTATATTTCCATAATAATGAAACATCTTCTCCCCTGAAACCGCTTGGCCAATCAAAGCCAAACTTCATATGGAGCATCCTTGGGAAGGGGGAAAGAAAGTTTATAGAAATGGTCAAGGTCACATGATTAAGATGGTCGCCATGGCTATAAATAGAAAAAAACTTTAAAAATCTTCTTCTCAAGAACCAGAAGGCCTATGATTTTGAAACTTAGCATGAAGCATCAGGCAATGGAGCTCTACAAAGTTTGTATAAATCATGACCCTGGGATGACCTTGACCTTTTTTACAGCAAGGTCAACTTAGGCCGCCCATGCATTTGAATGGGGAAAAATAGGAAAATGTCATTTAATGGCAAAAAAATTGCTAAGAATGAGCAAATGGACAGAAGATTTATGTTTATGAAAATATTTTGGGCCCAGAGGGTTGTCTGCCCCTGCCCCGGGGCTATATACATGTGTATGACCATAATATTCAAACATCTTCTTCTCTGAAACCTCTTGGTCAATCAAAGCCAAACTTTATTTGGAGCATTCTTAGGAATAGTGAATGAAAGTTTATATAAATGGTCAAGGTCACATGACCAAGATGGCCGCAATGGCTATAAATAGCAAAAACCTTTGAAAATCTTCTTCTCCAGAACCAGAAGGCCTATGATTTTGAAACTTGGCATGAAGCATCAGTCAATGAAGCTCTACAAAGTTTGTATAAATCATGACCTTGGGATGACCTTGACCTTTTTTACGGCAAGGTCAACTTAGGTTGCCCACGCATTTGAATGGGGAAAATTGTTACAATGTCATTTGAAGGGCAAAACTTGCAGTAAATTGGCAAATGGACTGAATCTTTATGATTTAAAAAAGAAATTGACTCCAGAGGTTGCTCTGACCCTGGGCTGGAATTATATACAGTTATATTACCATTCTAGTCAAACAAGTTTATTGGTATATATCTCGGGTCTCAGGTGAGCGTTTACAGGACCATTGGTCCTCTGGTTCTAGTTTACTTTTCCCTGGTCAAGTAGATACTTTTAATACAACCCTAGCTATACAATGAATTCAAATGACTCATTGTGCGGCATCCCATCTGGGGCTATTCTGTTTGCATAGAGGAATTTCATCAAAAAATGGAATAAAATTTTAAAATCATGCCTGAAGCCCCTAAAAATGAAAGTGAACTCACCCAAATGATCCATTCATCATTAATAGGTTAATATTTAGGAGAGCATGATGACTCTTTGGTAGATTACCAGACAGGAGTGAGAGGTCCTGGGTTTGACACCTCGGCAATGTAGTGTCCTTGAGCAAGACACCAAGCTCCCCATTACACTGGTTTATATCCAGCAATTGGTGACCCTGTCCCAACATGACTGAAAGATTGTTGACTGGGATGTTAAACCTCAAAACAAACTAACTTGGCTTTACTATCAGTGATTAAAATGACACTTATATTTTATCAGGATAAGAAGGTTAAGGAAGACGTTGAGCAACAAGAAAAAGAACTTGAAGCTGAACGAAAAAGACAAGTTGAGCTAGAGAAATCACTGAAAGAAGAAGAGGAAAGAAAGAAAAGACTATTACTCAGAAGAAAGAAGGAACTATTAATAAAACAAGAAAAAGAACTGAGAGAGAAAATATTAAAAAACTGGAAAACTGTCGAGGAGAAAAAACAAGAACAATTACGGGAAAGTTTACGAAATAAGATCTCAGGCAAGAACGTTTTGAAGAGTACTGTGGTAATGAAGAGATGACTAGGGGAGGTGCTGGCTGAGAGGAAAGATGAAGAAGATCCACTGGATAAGTTAGATTATGTCATTGATACAAAACTGACCACTGGCCTTAATAACTACATGGAAGATTCAGATTGAACTATCTGTAAATTTGTTGAATAACATTACGAAAACTTGCCCATGCAATATAGAGATTTTTTTTTCAGCTGTAAAAATTGAAAATTTCATTCATGGAAATATTTTGATATTTTTGCACAGAACATTGATTGTGGGTACATGTTACATTGAGGCGGTTCTAACGAGTACCCACAATCTCTGTTTTGGAGCTAAAATAAGAAAATAGGTATACGCCTGCATACCCCACTTTTGCTATATAAAAGTGGGGTATAAGGGATATAAATTACACAGAAAAGTGTTATCCTGGGCCCAGTAGTTCAAAATTAACGATGTCGTTAGTTAATTCGTTAAAATTTCAAACATGAATTTTACAAATATACTGTTATTTTTTGTTGATAAAATGTGAGAATCCTTTGCAATGCAAAGGATTCTCACATTTTATCAACAAAAAATAACAGTGTATTTGCTTATGTAGTTGGCATTTACTTAACAAGTTTAAGTCTTAACAATGATGTTAGGCTAACAAAGTTTTGAACAACTGGCAACTGGTTTTAAATTTCGTAATTTTCATAGATTATTGTACATTATATTAAAATGGACAGTTACGCAGTGATTTATTTTCACAAGTTCATCTTTCTTGTGAAATTAAATGGCAGGCAAAAAAATTCTCGGTTTACAGTTATTACAGTGCCAATCAAAGCAGATTTGTTGTAAAATTTCAACAACTGTATTTTGTACAAAAATTTGGATTCTTGATTTGTATTAAAAAGCTTTGATTCTTATACAATGTATTATCAACCTATGGAAACGGTGTATTAGAAAAACGGTGAGACAACGGGGTTAATTGGAAAAATGTGAAGCATCGGGCGATGTGTCAGTGAGACATCGGGATTTACAATGGTGACACGGTACGTAGTTTTAATCTTCTTTTTGTTTTGTTCCGACATGGCTGGGTGACGTTGCATGTTAAAATTCTGTTTGCTGCAGGAGCTGTAGAAATCATTATTGTTCTTTATTATGTAAACAGTTTGTAAATAAATATTCCAAGAAACGCGTGATTGTGTGCCCCATTTTAGAGGGCATGCCTTTAAAAGCCACGAAAACACATTTTCGTTTGATTTTCTAGTAAAAGCAATGGACCAAGAAGGTCACGTTGGTATTTGCAAATGAATAATAGTATGCTTGAAAATTCCCACAAAAAATAAAATCTCGCCAAGCATTGCAAAGGGATTTAATGCTAGGTGCATTTACATAATGTGAGGCATCGGGCAAGTTGTGTGAGACAACGGGGCGAATTTTGTGAGTCATCGGGCAATCAAAACTTATTGCATTAATTTCCGATTATAAACACTCCAGAGCTATTTTTGATCAAGGTAATTTCATATTCCGTGTCATCTTCGACCCGGTAATTTCATATTCCGCATCATCTTTGACCCTTTCTTCAGTTTCTTGTTGGGAAATTAAAGTGCTAGACCGACAAGTGTAAAACGCTAGCGTTCACCTGAATCATTGCCAGTGACAGACGCACTTGTGTGAAAATCGTTCCCAAACGGATTACCGTTTGTTGTTTAAAATATGTACATGTATATTCATTTTAAACTCAACCCCTCAACTGTAGTAATTTTGTAAAGTCCAGTAATATTTTGAGCAATTACATAGCGTCTCATCACCAAATTGCAATTTTAGTTCCAATGAGCCGTCTGTTAACTGCTAACGACATCTGGAAATATTTTCGGAAATATTAGTTTGTTTCTTTGTTTGATTGGTGTTTTACTTCCCACTCAACAGCTATCAGGTCATATGGAGAAGGGGCCTCGGTTTAAAGTCTCATCCGAAAGACTGGAGAAGCCCGAGATCGAACACATACTTTTGATGGACATTTTTTCGATCTTTCAAAATCATTTTTCTCTTTGTTGTTATAGTGAGTGACCTAGTGCACCATGTGGAGGCTGTTCCACAGTAATGGAAACTGAATCAAACTGGGAATTAACTTGAAAATGGCTGATAAGCAATTTAACCTCTAAAAGTGCACATTTGGGCACAAATTAATCTGTGTTTGATGTTCCAACTGCACATACAAAAATATGGAAAGAACTATCACTATTCCTGATAAAATCACCATTTTTCTTTGTACAGGTAAATTTTATGACAACTATTAGATTTTAAGAAGTGCCAGAGTAACGTCGCATTCAGCACTCTGAGTAACACAAGTAACTCGAGTAACATTGAATGCCAACACGAGTTAAGTGAGAGTTACAGTTATACGCAAGCACATGACGTAGATACGCATGCGCATAACTGTAACTCGTGTTGTTTGGCCTTGTTACTCGAGTTACTTTTTGCGATCTCGCTACGGCGAGAGCGCATATATAATTGAGCAGGGCTGGAATCTTGTTGTTAATCAACCACACTTCCGGTCGTACTTGATTGGACGAGGCAGCTTGGATTAGGTTGCTCCCCGGCGACACACACAACTTGCCCGGAGACTCACCAAATAATCAATCACCCGGCTGAATCTCGATTTTCTCAGTCTTTTTTACACATTTTCTGAAGGTTGATAATCAGGAGCTTACATTTCTATAATCACCAATCTGAATTAAAGTTGTTTACATTCATACTTCGATGTAAGCATAAAAAATAAACAAAAAATACAACCGAAAGTCTACTGAAATGTTTGAGTAGTAAAATGGGGCGCACTGTGGCGATTAAACAAAATATATTTTCAACAAATTTAGGGTTTCCGGGGCTGCATCAAAGACCCTTACAGCTCCTGCAAGTGTTCAATTTGTTTTTATTTTCTGCAGTATTTTTAGATTTTGCTTCAAAATAGAACTAAACAAACAACATACCTTTTATCTAGTGCAAATCCTGATGTCTCATCGACACATCGCCCGATGCTTCACATTTTTCCGATTAACCCCCGTTGTCTCACCGTTTTTCTAATACACCGTTTCCATAGGTTGATTATACAGAAATTTTGTTTTTTGGAAGTTGTATCTATCAGGTCAGTGGTTATTTGAAAAAGCAAAGTTGTCACAATTATGAAGTCTCAGCCAGCACATTATTGCCTTTCTAGTCTGTCATTACTAAAATAGCAGGACATTGTTGGAAGTTTTACTTGGCATTTTAGCAGCTGAACAAAGGAAACTGTATTGGTTCTTGTTTTATTGCCTTTGAAAAAAGTGTCCTCAATTTGTACCAGATTTTGTTGTCACCTACATGTACTTCTAAATTTCCATTTACAAATGAGCCGCCTCATGGGAAAACCAACAATCTGCCTAGGCAAAAACAAAGGCGCAGATCAGCTTCGCAGTTACTGTGAAGCTGATCAGCACCTTTGTTTTGGCTACTCGGATAGTACAGTTCCTCTTCTACTTAAATCCGAAATTTCAAGTTTTTAGCTCTTTTCTGTAACTGTACTGGCCGGTTTGTGTCGGACCTGGTCGGAAACCACATTGTTGGTTTTCCCAAGAGGCGGCTCAAATATGAACTTGATATCCTTATGCTTTCCAGATGTCTTGGAGCAGCACTGTTTATGGAAAAATGATAATCAAATTTAAAGTTGAATAACCAAGAATTGCTTGTGAAAGGGAGGTAATCAAGGTTTTTTACTTAAATACTTCTAGCAAATATCTAGCAAAGTTTTCCTCCCTAACAGTGAAGTGCATCTTGATATTTTTGTATGATAACTTTTTAACACAGGGTGCAATATAAGGGTTTAACTCCTGAAGGTCTGTCAACAAATGAGCGGCCTCATGGGAAAACCAACAATCTGCATAGGCGAAAACAAAGATGCAGATCAGCTTCGCGGTAACCACGAAGCTGATCAGCGCCTTTGTTTTCGCTACACGGATAGTACAGTTCCTCTACTTTCTAAATCCAAAATTTCCAGTCTCTAGCATTCTTCTGTGCTTGTACAACCTGATTTGTGTCAGACCTGTTCGGAAACCACATTGTTGGTTTTCCCACGAGGCGGCTCAAATTTATGAATAGGGAGCAATAGCCAGATCAGTAGTGTGTCTGATTTGTATTAAAGCGGACCCACAATTGATCATCATGTCTGGAACATTTCTTTTTGGTCATGATAAAAGTTTTATTTAGCCATTCTTTCTCTTCTACTAATTCAAGAAGAGCAGTAACTGTTGTCAGTTTGTGGTGACATAAATGTGTCCTGACATGACCTAAGCTGTTGTTCATGAATGTAAAGCACTATTAAGTCAACCAACAATTGATATCAAGTGAATGAAAGGACTAGGGCATTTAAGACTAGGGCATTTAACGCCTGATTTTGGCCTCAGATTTTGTCAAAAAATAAATTTTGGAATTTAGGTGAGAAAACCATTCCTCAAAACAGCCATATGCCTCCTCTATTAAAAACAAGTACTCCATTCGTCCTACAAGCATTGCCATGGCAACGCCCAGTAGAACCATAAAGCAGAATGTATAAAGCACATTCTGCACTTATTGGTCTATTTTCGACCACTTCTGAACACATTTTTTAATTTTTAAGTGCCAGCCCACACTCCGAACAAAATGATACTTAGCATGCAATATCCCTGGGTGATACTTCATAATTATGTCACAATAAGAAATTGTACGTCGCGTGGGCCGGTAGTTGAAAATGATGTTGAATGGTGAAAAATTGACCCAAAATTGCAAATAAATGGTATTTCTATGCTTTTCGGAGCGTTGCCATGGCAACATGTGTAATTTGAACGTGATAGTTGTGCTAGAGTTTATAAGCAGGGACCTATATCTGCTATTTGCAATACGTTTCTGCTCAAAATTCCAAAATTCAGTTTTTTATCAACACATGAGGCCGAAATCAGGCCTTAAATTCCCTAGGCCTTTGACCTTGACCTACATTTCAGGATCTAACAAATTGCCTAATGCAGGTGGGATATTGACTTCTGCAGAATTTTTGCATATAAACAAAAAACCCATGGGACAGAAACAAAATTTTGACTTTGCAGTGCAGTGTTATTTCTAAGATTTTGATCTGGTAGCATTTTGTGCATGTAAATAAAAAAAGTTATAGATTTGTTTAATACATTTTTATACCCCGCCACTTCAAAAAGTGTGGGGTATTATGTTATACCCTCCGCAAAAAATTTGTGTTCGAGTGTCTGTCCGTCCGCATGTCCGTCCGTCTGTCAGCGCTTCGTTTCCGTGCTCTAACTTGAGCATTTATTGACCAATTTTTTTCAAACTTTGTATAGGAGTTTATATCAGGAAGGAGTGGTTTGGGATTGAAGATGGGCAAATTTTGTCAAATAAGTACAGAGTTAATGCCCTTGATTTACTTTAAAATTTCGTTTCCGTGCTCTTGAGCATTTATTGACCAATTTTCTTCAAACTTTGTATAGGAGTTCATATTAAGAAGGAGTGGTTTGGGATTGTAGATGGGTAAATTTCGTCAAATAAGTACAGAGTTATGGCCCTTGATTTACGTTAAAATTTCGTTTCCGGGCTCTACCTTCAGCATTTATTGACCAATTTTCTTCAAACTTTGTATAGGAGCTAATATTAGGAAGGAGTGGTTTGGGATTGAAGATGGGTAAATTTTGTTGAATAAGTACAGAGTTATGGCCCTTGACTTATATTAAAATTTCGTTTCTGGCCTATATCTTGGGCATTTATAGACCAATTTTTTATGCCCCCAACTTTTGCCCCCAACTTTGAAAAAGTTGGAAGGGCATATTGCTTTTGGCTTGTCTGTCTGTCTGTGTGTGTGTGCGTCCGTTAACTTTTGAACGGTGAATGGTAGGGTTTTGAAATTTCACGTGTGTATTCCTCATGAAAAAATAGTTGACCCGTATTTTTTTTCATGTCTAGGTTATGCCCCTTTTCTGAGTTATGTCCCTTTGAAAACAAAATTTGAAAATCTTGTGTGCAAGATATCTCAAAAAGTATTTAAGCTAGAGCCTTCATATTTGATATACTGATTGGGGCTGAGGAGTAGATGACCTGATTAAGTTTTGAGAACTTTCTGTAAAATTTTGACAAAAATATGGAATTTTGAAATTTTGATTGATTTTTCCACTTTTCGGTGAAATTGAAACTTTTGAAAGGTGAATGTTAGGGTTTTGAAATTTCATATACAGATTTCTCATGAAAAAATAGTTGACCCATATTTTTTTTCATGTCCGAGTTATGCCCCTGTTTGGAGTTATGCCCCTTTCAAAACAAAATTTGAAACTCTTGTGTGCAAGTTATCTCAAAAAGTATTTAAGCTAGAGCCTTCATATTTTGTATACTGGTTGGGGCTGAGAAGATGATCACCTGATTAACTTTTGAGGACTTTCCGTCAAATTGTGACAAAATTACTCGATTTTGAAATTTTCACTCCATTTCTAACTTGTATGTAAAAAGCTTACATTCTGTTTCTGGATCGAGGTCAAAACAGAGGCAATCGAACAGCTTCATCAGGAAATTAAATTTCACTTCAATCGATTGAAATGAATCATACAAACTGCCAGTTTAGGGGCAAGCATACAGTTGGGGGCACAGTGTTTTACAAACACGCATTTCTAGTTCAAACTTTGTATAGGAGTTCATATTAGGAAGGAGTGGTTTGGGATTGAAGATGGGAAAAATTTTGTCAAATAAGTACAGAGTTATGGCCCTTGATTTACGTTAAAATTTCATTTTCGGGCTCTATCTGGAGCATTTATCGACCAATTTTCTTCAAATTTTGTATAGGAGTTTATATCAGGAAGGAGTGGTTTGGGATTGAAGATTGGTAATTTTCGTCTAATAAATACAGAGTAATGGCCCCTGATTTATGTTACAATATTGTTTTTAGGCGCTATCTTGAGCATCTGTAGACCAATTTGCTTCAAACTTTGTTAAGGAGTTCATATCTGGAAGATGTGGTTTGGTATTGTAGATTAATGCTGTGCATTTGTACTAAATTAAATTTGTGTGGCGGGGTATCATGCATGTCTGCAGCGCTTTTATGTATTTTGCTAAACATCCAAAGTAAACAGCTTAGGTCATGCAGGTATGGTCACTTGACCAATTTCATTACTCGCTGTTTACCCTTTCATCAGTTCCTTACATTTTAAAAAATGTGCCAGAACAGCAATACTACCAATTGATGCTCCTAGCTAGAGATATGTCAAATTCTAACACGATGCAATTGTCTTTCCCATTGAACCTAATGGAAACGTCACTGTTTGCAAATGAACAATAATTCACTGTTTTAAAAACAAAATTACTCTCGTAAGGTGGCGTTTTTGTGACGTCGCACATAAACATTCATGTCCGCAGAAAATGAGTCCACTGGAAAACATTTTGAAATGTGATTATTAGAATATAAAATAATTTTACTTTACAGTGAATTATCTTGGATTAAAGCATGATGTTGTCGGGCAGATGTGATATTTAAGTCACTCCCGCTGCGCCATCGTGAATTAATACATCACAATCTGCCCTCAAACATCCTGCGTTAATCACGATAATTAACTGTAAAGTAAAATTATTTCTTAAATCATTGTGCATTGTAAGTACTCATAACAGAATATCATCATTGAAAAACTATTGCGCCCATGTACTGAAGAAGTGTCATTTTTGAAGTTATTTGAAATGAATGTATTTATAACTTGTTTTTATGATAAACATTGACTCGTCCATCACAAAAGGTTTTCAAAAAAATAAAACGGAATATACTTTATTAAGCTTTAACAGTTATTTTTACCATCCATGAGACTATATAAAGGATATTATTTGCTAAGAGAAGCCAGTTTTGTTTAAGAGCTGACCATGCATCACTGACCTTCACTGTGTCCTTTCCTAAACAGGATATTAGGTATTTGGCATTCTAACCAACGTTTAATATATTTGGCCCCATTTGTATTATTCTAGTCTTTGTATCGACTGGTGAAAGGTACAAAATTCTCTTTGGCTCCATGTTGCCAAATCTATAGGGTCACTGAGGAGGCTTGGGTGGCCGAAACCGCGGTATGGCCCATCCCTTTTCTTATTAATATGCTCACTGCTCTTAAAGGATCTGTTTTATTAGCTCACCTGAGCCGAAGGCGAGCTTATAGGATAGGTAGGTATCTGTCGTCCGTCTGTCGTCGTCCACAATTTCAAATGACATCTCCTCTAAAGCTGTGTGGCCAAAACTTTTGATATTTGGCATAAAGCATCCACAGGAGGGGGGAACCAAAAATGTTGTTTTTTGTTTAGATCGGATAAGAACTCTGGTTGCCATGGCAACTTATACGTCCCATAGACTTATAATGGAAAAAAGTGGAAATTGCAAATTTTTGCTTTCTCATTGGAGATAAATATTTGAGTTTTATTTTTAGAGAAATGTTTATTGAGAAGTGCTCTACGTTTCAGATGATCTTTATCCTGATCGCTTATTTTGATTGGTTGCTGGGGCCCCAAAAAGGGCAAATTCTCAAAAAAAAAATCTTTAAAAATCTTCTTCTCAGAAACTGTTTGCTTTATGAAGTTGATACTTTGCATACATGTTCCTAGCATTAGCCTCTACAAAAAAATTGTTTTTTGTTCCAGTCAGATAAGAACTCTGGTTGCTATGGCAACTTTCAGTTTCCAAAGAATTCTGCAGTCTCATTGGAGATATTTGAATTTTATTTTTAGAGAAATGTTAATTGAGTAATGCACTACATTTCAGATGACCTTCATCCTGATCGCTTATTTTGATTGGTTGCTGGGGCCCCAAAAAGGCAAATTTTCGGAAAAAAATCTTTAAAAATCTTCTTCTCAGAAACTGTTTGCTTTATGAAGCTGATACTTTGCATACATGTTCCTGGCATTAGCCTCTACAAAAAAAGTTGTTTTTTGTTCCAGTCAGATAAGAACTCTGGTTGCTTTCAGTTTCCATAGACTTATAATGGGAAAAGTGAAAATTTGCTATTTCTGCAGTCTCATTTTTAGAGAAATGTTTATTGAGTAATGCACTACGTTTCAGATGACCTTCATCCTGATCGCTTATTTTGATTGGTTGCTTGGGCCCCAAAAAGGGCAAATTTTCAAAAAAAAATCTTTAAAAATCTTCTTCTCAGAAACTGTTTGCGTTATGAAGCTGATACTTTGCATACATGTTCCTGGCATTAGCCTCTGCAAAAAAAAGGTTTTTGTTCCAGTCAGATAAGAACTCTGGTTGCTATGGCTACTTTCAGTTTCCATAGATTTATAATGGGGAAAAGTGAAAATTTGCTATTTCTGCAGTCTCATTGGAGATTTTGCAGAAATGTTTATTATAGTAGTCCTCTATGTTTTATATTACTTTTGCCCTAATACCTTATTTTGATTGGTTGCTTGGGCCCCAAAAAAGGTAAATTTTCATTAATTATTTGAGTATTAGAGGTCAAATTTACTTTTTACATTGACCAACATGACCTTACCAACATTCATGCTAGACCGAATCTCAGGTGAGCGATTTCAGGACCAATGGTCCTCTGGTTTTTATTTGCTATTACTGCAGTTGGTGTTGTGCCATGTGGCGGCCCTAAAAAGTCTCCCCGTACATCATCCGTATTGCAGATTATATTTTCCTTTTGGTCCTTTGAGATCAGTGAGGGTATTCTGAGAAATCAGAAATTATTGTCTTATTATCTTCTTGTATTATACTAGTCTTTGTATCGACTACCCTGTTGAAAGATGCAAAATTTCAGTAATTCTCTGACTCCATGTTGCCAAATATAAAGGGTCACTGAAGAGGCTTGAATAGTCGAAACTGCGGTATGGCCCATCCCTTCTCTCATTAATATGCTAACTGCTCTTTGAGATCCTAATGAAAACTATTTTTATTTACAGCTTCAGAAATTGTTGTTTAATAAATTTACGTTGATAGATGACTGATTGAAATGCACAGACAACAAACAACTATTACCAAATAACAAGGAAATCTGTTTTCAGCCAAACTTAAGTCCTATAATGCAACTTTCATTCCACTCCTACAATACATCATGTACACATAATTTCGGGCAGTACTGGTCATGGATATTCAAGTTTGAAACTGTGTGACGAAGGACATTGAACAGAACATGATTGCTATACTATTAACTCATTGTGAGCTATTGGCTTGTTTAAACCATTTCTTACGAATGGATTCTCCCATCATTATCAGTCAGGGCTGGGGTCGATTACATTGCAATGTAATCGATTAAATTACAGATTACTTTGTCCAAAAAATGTAATCGATTACAACTGATTACTTTAGATTTTGAATGTAATCGATTAAATTACAATTACTTTGACAAAGTAATCAGATTACTTTCGATTACTTTGGTAAGATGACAATTAACAACTCTTCCAAATTAGTTTCTTAAATGCAAGTGTTTGCTTCTCAACATTGGTATTTTAGGTGGAAACAAAGCAACTCACTAAAAGTATCCTTTGAACTTGATTTATACTAAGTTAGAATTATCATATTATTTTCCTAGAAGCCAAACCAGACATGATTCGGCGAACCAGACACGATTTTATTTTTTAAACGAAGGTCCCACCTCCATGACCTTAGTTGTTCGCTAAACCATTGTTAAGTTTCGTCTTTCAATGAGTTGTTGTTATTTTGCTGAATTTTATCAACTAGGCAAGGATGATAAATTGCATATTCATGAAAATCCTGCAAAATATTAAGGCATATTTGTTTTTTGAAAATAGAGTCAGAATGACGACCTTTCATAAGTAAAACAATAAGCAGTGACCAGGAATGGACACAATCATAAACAAGCCCTTATCCTTCAAAACCAAACTGCAAGAAGCTAAAACTTTGGTTAACTTCACTAACTTAATGATCTTTGGTTACCTAAAAAAGTTCCAAGGCGATACTTCTGTGGTGGTTCTTTTTGTTTTATGTCTTGGTGTTTAAAATTTTTGTGCTGTTGGCGCTTTATTGTCATACTTTTAGTTAAGGTAACTGAGTGGCCACCTATTGGGAAAATAGCTGCTCATTTGGCTTACAATATGTTTTCATAGTATAAGTACCTGATTGTTAATTTAGTTTTTTCCCATCTCGGTTATTGGAGTGGGAATCTTTTTCTGATTGCTCCTTTTCCTGAACTTTGCGTACTTGTACCCATTTTTAAAGAAAAAATAGTTGTCTACTAATGCATATCTTGATTGTTAACAGTTTGTACAGGTGTGGTCACAGGTAAATCTCTCATTTGATGCATACTAAAATTAATTTATCAGCATACAACAAAAGAAATTGTTCACACCCTGAACAACCTTTGTTTTGAATAGACCAACAAGCCGATTAAAGTGACACAGCCATATAAACCTAAATGGTGCATTAGACTAAGCTTTAGAAGAATCATTAAGTTATAGATTGTTGTATTAAAATGATTTGTAGCTTAGGGTGTTAGATAATGTAAATTTTCAAAGAATATGCAGTTTCCATATCAGACTGCAATGGGCATCCAAATGTATATGAAATAAGTTTGTGATGTTCATTTCATTTTATAACAATAACAATAACATCCTTTACCTGTGCCATTGCAGACAAGAAAAGCAAGGTTCGTAAATAATTTCCTTTTTGGAGGCTGGGGTTGGTTTAGATTTTGCCCATATTCATGTGTACCATTGATCCACATTCACATTCAGCATAAAACCAGTCTAATCTATCTAATTGTAATCAGATGTAATCAGAATGTACTCATGATTACAAGCCATTTTTTCAATTGTAATTGATTAAATTAAATTACTTGTTATCAGAAAAATGGCTGATTACTGATTACAACTGATTACTTCAAAATCTGTAATCGATTACAGCTGATTATGATTACAAATTACGATTACCCCAGCCCTGTTATCAGTTGGGTGAGTCCACTTTCATTTTTAGGGACATCAGGAGTTATTTTTAAATTTTATTCAATTTTTTTTATGAAATTCCTCCAAGCAAACAGAACAGCCCCAGATGGGACGCCGCAAACGCGATGGGACGCCGCAAACGCGGCGTCACATCTGGGGCTATTCTGTTTGCCTATGTCCCATAAAAGGGATGCCAGGCTTAAAGGGAAACATTACTATTTAATTCCCGCATATGATTTTCATGAAACTTCCTATGCTACAAGACAATTGTATCCTCGGACTAAAATCGAAATAAAAGTGGGGAGTCACTGGCCTCGTTTCCATGGTATCAGAACTTTTCGGATGTTTCTCGTGCATTTCAGAAAACCGCACTCGTAGCAGACATGTGTTTTAATATATATGTTTTTACTGCAAAAACAACTTAAACAAACGATGATTGTTATTTTCATACATTTTGATACTATTTGCTCTTAAATTGAGGAGATAACATGCAAAATTAAATTTCCCGCCATCTTTTCAAACCTGGAAAAAGTACGTATTTTTGCGATATCTCCTAAACTATGCATATGATTTTGATTAAATTACATTAAGAGATAGAAAAGTGGGGGTCACCGGATTGCGTTGGAAGATATAGGGAAGATATAGGGAAAAAACGTTCAGTATTCCCGCCTTTTTCATTAACGCCAAACGTTACACTGACGTCGCGTATATTTATGCACGTCATCAACAGCGAAATAAACGTTTTCACATATAATTAACCCTATACACAAATTTGGGTATATCCATTGCCACATAACTTCTTTTAAAATAAAAAGGATATGTATACTCGCTTTAGGACTTATTCAGAAACAAACAGAATAGGATTCTACAGCTTGCAACGTCATTGAGAAATCAAAACAAAACGATGTTAAAAACTACGCGTAACATGCAGATACTAAATGCCGACGTTGCGCAAACAGTGTGCTCATAAACAATAGTAATACCCTTAAATATGTTGAATGAGCAAATCTGCTATGATGCTATCCACAATGTGTGAATCAGTTGAATGATATCCACACTTGTTAAGGGTCTGTGTTTTTACTTTTATCTATTAGTATAAAGAAAGCGCAGAGAACGCAAAGCCAATACCAATGGGCCACCCGCTGATCCATGACACTGACCTGCTATACTTGCAACCGACAGTTTAGAGCTAGAATTGGCCTAGTCAGCCATCAAAGAACTAGCCAACACAAACAAACCTATTCAAGAAAGAATGATGGTCTTTCTCATAATTAGTGAAACGACCATCTATTAGTATGTACATGTAGTTTAGTTGTTCACGGGGGTGATTCAATTGATACCACCTGTGCTGTCGTCCGAGACGTTACTGCATATATTGCTGTCGTCCGAGTATTCCGGTTTCCATCCGAGTACTACGGCTGTCGTTACACAAACAGCACACACGTAAAAGCGGCTCGTGATTGTATTTGAAGGTATTATTTATCCTTTTTTCTGCTAGAATGTGTTGTTAGATATTTGTCTATCGTGCAATATGTTTGTACGGGTTTTTGGGTCGCTAGCTTGCATACAACCATGTGTTTAATCGTAAAAAAGCAAAAATCACATAAATATGCAAATACTTTAATAATCAGCATCTCTCAGTTCTAACCATTTATTGAACAACATGGAAAACATAACTGCAAAGATAAAACCTTTTACAGTTATAAAAAAATCCAAAGCAGAAAGGGTTTGAAGGGGTGTTTAACTTTTGGTGTTACTGCTGTCGATCAGTTGTAAATATGTGTGATACGGCTGTCGGTTAAACTCGTTACGGATGTCGACAATTTAGAACAGATAATAATTGAAAATATATGGATAAAACTAAGTTTAAGGCATCCTAGATTTCAGAAATATGAATGAAATAACATCTATTTCACTTTGTTCATATTTCTAATGATAAACCACGGTGGGTTGGTTACACGAAGTAAGATATTTACATGACACACCGCCGCACTTTCAAATATGAATATTGAACGTCGTCTATACAGTGACCGGTTGCCTTGCTTTCTCATTTTCGCATGCATTATCCAAATCAGAAAGTGTAATGTATACGGGGGATGATCCAAAATAACGTAGACTTTTGCTGTAGCTTCTGTACAACTCATTCAAATGCTTATAAAATAACATGAGCATAAATCGGAATATGTCTAGAATATCGTGGCAAAATATCAGGCAAAAATAACGACCCGTTAAAAATCTACAGTCACAACAAAAAGGTCACTAAGGTCTACCCGGCGCACGTCATCTTTGATTTCGTAACGTCATTGACGTTTTATTCATTTTGAAATTAGCACATTCTGAGCGCTTACGGCCATCTAGTCAACATGTACCAATGATAAAAAGTATTTTTTGCTTATTGTGCTTTGTACTTCACAAATTTCCCGTCAGTATCCAAAACTCGAAACAGATTCTTACTTTCAATTGCTTCAAAATCGCCGATTCACCAGCCGTCTGCATGCGGTCAGCGCATTACGCATTTACGTCGCCACTGACGCGCGTTATTTTTGTTTCTTTTTCTATCGTTGTTATGCTGTTATATCGTCAGAATCACAATGGGAATATTTTTACACAACTGATTTATTCACTGAATATTCCCGTTATGTCTCCATTTAGTTATTTTTCGGTTTTTGTGTTGGCGCTATCAAAAATCGCGGCAAGGTTAGTAATAGCATAGATTTTAGCAATATCTGGAGACGACGTTTTTAACGTTAAATGCACTGAAAAAGCGCACAAATGATATTAACATTTCAAAAAAGCACTGCTCAAACTTGTTGAAACTTATGCACAGTATTTTCTAAACACCAAGCCTTTACTGGACTAAGTTTGGCGCGATTCGCATGCCTATTTTACATGTTGTGGAGACATGTATGACGCAAGACAGGACCGAAAATTCGCGTGCGCCGCCTATGCGTCACCATGGTTTTAAAATGGTGCGGCGTGTTTCAGATACTTATAAAATGTGTGATTGTTTCATCTTATCTTGTTCTAAGAATGTTCTGATTTATCGCAATATACATTTTTCTAAAATTTATCCACGTACATTGAAGCTACAGCAAAAGTTTACGTTATTTTGGATTTTCCCTCGTACAATTTAAACTTTGATGAGCGTCACGATTGTCTTACAGCGGAAAAAGACACCGTGGCGAAATTGACTGATTGATCATTCGTGTGATGCACTTTAGCCATTTGTAACCACGCCCGTCCGCCCCCATCCACGGGGAGGGCGAGGGCAGCCGTGGAAATGAGCAGGGCTTTGACCAAAGTTTTGCTACGATAGTGCGTGGGAAACGGGCCGTGAAATTTAAAGCAGCCTGTGGAGAAAACAGAAGTGGTTTTACCAACAAGCAGTCCTCACAGGGTGGGTTTTTTTTTAGCGAGGATTGCTTTTAGCGATGATTTGCTGGACCAAAAGTCAAAATTCCCGCTATTCCCCGGGGGTGGTGGCCCGTTGTTACAAATGACTAGTACAATCATAATACCTTATAATATTGCATTCATGTGTATGTTTTCTTGTAGTCGCTCTCGAATGTCATTAAATGGCGCGAAGTGTAATATTCTGCTCTGCGATACAAAGGTTCACGTGTGTTGGTTGTGCTCTGTGATACATTGTGTTGTTCTTTCTGTCCCGCTTGGGATGTCTTTGGGTTGGGATGTTGATTTCCAGTCGAATACAATGATTTCATATTTTTATTTGACCCCCCCCCCATTTTCTTGGTTTCGCGAATTTACTTTTTGGTGGACTAGTAAAGTTGGTCTCCTATCCGCCTAGTATCTTCTGGTTTTGGCTTTACTGCATCGGTATTTTGTATATTTATATCTTTTAGCCAGCTTAGCGCGTTGTTTAATTTCATCATACCGTTTTTCCTTTTCGCAGTCCTCGTAGAAATGGTGGTTTCGCTTTCCTAGGAAAAATGGTTTTGTTGATTATAATAATAATCTCTAAATTTCTGGTTTGGATTTTAACTTAATTACATCAATTTTTTTTTTTTTACATATATTCGCCAGTTGAACACTATATTTATTTTCTTTCTTTATAAGATGTCCCCAGGAGAAATGGTTTTCGCTGTTTTTCCCAGTAAATAAGCTAATCGGCATCCCAGGACAAGTGGTTTATCTTCATGATACGATCATTGCTAATTGTGCCTACCTCTATGTGCCCAGGAGAAATGGTTTTCGGCCTTGTCCATAGTAAATACGCTCATCGGCGTCCCGCGAAAGGTGGTTTATCTTCATGATACGACTGCTTATTTTGCCTGCCTCTCTGTTGTGTTCGTTGCCTTTGGTTTTGGTTGCGACATAGCCGGATGACTACCTCGTTGGGAAAGAGCTAGTTATTCTGCTATTCGAGTGCGTTGTCCGACCTAAGTTCGGAAAATTTGTGATGCCGTTTGCATGAGTCATTTGTGAAATATTTTAAATATACTATCATATGACTGTATATGAAACTGTAAAAAAAAATCACATACTTTCATCTGGTCGCCGAGAACACTTCGAAACATTTAAGTTCCGAAGTGTTCTAGATGTTGACAAATGTTTCAAAGAAAGAAAAGTTTGCTAAAGAGTTCTTATACTATGCCGCATATGATAGGATATGTGTGAAATATTTTCTTTCAAATGAATATAGCAATACGTGATTTCCGACAGTATGTGCAGTACGAACGCGCTCTCTAACGTAGCACAAAATATAACATACACGGAGTTTGTTTCCCGACACTGTGTCAGCTTATAAATCGTTTTCATTTCCAGAAAACATGTTATGCAAAGTTTGTACTTAGAGACTCATTGTTCATTCATGTGACTTCACGACATTACAGAAGAGACTATTTGTAGCATTTGTGTTTTTCGAGGTTACTGTTATGCTTTCTAGCGATCTGTATAGTCGTCCTTTTATGATTAGCATACGAAAATTATTCAGAAACTACAAAATAAATGCATAAAATATGTTGAATTTGATTTCAACGGGCAATATGCCATCTCGAAATACTATCGACAGCCGTATCGTACTGATCAATAAACAAACGCCAGCCGTATCAGGGGTCAGCGACAGCCGTATCACGCTTTTTAAAAACGGGAAATAAAATTTGAAGGACGCAATGAACTGGGTAAATGATTACAGCTTTCAAAGGCTAAATGGAAAGCGTAATATCCCTGATACTTTCGCTTACATGGAATGGTTTCATATGTTGAAAGGAAGAAAAACACGCGAGAAAACAATGTTTTGTACTAAAAATAAATTCTTGTGATTGTCTTTATGTTAAGAAAACTGGAAAGACGTTTGTAATAACGATAAATACCTTCTTGACAATTTTCGGTGATAAATGCGCTGATTAGCGACGATCTGTTGGCCCTGTGGGCACTGAAATAGGGGCACCGATGATAACGACAGCCGTAGTACTCGGACGAAAACCGGAATACTCGGACGACAGCAATATATGCAGTAACGTCTCGGACGACAGCACAGGTGGTATCAATTGAATCACCCCCGTGTTGTTTGATTTCAGGTTTTACCTCCCACTGAACAGCTGAGGTTGCTTTAGACTGGACCTCAGTTTAGTCTCATCCCAAAAAAAACTGAATAGTCAGAGATCGAACCCAGGATCTTTGGTTAACAAGAAGAGTTGCTTAACCACTTCTCTATGGATACTTCAATCTGTAGACAGTATACAGGCCTGAGACTGTGCCTTTCTTATTCACTGCCAATACAGTATAATGTCTATGATTTTAGTCGCTGAAGTTCACTTTACCATTTTGTTGCTGAACAGTCTGCTTTATGTCTCAGCTGGGTTGAAACAGGATCAAAATCACTCATCACAGCACAGGTTAGGCCAGAGAAAGTTTATTATTATATTCTCATCCAACTTCCAAAAAATTCTGGGGTGGGTGCATGGGCTTTATTTTTGAGTGCCAAGTTGACTGCCTTACTGGTCTAATTTCTGCAAAGTTTTTATGCCCCCATCGTTGAGGGGGCATATTGGTTTGGGTCTGTCCATGCAGTCAGTCAGTCAGTCAGTCTGTCTGTGATGCGTGAGCACTCGGTCAGGAACCGTTAGAGCTAGGATCTTGAAATTTGGTATGTAGTTTGTATATGAAAATTAAGAGGAACATATTTTTTCTTTCAGGTAAATTCAAGGGGCTAGGGGCCCATTCTGTGACAGTTATTTCCCTTTTTAATTCTTGATAAAGTGAATAGATAGTGGGTACCTTGTATGCGTAACTTCTCCTACAGTTTTATTCCGATTCTCTTGAAACTTTACAGATGTTGTGACCATGCTTTGAAGATATGCATGTGGTTTGGATATAATCCTCAGATTAATTTTTGTCACTTTTTTTCACAATTTGAACTTAGCCATTTTTAGGGCATTTTCACAATGAAAATGAATGGGCAGTGGTTACCTTGTGTGCGCAACTCCTCCTACAGTTTCATGCCAATTCATTTAAAACTTTACATGTGTTACACTTATGGGCATGGTCGGAAGATATGCATGTGGTTTGGATATAATCCTTGGATTATTTTTTGTCATTTTTTTCACAATTTGAACTTAGTGAATGGATAGAGGGTACCTTGTGTGCGCAACTCCTCCTACAGTTTTATACCGATACTTTTGAAACTTTGCAGACATTGTGACCATGCTTTGAAGATATGCATGTGGTTGGGATATACTCCTCAGATTAATTTTTGTCACTTTTTTACAATTTGAACCTAGTCATTTTTTGGACATTTTTACATCTTGAAAGTGACTTACCAGTTGGGGGCATAGTGTTTCATAAACACATTTTCTAGTTAATATGTGTTTCTTATATTAAAGAAAATTTATGCAATATCTTGATTTTTTATTGAAAAATATATTTTTACTCTTCCAACAAAAATAAAAAAAAATGATTTTCGAGGGTTTTAAACAGGGGCAGGTGGGGATGAGAATCTAAAAATTATTTTTCTAGCCTTAAATATCACAATTTCTCCAAAAAATGACTGTTAAAATGAGTGAAATAATCTTGATAGGCCATAAAATACATTCTTAAAAGGATTAAAAAGTCGCTTGTTTAAAGAGGAATTAAATGTTCATTAATTTGGTTGCACACATAAGATTTAAAAGCTTTTGGATTTTACAAATAAGACAGAAATTATATGTGTAACACCATTTTTATAAACAAATGTAACATTATTTTATAAAACAGTCTCATTTAAAAATGTTTATGGATTTAAATTGCACATGATTGATATTTCAACAAAAGGATTCAACAGTTGATTTATATTAAAGGGTGTTCATAGATCTACAATACAAATTTGTGTAACATTTTGGTATACCCCTTTCATCAAACAAACAAAAAATTACATTGATTACATTTGCTGTTATGCTATCTCATGTTTACACATTGTTGCACCGCCAATGTTTTGGTGCTACTTAACTTAACACAAAGTCTCAAGGATGCTTCACAGTGTAAGCACTATCAAAACAGGACAAAAACAGAAAATATGATGCTATGAATCCCATCACCCCTTTTCTGGTAGTTTTCACATTATATTTTGTACATGGCTTGTCCCTACACAGTCTGATGAAGAATCAGTTAGTCTAACAAAAAGAATACTTGTCAAAAGTAACAGAAAGAAAAAGTAAATTTTTATATTAAAAATGGTGTCAATGGATACTTAAGTGATGAGGAACTAACTATAAAATTGCATTTTTCTGATACCAAGTAAACAGTAAAAATGAGAAAACATGAGATAATATCAAAGAGAAAGTAACATGTACCAAATTATTGAGAATCTCTGCATGACTCCAAAAATGAATTAATGATTAATTCAAAAATGCAATTATGGGATTTGAAAACATGAAATCTAAAAATTATGTTGTTGTATTTTTTCTTCATGTATCTTTTGACAAGACTTCTTTTTTCACTCTACTATCAGGAAACTCAACAGTCTATGTACAAAATTTTAAGCAACAACAAAGCCAGAAAAGACCATAAAGGAATTGTACATAGCGTTGTATTTTCTGGTTTTGCACTGTTTTTATTGTACCTACACTAAGGCTCAAAGATGCCTCTGCATATCAAGTAAGAAATCACCAAAAATTGATTATGTCACATATGGTAATTAAGTTACAGCATTTAAACTCAATAAGTTTGCAAACGTGTGATTAAGGGGATAATCTTGCTAGAAATAAAGAAAGAGATATTGCATTTATGACAAATTGATTAACAGTGTAACAGATACCTCTAGATTCATGAGTGAAGCTTATATCAGCAAGTTGAATAAAACAGAGTTGGTTTTGAAAAATAAAAAGAAGAAACTTATCTTTTAATAATTAATAGAGAAAAAAAAAAAAATAAACAAATAAAATAAAGTGACTGCCGTATCAATTGAGTTGAGTTCAAAATTGTTTATATTTTCTGAAGAAAAAAAACAACTTTTCTTGGACATGAAGAAAAAAGAAAATTAGAATGAAATAACATGTTGAAAGTTAAACAGTTTAAAACTGACTGTTCTTGTTAGCAAGTTAGTTGCAAGTTTTTTCTTTAATATCACTCCATCCTGCACTTCCTCAGTAGGATTGTCAGCAAAACAGTATAACACTGATTCACTCATATCACCAGTTCATCCTGCACTTTTGAATGTCCCCAGCATAGTCTTCAATTGTCTGCATTCATCTCCTCACCCTGTGCTCCTTGGTCCAGATCCTTGGGTCCTGATCCTGTGTTTGGATGGATCTTCATATGCATGAACATGCATGTGTATGACGTGTCACCAAGTTTTATCAGCAAACCGTTATAAGCACTTCACCATCTTGGCACTGTCAGCAATTAACATATCATAAATTCATCTTTTGACGAATTTTCTCATGATTGTTTAAGCCATCACGACGACCATCATTTATCTGTCATGGACATATCAGTTTACACACTTCTCTTTGTTTTCCAGCTGAGTCTTGATTCATTAACAGGTTGAAACAATTCATACAGAATATTTTTCACAGGTTTATCAGTGTCCAAGGCCTTCACTCTCTTCTCAACAACTTTAACTTTACTTGCAACATATGTTTTGCCTTTTACTTTGCTGTCAACTTCAAAGTCAAAGGGATTGATAATAATCTTACTTCTGGGCACCTGGAACACAACACCAACTTCAACTGGTTTAGCCACTGGATTTTTGTATGTGTCTTCATATACGGCCATTCTCCTGGACAATATTGCTCTATAATCCATTAAGGCATTGTTAGCTTTTTCTTCAAAAACCCCACCATCCTCCTGTTCCGTTGCCTTCGCCCCTTTGTCAATGGTCAAATTCATTGTTAAACTTTCTTCCTTATTTTCATCCTTATCAGGCAATAACACTGCAAAGAAACGACTTCTCTTGTCTGGCGTGTCATAGTCCGGATCTTCCTCGATTCTTACTGCCGCAGGTTCTGATGACAAATCGCCCGGGTGTGTGAATTTTGGCTTTTTTCTAAAGCACCTTCTGAAACGTCTGAAGCACGACATTGTTACAAAGTAACTTCCTGACGCTGTAACTAAGCAACCGCACGCGCGTTACCATTTGGATTACCTCGAAACGTTTATAACGACGTTAGTATTTCGCGGTACCCCTACCGGTCTCGCCAGGGTCTTTTCGTTCCTTTCTCTTTCTTTCTTTCTTTCTTTCTTTCTTCAGATACTGAGTCGATCAATTTCTGATCATCACCTTAGGTGTGGGGTGGGTGGCTAAATTTTGAATTTAGCAAAATGGGGTAAGCATTCGGGATGGGCCATTAAAACTATTTACAAGAAGCTAGACAGAGGCATACTAAAACGTATACCTCTGGACCCTTGGTTCTAAATAAGAGCCTTAAATTCTTCCGTGGTCTTAGATGCGACCACTGAAGAAGGAAGACTGTTCCACAATGGAATAGTCCTTGGGAAGAATGAATTCTTCAGGGCATCACTATAGGACATGTATCTTGTGTACTGTGAATCATGAGATGCCCTGGTAGATCTTAGTCTGGGTGCCGGGGTCAGATATTTATCTTTGTCAAGAGACACTGTACCGGAGTGAATCTTGTAAAAGAAAGTTAGGCCGCGTCTCCACGGACAATGTTTCTTTGACGAAGATTCTTTGTCAAAGAAACTTTGGCAATGAGATTGTGTTCACAAACAGCATAGATTACTTATACTACTTAGCTCGCTCAACTTTGTCACAGATATTTGACAAAGAAACTTCGCCACAGAATTGAGTTTACATGAGCTTATTTTCCGCGACAAACCTACTTTGCCAGAGAAAAAGTCTTCGTGGGAACGCGGCCTTAAGGAAGACTTGAGCCTGCGGTCCTCCAGGGATGGCCAGTCAAGATCATTTAGTATGTCATCAACGCTAATTTTATTATGCCATCGCCTGCAGACCCACCTAGCTGCTGTCTTCTGCACTTTCTCCACCTTTTTCATCTCAGTTTCATTATAAGGATGCCAAATAGGAGCTGCATACTCGAGCTGAGGGCGAACCAATGTTTGGTATGCAACTTTCTTCGTATGCTGAATTGCAAGAGCCAAATTCCGCTTTCTCATTCAAAATTCCGCTTTCCAATCTATGGTTTCTCTCTGGTGTGTATGTTCTCCCTATTTTACTTTTCCTCGGTATACGTTTCACATTGCATCGGCAACCAACAGAGAACAAATCTGGGAATCGCTATAGAGTTCGTCCAACAGCCTGTCCAACCGATGTGTGACATATTTGTGTTTTTCAGCTCACCTGAGCCGAAGGATTGGACCCAACTAGCGTCCGTTCAAACATGATTACATGTATCTATTATAAAGACTTATGGTAGCTGGACGGATGAGCTACATGTAAATATAAAGTCATCTTGCTCTTCACGCGCGTTGCTAAATATAGGCCTTCGATGTTTAGAAGAGTCCTTTCTTTCCAGACTGGTGTTTTGTTGACGATTTCTGAAATTCGTGTATCGATTCCTGGACTTTTTTCGTGACTTTTCAAACTGTATAACCATCGTTTCGATTCCCGCTTTTGTTACATGTATGTAGAAATGGGGACTCGGGTCTAAATTGTTTGCTTGGTAAGGTAGGCTATGTGCTGACAGCATACTGTGTAGTATCTCACTCCGAGTGTATGATATGGCTATTTTGCTTTCTGCAGATGCGGAATCATATCCCGTTTAAGGATGTTCGCTGCTAACATTTGACATTTCGGAACTTCCGGTTTTTCTTTTGTTGAATATCTCGTAAACGGTTGCAGATATTTTCCTAATATTTTATATTTGGATACATATTGATGATATGCATTGAATGAGCCATGAAAATTGTCAATCTAAGAAACTTCATTTTTTCACCCCATTTTCTGCAACATTTCAGAAAATTTTAGTTGTCAGTAAAATTTAGGGGGTAGGGTAGATTAAACTTGAATATTACACATCTTCAAATTAATTGCACTAGTTCGATGTTTATTTTAGCTGCAGTATATGTGTACATGGTCTTCTAAGTCAGTCTTTGGGTCTTTGGTGTGCTGGTTATAAAATTTTATGTGGTTTTATGAAATGGGCTTTAAAAAAACAAAACAGCCGAAAAAAGGCTGAGAATGGCGATTTTCAAGTTGTTGGTTCTCTCTTATATACACACTACCCTATATATTTCTTTCTTTTATTCGAACAATATTACCAAGTTCTATGTTGTGTGAAAATACAAGAAAAAGTTTGAATCAACAAATAAGGGTTTGGCACATTTCAAAATATTGCTATTTTCCGACTTTTCAAGTATGGGGGTAGGGTTGGAAAAGGAATCGTAAAATTTTGTCATCCACTTCAAGTTGCAAATTTTTCTTTGCTTTTGGTCCAAAATAGTCTGCGATACGTAAATACTATGACTTTTGAAAGCATTCTAAGTATATATTTGTTCAAGACACGTTTGCTTCAAAGAATTAAAAAATAAATTAATTTTACTAAATTTAAAACATGGTGCTCAAAGGTCTCATTCAGAGGCATGTAGCTTGAAAAAATGCACACTACCCTATATTTATTTTGTTATCAAATGTCTTGTGTTGAATTTTGGAATCAAAAAAGAGGGGTTAGAAAAAAAGTTTGAATACTTTTTCATTGGCAGCGAACATCCTTAAACAATATTTTGTGTCTTTTAATTTCAGTTACTTGATCTATCCTCGCTTTCTAATGCATTACCTTTTGGGAGGCATTCGGGCATCAATCAGTGAAATATTGAAGTTCTGCACAACAGCTGTCAGTCACTCGAGGGACACCGAGCACTTAATAATAACGGTTATTCATTTTCATTAAGGTTGAATAAACGATGAGTTGCTTAGGTTTCTTTTCCAGTCGTCAGCGAAAAAAAAAAAAAAAAAAAAAAAAAAAAAAACGTGGTCAAAGGAGTGTGTGCGTATAAAGTTGTATGTCGTCATTTGGTTTGAGTAATTTCTTTTTAGCTCACCTGAGCCGAAGGCTCACAGGTGAGCTTATAGTATATCCATGCTCCATCGTCCGTCGTCGTCCGTCGTCCGTCGTCGTTCACAATTTCAAAGATCTTCTCATCTGAAACGGCTTGGCCAATCAAAGCCAAACTTCATGTGGAGCATGCTTAGAAAGGGGGAACTAAAGTTTATATAAATGGTCCAGGTCACATGACCAAGATGGCCGCCATGGCTATAAATAGCAAAAACCTTTAAAAATCTTCTCCAGAACCAGTGAGCCGATTTCCATAAAACTTGGTATGTAGCATCAGGGATGCGGGCCCATCATAGTTTATATAAATCATGACCCTATGATGACCTTGACCTATTTTACGGCAAGGTCAACTTAGGTCGCCAATGCATTTGAATGGGGAAAAATGGTAAAATGCTATTTAATGGGTTTAACTTACTGGGAATAGGCAAATGGACAGAAGATTAATGTAAATGGAAAATTTTAGCCCCTGGGGGGTTGTCTGCCCCTGCCCCGGGGCTATATACATGTATATTTCCATAATAATGAAACATCTTCTCCCCTGAAACCGCTTGGCCAATCAAAGCCAAACTTCACATGGAGCATCCTTGGGAAGGGGGAAAGAAAGTTTATATAAATGGTCAAGGTCACATGACCAAGATGGCTGCCATGGATATAAATAGAAAAAATCTTCTTCTCCAGAACCAGAAGGCCAATGACTTTGAAACTTGGTGTGAAGCATCAGTGACTCGAGCTCCACAAAGTTTATATAAATCATGACCCTGGGATGACCTTGACCTATTTTACGGCAAGGTCAACATAGGCCGCTCATGCATTTGAATGGGGAAAAGTGTTAAAATGTCATTTGTAGGGAAAATCTTGCAGGAAATGGGCAAATGGACTATGGACTTAAGATTGATGATTCTGAAAAAATTTGGACCCAGGGGTCTTTCTGCCCCCATTCCGGGGCAATATACATGTATATTACAGTGATATTCAAAGATCTTCTCTGAAACCGCTTGGCCAATCAAAGCCAAACTTTATGTGGAGCATTCTTAAGAAGAGTGAATAAAAGTTTGTATAACTGGTCAAGGTCACATGACCAAGATGGCCGCAGAACCAGAAGGCCTATGATTTTGAAACTTGGCATGAAGCATCAGGCAATGGTGCTCTACAAAGTTTGTATAAATCATGACCCTGGGATGACCTTGACCTTTTTACGACAAGGTCAACTTAGGTTGCCCACACATTTGAATGGGGAAAATTGTTACAATGTCATTTGAAGGGCAAAACTTGCAGTAAATTGGCAAATCGACTGAATCTTTATGATTTAAAAAAATGACTCCAGAGTTTGCTCTGACCCTGCCCTGGGGTAATATACATGTATATTGCCATTCTAGTCAAACAAGTTTATTGGTATATATCTCAGGTCTCAGGTGAGCGTTTACAGGACCATTGGTCCTCTTGTTTATCATAAGGATCAGTTTCGGTTTAACGATCAATGGACCTAGACTCCGCCATCACAGAAAATTATAGTATAGATATTGAATAATTAATTGTTCCGTTTATTTCATGCGAAGTTGATATCTTATGGGAATTTATTCGATAGAAATGGTGACAACTATAGAAAAGGGATTTTATAAATTTTAAGACCAAAGAACATCTTAACTGTAGCGGCACAGAGATAATCGTAAACTCTTGGTATCAATGAACATAACAGACTCAGTAACTTTTCAGTTTTAAGTATGCGTATGGCTATCTCGTTTATCTAAACTCGTAAAAAAACATACTGTAAGGTCATCGGCCTGAACGTTTATGTATATGTGCAGACTCCAAGATTTTTAGACACCCGTGATGTGATTAACGTACATTATGAAAAACATAACGAAAACTTGTCCGTGCATACAGAGAATTATTTCAGCTGTAAAAATGAAAATTTCAATGAAATTTCTAACGGTTCTAACGTATACCCACAATCTACCTTTGGGGTCAAATATACTGAGAAAAAAGGTTAACACCCCAGTTTTACTATACAAAAATGGGGTATGAGGGGTTATACATTACATGGTCATGTTATTTTGATGTAAGTCCATGCAGGGCGGTCCCCTTGGCCGAGCGGTTAAGAGCGCCGTTTCTTAACTTGATCACTCGATCATCTCACCGATGTGTCTGGTGTGGGTTCGAACCACGCTGTGACCACATGTGAGACAAGCCAAGTTCTGCTTGCGGGTGTGCCAGGTGTTTTTTCCGTCGTGGTTCTCCCGTTTTCGCCCCACCTACTGGTGTGCCCGTCTCATATGAGCTGAAATAATCTTGAAAGGGACGTAAAACTGAAATAATAATAATAATAATAATAATAATAATAATAATAATAATAATAATAATAATAATAATAATAATAATAAAAAATAAAAGTAAATAAGTCCATGCAGTATTTACAAGGCAGTTTTGAAATAGAAAAAAAAAAAGTCGAAAACAAGGATTGTTGGCAAGCCCTACTCATTATAACCGTCTCTATGAGGCGGTTTTAACGAGTACCCACAATCTTTTTTTTTTTTTTTTTTTTTTTTAAATGTTAACCCCTCATGTACACCTCTGTGATACTACATAAAATGGGGATAAGGGGTTATACATTTGAGCCGCCTTATGGGAAAACCAACAATCCGCATAGGCGAAAACAAAGACGCAGATCAGCTTCGCGGTAACCGCGAAGCTGATCAGTTACCGCGAAGCTGATCAGCGCCTTTGTTTTCGCTGCTCGGATAGTACAATTCCTCTTCTACTTAAATCCAAAATTTCAAGCTTCTGGCTATTTTCTGTGCTTGTACAGGCTGGTTAGTGTCAGACCTGTTCGAAAACCACATTGTTGGTTTTCCCACGAGGCGGCTCATTTCACGAACATATTTCCTGGTGATTGCAGGACTGGTAGCTTATTCTTGCATTGAAATTTTCGCTCTCAATCAAGGCCCACAACTTACTTTTAAAGAACAAAAAAGAGAATACAACAACGGGAAGGGAAGGGAAGAAACCTAGCCTACCCAACCAAAATCATCTGAAGTTCGATTGCAAATTAACACGCTTAAAAAAAAATCAAACACAATTAATGATCATAAAACTTTACAAAACTTTTTCTCACTGATAGACGCCTTTTTGCATTTCGAAACCTCTTGGATCCGAAAACGATTTGTCTAATACCATGCCAAAATGTTTTTACAGTGTAGATTTCTGCATGACAGCACGGGTCAAATAACCAGTACAATTTCCTTATGTTCATAACTTGGCTCAGTTATTTACGACCAAATATTAAACAGATACATTCACGCACAGCTGCGTAATGTTAATAACTGGAAATCGGAAGATATAATTGTTTAGAAAATGCGTCCATTGCCAATACAGGTTATTACAAAGTGGATAGTTTCAACTGCCTGGAACAATTAGAATCCATAGGCCATCAATGCTTTACTGTCTCAAACAGATATAAACTAATAAGCTTTGATTATAATAACGGAATTATATGGGAGAGCAACGTTCTATAATTCGTTGACATTGGAAATAATGCTCAAATACTACGTGATGTGGTTATGTTCAGTTCCAATAATGAGCGTAGAAAAAAAATCAGTGGATGACATTTGGGAATTCAATATATTACACCATAATTGAAAATTGGTGATTGCAGAATCATGTTCTTTGTAAAAACAGGCAACTGAGGATTAAGTGCACACAAGTGAAAAAGCTTATTGGATATGCGATTATGATGGCAAGTAAAATATTTGAGAAAATAATTGGATTTCGTGATGTGTTTTTCTTGTTAACAAGTGACCCAAAGAGTTTTGTTTATTTTGTGTTAATGATTTTAACAGTGAGGCATTGCATGGGCAAGGCCGTAAATTCTACAGATTACGGACATCGGGGTTTAATTTCAGAATCAAAACATCCACATGAAGCAACATTTTATAACTGGAGTGATCCAGATGTTGTACAAGGAAGCAATCACGGTGTCCGAGTTGGAGAGAGTTCAGAAACTAGTAACAAGCGAATGCATATTAATCATGTGATAGAAACCAAAAACATTCCTACAAACACTTCTAAAAATACTGGTTGGACCACTGAAGACCCGCGATCAGAACTGCCATTACCAATGCTGATCGCGAGCCCCGTGGCTGCATTAAGCATAGTTCTGTTGATCTGCGTAGCTTACAAATGGCATTCCATACAGTTGGACGAGCAGGCGAAGAAGCTAGCAATCGCACGCGCCGCTGATCAGAGTGAAATCCCTATGGTTCCGACGGCTCAGCGACTGGTACCACCCGGTCACGCAAAGGCGGAGAGTGACTTAACCGCTGCTACGGGAGGCACACGTAAAAATTTACGGACTCCGACGCCAAAGTCGAGTATAAGCCGGAGTAGGGCGTCACTTTGGAGTGCGGACCACGACGTGTTGACTCATCATCACGTTCACGCCTCTCCGAGGCGCCATTCAACATTTATTCTGTGATAATTAAGTAATGATTTATATGTCAGAACAAAGCAACTACATTTTCTAATCAAATACAACGAACCAAAGAGACAGGTGCCGTAAAGTGTTAATTAAAATTCACACCCTCATCATGTTTATGTCAACTTGACGTTCAATCGCAACTGGACAGTCACGAAAATAACTCATAGATCTGCGTGTACTTTACTTCAGTATCTTGTCACAGAATAATCACATTGCGACAACAATTTGTCACCATAAAATGAGCCGCCTCGTGGGAAAACCAACAATGTGGTTTCCGAACAGGCCCGACACAAATCAGGCTGTACAGTCATAGAAAAGAGCTAGAAGCTTTAAATTTCGGATTTAAGTAGAAGAGGAACTGTACTATCCGAGTAGCGAAAACAAAGGCGCTGATCAGCTTCGCAGTTACTGCGAAGCTGATCTGCGCCTTTGTTTTCGCCTAGGCAGATTGTTGGTTTTCCCATGTGGCGGCTCAAATTATGCTTTTCTCATATGCTTAATTAAAGGCGCGGTCCTACAGTCCATTTTCTTTAAAAAATGTAATTTCAAGCATCTGTATTGGTTTAAAGTTCACGGACATGCCAGTTCCAGGTTTAAAGACAAAAATGTTAAAAGATTGCAAAAATTAAGTAATAATATTGATTTATATACCAGCAGAGCCACGGCAAACCTTAACCATGAAACTATCACAATGTGAAAACCTGTGAATTCTTTTATTCGAGAACCAGCTTTTTTTTTCTCCCCAATTCATTTGGCTCAACAGATACTACAACAATACATTTTCAGAGTATTATTGTGTTCGTAGTCTAACGCTCAAGTTTAATTTTTGTGTCTTGGTGTTAAGAATAAAGTATACAGGGGTCAACTAAAGTTGGAATCATTCTTTTCATGTTTTCTGTACATAGGTATCAAATATTGACGTAACAACACGAAAGGCACAGAGGTGTAACCTTTTAAAATAATTTCACTCCACTGTTAACAAGGAAGTGCTAAAGTTCAACTATTCATTTCAAAATTATTTTCAGTTCATATATTTTTTATGTATTTGATCAATTATTTCACTATACGGGTCATTATCAAAAAATGGAGCAATCCTTGTCCTTGATGGTTTTCTCGCAAGCGCGATGTCCGAGGTTTGCTTTTTCCATGTATAATATTAGTTTCCGCGGTGCTTTACTAGAACCACACGCGATTTCACGTTTCCGAGTACGTTATTTGCAAAAAAGAGATGCTAGAAGTGCTATTTTATCGATTTTTACCGTGTCCCTTGGTCAGGGTAAGTAGTTTTATTTGTTTCCATTGCAAAAGAAGTTTGACAGAAATCACATTTTCTGTGACCATCTATTGCATAGAATGTTATTGAAGTCAAATTCAAAAATCTTATGATATATAAAGTGCTATTTAAGGGTGGGGGCACATATATAGTGTTGTCCCTGGAAAACGTATCAGTGCTGTCACAGTTATTGAAAATCGATTTTTGACCAGAGTTACAAATCATTTTCCCGGATCAAAACAATCGCGTTTTGTAGACGACACCAAGCTGAAGAAGTTACGGTAAAAAACTTTTGAACAAATCGCATTACTCCGTTTCTATACCATAAAGACATGTCAGAATTGGAGTGGGAATTTTACAAGCATCAGTCCTATCACGCGCATTTTGCCGCTTATTGTAAATATCACATACATTTTAAAACCATGACTGAATTTCAACTTAGGAGCAGTAAGAATAGACATGCAAAGTTTTCATCCTGCATTCTGTTGTTAGTCACTAGAATTAAATTTCTGTGTGAAACTCAGTACTGTCACGGATCAGTGCTGTCACGGTCGTGACAGTAATGATGTGACAGCACTGAGTTGACTTCTGTCAGCAGGTGTGGATTCAGGTAATTTCCTAGGCTGACAAGAGTTAGGTCGCCTTTCACCAGAGGGTCTCAGCTACTAACGCCAGCAGCAGCCAGAAGTGGCCAATTCATATCGCTTTGAAAATCGTTTGAGGTGTGTGACTGTGTGTTGGTGATACAAAACTACAAATTCAAAATGCTTCGTCGACCACGGTAAACAAATAGCCCCGGGGGTGGTACTCCCATAATGATATTTAGACAGTTTGTGTATGTCGCGCGATAAATGGTCTTTTTGGCGGTCCATTCCAAATTAGATTACCCCTTTTCAGTAAAAAAAAAAAAAAAAAAAAAAAAAAAAAAAAAAAAAAAAAAAAAGACATTTTAAGCCCCAACTTTATACGGAAAAATCGCCTTTTTTGTTTAAAACGCCATCCCTTTCCTCGAGGGGTGGGAGGGGCAACTCGGGGTAATGCAAGTACAGGTGTGCCGTAAAACCTACCAAATGCATACACCTCGAAAAAAGGGTCCCGGTAATATACACACTAGGGGTCTATGGTACATGAAAATACGAAAATTTTAACCTTTTCTGACGCATGTGTCTTTCAGTGTGTTTGTATGTAATTTACCATTACGAAAATGTGTTACCCATGCAATATACAGAGATTTTTTTAGCTTTAAAAATTGAAGAAAAAAATATATCTGATTGTCAAATTTTAGAAACAAAAAGCAGTAACATTGTATACCTCATTTTACCCTGTATACGTCACTACATAAAAGTGGGATTTAATGGGATACATGTATATGTGAAAGCAAATGTGCAGCTCAGCTGCAAGTTAACCTAAAGTTGAGGCCCATCCAAGGAGGTATAAGATCCAAGCTCACTAAAAGAAAAATGACCTTTCTCCCTAGCTCCCTAAAAATCTTTTCCTTGCTCCCAGCTTCCTTAAACCAAGAGTGTTCTCTTCTAGTAATCCTCAATTCCCTTCAATTGTTTTCCAGTTTTCCCAAGCTCCCTGAAAACAATATGGCCGTGGGGAGCGCGGTGGCGTAGTGGTATAGCGTCGGACTCCGAATCGAGAGGTCCTGGGTACGATCACCACAGGCGTCACCGTGATGTGTCCTTGGGCAAGACACATTAATTCCCTACAGTACTGGTTAAACTCAGGAAGCGTTGGCTCCGTCCCGACATGACTAAAAAATTGTTGACTGGGACGTTAAGCCCCAACAGAAACACAAACAAACAAAATGGCCCTGCTACCCAGCTCCCTAAAATCCGTGATAGGGTCCTAAATTTAATGCGGTCTTTTGTCGTGAACTATCCTGGTTGTCTCAGACCTGGTCGAAAGCCCCAAAGACACATTTTCTCATGCTGCTGCTTAAGATGAACAGCGCTTCTACTGCGCTTTACGTGTTACATCGCGTTTGGTTTGCGTGAAGCGAATATGTTTTTTTTTAGCATTGGATCTACGCAAAAGGTGTCCCTGGTTAGAGCAACAGCAAAGGCTTCGTTGGTTGCTACCTTAAGTGAGTCACTGCCCCTAAGCTCATCGGTAAATGGTCAGAAATTAATCATTTCCGTACACATTGGAATGAAAAAGGCGAGATCGGATAATTATCAGTGCTGTCACGACAACATCAGTGCTGTCACGATATCAGTGCTGTCACGGTCATAATTATTTAAAACACTTAAAACGCATCATATAAAAGTAATTGCTTTTGGTATGTTATGATACTGTACTGAAATAGTAAACGTTTAGCAGAACTTATTTTTGGTTTAATCCCACTATATAATGTCTACAAAAATAAAGCGTTTCAGAAACAGAACAAATCACAGTATGTGCATTTTCATTGAAGATCTCTTCCCCGTTAATTCATTGAAAGTATTTAAGGTTTGTGTGAACTATTGTTCGTGACAAGTTATATATGCCCCCACTTACAGATTGGGGAAGTCTTATCAAATGAGCGTTTTACGCAAGAAAGTTTGTTCGTGACAGCACTGATATTTTTTCAAGGGTACCATACAATTAATTAATGCTGGTGCACTATTTGTTCAGTTAAACTCGGCATATTTTATTTCTATATTCTATATGCTCCTGTTAATAAAACTATCCCATTGAAAAAGAAAAAATGGACAATTAATTTTTTTCGTTTTGCCTTTCTGGATTGCTCCATTTTTTGATAATGACCCATACATATGCTCCAACCAACTGACCAATACAAAATTATCCACGATTTTTTTAAAAAAATGAAGTTCTATATCAAATTATATCAAATAAAATGACGACTGTCGTGTTTCATGTCAGATTTCAAATACGAAAACTTGCCCATGCAATAAACAGAGATTTTTTAGCTTAAAAGATTTAAAATAAAATTTTCAGCTGAAAAATTTTGATATTTTTCTTATTTTTGCTCTAAACATAGATTGCCGAGGCAGTTCTAACGAGTACCCACAATCTAAGTTTTGCAGCAAAAATAAGAAAAAAAAGTATACGCCTGCATATCCCAGCTTTGCTATATAAAAGTAGGATTCAGGGGGGTAAACATTACACGGACATTTTTTCGTGATTGTGACACATTAGAGCTCTCTAAGTTGAAGCTAGATTAAAAAACTGAGCAATACACACATCTGCATCTGTATGAGTATGCCTAGTACATGAACATATAATTCATCAGTGAAAATGTGATGAACAGATTGCACTGGAAGACTTAAACGCTTTTCCTCACGAAAGCTTATACGAAGGTAAAAGACTGGCATTGCAAACTTATTAAAACAATGTTATATGTATACTTTCTACTTCTTAAATATTTGTAGATGGCTCTTGTTGTAGCTAGCAACAAGCTTGGTAAAAATAAATTGGTTTTCAGACCCTCCCTCGTCCGTTTTAACTGTCCCTCACATCTGAGTCTTCTTTGCTTGTCCAGTAAACCAGAGGACCAGTGGTCCTGAAAATGCTCACCTGATATTTGGTCTTTGAAAAACGATCTTTGACCAAAATGACATTGACCTTGAATACTCACACAACCTCATTAACTCAGTACAATGAACTCGACAATGGAGAATCATCGACAATGGCGAATCACTCGTAAAGATATTTCAGAATTTCTTGAATCTTAGACAAAATATTATTTATTATATAACTCAGTCATTTACTTTCATCTATGCCTTGATGTTTGGTAAAAGAATGGAGTCAAAATCCCTCCGGACAATAAAATCAAGGTTGCTGAAACGCTTGACCCCTTAACTAAGATGCCTAGTTTATTGTTCCGCAAAAAGTGACGTTCAGATAAAATGTGTTTCTTACATTGTTTCTAAGCATTTTAACATAACCATTTTTGCATTACTTTAATGCATATTATCCCTAGTTATACATTTTGCATGTTTTTGATAAAAGTTGTGACACTGAAGGTAGATATAAGCGTGGAAAGATGTAAATGTAAATTCGACAATAGCGAATCATACTTTGTGTGGTAAAAAGAATGTGCACAAAGTACTGATAATCTACATTTAGAAGGCTCGCCCAGGAACAATTTGGTTTGGTCAATGACGTAACAAGTATTGGTGCAAGTCGTGGTTACCTCTTGATTTTATGATTACATTGATCCATGAAAGCAATAAGACATGCTTTAATCGGTATAATTGAGCTTTCTGATAGGGCATTTGCTGTTGACAGTGAACGAAAAGCACCAAAGCAAATAAACTCAATATTATCGAACACAATTTAGTTTCGCATGATGATGGCACCGTTTGTGTGCAAAAATAACCATCTAAAATGGTTTCTTTTGGGCTATAGACTATTTGATTCGCCATTGTCGAGTTTGGTTCGCCATTGTCTAATGCGGGAGGTATCATATCAACAGAGTTATCTCCCATTAGGAAATTGAATGACTGATTATTATTTTCCTGTATAGCTGAGATATGTTAGATGTTCTTAGTATCAACAAGAATAACATTCCCATGGTCGTATTTAAAACAATAGCCTTTGACCTCTTAGTGGTTCGCCATTGTCGAGTCCACTGTACCATAAAAGGGCATGATGGTCATCTTGGTCATGTGATCAGAATCATTTATACAAACTTTCATTCACCCTTAACAAGATCAAGTAATGACCATGACCTTGAATACTCACATAACTTCATTTACTCAATAAGTTGTCTGTATCTACCAACTTTCAGGCCACAAGACTTTTTGAAAAATCCATTTTTAAGTTTTTTTCCAATTGAAAAAACTATAAGACCACATTTGACCTTGCTGTAACATAGGTCAAGTCAACCCAAGGTCATAATTTATTCAAACTATGATGGGCTGATATCCCGGATGCAACATACCAAGTTTCCTTGAAATCGGTCAACCGGTTCCTGTGACAATTTTTAGCTCACCTGAGCCGAAGGCTCACAAGGTGAGCTTATAGTATACCAAACAGTCCGTCGCCCGTCCGTTGTCCACAATTTCAAAGATCTTCTCTGAAACCGCTTGGTCAATCAATGGAGCCTCCATGGGAAGGGGGAACGAAAGTTTGATCGCGAAATCCGGGTCACATGACCAAGATGGCTGCCACGCCGATATATGGTAAAAACCACTCAAAAATCTTCTTCTCCAGAACCGGCAGGCCGATTTTCACGAAATTTGGTATGTAGCATTTGGGACTCCAGCCCATCATAGTTTGATCAAATGATGACCCTAGGTTGACCTTGACCTATTTTACAGCAAGGTCAATTTTGGAAACATAGGCTTTTACATGGGAAAAAGTGAAAACTATAGATTTTTTGAACACTATTGCAGCCTGAGGCCTGAAAAGTGGTAGATGCAAACAACTAATAGAGTAGATGAAGATATGTGATTAATTAATGTTACGTCTACACCGGGACACGTTCTCACTACGTCCTTACTACGTCCTAAAAAAATTAAGGACGTAGTGAGGACGTGGTACGGTCTTGTAGGACGTGGTAGGAACGTAGTAAGGACGTAGTGAGGTCTTGATGGACGCGGAGGTCTTGGTCAAATTTTGAACACGCTCAAAAGAAACGTGGCGAGGACGGGGTGGAATTAGAACGCAGTAAGGACGTAGTAAGGACGTGGTAAGGACGTAGTAGGAACTTGTAGGACGTAGAAAGAACGTGGCGCAAACGTAGTGCGGTCTTCGTGGACGCGATGCAAATTTGTTGCAGACCATCAAGACCTCGCTACGCTTCTACTACGTCCTCGCTATGTCCTCGCTACGTCCATCAAGTTCTCGACAAGACCATACCACGCTTCTTGTACGTCCTTACCGCGTCCCAGAAGACTGCACTGCGTTCTTATCACGTCCTAGCGGTTCCTAACACGTCCTTAGTAGGTTCTTATCACGTTCACTCCAGGTTCGCGTTTTATTAATTTTGTTTTAATTGTCCCGTACCCTCAAGCAATTGCTAAAAAATCGCTTTTATTTAAATCATATCGAAATCGAAACATGAACAGAGAAGTACTCTTGTAACTTGCTCTCCTTCAAGGACATCATGCCTTACTTGGTGCACAGGCTGCACTTGTGCTATTTCACAGGAGGAGGAATAGAAGGGCAAGATCTTGTTGGGTGCGCCCTTGGCTATCAGCTGAAAGGAGGCTTCAGTATGGGCATTACGACAGACTACTAGCGGAGTTGAGGATAGAGGCATTCTTCATGCGAATGCCACCGGAAATGTTGTCCGCCCGTCATTTTCTTACTGCAATTTCAAGCTGTTTTGCAACTTATCTGACTCTTAATACACGACTGATTAATATATTTACAGTTAGAACGTACTGGAAACGTAGTTCGCGCGTGGTATGAACTGCTTGGTCTTTGTGAGGACGTAGCAAGGACGTAGTGGAAACGGGATGAACTTGGTGAGCGCGTATTGAGGACGTAGTGGAAACGTGAAGGACGTAGTAAGGACGTGGTGCGGACGTAATAAGAACGTGGCGGGACGTAGTAAGGACGTAGTGGGAACTTAGAAATCCGAAATTGTTTCATTTTGACCCCGTCCTCGCCACGCTCTTGAATTTTTAGAACGTGGTAAGGACGTAGTGAGAACGTGGTCCAGTGTAGACGTAACATTAGGTCAAGGTCATCATTTGATCTTGGCCGGTCTGTCGACCATACACGCTTTTCAAAGATCTTCTTCTCTGAAACCGCTTGGCCAATGAAAGTGAAATTTTATGTGGAGCATCCATGGGTAGAGGGAACGAAAGTTTGATCGCAAAATCCGGGTCACATGGCCAAGATGGCCGCTACGCCCATATATGGTAAAACCACTCAAAAATCTTCTTCTCCAGAACTGGCAGGCCGATTTTCACAAAACTTGGTATGTAGCATTTGGGACTCCAGCCCATCATAATTTGATCAAATGATGACCCTAGTTTGACCTTGACCTATTTTATGGCAAGGTCAATTTTGGAAACATAGACTTTTACATGGGAAAAAGTGAAAACTATGGATTTTTTGAAAACTAATTGCACCTTGAGACCTGAAAAGTGGTAGATGCAAACAACTAATGGAGTAGATGAAGGTATGTAATTAATTTAGGTCAAGGTTATCTCTTCACCTTGGCCGGTATGTCGTCCATACACACTTTTCAAAGATCTTCTCTGAAACCGCTTGGCCAATCAAAGTGAAATTTCCATGGGTAGAGGGGACGAAAGTTTGATCGCGATATCCGGGTCACAAGACCAAGATGGCCGCCACGCCCATATATGGTAAAAAAACCACTCAAAAATCTTCTCCAGAACCGGCAGGTAATTTTCACAAAAATTGGCATGTAACATTTGGGACTGACCCTAGGATGACCTTGACCTATTTTACGGCAAGGTCAATTTGGGAAACATAGGCTTTTACATGGGAAAAAGTGACAAGTAGGCTCAGGTAAGCGTTTACAGGACCAATGGTTCTATAGAAGTTATTGCAGCCATGGACCTGAAACATGGTAGATGCAGAAAACCAATGGAGTTTATGAAGGTGTGTGATTAAGGTCAAGGTCATTTTTACCTTTTACCTAAAATTAAAAGATGATCTTCCCTGACATTAGATGATGATTTTTTAAAGTGAACCAAAATGGTGGACAAGAGAATAGACAATTCAGACAAGAGCTATTCTGTGGATGTAAAGTAGGAATTCCCAGTCACATGAACAAGATGGCCGTCATACCCATATATGGTAAAAAAAAAACTATGTCCAGTGACTGTACTTATTGACTCTCAGGTGAGCGATCGTTGCCCTTGGGCCACTTGTTAAGGCTTGTGCTATTTAAAGCCGTGGCGACCATCTTGGTCATGTGACCTGGACCACTTTAGTCCCCCCCCCCTCTTCCTAAGGATGCTCCACATATTGGCCAAGGGGTTTCAGAGAAGATGTTTGAACACTGTGGACAACAGCAACAACGATGACCGAGCATGGGTATACTATAAACTCACCTTGTGAGCCTGGCTCAGGTGAGCTAAAATGGGGCCTAATTTGTTGTTTTTTTTTTTGTTTTGTTTTTTTTTGCATAAGTAAAACTTGTAATATAAAAATCATTGTATGTGTTTAACTGATTTCAACAAAAGAATTCCTACAGAGATGTAAACCGGAGGACCAATGGTCCTGAGAATGCTCACCTGAAATTGGTCTTTGATAAATGACCTCTGGCTAAGGTCATGTTGGTCAAGGTAAAAAATAACGACTACAGAGCATGGGTAAACTTTAAGCTCACATATGAGCCTTCAGCTCAATTGAGCTAAACCAGAGGACCAATGGTCCAGTAAATGCTCACCTGAAATCTGGGATATGCAACCTCAGATGACCTTGCCATAAAATAGGTCGTCATCCGGGGGTCATGATTATATAAACTTTGTAGAGCTCCATTCACTGATGCTTCAGGCAAAGTTTCAAAATCATAGGTCTTGCGGTTCTGAAGAATAAGATTTATAAAGGTTTTTAGCTCACCTGAGCCGAAGGCTCACAGGTGAGCCTATAGTATACCCATGCTCCGTCGTCGTTGTCGTCGTTGTCGTCGTAGTCGTCGTTCACACTTTTAAAACATCTTCTCCTCTGAAACCGCTTGGCCAATCAAAACCAAACTTCATGTCGAGCATCCTTAGGAAGGGGGAACGAAAGTTTGTATAAATGGTCCAGGTCACATGACCAAAGATGGCCGCCATGGCTATAAATAGCAAAAACCTTTAAAAATCTTCTTCTCCAGAACCAGAAAGTCCTATGATTTTGAAACTTGGCATGAAGCATCAGGCAATGAAGCTCTACGAAGTTTATATAAATCGTGACCCTTGGATGACCTTGACCTATTTTACGACAAGGTCAATATAGGTCGTCCTTGCATTTGAATGAGGAAAATTGTCAAAATATGATTTGAGGGTCAAAACTTGCAGGAAATGGGCAGATGGACAGAATATTTATGTTTATGAAAAAATTTTGTCCCCAGGGGTTGTCTGCCCCTGCCCCGGGGCTATATACATGTATATGACCATAATGTTCAAACATCTTCTCCTCTGAAACCACGCGGTCAATCAAAGCCAAACTTTATAGGGAGCATTGTTAAGAAGGGGCAATGAAAGTTTGTATGAATGGTCAAGGTCACATGACCAAGATGGCCGCCATGGCTATAAATAGCAAAAACCTTCAAAAATCTTCTCCAGAACCAGAAGGCCTATGATTTTGAAACTTGGCATTGGAGTTCTACAAAGTTTTTATAAATCATGACCCTGGGATGACCTTGACCTATTTTAAGGCAAGGTCAACTTAGGTTGCCGACGCATTTAAATGGGGAAAATTGTTAATATATACAGTCAGACATAAGTTAAGCATCACCCTAACATTTTTCTAAATGTATTTTTTCATTAAAAATAACTTCAAACCCACAATAAATTAGTAAGGGTCTTTAACTCACGTCTATCCCTGACTGTTTAGGTCTTTCCGAATGGCTTTTTACCATGTCGCTCAAGTTATATGGTGTACTAAATACACCTACCCCTATTTTTTTGGGGGGGGGGGTTCCATTAAAAGTTGTATTAATGTCCCCTATATGATCGCAAATGGGTTTCTATAGGCATGGAAAGAAAGTAGTATCATGTTGTAAAAATGTCCCAAAAAAGTTTTCTTCTACCAAAGATTTAATGGCAGTTACATGCTGATTCAGGCAAACTTATTTCCTTGTTTATTAGCACGACTTTTTCACTATGTAACATGCCATTCTTTAAACGCCCATAACTGTTGATGTTTTAGAGATATTTATCTGAAATTTTCAGACTGATAATGGTTTTGAAATTGTAACAAAATGGCATTATCATTTTACGCTGTTTGGCGGTTTAAAAATGCCCATTTTTCTGGCGGCCATCTTGGATTTATGCAAATTGCAAGAATTGTCCAAAGTTGACAGACAGTCATTCAAGCCAGATTGGTTCTATGACACCCGTAAAGGACAGAGAAACAAAGAATTCCATAGCACTGAACATTTCGAGGTCAAAGTTAAAGCCTTTTAGCAGCGTCATATGGACTAGGAAACAGCGATTTTTGGCTATGTTGGGGTGTGTCTGCTTAAACAACGCCTACATGTTTATCTTAAGAGCAACCTCATCCGCGTTTGCTTTAATTTATTACCAATATAACAAATATCACAAATGTTAAAAGAAAATATTTCTGTATTGAAGGTTTTACTGATTATTTCGGAAAATATTCAAGTGATGCTTAACTTTTGTCCGACTGTATATGATTTGAGGGGCAAAATATGCAGGAAATGGGCAAATAGACAGAATATTTATGTTTATGAAAACTAGAAAATGTGTTTATGAAACACTATGCCCCCAACTGGTAAGTCACTTTCAAGATGTAAAAATGTCCAAAAAATGACTAAGTTCAAATTGTAAAAAAGTGACAAAAATTAATCTGAGGAGTATATCCCAACCACATCATATCTTCAAAGCATGGTCACAATGTCTGCAAAGTTTCAAAAGTATCGGTATAAAATTATAGGAGGAGTTGCGCACCCAAGGTACCCTCTATCCATTTACTAAAATGCCCGAAAAAATGACTAAGTTCAAATTGTGAAAAAAATGACAAAAAATAATCCAAGGATTATATCCAAACCACATGCATATCTTCAGACCATGCCCATAACACATGTAAAGTTTTAAAGCACTTGGCATGAAACTGTAGGATGAGTTGTGCACACACGATACCCACTGCCCATTCACTTTCATTGTGAAAATGCCCGAAAAATGGCTACGTTCAAATTGCAAAAAAATTGACAAAAATTAATCTGAGGATTATATCCAAACCACATGCATATCTTCAAAGCATGATCAAAACATCTGTAAAGTTTCAAGAGAATCCGAATAAAACTGTAGGAGGATTGCGCACACAAGGTACCCACTATCTATTCACTTTATCAAGAATTAAAAAGGGAAATAACTCTCACAGAATGGGCCCCTAGCCCCTTGAATTTACCTGAAAGAAAAAATACGGGTCCTCTTAATTTTCATATACAAACTACATACCAAATTTCAAGATCCTAGCTCTAGCGGTTCCTGACCGAGTGCTCACGCATCACAGACAGACTGACTGACAGACTGACTGACTGACTGCACGGACAGACCCAAACCAAGATGCCCCCTCAACTTCTTCGAAGTTGGGGGCATAAAAATTGCCCTTAAGGGGTTGTCTGCCCCTGCCCCAGGGCTATATACATGTACATGACCATAATATCATCTGCTCTGACACCGCTTGGCCAATCAAAGCCAAATTTTATGCGGAGGATCGTTAAGAAGGGGCAATGAAAATTTATGTAAATGGTCAAGGTCACATGACCAAGATGGCTGCCATGGCTATACATAGCAAAAACCTTTAAAAAATCTTCTTCTCCAGAACCAGAAGGCCTATGATTTTGAAACTTGGCATGAAGCATCAGGGAATGGAGCTCTACAAAGTTTATATAAATCGTGACCCTTGGATGACCTTGACCTATTTTACGGCAAGGTCAATATAGGTCGCCCATGCATTTGAATGGGGAAAATTGTCAAAATACGATTTGAGGATCAAAACTTGCAGGAAATGGGCAGATGGACAGAATATTTATGTTTATGAAAAAATTTTGTCCCCAGAGGGTTGTCTGCCCCTGTCCCGGGGCTATATAAATGTATATGACCATAATATTCAAACATCTTCTCCTCTGAAACCACGCAACCAATCAAAGCCAAACTTTATAGGGAACATTGTTAGGAAGGGGCTATGAAAGTTTTTATAAATGGTCAAGGTCACATGACCAAGATGGCCGCCATGGCTATAAATAGCAAAAACCTTCAAAAATCTTCTTCTCCAGAACCAGAAGGCCTATGATTTTGAAACTTGGCATGAAGCATCAGGCAATGGAGTTCTACAAAGTTTTTATAAATCATGACCCTGGGATGACCTTGACCTATTTCAAGGCAAGGTCAACTTAGGTTGCCGATGCATTGAATGGGGAAAATTGTTAAATGATTTGAGGGGCAAATTATGCAGGAAATGGGCAAATAGACAGAATATTTATGTTCATGAAAAAAATTGCCCTTAAGGGGTTGTCTGCCCCTGCCCCAGGGCTATATACATGTACATGACCATAATATACAAACAACATCTGCTCTGACACCGCTTGGCCAATCAAAGCCAAATTTTATGTGGAGGATCGTTAAGAAGGGGCAATGAAAATTTATGTAAATGGTCAAGGTCACATGACCAAGATGGCTGCCATGGCTATACATAGCAAAAACATTTAAAAATCTTCTTCTCTAGAACCAGAAAGTCCTATGATTTTGAAACTTGGCATGAAGCATCAGGCAATGCAGCTCTACGAAGTTTATATAAATCGTGACACTTGGATGACTTTGACCTATTTTACGGCAAGGTCAATATAGGTCGCCCATGCATTTGAATGGGGAAAATTGTCAAAATATGATTTGAGGATCAAAACTTGCAGGAAATGGCCAGAATTGGACAGAATATTTATGTTTATGAAAAAAAATTGTCCCCAGAGGGTTGTCTGCCCCTGTCCCGGGGCTATATAAATGTATATGACCATAATATTCAAACATCTTCTTCTCTGAAACCAGGCAACCAATCAAAGCCAAACTTTATAGGGAACATTGTTAGGAAGGGGCAATGAAAGTTTGTATAAATGGTCAAGATCACATGACCAAGATGGCCGCCATGGCTATAAATAGCAAAAACCTTCAAAAACCTTCTTCTCCAGAACCAGAAGGCCTATGATTTTGAAACTTGGCATGAAGCATCAGACAATGGAGCTCTACAAAGTTTGTATAAATCATGACCCTGGGATGACCTTGACCTATTTTAAGGCAAGGTCAACTTAGGTTGCCGATGCATTTGAATGGGGAAAATTGTTAATATATGATTTGAGGGGCAAAATATGCAGGAAATGGGCAAATAGACAGAATATTTATGTTTATGAAAAAAAATTGCCCTTAAGGGGTTGTCTGCCCCTGCCACATGTACATGACCATAATATACAAACATCATCTGCTCTGACACCGCTTGGCCAATCAAAGCCAAACTTTATTTGGAGGATCGTTAAGAAGGGGCAATGAAAATTTATGTAAACGGTCAAGGTCACATGACCAAGATGGCTGCCATGGCTATACATAGCAAAAACCTTTTAAAATCTTCTTCTCCAGAACCAAAAGGCCTATGATTTTAAAACTTGGTATGGAGCATCAGGCAATGGAGCTCTACGAAGTTTATATAAATCGTGACCCTTGGATGACCTTGACCTATTTTATGGCAAGGTCAACTTAGGTTGCCCATGCATTTGAATGGGGAAAATTGTTAAAATTTCATATGAAGGGCAAAACTTGCAGTAAAATGGCAAATTGACTGAAGTTTTATGATTTGAAAAAGAAATTGACTCCAGGGCTTGCTCTGACCCGGCCCTGGGGTTATATACATGTATATTACCATTCTAGTCAAACAAGTTTATTGGTATATATCTCATGTTTCAGGTGAGCGTTTACAGGACCATTGGTCCTCTGGTTGCTATTTATAGCCATGGTGGCCATCTTCGTCATGTGACTTTGACCATTTATATTAACTTTCATTCCCCTTTCCTAACGATGCTCCACATAAAGTTTGTCTTTGATTGGCCAAGCGGTTTCAGAGAAGATGTTTGAATATTATTGTCATATACATGTATATAGCCCAGGGCAGGGGCAGACAACCCACTGAGGACATTTTTTCCATCAACATAAATCTTTTGTCCATTTGCATACTCCCAGCAAGTTTTCCCCCCATTTAATTACATTTTACCAATTTTCCCCATTCAAATGCATGGGAAACCTATGTTGGCCTTGCCATAAAATAGGTCAAGGTCATCTCAAGGTCATGATTTATAAAACCTTTTTAGAGCTCCTCTCCCTGATGCTTCATGTCAAGTTTCAAAAGCATATGCCTTCTGGTTGAAAAATTTTAAAGATTTTTGTTATTTATAGCCGTGGTGGCCATCTTGGCCATGTGACCTTGACCATTTATTTTTGAATATTATGGTAATATATATGTATATTGCCCTGTGGTGGTGGCAGACCTGCCCCTGGGGTCCATTTTTTTTTCAGAATCATAAATCTTCAGTCCATTTCCATAAAGTTTTTCCCTCAAGTGACATTTTGACAATTTTCCCCATTCAAATGCATGGGCGACCTATGTTGACCTTGCCGTAAAATAGGTCAAGATCATCCAAGGGTCATGATTTTTATATGAACTTTGTAGAGCTCCTCCCTCTGATGCTTCATGCCAAGTTACAATGCTTCTGGAGAAGAAGATTTTTAAAGGTTTTTGCTATTTATAGCCATGGCGACCATCATGGTCATGTGACCTTGACCATTTATATAAGCTTTAGTTCCCCCATCCCAAGGATACTACATATAAAATTTGGCTTTGATTGGTCAAGCGATTACTGAGAAAATTAAGTTTTACATTTAATTTGTAAATGACCTTTGGCCACAGTCAAGAAATGACCTTGACCTTTAATACTCACAACACTTCATTAGCTCAACATGTTGTCTACCAACTTTCTGGTCACAGGCTACAAAACTTCCTGAAAAATTCAATGTTTTCACTTTTTTCTATTGAAAAGCCTAAGTAACCAAAATTGACCTTGCCATAAAATAGGTCAAGGTCAACCCAAGGTCATGATTTATATAAAGTATGATGGGCCAGAGTCCCCAATGCTACGTAATACGCTTCGTTGACATTGGTCCACTAGTTCCGGAGAAGGAGATTTTTTATGGTTTTTACCATATATGGGCATGGCGGCCATCTTGGTCATGTGACCTGGACCATTTATATAAACTTTCGTTTCGGATCCCTAAGGATGCTCTACATGAAGTTTGGCTTTGATTGGCCAATGGGTTTCAGAGGAGAAGATCTTTGAAATTGTGGACGACGGACGATGACGGATGGACGCCAGAGCATGGCCATCCTATAAGCTCACCTTTGAGCCTTTGCCGGCTCAGGTGAGCTAAAAAATCTTCTTCTCTGAAACCACAAGACCCAAAGCTTCTATATTTGGTATGCATGATTGTTAGGTACTTTATTCACCCTATGTGCCTTTGAAGCAATCAAATTTCTTACAGTGCAGATTGATGCAACATCACAAATGACTTTTTTTTTTTATTATTTTCCCCAAAAGTCACCAAGAAACAATTATATAAATGTTTGGGCCTATATTAACTAGATTGACCACATTTATTATTTGTATCAAGGGAATATGAGCAACTGAATTCATTAGAATTGCTTTGGTGACACATTTATTATTCAATATTTTCTCCACATTAAACCTTAAAATCATCAGGGCATGACTGTAAAAAACTGAAGTATTATTAATCATGAGACAGTCATTTGTAAACTTTGCTCTTTTAGTTGGGTGTGGGTTGGCATAAAATGCTATTTTGAAAATTTTCTACAATAGAAAAAGATCCAGCCTTTGATTAAGCTTAAGATGAAATTTAACATAAGATTGTCGGCTAGAAGACTATGTGGTAATGACTATAGAAGCAGATATGGCCAAGTAAAGCCGTTACTAGTTCTCAAAGGTCTATAGGAATTTCGTCAAAAAATAGGAATTACTTTTGATTCAAAATAATACTTAAGAATGTTTGTAGTGCTTTCCTTTCTTTGATTCACTCCATTCAGTCAGTACCTTAGCAGTCCTTATATTGTTCCTGGACAAGCCTTCAAGACAGTTTACCAACATTTTATGTCCATTCTTTAAAAAAAAAAATGAATTCAGCAAAAGAGGAAAACAGATGTGCATAAGCAAAAATTAACTTTGGGGTACAATCAAACTAACTATGCTACTATATTGGGTTGTATTGAAATGCAGTGCCTTAATCATATTTGATATTATTTTTTTATCACACAACATATTACATAACTCATTTGAACCTTTGGGAAGCTTTATATACTGTCTCATTCGGATGACCTATTGTATGTAATCTTTCCTGCAAATAAGCTGTTATTTGCAAAAACAGGTTATTTGCAAAACAGTGAGTAATTGTGCTATTCGAACTTCGTTGTGGCAAAACAGCTACAATCCTGTTACCAATAATTGAACACTCAGATCAGCATATAATCTATTAAGCTGATCAGTGTTTTTGCTTTACGGACTTGAAAAAGGACAAAGTTTGTAAGTTTTAAAAGTCAGTTAGCAGGCTAGTTTGAGAATACTTAGTCAAAAAGTCTATAAACAGACTCTTTTATGAGAAGCCTTAGAGAAACATCAGCAGATACAAATTGAGCTGCGACGCGAGAAAACTGGTCTCCGGGGTTTCTGACCATGGCCAACGCAAACTGGTCTATGCAGCTACAGAAGATGGATAGAAGCTTGAAATTTCGGATTTAAGAAGAATAGAAATTGTACTATCTGTCTAGCGAAAACAAAGGCACAGATCAGCTTCGCAGTTACTGCGAAGCTGATCTGCGCCTTTGTTTTCGCATAGGCAAAAATTTGGTTTTCTCATGACGCGGTTCAAATTGGAAACTTTTGTAGCTTAGGCTGGGACATTTGTCATGAACAGCTTTTTTGACATTTTAGCCATACACTGTTGTAAAAACTTTAATGCATCTTTTGTGCTCGCTGATTATTATTAGAGATATGCCTACTGTCTACTCACCATCTTCCAGAAACTGCATTTGTCAAAATCTCACTTTTCTGAAAGACCTCTAGAAAAATAATACCATGTCACCAATTTGCATTCCAAAAGTCTAAATAAAGCCTCAAAAATTTTGAAAATCGGTTAACAAATACAAATTTAATGCCAGAAAATAATTTTGAATAGGGCTTTTTCCATTGTAAAAATGTCAACACTTAAGGATCAGTCAGACCAGAGAACGGGTTCCAACGGATGCCGAACGGATGCCGAACGGACAGAAAATATGCAAAAAATACTTGTCCGTTGATATCCGTTCCCAAAAGTCGTCTCGAGGGCGGTGAAGACCATCGCGGAAGATTTCAGGAACGTGTAAACCGTACGAGAACCGCATTTGTAACGGACAAGGAACGGTTAACCAACGGACAGAACGGACAAGGAACGTTTAACTAACGGATATTACCGGATGAGGAACGGATGTATACCGGACAGAACGAACATGAACCGCACGAGAAACGGGCAAAACGGTCGTCTAACGGTTAACGAACGTGTTTAAACGGTCACGTAACGGATGAAACGGGTATAAATACTCAGGCAAGAAAAATTGTGCTCAGAACGTCACGATGCCACGACTGGCCAGTTCATGCTCATCAATACTGACCCCAAGCAGGTCTATCTCAGCCTGGATCAGCGCTGCTTGGCACTCAAGGCCGGCTCTTACACGACAGTCCATTGCACTAATATTTTATTCAACAAATATTCTATATTCCTGAATGTCCTAACACACAAAGTGATAGAAATAAAATGAGTGTAGGATTGGGCAAGTCGCATCTTTTAAGATTGAGGTAATTGGTTCGATCACATGAAACAGAGCTTATATTCGTTACTTGAACGTTCCCTGTCCGTTGTTGTCCGTTTAGCAAACGGTCCCCGTCCTTTCCAGACCGTTTTAACCGTTACATGTCCGTTAGTCGTCCGTTGGCCACCACTTTCGACCTGAAGCAAACGGGTATCTACCGGATGACTACCGAATGTAGAACGGATAAGTACCGGGCAAACCGGATACCAACGCACAGCTAACGGACAACCAACGGACGCCCAACGGATTCATTTATCCGGTCTAACCCGTTGGAACCCGTTCCAAGTTTTGAACATGCACAAAACTTGTCAACGGACACCAACGGGTAAAACGGACATCAACGGACACGGAACGGGTTCACCGGATAAGGAACGGATGCCAACGGACACCAACGGACACCAACGGACTTAACCCGTTTGACGTCCGTTCGCCTGGTGTGACTGATACTTAAGGGAAGTAACTATTTTCCCGGAAAAAATCTAAATTGGTTATTTATCATTTAAAATGCATCAAACCAAAACAAAATTGTATTGTATGCATAGCTGAGTACAAAACTCTTAAAACTATTCAACAGATTTGCTTGATTTTCAATTTTGAGGTGTTAGGATTACCTCCCTTGCACATGCAAAAGGCCTATCAGTATTCAAAATATTTTTTGGGCATAATTATTTTCTAAGTGAACCAATTTTCAAAATTTTTGTGGCACTTTTTACGATGTTTGGGTTGCAAAAAGTTGACATGGCCATTTTTTTTGTGATGTTTCCGAAAAGAGAAATTTTGAAAAATGCTGTTTCTGAAAGATGGTGCACAGACAGTAGTCCCAAGGTTATTAGAACTTTTTCATGCTCAACTGGGCTGAGAATGAAGAGCACACTAACCCTGAAATAACCAAAATTGGAAAAATTTAGATTAGGATAACCAAAGACAATCATTTATCCTGCTCATAAATGATAAAATGATGACTTTGTTGGCATTTGAACATTTATGAGCAAGATAAATTTCAGTCTCAGCTGAGCTGAGCATTAACCAGTTGTATGACCTTAGAACCCGAGTAGTCGTACAATCTGACTGGTCTTCATTGTCCACTTGAGGATATCTATTTTGAAAATAGCTATTCAGTGAACATATTGGAAAGACTAACTTGGCATCCGTGTAATGTATACCCCCTTGAACCCCACTTTTATACAGCAAAACTCGGGTATGCCAGGGTATACCTATTTTTCTTATATTTGTCTCAAAAACATAGTTGTGGGTACTCATTAGAACGGCCTTGGTGAGGTTTTGAGCCAAAACAAGAAAAATAATAATAGAAAAAAAAATCTAATGAAATTTTCGTTTTTTACTGCTGAAAAGAATCTCTGTATTTTGTATGGACGTTTTCGTAATGGAGGATATCTATTTTGAAAATAGCTATTCAGTGAACATATTGGAAAGAAGATGCCCAGACCAGATAGATAACTAGGCTGATCTGAGTTATTCATGTGAGCAAAGGAATACCTGAAGTGATGATTTCTCAAATTTTGGCTTAATTAACAGACATGATGGTTTTGCCACCTTGGGACCAAGTGATATGAGCTGTCATGAATAACAAAAAAACTGTTTTTGCTGTTTTCAGCCAGATTCCACACAAACCAGGCTGTAGAGCCACAGATGGCTACAGAATTGTAACTTATGAAACTGGCGCATTGTACAACCTCTGTACCAAAAGCAATGGTACTAAACAGCTACACAGTCACTAAGCAGGTGAGCTATACCATTCTGGTCGAGAATGCATGAATAAGTTTCATGTGAGCTACATCGTGAGAAAACTGGATTTTTGCCTATGCAAAAATAAAGATACAGATCAGCTTCGCAGTAACTGCAAAGCTGATCATCGCCTTTGTTTTCGCTACACGGATAGTACAATCCCTCTTCTTCTTAAATCCAAAATTCCAAGCCTTTATCCATGTTCTATAGCTGTATAGGCCGGTCTTTGTCAGACCCGGTCGGAGCCCGGTTTTCTCGCATCGCGGCTCACGTACACAAAAAAAGTTCCACATGTTAAAGCTCATATGTTATATACTTCAAAATAGTCCCCAGAGATGTCATCATGTCTGGCATGAAATTGCCATGTCATTTTGATTGCAGTAGAGTAGATGTGCCTAAACAATAAATGAGCCCCCTCATGAGAAACACAACAATCTGCATATGCAAAAACAAAGACGCAGATCAGCTTGGCGGTAACTGCAAAGCTGATCAGCCCCATTGTTTTTGCTACACAGATAATACACTTCCTCTTCTTCTTAAATCCAATAAATCAAGCTTCTAGTCTGCTTCTGTGACTGTACAGCCTGATTTGTGTCAGACCTGTTTGGAAACCACATTGTTGGTTTTCTCAAGAGAGGGCTCAAATGTTTTGAACATCACAAAACCTTGGGACAAGACAGTGTGGGCGATATATCTTTAAGGATGACAACTCATAGTACACAAGGGTGTCCTTTCTAACATCCTGTACCCTTGACCAAAATTTACAGTTCAAACTTGACTTTGTGTCTGTGTTGAATAATACACACATGGAAATAAGTTAGGGAACACTTTAGCCTTTGGGAAATGTTTCAAAAAATCTATTTTCCTATTTTCTGGCAATACTGAAATTTTTATCACATGGGTTTCATACCTTGGTCTAGCTACAGGCCACTTTATGGACATTCACAACATTTTGTCCTTGTGCTATGGAGGACACAATGTGCCATATATGAAAAACTCGACTTTTACTGAATACGAGTTTGCCTTTTTGCTTCTGCACTCCGCAAAACTCAACTTTAGAATGCGAGAATGCGAAACAGGAATAGAATGTTGCATCTGAAAGTTCTCAATGAATAAACAACTTTTGATCTAAAAAAATCATGTTTCATCTTCAAACCAACTAATCGTACAAAATCTGCAGTTTGCATTGATTTCTATGGAAGGCAAAATTGTTGGAAATTTTTCAAATGAAGCTGTAAAAGAATAATTCCGCTATGGCGCTATGACCAGAATGTGCATGTTTAAATTCCTAAAGGGTCATATCAAATATACAACCTGCAAAATGTATAGCCAAAGAACAAAATGTGATCATGAAACCTACCCCCGGAAAAGTATGGATCTACCGCCGACAGTCGCTCAGAAAATAAAGAATTAATGATACCCAATCCACAGGCAAGTTCTCAGCTTGATGCTTAAGAAAAAATATGACAATGCGAGTTCACAGAATGAAGTTATCGCAAAGAATATCAGCGCATTCCGTAAATCTAGCAAAAAAATTCTGAATCAAAGATGGCCGCTTTCCGCCACAGTTTATGTTTGATGTTTACCATTTTCACACAGAAACAACTTTTGATACTACAGATTTTGTCAAGTTGTCAAAACATTCTTCATAATTCTTACAAAGAAGTATATATACAGTCCAATGTTGGTAGTCGCATTGTTACAGGTGTTCCCTAACTTATTTCCATGTGTATAATTATATTATTATTTGAGTGTATTGTATATGACCACTGTTAACAGCTGATGAATGTCCCAATGGTCAGTTACTCTAAGCACACTTCATGTGCAAGCCAATCAGGGGCAGTTTACCAGTACACAATGCAAATTCTTTCATCCTTAAATTGATAACAGCTCTTTTAGAATTATAGGAAGAGGAAGAATGGTCATTTGGTGTTTTTCCCTGGAGTATTTTAGGGGACAAATGTCCCACTTCTGGCAGCTTCTGAGGGACATTTTGGCAATACTGTTGAGATTGGTGGGTGGGGGGGCATTTACTTCAGGGAACAAAACTATTTGAGAATTTGGGAGACATCATTGTCCTCTCTCTGGACATTTTTGGTGGTCAATGGAGGCCAACATTTTTGTGCCCCAGGGAAAACCCTGGTCATTGATATGCTAGACATGGTGGTCAATCTCAATTTATTTTAGTTTTGTTTTGAAGGTTATCATCTAAGTCAACAATTTTTCATGGTCACTATGGCATGGTCAACTATTTCCTGGGCCAGTTAATGTTTTGTTCATTCAACATTTTTTCAGTAATTTGGAAACAGAGCCCTTATGTTCTGGGCACTTAATTTAATAGTAGTGTTTGCTGTGTTAGGTGTGAATGTGTGCTCATGGACACAAATTATATAGCTGAAATTGTCTTGGATTCAAACAGAAGTATTAACATAGAATATGAACAAATATATTACATGTGACACACACAAGTTAAGGTAACTACTGTATCATGTTCATAAACTTTTTATTAAAACCAGACCAATTTATGATATTATGTAACAGTAACATGTGTTACAATTTCACAAATGAGTGGTTGATTAATAATGCGGTTTCATGTTCTACTCAGCAATGATATTTCAAACTAAAAGCCTGGCCACAGGGATGAATCAAAAGGACCTGTACTATCTGAGCCACATCATGACAAAACCGGACTTTGCCTATGCGAAAACAAATGTGCAGTAACTGCACAGCTGACCAGCGCCTTTGTTTTCGCTATACAGATAGTACAATCCATCCTCTTCCTCAACCTGAAAGTCCAAGCTTCTAGCCTGCTTCTTTGAATGTACAGGCCGGTTTGTATTGGACCTGGTCGGAAATCCTAAAGACCAGCTCATCTGTGCAGTCAGTCATATACCATACATACAAAACCTACTTTCAACCGAGTATAGGAAACAATACTAGTGATTTTGCTGCCAACCAAGACATTATAACCCTGTTGTTACGCTCGGTTTTGCATTAATGATGTACTGACTTGGTCAACAGCACAGGCAGTGTACCATTTGATTTGTCCATGTGTTAACTAGAAATAGTAAAATAGCAACAGAATACCCTCAACACCTGCAATGCACATACATATAAATACTTTAAAAAGGAATGAAAACTTAAAAGGGCAATAACTCCAAATAAGAGCTGTCGCAGGACAGCGTAGCTCGCCTGACTTGTGCTTTGCCACTACATCTGTTAAAATCTATGACCCATGACCTTGACCTCAAGGTCACTCAGGTGGGTCATGATAGTACAACATAAAACTTCAGACCAATGCAAAGTATCAACTTGATCAATCTACATGTTCAAGAGATATAGACTTATAAAAACATTAACCAAAACTTAAACACGAAACTTCCAAGTCTGTGACCCTGACCTTAAGGTCATCCAGGTGAGTTGTGATGTACAGCATAAAACCTGAGACCAATATCTATCAACATGCAAGTATCAACTTTATCCATCAACATGTTCAAGAGATTTAGACTTTAACCAAAAAATTTAACACAAAATTTCTAAGTCTTTGACCTTGACCTCAAGGTCACCCAGGGTAGGTCATAATGGTACTGCATAAAACTTCAGACCAATATCTACCAACATGCAAAGTATCAACGTGATCAATCAACATGGTCAAGAGATATAGACTTACAAAACCTTAAATCAAAAACTTAAACACAAAATTTCTAAGTCCGTGACCTTGACCTCAAGGTCACCCAGGGTGGGTCATGATGGTACTGAGTAAAACTTCAGACCAATATCTAGCATCATGCAAAGTATCAACTCAATCTATCAATATAGTCAAGAGATATAGACTTACAAAAACTGTAACCAAAAACTTAAACACAAAATTTCTAAGTCTGTGACCTTGACCTCAAGGTCACCCAGGGTGGGTCATGATGGTACTGCGTAAAACTTCAGACCAATATCTAGCAACATGCAAAGTATCAACTTGATCCATCAACATGGTCAAGAGATATAGACTTATAAAAAACTTTAACCAAAAGTGTGACGCGGACGTACACGTAAACGTAAACGGGGACGACCGAGGTGACTACAATAGCTCTATGCACTTCGTGCAGGCGAGCTAAAAAATTTGAAGGAATCTATTTATAAGTTATTCTCTTTCATAAATACATGCATTTAAAGCTTCAAGTAATTTCTATCGTTTCAGTGTTTGATGGAAATTTCAGACAATTCTGACCCTTTTTATGACAAAAGAAACAATCTTGTAAGTTCAAACGTCGCTAATTGCATGAGCCATGTCATGGGAAAACCAACACTTCACATATGAGGAACCAAAAGCACAAATCAGCTTCGTAGCAACTACGAAGCTGATCAGCGCCTTTGTTTTTGCTACAAAAATAGTACAATTCCTCTCCTTTCTAAATCCCAAATTTCAAGTTTCTAGCCTGCTTCTGTGACTGTTTGTGTCGAACCTGGTCATAAACCACAATGTTGGTTTTCTCATGACGCTACTCAAATACTGTTTAAGATCCTGCATGAAAAGATTTTCTAATGATACATTTCAAAGAACATGAGGCAATTTAAATGAGAAAATACAATCTTTGCAGGAGAAAACCAACAATTTGGGCTGTACAAGAACAGAAGATGGCTAGAACTTCTAGAAGCTTGAACTTTTGGATTTAAGAAGAGGGATTGTACTATCCTGTAGTAACCAGAGGACCATTGGTCCTGTAAAGGCTCACCGAGATCTTTCATATAAGATCCTAATAGATGAGCCGCCTCGTGGGAAAACCAACAATGTGGTTTCCGAACAGGTCCGACACAAACCGGCCTGCACAAGCACAGAAAAGAGCTAGAAGCTTGAAATTTCGGATTTAAGTAGAAGAGGAATTGTACTATCCGAGTAGCGGAAACAAAGGCGCTGATCAGCTATGCGGTTACCGCGAAGCTGATCTGCGCCTTTGTTTTCGCACATGCAGATTGTTGGTTTTCCCATGAGGCGGCTCAGATAACTATCAACTGTTCTGGTAGGACATTCTGGTGCAACCAAAGCCTCCGAGGCATGTTTGTTAAGCTACTGCACAGGATTCTGGGTTTTGATCACAGGGACCTCCAGTCTTTCAGATAAGACTAAATTAAAAGAAGGTTCTGTCTCCATATCCCCTTAGCTGTTAAGTGGGACATAAAACATGAAATCAACTGACCAATTCTGATACACTTATATAAACTTTTGTTCCCACCTCCTAAGGATCCTCCATATTAAATTTGGCTTTGATTGGCCAAGCAGTTTCAGAGAAGAAATTTGAATGTTACAATTATATACATGTATTTAGCCCCAGGGCAGGGGCAGGCAACCCCCTGAGGAGTTTGGTTTTGATTGGCCAAGTGGTTTCAGAGAAGAAGAGCTTTTGATATTATGGTAATATACATGTATACTGCCCCGGAGTGGGGGCAGACCAGCCCCTGGGGTCCAAATTTTTTCAGAATCATAAATCCTCAGTCCATTTGCCCATTTCCTTCAAGTTTTTTCCTTCAAACGACTTTTTGACAATTTTCCCACTCAAATGCATGGGCGACCTAAGTTGACCTTGCCGTAAAATAGGTCAAGGTCATTCCAGGGTCATGATTTATACAAACTTTGTATAGCTCCTCTCCCCTATGTTTCATGACAAGTTTCAAAATCATAGGCCTTCTGGTTCTGGAGAAGAAAATTTTTAAAGGTTTTTGCTATTTATAGCCATGGCGGCCGTCTTGGTCATGTGACCTAGATCATTTATATAAACTTTCGTTCCCCCTTCCTAAGGATGCTCCACATGAAATTTGGCTTTCATTGGCCAAGTGGTTTCAGAGGAGAAGATCTTTAAATTGTGGATGGATACCGACGGATGGACGACAGAGCATGGCCATCCTATAAGCTCACCTTGTGAGCCTTTGGTTCAGGTGAGCTAAAAACAAAGGCGCTGATCAGCTGTGCAGTTTCTGTGAAGCTGATCTGCAACTTTGTTTTCGCCTATAGATGCAAAATGTTGGTTTTCTTACAACAAGGCTCAAATTTATACAATCTGATAAAGAACCCTTACATAAAATTTGAACACAAGATAGGCGTGGGTTTGCTAGTGTCCTTCAATATTTCATCTTTGAGAACTGAAATAGCCAATATCACAAAAAAGAACTATAGAAAACTATGTGTAAGGTAATTTTGTGGTAAGATAGCATAGACTGAATCATATGAAATTGTTCATTGGATTAACTAGAAATTATAAACTATCTATGATTTGTAGTACTTGCCCAAGTATTACAGAATTATAATATCATCTTGAATTGTTGTATTAGTAACAATCTCCTCACCATCAAAAACAAAGGAAAAGAAAAGATATTTTCAGAAACCCACTGTGATTCTTCAAAAACTTTAAAACAACAAACTTTTCCTTCACCCATTGATTTTAGCCCAAAGTTCATGGCACTATGGAAAGTTGCATATGAGCCTTCGCATGAGAAAACTAACAATCTGGGTTTCCAACCAGGTATAACACTAACAGCCATAAAAGAAGGCTAGAGATTTAGAAAGAAGATACATTGTACTATCAATTAAGCAAAAACAAAGGCGTCTTTGTTTTCGCATATACTGTTTACAAATTAATTGTTTTCTTATGCGGTGGCTCAATTTAATTTTCCTCCCTCCGCCTCAGTATCACAACAGCCACTCTATTTTGGAATGTCACGCTCAGTCTTTATCACAGGAATTTTCTTGAACACATCTTTAATACTCCTCTTCACAAGATCTTTTACTGGAAATAGAGAGAAATAAAAGTTTATCACAATATTCAGTGTCATGGGACTGCGTGTTTATAAGAAAAGAAACACTAAGCCACACACTCCCCTTAACATTTGGTTACCTGCAGTGAAACAATATCAAAGAATATATAATTATCCAAATGTTCAATAAGTCTAGAAAAGACTCAAAACAACTTGGGCATCTATCAAATCTGAATTGTCTTTGGTGAGCACTAAAATGAAAGCTATCAATCTCAACTTGTTTTATTTTCCAACTAAAGACTCCTGGTGCCCAGTCTGAGACAGAATGGTCTGCTAATTTCAACCAAAAAGTTGGCTTTTTGGACAAAGCCTTTAGAAATACACTACCTTGATCTGATGTCATGGAACCTGATTTACCAGTTATTTTGTGGGAGAGATGCCTGGCAGTCAGTTTGAACAGTTCCTGAAAAATTTAAAATATATCCTGTCCTGTTAAATCATTTGCACAAAAAAGTTAGACTTGTTAAATATAATAAATAAGCAATCTTATCATATGCAGAACTTTGATATACATGTAACTAATGTTAACTAGAATTTGTTCTCTAAACAACAACTGATGTCTCCCCACATTCTATGTGCAAACATATTCAACCAACAGTTATAATTTTTTGTGTTCTGCACATTAACTCGTGTTGGTTAATAATGCTTTCTAGTTTCAACATGAAATATTGTAGGGTTTACGAGTTACATAGCGGACACAACTTACTATTTAGAGCAAAATCCTAAATCTTACATTTATAGGGGCCATAACTCCAAAAATATGCAGCCCAGAGTTAAAATTCTTGAATTTTGTACATCGTCTGATGTTGGTTGGTATTCCTTTGAAGTTACATGAAGCTATCTAAAACAATTGCCATATTATAGAGTGGACACAACTAGAATGTAAATTCTGCTATTTTCCTTTTCAAAGGACCATAACTCGAAAAACATGCAATCTAGAGTTACACTTCTTGCATTCTGCATGTCATCTCATGTTGTTTGATAATCCTATGAAGTTTCATCATGATTTCTTTAACGGTTTTCAAGTTACAGAGCTAGGATGCAACTAGAATGCAAATACTGCTATTTTCCATTTTAAAGGGCCCTAACTCCAAAAATGTGCAACCCAGAGTTTCTGTTCTTAGGTTCTACACATCATCTCATGTTGGTCAATAATCCTATGATGTTTCATTATGATATCTTAAATGGTTTTCAAGTTAGAGAATGGACATGTTCTGTGAAAGACGGACGGACAGACGACCCAGGCAAAAACAATATGCCTCCAACCATAAAGGGGAAGACATAATTCAACCAGAGGACCAATGGTCCTGTAAACTCTCACCTGAGACCTGAGATATATACCAATAAACTTGTTTGACTAGAATGGTAATATACATGTATATAACCCCAGGGCACGGTCAGGGCAACCACTGGAGTCAATTTCTTTAATAAATCATAAAGATTCAGTCATTTGCAAATTTACTGCAAGTTTTGCCCTTCAAATGACATTATAACAATTTTCCCCATTCAAATGCTTAGGAAACCTAAGTTGACCTTGCCATAAAAAAGGTCAAGGTCATCCCAGGGTCATGATTTATACAAACTTTGAAGAGCTCCAATGCTTGATGCTTCATGCCAAGTTTCAAAATCATAGGCCTTCTAGTACTGGAGAAGAAGATTTTTAAAGGTTTTTGCTATTTATAGCCATGGTGGCCATCTTGGTCATGTGACCTTGACCATTTATACAACTTTCATTCTCTCTTCCTAAGAATGTTCCACATAAAGTTTGGCTTTGATTAACCAAGCGGTTTCAGAGAAGATGTTTCAATATTATGGTCATACACATGTATATAGCCCCGGGGCAGGGGCAGACAACCCTCTGGGCCCAAAATATTTTCATAAACATAAATCTTCTGTCTATTTACTCAAACCTAGCAAGTTTTTTGCCATTAAATGACATTTTCCTATTTTTTTCCCATTCAAATGCATGGGCGGCCTAAGTTGACCTTGCCATAAAAAAGGTCAAGGTCATCCCAGGGTCATGATTTATACAAACTTTGTAGAGCTCCATTGCCTGATGCTTCATGCCAAGTTTCAAGATCATAGGCCTTCTGGTTCTGAAGAAGAAGATTTTTAAGGGTCTTTGCTATTTATAGCCATGGCGGCCATCTTGGTCATGTGACCTTGACCATTTATACAAACTTTCATTCACTCTTCCTAAGAATGCTCCACATAAAGTTTGGCTTTGATTGGCCAAGCGGTTTCAGAGAAGAAGATCTTTGAATATCACTGTATTATACATGTGTATTGCCCCGGGGTTGGGGCAGACAGACGCCTGGGGTCCAAATTTTTTCAGAATCATCAATCTTAAGTCCATTTGCCCATTTCCTGCAAGTTTTTCCCTACAAATGACATTTTAACACTTTTCCCCAATTCAAATGCATGAGCGACCTATGTTGACCTTGCCGTAAAATAGGTCAAGGTCATCCCAGGGTCATGATTTATATAACTTTGTAGAAATCCAGTCACTGATGCTTCACACCAAGTTTCAAAATCATTAGCCTTCTGGTTCTGGAGAAGAAGATTTTTAAAGTTTTTTTTTTCTATTTATAGCCATGGCAGCCATCTTGGTCATGTGACCTTGACCATTTATATAAACTTTCTTTCCCCCTTCCCAAGGATGCTCCATATGAAGTTTGGCTTTGATTGGCCAAGCCGTTTCAGGGGAGAAGATGATTCATTACTATGGAAATATACATGTATATAGCCCCGGGGCAGGGGCAGACAACCCCCCAGGGGCTAAAATTTTCCATTAACATTAATCTTCTGTCCATTTGCCTATTCACAGTAAGTTTTACCGTTTAAATAGCATTTTACCATTTTTTCCCATTCAAATGCATTCGCGACCTAAGTTGACCATGCCATAAAATAGGTCAAGGTCATCCTAGGGTCATGATTTATATAGACTATGATGGGCCCGCGTCCCCAATGCTACATACCAAGTTTCATGGTAATCGGCCCACTGGTTCTGGAGAAGAAGATTTTTAAAGGTTTTTGCTACATATAGCCATGGCGGCCATCTTGGTCATGTGACCTGGACCATTTATATAAACTTTTGTTCCCCCTTCATAAGGATACTGCACATGAAGTTTGGCTTTGATTGGCCAAGTGGTTTCAGAGGAGAAGATCTTTGAAATTGTAGACGGACGACAACGGACGACGACGGACGGACAACGGAGCATGGCCATCCTATAAGCTCACCTTGTGAGCCTTCGGCTCAGGTGAGCTAAAAATGAAGTTACATGAAATATTTCTATGTTTTCAAATGGTAAAGCCAAGGACCTCAAGATCTCAACACTATTTGCAATTAATGCTACATACTGAAAAGCATTTCTCACAGGAATCAACATCTTAAAATTCTGTTACAGACTCAGTGAAAGAAATGGAATATTAAGAATATTCAGGGTTTGCGCTAGGATTTTTTTTTCTTTTGCCACCATTTTCACCAATCTGATTATTTTTGTGCCATTTTCTTCAACTTAGAGCCAAATTTGAGCCAAACTTTTGGCCATTTTCGCCAAAAAATATCTTAATCATTGCGCCAATAGTTACCCCCCCCCCCCCTCTTGGACGTAGCATGTTACGTCACATATTCTTTCTTCAGAATACTGCAACCCTTAGTGAAGATGTTCTGACGCTGGCACTTAATGCAAAAGTCACAGAACATAGCCTTTGACTTAGCATCGTAACGTAACCATGGGTTGCCATTCTTCCACTCGTCTCAAGATGACCGGGATGCAGTTGGGGTGCCAAGCGTTTTCGGACGCTTATTCTCCTTTTTTCGGGAGTACCAAAATCAGCCTTACGTTTACTCATGTTGCCATAATGATTGAATGAAGATCGAATTTCATGGCAGAGATTATATATGCTTTCGATCGGCGCTTCCAAAACTTACCAAAAGTTTGAGTTGCAGAAATAAATTAATTTGTTTACATCCATCGTTTTTATTTTTTAAAGTCAGTAATTTTAATTACACACAAACTGACAAGAAGATCAAAGAGGTGTCGAAACGAAGTATTCAGTGTGTAATTATAGTCGGCGAAAACAAATATTAATTACCGCTTTTGATAGTGAAATCCTAATTGATTAAAGACATATTGTTTGCGAGTCAAATCAATTTATGTCATCCATGAATGTGTTGAACCTTGACCCGGCATAATTGTTCACGTGTTTCAATGATGGGTAAATTTCCGTGACGTCAGCCGAAGCGATTCTCAATACTGGTCTCCATTGGTAGCTAGCAATCACGTGTAATGAATATTTAATAGAAGGCTGGACCAAATGACCATGTGGGCGGTACTATCGTGCAAGATAGACAGCGCGTGTCAAATTATTTGTTTTCAATAAACTCCTTTGATCGATGATTAAGGTATTATTATATATGACCATTAGACAAGCACGCGCCGACAATTAATGACTCTGGACAATGTATTTACGCCGGAGATGGCGACTTTAGGTCATTTTTAGTTGTCGCCATTTTTTTTCGCCAATTTTTATTTTCTATCGCCAGATTTAAAAAAATGTCGCAATTCGCGAAAATGGCGATAGGTAACGCAAACCCTGATATTGGCCTACCTTTGAAGCTATTTTGCCATCTTTGAAATATGGTGTTAGGTACTTGACGACCATATCAGCTGATTCCTTGAGCTTGGCTGGATCAGCACTAACACTAGATGACGATTTGACAGAAGATTCAGGCTTACTTTTCTTTGATTGTTTTGTTTTCTGTAAAAATAAATGAAAGAAAATTGACAAAGATACAATGTTCACTTAAAATGCTACCTCAATATTACATACATATAAATTGCTTAAAAAATGTTTAAACAGAATACAGCAAACAAAGAGTATACATGTTATACACAACCTCATGTCTACACTAACATTTGTACCTTTTCTGGTAATTACTTTACTGTAAATTCATTTTTCCTAACTTTATGGAGTTCTTGTAATTATGTTCAGATGTCTGAAAAGAAATCATAGAAGAAATTAAAGAATATAGAGTACCTCTAATTCATGAGCTCTTTTTACTCCTTTACTGGAATGGCTAATAGCCTCTTTCTCTGTCCCTCCCCTAAACTTTTCCATTTCATTCTCTTCCTTCTTCAGAGAATCTCCTCTCTCAAAGAAATACTTCATCTTAGGGACCTCAGGTATCACAGCAGCTTTGACATTATCACATGTATCAGCACCAGTATGACTAGAACTAGATTTGACTACTGCTTCATTATCACCATAGTTTGCAACAGTATCATTTGTTACCTTATCACAGTCTCTCGTAACTTCAGATTTTTCAGTTTCATTTTCTTCTTTCTTGAGTGAATCTCCTCTCTCAAAGAAGTACTTTATCTTAGGCACCTCGTGTTTCGCATTAGCAGAGTTTGTCACAGTATCAACTATACCTATATCACATCCTTTATCACATCCTTTGGTTATCTCAGATTCAGTTCTATCACAGTCAATCATAGTATAGTCACCTTTATTCACATGACTAGATTCCATAGCACTAGACGATTTACCAGCTGTACTGGAATTAGTAGCACCTTTTCCTTCAAACATGGAGAATGAATTTTTAAGAGCACCATTTAAATGGATGTCTGATTTATTCAGCTTTTCATCATTGTTATTTGCTTTATCAGTATTTTCGGCAATGAATTTCACTTTGTTGCTGACTGTAAGTCTGTCTTCACTAGATCCACTTTCTAGGTCATCTTTATCAGTGTCTGGTATCGAGGTCCACTTTGGGACAAGGGCTACATGTAGCTCTTTAATGGCAGTGTTTTTCTTGATCTGTGTCACTGACCTCATGATAGAGGCTTTGTAAATGTTCAGCAATCTGTTTGCTGTAACAAAGGAAGAAATGTCAATGTAAGCATGAAACAAATAGTTCAGTGAATCATATTTAAGATATAAATTGCTTACAACAGGCATATAAACAGTGATTTAAGAAAGCCAGGTATGAGCAAAAAGTGCATATAAAAATCAAATTCAGGACAGCTAGAAGAGCGTTTTGATTAGGGTCTACAATATTGTCATTAAATTTGCATTTTTCTAAATACAGAACTATATAAGTTTTATACTAAATAGGTCATGTTTTAACTCTTGTGAAAACTGTAAATTTTCAATTCTAATGCACTTGAGAATGTAACATTACATCTGATTGGATATCAAAAATTTGCAATAGTACATTCTGTGATATACCGTCAGTACCTCGTCATGAGCAACGTCACTTGTGACTGGTAAACGTCATGGTAATACATCACTCATGATGCTCACGTTTCATGAAAAACAATGCATTTTCGATGTTCACAGTTAAAAAGTACATTAAAATGGGGGTAACAATATTCAAATATACCAGATATCCGAAAATATACCGCCCCAAATGAAAAATTTGAATACAGTTTTATCTTAAGTCTAAAATGGGATATCATTGTTAAATCTAAAATTCAACATAATCTTAGAATACCTCTAAATACTTCATATTCCAGATCAATGGCACATATTCTTGGTTCATAATCCTTGGCTGCCATTTTGGCAGGGATGTCCTGGTAATACTTGACATAGTTATCTCTGAGGGCTGTCTCTAGCAGAGACATACAGTGCTCTCTTGCCTGGAATAAGTCAAGATTTTACACTTAAACCAACATATTATACCTATGATGTAATCAGTTAAAATGTGAGCCGCCTCATGAGAAAACTGGATTTTTGTCTATGCAAAAACAAAGGCGCAGATCAGCTTTGCAGTAAATGCACAGCTGATCAGCACCTTTGTTTTCGCTACACAGATAGTACAATTCCTCTTCTTCCTTAATCCGAAATTTCAAGGTTCTAGCCATCTTCTGTAGGAGCACAGGCCAATTTGTTTCAGACCTGGTCGGAAACCCTGAAGACCCATTTTCTCGTGTCGCAGTTCATGTGAAAAGAGGTCATCTGACAGGAAATCCAATACCAAAACATAAATCAAACAGATCTGGGCCTGGACTGATTCTTTCATCTAGAAGCTTTGGCTCATGGTGCAGACAGCATTTTCATGTAAAATTTTTATGCATGCTCTTCAGTCAGATGCCAAACTGAATATTGTCAAAGAAAATAAATAACTCTTAAGACCCAGTTTCCATGGACAATTTTTCTTTGACAGAGATTATATGCCACAGAAACTTTGGCAATGAGTTTGCGTTCACACACAGCAAAGATTACTTATATTACTTAGCTCACTCACCTTTGTCTCAGAATTGAGTTTACATGAGCATATTTTTCTGCCACAAATCTACTTTGTCAAAGAAAAATTGTCCGTGAAAACTTAGCTTTACCTTGACAGTGAGTTTAGGTATTTTCTGACTAGCAGCATCTCGTAGTGGGCAGTCATCACTGGGAGGAATAAAAGCCTCCTCTACTCTTGGTCTGGTGTCTGATGGAATGTCACTTTCCTGCAAAATTTCACAAAATAAAATAAGAATTTGTCAAAATTATACTATCTAAAACTGTCATTATGCCATAATCTATATACACAATCATATAAATACAACCATAATGTCACTGTAAATCAAGCGTTGTGGGTTTGATCCTGGACTTCTCCAGGTCCCGAGGTTATAAAACTTTTTTCATGCTCAGCTCAGCTGAGACTAAAATTTATCCTGCTCATAAATGTTAAAATGCCAACAATTGTTGGCATTTTAACATTTATGAGCAGGATAAATTACAAGTTTTTGAGTTTTGAACCTGAATTTTCCAATAATTTTGACTATTTCAGCATTTATGAGCAGTTGAAATTTCATGCTCAGCTGAGCTGAGCTTGAAAAAAGTTTTATAACCTCGGGACCAGGTCTTTCTGATGAACTACAGTGCCATATCCAAATGTTGTTAGCTGTTGAGTGGGACCAAAATACCAACTAACCTACCTAAGAAAAATATTTGCTGTTTTTTGTTGCTTAGACTATATAAATTTTTACTGAAAAGTTTCAGCCTACTTGAGCAACTTTTGCAAAACAAGATGTTTTAAAATAATGACAAATGCCAACTATGACGCACAGACTAAAGACTCAGATAAGCTTGAGAAAAGAATATCATTACCCCTCTTCTCCTCTTAAACTGGTCCATGATAAACTTTGTCCTCTCCTTCCTATCTCTCTTCTCCTGTTGTTGTTTAGAGTTATAGTCAGCATCATCACTGTCGCCATCATCTTGATAATCATCCCATTCTCTGAAAGGGAAGTTTTTCTGGTTTTGGTTGTGATTAGTGTCTCCATTAACAATTTTTAGGTCATCATAAGGCTGAGCCACTGTTTCCTGGATATTAACCAGGTCAGGACTATGTAATGCTTAAAGTGCCTTGCTCAAGGACACTACACACACTACACGACAGAGGAAGGTCTTGAACCAAGGACCTCTCACTCCAGTTCTGTACTCTACCACTAGGCCACCGGGCTCCTCTGGAAGTTAATGTGTAACAGTTTTGCTCAAGGACACAACACGGCTCACTTCACGTATAGTATACTTCCTCTTCTTCTTAAATCCGAAATTTTAAGCTTCTAGCCTGCTTCTGTGACTGTACAAGCCGGTTTGTGTAAGACCAGTTCGGAAACTTGTTTGTTTGAATTGATGCTTTACGTCCCAGTCAACAGCTCACAGGTCATGTCGGGACGTTGCCTCCACTTTATGGGACTTTTACTCAAAATGAGGATGTCATGACATCCACCAAGTGCTTAAAATATAACCATCCAACAAAGCCACAAAGGCTTATATGTGTGAACGGTTTGACTTCAAACCACTTTTCCTGGACAAGCTCAGACCTGAGCGGTTAACCAGTAAACAGATGGTCAGTCAGCAGCAAACAAGCTTTGCCTGGAGGCACAAGCAGCCCAACTATTTCTTTAGGCCCCAATGGGCGGGGGCCCATGTTCAGAAACTACATTGTTGGTTTTCTCACAAGACGACTCATTTATTCTAAAGAACAAAAGCAATATCTACTTCTTTGCCCCTTTTCTTCCCCCTCCATACATATCATCTGCCCCATCTTCCTCCACATGGTACATTGTCCCACCCCCTCTCCTATTCTTGTTCATGGACCCGAACGCCCCACTCTGAAGGTCAAGAAGGTTCTTCTCAACCCTCTTGGGGTCCTTACAGGCATCACAGTTATATCTACAGTCGGGTTTCTCATCGCCAAAGAAATCTGCTATACACCAGTGTCGGCATCTGGAAAACATGACAATACACAATGTGATTTATGTTACCGGTAATGATTATAAAGGGCCCCCTGCCCATTGTGGCCTAAAGAAATAGATGGGCTGCTTGTGCCTCCAGGCAAAGCTTATACACTACTGACTGACCATCTGATTACTGGTTAACTGCTCTGGTCTGAGCCTGCCTTCAAGTCAAAACATCCATACGTATAAGCCTTTTGTGGCTTAGTTGGATGGTTATATTTCAAATTCAAGCACTTGTTTGATGTTATGACATCCTCATTTTGGGTTAAAAGTCCCATAAAATGGAGGCAACGTCCCGACATGACCTTAGGGGTTAACTGGGTTGTAAAGAATCAATTCAAACAAACAAATATATGATTATAAATGTTTTGATAGTTTTGCCATTTTTCTTTGAAATAATTTCAAAGGCCTTCCTCGAAAATTGTTAACTTCCCTTTAGTTCACTAGCAAGGAAAATAGATGGGTACAATTCATGTTTGGTGTAAAAAAATTCGTTGAAAATAAAAATAATTCTGTTTCAAATAAAATGCACAGGGAAGCTTGCACTGCTGGTTAATCAGAGCATTATTTCTTCCAAACATTTCTGGATGCAATAAATTCCAATATCCAAAATGGCTTACTTCATTTCTTCACAAAACTTCACAAGGCATTCAAAACTTTTCATTGCTGCTTTAAGCTGTTGCTTGACTGTTTCTCGATCTTTCTGAAAATGAAGATAAACAACAATGTAGTGTACCAATTTAAAACAAGAAGCTTGAAGGACAAAGTTTGCTCACCTGAGAGTCAGGAAGTACAGTCACTGGACAAAAGAAAAGTTGGTTGTTTTTTTTTTTTACATTACGTGTATATGGGCAATGTTGCCATCTTAGTCATGTGACCAGGATTTTTGTGACCAGGATTTTTATAAACATATTAGTCCCCCATTTCTATAAATGCTTCATATAAAATTTGGTTTGATTGTCCAAGCGGTTTTAGAGGAGAAGAGGTTTGAATACTATGGTAATTATATACATTATCCATGTATCTTGCCCCAGAGTGGGGGGCAGTGCGCCCCTGGGCCCCAGTTTTTTTTTTTTCAGAGTCATTAATATTCAGTCCTACAGCCCATTTCCTGCAAGATTTTCCCTTTAAAACACATCTTAACAGTTTTCCCTTTTAAAATGCATAAGCAACCTATGTCGACCTTGCTGTAAAATAGATCAAGGTCATCACAGGGTCATGATTTACATACACATTGTAGTACTTTTGTCATCAATGCTTCATGCCAAGTTTTGTTGAAATCCCATAGATGCTTCATATAAAATTTGACTTTGATTGGGCAAGCCGTTTTAGAGAAGAAGTGGACCCACGGATGGACGCCGGCTCGAATACCATACTATAAGCTCCCAATGAGCCTTTGGTTTAGGTGAGCTAAAAAAGAAAGAGGAATAATACTAAATTTATAGAATATCAACAGTTAAAGTCAGGTACCTATTTCAATATCAATTACTAGTTAATAAATGTAACAACACCAACACGAACTTAAGTCCAGTTTTAATTACATTTATCACTTTATCCAACGTTTTGCCTTCTTGGCTTCTTCAGGGATATAGTAAACAAGTATATGACGTCGCGCACCGTAAAACGCAATGTGTGACAGCGCGCCACTTCAGATACGTTGTGAGAAACTAGCGGAAAAATATACAATGTGAAAGGGGCAAAAACAGCCCCGTAATTATGAACGCAGCAGTTAAGCAAAATTTAAAAAATCTTAAAGAGACAAAACTATTGGATCGTTTGATACAAATGTTCCTATAAAGTCGTTACACAAAAAAGTAATAATAGGAACAAACAATAGCTGCCTAACTGCTACTCAACATTGTACAACGATTTGGAATTCATGCCTTTTGGGTACAGTGTATCAAGCTTATGTATCCAATAAGTTTCCTTACAGAGGCGAGTCATTTCATCATTAACAACATCAATTGGAAGGAAACTGAAATCTGCGATAGAATGTGAATCTGAATTGAAATGTGAAGCAACGTTTGATGCATAGCTTTCACAATCATAATTATTTATGTCAAATCTATGACTATTCATGCGTTTGGAAACTTTTTGGTTAGTTTGACCAACATATTGCATGTTACAACGTTTACATTCAATCAGATAAATAACATTCTGAGACGTACAGTCAGTTGAAAATCGCAAATTGAACGTGTTCTGAGTACAGTTGCTAGTAAAAACATCCGTGTGGATTATATTCTTACAATGGGAGCATCTACGTCTGTCGCATGACGGAGAAAAATGACTTTCTTTGTCCTTAAAAGAAGAATGTACTAGAAAATCACGCAAATTCTTTGGTCTTTTAAAAGCCAAAATAGGCTTATAATCGTGCACATACTTAACGCTACCTTTCTTAGAAAGTTGCAACAAATCCCAATATCTATTTATGATGAGGCCAATATTAGGTAAAGACGGGTTATATTCTACCACAAAAGGAATAAAATTTTTGCTACTGCTTTTCTCAGACGACTGGAGTGCCTGTTCTTGCGACAATGAAGAGATTTGATCAAGAGCATTATCAACAACATTTGCTGGGTAATTACGCTCAAGAAAAAAATCCAGTTTTTTTTTTTTTTTTTTTTTTTTTTTTTTTTTTTTTTTTTTTTTTTTTGAATATCAATTACTACTAACAATACCAGGAGGACCAAATCATTTAAAAATTGTTTGGTGGACAACTGAAATGTCAGACAGCGAAATGTATCTGAACTAAAACACACACACTATGTATGTACCATAACATTAAATTTCCAACACACTAAGATATAAATGAAGATGTTCTAGCAAAAACAGTAGTCTGACTCTGATCAAGGCAAACACCTTTTGCAAAAGCATATTTGTCGGAGATTATCTACCTTTAGTTGTTTAGGTTGGGTTGGCTGATCACATGATGCATAGCTTCTCTAAATAGCACAGCTATACATGAACATGTACAAAGAATTTCCTTTTTATAAGACATACATGTATATTTGAGCCGCCTCGAGGGAAAACAAACAATCTGCAGAGGCGAAAACAAAGACGAAGCTGATCAGCGCCTTTGTTTTCACTAATCGGATAGTACAATTCCTCCTCTACTTAACTCCAAAATTTTCAAGCTTCTAGCCTGTTTCTGTGACTGTACAGCCTGGTTTGTGTCACGACCTGTTCGGAAACCACATTGTTGGTTTTCCCACGAGGCGGCTCAGTTTAAGCTACCTTTTTACTTCTAGCAGCCTCATTCTGAATGAGATATGAGACAATATTTCTGTCTTCTCTAGAGTAATACAGTCTACAATACGACTGTAAACCATCACGCCCCGCTCTTCCAGATTCCTGGTAATACCCTGCCATAGACTTGGGAATGTTCCAGTGAGCTACAAACCTGCGAAGAGAAAACATTTCTGACTCAATACACCTCAGCCTCCTTATAACACTATTGCTGCAGTCCAAGCCAAAATCAGTGTTAGCTATCCAATTTGTGTTATAATGAGAGTAAAATGTATAGACATACACGATTATGACTGTGAAGTATTTACATGATACATGTATCAACTCTGTAAAAACAAATCTGACAAAAAAAAGCTATGCAGCACTTTTGCTGTTGGAATATGTGTCAGTTTTAAAACTTAATCGTGACAAACCTACCTGACATTGGGTTTATCAACTCCCATACCAAAACTAATGGTAGCTACAATAACAGGAAATATTCCAGCCATCCAGTCTGCCTGATTTGTCTCCCTTATATCCCCCTTCAGTCCCGCATGGTAGGGCTTGGCAGGAATACCCTTGTGGGTCAGGTGACTAGCCACTTCAACACAGGCGTCTCTGGTTCGACAGTACACAATACCGCAACCATACTTGCCCTGAAAAGTTTCAATTTACAAAGGACATGCCTGAAAATGTTCAGATATGAATCTTTTCTAATAATTACTTTGCATTAAAAGATGGTTTAATGTTGAGTGAAAGGTCATACAGATTCAGACTGAAATGCAAAGTATGAAGACATTGCTCGGACTCCTCCTTATGAAACAGTTTCATCTGAATGTGCACTGCTATCTATATGCCCCAAGACAGAGTATCATGTGTAAGTGTAAATGAAAAAAAAATTGAGTAGCTGGTTTGCTTCTATTTGCATGACAAATATTTTTTGAATGGTTTTGGGTTTAACATCCAACAAACAGCTAAGGTCATATGGAGATGGGATCTCAAATTAAGTCTCATCTGACAGACTAGAGAAGCAGGGATTGAACCTGCAACCCCTGTTCCCGAGGTTATAAAACTTTTTTCATGCTCAACTCAGCTGAGACTAAAATTTATCCTGCTCATAAATATTAAAATGCCAACAATTTGTGTTATAATGAGAGCAAAATGTAAGTTTAATAACCTTGGGGCCTGGTCAACAAGGCAAGAGGCTTAATATTGCATCATAGAGGCTTCTACAAAAGTTCAATACGCCCATAATCCATATTCACTGAAGTCAATATATTTTACTTGCACTTGAGATCAGGGCTGGGGTAATCGTAATCTGTAATCATAATCAGCTGTAATTGATTACAGATTTTGAAGTAATCAGTTGTAATCAGTAATCAACCATTTTTCTGATTACAAGTAATTTAATTTAATCAATTACCTTGGAAAAATGGCTTGTAATCATGATTACATTCTGATTACATCTGATTACAATTAGATAAACTTTGGCTGGTTTTTATTAAATGTTAATGTGCATCAATGGTATACATGAATATGGGCAAAATCCACCCCTACTCCCAAAAACAACACAATCCATGAAACTGGTCTTTCTGGTTTGCAATTTGCACAGGCATAAGATGTTATTGTAATTTACAGTTAAAAATGAAACTTATTTGTCTAATATTTGATATACATTTTGATAGGTTGAGATGCAAGGCTAACTAGAGTTGGTAGACTCACCCAACCTTCTCCATCTTCTGGTACCCCGCCTAGAGATTTCACTGCAAATTCTTTCAAGTCTTCATATGGATCACCCAGTGGCTCCATCAGTCTCACCTCATAATACAAGTTAGGTCGGAAACAACTCTGACAAAACTTTGCTAATGATTTTCTCAGTTTCAATTGCTTTATAATATCCTCTACAATCACTTTTGGGGCAGTGGCAGTCAATGCAACACAAGGTACACCTTTTAAGTACTTAGTTCTGAAGTATCCTAGTTTGAGGTAAGTTGGTCTGAAGTCGTGACCCCACTGAGAAACACAGTGTGCTTCATCTATTACAAAATACTTCACAAGTTTTCTTGCCGCCAGACTTTCCGTCAATGACTTGAAATGATCTGTATCTGCAAGCTCTGGTGTAATATACAGTAGCTTAGTTTTTGGCTTGTCTTTATTAAGATCGTTTAGAACCCTTTTCCTTTCATCATTTGTCATTTTAGAGTTGAGTGTTTCCGACTTAATTCCGAGTTGATCAAGATGGTCTAGCTGATCCTGCATTAAGGCTATGAGAGGGGACACAACCATGGTGATTCCATGGGAAATAACTGCTGGCAGCTGGTAGCACAGGGATTTACCTGCTCCTGTTGGCATGCATATGAATACATCATTATCACCTGAAAGTATATATGAATACATGTTAGTTTAAACATATCTATTCAAAATCTCACAAGTAACATCGATACATATATGAGCCGCCTCGTGGGAAAACCAACAATGTGGTTTCCGAACAGGCCCGACACAAACCGGCCTGTACAGTCACAGAAAATAGCTAGAAGCTTGAATTTTCGGATTTAAGTAGAAGAGGAATTGTACTATCCGAGTAGCGAAAACAAAGGCGCTGATCAGCTTCGCGGAAGCTGATCTGCGTCTTTGTTTTCGCATATGCAGATTGTTGGTTTTCCCATGAGGCGGCTCATATATTTAAAGAAGTAAATGATGAAAGGATTAGAATGGAAGCAGAGCTTATAAAGTTCTTCTCCATGGCAAATGTGATGAAATTCAACAAACAAAAAAAAACACATGAAGAGGCATCAATTATGAAAAAATAAATAAATAAATAAATAAAATAAAAATAAAAGCGCTGCAGGCATGCATGATACCCCGCCACGCAAATTTAATTTAGTACAAATGCACGGCATTAATCTACAATACCAAACCACATCTTCCAGATATGAACTCCTTAACAAAGTTTGAAGCAAATTGGTCTACAGATGCTCAAGATAGCGCCTAAAAACAATATTGTAACATAAATCAGGGGCCATTACTCTGTATTTATTTGACGAAAATTAGCAATCTTCAATCCCAAACCACTCCTTCCTGATATAAACTCCTATACAAAATTTGAAGAAAATTGGTCGATAAATGCTCCAGATAGAGCCCGAAAATGAAATTTTAACGTAAATCAAGGGCCATAACTCTGTACTTATTTGACTCCTTCCTAATATGAACTCCTATACAAAGTTTGAAGAAAATTGGTCTATAAATGCCCAAGATATAGGCCGGAAACAAAATTTTAATATAAGTTAAGGGCCATAACTCTGTACTTATTCAACAAAATTTATCCATCTTCAATCCTAAACCACTCCTTCCTAATATTAGCTCCTATACAAAGTTTGAAGAAAATTGGTCAATAAATGCTGAAGATAGAGCCCGGAAACGAAATTTTAACGTAAATCAAGGGCCATAACTCTGTACTTATTTGACGAAATTTACCCATCTACAATCCCAAACAACTCCTTCTTAATATGAACTCCTATACAAAATTTGAAGAAAATTGGACAATAAATGCTCAAGATAGAGCACGGAAACGAAATTTTAAAGTAAATCAAGGGCAATAACTCTGTACTTATTTGACGAAATTTGCCCATCTTCAATCCCAAACCACTCCTTCCTGATATAAACTCCTATACAAAGTTTGAAAAAAATTGGTCAATAAATGCTCAAGTTAGAGCACGGAAACAAAGCGCTGATGGACGGACGGACAGACAGACGGACGGACGGACGGACGGACAGACACTCGAACGCAAATTTTTTGCGGAGGGTATAACATAATACCCCGCACTTTTTGAAGTGGCGGGGTATAAAAATACATGTAATATGAATTCAGAAACATTTTGATAGAAAAAAAGAACTAATAAAACAACAATTTGAATCTATTATAACAAATATATGTACATGGTTAAATACACACTCAATGGTGACATCAGACAAAGATGGATCACCATATAATCAGTAGTTTGGACAAGGGTCAAGAGAATGGCAAGTTGTCAACGAAAAAGGTTGCAATAGAAGAAGAAATTTATGTGTGTTCATGCGAATACATGTTAATCATATAAGGTTTATTACTCCAGTATGAAGAAAAAGAAAAAATACACCACTCCCTCTATTATTATTATTTCCTTGTTTATAAATAAGGTATATACTGACTGGAATTTTATTGATCCGGTCGGAATGACGTCATCAGTCATTGGTAAGAATTGAATGACTCGCTATGGCCTAGCTGGATTCAAGGCAGAAAATATGAAAACAAAATTAAACTTTGCATAAAAGCTTTGCAAATATCTTTAGATCTTTATCATATCTTCAACTCCAGGTATGAACCCCAAAACATTTCTCACAAATTATGACTTTATAAGCGTCAAAAAATGATTAAATCATAACAAAATTGACTGAATTACACCCTAGACGGCAAGAGGGCGGTCGGAAAAGGAGCAATTCAGGTAACCATTATCGATTTAATCTCACGAAAGAGTAGCTTGCCGGCCTGATCAGTAGGCAAAGCTTGGCAGCTCTTGGCCTAGGTTTTTGTATGCTAACTGCATTCAAAATTTGAAGTAACTTAGTTAATAGTTAAATTATCTCCTAGACTCAGACCTTCAACTGTTGTTTACAATCTCCATGCATGTTTACACAAAAACATTCCAAATGTGTCACACAGCCTCAGTGCCAAGCGTGTACTAACCGGTCAAAAATGTTTTACTTTACACATCAAATTTTCAAACACGAAATTCTCTGTGAAAAAATAAATCTTGCTCACCCTCACTTCTCATACTGTTCACAGAGATATTAAATTTTGTCTCCAGTTGATGTTCCATAAGAAAAGTCATTGATTTCCTGCTTTAAGGCCAAAAAAAAAAAAAAAAAGAATGTTTCCGGTAACCCGACCGACCCTGTCAAAAACTCCCCGACTCTAATATTTTTTTCCTGTTTTCCGAAAATAAAAACTCGAAAATCGAAAAAAGATCGTGTTTTTCAAGTATCGGACCGGCAAAAGAATAAAAAATGTTGAATTGAAGTTTTAACTAAGAAGCTGTGCATGTGCACTGGAGAAGAAAACAGTTTAATTCTGATTAAACTGTATCTATGTTCAGGTATTTTACATGGTAAGGCTTCCCTCAAAAAAAAAAAAAAATCCCGACCTATCGACCCATTTTTTTCTGGCATGTTACCGGAAACATTCTTTTTTTTTTTTTTGGCCTAAGTTCATAATTTCTGTGAGATTTACACAATCAGCTAGCTCACTTGCTCCCACTTTTCGTCCGCAACGCTAATCCAATCAGAAAGATGCTCTCCATGCTCATGCGACAAAGCACGCGCTGTGATGTCAAGGCATCCCCATGACGTCAACAAGGTCGAGTTCGGATGCACTCACCACGTGTCAACCATGTGTAATCCTGTTTTATTCAAATAGAACCATCAAGGTCCGCAACAGAACGTAGTGGAGTGAGGTTCCGCAACTAATTATCTCCTAGACTCAGACCGTCAGCTGTTGTTTACAATCTCCATGCATGTTTACACAAAAACATTCCGAATGTGTCATACAGCCTCAGTGCCAAGCATGTATTAACCGGTCAAAAATAGTTTTACTTTACACAAATTTTGAAACCCGAAATTCATTGTGAAAAACTAAATCCTGCTCACCCTTATTTCGCATACTGTTCACAGAGATATTAAATTTTCTCTCCAGGTGATGTTCCATAAAAAAAGTCTCCAATTTCCTGCTTAAAATCCATAATTTCTGTGAGATTTACACATTCAGCTAGCTCATTTGCTCTCACCTTTTTACGCGGCGCTAAGCCAATCAGAAAGAAGCTCTCAATGCTCACGTGACAAAGCCATACATGTGACACCTCCCTCATCATCAGGGAGACTCAAGGAAATGAGCTGTGAAAATCTTCTAAAATGTACCACTTTTTTAACAAAAATTCAAATCCTCCCTGAAATGAATCAGGAATTTTCCTATATATTTAATACATTTTTCAAAAGTCTCCCTGAAATGGAACAGAAATCTCCCCGATTCCTCTTTCAGACTCATCACATGTATGGACAAAGCGCGCGCTGTGATGTCAAAGCACTCCCATGACGTCAACAAGGTCGAGTTCGGATGCACTCACCATGTGTCAACCATGTGTAATCCTGTTTCATTCAATGACAATTGTTTTGACCAAATAGAACCACCAAGGTCTGCAATGGAACGTAGTGGAGTGAGGTTTCGCAACTAATTATCTCCTAGTTGCGGAACCTCACTCCACGTTCCGTTGCGGACCTTGATGGTTCTATTTGATCATACAATGTCCGATTGAATAAAACAGGATTACACATGGTTGACATGTGGTCAGTGCATCTGAACTTAACCTTGTTGACGTCACGTGTGTGCCTTGACGTCACGGTGCGCGCTTTGTCACCTGAGCATGGACAGCTTCTTTCTGATTGGCTTAGCGTCGCGTAAAATATGAGAGCAAATGAGCTAGCTGAATGTGTAAATCTCACAGAAATTATGGATTTTAAGCAGGAAATCAGAGACTTTTCTTATGGAACATCACCTGGAGAGAAAATTTAATCTCTGTGAACAGTATGCTAAGTGAGGGTGAGCGGGATTTAGTTTTTCACAGTGAATTTCGGGTTTCAAAATTTGATGTGTAAAGTAAAACCTTTTTTGACCGGTTATTACACGCTTGGCACTGAGGCTGTATGACACATTCGGAATGGTTTTGTGTAAACACGGTGCGTTCCTTTACCGGAATGGACCGGAATGGACCTGATTACCGGAATGGACTACCGGAATGGACATTTATATGTGTCTTAGAGTATTTTTCGTTTGGTTTTCTAGAACAAATTTGCCTAGAATGTACACAGGCAGTGATAACTTCGAGAATCATGTAGTTTAAGTAGTTAAAATGTGTTCCAAACGATGGGGTGGCCTAGGTCAGGGACTCACATAAGCTTCTAGGTCACTGTCACAGTGCCAGCTCATTTTGCTCATTTCTACTTCTATTCACCCCTGTTTTTGCTGTAGAACATCCACTGGTGATTTCTATGTATTTTAATAACAGAAACCTCTGAACAACAGGCCCCATCTCGGATCCCACCTCTGGGCTACCCTTACCACCCTGGGAAGTCAATTTTGCTATACTAAGATGAAATTCATTTTATACAAACTATTTATATGACTCCAGAAATACATTTTATGCAGATAAAATACATTTAAAGCGCTGAAAGCCACAGCATAATGTCCATTCCGGTAGTCCGTTCCGGTAATTATGTCCATTCCGGTAAAGGAACGCACCCGTGTAAACATGCATGGAGATTGTAAATAACAGCTGAAGGTCTGAGTCTAATCTCCCAGTATCTACCAGACACTCTATACATCTCATAAAGAGTATTTACATAGAGGGTTGCTTATTCAAATGATTTTTTTTTTTTTTTTTTTTTTTTTTTTTCTCAAACTCACTGACATCCATAGAAAAGGTCGAAACAAATGGGTCCGAAATTTCCGAGGCCGAAAAATTGGATGGTAAAACCAGAGAGCTGGCTGACCTTTACATATGGTTTGGATGGCCGTTTCCTGGAGTTCTGACCGAAAACTTTTGTGCTTAAATACATTAAGTAATGTCTGGTACAAAGTTTCGTCGGCTGAGTCCATTTTGACAGATGTTTTTGATTTCGCAACTTTGCCTTCGCAGGGTATGGTTTGATTAAATTATTTTGAATACGCCGTCTGAGCGGTTTTGATTCCGAGTAATCTCGAACCTATCGTCGATCAATTTCTGATCATCACCTCAGGTGTGGGGTGGGTGGCTAAATTTAGAATTTAGTCAAGGGAAAAGAAAACGTCTGGAACAAATGAACCGAATTCATATCGGTAAAAAAAGCCGGAAGCAATCTACTAAACTGCCAGCTGGAAGGATTTGTAGCAGGCTTTTTTTTTTTTTTTTTTTTTTTTAATCGGTACATCGAATCGTAAGGAATTGATGATCAAGATCATTGAGACACTTGCATTTATTTCATTAATTGATTATTCCAGTGATTAAACACGAAAATTGGCGAAAAACATTTTCCCTCTCTTTTTTTATAACGCATATGAAACAATATTCTAGAAAGTATTTCTTTCCTTTATATCGGGACCAAGGAACCTTCCTTTCGCTGTTTAGCTATACCCCCATATCACTGGGTGCTTCCTTGGTCCCGATATAAAAAGGTTTTGTTTGACTTTTTGGTAACGGATTTTGTTCTACTTTTTAACACAGTAAATCTCCACAAAACAGAGTCGACAATAACATAAATTGCTTAATTTATATCACTTTTTAACGAATCAAATTATTTTTTACTATTAGGATGCATTCAAAGCACTATATTATGACTTGAATTTTTTTTCATTGACGTCATAAATTAGAATCAAATCAAATCTTTGACCAAATTCTAGGAATTAGTGTAGAAAAAAATCCGGTACCTGAATCAAACAAAACCAAATCCTATCGGGACCTATAGTAAAAGTCAAACAAAACCGTTTTATATCGGGACGAAGGAAGCACCCAGTGCATATAGACATAAAGCTTTTGTCACGTTGTAAAGTGGTCGAACAGTACTTACGGAATAAATTGCATTTTCTTATTTATTGCATGCATTTAAGAGAAGTTTTATTGTCTTCAAAAATAATTAACAGAGTAAATGCTAGTTCGATTAACCAGGCTGCAGTTATATGATGCGATTTATTCTGTAATAAAGTACTTATTGCATGCAACAGTTTAGTTTCTTATAGTCACAATTTTTCGTCTTACTTGGCAGGATAACGGTAGTATACATACCGACGACACGGTTTCTCCCCACAGTACTACCGTCATCCTGCCAGACAGGCTTTGTGACTTACTTTATTTTAACCTGTGTTACTTTTCAGAAAAAATGCGTTTATCCCCCCCCCCCCCCCCCCCCCGCCCAAGAAAATCCTCTTCCCGGGAATACTTCCCTTGCAAGGCATTTTATAAGTTTGTTATTTTAGAGAACTTCGTCTGTATATATATACTACAGTTATCCTTGAGGTGTTTACATCTGTAACGAAATATCTGTGAATTAACTCCGAGCGGTCACTACTTGTGTACTACTTAATGTGGCTCGGGCAGCTATTTCTCCAGGGCTGCCAAAGCCTTATACAATATTATATAATGTAAAAGTTAGATATATAATAATTTTCCTTTGGGCTACCTTGCCTTATGATTATTACCAATGATTTGAAAAATGATTAGTTTTGGCCAAAGAATCAATAGGAATTAGCATTACATATAAGAATGAAGAATTCACAACTATGTTCCAGCTCCCTGTCTCAGCGCCCTTGACTTTTACCTATTTCTACCACTGCCTCTGGACACTCAGTCAGCTACCCGAGCTCTAATAGCAATCTGATGTATATCCCTCTCGGTAAAGCGAGGCTTCACAAAGAACACGGGATTACAATCTATTGCTATTCTGGCCCAAAGTACCTGAACTGATTAGTCCCAAGATACCTGTCTTCCAGCTCTCAAACCTAGAGCTGCAGATCGAGTAACACAGCAACCAACCCGAGCACTAATAGTAGACTACTATCCTGCCCTCTCCGTACAGCTAGGCTACACTCAGAGAACTCGGGAAGATAGTTTGTTACTATTTCGGCCCAAAGTCCGTTACCTGTTACTCTGTCAGTAATTAATCAATGTTACCCCTTCAGGTCTCAAGCACAAACTGAACAGTGAACGGTCTTGCACTCGCCTTTTATACCGTTCCGTCACGTGCGCTACTGGATTAGTCCATTTCAATGGACGAGTCTATTCAAAACAAATGCATGGGTAAATCAGGTGCAAATAGCGATTTCTTTATAAATCGTCTTGTGTGACGAATTAAATATGGAAATTGTGCAAATCTATGTAATTTTCTATGCCGAATCCTAAAATATGATTAAAAATGGAATAATCGGTATTACAAACCTTCAGTATCCAGTAAAACTTCTTTAGCAACCGATTTATATTGAGAAAATAAGCGTGGTAAGGCAACTTGCGTAATTAACTATAACTGCAACTGCAGATTTGAAAAATCAATTTGTCACACATCAATCAAGTCATTAAATTCAGACAAGGCTTCAGATGAAATGGAATTGTCAGCAGAGCATTTAAAGTATTCAGATAAAGTTGTAATTCCTCTAATTGTAGAAATTTTCAATGACATTTTGACTACAAAGACGGTACCCAAGGAGTTTAAGTCTGGTATAATCAACCCAATCCATAAAAAAGGCAAAGATCCAAGACATTTTGAAAATTACAGAGGCATAACATTTCTTCTGTTCTGGGGAAGCTTTTTGAGACTGTAATCTTGAACCGGCTGCACCAGTTAAATGCTGATCAATCACAACGCTAGTATGGGTTTACAAAAGGACTACCACCTTCCATGGCATCCCTGCTATTATCTGAGGCAGTCCTCGACGCAAAGACGTGCAACCTACATTGCCACCCTGGACGCCCAGAAGGCTTTTGATGTGGTGAGCCATCCAGTACTAATGGTGAAGCTATATGAACAGGGAATCAACAGTCATCTATGGCAACTGATCAGATCCATGTATAACGGTTTGACGGCAAGAGTGAAATGGGAAGGAGAGATGAGCTCACTCTTCAACATCTGCCAGGGCGTGCGCCAGGGTGGCATATTGTCAACTCATCTGTACAAGACATACAACAACGATCTCCTCACGGAACTAGAATCTAGGTGCCTTGGAAAGTTTATCGGCCCACTTTATGTGGGTTGTCCTACAGTCGCAGATGTTCTATTGATATCAGAAAATGATGCTGAATTACAGCTGATGCTCAACTTGTCATACATCAAATCACAAGAAAAGCGGTATCATATACATCCACAGAAGTCAGTGATTGTACGGAAGCATATTTCCAAGGCTAAACTCAATCAGGAAGTGGTAACTGAATGGAAACTGGGCTCCACTAGCGTAAACGTTAGTTCACAGTCTGTTCATCTGGGTCTAATTAGGGCTGAGAAATCAGAGAACAATATCAACATCACAGACAGGATAAGTCTAGCAAGGAGAACTCTATATGCACTTATTAAGTCAGGTGTGCATGGAAGTAATGGGCTAAACCCAAAAGTTTCCTACAAGATTTATCAAGCATATGTGACACCAAGATTATTGTTCAACCTTGAGACCTTACCCCTGACTGCAACTCAACTTGGTCAGCTGCAGCGTTTCCACGTATCAATATTACGAAACCTTCAATCTCTTCCAGTAAGGACAGCCTCGGCCGTGGTCTTGTTACTTCATTACCTATACAGGCAGAGATTCATAGAAGAAAGCTGAGCCTAATACATTCCATTGCTAGATCTCATAATACCAGAATGCAAGATGTGATGTATCGTCAGCTTGCCGTGGGACACTGTGAAAGTTTCTTCTCTACAACAAAGGAGATCCTAGATATGTATGATCTTCCAGACATGTCTGCCTTATCAAAATTCACAAAGTTCCAGTGGAAGAATGAATGCCGGAAAGCAGTAGCATCATACTGGTCAGAAAAATTGAGGGAAGAGGCATCTGAGAAGTCATCATTGATCCACTGCAACCTGAGGGATATGGCTATAGGGAAAACCCACATCATATGGGGGAACGTTGGTAATAATACAGTTGATGTGCAGAGAGGTATCACAAAAGGTAGGATGCTTACTGGAGTTTATATGCTGCGATCTACGAAAGCAAAATTTAACCAGTACAATGTGGAACAAATATGCCCACTCTGTAGGCTTGCCAGTGAAGACCTACAGCATATGTTACTGAAATGTCCAGCCCTCGCAGAGGTTAGGGGACCACATATATCTTCCATCAGAAAGCTTCTGAGTCAGAATTTTGGGATGTCCTGGTGGCGGTCACGTTCCTCTGAATAGTAGCCTTATGTCTGGATGGTTCAAGCATCACTGTACAGTCAAACTACATACCTGAGGAGGGTTTTGTTGGTCGCCTGGAAGCACTATGTAGGCACTTTTGTCACAAGTTACATATGAAAAGACTACAGCTACACAGAAAGTTGTTACAGTAATAGTATTTGCAAATTGAATTTAATTCACTGGGAATTTGATATATATATATATATATATATATATATATATATATATATATATATATATATATATATATATATATATATATATATATATATATATATATATATATATATATATATATATATATAAAGTAAAGTAAATGAAAGGATGTAAATATGGCCGTCCCCTCTCACACGTCCAGATTTGTAAATATTCCAGCCCGGGCCTTAACCTGTATTAGTGTTTATATTCAAACAACGTTGGATTAAGAAAATTCACGGGGATTCTTCAAAGAGGGATCACCGGTGCGCCACTGACTGGCGGGATCTACAGAACACAACAACAACAACAACCCTCATTATGAAGGTCTGATAGATGATTTGGAGAAGGTGCAAAAGCGTGCGGCTAGGTTTGTAACTAGGAACTATACATATGAAAAAGGTAGTATGACTGGCATCCTTAAAAAACTAAAATGGGAATCCCTGCAGAAAAGAAGGAAGGATAATAGAATCATATTACTTTACAAAGGTCTAAAAGGGAGAGCAAAAATACCCACGGATGACCTTATCCCCAAAAATAGGCGTTGTAGGAATCAACACTCCTTGGCATTTCAGATACCTTCAGCAAGTACAAATGCCAATTTACACAGTTTCTTCCCCCAGACAATTAGAGATTGGAATGAACTCCCTGATTCTCTGATCTCCTCTGCTGAATTGTCAGATGATTGTGTGTCTAAATTTACTTCTCTTGTGAGAGCTCGGGACTAATCCCCTCAGGTCAAGCCCCATCCCCCTGGTGCGGTATTGTCAGTTTGACGTTTCACCAGTAAACTATTCTGATTCTGATTCTGACTTTTGAATTTGAAAAAAGGCAATATCTAACGAACCTTCATCAAAATACATTGTTTATTGCTTTGTTTGTTTAACTTTCTAATGCCGCCGAATACAAAGTGTAAGAATTGAAGAAAACAAATAAAATCATGTTATGTTTTACTATCAAACCAAGACACTTCTACGACTATTCTATGAGTCGACTGTTCAGTATGCTGCCTGTAAGTTTGTTATATAACATGCATATTGTCAAATACACTATGTCTTTATTTTCTCTCGTTAGTAATTTTACTATGTTGAATAATTTTTGGACAGAAGATGATGTATAAATATGCGAAAGATGCAAGCTCCAAAACCCAATAGACATTTTTATATGGTAAGTCCTAAATAAAATCATGTTATGTTTTACTATCAAACCAAGACACTTCTACGACTATTCTATGAGTCGACTGTTCAGTATGCTGCCTGTAAGTTTGTTATATAACATGCATATTGTCAAATACACTATGTCTTTATTTTCTCTCGTTAGTAATTTTACTATGTTGAATAATTTTTGGACAGAAGATGATGTATAAATATGCGAAAGATGCAAGCTCCAAAACCCAATAGACATTTTTATATGGTAAGTCCTAAACACCACAATGAGAAACTAAAACTAAAATAAGACTTTCATGTCATGGTCCTGATAAGGGTCCACCAAATAATGGTGGAGCAGACTGGCGCAGGGATAGAGTGATTGACTCCAGTCCCAGAGGTCCCGGTTTCAGTCCTCAGCCGGGTGCCTTGAGCAAGTCACATTTCCACAGCTCCTGAGGTAATGGTCAGAAATTGATCAACTCACTAAACAGTAAAAAAAAAAATAATAATAAAAGGTAAAATTACTCGGGGAGAAACGACCAAGAGGCGAACTACCAAATGGCGGACGGACTAATGTGCGAAAAGACCCGGTACCTAGCCAGGCTAACCCGGTACCATAAACAAAAAACGGCGCAGACCAAACGTAGACCAAACGAATCTGGCCAATTTATTTCAGCTGTCAGATTGTCAGATAAGTCAATTAAGGAAATTGAAAGGTCTCATTGTTAACTTGGAGCTGAATTATTCAAATCTTTTGAAGGGTAGGCAACATTTCATGTTCTGATCTTATGTTTTGTATCGATTTTTTTTTTTTTTAAAGGGAACCACCCTACCACCTAACCCCAGTTTGCCCCAAGTTCAGAAGTTTTCTCAGATCACACCAATCAGCATTGATCGGGATGGCAAGATACTCTTTCGTGAGGTACTTTTTCGTGAGAAATATTGGTTACCAGAACTGCTCCTTTCCCGCCTTTTTACTCATTCAGTGGAGGGTATAACTTGGTCTGTGATGCTTTTAATGCTTGTAAAGCTTGCGATTTGAGACTTTTAAGTCCACACTAACTTCGGAGTGAAAAACTGTTTTACTCCCTGTGCAATATTTCCACTACCTCCCACCATACCCAACCACCCTCCAGATATCTCAGACTTATAGATATGAAATATTAAACACGGAACAAATCTAATTTATCTATCTATCTCTATATGATTCTGAACCCTCTTTCGAGTATTATTAGAATTTTGCAGGTTTGCATATTATTTGCTCATTAAATTGTAAAGGAGACCAACTTTAGATGCAGTTTATTCCGTTGTGGGGAGTAAAACATGATATTGCCAAACATCCCAAGATATTTACAAAAAGAATTTCTACGTTTTTACCTTCAAATCTCCAATTCTCTTTCTTTCTTTCAATATATACTGCAGCACCCTCTGGAGAGGATTATGTGCAGATGTGCACATCAAAGAAAAAGGTGGATAGAAGAAAGTTAAATGAGTTTAGCAAGGCTTAAAAGTATGATAGTGTTAGTTTGAAGAGGAAGTAAAAAAGTTAAAAGCTGATAAAAACAACATATCCTGGGTTTATGGCATAATGTGGTTTATGCTGCAGATGGCAGACCTGAACATAGTTAGGTCTCCTGATAGGACAGCCGAGGCTGGGAGGTTGTTCCACTGCACGATTGCCAAGGGGAAAAATGAGTATTTATAGTAATTTGACGTTGTTTGAATTTGAATAAAATGATATGGATGTGTGGTTCTTGTCAGTCTGGACTGCCTGTGGATGTATGCTGTATCTCAACTAAACCATGTACTATTTTATAGAACATTATGAGCCAGGCATCTGCACGTCTTTGTTCTAATGACCTCCATCCTAAGGTTTTGATCATCTGAGTCACACTACTGTATGAAGAGTAGTCATGGGTGACCCAGCGTCAATCTTGACAGCTTCGATCTTATTTTTCAATTTCTCAGTGTTGTCAGAAGAACCTTTCCAAATACCCCGTACTCAAACATCAAATATTGGACATGGCAAAACTCAGAAAGTAATCAAGGTTTTGAATATTAACTGTCGGTCTTAATGGACCCCCATTTTTATGCACAGCTATTTTTGTTTTATCAAAATTAATGTCAATACCGACAGTTTTACAAAAAGTTTCAAGTTCATTCAATATACGCTGCAGCCCAACCATTGTATCTGCAAAACATGACACTTCATCGGCAAACATAAGCCCTAACAAGTCGGGTATTTCTGTTGTAACATTCAGTATTTGAGCCACCTCGTGAGAAAACCAACAATCTGCATATGCGAAAACAAAGACGCAGATCAGCTTCGCGGTAACCGCGAAGCTGATCAGCGCCTTTGTTTTCGCTACTCGGATAGTACAATTCCTCTACTACTTAAATCCGAAATTTCAAGCTTTTAGCTCTTTTCTGTGACTGTACAGGTCGGTTTATGTCGGACCTGGTCGGAAACCACATTGTTGGTTTTCCCACGAGGCGGCTCATTTCTGTCCTATTTTATCTCCCAGCATGTATTTCAGTGTCAGTATTGCTGTTATCATTGTGTTGGGTAGTCCTGTCCAAAGCTTGTACATCTGATTGTTCATTTTTTGTTCATTTGAAGCACCGCTTCCGATATCAACACAAGATACTCCAAGCCAGGAAAACCCATCAAAGTAACGACATAATTTCTACCAGTCTAGCAGTATAGTGGTAATCTTGACTTTTGCTCAGCAAGCCCTTGCTGTAACTTCCACAGTGCAGGGATGGTCAGTGATATTTGGTAAAACGAAAGCTGTTTTTACCATGCATTCTGCTGTTTTTACATAACATGCCCTCTTTGCCTGCACTGCAGCCTCACTACTAAGGATTGCGCAACAATCAGGTCAAATCCTGAATTAATTTTTAGCAGGGTGGGAATATGCCCACTGCCATCTGGGCGGTGAGAAATAGATGGGCAGCTTGTGCCAGGCAAAGCTTATACCCATTGACTGACCGCCTGATTACTGGTTAACTGCTTAGAAGGTCTGCGCCTACCAAGGAAAAAATAGTTAAATCATCCATTATATTTCTCAGTGTTGTCAGAAGAACCTTTCCAAATACCCCGTACTCAAACATCAAATATTGGACATGGCAAAACTCAGAAAGTAATCAAGGTTTTGAATATTAACTGTCGGTCTTAATGGACCCCCATTTTTATGCACAGCTATTTTTGTTTTATCAAAATTAATGTCAATACCGACAGTTTTACAAAAAGTTTCAAGTTCATTCAATATACGCTGCAGCCCAACCATTGTATCTGCAAAACATGACACTTCATCGGCAAACATAAGCCCTAACAAGTCGGGTATTTCTGTTGTAACATTCAGTATTTGAGCCACCTCGTGAGAAAACCAACAATCTGCATATGCGAAAACAAAGACGCAGATCAGCTTCGCGGTAACCGCGAAGCTGATCAGCGCCTTTGTTTTCGCTACTCGGATAGTACAATTCCTCTACTACTTAAATCCGAAATTTCAAGCTTTTAGCTCTTTTCTGTGACTGTACAGGTCGGTTTATGTCGGACCTGGTCGGAAACCACATTGTTGGTTTTCCCACGAGGCGGCTCATTTCTGTCCTATTTTATCTCCCAGCATGTATTTCAGTGTCAGTATTGCTGTTATCATTGTGTTGGGTAGTCCTGTCCAAAGCTTGTACATCTGATTGTTCATTTTTTGTTCATTTGAAGCACCGCTTCCGATATCAACACAAGATACTCCAAGCCAGGAAAACCCATCAAAGTAACGACATAATTTCTACCAGTCTAGCAGTATAGTGGTAATCTTGACTTTTGCTCAGCAAGCCCTTGCTGTAACTTCCACAGTGCAGGGATGGTCAGTGATATTTGGTAAAACGAAAGCTGTTTTTACCATGCATTCTGCTGTTTTTACATAACATGCCCTCTTTGCCTGCACTGCAGCCTCACTACTAAGGATTGCGCAACAATCAGGTCAAATCCTGAATTAATTTTTAGCAGGGTGGGAATATGCCCACTGCCATCTGGGCGGTGAGAAATAGATGGGCAGCTTGTGCCAGGCAAAGCTTATACCCATTGACTGACCGCCTGATTACTGGTTAACTGCTTAGAAGGTCTGCGCCTACCAAGGAAAAAATAGTTAAATCATCCATTATATTTTAAAGCACATTTCACATGTCATGACATCCCAGTGTTGGGTAAAAGTCCCATAAAATGGAGGTAACATCCAGACATGACCATAGCTGTTGATTTGGATGTTATGCATTAAGGCAAATGAAACAAAATCCTGGCTTGGTTCCCCATCTTCCAATTCTTCCCCATAGCTTGGGTCCTGGTTACATATGACTGATGCAGTACACTAGCTACCAAATGATGACCAAATCAGCTTCTGGTTATTTGTATTTTTATTTTATCTACATTTGCATCATGCATTAAAAAGTATACCTGACAAAGCATTGTTCCTGCTAGAAAAGATTTTGTAATGCAAACAGGCCTCAGTTTCATTACAATCATTGCCCATTCGATGTTCCGATCATAGGAGGGTAAGGTAATGATTTTCGAGGTTCCTGCTATTGTGATAGAGAACAGAGGCAAGAACCAGACTTGCAAACAGAGTCCTGTTGTTCTGAAGAATAATCTTTATTATTTGTCAGTCATAAGTTTTGATATTTTGTTACTCTTCACCAGGAAAACATGTCCGTGAAATGTATAACCCCTCATATCCCACTTTTATATAGTAAAACGGGTTAATAAGGGTATACCAATTTTCCTTATTTTTGATGCAAAATATAGATTGTGGGTACTCATTAGAACCGCTAGAACCGCCTCGAGGCGGTTCTGACGTTGAACAAAAATAGGAAACATGTCAGAATTTTTTCCATTCAAATTTTCCATTTTTACAGCTGAAAAAATTCACTATCAAAATTTGCTGAATTGCTTCAATTGAATCTAAATTTGATACGAAGCAATATATGTATATATGAACCTCAACGCGACAAAATGTACCTTCGGACTTTCTGACAATACTAGTGGAAAGTGTCAAAAATCGGAAAAATCATGAAATTTTTGTTTTAGAAATAACACTGTATTTGTAATCTTTGAACACTGGGCTGCCAAATGAATGAATTTTAAAACTATTTAAATTATTTTCAATATCTGGAGTTATTTGCCCTTGTTTTAGCCCACACTATACTTATTTTGCTATATCCATCGTTAAATGGTAACCATAGCAACCGAATCGTCATAAAAATAGTCAAAATAATATTAACAAATTACCTGTAAGGATGATATGCTTCGATCTTAACATTAAGTTCTTCCCATTGCTAAAACTGTTTTAAGCAAATGCATCAAGTTTTGTAAGCTCTACTAAAATGAAGAAATACATTACGCAACTTTGACGTCATTTTTCAGAACAATGACGTCTGTGGGGTTCATATTGTAAAATGGTCATAACTCACAAAATAAGTTGAATAATCTGGTCAAATAAAGACTATCAGACTCTAGAAACATTAAACATTCAAAATGACCATGTTTTTTCTAATACTTAAAAATTGTCCGAAGGTACATTTTCTCACGTTGTGGCCCATATAAGAATCTGAAAGTTTGAAAGGTATCCATTGTGGAAACTTAAGATTGCCAGCCAAAATTTTTATTTGTTTACTACCTTTTTGACATTATGGCAAGAGGCTGGATATTATAATCACTTCTTTCTCCCTCTAAAATTTATCCAAAACCTTTGTTTTGATAAATGTTTTTTGAAGTCATTATTTTTGAGGGACATGTTCTTTAACCCAAAGACTTATTTTATGTATAATTGATGAGCCTTTGACAAATAAATTATTGCTTCTGTCATAGGGGGGCTTTGATATTAAACTTCCCATTTATTTTGTTTTTATTTGGTTGTTGGCTTTCTTAAAGCTATCAAGCCATGGTAAGACTGCCAATAACAATGGTACTGTACATAGAAAAAAACTGGGGCCAGTTGTTCAAAATTAACAATGTCGTTTGTTAACGATTCATTAAAATTTCTAATGGCAACATTACAAATGCCCTGTAATTTTTTTTTATTTATTTATTTATTTATTTTTTTTTTTTTGAATAAAACGTAAGAATCCTTTTCATTGCATTGCAAAAGATTCTCACATTTTTTCAACAAAAAATAACAGGGTATTTGCTTTTGAAGTCGTTATATAGTTAACAAATTGAGGGCTTAACAACACCATTAAGCTAACAAAGTTTTGAACAAATGGTTGTTTTTCTTTAAATGAATTGTGAGTGATCTTTAGTCAAATTCCCATAATCTATGTTTTGAGTGGGAAAAAAAAAGAATGCACAAAATGTTCCTGGAAATGTGAAAGTAACAAGTATATAGCTATAAAAATTCAGCATGTTGCTTTGATACATGTAGTCCATTGATATGTACTTCAGAAGGTTGAAGGGTGATGATTTTTTGTGGATTTCAAAGCAAGTTCCTGCAGATAATTTTTTTTAGACGCAATGGCATTTAGACGAAAAACGGATATGGTTTTAGACAAAATGTCCTGCACCCAATGCAAATTCTAGTTTGTATTGTAAACAGTGACTTCCCCATGATTTTGATATCGGAAGTAAAAAAAAAATGACAGTTATTTCTATAATCTAATGTATGCAAAATTGGTGCATCATATTTATCTTCGTTATATAAAAGCTCAGCCTGTCAAAATAATTATTTAAAGTTGCTAATGAGACAATGGTCACATAAACAGATTATTATTTTTCTTACAGCACACTCTTTAACCCATGTCCACCAGCTTTTATTTTCAGCTGAGTCAAACAAACTTTAATGGTCAGTATTATAATTCTCTTAATTTTCAGTTAATACTTATTTCTCCATTGGATTAGAATAACATCCACAACACTATTGTCGGTGTCCTCGCAATATTACTTGTTGGCTATCTATTGTTGGTAAATTAGCAAATTCATGCTCACAGAGACCCAGTAACGGAACTTTATATACATCAAGGAGACTGTAACAAATGTGTTACTCAACATCATTTGCCCATTGAAGGTAATAACCAGCTTTTGCATATATGCAAGAATATAAAGTCGAGTTTGCAAAATGGGCAACTGCTTTGATCTGCAAAATACTTTTATTTTGTCATTAAAATGATTTAGAATTCTTATGCCATCTGTGATTTTCCACTAATTGTTTAAAAATTTGACAGGTAGACAAAATAAAATATTAAAAACTATATAAACCACCTTAAATGCTGTTTCTTCAGAGTTGACCCATTTCTGATGAATGGATTCTCCCATCATTATCAATTGGGTGTGTCCACTTTCATTTGAAGGGGCATTAGGAGTGATTTTAAATTTCAATTTCATTTGTCTATGAAATTCCTCTTAGCAAACAGAATAGTCCCAGATGGGGCGCCGCATGTTGTGGCGTCACATCTGGGGCTAAACTGTTTGCCTTTGTCCCATAAAAAGGGCGCCAGACTTATAAGAGTTAAAGTCAGGTGCTCGGCCACAAACCAAAGTATACAAACTGACAGTAAAAGTGTGACAAGGTAGACTAATAGAGATGTCAGAAGTATGTTACATTTATGTAGGGATAGATTATTACAATATCATAAAAGGCTTTAATAATGATAGTGTTTAAATGTTAAATGTTGGAGCACACATTTATCAACTGGTTTCATTTTCTTTCTTCTCTCTTTTTAAGGTAACATTACGAAAACTTGCCCATGCAATATATAGAGATTTTTTTCAGAACCAAAAATTGAAAATTTCACCAGGAAAATGTTGATATTTTTCTTATTTTTGCTCAAAACATAGATTGTGGGTACACGTTAGAACCGCCTCGCTGAGGCGGTTCTAACGAGTACCCACAATCTATGTTTTGGATCAAAAATAAGAAAAATAGGTATACCCCTGCAAACCCCAGTTTTGCTATATAAAAGTGGGGTTTAAGGGGGTATATATTGCACGGACATGTTTTCCTGATGACACTTTGAGCTGTATGCTTTGAAATGACTATAAAGTATGAGGGTTGTCATTGACTTTCAGATGTGTCTATTATCTGTGTCTGTCTAAAATATTTGTTGATTTTTGTTAAGGTTCCTAAAGTGAAAGATAAGGTTTTGTCTTTTCAAGGACATGGGAGGTCTAATCTTTGATAATAAAGCCAAATTTATACAATATGTATTTAGGTAAAAATTTACATTCAGATCTGACACAAACTAGGCTGTACAGCCATAATAGATGGATGAAATGTTAAATTGAGAAACAGATTTTTGCAAAGTTTACAAAAGGAAAAAATAGAAGGCTTTTTGTGAAGTTTACTACTTGCTGACATCAGGAAAACCATTACGAAAACATATCCATGTAATGTATACCCCTTTGAACCCCACTTTTATATAGCAAAACTGGGGTATGCAGGGGTATACCTATTTTTCTTATTTTTGCACCAAAACATAGATCGTGGGTACTCGTTAGAACCGCCTCACCGCAGGTTTGATATAAACTGGATTATTTGAGTCGCGCCATGAGAAAACCGAATTTTTTTCCAAAGCGAAATCAAAGATGCAGATCAGCTGTGGAGTAACTTCACAGATGACCATGGCTGTTGTTTTTGCCACAGGAATAGTACATGTACAATACCTCTTCTTAAATCCGAAATTTAAAGCTTCTAGCCATTTTCTGTCTTTTGATACTGTAACACCCCATGCAGCCAAAGATTCATTGGACGAGAGATTTAAAGTAAAAATTAAGGAAAGAGATTGATGCTGAATAAACATGATAAACAAGACTTATTTATAAATTTAAGGCGTGTATGGTAAACATCATTAGCATGCCAGTATGTCTCTGATGTAGCTAATTGCAATATATTAATATTCTGGCATTTGAGAATTATTTATTAATTTTATGTGCAGACATATGAAATGTTAACCATGAATGTCACTTTGTTTATCATTAGAAACATTTTCTGTTGTATTTTCTGTATTGTGTACATCCAACATCTTTTAACTGATAATACTAATATGTTAGTATTAGTAAAGAGTTAGGTCCCTTATCAGTCAGTTCATATGAGCCGCCTCATGAGAAAAACAGATTTTTGCCTATGTTTTCGCCACTCGGATAGTACAATTTCACTTCCTCTTAAATCTGAAAATTCAAGCTTCTAGCCTGCTTCTATGATTGTACATGTGGGTTTGTGTCAGACCTGGTCAGAAACCCCGAAGACGGGTGTTATCGCATCGCGGCTCATATCTGGGAGCAGTGTGATCTAGGTCCTCACTGTTTATGTAGGTCTACCTATTTGAAAACTCAAGGCTTTGTTGTAGTTTTCCTACAAGAACATCTGTTTCTTCCGGTTTAAGATCTTGTGTTTTCAAACCATGCTATGTTGTTCTTTGTAAAACATTCCTTCAGTGTTTTCTTTTAAAGCTGCCAATACTGAAGGAATATCTGCACAGATGCACAGCACTCTTAATAAAACACATATGAGCCGCGTCACGAGAAAACAAACGGTGTGGTTTTCGACCAGGTCTGGCACAAATTGGTCTCTGTAGTCACAGAAGAGGCATAGAAGCTTGAAATTTCCGATTTAACAAGAAGAGGGATTATGCTGTCCTAGTTGCGAAAACAAAGCCGCTGATCAGCTTAGCTGATCTGCATCTTTGTTTTCGCCTATGCATATTGTTGGTTTTCTCGTGTGGTGGCTCTTTTAACTTAATTGATTGCTTGGCGTGAGTACAATGTTGCAAAGATTATGTAATGAGCATGAATCTGTCAGAGAACATGCCAATTACACATGATTTCTTGCATTGAATATTAAATCAACCATTTAATGATGATGTAGTCAAGTATAACAAAATTCAACAATAAAGTGATGGAGTTGACTTGGTGAAGTTGTCTGTAAATGTGATAAATCTGAATGTCATGGTAGTGATGTGTAAATTCTGAATGCTAAGGTAATGATGTGTAAACTCTGAATGCTATGGTAGTGATGTGTAAACTCTGAACGCCATGGTAATGATGTGTAAACTCTGAATGCCATGGCAATGATGTGTAAACTCTGAATGCCATGGTAGTTATGTGTAAACTGAATGCCATGGTAGTGATGTGTAAACTCTGAATGTCATGGTAGTGATGTGTAAACTCTGAATGCCATGATAATGATGTGTAAACTCTGAATGCCATGGTAGTAAATACATGTAACTGTAATGTGTAAACTTTGAAGGTGATGGTAGTGATGTGGAAACTTTGAATGTGATGGTAGTGATGTGTAAATACTGAATGCTGAGGTAGTGATGTGTAAATTCTGAATGCCATGGTAGTGATAATAATAATAATAATAATAATAATAATAATCTCTATATTTATAGTGGATAACGTATTTAGCACAACGGCCAGTCTTCCATACGGTCCTCTAGTGAATACAGACATTGATTATTTTCGGACTTTTTCATATTAGACATGCGATATTAGTGATGCTACAGTACCTTAATTAATTTTTTAGACCATTGGGTATTTACCCACCCCTTTTTCATTCAATTGGGTATCTGAATTTTTACCCACTCTGTTTTTAATCAATTGGGTAAAATGGAAAAACAATTGGGTAATTCGTCAAGAAAAAAATATTAATTGGGTATTTTGTGTTTAATTATTTTTTTATCATTTATTAAATCTTATTTTTTAGATATTACTGTTTCACTGTACGTTGTACTGAACTGAAGGGACAAAATGAAGCCAAATGTAAGAAAGACTATAAAATTTCTACCGTAAATTAAAGAGACCACTCAATGGATTTTAGCTGATTTGAATGTGCTGCAGACATGGGTCAATAAGACCAGCCAAGGAACTTTAAAAAGGTTAAAAAAATCTCTCATTCGCGAACTGAGTCTACTTTCATTTTTAATAAAATCATGCTTACCCCCATTAAAAGTGATTTCAAACCCGATTTCAAACGTAAATTCCCGACCTGACACTTGTAAAAACGTTCTTTCACAATTACATTGAAGAAAGGTTTCGTATAGAGATCAAATCGGCATAGACTACCGTTTTTTTTATCGTTATTTATTTGCTTTGCGGCATATAGAAACCACGTATTCCATTTTTGAGAAAATCCCCCGATAGTGGATCTCGTCCTTATCGGATATTGCAAATAATCGCTTTAGGGCGCGCGGGAAACCAGGGACGAACCGAGTTATTCCGAATGAAATTGGTACAACTACTTGCCGAAAAGAAACGGCTGGAAATTTTGATAAAAACCGGTACGCACTTGATTTTCCCGGAATTGCATATCGGCGATTTCTTTTGCGTTTTATTACGCTACCGGATTGTTATGAATTGCGTATTTTGATAATTTAATTGCGTAATTACGCAAATACGCATGCTAATTAAGGTACTGTGCTATATTTTGTTTTGGGAGAAGAGAAGCCAGTGCTTGCCTTATAATGCTGAGCGCCAAGCAAGGTAGCCACTGTTACCATTTTTAAAGTCTTTGGTATGACCCGGCCCGGGATCGAACCCACGATCTCCCGCTCCTGAAGGGGATGCTCTAACCATTATGCTATCGGAATCGGTAAACTCTGGGTGCCATGGTAGTGATGTGTGAACTCTGAATGCCATGATAGTGATGTTTAAACTCTGAATGTGATGGTAGTGATGTGTAAACTCTGAATGCCAAAATAGTGGTGTGTAAACTCTGAATGATGATGTAGTCAAGTATAACAAAATTCAACAATAAAGTGATGGAGTTGACTTGGTGAAGTTGTCTGTAAATGTGATAAATCTGAATGTCATGGTAGTGATGTGTAAATTCTGAATGCTAAGGTAATGATGTGTAAACTCTGAATGCTATGGTAGTGATGTGTAAACTCTGAATGCCATGGAAGTGATGTGTAAACTCTGAATGCCATGGTAGTGATGTGTAAACTCTGAATGCCATGGTAGTTATGTGTAAACTCTGAATGTGATGATAGTGATATGTAAACTTTGAATGAGATGGTAGTTATGTGTAAACTCTGAATGTAATTGTAGTCATGTTTAAACATTGAATGTGATGATAGTGATCTGTAAAGTCTGAATTAAATGTACTGATATTGATGTGTAAACTACAAATGCTGTGATAGTGATGTGTATACTCTGAATGTGATAGTAGTCATGTTTGAACTTCGAATATGATGATAGTGGTGTGTAAACTCTGAATGTATGATACTGATGTGCAAACTCTGAATGTTGTGATAGTGATGTATAGTCTGATTTTTTTCAATGTGCAGGGCGGAGCCTGTCAATTTTTGATTGACAATGACAAAGTTGACCATTACATTTAAAAATAGGTAGTTCTCACTTGGACTGTTACTTTGACCCACTTGTTATTGTTGAACCAATCAGTGTCAAAATTAAACCTCATGCACTGAAAATGATGGGTAAACACATACTGTCATAGAAAAAAATACTCTGTACTACATGACTGTATTTATGTATGACCATATTGAAAATTCCCTCAGTAAATGCCTGGTAAACATTCTTGTTGTATGACTCTCTGTTTTTCGTTTCAAGTTTAAAACTTTAATTCTGATGCAATTAAATATAAAATGATGCAGGCTTACTTTAAATTACTAATTTACTAATGAAGGCGACAGAAAAAAGTGCAATAAATACAGTACGGATCTGTAAAGTGCTACTGACAGCTCAGTAAAGTTAGCAGCAAATCTGTTGCAGCAGCAGCAGCAAAAAAAAAAAAAAAATAAAATAAAAAATAAAAAAAATTAAAAAAAAAACAAAAAAAACAAACAAACAAACTAGAAAATGTGTTTATGAAACACTATGCCCCCAACTGGTAAGCCACTTTCAAGATGTAAAAATGTCCAAAAAATGACTAAGTTCAAATTGTAAAAAGTGACAAAAATTAATCTGAGGAGTATATCCCAACCACATGCATATCTTCAAAGCATGGTCACAATGTCTGCAAAGTTTCAAAAGTATCGGTATTAAATTGTAGGAGGAGTTGCGCACACAAGTTACCCTCTATCCATCCACTAAAATGCCCGAAAAAATGACTAAGTTCAAATTGTGAAAAAAATGACAAAAAATAATCCAAGGATTATATCCAAACCACATGCATATCTTCAGACCATGCCCATAATACATGTAAAGTTTTAAATGAATTGGCATGACACTGTAGGAGGAGTTGCGCACACAAGGTACCCACTGCCCATTCACTTTCATTGTCAAAATGCCCGTAAAATCGCTAAGTTCAAATTGTGAAAAAAGTTACAAAAATTAATCTGAGGATTATATCCAAACCACATGCATATCTTCAAAGCATGGTCACAACATCTGTAAAGTTTCAAGAGAATCAGAATAAAACTGTAGGAGGAGTTGCGCACACAAGGTATCCACTATCTATTCACTTTATCAAGAATTAAAAAGGGAAATAACTCTCATAGAATTGGCCCCTAGCCCTTTGAATTTACCTGAAAAAAAAAATACGGGTCCTCTTAATTTTCATATACAAACTACATACCAAATTTCAAGATCCTAGCTCGAACGGTTCCTGACCGAGTGCTCACGCATCACAGACTGACTGACTGACTGACTGACTGACTGACTGCATGCACGCACTCACTCACTCGCTCACTCACTGCACTGCACTGCACGGACAGACCCAAACCAATATGCCCCCTCAACTTCTTCGAAATTGGGGGCATAAAAACAAAACAACTACAACAACAAAAAAAAAAAAAAAAAAAAAAAAAACGGCCAAGTTAGCTGCAGCGAAACTTTTTGCCACCTATTGAATATGGTTCATACAGACAAGGCTCCAGAGTAGCATCCTCTATCTTGAAGCTTACACTGATGAGCAAATCACTAAGGTGAGCTACGGCACAAATTCGGTCTCTTGTTTTCGTTTAAGTCTGTCTATGAGCGCTATAAGATGATGAATGTCATCACAAACAGACGTTTTTTTTATCCCACTTATTACCCAGTCTATGGACACTTTTACTGTTGGCAGGGAACTTTTGTCCTTAAGCTATGTTATGGGTGGGATAGAAAATTCTTGTTTGCAGCATAAGTATTCGCGTCCTATAGCACTCACAGACAGACGAAACTGTAAAAAATCAGCAACATTTTCCGTAAAGTTGGTAATATGAGGAATAGAAAAGTTATGTTGCAGCATTCATCATCATTTTCTACATAGCGATCACAGCCAGACGAAAAAGAAAAAAAAAATAAGAATAAAATAATGAAAAAATGGTGACAAACATTTCCACTTACATGGAACTTTTTTCGTAGGTGACGTCGAAAAGATGTGATTGTGGCAAAAAAATGTCATTTTCTTATGTGTTATCACCTAGATTAAAGCCAAAACATTCTGCGACAAAAATGTTTGCTGCAAGTGAAATTGCTGCTTACTTGACTGTTTTTCGCTGTAGCAAAATAGCTGCTTACTTGACCAATTTCGCTGCAGCAAAATTTCCGCTAACTTGACTGTATTTTGCTGCTGCAAATTTAATCCTAACGCTGCAAGCAAAATTGCCGTTAACTTGACTGCTTTTGCTGTAGCAAAATTGCTGCTACATGTAACATGACCCATTTTGCTGCAGTAAAATTGCTGCTAACTTGACCGTTTTTGATGCAGCAAATTTGCTGCTAATTTGACCGAGCTGACCTTGTAGGAAAAATAAGTCAAATCAGCTGGTTCTCTGAATCGTTTCATTTTTTTCGTATGGTACTTTATTGACCTTCTACTGCGGTCATGTACCATCAGTAAAGCAAAGAGTTGTTTACAAAAATAGAGACATTGGCTAACTTGATAGAAATACATGTATTTGAGTGTAGCAGTATGGTTATATTTTAGAAACAAAATGTTTATGTTCTTGTGTGTCTACCATACACTTCACCTATTTTGAAATCATTCAGGTGAAACACAGGTATAGCACAAAGATAACAAGCATAGTCATCTTTACCTCAATTATACATTGTCAGCTCTGGGACCCTATCTCAACAATGAAATCATCCAAGGCTGGGCTTAGCTAAGCCCTGCCCTGCACATTGAAAAAAATCCAAGTATATAAACACTGAATGCAATTTTAGTGATGTGTAGACTTTGAATGTGATGATAGTCAGTGATGTGTATACTCTGAATGTGATGATAGTGATGTGTAAACTCTGAATGTTATGCAAGTGATGTGTAAACTCTGAATGCTGTGATATTGATGTGTAAACTCTGTATGCAATGTTAGTGATGTGTAGACTGAATTTGATAATAGTGACGTGCAAACTCTGAATGAGATTGAAATGAGGTGCAAACTCTGAATGTGGTGATAGTGATTAGTAAACTCTGAATGTGATGGAAGTGATGGAGTAAACTCTGAATGTGGTGATAGTGATGAGTAAAGTCTGAATGTGATGGAAGTGATGTGTAAACTCTAAATGCAATTGTAGTGATGAGTAAACACCAAATGTAGTGATAGTGATAAGTGAACTTTGATTGTGATGATAGTGATGAGTAAACACTGAATGAGATGATAGTGATGAGTAACCTCTGAATGTGGTGATAGTGATGAGTAAACTCTGAATGTGGTGATAGTGATGAGTAAACTCTGAATGTGGTGATAGTGATGAGTAAACTCTGAATGTGGTGATAGTGATGAGTAAACTCTGAATTTGGTGATAGTGATGAGTAAACTCTGAATGAGATGGAAGTGATGAGTAAACTCTGAATGTGGTGATAGTGATGAGTAAACTCTGAATGTTATGGATGTGATGTGTAAACTCTAAATGCAATGGTAGTGATGAGTAAACACTAATTTTAAAATGTGATGGTAGTGATATGTAAACTCTGAATGTGATTGCACATTACAACTTTCACATGCAGAGTTTACACATCACTATCATGGTGATGTAATAAAGTTGACAGGAGATAGTGGTTGTGTAATAAAAACTAATTTGAACTGCAGCACCAATTTGCATATGCAAAACCAAAGGCACAGATCAGCTGTGCAGTAACTACACAGCTGATCAATGCCTTTGTTTTCGCAACACAGATTAGTACAATCCCTCGTAATTTCAAACTTGTAGCCTGCTTCTATGACTGTACAGATGCAGACGGTCTGTGTCGGACCTGATGGAAACCAAGATTAATGGTTTTCTCATTTAGTATAAATGCTAGAATGTTTCTAATATTTATTTTTTGGCTTTTTCAGCACTGTAACTACTGAGGTCTTTCTAAGCAACTGAAAAAATCCAATCAAATAGAATGGACAGCTGTCAAAACAGAAGTGGGAGATGAAAAACAGGTAGGATATTTATCATTGTACGATTTTTTTGTGTGTGGTTTTACAGCTTAGTCAACAATATTTCAGTCATTTCAGGACCTAGCCACCGCTTCTTTGAGCCGTTAGGCTCACAAGGTGAGCTTATAGGATGGCCATGATCCGGCATCCGTTCCGTCGTCCGTCCGTCGTCCACCATTTTCAAAGATCTTCTTCTCTGAAACCGCTTGGCCAATCAAAGCCAAATTTTATATGAAGCATCTATAGGAAGGGGGAACCAATGTGTTTATAAATAATCCAGGTCACATGACCAAGATGGCCGCCATGCCCATATATGGTAAAAACCCTTCAAAATTCTTCTTCTCCGGAACCACTGGACCGATTTCAACAAAACTTGGCATGAAGCATCGGGGACTGAAGTACTACAATGTGTATATAAATTATGACCTTTGGATGACATTGACCTATTTTACGGCAAGGTCAAGATAGGTCTCCCATGCATGTGAATGGGGAAAATTGTTAAAATGTCATTTGAAAGGCAAATCTTGCAGAAAATGGGCAAATGGACTGAAGGTAGGTAATTCTGAAAAAAAATTGGACCCCAGGGGTTGGTCTGCCCCCACCCTGGGGCAATATACATGTATATTACAAAAATATTCAAAGATCTTCTTCTTTGAAACCACTTGGCCAATCAAAGCCCAATTTTATAGGAAGCATCTATGGGAAGGGGGAATCAATGTGTTTATAAATAATCCAGGTCACATGACGAAGATGGCCGCCATGCCCATATATGGTAAAAACCCTTTAAAATTCTTCTTCTCCTGAAACAATGGACCGATTTCAACAAAACTTGGCATGAAGCATCAGGAACTGAAGTACTACAATGTGTTTATAAATTGTGACCTTTGGATGACCTTGACCTATTTTACCGCAAGGTCAACATAGGTTGCCAATGCATTTGAGTGGGGAAAACTTTTAAAATGTCAGTTAAAGTGAAAGTCTTGCAGGAAATGGGCAGTAGGAGTGAATATTAATGATTCTGAAAAAAATTGGACCCCAGGGGCTCATTTGCCCCAGCCCCGGGGCATTATACATGTATATTACCATGATATTCAAACATCTTCTCCTCTGAAACCGCTCGGCCAATCAAAGTCAAATGTCATGTGAAGCATCTATAGAATGGGGGAATCAATGTGTATATAAATAATTAAGGTCACATGATCAAGATGGCTGCCATGCCCACCGCTCGGCCAATCAAAGTCAAATTTCATGTGAAGCATCTATAGGATGGGGGAATCAATGTGTATATAAATAATTAAGGTCACATGATCAAGATGGCTGCCATGCCCATATATGGTATAAACCCTTCAAAATTCTTCTTCTCCGGAACCGGTGGACCGATTTCGAAGAAACTTGGCATGAAGCATCGATGACTCAAGTACTACAATGTATGTATAAATCATGACCCTGTGATGACCTTGACCTATTTTAAGGCAAGGTCAACATAGGTTGCCTATGTATTTGAATGGGTAAACTGTTAAAAATGTCATTTGAAGGGAAAAACTTGTATGGACAGTATATTGATTATTCTGAAAAGAAAAATGGCCCAAGCTATTCATCAGATTCATCTGCCCCTATACTGGGACTATTTTCTATAACATTTGTATATACAGCAGATCTCAGGTGAGCGTTTACAGGACCATTGGTCCTCTGGGTAATTAATCAGTACTAAAAATATTCCTTGCGAAGGCCAGAGTTATTTCATTACTTGGTTCTCGGGAAATTTCAGGTAAAGTACATGGTAGGAGGAAGAAGTAAAAGAGAGGAAAAGGCTGAGTCAATCAAAAAAAAAAAAAAAAAAATACTTTTTAATTTGTAATAGATGTAAAATATTCATAATTTGCTTAAATAAATATGCATGTCGGAAAAAAAAAGCAAAGAAAATTCAAAAAATCAATTTTATTTTCAGGGAGGGCCTAAAATTGCTGGGTAGGCTTTCCGGAGAACCAAAAAATAAAAAAAAAAATATGACCTAATGACACAACCCAGCACCAGTGGGGACCACCACACTCACCTTTTTTTAAATTGTATGAACCATATTGTGAGAGACCTCAGTGTCTCTGACTTCTCCATCCGAATCAAACCAAAGCCTTGCTGCACCACCATTGAAGATGGCTACTACGTATGCTTGAAATTTTGGGTTCATGAAGAAAAGAAATTTTACTACCTGTAATAACTAACTGATCAGTGGTGATGAACAGATTCTCTGTGACCATGAAACTGATTTGTTCTTCTGTTTTATCAAAAATGCAAGTTTTCTCTAATATTTAATGGAAGCTCAATGGAGTATCGCAATCAATAAAATGTTGGCCTATCCCCAGGCCAAAGAGATTTTTTATACAAAGACAAATACCAAAATAAAGAGTATTCATTGGCAGAGCAGAAAAAGAAGCTTGAAATAAACAGGAGATTAAAGAATAGGGCATTTACATGTATTTGCCATTTGTTAACTTGTTAGCTCCTGACAATTTCTGTTTCAAAAATGATGTGTTTTTTTAGCCATAACTGTAGTTAGTGGGTGTGCTTTAACAGTTGTGATGTATTGTTTTCGATAAGACAATAACTAAGCCACAACATGACAAAGCAGCCTCCTGTCTGCAGTCTGCACCACCTCTAATTTGAAGTTGAGTTTTTGTCACTGTTTAGTCACTGGAGTCCAAGTTGATGAACATCCTATCAAAATGAGAAAAGGTGGAGACCCAGATCTGATCTGATACTCCCTGTGGCAGACTGTTTGTTTGTTTGTTTGTTTGTGTGTTTCTTTAGTTTGCCAAGTAGTGGCTTAGATAATGAAACAAGTTATTGGCAGACCTTTATTGATGAGGTAGATATATCATGAAACTGATGTAGTTGAGAATAAATCACAGTAGGATAGAGTGCCTTTGCAATATAGTGTGATTTTTGACTGAATTTTCTTTTTCAAACAAAAAAACTTGTGAAGAGTGATAATTCTCATACTCCTGAGAAAACCAACAATGTGATTTTCGAACAGGTCCAACACAGACTGGGCTGCGCAGCCACAGAAGACAGCTAGAAGCTTGAAATTTCGGATTTAAGAAGGAGAAAGATTGTACTTTCCGAGTAGCGAAAACAAAGGTGCTGATCAACTTCGTGGTTACCACAAAGCTGCGTCTTTGTTTTTGCCCATGCAAATTATTGGTTTTCTCATGAGGCGGCTCAAATAACAGAGATTGTGTGACCTACATCAATACATGTTCACGTGTCAGTCTGAGAAGGTTGAAAAACGGTTCTTTGAGAAATGCATCATAAAATGGATATGCCTATAGTTTTGCTTTATATGTACAAATGTGTCGTTGGAGGGTATCTAGATTGAACAGGGTTGTTACCAAGATGTAGAAAGCAGCTGAGAAAACAAATAAGCCACCTCATTAGAAAACCAGCAATCCACATAAGTGAAACCAAAGGCGCAGAGCTGCGAAGCTGATCATTGCCTTTGTTTTCGCTGCATGGATAGTACAGTTCCTCTACTTTTGATAACCAAAATTCCCAGCCTTTAACGATCTTTTGTGCATGTACAGCTAGGTTTGTGTGGGACCTGTTCGGAAACCACATTGTTGGTTTTGTCATAATGTGGCTCATTAATAAGACACCCCTATCAGACATATAGTTTATATGAATGAATGCTGGCTTTGGAATATGGTGTTATAGTTGAGCCACCACATGGGAAAAACAACAATCTGCCTAGGCGAAAACAAAGGCGCAGATCAGCTTCGCGGTAACCGCGAAGCTGATCAGCGCCTTTGTTTTCGCTACTCAGATAGTACAATTCCTCCTCTTTTTCACTCCAAAATTTCAAGCTTCTAGCTCTTTTCTGTGACTGTACAGGCCGGTTTGTGCCGGACCTGTTCGGAAACCACATTGTTGGTTTTCCCACAAGGAGGCTCATATAGTTTATGTGAATGAATGCTGGGTTATAGTTATTACTGGATACAGTGTCCAATAATCTTTTCTGATGAGACATAATATTGTTGTCATTATTGGCAGATGGTGTTGGATTGTGTTTGTGGATATAGCTCTATGATATATCATCTGATGAACAATTATTATTATTTGATGCTATAGTAGCTGAATGCATGTATGTTGTAAATATTCACTATATAAAGGGTGTTAAAGTTTGTTCTGCAGTTTACCTCATTATATAAAAAAAACAAGCTATCAGGAAAGCAATTTTGGAGGGGAATAAATTTTCTTAACACCCTTAAGTTGCTTGCTGAGGGCAAGAAATCAATCAATCAATCAATCAATCAATCAAATCAATCGATCAGTGTAAAATGTGATAGTTACAAGTAGTCCAGTTGTCAAACATGGATTTGGCCTGTGACCTGGAAATGTGTGCTGCATAAAATGTTTTTTTGGATTTCACTTCTTGATACCTTTCAGATGAAGAATCCGAGTGATGCCATCTTGGCATCATTGAGCATTTTGAAATATTCAAAAATTCAAAATGGCCGACAAATGGCGGAAAATATTGCAAAAATCAATGTAATACATGTATGTGAAGCAAAAAGCTCACTTCTCTTATTGTCCTTACTATCTTCTTCTGGTTCATTAGACCATGCCAGTTCAAAAACTGCATCATGAATTGTTTGAAAAAATCAAAAATCAAGTTGGCGTCCAAGATGGTTGGCATAAACAAGAAAATAGCATCCCAGAGTTGCATATACCCAATGTTTTGTGTTCTTAATAACAAAAACACCATAATTCACCCTGTATACCGTTGATGCAACTGAATATGTTACGACACAGATTGATGCAACATTTCACGAGGTTAGTGAGGAATGTAAAACGGTAAGTTGACGATTATTTTAATTTTACATGCATTAATGTGACGATGTCGAGTCGTGAAATTTAGGGAAACCACAGTAAGGATGCCTTCATTTTTTGCCATAAGTAGTTCGTTAAAAACCTTACCTTGTGACAGAAAATATACATTTTATTGGAGAAATATGCCACCAAAGACACGAAAATTGATTACGTTTGCTAATTGCTCGAATTCTTCATCATCGTTTGTCAATGTCAAAGTTTCGGTATATACCGGAATCATTCCTTGTTTCATACCACCAAAAGAGAATCATGAACTCTAGCCGACTTTTGCACAATACGGTGTTTACACACCTAGATTGGAACGTTTGGGAAACAACGTACGTCAATGTGTTCATTGCCTGGATGCAAGCTACGTCTAAGATGTGTTGTTAAAGAATGAGGCTATGTACGGCGGATCGTTGGGCCGAAAATGATATTTCTTACGGCAGACAAATCGTAGAATGGAAATAATGTTCAATTTTAGACATTTTCTGCTGTGAATTGACAGATTCAATATCAATTTGGATAAACATATATCGCTTAACATATTTGTTGTACTTATCTACACGCGTTGCAGAATTATTAATATACTTAAGGAATAAAGAAACGCAACAAACACTAGGATGTGTGATGCAAGTCTGTGGTGAAACTGGTCTTGCTACATGATCGCAGTATCCTTACGTCACATACAAATTATGGATTATTATAATTGAGCCTCGACGCGAGAAAACCGGCCTTCGGGTTTCCAAACAGGTCCGACACTAACCGAACTGTACAAGCACAGAAGATGGCTAGAAGCTTGAAATTTCAGATGTAGGAAGTAGAAAACATGTGCTATCCGAGTAGCGAAAACAAAGATGTTGGCTGATCAGCTTCGCAGTTACTGCGAAGCTGATCTGCGCCTTTGTTTTCGCATAGGTATAAATCCGGTTTTCTCGTAATGCGACCCATATTATATTATATACCTTTGAACGTGTTCACTGCTTCCAAAGGATCTAACTTATATATTTTATTCTTTTCAAACTTTAATATCTTTAGTCTCATGAAATAAAATGCCCGATTTGTGCAATTTTGTGGAAATTTATCGTTCCGTCAAATGTAAGGTACTCGCTGCATTAGGGTGGATAGGTACAATGTGTATACTGTATATATGGTTCCATACTCTTCATCATAATACGCAACGCATAAAAGTTCAACTGTAACGTATGTTTTTAACATTTTGATGAAATCTTTTTCGGCGTGAGCCGTCTAAGCTAAGTATTGACCTAATTTTATTGGCACTATTTCATTGGACAAATTATGGGTCATATGTAAATTAGCCGCGAGGTTAGACGAGCCGCGAGATTTAGACGAGCCGCGAGATTTAGACGAGATCGACTTTTTTTTTAGGTCATGAGGATTTCCGGGTGTGTTCCTTTACCGGAATGGACCGGAATGGACTACCGGAATGGACATTATACCTTTAACTGTATTTTATCTGCATAAACTGTACTTTTGAAGACAAATTTATAGTTTGTAAATGATAAATTTCATCTTTGTATAGCAAAATTGACTTCTCATGGTGGAAATTTATAGTTTGTAAATGATAAATTTCATCTTTGTATAGCAAAATTGACTTCTCATGGTGGTTAGGATAGCTTAGTGGTGGGGTCCACGAAGGGGCCACTGTTCAGAGGTTTCTATGATTATATAGAATATATAGAAATCACCAGTGGATGTTCTGCAGCAAAACAGGGGTGAATAGAAGTAGAAATGAGTAAAACGTGCTGGCACTGTGACAGTGACCTATAAGCATAGAGCATATCTATGTGAGTCCCTAACCTAGGCCATCCCATCGTACGGAACATTTTTACAATGGAAAACAACCCTAGTCAAAATTATTTTCTGGCATAGAATTTTTATTTTTTAACCGATTTTGAAAATTGTTGTGGCACTTTTAAGACTAAAAAGTCAAATTTTATATGAAGCCTCTATAGGAAGGAGAATGAAAGTGTATATAATTAATTTAGGTCACATGACCAAGATGGCCGCCATGCTCATATATGGTAAAAAACATTTAAAAAATCTTCTCCAGAATCCATTTAAGCCTAGGATCTTGAAACTTGGTATGTAGCATAAGGGACTAAGGTCCACAATGTGTATACAAATCATGACCCTTGGATGACCTTGACCTATTTTACGTCAAGGTCAACATAGGTCGCCAATGCATTTGAATGGGGAAAATTGTTAAAATGTTATTAAATGCGGAAAACTTGCTGTGATTGAGCAAATGGACAGAATATTGATAATGTTTATGCAAAAAAATTACTCCCCGGCCTCGGAACTATATCCATGTATATTTTCATAATATTCAAACATCTTATTCTCAGAAACCACAGATCAAAGCCAAACTTTATGTGGAGCATCCTTAGAAAGTTGGAAGCAATGTGTATATTAATAATCCAAGTTACATGTCCAAGATGGCCGCCATGACCATATATGGTAAAAACCTTAAAAAATTATCTTCTCCAGGACCCGAAAGCCTAGGATCTTCAAACTTGGCATGTAGCACTGGTGGTCCACATTGTGTATATAAATCATGACCCTGGGATGAACTTTACCTATTTTATGGCAAGGTCAACTTGGCTAGCCAGTGCATTTGAATAGGGAAAATTTGGTTACATGTAATAAAATGGGGGAAAAATCAAAAGTTATAGGGTCAGACACTGGTGAAGCTTTAGTAGCAGAAAACGCTGTATGACCCACACAATTTCTTAATAATATTTTCGCTCCTCTTAAAGAAACTGAGTTTTAAGTTTTATTCAAGAACAATTTGTACACAGGACACTCACTTCTGGTAGCTACTTTGCTACATTTTGGTAATACGTTTAATTTATGATAGCTCAGCTCCATCACATATCTCAAGTTATACGCACATGTGTTGAGCTGCCAAGCTAAGCTTATAGTCTAGCAATGTTTCGACATTTTAAGCTCACCACAGCCGAAAGTTCACCAGGTGAGTTTTTAGTAAACCATGCTCTGGTATCTGTTGTCTTCATTCGCAATTTTAAAGTTCTTGTAATAATAACCCATAGAACTAATCAAAATCAAACTTCATGTGAAGCATTCTCAGAAAGAGGACTGAAAATTGTTGAACAGGACGTTAAACAAAAACAAACTATTTTCCAGTAAGGTTGCCTATTACATGTAGTGTTTTAAAATGTTTAGTTCAACCTGTATAAAGCAAGCATATAAGGCTGTGACCACACAATTTATTATGTTCGAGTCAAAACGCAGAACATATTATAACCCACATCCATTTAAAGCACGCCGATTATCTTTTTGAAAGATATTTCTTGTTTAGACTGCATGTGGCATGTGATGAAATGAGAAAACGTCATTTTGTTGATAAAATTAACGTCAAAACGTCAAAAACCACGGAAAAAGAAAATCGTTACGTAAGCGTCGGGCGAAGGTGAGTATTCCAAATACTGTACATGCTTGGTAATATGATATCGACTAGAAAATATGTCATTAAGACTGGCGTGATTGCATACTTGGGTGTCATGCCTTGTTGCGTCAAAACTGGCTAACGGAATGCAAAAGTGCACAATAATGAATGATAAGCAATTAATGTCATTTACAATTTTCGATGTGGACGTTTTGTGTTTATACGGTATTTATCGAACCAAAAGACGACACGACATGCTTTTCAAGCAACAATGACGCCACAATTACTGTAGTAATGGGGCACCTAACGTTTGTTTTGGCATTGACGTAGGTGGCGTTAAACGTCCCAAATCACAACAAATGCTACACACGGTCAATGATCACCTCTGCAATCACTTTTAGCAGATTTGGTAACAATAAAATTGGTTTTGATTCAAATTTGACTAATTGATCATGTTTCCAGAGTGCATGACTGTGGGCCAGTGAGGTTATGCGCATGCCATCAAGCAAACGTAACCGACATAAAGGCTTTAACTGCTGTAATTTGACGTAAAGATACTGCGATCATGTAGTAAGACCAGTTTCACCACAGACTTGCATCACACATCCTGACTACAGTGACCCAAAGTGTTTGGTGCGTTTCTTTATTCCTTATGTATATTAATAATTCTGCAACCCGTGTAGATAAATACAACAAATATGTTAAGCGATATATGTTTATCCAAATTGATATTGAATCTGTCAATTCACAGCAGAAAATGTCTAAAATTGAACATTATTTCCATTCTACGATTTGTCCGCCGTAAGAAATATCATTTTCGGTCCAACGATCCACTGTACGTAGCCTCATTCTTAAACAACACATCTTAGACGTAGCTTGCATCCAGGCAATGAGCACATTGACGTACGTTGTTTCCCAAACGTTCCAATCTAGGTGTGTAAACACCGTATTGTACAAAAGCCGGTTTGAGTTCGGGATTGTCTTTTGGTGGTATGAAACAAGGAAGGATTCCGGTATATACCGAAACTTTGACATTGTAAAACGATGATGAAGGATTCGAGCAATTAGCAAACGTAATCAATTTTCGTGTCTCTGGTGGCATATTCATCCAATAAAATGTATAATTTCTATCACAAGGTAAGGTTTTTTAACAAACTTCTTATGGCAAAAACTGAAAGCATCCTTACTTTGTTTTCCCTACAACTCACGACCCAGACATCCCATCCTCGCATTCATGCCTGTAAAATTGAAATAATCGTTCTCCATTTTTCCCTACCCTCGTGAAATCTTGCATCAATCTGTGCCGTAACATATTCAGTTGCATCAACGGTATACAGGGTGTAATTTAGTTTTGTGTATGTTTTGACGCTCCAATCATAACAAAAAGGCAAGATGGTGACCAAGATGGCCTCCGAAAAAATTATATAGAGAACTTGGTCTCTAATAAACTGTCTTTAACCCTTGCCGCGCGGTGAATGACTAAAGTCGTACCCGAATGTAAGGTCTGTCAACGCGGCAAACAACTGAGGTCGTTTTTCTCCCTACTTTTGTTTTCGATCGAGTCTGACCGTGGAATACAATGGGAGGACCCATTTTATAATACAGACTTCATCAATAGGCCCTGTACTGAGCATATGTAAAGTTTATACGGAACATATAATGGAATTTTTTGTTATGCGGAATGAAATCAATAAAATATTACTTTCCTTTTGGATTTCATTCATGAATTTGCAATGGCAGACACAGGAAATATTGCCGATACGGGGGTGATAAAAAGTTGAATATTACTTCAAAATAATTACTTTGACAAGGATTTCTTGTGTTTTGGATGTCAGAGGATATGAATAAGGTAAATTGAATTGGAAATATCTCCCGTCATCATCTTTTTTCGTACGAAATTAGCTTTCGTAACAGATTTGAAATGGAAATTTTGATTTTTTTTCGGCAAAGTTGACTTGTTGTGTCATCGCTACAAGTATTATTCACAGACATCCATTTATAATTTTTGGTTTATTTGATAGATAATTCAATGGCCTTTCGATCTCTTATTTGGTTTTTCAATGTAGCTTGTTTGTGAATGAAGTTATATGGGTTTAACGTGGATTGATATATTTACAAAGTCCCTAACCCCCTCTAAACTTTGAACATGTTGTTCTCAGTCCTGACATACAGATCATTCATGATATTACATCTCCTGAAAGGGCTATGAATGACAAACGTTATCCTAGTAATATAACCAGAATTTGTATTTGCATTTTCGTGCATGTTGGTAGTGAAATGCACTGTTAGTTTGAAAACTGCTTTTATTTTTCTTGCATTGTTTTACGCTTAAATAAGAAATATTGTGGGATGAGTGTTGGCACGGTAGTTAGTAAGTAGAAAAATCTATCAACTGCTATCATTTTTGTTCTGTTTGAAACAATTCTTACCGAAATATCTGCAGACAAAAAGCCCGTTTTTTGAGACTAATGAAGGTCAAATTAATGGGCTTATTTGTTATGTAAAAAGGCTATGGAAATATACTGTATATGTATGTTCTACCTGAATGAACAGACTACCTGTCCTATTTTAACAGGTATACACAGCGTGTACATACTATAATGCATATAAATATACTGTACAAAATAATTTTATCTATGTTTTATTTGAGACATGTCTCAGAGGACTTTAAATCCAACGTTACTTCAACACCACACAACAATTGTTTTTACCCTTATTAGATATATAAAAGATATTGTCAGAAGAACTTCCCTAATGTCTAAAACGTATGAAGACACTGTTCAAAGTAAAAGTTGCTTAATTTATTTGGCATGGTATATTTAAGGTACAGGTATTTGCATAAGTGACGGACAATATTATTTAAAGTAATAAATCTGATAAAGATGATGCACCTGCTATTCATGCAAATCGTTTCTAAGCTAATTTTTCAGCTTGCAAATTAGTTGGAGAACATTATTTAGACCTTCACAAAGGTTTCTATCAATTAAAATCAAAAAATTATTTTAAAGGATTATTTATGGAAATTTATTAGAAAAATAGGTAATTTCACTAAAAACTTCTATTACAATGGCTTCCCTTTGGAAAACATTATCATTCATAAGAAAGTTTAAGGTTTAGGGATTATTCTGGTATGTAACATGCCACATTTTTTAAAAAAATCTATGAAATATTTATGAGCAGAAAACACTATTATTATAGTAATAAGGAACCTTAAACACAAACAGTAGAAAATCACAAAATGGCTCCGACTTTGTCAGCGGTGAGCACCCAATCGGTAAAATATTTTGACGCGCGGTAAGGGTTAAATGTCTTGTTTTTGACTGTACTTTATTTTGTTAACAGTTCTATTTTGAGTTTAGTTCTGACCCAACATCATAACAATGACGCAATATGGTGGTCAAAATGGCCGCCTTAATCTTAGTGTAAGGAAAAATGGCCTCTGATTCAAAAAGCTTATTTATATGTATATTTGTAAAGTATTAAGTAAGCAGAATAAACAGAGGGGTGGAAATCTACATCATATAATGAAAGATAGAATAGGCACTCTATTCTAAAACCGAGATTAGGTATTCGTCTGTGTCATTACCATTGTAATACTTAGCAAAGTCATCAGCTATATTGTTCAACCATTGCAACAATTTATTCTTCAATTCAGTTGCATTTGCAAAAAGCACTGTACAGGCTAATTGATTTATGAAACGCCTCTATTTCGATGATGAGCATGGTTGTTCAGAAGCATACCCACAGCAAATCATTCTACTTGTATACTAACTGTTGCTGGAGGTTGTAATTGGCATAAGCGCTCAGAACCCTTCAACATTATTTCGACCACCTGACTTAAGTTGGATATAAGATCATGTACCCTTGACCAAGCGTGGATTGTCAAATGGATGTCTGGACATGTATTGGTTTCTCATTGTTTAGCGTATATGGTGATTATATGCATTAAGCTTGGGAGTGTTTATTAGCCTTTGCTTACCAGTTTTAGATTAAACCATATATCTTACAGAAATAATTCTATGTTGCTGCCACAACATCCTCCAAATGCGATAATTCCCCTGATATTATCTGGTAAAGGCTTACTCAGTTTAAGCTTGTCAGGTATGAAACCCTTTGACATTGATTTCAAACTGGACTGCAAGAAGGAAGCAGACTACGGTCTGATGTTTTACCACTTAACCCAATATTTACGGTACTTCAAATGTCCCTTTTATATGGCCCATTCCCTTTCGCATTAATGTTTTCTCTGCTCTTAAAGGGACTTGGTTTTACTTTTTATTCTTTTCGGTTTACATTGATTGTAGATATTTAATCTTGAGCAATACATAGAGTCTGACGTTTGTGTATGACGCTTACATATTTTCCTCAATGGTTCGCAACCACCTCACTTCTTGCCACTGTTACACTATGTCTACACTATGTCTCACCTGAACTGCATTAGCGTTAGGTCCGAACACGATCGGCGAGTGTGCTTTTGATCAGTCTGTGATATCACAGCCCTTCTTCAATGTGAGATGGTCACAGTTGCATGCACAATCATGAAATACCTAAATCATCGTATCTTTTCAACATTGGTTTTAAAGATGTCATCTGCTGAGAAGTTCGAATAGTGTTGAGAGAATGCTAGTACTTTTTTGTCAAACCTCTTGTCTTGCTGGAGAAGTTTTGGTTATGCTTTTAATGCTACAGTCAAAGTGACAATGGGTCGTCCCATCGGTGACGACTGTATCAGGCCAGCGCAGTGTATGTGGATTTCTCAACTTGTACATTTTGCTTTCAAACATATTATGTGTTCGTAATCATCTTGTCACCCTGTCCCCCAACATTGAAGAATGTTGGGAGCCAACTCCTGAGGGTACACCATGGCAAGGTAAATCTACCTGGAAGCGTCTTGAATAAATAATATTTGCTTCAAATGCGTTTGTGTCTTTCACTTAAATGAGTTTTGCGTACCGCCATTGTAATAGCCATAGAAGTGATCAACTTTTTCAAGTTCATCTTTCAATTTAAATCCATACGCTAAGAAGACTGAGTCAAAGTTTACACGTGTATTCATTTAAAATGTGACAACAACGCATTATATATAAAGTTGTGATGTTGTATTTCCCAATATTCAGTTTCTACGCACGTTTTAAACTTTTTCTGTTCTTAGCATTAGCGTCAGTTCTACTCTTCCTTTCATCTTTGTGAACCAGCTTTATCTGCGTTTCTCAGTCTGTTACATCCTTGCCTAGCGTTTTATAGCTCTGCTGAAGGATTCACTAAATTATCTTTAAAAATGCAGTCTTTTCTTCTTTAGTATATTTAAACCGTAAATGTTACGAGTACTTTCATTTAGTGGTGTAGATTGATTTGCTTCCCTCCCTTTATTCTGCTAAATCAATATGCAACACATTAAACTTAAATTTTGTTCAGTGAAGAAGATCCCAGTTGTATTAAAATTACGTAGGACACATACGCCCCAGTATCATTTTGGAGTGTCAAAACAAAACACAAACATTAAATTGCGATGTTTACACCATAAAATGATCATTTCAAATACAAGTCATTCAGTATTTGCAGCACTGGAATGCTGCTATAGCCAAAGAACATTAAAGCATTAATATGATGATCCTCTTGGTCACCATCTTGTTTTATTGTGATCAAGTTGGGTCAAATAATCAAAAACAGTTCATTTGTCAACATAATTTGAACATTTGAATTACAAAACATTGAGCAAATGCAGCTCTGGAATGCTGATTCAATCAGAAATTATGTACTCATATATTATAATTATGGCTGCCGTCTTGACCACCAGCTTGGCTCATTTTTATAATGTGGGCATAAACAATAAACCATGCTGCTCACAACATTATATGAGCATTTCAAACGCGTTACACTTAGTATATTCTGCACAAGAATGGTGTTTTAATCAGAGAACACAACCTTTTAAATTATAATTATGGCGGCCATTTTGGTCGCCATCCTTTTTGCTGTGATGATGTATTATGTGTACAACAAAAATGGACTTCGAAGCACAATACATTGTTCTATGCAACACTTGAATGCCGTTTTATTACGAAAATATTGCTTTTAGTATGATTGTGGCAGCCATCTTGTCCGCCATCTTGCCTCATAATAATGCCATGGGGGTCAAATCTTAGAATTATCTTTTTCATATTGTTTACAGTGTAAATTGACCATTTTAAACACAGAGAAATGAGTTTATTAAACCTTGGGGTGCCGTTTTCTTGTTTATGGCGACCATCTTGGACGCCATCTTGATTTTTTCAAAACGCTCAATGATGTCAAGGTTCTGAACTAGCATGGCCCAGTGAACTGGAAACCACAATAAAATTTCATGTGGCACCATCTTCCAGGTTATGCTGATGGCTGCTGGACTAAAGTTACATGTAAATCAGTCATAATTGTCAGAACAAAAAAAAAAAAAAAAAAAAAAAAAAAACATATTAATACATTTCAGACACCATTTTATTTCCTTTTACATTTTATAGATAATTAAGTGTAATTTGTATAATTGTAAGATTGGAAGGTACCTGTTATTTTTTTTTTTTTTTTGTATTTTATGTATACAGCAATACAACAATAGATCTCAAAAGCTACAGTTTTGATTAACATAATGGTGCAATCATGGGGGCACTACCCAAAATGCATGTATAAAATAAAAAAAAAGCTCACAAATAGCATGTATAGCTTTTCATCATTTTAAAATGAGTATGCCAACATGTTATATAACAAATTTTAGTACCATTAATTAATTTGTAATTCTGGATAAATTTGCTGAAAACACTACAGTTTTATGTAAATGCTTAACCATGCAATAATGACTAATTGAGATGCAGAAGGCCTTGGCCCGAGGTTATTAACTTTTTTCATGCTCAACTCAGCTGAGACTAAAATTTATCCTACTCATAAATGTTAAAATGCCAACAATTATACATAGACAGTGATTGATATGAGCTGCCTCATGAGAGAGCTTATTTTCTTGACCTATGCAAGCCGGATGTAAAAATATACAGGAAAAGGAAGTACACATACATTAAAGTGCATTCTCAGAAGTACGGTGGCCTGTTTTGTAGGTCAAGATAAAAACATACTTTGTCCCTGTTTATTTTAAAAGGACTTATCAAAATGTTTTTTCAGTCTTTATGACAAAAAATCTTTAGTTGAAGTGATTTTTTCCTTTTTTAGCTCACCTGAGCTGAAGGCTCATATTATTATGTGAGCTTATAGGATAAGCAGGCACCCAGCGTCCGCCTGGCGTCCATCATTTTCAGAGATCTTATTCTCTGAAACCCCTTGGCCAATCAAAGCCAAATTTTACATGAACCATCTTTAGGAACCAGTGTTTAAAAATAATCCAGGTCACAGGATCAAATTGGCTGCCATGCCCACATATGGTAAAAACCTTTCAAAAATCTTCTTCTACAATTTTAATGAAACTTGGCATGTAGCATCTGGGGCTAAAGTACTACAATTTATTTAGAATCTTGACCCTGTGATGACTTTGACCTATTTTATGGCAAGGTCAACATAGGTCTCCCATGCATTTGAATGGGAAAAATTGTTATGTCATTTGTAGGGCAAACTTGCTAGAAAATGGGCAAATGAGGGAGGATTTACTGTCTAAAAACTTGCCTCTGATAATGGTTTTTCGCAGGAAATTTTTGTATGGGGGACGACAGAAAAATTATTTTAATGTCAAAATCTTGATCTTAGTTTGTCCTAATAGGACCTGCAAAATTTTTGAAAATCGGTGAACAAATAAAGTTTTTATGGCCAAAATGAATTTTGCATAGAGATTTTGCATTGGCAAGGGAGATAATCGATGATCGAGAAAATGCATATTTTTCGAGAATTTTTACCTGATCATGAAGATTTTGTCTCAGGTATGTCATTTGTTTCAATTTAAAATAATTTTGAGCAATCATGATTAAATAGTTAGAAGTTAAAATTTTTGCTGGAAAATATTTACCTCCCTTCCATGAGATTTTTGTACAGGAAATCCCTATTCAAAAATGTTTTTGACCAGAACTTTTTTATTTGTCAACCGATTTTCAAAATTTTTGCTGCATATTTTGCGACAAACTAGATGCTATATTGTGCCAAGAAAATATTTCTTCTACATTTGAACAGTTGTAAAATATCTGCGAAAAACCATTATCACACACTACGAAACAGACTTTAACCTTTAGCATGCTGAGCAATATAGTGAAATCAATATCGCAGCCCACTGACGTTTTTTTCCAATTTTTTCCGTGTTTTCTTAATTTTTGAGCCATAAAAACAGCTGAATAAATTCAACAAACGCAGTAAACAAATCTACTTTCGGTTTCGGAAGTCTTTGTTACGCCGATTTCTAGCGTAAAAATTCATCATACGTACCGTTACGATGTCATATTTCGGGTGTAAATGCACCCAATTTTCCATTTACCAGCGAAAAAAGCGCTGAAAATGCATTTCTGATGCAAAAATAACGAAAATCCGATCAAAATCGGCCGACGAATCGGTCCCAAAACCACAAGCCGCCATGTTGTTTTCATGCGCAACTGTCTGGGCATCGCTCATTAATATTCATAAGTAGGCAGTGGGTGAAAAGTGCGGGAAATTTGAAAGCGGTTTTTCTTGTCGACCGCAGTCGCCTCTAGTTGGCACAGATAGGTATTCCACGGTCGACCGTAGTCGCCTACAGCATGCTAAAGGTTAATATCCTGAAAACAGTTGAACCCAGGATGTGGGGGCGGGGGTCCAATATACATGTATGTAACCATAATGTTCAAAGATCTTCTCTGAAATTTCTTGGCCAATAAAAGTCCAATTTTATTGGAAGCATCTTTATGAAGGGGGAACCAATATGTTTAAAAAAATCAAGGTCACATGATCAAGATGGCTGACATGCCCATATATGGTAAAACCACTTCAAAAATCTTCTTTTCCGGATCTGATGGATGGATTTCAACAAATTTGGCATGTAGCATCTGGGCCTGAGTACTACCATGTGTTTATAAATCATGACCCTGTGATGACCTTGTAGTATGTTACAAAAGGTTAACAGCACCATTGGTCTTCTGGTTTGAAATTCTGTGAGGAAAAAAAAAATGTTTAAACAGCTTTCATCAAGTGGAAAAAAATAGAAAAAAGGAGGGAATAACTTGAAGTTGGATTGTAGTGATAAATGTGACATCTCGTGAGAAAACCAACAATTTGGTTTTTGAACAGGTCCGACACAAACTGGCCTGTACAGTCCCAGAAGCAGGCTAGAGGCTAGAAATCTTGGATTTAGAAAGTAGAGGAATTGTACTATATGTGTAGCGAAAACAAAGGCGACGAACTGCAAAGCTGATCTGCGCTTTTGTTTTCGCATAGGCAAAAATCTGGTTTTCTCATGACGTGGCTCAAATCTTACTTTTTCCTGAAGAATTTGTGAATACATGTATGTTCATTAAAATTGCCATTATTTTTTACAGACTCAGAAAATCTTGATGGACCTACAAATTTCAAGGGGTTAGTGGCTATACAGATAGAGTGAATGGGTCGTATGAAAGCTCGCCTTAAGAGTCTGGTGGTCTCTGGAATAGTCCTATGTACCATTGTGTTTCTATGGATATTAACTATCACTAGAGAAGGTAATTATGACACATAATTATGTACTTTTATATTTGAATGCCATGAGAGTTGGTTAATTTTCCCTTTCATTTTATTTTGAATAAGGATATACATAGTATTGCAAGATGATATTATTTTTGAAATATAATGCTACTTTTCTATTCTATAGGCATCCGATTTTAATATACTTATGAGCCGCGATGCGAGAAAACTGGTCTTCGGGGCTTCCAACCAGGTCTGACACAAACCGACCTGTACAGCCACAGAAGATGGCTAGAAGCTTGAAATTTCGGATTTAGGAAGAAGAGAAATTGTACTCAGCTGTACAGTTACTGCACAGCTGATCTGCGCCTTTGTTTTTGCGTAGGCAAAAATCTGGTTTTCTCATTATACGGCTTATATAATTTATTTCTTTTCTGTTTATCTGTTTATTGTGGTTGCAGTTGATGATTTTCAAAACATTTTGATGTATATTTCACAACAAGCAAGAATTGAAATAAACAGGTAGAAATGACAATCTATGTACATGTATATGTATTACATCTAAATGGTCTCGTAGTAGTATTGGAGGTTAACTTTGTATTTTATGTCCCACTCAACAGCTAAGGTCATATTGAGATGGGATCTTGGGTTAAAGTCTCATTCAAAATACTATAGAAGGCCAGTCTCAAACTTGCAGTCCCGGGTTTCAAGGCAAGGCATCTTTACCTCTCTGCCAAGCAGGAGTATTTTACAAATGCAAAAAACTGTCATGATTTCTTGAACAGTGAATTCAAATGAGCAGGGTCATGAGAAAACCATGTTTTGCCTATGCAAAAACAAAGGCGCAGATCTGCTGTGCAGTAACTGCACAGCTGATCAGCGCCTTTGTTTTCACTACTAGGATAGTACAGTCCTTCTTCTTCTTACATTCAGAACTCCAACCTTCTTGCTTTTATCTGTCCTTGTCGGTAACCCCTAGGACCAGTTTTCTCATGTTGCGACTCAAATGCAGCCTGCTTGTACATTTCAATGAGACTCAACAGTGTGTATATGAGCCGTCTCGCAAGAAAACCAGCAATGTGGTTTCCGAACAGGTCCGACTCAAATCAGGCTGTACAGTCACAGAAGAAGGCTAGAAGCTTGAAATTTCGGATTTAAGAAGAAGAGGAAGTGTACTATCCATGTAGCAAAAACGAAGGTGCTGATCAGCTTCGCGGTTACCGGGAAGCTGATCTGCGTCTTTGTTTTCGCATATCCAGATTGTTGGTTTTCTCAAGAGGTGGCTCATATATATTAATGAATATTAATCACTTAATTTTGTATGTGCATCACATACTGGTACAGCAATCAAGTTTGAAGGCATGTTTGTTTTGTAATTAAATTAGGTGGTGATGTTTTACATAGGTTTCTGTACAATATTAATTATTCTTCTTCACTTTTAGTCTCTGTCACTATATCTACGTTATAAGAAAATACATGTACACACCGTACATACGGCTCGTCAAATTCCAACTGGTACGTCAAATTCCAGATGTTTATGTCAGCGCGTGCGTTTTGGCGGGTAAATTATTTTTGTTGTTTTTTCTTGTTTTATTATACTTTAGCTAATGGTTTCAAAAGAAAATAACAATCGGCAGTCTTGTGTGGACATCCATGCATCAGTACATACAGGTGTCATGGTCAGCTTATCAGTGGATTGGCGAAAACATTGCACGAAAGTCTTAAAATGGCACATTTTCAGAAAACATCCATACTTTTTGCCAAATATTTCCATAACTAGAAATAATTGAAAGTCGCTTGCTCGAATATATATAGCTTAGTATCTATTTAAAAGCCTGATTTAAACTTTTATTCAAATTAATCACTACTATTGATAGCGCAGCTCATTCTTTTGCACCATGTGTGATTTTACATGATACGAACCACGACAGTCGTTTTATACTTGAAAGACCAGACGGAACTAGCTTTTGATACGTCAAATAACAGACGTAAACACGACTTTGGATACGTGTCGCATCAGACGTGTTGAGTGCGATTATTTCAAATACCCATGGCACCCTGGCATTGTGTGGCCTTCTTAAGCGGTCAACTTGGAAGTATACGTTCAAAAATGGCCACCTTTAAAGGGAAACATTACTATTTGATTCCCGCATATGATTTTCATGAAACTTCCTATGCTACAAGATAATTGTATCCTTGGACTAAAATCAAAATGAAAGTGAGGAGTCACCGGCCTCGTTTCCATGGTATCAGAACTTTTTGGATGTTTCTCGTGCATTTCAGAAAACCGCACTCGTAACAGACATGTGTTTTTATATATATAGGTTTTTACTGCAAAAACAACTTAAACAAGATGAGTGTTATTTTCTTACATTTTGATGCTATTTGCTCTTAAATTGAGGAGATTACATGCAAAATTAACTTTCCCGCCATCTTTTCAAACCTGGAAAAAGTACATATTTTTGCGATATCTCCTAAACTACGCATATGATTTTGATTAAATTACACCAAGAGATAGGAAACGTGGTAACCATTTAAAAGTTCAAATAAAAAGTGAGGGTCACCGGATTGCGTTGGAAGATATAGAGAAAAAACGTTCAATATTCCCGCCTTTTTCGTTTTGACGCCAAACGTTACACTGACGTCCCGTATATTTATGCGACGTCATCAACAGCGAAATAAACGTTTTCACAAATAATTCATCTTATACACGAATTTGGGTTTAACAATTGCAACAGAACTTCTTTTAAAATAAAAATGAACAATATGTATACCCGCTTTAGGACTTAATTATGCAGAAACAAACAGAATAAGATTCTACAGCTTGCAACGTCATTGGGAAATCAAAACACAACGACGTTAAAAAATACGCGTAACATGCAGATACTAAACGCCGACGTTGCGCAAACAGTGTGCTCATAAACAATAGTAGTGTTTACCCTTAAGACACATGACGTTGAATCACTATATCAACATTTGCACAAAATGTTGAAACCGTAGAATCAACATTAAGACACACATTGTTAAAATAATATTAAAATAATGTTGTTTCGGTCAACCTTGTTGAATCAATTCAATTCACTGAATCAACATTGATTCTACAACATTGTTGATTGAATCAACATTGGTTCGAAATTGTTTCAACTTTGTGTGTCTGCTGTTTTGTTTACACTCAAACACAGTATAACTTTATGAGAGTGATATAGTGGTTGGGGTTTGAAACCTGATTGTCTCAGTTCTTGATCCTTGGTTAATCTTATATTAAAGGCGCTGATAGTCAACGACCTTAACCACGGCCTGTTGTGCGGTCGTTTGATCTAGTGGGTAGTTAGTGCCCGTCATCCTCCAGAGGTTGTAAAGCATCAATTCAAACAATCAAAAACACATGTATTTGTTCCGTTGGTATAAAAATTAAATTCCATCAAAGAACATTGGCAAACAAATAAAGCACAGGTTATGCCATGGTGTTTCTAGAGCGAAGACTCAACCGAGCGAATGCGTGAAGACACCTGATGCCTAACAACGCCCCTGGACATTGGAGCATAAGGAAACCAACAATCAGTTTGAACCCTGGTATGCCCAGGCACAGACCGCAAAGTTCAGTTCCGGCCCATGCCATAATGAATATATAATCAAAATTAGGGGTATTCATATAAGTTAAGCTAGAAGCAATGCGCTATTCGTAAATAATTCCCCCTCTCATGGCGCTTATACATGTACGTGTACTGAGTCGCGTAGTGTTCTATTTGAATATTTAAAATTGATTTGCAGTAGCCATGTATCAGTTATGTGGAATATTATCAAATGTTCATACTATCTGCTTTCATTTTTTTCCAAACGTCTTTATAGTCAAAAGTACAATCAGCTTTTTGTTCATCGACTGGCCATCTTGAGTAAAAAAACGACATAAAATCGTTTAAAGACAGTCGTTTCACTTTATTTCCTTTCCAAGTAATGTTTTCTTTATGCAATTTATGGTTAGTAGCGCTGCAAATTAAACCATATACTGACTATTGCATAACAAAGAAGTGTTTTAGTAGACCCGTATCATAAAATGTTGATCTACCGTCTGGGTCATTCCGTATCGTCCGTCTGTTATTTCACTTATCATATGACATTCGCCCGTCTGTACTTTGGCGAATTGTTTTTGTCGCCAAGCGACAGAATAAAAGGATAAATACACTGTAAAAGTTGATTATCAATAATCCTTCCGATGGAGATTGAAAAAATATAAGCCTCAATAAGATTATACCATGAAAAGTTTAGGTATTCTGTGTAAAATACAACAAAATAACTTACCCGCCAAAACGCACGCTCTGACATAAACATCTGGAATTTGACGTACCAGTTGGAATTTGACGAGCCGTATGTACGGTGTGATGTATGTTGTTGTTTTTTCGTTCTTTGCAAATTTCTTTCATTGATATGTGCATGACATCCACAGCATCGTAATGTGCATTTCAAATAGCAGGTTTATGGCTCACCTCAGTCACCTGAGCTGAAGGCTCACAGATGAGCTTATAGGATAGACAGGTACCCGGTGTCCATCCATCGTAATCCACCATTTTCAAAGAAATTGCTTGGCCAATCGAAGCCAAATTTTATATGACCCATCTGTAGGAATGCGGAACCAATGTGTATCCAGGTCACATGAACAAGATAGCTGCCATGCCCATAAATGGAAAATCTCTTTAAAAAATTTCTTCTCTGGAATTGCTGGTCCGATTTTAACGAAACTTATATTATATATATATAGCATTGATGACTAAAGTGCTACAATGTTTACATAAACCTTGTGATGACATTGACCTATTTTATGTCAACATAGGTGGACTGTGCATTTGAATGGGAAAAACTACGTTAAAATGTCATTTGAAGGATGAAATTTACACGCTAATCAGCATTGCTTAGTCTGACATCTATCTCCTGTAACCAGTAAGCATTATTCATGTATGTTAATTGGTATATATAAAAGATCTCAGGTGAGCAAGTACAGGACCACTGGTCCTCTGGTGGACCACTGGTCCTCTGGTTATTTCGTTCTGCTCTTATTTTTTTGTTGGACATTGAAATCTTCTTATTTACTGACGTCAATAAAAAACGCCTCATCAAAAATGTTGCATAACTTGGTCAATAGATGTACAATATAAACGAAATTTGCATTTTCCATATTTTTACGTTCTTTCTCATGGTATAGCATAAACCGAATATGGTTAAGATGCGCAGTTTTCTCAAAACTTGCGTGGGTGCACCATTTTTAAAAATGCATCCTGACGTCATTTTACAGACGTTTTTGACGTGAAAAATCTTGAAAGCCGTGCAAAGTCGTTTTACAAACTTAAGAACATCAAAATTTTGAAACGTAACATTACTGGACTACGTGATGTTGAAATACTGAAATTAACATAGAGACTTTTCACATGAAAAGAAACCGACGGAACGAAAAAATGATACAGTTCGGTTTCTGGCGTTCGAAGTGACTTCATAGTCCGGGACCATCGTTCGTGTTGGTATAAGATTCCCTTTATCGATTTTTGTGACCGTACCTCTTTCACCCACGCTTCTGTAGCAAAATCTTTTTGACGTCGACGTTTCCTCTGCTTACGAATTCTAATGATAAAACATTTCAGAAACGGTGCCGTTATGTTTGGATGCACACCTTGAGTTATTTTTCATAACGTAATCGTAGTATTTCAAATGTATAACCAAGAATGAAGCAAAGGTAATCTGACGCTTATTTCACTAGACTTCAAATACATGTTATCCGTAAGGAAGTTTGTTTCACGCTGAAAGACAGGAGAAAAAACGATAGAAACTATACTTTGTCAAATAGTCATGCCAGGGTAGCCTTTGAAAACTTTTTGACCATTTTGACGGCGATTACCGTTCATTAGCTGCAGTGATGTCAACAACGCTAGAGAACGAAATGCGGTTTTCAAAAAATGTGTTTCAACAACATATGGTCACGTATGGATATCCCACTCTATGGCATATGTGTTGGTATTGCAAAGGAGACTTTCATTAATCGAAAGAAGCGATGTCTGATAGACCGGTTTATGAACAGAATAGGGATTTTGAGAGGGGTGTGCGTTTTCAACAGCATGTCATTTTTCAAGCAGCTGTCTGAATAATTCCATTTCAGCATTTTCGAATGCACAAAAGGTTAGCAAAAGATATGACCAATATTTAAAATAATTTAAGTTGTTTATCTTAGCAGTACGACGTGTCAAAGTTGACTGAGGCGTTTTTTGTTGACGTCAGTATACTTTTTAGATGTTATAATAATCATATATTTTACTGTAAAACATGGTTTGTTAGCTCACCTGAGCCTTCAGGCTCACAAGGTGAGCTTATAGTATACCCATGCTCCGTCCGTCGTCCGTCCATCCGTCGTCCACCATTTTCAAAGATCTTCTTCTCTGAAACCGCTTGGCCAATCAAAGCCAAATTTTACATGAAGCATCTATGGGAAGGGGGAACCAATGTGTATATAAATAATCCAGGTCACATGACCAAGATGGCCGCCATGCCCATATATATATAAAAACCCTTCAAAAATCTTCTTCTCCGCAACCACTGGACCGATTTCAACCAAACTTGGCATGAAGCATTGATGGCTCAAGTACTACAATGTGTATATAAATCATGACCTTGCGGTGACCTTGACCTATTTTACGGCAAGGTCAACATAGGTCGCCTTTGCATTTGAATGGGAAAAATTGTTAAATTGTCATTTAAAGGAAAAATCTTGCAGAAAATGAGCAGTAGGATTGAATATTAATGATTCTGAAAAAAATTGGGCACCAGGGGCTCATCCGCCCCCACCCCGGGGCAATATACATGTATATTATCATAATATTCAAACATCTTCTTCTCTGAAACCGCTTGGCCAATCAAAGCCAAATTTTATATGAAGCATCTATGGGAAGGGGGAACCAATGTGTATATAAATAATCCAGGTCACATGACCAAGATGGCCGCCATGCCCATATATGGTAAAAACCCTTCAAAAACTCTCTTCTCCGGAACCACTGGACCGATTTCAACAAAACTTGGCATGAAGCATCGATGACTTAAGTACTACAACGTATATATAAATCATGACCTTGTGATGACCTTGACCTATTTTACGGCAAGGTCAACATAGGTCACCAATGCATTTGAATGGGGAAAACTTTTAAAATGTAATTTAAAGTGAAAGTCTTGCAGGAAATGGGCAGTAGGACTGAATATTAATGATTCTGAAAAAAATTGGACCCCAGGGGCTCATGTGCCCCCACCCCGCGGCAATATACATGTATATTTCCATAATATTCAAACGTCTTCTTCTCTGAAACGGCTTGGCCAATCAAAGCCAAATTTTATGTGAAGCATCTATAGAATGGGAAAATCAATGTGTATATAAATAATCTAGGTCACATGACAAAGATGGCCGCCATGCCCATATATGGTAAAAACCCATCAAAAATCTTCTTCTCTGAAACCAATAGACTGATTTCAAGGAAACTTGGCGTGAAGCATGGATGGCTAAAGTACTTTAATGTATATATAAATCATGACCCTGTGATGACCTTGACCAAGTTTATGGCAAGGTCAACATGGGTTGCCTATGCATTTGAATTGGGAAAACTGTTAAAATGTCATTTGAAGGGAAAAGCCAGCAGGAAATTGGCAAATGGACAGAATATTGAAGATTCAGAAAAAAGAAAATGGCCCAAGGGATTCATCTGCCCCTGCACTGGAATTAAATACCATAATATTCATACATGTTTATTGACCAGTATATGCAGCAGATCTCAGGTGAGCGTTTACAGGACCATTGGTCCTCTGGTTGTTTTTGTTTTCAAAATGTTGCCCCTGTAAGGATCATACACTGTCAATTAGTTATCATACATGTACACTGTACAGTCAGTTAGCATGTGAATGGGAAACGCTATTTTTTTTATCATGCAAAATATCATGTCCTTGGGCTTAAACCTCCTATTTCTAATATAAAATATGGTAATTAAGGTATATTGACAAGAAACATCAACTTTCATCAACTTGTGGTTCAGCTGATATAATGATAGATTGTCGTATTTCTCACTAATGAATTATACTCAGAGGAAAAAGTTTAGTCAGTGACTTTGACAAGCCTGATTACTATCATACATTGCTGCTTGCCTTAGATGTTCCCCTTTATTCAATTTGCAAAGCCAATTTCTTTATTATTTTGCAAAGAAACTCCACCAATTGTCCATTTCGACAGAGTTATTGGCCTTTTTCTTAAAACATTATTTTTGTAATTACCCGATAAATGATAAAATCAGCGCTTTCATTAATAGCACTTTCTGATAAAGGTTGTTGCCTGTGACAAATATGTGAAAAAATCTTTTCGAAATTCAGCCACAGTCTCGAGAAATAACATGTTAAATACTCATTATTTTGAGATTACCTCCCTTTCATTTAATTGGCAAAAAACACATGCGATATTTCAATCTTTTTTTTATTGAAAATGTTAAGTTTTATTCACAGTTTTTAGCTCGCCTGTACGAAAGTACAGGAAGAGCTATTGCAGTCACCCCGGCGTCGGCGTTAGCGTCGGCGTTAGCGTTAGCGTCGGCATTGCTCAAAATGTTAAAGTTTTTGGTTAAAGTTTTGTCAAGGTCACGGACTTAGAAATTTTGTGTTTAAGTTTTTGGTTAAAGTTTTTATAAGTCTATATCTCTTGAAGTTGTTGATGGATCAAGTTGATACTTTGCATGTTGGTAGATATTGGTCTGAAGTTTTGTGCTGTACCATCATGACCCACCTGGGTGACCTTGAGGTCAAGGTTACGGACTTAGAAATTTTGTGTTAAAGTTTTTGGTTAAAGTTTTTTTAAGTCTATATCTCTTGGATATATAGATGGATCAAGTTGATACTTTGCATGTTGGTAGATATTGGTCTGAAGTTTTGTGCAGTACCATCATGACCCACCTGGGTGGCCTTGAGGTCAAGGTTACGGACTTAGAAATTTTGTGTTAAAGTTTTTGGTTGAAGTTTTTATAAGTCTATATCTCTTGGATATGTAGATGGATCAAGTTGATACTTTGCATGTTGGTAGATATCTAGAGGTCTGAATTTTTATGCTGTACCATCATGACCCACCTGGGTGACCTTGAGTTCAAGGTCACAGACTTTGAAATTTTATGTTAAAGCTTTTGCTTAAAGTGTTTTGAACTGTATATTGCTGGAACAGGTGGATGGATGTAGTTGATACTTTGCTGTTAGATATTATTCTTAAGTTTTATGTTGTAGCATCTTGACTCACCTGTGGTCAAGGTTGCAGGCTTAGAAATTTTATTTATATCAAGTGTATGTAGATGGATCAAATTGAGCTTAGCATGTTGGTAGTTTTATGCTGTACCATCACAGCCCACCTAAGTGACATTCAGGTCAATGTCTTTGGTCATAGATTTTAATAGATTTAGTGGCATAGCTAGGCAGATTAAGTCAATTTTCCATAAGAATCGTGCATTTGGTGATACAAGCATGAAATTTGGCATGGAGGCTCAGAATACCCAACTATTATGAAAAATATCGTTGTCCAGCGAAAATTCAAAATGGCGGACAAAATGGCGGCCATTTTCAAAATGGCGGAACCTGAAAGGCTACATATCATAGTTTGCTATCCAAAACTTCACTGCATCGACTGTGTTTTAGGTTTTTGGTGTCAAAGTCCATGTTTAAGAACCCACTGAATCTTAATTTTCAATACTGTTTCATAATGGGGGACAAAATGGCGGCCATTTTCAAAATGGCCGCTATCGAAGGCTAAATTACAGTTTTTCACCATACACTTCACTGCTTTGACCGATTTTTTTTTATTTTTCTGGTGTCTAAATATATGTTAATGAGCCTATACAATCTAAATATTTACACAGTGTTCTTGTATCTATCATTTTGTCATGACATATTTTGCAAACTGTAAGGCAAGACCATCTGCTTTTTATGTGCAAAATGCATTTTATATGTAGCCGTGTGATGAAAATAATGATTTTAGTTGCATTTGTACTTGTATAAAGTTGATAAGAAAATGTCAGGTGATTTTAATGATTATCTCTTTGCATGTATTGTTTTAGCAGTTAACACAAAATCATAATGATGGCTATGTTTTGTCTCTACTTGTACTTTCCTTTGAAACATGCAATCCACCGTTTTCACTGTAAAATGGGAGCGTTTTATAAACGAAATTGTTATTTTTGCGCCTTATCTTGTGTAATGAGAGTGAAATTATTCCTTCTTTTAAAATAAATGTACCATAAATGTCCATGCTGTCTAGTGTAATTGACAATGATTGTATTGAATATATGGATTTAATATGGTCACTTGAAATGGTCCATATGTTGACTGTAAGACAGGTGTAGGTGCCATGTTTGTGGTAGTTGCGTGCATTGGATACACAATAAATGTAGTGGCATTAAGGACACCCTGTGTCCTGGCCCTGATTTCAACCGTGCTTCATGCTTGGGCATAGCTAATCCTATTGAAGGAGCAGACAAAATGGATGTAGAGGTTGGTGATGAAACTGTGGAACAGGTCGCATAGGTTTGCTATTAAGGGATATGGTTTCTGGTGGTGACTGTGAACTGGCTTCTGTTACACACTGAAAAATCAATTTGGGAAAAGTCCCACCAACTACTTCCCCTTCCCGCGAACCACAACCTGTCACCTTTGACCCGGATGTATTCGACATGTGCGAGAAGTGTCATGTTTCACGCTGCATGACTATGGCCATGACTATGGCTACTCTGAACCATCTCCGGTGTTATGGCAGGGCAATAATCTGTTTGATTTGTAATGTAAAGCTTTAGACTCCCTTCTCTCAAAACTTGACATTCAAAATTTGGAAACTGTACTTCGCACCAGCTGGATGAGATGGTTTGGGCATGTGGAGCGTAGCGATGGAAGGATTGCTCAAGTATGCAAACTGAACAGAAGAGACAATTAATGCAGGCCAAACTGAAACTTTGGTCGAAGTATTGCAAAATGACAGAAAGAAACTTGGTACGGCCTGAAAGGATAGGGTGTTCGCGCGGAAGACTTGTCAGAAAGTCAACCCTCGGTAGAGGAAAATGTACTTTTACCTGGATATGATAATGATATAATGATGAAATAAAGTTTTTGTTTTCTGGCCTGCACGTGAATTGACAGGTTGTGTGATTGGGGGAAAACCAGTCCAAAGGTACCGGGTCTATAGTTATCCAGTATGTATGAAACTTAAATGGTCAGGCTAGGTATAGAACTATTATGTTTGTTTGAATGTAGTTGAAAAGCGTACTTGAATGTACAAGTTCTGCCATCACAGATGGAAAAAGGATGAACCCTTAGCCTTTCACCAGCTGATTTCTAATTATACCGGAAGCGTTCACAAAGTCAGACAAAATTTATGAGGATTTTAAGATCTCCATGAAGAAAAGAAACAAACTATTAACCACCCATTGGGGATGTGAGAAATAAATGGACTGCTTGTACATCCAGGCAAAACGCGCCGGCAAGCCACTGACAAATCACCTGATTACTTGTTGTCTGCTTAAAAGGTCTGAGGCTGCCCAGAGAAAATGGTTTAGTCACACCATGCATACATATAAGAAGAAGTTGCTTACAAAGGTTGTTTGTCCCGACAAGACTGTTAACATAGCTGTTGACGGGGATGTATGGCAACAAAACAAACAAACAAACGATGCGTTTTCTGTAGTGTCATACAATCATAGATCTTCGCCGTTTATGGTGATAAAATTGAAGCTACTGTTTCCAGAAACAATGCTAAGTAATGCGAAAGTTGATCTGCTGAATGATGTTCAGTAATTCTGAAATCAATCTAAGTGCAGTCCATGCCAATTTGTTAAGGTCGCTGATTTTATTTTCAATCATCTCACCACTGTGACCAGTTTGGGTTAGAGTTTGAATAGGCACATGTTAGAAAAGCCAAGTTCTGCTTGCGGATGTGTACTCTAAGGTACTCTCGTTCATACCCTACCTACCGACTGGCTCATCTCAAATGAATTAAAATTATCTTAAAGGGGATTTAAACTGATAGAAAATTTTAGCAGGCCATGAAATGTGCTGCTAGTGTTGAGGATAAATCAGAAGAAAGCTAATCCAAAGTACATTGAGCATGTGTTCAACCTTGCAAAGTTTTTGTGGGTGATGAGGATGCAAGTTCAGTACCAGACAAAATAGTAGGCTAAGACTTGTGTAGATAATGTTCCTCAAGGCTTTTGAGTATCATTTGGGATGTCTGACTGTGCTCTACAATAATGGAAGAATCTGTCGTTCAGCAATCATGTCTTTCGAAGGCATTACCTTGCCATCAGATCCAGTGAGACAGAATACTTTCATACTGTCGGGCTCGAAATGTTAAGGTCATATGATGACATACTTCCAAATACGGTTCAGCATACCAAAGGGATACATTTTGGGGTCAACAATACACCAAATGTAAATTGATAGTCCAAGTGAATGGGGGTTTAGTAGCATTTTTTTTCATTTCGCAGATACTCTGAACAACACTAACTCCTACAATGGCAACTGTAAGCGGCAACTAACAAAGCATGGCTGTCTGCAGGCGAATGCCAAGGACAATGCAAATGTTACTAATTAACAATTAAATGCACTGAATTAACAGTTGCAAATGAATAAAGGTTCACTAACAGAATTCACCACAAAATGATCAAGCAATTATATTATATAGAATAATAAATAGAAAAAGGGTTGCATAAAAACAGCTTTTGCTCATTAAAAGTAGATGTTTTTGCCTTACATTTGCCAAATATGTCATGAAACACCATAAACAAAAGAAAACAACGTGTATATTTAGATTCTATAGGTTCAATAACATATATTTAGACACCAAAAGCATAAAAATCGGTCAATGCAGTGATATTTAAGATAACGAACTGTAATTCAAGTAAAAAATGGCGGTCATTTTGAAAATGGCCACCATTTTGTACGCCAACATGAAACAGAAGTGAAAATTTAGATTCAGTGGGTTCTCAAACATGGACATTGACAACAAAAACCTAGAAAAAAAGTCAATGCAGTGAAGTTTGGTATAGAAACTATGATATGTAGCCTTTCAGGGTGGCCATTTTAAAAATGACCGCCATTTTGTCTGCCATTTTGAATTTTTGCTGGACAACGATATTTTTCAAAATTGTTGGGTATTCTGAGCCTGCATGCCAAATTTCATGCTTGTATCACCAAATGCACGATTTTTCACTAATCTGCCTAGCTAGCAAAGCACAAGTCAGGTGAGCTACGCTGTCCTGCGACAGCTCTTATATGACTTGTAATTTCAATCCCAAACCATCAAGGGGTTTTGAAGCTTTAAAAAAGTGATTTAAACAGTCCCAATGGGATTTTTCATGTATTTTCAGTATTTTCACTGACTAAACTTTTGCCCCTGAGCATAGTAGTTGTTCAAGGTATAAATTGACCTTGACCTTTAATAAAAACGATATTGACAACTTTTTTTTTCTTTACTGTTTTATCAGATAAAAAGCTTAATTTCTTCATATACATTCATGCTTGACTGTCATGTAGCAACAAGTCTCAGCTGTTTTATTAAAGATTTCATTGTTGCAAAAATATGAAAACATCTTCATAATGGCTTTGTATTTGATAAGTTTCTCAGATAGAGATTTTTACAGTCCCTTTCACTCGAGTTTGCCGTTTGAGCATTTGCATCACGCAAGAAGACCATGTGTTCCGAAGATCTGAGTTTCTTTTCATGTTGTCCTCAAAGACATCTGGATTGATTGATCTGCTGATTTGAGTGACAGCTTCAAACTAAATGACCTTTAAAAACGGCAAACTCAAGTGAAATTTTTAACTTCCTATGTGGAATTTTTGCCATGTAGATACCGATCAGGTAACTGCTTAAATTGATAAAATTCTGCTTTTGTCTCTATCCTGTTACAAATGTGTGTTCTTAATATGCTTTGTATATGTTGTGCAAAGAATTTTGAAATAATAACATGCTTTTACCAAGCAATTACAATGTTTTTATCAGATGAGGTGACATCATTACCTAAAGATAAATGCTGAATAGATTTGAAGAACCCCTTGCACCTGGGACACATGTTTCAGTTCTAAAGTAGAATAAAAAGTTACCTGATTTACAAACAAACGGCAAACTCGAGTGAACAAATTTGATTGACCTAAATGCTCAAATGGCAAACTCGAGTGAAAGGGGCTGTAAGACATCATTGATCAGGTTTCATCAAGTGGTCTACTCATTCTTTTTTCTGTTTTCGTTTCTATTTTTTCTTTTGTTTGTTTTTGAACCCTATCATAAGTTACATAAACTTTGTTCGTTTTGCATGTATGCATGTTATTTAAGTATCTAGATTGTTTGTTTAGGTGGGAAGTTGGTAAAGAAAGAAAAAGGTGAGACCTCCGAGTAACAGCTAGTTATCTCCCTTTAGTTTATTAACTCCCTTGTTTTGCTATTTGCTACTTCAACTTACCCTATTTCAGCACCGTAACCATGGTTTTCCTTCAGTTTTTTTCTCTCTTGTTTTCAGTTAGCTATTTTCTGGTTTTATTTTATTGTTTTAATAATTTATGCTCCCTTTTAGTCATAATAATAGCACTACAAGTAACTGGAACTTTTGTCACAATTTTTGCTTTTCTTAATGCAGTTTCCTCGTTTTATACAATAATTGTCCAAAATTTGTATATTTGTGGTTTTCGACCAAGTAGTCTGGCATTATAATCACAGAACGTGATCAGCTGCATAGTCACTGCCTTGTGCCTAGCTGATTGGTATATGCATGACTCAGACTAGAGCACAATGCATTGACAATTATTATGTTTACAAGCAAAACAAATGATTATCCAAAATACTTTCTGAGTCCCTGAATGCAGTAGGGATTCTTGTGGCATTTGTGGTTATTTATTTTGCTTGTACACACACTCAGAGTCTTCTACCCACACTCATTGTGTCAATGTCCGTGGGCTAGAGGTAACACTGTAGAAACTAGGGCTCAAACTTTGGTGTATGAATGAAATGTTGATACTTTACCTCAGGTTCTTTGTTTTCCTCCACTGTGTAACATCACAAACACTGACAAGAACACCTGAATAAAGCACCAGTCATCTCCCCAAAGAGTATGCACATGTTATTTGTAGCCATGCCCCCTCCCCCAGACACGGGAGGGCAGGTAATCTAGCTGTGTTTTGTCTTTGCACTGACTCCAATGCGGGTAGAAAATTCAGGGATTTTTGTTAGACTGTAGGCAAAGAAGGACAATGTTATGCATGACTAGGGGAGGGGGAAACAATCATGTTTTTTTTTTTCTAGCAAGTTTTCCCCACAGAGCTTTTAACAGGGATTTGCTAGACAAAGTGAAAGCCCCTAATTATATTCTTGGGTTGGTTGGTAGGGAATACAAATGACAGCATTATTTCCATGAGCTTGTTTATTTGAAGTCATCACAAAAACATGTCCATGTAATGTATACCCCCTTGAACCCCACTTTTATATAACAAAACTGGGGTATACAGGGGTATACCTATTTTCTTGGTTCTAACATGTACCCACAATCAATGTTTTGAGCAAACATAAGAAAAATATCAAAATTTTTCAGCTGAAAATTTTAGATCTCAAAAAATCTGTTTATTGCATGGCAAGTTTTCGTAATGAAACTGAAATATTAGATGACAAGATTTGTTTATCAGAGTCAGAGGTATTCTGGTTCTGTAATTCTTCATACTGAGGTGCATCATGCAATCAAGTGCAAATATTGCATGCATGGTGTGATAGCATTCCAGACATAAGCTAACTCAACAGATAATACAAGTATTGAGCCGCGTCGTTAGAAAACCGGATTTTTGCCTATGCGAAAACAAAGGTGCAGAGCAGCTTCGCAGTAACTGCGAAGCTGATCAGCGCCTTTGTTTTCGCTATACGGATAGTACAATTTCTCTTCTTCTTAATTTCCAGCCTGTCTGTGACTGTACAGGTCAGTTTGTGTCAGATGTGGTCGGAAACCCAGAAGACCGGTTTTCTCGCGTAGTGGCTCTATTTATTCAAGCTACATAAAAGTCTGTTCATGCAGTTTATTGTAACACATATAATTTACCCATTTGGCCCCCATTATCCTTGCACACTGAACCCAATATACCTGCAGGGGTGGGGGTCTGTGGTAAAAGGACTCCGAATAAGAGATCCTGGACCCGAGGTTATAAAACTTCTTTCATAAAACATCTGCAGGATAAATTACAGGATTTGGTGATCTAAGCCTTTTAAAATTTCAATGTTTGGGCTATTTTGTCATTTATGAGCATTTAAAATTTTATGCTCAGCTGAGTTGAGCATGAAAAAAGTTTTATAACCTCGGGGCCTGGGCTAGAAGCCTACCTACAACGTGTAGTATCCTTGCGCTCTCCATGAGTATTGATGAATACCCAGGAAGCGGTGCTCTTACGGTCACAATATGACAGAAAAATGTTTGACTGGGATGTTAAGCCAAAGCATTGCCACCATGTATGAGCATCATAATTAAATTTTCAGTGTGATTTCAGTCGTCTTACAGACAGACATGTTAGGTTCTTTTGAATGGTTCATTACTTTGTAATGATTTCTTAAATTAAGACAGCTGCCAACCAGTTGAAAAATATTAGAAATAAGAAATAAAGTCCGCTGACAAATCTATATAATATAGATCGGATTTATTGAGTTCATAGTGCATGTGTACTACATATATAAAGCAAGAAAAGGAAGGTCTTTGGTGATTTTTTTCAAGGAAAAATGTCCACTTTTCTCAGCAAAAACTCATTGAAATCTATTGATAAAGTGGACATGGTTGGCACAGTTGATAGTCAGTTTTTGACCAAACCCAACAAACAGTCTGGAAATGACCTGGATTTGTAGATTTTATTGGTGACATATATTTAAAAAAAAAATAAAGAAAGATCACCATTTGCACGTACCTTGTTATTAGCTCACCTGAGCCGTCAGGCTCACAAGTTGAGCTTATAGGATGGCCATGATCCGGCGTCCGTCCGTCCGTCGTCCGTCCGTCCGTCCACAATTTCAAAGATCTTCTTCTCTGAAACCGCTTGGCCAACCAAAGCCAAATTTTATATGAAGCATCTATAGGAAGGGGGAATCAATGTGTATATAAGAAATCCAGGTCACATGACCAAGATGGCCGCCATGCCCATATATGATAAAAACCCTTCAAAAATCTTCTTCTCCAGAACCGGTGGACTGATTTCAACGAAACTTGGCATGAAGCATTGATGGCTCAAGCACTACAATGTGTATATAAATCATGACCCTGTGATGACCTTGACTTATTTTACGGCAAGGTCAACATAGGTCGCCAATGAATTTGAATGGGGAAAACTTTTAAAATGTCATTTAAAGTCATTTAAAGTGAAAGTCTTGCAGGAAATGGGCATTAGGACTGAATATTAATGATTCTGAAAAAAATTGGACCCCAGGGGCTCATATGCCCCCACCCCGGGGCAATATACATGTATATTACCATAATATTCAAACATCATCTCCTCTGAAACCGCTTGGCCAATCAAAGCCAAATTTCATGTGAAGCATCAATAGGAAGGGGTAATCAATGTGTATATTAATAATCCAGGTCACATGACCAAGATGGCCGCGATGCCCATATATGGTAAAAACCATTCAAAAATCTTCTTCTCCAGAACAGGTGGATCGATTTCAAAGAAACTTGGCATGAAGCATCGATGGCTGAAGTACTACAATTTGCATATAAATCATGATCCTGTGATGACCTTGACCTTTTTTTTACGGCAAGGTCAGCATAGGTCGCCAATGCATTTGAATAGGGAAAACTTTTAAAATGTCATTTAAAGTGAAAGTCTTGCAGGAAATGGGCAGTAGGACTGAATATTAATGATTCTGAAAAAAATTGGACCCCAGGGGCTCATCTGCCCCCACCCCGGGGCAATATACATGTATATTACCATAATATTCAAACATCTTCTCCTCTGAAACCACTTGGCCAATTGAAGCCAAATTTTATGTGAAGCATCTATAGGATGGAGGAACCAATGTGTGTATTAATAATCTAAGTCACATGACCAAGATGGCCACCAAGCCCATATATGGTAAAAACCCTTCAAATATCTTCTTCTCTGAAACCAATAGATTGATTTTAATGAAACTTGGCGTGAAGCATCCATGGACAGAATATTGATTATTCTGAAAAAAGAAAACGGCCCAAGGGCTTCATCTGCCCCTGCACTGGGGTTAAATACCATAATATTCAAACATGTTTATTGGTATATGCTGCAGACTCAGGTGAGCGTTAACAGGACCATTGGTCCTCTGGTTTTCATTTGCTTTGCTGGAATTCATATCAATAAAAGACGCTTCATGTGACATAATCAACAATCTGGGTTTCCGACCAGGTACAACACAAATAGCCCTGTACAGTTACAGACGTAGGCAAGAAGCTTGAAATTTCGGATTTAAAAAGAAGAGGGATTGTACTGTCCATGTAGCGAAAACAAAGGCGCTGATCAATTGTGCAGTTACTGCACAGCTGATCTGCACCTTTTCTTTCGCATTATGCAGATTGTTGGTTTTTCTCATGATGCGGCTCAAATGACTATGCTTTTGGTGACCAGTTGCTTTAGCTTCTCATGCGCTAGATCTAAACATGTTAAAGGATTCAATTTATTCTAATCATGTCTTGATTCATTAACTTTATCAGACCTTAATTGAAGCTCATTAGTCTAAAATCTTCCTAATTTTGTAATCCTTCTGACAGGTAGGTATGGGCTAACAGTACAATCATAGACATGGATCAGACACTGTGGTCTGATCAGCTTTTTCATAATTATCATGTATTTTTTCTGTTTTCGTGGCATGTTTTATGCTTTTAGTCTTAAAATTGATAGAAAATTTGTACTCAAACTTTCAGGAATATTACAATGTACAATTTACATATTAAATAGATCTAATGAAGCTTATTAGTAACAGGGTTTCAGATAACTTGAGCAATTTGTTCAGAAAAGAAAATAGCCCATATTAAAGTATTACTGAAGTCAGTCGATCATTTAAGTTGCTAATACATATCAAATTGAAAAACTCTTAGATAAAAGAAAATGCCATCTAAAGCATGTTTCCTATCTACGTTTGTTGTCCACCTTGTATTGTAAAGTGTCTTGTATAATGTCTTGCTTTGTAATTAAATGTTGCATACTCGTATGTGTGACTTCTATAGTGTGCATGTATCACAGTCATATGAATTACAAGCCAAAGCTACAGACTGAATGAAGCATGTCACCCTTGTTTCACAAGTTGTTGATTTAGAAAATAAAGTATGCAATGGAAGTGTGAAAAAATGTGGTTTACATTCCTATCTTTCTCTGTACAGATGGGGGCTACCAGGCTATTCTAGAGGAGAGGTTCTCCACTATGAGAGACCAGCTCAGGGCAGCGGAGTTGTTGAACAGGCAGAAAGAAAATGATATGCAGATACTGCGCAGCCAGTTCAACCACCTGGTCGAGATGTTGTCCTCTAACAACACTAATAACAAGTGAGTACTTTTTATAAAGTTTTAAAAGGAACGTCTCAGGAATGTCATAATTTGAGCCGCCTCATGAGAAAACCAACAATGTGGTTTCTGAACAGGTCCGACACTAATCAGTTTGTACAGTCTCAGAAAAGGTCTTGAAGCTTGAAATTTCAGATTTAGGAAGAAAAAGAATTGTGCTATTTCCGTAGCGAAATAAAGGCGCTGCAGTAACTGCACAGCAGATCTGCGTCTTTTTTTTCGCATATGCAAATTGTTGATTTTCTGGCACGGCGGCTTATTGTGGGGTTGCTCTTTGTCAGAAATCTCAGGAATGTCATAATTTTAACAGGATAAGGATACTTTAAACACTAGATCTTATTTTGCAGTTCAAGAGTCTTGTATTTTTAAGTGACACTTCTGGCATAAGATAACACTAAATTTACTGCTACATGTGTACTTTGAATTTCAAATAAAAAGAAAAGAAAACCTTAATATCAATTTTTCATAAAAAACCACAGTGTATTCACACAACCATGTATTGCAATATCCTGGACGGGGATTGACACACAAGGCAAAGAAAACAGAGAAAAATCTTACAAATAATGATAGTTGTGGTATATAGCATCTTGTAGGTGCCATCTTGACAAACCACTGAGACAGGAATCTTTCTTTGTCATTGAATTACATTTGCTGGGCTTTAATTTCTGTCAAAGATACCATCAGTGTCTGAGCTTCTGTAATCTGTGTGATTTCTAAATAATTTAGATAGTCAGATATCAATTGAAACACTGTCAAAGGCATATGCATCCATCAAAGATATACTGTAATTTTGACTGCATGATTTTGTTATCTTCAATCATTTTTGAATTCTGCAACATGTACTCAACAAAGATACTAACTAGCACACAGCTACAAATGGCCACCTTGCTGGGAAAGAACTAGTCATGCTTATCTGTCTCTTCATGTTGTTATTGTTATATTTTATGCCATGTCCAGTTAATCCAGTATTGTTATGTCATGTGCACTGAGTGTCTTGGTTGACATTCTCGCTGAGTGTCTTGATTGACATTCTCACTGAGTGTCTTGGGTGACATTCTGGCTGAGTGTCTTGGTTGACATTCTCGCTGAGTGTCTTGGTTGACAATCTGGCTGAGTGTCCTGGTTGACATTCTTGCTGAGTGTCTTGGTTGACACATTCTCGCTGAGTGTCTTGGTTGACATTCTTGCTGAGTGTCTTGGTTGACATTCTTGCTGAGTGTCTTGGTTGACATTCTTGCTGAGTGTCTTGGTTGACATTCTCGCTGAGTGTCTTGGTTGACATTCTTGCAGAGTGTCTTGGTTGACATTCTTGCTGAATGTTTCGGTTGACATTCTAGCTGAGTGTCTTGGTTGACATTCTCGCTGAATGTCTTGGTTGACATTCTGGCTGAGTGTCTTCGTTGACATTCTCGCTGAGTGTCTTGGTTGACATTCTCGCTGAGTGTCTTGGTTGACATTCTCGCTGAGTGTCTTGGTTGACATTCTTGCAGAGTGTCTTCGTTGACATTCTTGCTGAGTGTCTTGGTTGACATTCTTGCAGAGTGTCTTGGTTGACATTCTTGCTGAGTGTCTTGTTTGACAGTCTTGCTGAATGTCTTGGTTGACATTCTCGCTGAATGTTTTGGTTGACATTCTCGCTGAGTGTCTTGGTTGACATTCTCGCTGAGTGTCTTGGTTGACATTGTTGCTGAGTGTCTTGGTTGACATTGTCGCTGAGTGTCTTTGTTGACATTCTCACTGAGTGTCTTGGTTGACATTGTTGCTGAGTGTCTTGGTTGACATTCTTGCTGAGTGTCTTGGTTGACATTCTTGCTGAGTTTTTTGGTTGACATTGTCGCTGAGTGTCTTGGTTGACATTGTCGCTGAGTGTCTTGGTTGACATTGTCGCTGAGTGTCTTGGTTAACATTCTCACTGAGTGTCTTGGTTGACATTCTCGCTGACACTCAGCGGCTGAGTGTCTTGTTTGACATTTTTGCTGAGTGTCTTGGTTGAGATTTTAAATTTAGTTGTATTAATTCCTGGTCTTTTTGTTCTTACTTAACAGTAATACATTATGCATTCTGTGTTAAAGACATTGGCAAAGGGGATCAGAGGGTGATGCTGTTTTGTAATGATTTGTCTGTAGACTCAAAATGTTTTGACCAGAGTTAAACAAAGTCAGGATAGAAAGATGACAGCAGGAAATTAGAAATCCTTTAATCAAAGCATCAGGAAATTAGTCTGAGATTGTGTGAGATGTTTAAGGTGACATCTCAATAGTAATTAGTGTTAGATAAGAGAAAGAAATGAGAATCACATGGGTTGACAGAAAGACAGCAAATAAAAAGTACCATATCTCAATGTCAGTAAATGGGCCTAATGGTAGAGCATGAGAGTCTGAATTGACTGGTTATGAGTTTGCACCGAATTGTGTCCTTGAGCAAGACACATTTACGCCGTATAGCTCTGGTAAATGCCCAGGAAGTGGTGCCTCCATCCCAATGTATCTGAATTCCTGTGCACTTAACCAGTACTATATTTTGCCCCAGGGTGGAATACGCCAGAGGGACGGTTGGAACTCTCTCGATAGTGGATGTGATGTTTAAAAACAAAAATCAGTCTTCCAGTTGCATTTAAAATCCCTATGCAGTTAAGATCAGCCAAAGAACAACATTTTTGAGTGCTGGTTAGCATGGAGTTTGGGACTGGCAATTTGCATTGAAAAAGATGTTTCTGATGCTACTTAATCCTCATTATTGCCCTCCAGAGGATTTAGCTAGCAACTTTCAGGGTCACCCAAAAGTCAGCTATTCACTGCCATTGCTAATCTTCATTGATCCCATACTTAGTCACAAAGTATCAGTATATCAAAGTACCATTTTCAGAATGAGCCCATGCAACCAGAGACTCCAGAGACTGTGGTTGCCCAGTTATACGAGGCACTTTCATGAAAATAAAACAGCAACAAATAAAAATAAAATACTTATTTGGAATTTTTCTCTTGAAAATTTTGGAATTTTTGCCATGAAAATTTTGTACAATGTGATAAAAAAAAAAGAGTAGGATTCTTCTTGATCTTTTGTACCAGTTTCCAACCTCTATCAATGAGCCACAGTGTTTCCAGAAAAAAATAATGTTATATTTTAGGATATTTATATAGCGTGACAACTTTGATCAAGCATTTTCTGTCACAGTCTTAAACATCCTGTCAGTTTCTTGCAGAAAATTATAGAATAATTACAGGCTTTCTGTCTTGTCAGTTTTCATACAAATGAGCAGCATCATGAGAAAACCAACAATGTGGTTTTCAAACATTCCTGACACAAACTGGTCTGTGCAGTCACAGAAGATGGCCAGAAGCTTGAAATTTTGGATTGAGAAAGAAGAGGAATTGTACTATCCATGTAGCGAAAACGAAGGTGCTGATCAGCTTCGCAGTTACTGTGAAGCTGATCTGCAACTTTGTTTTGGCCTATGCAAAATGTTTTCTCATGATGTGGCTCAATTAGAATAAATTCTTGAAGTTTGTGTATCCAAATAAGGTTCAGATCAACCAGTGCTTCAAGGCTGTTAACAGTAGATAAGCACCAGTGTGCAAGTCCAAACATTTTTCTCAAAGTGTCTTGATCCAATGAAATTCCCTATTTCAAAACCCAACCTTTCGAATTTGTGTATGTTCATGGGTGTTTAGGTGAGAGGAGGAAGCAGCCCAGTCAAACTGGTAGAGTACCCCCTTCAGGAGCCTATAAAAGGTTGTTATATAAAGGCTTGCAACATGGCCTCCCGTCTTGATTTCTGTACAAATGACTTCAGTTTTTCAAGACAAGCAAACTTATTTGGCTCTCAAGGAGTCTCTGATCATTCAGAGGTCAACATTGGACAAATTGCATGAAATGTCTCTGTCAAATTGTTATTGACATTGACTAAATGGGATGCCAATAGGCTAGAATAACCCTTCTAGGATTTGATAAAGAAAATCGACTGAAGAAAGGCTCATACAATTGTCCTAATTGATTGATTTAAGCCATATTCTGAAGCATCAAGGAGTCAGATTGCTGCATTCTTTGAAAATTGAAACATTTTCAGGACACCAAAATTTGTCAGTAATGAAAAAAATGTTAAGAATAAATTAGTCTTATTGTGAAGAAATTTCATAAAAAGTTGCATACCAAGTACTTTTTTGCAGTATTGCATACAGTGAAGTTTTGATCAGGTCTGTTTACATTGGTCTGTCCATTTATGAGGCAAAAACGCAAATAGCAGCATTGGCATTTAGATGGAAAAAACACACATCTAAATATTGAAAGAAGAATAATTGAGTCATGACGCGAGAAAACCAGCTTTCGAGATTTCCGACCAGGTCCTACACAAATACACAAACCGGCCTGTACAGACCCCCCCCCCCCTCACCCCCCCAAAAAAAAGGCTAGGGGAGGAATTGGACTACCTGTGTAGCAAAAACAATGGCGCTGATCAGCTGTGCAGTTACTGCACAGCTGATCTGCCCCTTTGTTTTCGCATAAGCAAAAATCCGATCTTCTCATGGCACGGCTCAATTCAGAGATATCATCAAGGGATATTAGTTTGGACAAGCCATCTCTGCTAGGCATTATCATGGGACGTCTCCACTTCTGTCAGAAATGATTATTTGTCCTTTAGCTGACTTCATTAGGAATCAGTTTTCATCCTCCATAACGAACACCATGACCTCAGCTTTTTAAGTGATTTTCTTTTTTATTTCATTGCATATGGTGGTGATGCAGAATGTCTTTCACCGAACATGTGGCAAGTCAAAACTTTGATATATCCAGTTGACTTATATGGATCATTTTAAACAGCAGTCACACAGTAGCGTATAAGTGAAACGCACGCTGGGCGTGTTGAAAAAATTGCAAAATTCCACATAATCTAGGCGCATGTCAGAGACACATTCAAAGCGTGTTACGAGCACGTTGGGTATGCTTGGTGTACGTTCGGCGCGCGTCGCTGTATGTCACTAAAAATCGTTATTGGGATCAAAAAATTTTTAAACATGCTTAAAAATTTTCCAGAAGCTCGGCGTGTCCAGGGCGTGTGTCTTATACGTTTCAAATACATTCCACGCGCGCTACAGGCGCGTTGAATATGCTCCGAACGTGTTTGGTGAATGTTTTAGGCACGTCAGTGTATGCTACATGCGCGTTCCGATTTTATGAGAAATTACTTCAGTAGAATGCCCCAAGCGTGTGTGAGACGCGCGTTGAACGTTTGCTGTGCGTCTAGAGTGTGTGCTTAGCATGTCTGGGACGTAAGACAAGCATACTCTAAAACTTTGAGATTTTTTATACGTCCGGCACACGCCTCAGTCGCGCGCTAATGTGTGACTGCTAATGCGAGTTAAAGGTACAAATTAATTTTTGTATGTCCAAAATCTTCGGCGTGTTGAGATTTTTCATACGCCCGGCGCGCGTTTGGGTTATACGCTAATGTGCGACTGCTGTTTTACATTGCATTAGTGTTTCTGACAGTAGCCATAGTCATTCCATTTTTTTTCTAAATGGCTGTGTACTTAAAAAGTTTTCTGTTTGATTCCCACTTATGTTTCCTTACAGATCTATACGGTATACAGGTATTTAAGCAAGCTTACGTGATCTGTGTTTATATTTGTTTTTTTAAAACGATGAAGCTAACTTTACATATTGAACTTTTATTTTGAATGATTGTTATTGTTGCAGCGATCATGTTCAGGGACTTTACTACTCACTCACAATAGCCAAGCACTTTTAGAGAACAAAGCTCTAGTGGCATTTAAAAGACACAGGAAAGCATGCTGGGATGCCATTATGTCGCTGTCAAAGCTCTTAGACAAATATGGAATAATGACCTAATCGTGACAAGGCACAATAACCAGCTGTGCAACTGCAACTTTGTTTGTTTTTTTTTACTGCCTTTATTGTAGACATACTCTCACTAGTTTCTAAGGCTGAGATGGCATGCAGTAAGCCATGATCTGTGGCTGTACAGATAACCTCAGCAGTTTGGGTGACCATATGGTATAGAAACAGTGTTTCAATAAAAGAGGAATTCTGTACCAATGGTAGGGTGGCCAACCTACTAAACAGCCTGCATAATGTCTGGGGTACTGTTGTTCAAAACTTTGTTAGCTTAACGCTATCGTTAAGCCCTCAATTTGTTAACTATATATCAACTTCAAAACAAATCCACTGTTACTTTTTAAACAGAAAATAACAGTGTAGTTGTAATATTGCCATTTGAAATTTTAACGAATCGTTTACTAACAACATTGTTAATTTTGAACAACTGGCTCCCGACTTGTCGTAAACTATGAGACAGCTTTTCCCTTAACATGCAGAAAAGACTCATTTAAATGGCATTCTTTCATTTAGTTATTGTTATTTTCAAATATTTATACCACACATACATGTACTTTTTCCAGTGGCAATAATTATAAAAAATTCATTAGATCTAATGCATCCATCATTCTGAATAATCTAGAACTGACCCTAGAGGCATTTAGAAGCACATGGAATGATTGCAAATGGTAATAGCAGTTAGCTTTAATGGCAGTCTTTGACATATGACTAAACAAACAATAGTCAGTAAAATAAGCCATGGCCTGAAATAAGAAGAAATAATAGGCATGCATATTATGTGCCTACCAACCGAAACCTTGCTTGATGTAGAAACTGTATTAAATGGCCCTTGTAAAAAATATAGAAGCATCCATAACAGAATTAAAGAGAAAGCATCTTTCAAAAAGAAAGAAATTTGATGGTTCTTCATCACAAAATTGTTCAAACCCCAAGTAGACTTTCGGTTTCGGTAGAAGGAAACAAATTTTAAAAATGGATATGATGATGATGACCATGGTGATGATGATGATGATGATGACCATGGTGATGATGATGATGATGATGATGATAATGATGATGATGATAATGATGATGATGATGTTTATATTTATACTTCAAACCAAGTCCTATGGAAAAATTCTGATGTCTGTTTTTGCAGGACAATGGCTGAGAAGTTTCCCACCATAATGAAGACAGCAGGAAGTAACATGAGTGAACAGATTGGTTCTCTACATTTACCCAGCATCTTCACCTATCTACCTCATCTCACAGGCCATCCAGAGAGTCTGAAACCAGTCTATAAACTCTCCAGGAACAGATATGGAAGTAAGTTGTACAATGTATTAAAATCCCCTTACCAGGATGCACAAAAAGAGAGCAACCGGTGTGGCTGGGATAACTGACCATGCTGGCACTTAGCTGACCATGGTTGTAAAGAATAAAATCAACCATTCAAACCAAACAAATGATAAAGTTTTATCTACCGCCTTCCACAATGTATTAAGAAAGACTAAAACCTGTCCATAAATTCTTTAGAAACCCATAGAGAAAGAAGCTTCTGATATGATTGAAAAATTGTTGACTGGGACATAAAACCCCTAAGAAGCAATTAATATAAAATTTCAATCTCTGCTGTGTTGAACCTGTTTCTTATTATGTGTTTCTAGTAAGAGTAAAAAATGTTCAAAGTATTTGTGGAACCCAACATCTCATGTTGCGCAAATGTTTTCCAGCCTCCATTGTTATCGGGATTCCTACGATTCGTCGGGAGAAGACCCAATATTTGCAGGACACTGTCAAGTCCTTGATTGATGGGATGAGTGATGAGGAGAAGTCGATCTGTCTTATCATAGTGTTTGTGGCTGAAGTAAGTAGCATGTTAGGTGAGCCGTGACATGAGAAAACCAGTCTTCAGGGTTTCCGACCAGGTCCGTCACAAATCGGCCTGTGCAGTAACTGAAACTAGTTAGAAGCTTGAAATTTTGGATTTAAGTAATAGAGGAATTGTACTATCCTTGTAGCAAAAACAAAGGCGCTGATCAGCTGTGCAGCTGATCTGCGCCTTTGTTTTGGCATCAGCAAAATTCTGGTTTTCTCATGACACGGCTCAGGTAATTGTGACCATTTATACAAGCGAAATTGTTAAATTTTTACCCCACCTGCTCAAAGCAGGGTGCAAAGTGGATGTTCGAAGTATATCCGTCCGTCCATCTGTCTGTCAAACCATCCGTACATCTGTACGTACATGTGCATACATATGTACGTACATATGGCATCCCTCCATACATCTGTCCGTATGTCGGACATGTGTAGGTCCGTCTGTCTGTCTGACATAATTTTGTCCTTGTCATGGTCCCTTTTCCAGTATTCTGTTCTGTCTCATGGGAACCCTCCTTTGCTATATAGCATACATGTACCTACTCAATTTTCATGATAAATAATTTCTTGGAATTCACCAGAACAATTATTCTACCTTTGCGGAAAAAAAACCGGGCTTTTCTGCAGCTTCTGTGTAGCTCCAAATGGGCCAAATATATTAAACATTGGTTAGAAAATGAATCTAAACGGACAATAATTTTTATCGCACCTGCTTATAGCAGGGTGCGATATAGGAGTTCAAATTTCCGTCCGTCCTTACGTTCGTCCGTTCGTTCGTCCGTGCGTTCGTCCGTCAACATTTACGTCAAAGTTTAGTTTTCTCGACATCAGAGATAGCTGCGAGTCTGAAACCTTGCATAGTAATTGTCCCTGACATACCCTTCAAGCACGCACCTGAACCCGGTGCCCTTGACCTATATTTCACGGTCCACTGACTTTGAAAATTTTTACGTCAAAGTTTTGTCAACATTTACGTCGAAGTTTGGTTTTCTCGACATCAGAGATAGCTGCGAGTTTGAAACCTTGCATAGTAATTGTCCTTGACATACCCTTCAAGCACGCACCTTAACCCGGTGCTCTTGACCTATATTTCACAGTCCACTGACTTTGATAATTTTTACGTCGAAGTTTGTTTTTCTCGACATCACAGATAGCTGCAAGTCTGAAACCTTGCATAGTAATTGTCCTTGACATACCCTTCAAGCACGCACCTTGACCCGGTGCCCTTGACCTATATTATACGGTCCACTGACTTTGAACATTTTTACGTCGAAGTTTGGTTTTCTCGACATCAAAGATAGCTGTGAGTCTGAAACCTTGCATAGTAATTGTCCTTGGCATGCCCTTTAAGCACGCACCTTGACCCGGTGCCCTTGACCTATATTTCACGGTCCACTGACTTTGAAAAGTTTTACGTCGAAGTTTTGTCAACATTTACGTCGAAGTTTGGTTTTCTCGACATCAGAGATAGCTGCGAGTCTGAAACCTTGCATAGTAATTGTCCTTGACATACTCTTCAAGCACGCACCTTAACCCGGTGCCCTTGACCTATATTTCACAGTCCACTGACTTTGATAATTTTTACGTTGAAGTTTGGTTTTCTCAACATCAAAGATAGCTGCAAGTCTGAAACCTTGCATAGTAATTGTCCTTGACATACCCTTCAAGCACGCACCTTGACCCTGTGCCCTTGACCTATATTTCACGGTCTATTGACTTTGAACATTTTTACGTCGAAGTTTGGTTTTCTCGACATCAAAGATAGCTGCAAGTCTGAAACCTTGCATAGTAATTGTCCTTGGCATGCCCTTCAAGCACGCACCTTGACCCGGTGCCCTTGAACTATATTTCACGGTCTATTGACTTTGCCCGATGCAGGTGCAATATCGACCTCCGCGGAGTTCTTGTCTGATTTCTCAGAATACTCTGGCTGATCTCAAAGAACCAAAAGGAAAATATAATCAAGAAATACCTTGAAGATTTGTAGACCTTCAATTGTTGCTTTGATGTCTATATAGATTCTCAGCTTCTAGATTTCATATTTTCCAATTTATCTGATTTTCAGTATTTTAAGATGAAAATTCAAGTCACATATGGGAATAATTTTCTTTGAATTTTCTTTGAAAAATCAAAAACTAATAATTTTCCTGTCAAAAAGTGATATGATGAGCACATAGATTTTGGGCCACATTATGAGAAAACCATCATTCTGCATATGCGAAACAAAAGCCCAGATCAGCTTTGCAGTATTAAGTCTTTGTATCGACTACCCTGTTGAAAGTTGCAAAATTACTGTAATTGTCTTTGGCTCCATGTTACCAAAGCTATAGGATCACTGAAGAGGCTTAAGTAGTCGAAACTGCAGTATGGCCCATCCCCTTTCTCATTAATATGTTCACTGTTCTTAAAGGATCTCAGTTATGAGCTGCCACATGGGAAAACCAACAATCTGCATAGGCAAAAACAAAGGTGCAGATCAGCTTCGCAGTAAATGCGAAGCTGATCAGCACCTTTGTTTTTGCTACATGGATAGTACTATTCCTCTACTTTATAAATCCAAAATTTCCGGCCTCTAACCATCTTCTGTGACTGTACAGCCTGGTTTGTGTCGAACCTGGTCTGAAACCCAAATTGTTGTTTTTCTCACGCGAAGGCTCTTATATTTTTTTATTTTCTGTAGTGAGACCTTAATATCTTCTTAAGTTTGATCAGTATCTTACATGATTCCTGTTTAGGTCCACATGCAAATAACTTCAAATATTTTAAACCTATAATTTCAAAATTTTTACTAGTCTACCATTGATCATGCAGACAGGTTTACTTTCTATCTATAAACAGTTACGACATTAGACATTTTTCTCCCTCTACTTAAGTCACTTGATATTCGTCTAATGATGAAGGATTATGACTTCCTGTCACTTTATGAGGATATGAGCCTTCGTATGAGAAAACCAACAATCTAGGTTTCCGACCAGGTAGGTCCAACACAAACTGGCTTGTACCGTAACAGAAGCAGGCTAGAAGCTTAAAATTTCGTATACAAGAAGAAGAGGGACTGTTTTATCTGTGTAGCCAAACACAGCTGATCTGCTCCTTTGTTTTTGCCTATGCATATTGTTGGCTTTCTTATGCAACAGCTCAATTATTGTAAAATGAATAAAAAAAAAAAAAACATTATGAAACAAAATATGCATTAGGAAAATATTGCTGTATTTTATCATTAGCTTTAATTTTATAGCTATAAAACTGAAGATTGGTGTTTTACTTTATTAAAAAATGCACTTGTATATAGAAAGTTTTTCAAGATTACAAGACCTTTGATTGTTCTAATCAGTAGAAAAAAGAAACTTATAATATTATGAAAATGTTGAATTAGTCAGAATTAGTGAAAAATTCAGGTTCAAAACTCAAAAACTAGTAATTTATCCTGCTCATAAATGTTAAAATTTAACATTTATGAGCAGGACAAATTTTAGTCTCAGTTAAGTTGAGCATGAAAAAAGTTTTATAACCTTGGGGCCTAGGTTTGAACCCCACTGGTGTGCCATGTTATGTCCTTGAGCAAGGCATATTAAATAAACATATGACTGAAAAACTGTTGAATGGACTGTTAAACCATTAAACAAGCAGAGATTACTAGTATTCAGAGTATCTAGGTCACATGGCCAAGCTGCTTGCCAAGCTGATAAATGAGCCGCCTCATGGGAAAACCAACAATCTGCATAGGCGAAAACAAAGACGCAAAGCTGATCAGCGCCTTTGTTTTCGCTACTCGGATAGTACAATTCCTCTTCTACTTAAATCCGAAATTTCAAGCTTCTAGCTCTTTTCTGTGCTTGTACAGGTCGGTTTGTGTCGGACCTGTTCGGAAACCACATTGTTGGTTTTCCCACGAGGTGGCTCAAATGGCCACAGGCAATATGCCCTGGAACCTAACACCATAGGTCCTATTGTATTATAGATCCTTACAATGTGTTAGGTTGGTATTTAGATAATCGCTTGTCTTTTGGTTTAAAATTGCAGCTTTATCTTTTCAGCCCTGGGACCGAGAGTATGCAGTCCAGGTTGGGACAGAACTAAAGCAAAAGTAGGTCCTTTCATTTACGTAAAGTAGCAGTTTACAAATTTATGATAAATGAATTTAAATATTTGTTTAGAAAAAGATGTAAAGTGGTTTCATAGAATTGCCTCAGTGATACTTTCGATTCCTGTTTTAGAAAAGAACATAAAAAAGATACATTTATATGAATAATACATGTCAAACCTTCCTCTTGGGTATAAAGATAAGAAAGAAGCAATATTGAAGGATAGTCTTGTTGTTATTATTGCTTTGTTTTGTTTTTGCCTTCCATGGTTAAAGTCTTTCCATGGTTCAAGTCCTTGTTAAGATATCCATTGATTGTTCTTGTATAATATGAGCTTTGTCATGAGGAAAGGGGTCTTCAATATGTCTGAACAGGTCAGAAACAAAGTGGCCTGTACAGTCAGTCACAGAAGAAGGCTACAAGCTTGGAATTTTGGATTTAAGGAGAAGGAGTTAACGTTAATATTTGTTAACATTGCAAAAACAAAGACGCTGATCAGCTGTGCCATTACTGTACAGCAGATCTGCGTCTTTGTTTTTGCATATGCAAAAGAAAACTGTTTTCTTGTGGCATAGGTGCACCGCCCATTACGCACAGTACGCATGTGCTTAATGTAAAAAATTAAAAGTGGCTAAATTTATGGTGTTTTTTGTCATTTTTCAATAAAAAATGAGCTTTTTTGCCCTTGGTGCGTATAAATTGAAATTTTCTGGTTACGCCTATGTGTGGTGGGGCTCATAATAAATTCTTTGTTTTCAGATTTCCTGAGAGCGTAGAGAGTGGTCTGTTAGAAGTGATAGCCCCACCAGCCAACTTTTATCCTGACATGGATCATCTAAAACTTACATTTGGTGATACTAAAGAAAGAGTCAAGTAAGCTTTAGCCTCTAGTTATTAGCTCACCTGAACCTAACAATAACTGAGCCGCCTCATGGGAAAACCAGCAATCTGCATAGGCGAAAACAAAGGCGCAGATCAGCTTCGCGGTAACCGCGAAGCTGATCAGCGCCTTTGTTTTCGCTACACGGACAGTACAATTCCTCTTCTTCCTAAATACAAAATTTCATGCTTCTAGCTGTTTTTAGCTCACCTGAGCCGAAGGCTCACAAGGTGAGCTAATAGGATAGCCATGATCCGGCGTCCGTCCGTCGTCCGTCGTCCGTCGTCTGTCGTCCGTCGTCGTCCACAATTTCAAAGATCTTCTTCTCTGAAACCGCTTGGCCGATCTAGTTGAAATTTTATGTGGAGCCTCCTTGGGTAGTGGCATTTCAAGTTTGATCGCGAAATCCAGGTCACATGACCAAGATGGCCGCCACGCCCATATATGGTAAAAACCCTTCAAAAATCTTCTTCTCCAGAACCGGTGGGCCGATTTCGACGAAACTTGGTATGTAGCATCGGGGACTTCAGCCCATCGTATTTTGATAAAATGATGACCCTTGGATGACCTTGACCTATTTTACGGCAAGGTCAAATTTGGAAACATAGGCTTTTACATGGGAAAAAGTGAAAACTATGAATTTTTTGAAAACTATTGCAGCCTGAGGCCTGAAAAGTGGTAGATGCAAACAACAAATGGAGTAGATGAAGGTAAGTGATTAATATAGGTCAAGGTCATCTCTTGACCTTGGCCAGTCTGTTGTCCATACACACTTTTCAAAGATCTTCTTCTCTGAAACTGCTTGGCCAATCAAAGTGAAATTTTATGTGGAGCATCCATGGGTAGGGTAGACGAAAGTTTGATCGCGAAATCCAGGTCACATGACCAAGATGGCCGCCAAGCCCATATATGGTAAAAACCACTCAAAAATCTTCTTCTCCAGAACCGGTGGGCCGATTTCCAAGAAACTTGGTATGTAGCATCAACGACCTCAGCCCATCATAGTTTGATAAAATGATGACCCTTGGATGACCTTGACCTATTTTACGGCAAGGTCAAATTTGGAAACATAGGCTTTTACATAGGGAAAAGTGAAAACTATGGATTTTTTGAAAACTATTGCAGCCTGAGGCCTGAAAAGTGGTAGATGCAAACAACTAATGGAGTAGATGAAGGTATGTGATTAATATAGGTCAAGGTCATCTCTTGACCTTGGCCAGTCTGTTGTCCATACACACTTTACAAAGATCTTCTTTTCTGAAACTGCTTGGCCAATCAAAGTGAAATTTTATGTGGAGCATCCATGGGTAGGGTAGACGAAAGTTTGATTGCGAAATCCAGGTCACATGACCAAGATGGCCGCCACGCCCATATATGGTAAAAACCACTCAAAAATCTTCTTCTCCAGAACTGGCAGGCCGATTTCCACGAAACTTGGTATGTAGCATTGAGTACCTCAGCCCATCATAGTTTGATAAAATGATGACCCTTGGATGACCTTGACCTATTTTACGGCAAGGTCAAATTTGAAAACATAGGCTTTTACATAGGAAAAAGTGAAAACTATGGATTTTTTGAAAACTATTGCAGCCTGAGGCCTGAAAAGTGGTAGATGCAAACAACTAATAGAGTAGATGAAGGTATGTGATTAATACAGGTCAAGGTCATCTCTTGACCTTGGCCAGTCTGTTGTCCATACACAGTTTTCAAAGATCTTCTTCTCTGAAACTGCTTGGCCAATCAAAGTGAAATTTTATGTGGAGCATCCATGGGTAGGGTAGACGAAAGTTTGATTGCGAAATCCAGGTCACATGACCAAGATGGCCGCCACGCCCATATATGGTAAAAACCATTCAAAAATCTTCTTCTCCAGAACTGGCAGGCCAATTTTCATGAAACTTGGTATGTAGCATTTGGGACTCCAGCCCATCATAGTTTGTTGAAATGATGACCCTTGGATGACCTTGACCTATTTTACGGCAAGGTCAATTTTGGAAACATAGGCTTTCACATGGGAAAAGGCGAAAACAAACTGTTGCAGCCTGAGACCTGAAAGTTGCTAGATGCAGACAACTAATGGAGTCATTGAAGGTAAGTAATTAATGAAGGCCAAGGTCATGTCTTGACCTTGGCCCAAGGTCATTTAAATATCAAAACTACGTATTTGAATGGGGGTTTTCTCAGAAATCACTAGGTTTGGAAACTATTGCAGCCTGAGACCTGAAACTTTGCAGATGCAGACAACTTGTGAAGTCAATAAAAGTGTGTGAGTATTCAAGGTCAAGGTCATTTCATTATGACTTAATACTCCAAGATCAGGCTTCAGGTGAGCGTTCTCAGGACCAATGGTCCTCTGGTTTTGTTACTGCACAGGCAGGTTTGTGTTGGAGCTGGTCCGAAACCACAATGGTTTTCCAACGAGGCGGCTCAATTATTAGCTCACCTGAGCCTAACAACAATTATTAGCTCACCTGAGCCTAACATCACCTGAGCCATTAGGCTCACAAGGTGTGCTCATAGTATACCCATGATTTATACAATGAAGAAACAACAAAAACATTTTAAGGCCAGACTTTTTTTATTTTCTGGTTCTCGGGAGATTTTTGACCAAAGTTTGGATAGGAGGAGAAAATAAAAATAAAAATATAAGCTGAAAAACCTTACAGTCGAAATAAAAATAAAAATAAAAGTCAGAAAATTGCATTTTTTTTTTCTTTGGTCTTTATCTATGACTAGGTTTATTTCAAGGTGTCTTGGGTCACACAATAAAAAGACATACTTTCCAGTGTAGAATGTAATCAGATAGGACTAGAAAACACTTTATGCTGACTAGTATTTTTGTATAACTAGAAAACACTTTTATGCTGACTTACATCAGGATAACAAGCCTATATGATGAATACCCTGGTAAACACCATTTTTACAGGGAAGTGGGGTTTACAGGGCATCTGCTTGAAAACATGCATTGTGGGTACTCATTAGAACCTCCTCGATGAGGTGGTTCTAACGAGTACCCAACATGTGTGTTTTGAGCAGAATTAAGAAAATTATCACCATTTTATATATTTAAAAAAAATCATTTTTGCAGCCATAAAAATCTAATGTATTTTAAATGGCAAACTTTCACTAATATTTTATGCCGACTAGAGTATTAAATGAGCCGCCCCATGGGAAAACCAACAATCTGCATAAGCAAAAACAAAGGCGCAGATCAGCTTCGCAGTAACTGCGAAGCTGATCAGCGCCTTTGTTTTCGCTACTCGGATAGTACAATTATTCTTCTACTTATATGCAAAATTTCAAGCTTCTAGCCTGCTTCTGTGACTGTACAGGCCGGTCTGTGTCGGACCTGTTCAGAAACCACATTGTTGGTTTTCCTACGAGGCGGCTCAAATGTCTTCAAATTAGATATCACTTCTATAAAGGTAATGACTAGTGTAATTTAATGTCTTCAAATTAGACTGAATTTCAGCGATACTCGTTACCCAGGGAATGAATTGAAATCTTAACCTTTAGCATGCTGAGCAATATAGTGAAATCAATATGGCAGCCCACTGACGTTTTTTCCATTTTTTTTCCGTGTTTTCTTAATTTTTGAGCCATAAAAACAGCTGAATAAATTCAACAAACGCAGTAAACAAATCTACTTTCGGTTTCGGAAGTCTTTGTTACGCCGATTTCTAGCGTAAAAATTCATCATACGTACCGTTACGATGTCATATTTCGGGTGTAAATGCACCCAATTTTCCATTTACCAGCGAAAAAAGCGCTGAAAATGCATTTCTAATGCAAAAATAACGAGCATCCGATCAAAATCGGCCGACAAATCGGTCCCAAAACCACAAGCCGCCATGTTGTTTTCATGCGCAACTGTCTGGGCATCGCTCATTAATATTCATAAGTAGGCAGTGGGCGAAAAGTGCGGGAAATTTGAAAAATGTCCGGTATTTTATTTCGCTATGGGGCGGAAAATTATGATCGGCGGCAATAAAAAAAATAAAATTGAGCGAGAGCAATTTTATTTTTATTCCAGTTTTTGAAAAAATAGGGTCGGCGCTCCCGAGAACCAGAAAATAAAAAAAGTCAGGCCTAACTTTGTATTGATTTTGGTGCAGAATATGTTTAAATAAAAAATAATAATTTCATTATCAAAGAAAGACTTCAAAATGTTTTGGTTAAATCCTCGAAGACCATCAGTCTTTATGTTTAACAACAAATCAACAATTAACCATCAAAATAAACTCACAAAATAAGCATTTGTTCAGGTTGGGATACAATATGAGCCACCACATAGGAAAACAAAGGCACAGATCAGCTTCACCTTTGTTTTTGCTGCATGAATAACACAATCCCTCTTCTTCCTTCATCAGAAATTTCAAGCTTCTAGCTATCTTCTAGGACTGTACAGCCCGGTTTGTGTCGGACCTGGTCGGAACCCAAATTGTTGGTATTCTCACGCACAGGCTTATATGCAAGATTTCGCAAACACCACTATGAAGAAATTGAACTTTAACCAAATCTGTGATTTCCTGCAGAAAGTGCCTTTTTATGCATAAAGCACAATACTTGGGTTGGTCTGTAATGCATAATTCGTGTGGATAAACAAAATCAGAAGCTTATAATAAATACATGTAATCACATCTTACAAATAACAGGAAAATCAGTCATTTATTTTGTTTCCTGTGCATTACAGTTCCACTGACTTTTCAGAAATTTTGTTTCCTCGAAGGAAAGACGGACCAGTGTGTAATGGGTTATACCATGACCTGTTATCTTTTGTTACTGTACAGCTGATGGGAATTATTGTTTTCAACTATGCAAAAAGCAGGTTCCAAATGTCGATCAATTTTACCTTTTCATTACGAAAACATGCCCATGTAATATACATATTTTTCTTATTTTCTTATGTTGTAAAAATTTAAAATTTTCATCAGAAACTTTTTTATATTTTTTGCTCAAAACATAGATTGTGGGTACACATTAGAATCCCCTCGCCGAGGCGGATCGAATGAGTACCCACTATCTATGTTTTGGAGCAAAAATAAGAAAAACAGCTTTACCTATGCATACTCCAGTTTTGCTATATCAACGTTGGGTATAAGGGGTATACATTACACAGTTTCTTTCATTTAGATGGAGAACAAAACAGAACCTGGATTTTTCTTTCCTGATGCTTTATGCAAGATCTAGAGGTTTCTATTATGTGCAGGTGAGAAAAATGTTTAGCAATCCTGGCCCCGAGGTTATGAAACTTTTTTCATGCTCAACTCTACTGAGACTGAAATCAAAACTGTTCATTAAACTTGAAATATCCAACATTGATGAGATTTTCTGGTTTAATTCGCCAACAATGGCTGTTTATCCCTCTAATAAAATGTTAAAATGCCTACAATAATTGTTGGCATTTTAACATTTATGAGTAGGATAAATTTCAGTCTCAGCTGAGATGAGAATGAAACATGTACTGTAAGTTCGGAAATAATCGTGAGATCTTTATTTTTGCAAATATTTGTTGCCTTGCGAATTTAAGGTTCTCGCTAATAAAGAAGCTAAAGACTACATGAACACTCGTTCGGGATTTTCGAGAACTTGCGAATAATTCGGAAATAGGAAACTCGCAATATAAAAGTCAAACAAAAGTTTCCAAATTTACAGTATTATATAACCTTGGGGCACAAAATGAAGACATTTAACAAAGGCAGTTTTCAGGGCAAGAAACAAAGTCACACTGACATAGGAAATAATGATTGACACATTGCATGTTACAAGCGTTGCAGTCAATTTTTGTCACAGTTTCCGAATCCTGGCATGCAAGTAGTAAATGTCATGCATTAAGTTAAAATCAGTACATGCAATGTTTTGTTAGTGTATGCATGTTTTGTGCTAAAACATTGATTTTACTAAATGTGTGACATGAAGTTTTATGCCATGATATAGGTTGGGTAACACTCTTTGATCTTTTATGGATATCTCTCGCATGTTTCTGAAATTAAATGACACTACAAAAGAGCTGACATTTGGCCAAGGAAGGTGGTTAAAGTTAATTACGCCTTTCAAGGCTTTTTTCAAAATATGTAATGCAAAATGGCCTGTACAGCCATAGAAGATGACTAGAGGCTTGAAAGTTGGGATTAAGAGTAAAGAGAAACTTAACTTCTTCCACAAATCAAAAGTGCTGCCCTTAGAGACTTCCCACATGAAAATGTTGAAGAAAGAAATATTGATTTTTATTCCTAAATTTTCATATTGTACCTACTGATTTCAATACTAAACAGCATGAATTTTGAGATATGTTAGATAGCTAAAGTGTGTTTCCTAGTATCTGATAATGGTTTTTCGCTGATATTTTGCAACCTAAGTGTACATAAAGTATTTTCTTGACACAACTGAGCATTAGGTTGTAGCAAAATGTGCAGCAAAAATTTTGAAAATCGGTCAACAAAAAAAAGTTCTTGTCAAAAACATTTTTGATTAGGGATTTCCGGGAGGTAAATATTTTCCCGCAAAAATGTCAAATTCCTGAATCTCATGGAAGGGAGGTAAGTATTTTGCGGCAAAAATGTCAAATTCTTGGTATTTTATAATGATTGCTCAAAATCATTTTAAATGACACAAATGACATACGCGAGACAAAATCTTCATGATCAAGTAAAAATTTTCCTAAAAATATACTTTTTCATGATCATTGATTATCACACTTGCCAATGCAAAATCCCTATTCAAATTCATTTTGGCCATAAAAACCTTATCTGCTCACCGATCTTAAAACTTTTTGTAGGTCCTATTAGGACAAACTAAGGTCAAGATTTTGACATGAAAATAATTTTCTTGTATTCCTCAGTGCAAAACTTTTCTGCGAAAAACCATTATCAGAGGCAAGTTTTTTGACTATAGTAACATGTTTTTTGTATGTTTTTTCAGTATCTTTGTTTATACACTGGGTAATTTTCACATTTCTGTTTATTTCAAGCACCCACTTAATAAGCTTTCTTAATACTGTTCATTTTCTGTTTAGTTTTAATTTGTTTTGTTGTTAATATTCAACTTAAATTTTTAGCGTCTAATTCCACGTCCCTTAAGACTGTAGAAGTCATTGAAGCAAAATTAATTATATCTACCAATCAATTTCAAAGTGATGAATCATAGTTTTAAAAAAGATTATTCACAGTTGTAAAGTGATATGGAGTTAGACAAAAAGCCTTTAATACATCACCTTCTGTATTTTAATTCACCATTTTTGCATTATCGACTGGTTTCCAGCTTAGAAATAAACAATATTGGAATTACAGGTAACCATTTACCACCCTGACCTCAAAAATATTCCTTATATGAAAATATGTTTAACCAAATCACACATTTATCAAGCTTTAAAAATCACAATGTAATAGTCTTAATGGCACAGAATGTACATACAAATGAAGCCATGTCATAGCGATAATCATTGTGATCATACATTTTAAAAGTCTGATGATGATGCAAAGTGTGATAATCTAATACCTGATTTATGTCTGTACATGTTTACAATTCAGTCCTCATTTTGAGATGCATTTCTGGATGTCTATAATATGAGCCGCCTCGTGGGAAAACCAACAATGTGGTTTACGAACAGGTCCGACACACACCGGCCTGTACAAGAACAGAAAAGAGCTAGAAGCTTGAAATTTCGGATTTAAGTAGAAGAGGAATTGTACTATCCTAGAAGCGAAAACAAAGGCGTTGATCAGCTTCGCGGTTACCGCGAAGCTGATCTGCGTCTTTGTTTTCGCCTATGCAGATTGTTGGTTTTCCCACGAGGCGGCTCATATGTCTAAAGTTGGTCTTTTTAGATATTTTGAGATGGACTTACAAAATAGAAGTTTCAATAGTATTTTATATTTTCCATTTTCCTCAGTGGCAATGCATGTTTAGCTTTTTACGATTTGTTCATTTTCAACCAGATTATTTTATCATTTACAACAATATATAAATGATGGCCAGAAAATGTTCGAAAGTTTATACGATTGCACCTCTTTATAACACGGTCTGTTACAACAGGTTTTTGGATATACACTGATAATTGTTGGACTATTGTACTATATGTCTATACATTTTACTCTCATTATAACAGAGATTGGATAGCTAACTTGGAAATTGTCTTGGACCCCAGCAATAGTGTTATAAAGAGGTTTAGGTATACTTTATAGAGAACTAACTATGTCTGTTGATTTGCACAGGAACAATTTGTAATTTTACATGACTGTGGTATAGCATTTGTAACATTTGTGATGAAATTTTACACTGATCAACAATATGGTTTTTCCACAGGTTCGACACAAACCAAGCTGTACAAGCACTGAAGATGGCTAGAAGCTTGAAATTATGGATTCAAGAAGAAGAGGGACTGTACTTTCCGAGTAGCAAAAAACAAAGGCACTGATCAGCTTCGCAGTTAGCGCGAAGCTGATCTGCGTCTTTGTTTTCACCCATGCAAATTGTTGGTTTTCTCATCAGGCAGCTCATTTGTGATGAAATCAACAGAACAATGGCATTATATATCCTAGACGCGCTATTAAGTGGGCTTTAGGAAGCCAATGGGGATGGAGTAAATTTCATGATGCTATATAATGTATATATTTTTCTTGCACACCAGTTAGAGAAATCCTTCGTTTTACCCTATGTGAGAAATTCTTATCTCACCCTTATCTCACCCCAGGCACAACTGTGTGCATGTGTTCCTTTTTAACATTGGTTGTATAGGATGTCACGTAGCGTCGTCGTTAAGTGCACACGTCACGATGACATCAGAAATGTTCTATTTAAAAAATGGCGGACGCGATTACAGTGATTTTTTAATGTAAATATTATGAAAATCAAGCGTCTTCACATTAGGTTTGCAAGAAAAAGAATCTATCATGCGTGTAAGGTCTGGATAGACAAATCTGTCCCTCGGGTCACAGTTTGGCATCACTTGGCTGAGCCTTGTGATGACAAAGTGACACTCTGGACAGATTTGTCTATCCATCCCTGATATGTAAGATTCTTATACTCTTAATAGCTTGAGGACGATGTGATAGCTAAACCAGGGTATATATCTGTGATGAAAACTTACGCTGATCAACAGAACAGTGATGACTGGCTACTGCTGGAGTTCTCTGCCCTTGGATTTATAGGTACTGTATATGTATAGTCTGTTTCAACAAAATGGGTTGTTTTTTTTTTAATGTTTTGGTTCATATCTATCAATTAAATAATGTTCTGCCATAGAGCCACGCAGAAGAGATTCTGGTGAAAAATTAAGAATAATTCTGTAATTCTATTGCAGTTGCAAATGCAACACAGTTTCTGATTGGATGTCATAAAAAGATTTGTTACATTTTATCCTGTGATATACATGTATTGTCAGAAATTCAATGTAATGAATAATGTTACAGTTCAACCTCTTTATAACATGCCTCATTATAAGGTTGTTTACAATATAACACAACCATGTCATGGCTCCTAAAATGATTATTTTACCTTGTCTATTGTAAATAACCTTGTTCACATATAACATGGTCTGTTTCCATGGACCCCAAAGATAGCGTTATAATGAGGTTGGCCTGTACATGTGATTGGTCAACAGTTGACTCAACATTATGGTTTTACATCACTGATGACCCTCATTTTTGATGGAAGATACTGTCAGTGCATGTGCTTTGTCAAATCTGGTATAATCCTTTCATATGCACAAGAAATATTTAATTTCAGGCAAACTATTCAAGTCGTCCAGTCTACCATTTGTTGTGGAGTTTTTCCTGATGTTTCACCGAGATAAGCCTATAGACTGGCTGCTAGACCATCTTCTCTGGGTGAAAGTATGTAGCCCGGAGAAAGACCCGGTAAGTTTTGTTTCATTTGAGCCGCCTCGTGGGAAAACCAACAATGTGGTTTCCGAACAGGTCTGACACAAATCAGGCTGTACAGTCACAGAAGCAGGCTGGAGGCTTGAAATTTTGGATTTAAAAAGAAGAGGAAGTGTACTATTCGTGTATCGAAAACAAAGGCGCTGATCAGCTTCGCGGTTACCGCGAAGCTGATCTGCGTCTTCGTTTTCACATATGCAGATTGTTGGTTTTCCCATGAGGTGGCTCATTTGGTTTAGTTTTAGGTATCCCTTTATGTTCCATAATAGTCAAATTAAGTGTTACCTTCGATAGTGGTCTTTGAATTTCTGACCAAGTTTATACAATCCAATTCAATTCTTTATTCAGATTGCCAAATACATTTTAGCACACCCACAAAACATGTAATAGAACGAAGACTTGACAACAACTGCACAAATTACACAAACTTACCCATGCAATATACAGAGATTTTTAAAGTTGTAAAAAATGAAAATCTTCAGTGGAGTTTTTTTTATATTTTTCTTATTTTTGCTCCAAAACATAGATTGTGGGTACACGTTAGAACCGCCTCGGCGAGGCGGTGCTAACAAGTACCCACAATCTATGTTTTGGAGCAAAAATAAGAAAACTAGGTATACCTCTGCAAACCCCAGTTTTACTACATAAAATTTGGGTTTGAGGGGGTATACTTTTCATAGACATGTACTCCTGATGATAGATTTAGTAGATTTTGATCATGCAAAACACTTAAAAATACACTTAGATTCAAACAACTTTTCAGTAAACACATAAGAGCATTCTGCTTAGATTTTTTAGACATTTGATTTGATAATAAAGAAATAGATTGTAATGATTATGAGTTTAGTAAAAACACTATCAGTGAGGTATTATAGCCTTCTAAAAATGACCAGATGTGTGCCTCTTTCACAAGAAAATTTCCAATTATTCCTTGTATTTTAGAAACACTGTGATAGAATGAAAGGGGAGGTTCGTAAGAGATTCAAGCCATCATTGTTTCAACATGTTGGTACACAGTCTTCCCTCAGAGGAAAACTACAGAAATTGAAAGTAGGTACCTCAGTCTTACTTTAATTTTGTCTGTAACCAAATTAAGGTCAGAATGTTGTAAAACATTTGCGACACCAATCAGAACGAGAGTCAACACTCTTTTTGAACCAGAGAAAGCTGTAGACTTTATGTCATTTAGTACAAATTTTACATTTTCCTAGATTCAAGACTGCGTCAAATTCTCACAAAAACACAGAAAATGAAAATCTCTGCCGTTAGAGGCATTTGGTATTTTTGGATTGCCTGTAGCTCAAAAACTAATACAGTAGGGTAGGAATATTTTTGCATTTTCCGATGGGGGAGAATTAAATACATGGAAATACAAAAAATTAAAAAAAAATCTATCATGGCGTTTTTACAACACCCTGACCTTAATAAGTGCTAGACTAGCGAACCTTCATCTTTAGTAAGCATTTATGATCTATTTCAGCAAATTTAAAAAAAATAATATAAAGTCAGAATAATGGTCTAAAGAGTTTCTCGAAGAAACCTAATATGAGTATAAGATTCCGGCTACAACTTGAATGAGCCGTGTCATGAGAAAACTGGATTTTTGCCTATGCGAAAACAAAGACGCAGATCAGCTGTACAGTAACTGCACAGCTGACCAGCGCCTTTGTTTTTGCTACAAGGATAGTATAATTCCTCTTCTACATAAATCCAAAATTTGAAACTTTTAGCCTTTTTCTGAGACTGCACAGACCGGTTTATGTCAGACCTGGTCGGAAACCCCGAAGACAGTTTCCTCACGTCGCGACTCAAATGGTGTATTACATTGTTTTTGTATTTCCAGGACAAAGACTTTGGCAAACAAGCAATATTTAGAGCTCATGTGAACCCTCCAGCTTCCGTCGTCACCACCATAAAAGCCTACCAGAAATACTTCCTCAAGAAAGCCTATATAGGTGAAGATGTGTTCTGGGGTTTATCCCCTTCCGAAGGTGACACAGTGGAGTTTAGGTTTGATCCTGCCATAGAGATTGAAAGGTTTGTATTAACGATAACAAAGTCACCATTTCCATCATTATTATTATCACCAACATAGAATTGAATATGAAGGAAAACTCCTGAGAAGGATAATGTATCAAAAAGTAGGTACATGATGTGAGCCACATCACGAGAAAACCAACAAGTTTTTTCCTGAACAGGTCTGACAAACCAGTCTGTGCAGTTACAGAAGATTCCTAGAAGCTTGAAATTTTAGATTTAGAAAGAAGAGGAATTGTACTATCCATGTAGCAAAAAACAAAGGCGCAGATCTGCACTTTTGTTTTCGCATATGCAAAATGTTTGTTTTCTCATGACGTGGTACATCATGTAATTACATTGTTTGCAAAACATTTTGCTTTCAATTCTTTTGCCAGCTCAAATTTACAGGTGATCTTATCGCATCTTTTGGCTCATAATTTACAGGAGTTAAGACCAATGAACCTTACTTTTACACAAATTTCTTTGGTTGTGATTCTAGTTTTAACCCCCCCCCCCCCCCCCCATACACACACACTCAAGCAAGACACCTTTACTCAGCAGAATTCTCGCCATAGCACTTGTGCGAAAACAAAGGTGTGATAACACTGCAAAGCTGATCTGTGCCTTTGTTTTCGCATAGCCATATTACGACCCATAAATTCAGTTTTTACAGGAATGTAATGCCTTAACCAACCAACCTTATGTTTCAGTTACCTATTTAGAAGTGGTCACAGAGAACACCCTGATGATAAATTCTTCAACACGATAGTTGAAATTCGTCCTGAAACAGCGGATGACAACCACTTCATCCAAGTTGGAGATTTTAACAGCGAGGGTATAGCAACCAAAGAGCTTGATCCAAAGTACGGGAAGATAGGGGCAATCCGATTAAAAGTATTACAGTCCAGTGAAAACTGGGTGGTGCTTAGCGAGGTACGTACCAAAGATGCTTTATTGTGGATCAATTCCAAGAATGTTAGTCAACTGTTTGTTACAATTTCCAGGTTTAAAAACAGAATAGACATTTTTGTTTGAAAATTGCGAGTCCTTTGCAGTGTGAAAATCATATGGGTGCCCAGTTCTTTAAACTGAAAGCAGATTAAGCTATGAAAAAAAATCTATTTATTTAGAGTGTAATAAATGATATGAGCTGTGACGTGAGAAAAACGGAATTTTGCCTAACAGCGAAGCTGATCAGCGCCTTTGTTTTTCACTACAGGGATAGTACAATTCCTCTCCTTCTTAAATCCAAAATTTCAATCTTCTAGCCATCCTCTGTGGCTGCACAGGCCGGTTTGTGTTGGACCTGGTCCAGAAATCTTGTTCCGTGGCTCACATGTTAAATGATATAATTTTCATCTTTACAGATTCATATAGTGGAAAGGAAGAAAAGATAGCAGTGACCTTCCCCTAGACGAGAGTGTTACATAGTCACCATAGATGCCAAAGCTTGCCTGAATATATTCTAGTAATTGTTCAGATGAAGGGGAAACCATAGTCATTCAAAAACTGCCATCACTAATGATAGATACTGTAACATCGGAAATATTTGCGAGAACTTGATTTTAGCGATTTTTCTCGAATATGTTTCCTCGCAAATTTTGAGTTCTTGGTAATAAAGATTTATTAAAAGCTTAATAAACTGAATGAGTACGCGCTCGCAAATTTAAGAACTCGCTGATAATTTAGAAATAGAAAATTCACAAAATAAAAGTCACAGGAAAATGTCTGGATTTAGTTCCATATTTGTACATTTTTTATGAAAATTTACATTAAGCTTTAAAGATATTTTGATTTTAATTTGTTTTGTTTTTTTATCACAAAGTATTTGAACATACAGCTGAATCAGTTTTGAATACAGGTTTAGGTCTTAGTCATCTGAAGTACCTACATTTCTGACAGGTTGCATTCAAAAAATAGAACATAGATTTTTAAATGGTCACAAAATGTTCCAAAAATTTGTGCCATGAAAACAAAATAACTTGATAAGAAAACCAGATAAGACTTTAATAATGAGTTTGCAAGTGAACCTCTCCCAGACTTACTGGTTAAGGACAAGTGATTGAAATGCATTAAACATACAGTTCAACCTCGTTATAATGCACCTCACTATAGTGCAATTTTCAATATAACATGGCCATGTGATGGCCCCAAAATGATTATTTTGCTATGTCTATTGTAAATAACCTCATTATAACACAGTTTCACTTATAACAAACACAGTCTGTTTTCATGGACCCCAAAGATAGAGTTATAATGAGGTTGACCTGTAATGCAGTTGTGATTGCCAAAAAGTTATATGAGCCGCATCATGAGAAAACCGGCTTTTGCATATCCGAAAACAAAGATGCAGATCAGCTGTGCAGTAATTGCACAGCTGATCAGCGCCTTTGTTTTCGCTACATGGATAGTGCAATTCCTCTTCTTGAAATTTCAAGTTTCTAGCCTGCTTCCGTGTCTATACAGGCCAATTTGGGTCAAGACTGGTTGAAGACCACAAAGCTTGGTTTTCTCACGTCGCGGCTCATTTTAAATGCATCTTATATAATTTGTAAATACCCTCGTCAAAGCTTTATGTTTATGTTGAAGAGCCAAACCTTCTGCAATATGTATAAAATGAGCCTTTGCATGAGAAAACCAACAATTTAGGTTGCAGACCAGGTCTGACACAAACCAGCCTGTACAGTCACAGAAGCTGGCTAGAAGCTTGAAATTTTGGAAAAGGGATTGTTCTTTCCATATAGCGAAAACAAAGGGGCTGATCAGCTTCGCAGTTACTGCGAAGCTGATCTGCACCTTTGTTTTCGCATATGCAGATTGTTTGTTTTCCCATGCGGCGGCTCAAATGTTAAATTTTTAATCAAAATCATGGTGCAATATTATCTGAGACGCATTGTGAGAAAACAGGATTTTCGCCTATGCGAAAACAAAGGTGCAGATCAGCTTCGCAGTAACTGGGAAGCTGATCAGTGCCTTTGTTTTTACTACACGGATAGTACATTTTCTCTTCTTCTTAAAACCGAAATTTCAAGCTTCTAGCTTTTTTCTGAAGCTGTACAGGCCGGTTTGTGTCAGACCTGGTCGGAACTCCCGAAGACCGGTTTTCTCGCATTGCGGCTCATATAAAATAGGTGACATACATTGAACCACAAAAGAAAACACATCTTTAGTAAGGAAAATAATTTATTCATCTTATTAATATCATCATTACATTTCTTCTGTTACTTACTTTACTTCATAATTCGTAAATTTCATTTTAAGTTTGTAACCCACCAGTTCAATTTTCACCAATTTTCAACATCTTAAGTCATCCTCCTTTGGCAATCAACTAAGAGGTATTTCATGGATTCAATGGCATAAATGATATCTTTCGATCTAAGGAATAATGCTTGATTCTTGGATAGAACAACATAACAGTTAAATATTAATTGGAAAATGAATTTGTAGGAATGAACCTGAGCATAATGAAATTTTGGATAGTCTTATTGAAATTATATTGAAATTGAAATAGACCTTAGGTACTAAAGGTACCATTGTCCTGAGTTTTGCATTATTTTCAAATTATCATTTTCTCCACAATAGCTATTTCTTTTGTGGTTCAGTGTAGTTAAGCCTAGAAATAACTTGTATAACTATTATCAATGTTATCTAGCTTCGATGTGCCTTATTGCATGAAAAAATCCACCTGTTATGTACCCCACCATACATGTATATATAGGGTCAATTCATTTCATGATTTCATCTACATTCTCAAATTTGTTAATTAATTAGAGGCGGTCAGAGGTTATGAAATTGAGCCATGTTATGAGAAAAGCGGGGTTTGCCCATGCGAAAACAAAGATGCAGATCAGCACTGAAGTAACTGCACAGCTGATCAGCGCCTTTGTTTTCATTACACGGATAGTACTACTTCTCTTCTTCCTTAATCCAAAATTTCAAGCTTCTAGGCCTTTTCTTTTCTGTGACTGTACGCCTTTTTCCGTGACTGTACGCCTTTTTCTTTGACTGTATGCCTTTTTCTGTGATTGTACAGGCCAGTTTGTGCCGGTTCTGGTAGGAAACACCAAAGACCTGTGGTTCTTTTTTCGCAACATGGCTCATTTAATATTTTCTTGGCATTTTAACATTTGAGCCTGTGCATGAGAAAATCAACAACTTGGGTTTCTGACAAGGTCCCACACTAACCGGCCTGTATAGTCACAGAAGCAGGCTAGAAGCTGGAAATTTCGGATTTAAGAAGAAGAGGGATTTTACAATCTGTGTAGCGAAAACAAAGGTGCTGATCAGCTGTTCAGTTACTGCACAGCTGATATGCGCCTTTGTTTTCGCATATGTAAATTGCTTGTTTTCTCATGTAGCGGTTCATTTATGAGCATGTTAATACCCAGCTGAGCTGGTTGAGCATGTAAGAAGATATACCTTGGGGCCAGATGTTCCAACAAGTATTATTTCATGAGGTAGCTGTCATCTCACATGAGCCGCAACGCGAGAAAAATGGTCTTCGGGGTTTCTGACAAGGTCTGACACAAATCAGCCTGTCTAGAGGAGATGGCTAGAAACTTGAAATTTTGGATTTAAGTAGAAGAGAAATTGTACTGATTGTACTGTCCATATAGTGAAAACAAAGGCGCTGATCAGCTTCGCTCTTGCGAAGCTGATCTACGCCTTTGTTTTTGCAGGGGCAAAAATCTATTTTTCTCATGATGCGGCTCATATTACATCAGGGTAAAAGATTTTGAATCCATTTGAAATACAGTTCATATAGGTATATGTTGTTTGTATGATATTTACGATACAGTTTAGTGTTTCATTATAAGAATATGGTAGGAATATTTTGTCAGTGAATTGATTTTTTCGTTCTAATTAATGTTTTTTGAGGTTCTTGGTGTTACATATTTAAGAACTAATAAAAATAGTTGGAGCAGTCAAGGGGCTCTAAAATTAATCAGGGTTTTAGAAAGCTGTTTTTTTTTTTTTTTTTTTTTTTTTTTTTTTAAATGGGTAATTTTTATATAATGGGTAATTTTTTATAAAAAATGCTAATTGGAAAAGTATTAAATGAGATGCACATAACTTGAAATGACCAGGGTTTTTATTCTAGTGCCATTATTGAGAATAGAATGTGGGATTATTCATGTTCTGATAAAATCGAGATACATTATGAGAAAACATGCATTTTGTATGTGAAATTATGGCCAAGATGCTTAGTATATGCATTTATGCAGCTTATTGGTTTGATTCTACATATGAGTTAGATTGAATTACCTCCACTTCCTAAATTAATAATGGGGATTCACGGCCTGACCGTAATCCCATTTATTTTGAGCGGACATAGCTTTTACAATTCTTTAAATATTCAATTATTTACTTTTTATCACAACAGTAAACACTTCCGGGTTTGTGATCAGGACAATCGAACGCTTGCAATTCTCAGACGCTTGTTTTGGAAACTTGAAATTATTAAGCGTTTATGGATTTGATTTATTGGAAATTTCGGCATGTCGTAAAACCTTTTTTCTACATCCGGGTTGTCATTGCTTTCGCTCCAAAATTTTAAAAAAAAAAAACACGTGTTGCTTAATTTCTCAATTTTTTGGTTAATTGATTTCAAGATTTGACTTCGATTCGATATGTCCACTACTCGTAGACGTCGTGGTTCCAAGCGCAAGCGACAGGAAACCGAAGAAACGGGAGAGAGAGAGAGGAAATTGAAAGGGTCAATTTGCTGGGTGGGCCTGGTACCGGTATTGCACCGAATTCAGGCCACCCGCCAGGTACGATACGTGGCTCTAAGGAGCCCTCTTTGCTCAACTTTGTGGATTTCGAAAAAATCCTAGCAGATGCAAATATAACTTCAGTGCGATCTGTGTCTGATTCTACCCCACCACCACCACCACCTGCTCAACAGACTCTTAGTCCTAACGTCTTGCCTTCGGCAATTTCTGCCTCCCAACAGACTTTGCCAACATTACAGTCAATTTCATTTGCTGAAAATCGTGTCCGGTTAGGTTCCGATGATATTGCCTCGCATGTCCCAGAACAGCTTTGCAAGAAAATATGGGCCCACGAATATATTAATC